>JAWIIS010000005.1:0-2400000 GCA_033682625.1 Helicoverpa zea x Helicoverpa armigera | reverse complement strand
TATCTTCTATCGACCACGACAATACCTACATTCAAACTATTAACATGAACATAGTGAATTAAAAATTCCATTAACTGAGCCTTGTTAAACCGTTTGTAAAACGAACACGAGCGAATCTCACCGGTCTACTACAGTAAGTAGAACTCATTTCCTCGAAATCAAATTCATTTATACACATAGAAAGTAATTATTGAACATTCTGCAGTGTCTAAGTTTCGATTGACTTTCGAAGTAGACAGCGTTGAACAGTCATACATCAAAAGCTTTCTGTTGTCGTGTATTCAGATATCAGTTCTGATTTCAAAGAACACTTTTGTGGCTGTATTATGAGACTCGTGCTATATTTTACAGTCACGGAAACGCTTGTCATGTTTTATATTACGTGACACTTTTCTTTTTAAATAAATAGGCGAATTCTGACCATTCAGATCAAGACAAAAAAAAAATATTACCTATTCTAAGTGAATGAGTCACTGAAGACTTAACTATTCTTGGAAGGAAAAAGATAAATAAATAGTAACAAGGATATACGGACAAAACCGTTAAAAAATATTTGTCTATCCCTACTTCCCGCGCATTCAATCAATTGATACAACCCCCGAGCTAACAAACCCAAATTCAAGAACTAAATAAAGAGGAAACGTGACGATTTAAAGATTAATCGAATTACTTTTGGCGACCGACGAAATAAAGTCGAAAGTTTTGGAGGAAAGGGCATTAAAAGTGTAAAGTAGAGCAGTCTTTATGAAAGGACGTTTGAGAAATGCAGTTTCCCGTTGCAGTGCAGATGATGGCACTATTCGCACCACTGGCCCCGCCAGCGAGAGACTTGACCTCTCCACGGATATTCGCTACATTTCAAGTGACGACGATAACCGCAACGATTTTGAAGCGATAAAGTTCCGTTTTCTCGCTCCGAGTTTAAAAATTTCGCAGTATTCTTCTGCATTTTCATGAAAATTTCTACAAACTTGTTCTGCTTTCTACTCAATCACCAAGAATTCCCGAGAATATAATGCAGTTCTGAACATAGAACTGTGAACCGTAAATTATTTATAGGCAACCATGTTTACTTACCTATTCAAAATTGATATTTACTTTAACACATAATACCTTAATGATAAGTTGAGAGGCGAATTTATCTAACTGAGCTGATCTGCTAAAGGTAAGTTTCTGAACAGATTTGGTGAAACAGCCCCTTTGTTAATACCGAACCGTAAATCGTACTAAGTGGCATAGTTTGTATGAAATGTGAGTTTACTAGCACTAAAATGTTTATGTAAATGTAGCCTAACCAAACATATTTGCGACCCGTGCTAAGTTGAAAGTTTACCTATATAAAAATTACATTACAGGTCGTAAATGGCATTTCAGGAAGACCAAGTTGGAGATATGAGAAAATCGTTTTTGTGTGAGGATAATCCGGCCACCATGTGTAAAGTAAAAGTCATACACAAATATCATAAATTGTGCTCAACACACGACGACACTCATGTCTTGTTTGTACCTAGGTACTTGGGTACGTTCCGCAAAAGGTGCTAAAACTATTATTTATTTAGGTATTCTTTAGCTTTGCTCCAAATGTGACAAAACAAAACGCTTAGCTGTCTCACAATAAGAAGTTAGGTTCTTATATTCTACTTATCCCGACAGCATCGCACATATTTTTTGGTTTATCATGTTGCCCCAAAAATGTTTTACTAATACAAAAAAACTAGGTACATCGAAAATGGAATGTTTAATTTAATTACGTTTCAATCCAAAATCAGGGCATTAATTACCAACAGGATCAACCAAGATCCCAATGGATAAATATGTTTATGATTTAATTATATTTTATACAATTATAGGTTTATGATTATTCTGCTTGGGAAAACTTTTTTATACGATATTGAGTGAAGCGCCATCTATCCTCAGATCTAGGAACTCCAAGTTTGTTTACGTTCCATAAACACATCTCTAGGTTCCAGACACTCGGTTATGCGTTGTTCAAAGAAGAAGACAGATGGCATGACAGTAGCTAACTACTGAAATATACACATTACACTGAAAATTTTCTTGATGGCAGAACGCGTAAACTGACAAACTGAAAAGTAGCTTACCAAATTACTGGAAAGCATTAGTTATATGGGAAAAGTTAGTAAAACATCAAATTGGTAAAACTAATATTTATTTTTAACTAATGAAAGCATAAAAAAGAGCAATTATTATTGTCTACTTACCTCCGACTAACCTCCATGAGTTATACCAGTTTTCCTAAAAAAAAAGGTTAACATTCTCTTGTACATTTTTCTCATGAAAATGATTTTTGTACGTTCGGAAAGGTTGAAGGAAAGACTATATCTATTTTGAGCTAACTGTAGGTAATTTACAAGGGATGAATGGCATGCATTTTACCGAAGTGTTAGGGACCTTCAGAAAGGCACACCTGTTCCCTGTAAATATCGAAGTCCCTCTTTCGGCTAAGTCGAGTAATTATTCATTAACTAAACCCCTGTCTCGGGTGATAGATGCGATACCAACTTTGGAGTGAAAGGAAATCATGTTTCCGGAACCTGTATTACATACCCTTAAGAACAGAATTCTGTACTATAGGTACATATAGTTACCCCATCAGAAGTTATCAACATGGGCGTTCATAAGAAATCTTTGCAAGTTTTTCTATCATTCATTTTCATAAGATAGCCAGTCTAACAAACTTCCTAGACTAAATAAACAACATATACATAAATAATCTTGATCACCCATGTAGGTGATTCAGTCTGAATACTATACGAATATTTCTATAGGTTCCTATCAATTTTATTTTATATAGTTTGTACGTTAGCTTGTACGGGCTAATCTCAGCAACTACTTACTGGTCGGATTTGAAAAAATATTTCAAGGTGATGCGCGAAGCAGTCCCGAGACGCAAGAGGTGACTATTTGTTCTGATATAATGTAATTTGATGTATCTAAGGACTAAGAGCAAAATGCTCGACAAGATAACTTGAAAATTACTGAATTAAGAATAAACTATGGTGATGATCAAATCGGCATGGTGTTAGTGGTCTGTAAGCCGAGGGACAACATCCAACTGGAGCAAAGAATTAACAAACTTTTACTACTAAGTTTATTCAACTCAAGCTAAGTACATTAAAAATAATAAAACAGAAACGACACAAAAACCAACCAACATCAATTATAATTATACCGACTATGTAAATAAGAATCTATTATACAATAACCTCAATGTTTATTTGACTTGTTTTGTCCGTTTTGGCCAACAAGTTTCGGATGGCAACCGACTGAAAAACGCAAACAACGGAACAAATAGTAATAAAAACACGACAACAACTAGCGTTTAGGTTTCCTGTCGCGACGCTCTCACTTGGTCACTCGAACTGGAATAAATTGTAATATCGGTCACGAACATGGAGAATGAAGATATGGAGGACTGACAGTTGACGGAAACGTGCAGTGACTTGACGTATTTTTTTACGCTAATACTGTAATTTGAAATAACAATGTCACTTTTCACGGTGTAACGTTATTTGTTGGACGTAGACATGTACTTTTAAATTGTATGCCCGGATCAGCGTATTAATAATGATAAGTAAGAACAATGAAAACAAGGAGTCGCAGAAGTGTTTTCAGTAATAAATCCCGATCAAAAATTTGTACTAGACGAAATATTTTCACTTTGACAATTATAACAAAGAAAAAAATACGTTATTTCTGATCTCATTTACAAGACATTTCCTCAATTTCCTGAAATGTTCCACATGTCTTGGAAAATGTGAGCATGTTAGTCCTCCATTTTTTACCACATCTTTGCAAAACAGCAGCCTCCTCGCACAGTGATTTATTGTTTAGGCGGTTATTTATCAAATAAGCGAGGCGGGCGTCGTGGGGCGAAGACCGCGCCCTCCGCGTTTTTAATACATTTTTCCGAGTTTTTGTATCGTCAGCGAGATAACGAGCCCGTTTGGATACATTATATGCGCTTCTTTTGAACGGGGATGCGATCGTGCTAAGGTTCCGATTTCAAGAGGGCTGTTTAGATTTATGCTTCGGTGATAAGGCAATACTTAGTGTCAATTTCCGTGTACTTACTGTAAAGTAAAAACCTGTAACTCTACATTACTATAACTATTTCGGTATGACTTATCTACTAACAAAATCAGACTCAGAGACATTTAATGGTTACTTAAGTCGTTCAGTACAGATTTTGAGTGGTGGACTTTGAGGAGATATCTCTGAGTTTGTCCATTAGTAACTTAAACATAGCAGGTGGTTTTTGGTTTGACAATTGATGGTAATGATCTTAACATTCAAATTAATAGTCACTCGAATAATTTGCAAGATTTAGAATCTTCCTTCTAACTGCTTTAACTTCTACATTCTGATGTCATCTCATCATCCTCCGAGCCCTTTTCCCAACTATGTTGGGGTCGGCTTCCAGTCTAACCAGATATAGAACTGGATTCTGACGTCATCTAATTACCTATTTATTTCAATATTTAAATCTTTTCTTCATCTCTATCATAATTTGTTGCGTTCGAGATTGTACCTATTGTATCTCATACTTTTGACGTTATATTTACGCGTGACGTCACAAGTTTTCAGGGAGACATCGAGCTGTATTCAGCATTTCTTTACGACGCAACATTCTGAAGATAGTGTATCGCACAGTTTATTGTTTCACACTTTATTGTTATAGGACAACTGATAATGTAGACTAAAATTTGTATAGAAATGAGCAGAAATATTCAAGGATTCGTAGAAAAGCTTACTTAGAATATTGTGTATGTAAAATATCTAGTTCGCAACTAAATTAAATTCAAGACTGAATTCTAAACAGGATTGGAGTTTATGAATATCATCAACTTTACCATAAAGTACAACTAAAAATTAAATAAAAACATGGGGACTTTACAAAAAAACCGCGTATTAAAAAATAATTAAGTAAACTCATTAATAAGCTATGCTAGCTGTATGCCCAAGTATCTTTAAGGTGCAGACATTTTAAACGACTGTTTCACTCAACACATCTTTTGATTTCACCACCTTGCAACTGTAACATCATGGTGCATTAACATATACACACAAGCCATTGTAGCCATACAATGACTTGCATTCAACATGCAATGAAAACATTCTGAGGGCGTATCTAACATTGTTAATAGTAACATAGGTAGCCCTAAGACATACAAGTATTGTTATTCTCCATAAAACAAAATGATAATACTTGTACAACATCATAGTAAGTAACTATTGTAGCTACAGAAATAGAGATTGATCTATCTTTAGTCTCGCTACCCACATTAGTTAATCTCTTGATAAGAAAATAATTTAGCTTCCATTAGGACCACAGGGTAGATAAGTACAGTGGATCAGTGCCTAGGGGGCCTAGAACATCCTCTTGATTAGTAAAACAATTAGTAGGTAAAGCTAACTCACACTGTCATTCTGTAAAATATGATCTATGTATTTACTACAGACTTTAGTGATGTTTTTAGATAGAAATGAGAACATGGCCTATCTATTAATTTATATTCTTATCTTCACAATATTATTACAACTACTTCTTTAACGCCACACTTTTGTAAGGCGACGTAAAACAGCTGAAAATCATCATATTTGATAGAACTATACTCATACAAACAAACCAGTATTGAAATTCAAAACACCTGCAACGCAACACCCTGACTAGAAACAGTAGTTTCGAATGACAAAGCCTTTCACGTGCAAACTGAAAAAATAATAACAAAGCCAACGAATAATTGGTAGCGAGCGAAGGGAAACTAGATTTCATTGTTTTACGAACATCGAGTAAATAAATTTATTAAGACCTTTCACACTGTAACGTAACAAAACGGACGGAAAGGTACACCGGTTGAATCTTTTTGGATGTTCCTTCTTCTTCATTTCAGCATCTAGAAGTCATTTGTTGTGTAGGTAACTATCTATAGAAGACACTGCAAAGAGAGAAAACTTAAGTTTATGTCTGGCTTAACTTTTTGGATAAGTCTTTGATTTTTTGTAACAGAAAGGTGGTGATATATTTGAGTGTTGTTGTAAAAACATTGTATCTCTTCACTATGACTTTATTCATAAAGTCATATTAAAGACATCCCACTATTGTCTCCCCTTGACTCGTTTTATTTATTGGACCATTACTTTGCAAATATGAACGGATCTGTCTGCAGTTTCATATCTTATTTTAATATACTCCCACAAAGCCCATTGAATCCATTGTTGGTAAACAATTGTAAATTATATAAAAATAAAACGATATTGTTAAAAGTGGTCCCTGAAAGTAGAAGATATGAAAGAGCGACGGTTATGGCTGAAGACGCAAATCAGTTACTATTTTAAGAAACGCAAAGATTGGAAAAAATAAGATAATACTTATTAATTAATGCTCAATCCTTCTCCGTGTGAGACGAGGCCTGTGCCCCAGCAGTGAGACGACAAAAAGGCTGTAACATAAAACTTATTAATTAATTTTGAATGCCGTTATAATTTGTAAACCTCTATATTATAGAGGTTTCATAGAGTCTATCTATAAGTAATAAGTCGCCCGTTAAGCGCTGTTCGTCTGTAGCGGTCTTTATAATTGCAACGGAAGCCTGATTTTCGCACGTGGGCGGTTGTCTACAAAGTTTACAGTTTCTTGCTAACGACTAATTAATCTAGTTTATTTATTTTTATTGTAGAATATAAGTTTCCTCTCGAGTGCTCCTTTAATGAATCTAATAATAAAATATGATACTGGTTCAACGACCACTAATGTTGCCTACGTACAGAACTTTATCCGACATGTGAAGATAAATGCTTCTAAGTTATTTATTTGTGTGTTTCAAACATGATATCGTGTGGCACTGAAGGTGGCTGAAAGATAAATATCCTCAAGAGCTAAATGGACTCATTAAAAGTTCCAAAGGAAAAGCACCTACATTCTTAACTATAGGTTAATGTCAACACGTTAGTATTAGTTAGTAATTATTTAATGTATTTTATATAAATCTGTTTTTTTTTCTTGATAGCATTATCTGGTACCGTGGGACCGATATCTCACACAAATTTTGAGAGATTTTGCACCCAAAATGTATTATGTCCCTGACGTTTTCCACATGATAGTGTATTTGGGTTGTTTTTTATTAATTAGTCAATTTATTTTATAAATAACACATGTCAGTTATGCTCCAAATGTTTAAATTAAGATATTCCGGATTAAACACACGTGAGCATGTTACATAGACTTGCCCATTGGAAAAGCGGCCTTTATACAATATAAGTGAAAGCCGACTTAATAATCCTTTAAATATTTCAAAATTTAATGGTTTTAGTTTGTAAGTTAAAAATTAAACAACAACACGAAATCATCGAGATACATAATTAAAATTAAGCAAGGGACCAAGCATCGGACACTCATACTAATTAGCTGATATATTCATTACTTCAATAAGATGCAGATCGCGGAATTAATTGCTGGTTGTATTGAAGCAAAAATATTATCAGATTGTATTCAAAGTCAGTCTGGTAATGCGAGTACTGCGATGAAGGTTAAAATAATGGTTTTAATAAATGCTTAATTAATTGGATTATATAACTATATCCTTCTTGGTCTAAGGTCATGTAGGTCATGTTTTTACATGTAGGGGTGTGTTGCTTTGGTATGGCAAGCCACGTATTAAACAATTGAATGTACCTAGCTCATTTTGTAAGTTGCAGCGCTATAATTATAACTTAAACAACCAATAAAGTAAATAATAATAATTTAAACAACCCAAGATTGTAACGCCTATTCAGAAGTCAAACACCTGAAAACAGCTATCCAAACACAGATGATTCTATGTTTTTGTTGAAATTGAGGTTTGTGAGAAGTAGTTTTATTATAATGTCGCCGATTGGATTTTGTAATTTGAACTCTACAATCACAGCAGTAATGACTAACATTGCGCGCATCTTTATTGGTTTACTAGAAAGTAACATTTTAATAGTAACACAAAGGTAGCTCTTTGTAACAGACGTTTCAAATAGAGCCTTCTTTCAGCGGCGTTGGTGGTGTAATGGTCAGCATAGTTGCCTTCCAAGCAGTTGATCCGGGTTCGATTCCCGGCCAACGCACACTTTTGTTTCTGTTGTCAATATAATTTTCAGTTTTTGAGAAGAATTTCCTAACGTTTACTGATACCTAATAGAGAGGTGTTTTTATTGTTTATACCCTAAAGGCTCAAAACTAATTAACCTATTTCAAAAATTCTTTCACTGTTAGGTTAGAAAACGACACTCTTCCCGAGTAACATGTATGTAGGCTATATTTTATCCTGGTACTGCCAATAGCTCCCACGGGAAGCGGGTGAAACAGCGAGAAAACGGCTACAAATCCATAAGGAACTAGGTGGTTGAGGTAAGGATTATGGCACTTTTTGATACCATAATGTATTGTACGAATTCGCATACTTACTTCACGGTACTAACATTGGCAACTTATTACAGTAAGGGTATGTTATGTCACAATCTTACGGTCGTAAACAAGGATATTATTAGTCGTAAAAGTAAACCAATATATACACAATATGTTCACCGGGCAATATATTTTATGGGCAAAAGCAAAAGGAAAATAAGTGAGTTCTTAACTGTTATGTTTGATATAAATATGCGTACATGCTTTTACGGAATTTATTGTTACATTAACTTGTTATGATAGAACGTTATATTAACCTAATCAGCTAATCATGTTCACGTCGTTATTTTTACAACCAATAGGTATGTTGCGTATTAGGGATCCACTCCTTTACATATGTACGTGAAACAGAGGCAGATTGTAACGGCCTAATTTTTAGATATTTGTGCAAGCGTTTAAAAGAGTTCCTACTCTTTTTGTATCTAAAATTGTTACATCAGAGTTTGAATGTTGTATAAGAGAAGCTTTAAGATGAAATTGTAAGTTCGCGGGATCCTAGAGAGACTGGTCCTGTACATAGTATTTTAACTTTCAAAAAATGACTTCTGCATCACCCGTACCATACAGTTATAGGTAGGTACACTGCCGTTTTATAATCAGCTGCTTGAGTCACTCTTATTTATAACTACCGACGATAATAAAGTTCAACAGTCATTGCACTCTAATAGATAGAAAGTATTCAACGAATATACAGATCATGCCTCAAAATCAACCATTTTACCAAAAATGCAGTACAATCGCACACAAAAACGTTCACCTACTTCAGCTTACTTTTATCGTCGATAAATCATTGAATAATTGATTCCTAGCGCCATTGATCGCCGTTATCATTGAAAGTTTATTGGGCGTGATAATAAAATGCTTCCCGCGGGCGCAATGACGAGTTCATTGAACTTTCCACCACTGCCTCTGTCACTTATCCACTCCCTTCGTCACAGGACACCGTAAAAGATATTTGTTATGCGTTTAGTTCAGCCTAATGGCGGTATTGGCAAATTTCCCTCAACGACTAAAGAGGGTTTCGATATAACTTTCGACTAAGGTACACTCGGGACCACTAAATGCGGGCCAGTAAGAGACACAGTTGCTTTGTACAGTATGTGTTGGTTTTGGCTAAATGGTAAAATCAAAATAGCGGATGGCATAACAAAGGCAAATTACACGTGGAGATATTAAAACTAACTAATGTTAAACTTATACAGATATAGAACTCGCAACTTACCAAAAAAATAAAATCCCACTTTTAATGTCGTTTAAATCGATACTTAAATGTAACTTCAGCACCTTATCTACTGAACGAGCGTATGGTGAAAATTAATTGATCCATAAAAACTCACCTTAATTAGGTACATACATAAAGTGCACTTATAACACTTAAATCGAGTAAATAATTTTGAAAAATTATGATCCATATATAAAAGTGTAAAATAAAAAGCAAACATGTCTGCCTACTCGAATTTTGGTTTTGAAGCAGACCTGATTCCAAATAACGAGATATACAGGGTGTGCCATTTAGGTCCAGTTTTTGAAACTCGTTTTTACAAGATAAGAAGAATGCCAAACAAAAATAATTACCATACTCTTTGGATATTAAGATAATTTATCTAACGTATCTTTGTTAAATTAGCTATGGTTACGATCGGGACAGTTTCAGTAGTCAAACGTCAATGCGTGCTCTTGAATAAAAAATGAAAAAAAATGGCATGAACATAATTTATTGCATAATGCATAAATATTTTACAAGTGATGGTCACTGTCAATGATAACGATTTATTTAAACATCAATGTCATATTTTGTTAATGTTATTGTGTTAAACGACTTTATGTATGGAAGAAGTACACGATACAGTCTTATTTCGTTATATTTTATATGTTTTGTACTATTTATTAAGCAATACTTATACTGCTAACATTACATAAGTAATACTACCTACACGATGAACTCGTTCAAGTTGTAATTAATTTTCTTATATTGAATATTAGGAACATACTATTCTTGTTGACCCTAAAATAGCAACATAAACCCCGTGTCATGTTTACTAATTATATTGTTTCAACACTCGTTGGTGGTCTAGATACAAAATTCTTAAATCCGATACCGTGTAGGGTAACACTATTTTTAAGGTTACAACTGGGTAAACAATAATATGGACGATCATTAAACTGTAGTTGCAAATAAAACCGTCATGAACATTGATGGCGTCTACAAAGTCGCTAAGTAAGAGATACACATAAAATATGTATATTTTATTTTATGCAGCATTTTTTGTACCGGGAATATGAAAGGAAATAAATAAAAATTAAGCATAAAGAAACGAAAACTTTTTCGGCACTAATTGTATTGTAATCGAGGACAAATGTAAAATGTTTCTATACCCGGGTTAATAGTGTACCTATAGAGCAGGTAATGCTTTGAAACTTGAAGCGAGCTGGCAGGTCAGTGAAACAACTCGCTAAAATAAAATAGCAATGCAAGAGAGCACCCGACTGTGAAATCGGAGGATAGCATCTCCAACTCTAACTCTCAATTTCAAACAAACTTCTAATAAGAAAAGTTGCACTGAAGTAAGATTATGAGTATATTTCCTAACGCTCAGCTACTCATTATTTACCTCGCTTCGCAGACCCCTAACAAAAGGAAATCGTTAAAAGAAATTTCAAGAAGGAGTAAAGATTATTAGAAAAGGGTACTCATACTTACGGACGAGAGAGCAAAGCGATAATAAGAATAGGTTACATTCCTTAAGTAAATCTAAGTAATTTAGCTCTCTGAGCCCAGTGAACTGAACAAACACTTTATCTTACAACGATATCGAAGAGTAGAAAAAAGGAGAAATTATGCAGGGTAGGTATAACGTTATGGTTGTAAAAAAAGCCGTGAAGCTTCGTACCTGCTTATCTACTATCACAGAAGTCAATCAATCAGTCTATTAAACGGGCAGTGTAAAAACTACATCTAATAGCTGTCCGAATTAACAGAACAAAATAAAAGAATTAACAGCAACATTAAAAGCATTGAGGTGTGCCTGAATATGAAGATAACTAGACGATAATGTCTTAATGGAATTTGACTACTTGACAGTTGGATTAAACACGCAACTAGAGGGCAACAGGGCAACCTCAGCGCCCAGCATTACTTGACACTTCGTTTAGAAGTGTTCTTTTAAAGCCAAACAGTTCTTACTTCAAATTTTCCTTAAGAATCTTAGCTTCATCTGTCCCCACAGGTCAGAATATAATGGATGCTAAACAAAATGAAATCTGCAACATACGTGACAGGCTGTTACACATTTAATCCACATGATACCTTTGGTCCACAATTAAGAAAGGTTTTCGAAAGTGAATGTACGGCAAGTGTATTTATTTTAAAACGTTGAAACCGGCTATTCCCTGTAGCTGTGACCTTTGCATGTCATTACTGACACGTGCCGTGGCTGACCTGATAAGTCTCAATACAACTGGCCGAAAGTGACTCGGACTCGAGCAACTAAAGTTTCCAAAAGCAGATAAGATAAAGAAGAATATTTGCTTCCAGGAAGCTCGTGGACCTCTGAAGTAACTTCAAAATACCGACTCTATAGCAATGTGCACAGGATTGAACAACATAAGCGGTTAAGAAGAGGAATCATTGGTTTTTTGTCTGTAGTTTGGAAGTCGGTTTAAAAGTTACTGGCATCTAAAAGCAATCCTTTATTTAGACCTCGTAAAAGCGGTTCGTAAGCACCACAAATGATCACCAAAGCTGTCATTTTATGACGAACAAATAAGAGGACTGTCACTCGTAAAACGGTTTTAAGATACAATAAAATAGGCATTCGATTCTTGGTGAAATTGCTAATATAAATCAGTTCTTTCGACAATTTTTATTTAACGTTTCATTCCAGATTTTTGTAATTAAAACAATTTATGGTAACAGGCAGCAATTAATTTACAATTTATGTATTCATGAAATATCAAAACAGAGATACAAAATGTTACTGTACAGCTCACTCCAGTGGTCAAATAAAATTTAAATTTTGTCCGCGGAAATGGCTAAAGAAAAACGACCTAAGTAATTCTTTTAACTCAGAACTAACTTATACACATGAAATATGACACATCATATAACCAGATTATCTTAATGGCACGACTTCTTCTTAATTGAATTTATATAATAATCGACAGAACATCAAAAAATTACTGAGGTCTCCATCTTGGGAATCTTGTATCTAGAGATGAACAAAAAAAAGTTTATTTTGATGTTCACCAGTCGATAAGGAAAATAATTAAGACATGTTATGGCATAAACTGATATTAAAATCAATTAAGGTTTACTCTCAAGAAACCTCAGTGATGACAAATCGATTAATCATCCCGGATCAGCTACAATCTTATACAAATATGGGCGCCGAGGATAATCAGAAATATAAACAATAAATTTCTTAAGAGATTGCGATTTATAAATCATAAACGATCCTTGACATGAATGCTGGGGAGGAAGATGGATCGTACATAACATGATAATATAATGGCGCTATGGTAGTAGGCTGTTTCCGTCTAATTTGTACGCAGAATAAGAAAATGCAATCGCACTCAGCCTGGCTAACAAAACTAAAAAAACGTTCGCAGCTGTGCGAGTGTTTTCAAGTCTAGAGACAATTCAACACATCAGACGGAATAACTTGGTAACCTGCTGAAAACGTTTAGGTTCTGAAAGCGTCCATTTCGACAAAATAATAATTATTTTTATGTTATGTATTTTTGCACATACACCTATTAATATTCATCTACTTTTAGAATAGAAAATAGCAATTCATGTTACCTCCATCAATAAGGTATCATTTTATATCACCATGTACCTACCTATATATTTCGCAAAGTTATTTACACAGACTAAATATCAGGTAAGTAAATTAGATCTCTAAATTTTCATGTACAAACGACTGACTATATTGAAAACTACGCCTATCACTTCGTTTAATACAAAAGTACTGTGAGACAAAAAATCGTAAAGCAAAACAAATTAACTACACAATCACACCACGACATTCATTCGGAAGCTCAGTACACCAGCCATTTCATCTCAAAGATGTCGATGGTCGAACTGCATAAAGTCTATAAGGTTAGTCTGTGGTCCAAATGTGTTGACACCACTTTACACGGTTTTGAACTTTTGACACGGCGGCGTTTCGGTTCATTACGTGCCATCAATCTTTCCGTGCGAACACGTCCCACATTGGTTGTGATGCGACACTGCGATAGCTATTTGTGTTACCTATAATCAACGTTCATACAACATACGGCAACACGATAAGAAAGTCAGCGAAATATTTGTAAAAAAATATAAGCTGGGGTAAGTCGAATCAAACTCGTGTGCTGACGTGGTTTATGCTGATATTATGTATCCTTTCGGAATATTTATTGATTGACATCATATCTAAACTTAAAGATTTGAAAATTACTCTCATAAAAAATGATTTAGTTTTCCTATTACCTGATTAAGTACGAGTATATTAAGGTTACTGTTTACAATTTATTTCCGTCAAAAAGTGCTGGCCGAGGTCGAAAATAGAAGCGATTTATTACCATAGGAACGTACGATTTTAAGTACAACTTATTACAATAAAATTAATGCTTATAATGTAGGTAGATATAGAGATTGATTAAAAATAAGTACTTTAGAACGTTACCCATAAGTACACAGGCTCAAGATTTTTATTAAAAATCTTAATACCTACTTTTTTCGCATCATGCAAAGTCTTATAAACACTGTCAAATTACAGATGTAAACCACAAGATAGTAATAAATTCGGAAACGTACACACAAGTGTTGATTGTATTGGATATCCAACCGCGTGCGTTTGGCAATAAGATTAATTGTTAGCCTGTACACATTGTAATAATATGCCCATTCATTGAATTATGATAAGGCTGCAGAAACAATATTTTATACCCAGAACATTAACTTTTCCCCTAAAATATGGGGGCACATATTTCGTTCAGTGAATGCACTTTAAAAACACATGAATGAGTATATCGAAAGCTCAACTGTTGAGGTTCTTGAAATAAATGATATAACGTCGAGACATCGTTGAACCCTGGATTTAGACTACTCTTGCCGACCGCGCTTTGTTTTGGCTGACAAATAGCGAATACTTCGCACTCACTCTCAGTAAAATGAACAATTTAAAATTGTTGTTTATAGAAGTAATGTACAATGAGAAACCAATCGATATGCCAGGATCCTTATCACAGAGATAATCTTACAAAACAGAAAAAAGTCGCTCCATAAAAATATGGTAAAATCACAATAATTTATAAGTTATTCAATAGTTTATGGTGAAACGATCAAAGTTACGACGTTTCGAGTGAAGAAGCGGGATCAATTTCCCCTGTGAGACTTATTGATAAGTTGTTTTTCTGTTCCTTGATATGAAAAACAAGGCAAGTTCTAATAAATCACATACAATTGTATGTACCCTACGTGAGAAACATGGTAGGAAGAAATGTGGACCCCTGAAATGGAGGAAAAGGTAATCCTGCTAAGTAATAATATAAGTGACCCTTGAGACTGTTATTGGGTAGGTGTACTTTTATCCGGGCGTGTGAAGAAGTTCTTGAGGACGTGGGAAAATTGCAGAGAAAAAGCTAGTATTACATAGAACATAACCTAAACGAGCATATCTATATAAAGTCATAAATATGGGGCAGTGCTGAAAACATAAACACGGATAAATTGTCAGCCGCTTGGCCATAAATCTTTCGCAGAAATAGTAAAATTCGTTTGAAAATTAGGAGGAATTCTGCAATCTGTGGGAATTTATACATGGTTTACTAAGCAATAAATCTTCCTTCGAAAAGGAGAGGACCTTTAGATTACACAACTGACAGCGACTGCATTTATGCAAGCAATGTTGCGTCGTGCCCATACAAATTGCTCAAACACGCTCTGATATAAATCTTGCCCTTCCGCGTGCTCGCTACTGCACACAATTTTAAAACTCATTCATTAATATAAGTCAGTGGCGAAGATACTTGTGGACTGTCCCCAAATTAGTTTCTTTATCTTAACTTAATATACAGTCTGTTTGCACGTCACGAAAAGTCTTTAAAACTGTACTTCATCTGCTCTATCTTAAATTATAATCAAACTTCTTTTAAGGGAGACGAAAACGTTTAAAACTGGCAAATTGGCCGATTTGCTAAGCGTGCAGACCGCGTGGGTTGTAATGAACTTATTAATCTAATTGAGTCGGGTGAAGCAGCCGTACTTCATTTAATCGAACTGTATCTAAAGTAATCAATATTGGGCACATAACCAACAATAGAAAGTAGAGCTAAAAACGTGTACTATATTAGTAGTTCATACGAAGAACTACTAATATAGTACTACATAGATCACGTTCGTTCTTCCATCTACGGCCGCTGACGAAAATACACTCACATTTTCTATAACGCGATATTTTGAAAGCATAAACCTCGTACCCGTGAACTGTGTGATTTATCGGCGGATTGACTTAGTGATTGTATTGAGCGGTGCACCCACACAAATCAAGTGGGACATAAATCTGGGAAGCGAATCGTTCGTACTTCGCACCTCGTAAACTGGCGCGGTCGCGGTGCAACTGTCCCGTCGAAATATTGCTCGCTGTTTTCACTCGATATTACTGGCCAGGCATTTTATACTGGAAACTTGAATGTGCTTACGTGCTTTATGATAATAGTGTCGAGCATTTTTTCATGTTGTACCTAGATGCTGTATACGATTTTCATTTTCTTACCTACCTCTATATTTCTGTCAGATAGCGTCTGAGTCTGAAATGCACCCGTCGAACTAGTTGAAACGAATAGTATAAACTACTGAAAGTAAACTAAAATATGTGGCATGAAAACAACGGATTCAAGAAAAACAAACACAAAAACAAAAGATGTCATCTTTTCAAGATGCATGATAACAAAGTACGTGAAACAATGCACAAGGAAAACGTACAGGTTATTCAAACCTCACGTGCTGATATTATCAGTAATCTGTCATTCCCACAACGAATAAGTAACCCGAGCTACCTTGTTTATGTGTTTTCAATCTTACAGGGCTCGTTATTAGGTTTCAAACCGAGTAAAATGGGAATAGTTCACGTAGAATTTCTTTTCCAAATTCTACACGCGTGTGCGACAAGTTTAACTTTATTATTATAGTCGAAAATGTGATTTCGTGGATCACCCCTTCCAATGTTATTGCCATACTTAAATGTTATTGAAATGCTTTGATTTGGACACGGGGCGTTACAGTCAGTTAAATAAAACTACGCAAGTGCGACTCCGCCAATTATTTTGAACAAGTCTGTCTGAAAAGCAATGCTGTCTATAAGTAGTGTAAGTTTTCTTTCCAATTTGAAGTCATGTCAATGTTTGGAATTGCAGATTATTTGTTTTCGTTAAAAATATTTGCTCAGTTAAGTCACATTATTATGGTATGATTGATAAAAGTTTTAGATTAGTGTCAATTTGCACAGCTTGTATGTAATACATTGAGTCAATTGTGTATGGCACCACAAATCGGTACAGGAACGTCACCCAATGTTGTCGTCATCCAGAGGCCCTCCGGCGCTCATGACGTCACGCCCTCCGTGCGCCTCCGACTGGCTCCAACCAATTTGTAATTGCCGATAAATTCGCAAAGTACAATTTTTGTCTCTTAAATAACGTTAAAATTGCCGGTGCTGCCCATTAAAATCATTTTAACATACCAATTAGTTAGCGAGAATCTCACAATTCCTCATCAATTTTCCAAAGCAATTAAGGTTGTTTGCAATAAAAAACATGTATTATGACTTCAATTCACGAACGTACTGCCTTTTTTGGACCACCCGAAAACATCGATTAGTCGTATGTAAACCTATTGATAATATCAAACAAAAGGTGAAACCAATCTGAAAAGCGCTTGAGGCTGAAATTCAACTGAAGGTTTGATTAGGTACCCAACCACACTGCTCCACTATTTTTTTTTAATTAAATTTGTTTTTCTTGAAATCAGAATTTATTTTTTGAGAGACGAGGTTGTCACTACAAATGACTCCAAAACTTCAAATTAAATAGATATCAGTCGCAGCATTACTCCAAAAATGGCGTCCAATTTTCGTAACCGCGCATTTCTTTGCTAATGAAACTGTTGTTATTTGTTTCAACAAACGTCTTTGTCTCCTGCTGATGTCTGCTGTTCAGCTTAACAATGTAATTTTGCTTTGCAACAAGCTTTTTTTCTCCAAAATCAACAAATAAATTGTGTGAAGAACGCAAATGTTTGAGCTTTGTTACGATTTTAATTTTTTTTCTAAATTAATTTTGTACAATTGTTTGAATACAGAAAGTTTCTTTGATTACACGCCCTTGCAAATAAATATATCACACAATTGTATTCAACTTATTTTCAAACGCGAAAAATGTTTATGTTCAACCCAAATAATTTGTAGTGGAAACCTCTCGATTCGAATTCATTTGGAAGTTTTGCAAGTAAATTCATTCCTTTTACGACGGTCGGTGACAGAATAAAGATTACAAAGTCTATTTATACACTTGGTTTCATAGAATTAGACTCCCCTTTTATGTCGAAAGTTTGCTAGAAAAAATGTTGTCAAATAACAGGAACTTTATTGTTTATCAAAGTCAAAGCGTTTGGACTTACACACTTTTTATTATCAAGATATGTACGTAGATATAGAAACGTATTGTAAGTAACTCTATCAATGAAAAAAGTGCTATAGCGATTTTATCAATAAAGGTTCCCCTTGAGTATTTTACATAATTTTTATGTGTTTTTATAACATCTCCTCTGGATAACTTAAAAACAATACTTTTTTTCCAATGCGTTAATGTAGTCACGTCTCAATCTGTCATTCTACATTTACCAACTGAATATAAAAACAAAACAATCTCAATTTTATTTGGCACGTAGGTAATGTCCGGGTCATGCCGGATGTCTCCGTGATATTATAATGTCTTCGCTTTGAAATATAATAAAACAGGTGTCACCTGTCACAGTAAGGCTTCATAAGATAATAATATAAACCATATTGAACTTCTTGAACGCCTCAGAATAATTAAGATGAATTACCCTCATAATTAAGTTATTACAGTGCTTAAAGCTTCAACTTGTCTTAACTATATAGTTACTAAACAATGATTGCTTCATGTTAAGCTTCGAAGAGACTGCACCAAAATTATGACAGAAGAAGTTAAAAATATATAGTGTTTAATACCATTAAGAAAATACGTGACTTCACATAAGAAACATTCACATATGCCATAGAATATCTGACCAGTTAATCCGAGTTTAGAAATATGAACTTAAAACTTTACGACACATACTAATGTATTTAGTGACAGATACAAAATGCGCTACGATTAGTTCATTTGTAAAAGAAGTTTGTTTGACATACTGTCAAGCTTGTACGCCTTAGAACGGGGCTGATCTGTAAGTATTTCAAAATGGAAATATCTACTAATGTTACTAGTATAACATCAATAGAATACAAAAAAATACAAATCATGTAAACCCATCTGCTAGATTTTTTGCCGGAGAATTTTAGGAGGAAAATATTGCCAGAAATTTCGATTAAACATATAGCTATAATAAGCTAAGCTATATGTACATAGCAATAGCATAGCAGTTTGTAAATTTTACTGTATTGCTTCAATCATGGTACATTTAAATAAAAATTCCTTTGGGAGAGCCAAAATTTGCTAGGTCCATGATTTTTTATATCACTTGTAAACTTTTCCCCTAATCTTAGCGCGTAAAGTTTCAAAGTATATTACCTAACTTGTAAATACAAAAGTATATATTCTCCTGATTAAATTATTTTTATCTTATCCCACGACGGAAATGTCTACTTTATAACGCGCAACTTAATTATAACTCCCAGACTTTTGACTAACGACGATCAATTTTTTAATTTATATTTTGACATGATATGAATCACATTAAATGGTAGGCAAACAATAATTAATGTAGTTCGGCGCCTTCTTATTATAGACATTACACAATTGATTGTTAGTGAGCGCGCTTTCTATAATTTATTGATGTATTTATATTATTTCGACACGGATAACTAGAGTCGGTAGATAATTCATGAGATAGCAAAGACGCTGTACGTTATACTGTTAATTGGCAGTTATATTTCTATGTGATTGTGATTACTATCGACCTCCGTGATTGTCTTGAGATGGCACACATTCTTCACTATTTATTAGGTAGTTACGTTCATAAACTAAAGGTACCTATGCACAGTTAGCGGTACGTAATTAAACAGCAAATGGCACAAACCCCGATAGCATCGTTCTCTGAAAGCTCAATTTCCTCAAAGTTGAACAAACTTTTTGATCGAATTTTCATTATATTGTGGGGAAGATAAAGATATTGTGAAGTTCAGGTTTAGAATCCTCTATGGAAGATGCACCAAAACTGACTACGACATTCAACGTTTTGGAACTAATTACCAAAAGCTGAATCAGGGGCAGCTAGTAGTAATGCATCAAATAAGTATTCAAAATTCAAAAACTCTTCTCTATTTCGAGTTACTGATGTGTGGCAAGGAAGAAAAGCAAGAAGCCATTTTCCATCTTATCAACAAAAAACAAATCTGCCTCATACCACATAAAAGGCCCATCACTAGACAATAAACATGCTAAGTAAATTACTTTATGAACATAAAACTTTATCATGAGCTTACCATTTACATAAAACTTCAGATACATAGTTTTTTCTAATACTACCTACTCGATATTCGCACAAGTTTGCTTAGACCGCTCAAGTGAGTATTTAGACATCTAATCTCCATATATAGTGTGCCAATTACTTTATTATCGACGCTAATAAGTGAGAATATCGAGTGTATCCACGTTACGAAACCGTAATAGTACGTAATTGTATCGGACACGTCGCAGGTAAGTGAGGTAATCCAACCAGTGGCAGAAGTTAACTGGCTGCGAAGCTGAGGCCGGTTGTTGTGGGGAGCCGCGCCCGGCCGGCTAATACTTGTGAATCTGTGGTAGGGTTCACACCTGAACGCATGCTAATGTTTGCTAATTGCCAATGGCGGAAGTTAGGTGCTGTTTTACATGTAGAAAGGTCCTGATGGCTGTATCAATCGAGCTTTAGAGCATGGAACTTGATGGAAGCATCTTCTTCTTCCTCAACATGGTCAAAACTTCTGAATGTGCTTAAAATATCTTGAAATTTGTGAAGTTCGGGTAACTGAGTGTTGATTGGCAACTAGTTACACGTATGTGGTGTCAGCCCTACTGGTGCACCGCGTATCACACCGGTCGTCGAATGTGGAGCAGGCGGCGGGCCAGCGGCGATGCCTCCGACAAAAAATCAGTGTAAGCTGTACACCAAGGCACCGCGGTCGCGCGCTCGCTCCCGCCACTTCCAGTCAGACGCGTGCCCCCAGCGCACGAACTTACGGCTCCGGCAAACTTACTCGCAACTTCCGAACCTATTCGGCGGTCGAAGCTCTCGATCTTCAACTTTTTCCTCAATTGACTTACTACTCCAGTGGAAATCTAAAGTGAAAAGTGTCATATTGTTAGTTGGTGTGTAAGTTAACAACATATGGCCGTGGCCCGAGGTCCGGTCGTTAGGCTGCGATCGGTCGTGCCGCCTCGCCGATAGAATCACGACCGAGCACGTGTGTGCCTATTGCGTCTGGAGGCTCACCGTTCACTTCACCTATTTTGTCATCTCACACTTGCATTGAACTGTTTTTATTTTCGAAAGTATCGATAGAAACTATATTAGTACCGTGCCTAATTAGGAATCTGACAAACTGAATTGAGCGTAAACGAACACCAATAAATACAAACACATATAGACATGATTTCACTTTGCTATGTACTTGTGAGTCATGTTTTAGTTATTTAACACTTTTATTTACTAAGAATTTCTCAATAAATCACATTGATATCGAATCATAAGCCAATCTACTTTTACATTAATTGCCTTTCAGTTACAGTCTATCAAAAGTTCATACTTATTCGGCTTTATTCTTCGTGCCCAACACTAATGATACTTGTAGAACTCTGTGTATAGAATTTGTACATAAGTACTAATGTGCCTTAAAATATACATAGATTACTTTTTTAAAATGCTCTACAAAGTTTTATAGATTCAATTTGTTCCACCCCACTCTCTTCGAAGCTGTCTCGTTTTTTGCCCAAATCTTTTTAATTAATTCACTGCGTTCAAACCTCTGACGTATATTGTCTAAGAAATTGACCTCCCAGCTGTTTTTATTTCGAACATAACTCTGAAATCTTTATTGGCAACTGGGGGGTAAGAAATGTGGGAACTTTTCCCTAAATAACTAAGTTCCATTAATTCATTGTGAAGTTCGTCCCAATTTTTTGCATATTATTGTACAACTTTTAATGGTATTCTACTATAGCTTTTTAACCCCCGACGCAAAAACGACGGGGTGTTATAAGTTTGACGTGTCTGTGTGTGTGTGTGTGTGTGTGTGTGTGTGTGTGTGTGTGTGTGTGTGTGTGTGTGTGTATGTGGCATCGTAGCTCCCAAACGGATGATCCGATTGTAATGCGGTTTTTTTTGTTTAAAAGGTATGTCAGTCGGGAGTGTTCTTAGCTATGTTTGGTGGAAATCGGTTCAGGTCTTCAAGGTCATCAGCTCGTTTGCTAGATGTGATAGGAATGTTACAAGCTCAGTTTACTTGCAAGTATATGTGGGGTCTGAAATTTGAAACACTAATGTCTTTTGGAACCACTGAGCTGGTCTGCTGTTAAGGCACGAAGGTATTAGACGTAACCCTGAACTGCCTTTTAGTAAACCCATCGAGTTTGGGCTCGTTGAATTTGTCTTGACGAGTTCTCTTCATGTTCCTGATTGACGAGAACCTGATGCTGGAAATGGGATGTGGCGGATGAAACCCCGAAATGCCGGAATGAAACGGATAAACCGATTTATATTTTTGCTGAAAATCTAGAATGTCCAAAGGTTAATCTTTATTGTTTCTCAATCTGTGCAATTCTCCCAGAGCCAGTTTGTCATGAGGATTGTTAAACAGCTTCCTTTGGCCGAGATCGCATATAGCGACCCCATCTTAAGATAAAATAAATTAAATGAAAGAAGGAAAAATTAAGGAGCTCCTTTAAAAAGCATGAAATAAAATTAAATTATGAATTTAAAAAAACCCCCGACCCAAAAAAGTACGCAATAATTATGACAAAAGGTTAAAAACGCTAAACCCTATAAAAAGCAAAAAAATAACTTTTAACACTACGTAAACTAAATTTTGACGTGTCGGGGGACCGCTTTTTACCTTCATAAATACTTACATAAATCAAATTTAATGATACCTACCTAATTACAACATTCGTATAAAACACGTATCTAAAGTAATGTATTAGAGCGGTCCCCCGACACGACAAAATTTAGTTTACGTAGTGTTAAAAGTTATTTTTTTGCTTTTTATAGGGTTTAGCGTTTTTTCCATTACAGGTTTCCGTTTCACAATTTGTCGTGATAAGAATTTATTAACGCACAAACTCTGCCCGAACATGTAGCAATCAAATTAATTGTTATAGCTACGAACTTATTTTGGGATTTATTCAGACTTTAATGGAATTCAAAATACTAACATTTAAATTATGACATCATCGAATTACTGCAAACATAAATCAAAAAAGCATAACAAAAACTAGTTTATGTGGGTACCTACGTACAAACTTACCTACTTACTTAACACTGATTAAATATTACTAGGTCAATTAATTTCCGTTCTCATCATATGACGTGTATGTGCGTCGCTATTTTTATCCAAAATAAGATCTACTTAGAAGCAATAAATAATGTTACGAAACCGATCACCGCTGGTACTAAAACAAAACTTAAAGCTTACATGCAGTAGAAAAGTTGAAAAAAACTAGGATGACGAGAGATATATTCGAAAAAGCGTAAGCAACAGAATTTTTGGGAGGACATAATTAGTGGCTGCAGTTTCATCCGTCCACTACAAAGGGATTTGAGATAATTAGTCACCTCTAAAAGGGCGTCAAATAACTTCCTTAAAGCGGAAATATTTGGCCGTCAGCTTAATGGTCCGAAGTCAATGTAAGATGTTATTAATGTTATTTACTTCATTTATTACTTACAATTAGAGTCGGGCTCTAAAGACTGATTTATTTCACTCATTGCTATAAGGAAGGCCGCCGTAATTAAATTTAATTTATAAACTTGGGTAAAATAGCAACCTTAACACTTCTGATAAAAATATACGCTCTACCTGTTAGTGCTCTTGTGTAAAATACTAATTACACATAGGTAAAATTACAACTTACAACAGTACTCATGTTAAAATATCTTATATAAAACCTGGATTAATCTCAAATTCTATCAGTCCTAAAATAACATTATCAAATACTCGCTGGAATAATGTACTCAATTCAACGAACATGAAACTATAGTGTCAGTTTCAGTAGGAACTTTAGGGATTTGTGGGTCCTACCAAAACATAGAGGTTCGGAAAGTCCCGATTACTTTTTCGTGAAGTTCAGTGCGACCCAGAGGAAAAGTTTTCCATATGGAGTCATGAATAGGCAATTCGCAATATTTCCGATCACGTATCCCCGACTTTGGGCCCTGGCCAAACGTCACCAATATTTTTATTTCAATACTACACCACAAACTGTGAACTTTCTGTAAGCTTGGAATTAAAAGGAAAAAGAGCTTATGAAGGCAGCTCCGCAAAGTTCGAGTCAACTTCACTCTTAACTTATCTCATAAGGGCTTAGCTATGTACCACACTTTAAGGACTCCCGTCTTACTACAGTTCCACGTTGAGCTCAATCTCATGTTATTTTTTAATAAAATAGAAAAATAAATAAGTAATTTATCCTAAACTTTGTAAAGAAGTTTATGACATTTTCATTACATTACAGTCTTCCAATAGGGAGTTATTTCCGAACTATCTAATTTATTAGCTTAGTATATTTCTGCACAATCCCTTATAAAGCAATATTGTAAAAGCGTGAGAAAAAGCCTAGTTCCCAAATAAAGTTTGCAGCATATATCTTAAAGACATCTCGTAAGGAAATAGCCATAAAAACTATCGCATGGCCGAAGCCAACATCATAAGCTAGTAACTACACATATTATAAATCTCTGTAACCGATGTTTGACAACTTGTAACTGTTTTTTTATTAAGATCGACTCCATATCGAAATCTTACGAACAAAATAAAGTCGGCCACAGTGGAGCATTGTTCGATGGTGTACAATCCAG
Source organism: Helicoverpa zea x Helicoverpa armigera (assembly GCA_033682625.1). NCBI lineage: Eukaryota > Metazoa > Arthropoda > Insecta > Lepidoptera > Noctuidae > Helicoverpa > Helicoverpa zea x Helicoverpa armigera. The sequence continues at coordinate 2,375,269 of JAWIIS010000005.1, read as the reverse complement.
TTCCGTCACAGTACGTGATATACTGGCGTTGGGAGCCTCCTCAGCAAAGGAACACTAATAATGATGATCGTATTGGTATGTAATAAATGTTCCATTGTGTTTACGGTTTAATCTATCGCCTTTTGCTCTCGTTGTGATGTACCGTAACCTGTCTTTACTTAAAGATCGATCGCCTGATATAAACTGATGTAAAAGTATAACAGTCGTTGAACCAATCACTTGACGGAACTGTAAAACTTTACTACCTTGTCGTAATTTTCCACTTCATAATATTTCACCCATTTCCCCCAGTTTTATGTCGTCGCGGTATACGATTATTATTTCTTCCCTAAGAGACGCAGGACCTGCAATTTCCGAAGGTTTCCCTTATCTTATAAAATGATCGGTGGCAATGTCGCCATTATTTACGATATTTTTAAAATCGTCTCCAGCTACTCGTATTCATTGTCGCATTGACACAAAAACATGATAATAAAATATGTATGATTTGATCATCCCTGGTTGTGGTGCACCGTGGGACGTCGCCGGGCGAGTGTTGGCCTTCCTTTAACGGCTAGTATTCACCAAATAAATTGTTCGAATGTGCAGTTTTACTTCACAAATTATAAATACGCGTAAGGTTACTTAATAAAGTAGGTATGGTGGCGTTGCTGGTTGTAATAACTCGGCATTAATCGTATGTCTAGAATGTGAAATATGCCGCAGCGTCAAACTTTGGACGTTTAAGAGCTTTGTGATTGATGGAGCGGTGAGGATTGTTAGGGTTCCGTAGCCAAAATGGCAAAAACGGAACCCTTATAGTTTCGTCATGTCCGTCTGTCCGTCTGTCACAGCCGATTTACTCGGAAACTATAAGTACTACAGTGATGAAATTTGATGGGAATATGTGTTGTATGAACCGCTACAAAAATATGACACTAAATAGTAAAAAAAAGAATTGGGGGTGGGGCCCCCCATACATGTAACTGAGGGATGAAATTTTTTTTTTCGATGTACATACCCGTGTGGGGTATCAATGGAAAGGTCTTTTAAAATGATATAAAGTTTTCTAAAAAACATTTTTCTTAAAGTGAACGGTTTTTGAGATATCAGCTCTCAAAGTCGTAAAAAGTATGTCCCCCCCCCTGTATTTTTATAACTACGGGGTATAAAATTCTAAAAAAAATAGAGGTGATGCATGCTAATTAACTCTTTCAACGATTTTTGGTTTGATCAAAGTATCTCTTATAGTTTTTGAGATAGGTTGATTTAACTGTAATTTACGGAACCCTTCGTGCACGAGTCCGACTCGCACTTGGCCGGTTTTTTTAAAACTTGCCTCGCAAGTAATTGCTACTCATACAACATGAATGAATACGTGCTAATTTCATTAGATATTAATGTGCCAACTTTTTAGATTAAAAGTTTAAACCACAACATTTTAAAACTATGAACAGTCTTAAGAATATGTGTGGCTTATTTCAAACAAATATCGTCTTTGCGATACACAAAGATCTGTATTTGTGAGTCTAAATGACGATTAACGTGTCTAGTAATCTATGTTAATTTTAAAATCAGATCATTTATGAAACACACCTTGGCCTTTACTAGTTAGTTATCTATAGTAAAACCTTACACTTAGATTAACACAAATCAAACGTAACAAAACCTTCATGCATTTTCCTTCAGCTTTATCTAAGCTGCGTTGTCTATCAGTAAGGAAGCCAAAAAATATTTTCGTAGGAAATGAAATAGCAATTGCCTAATGAATTCTTGATCATAGCACTACATACAAATGGAGTGCTCAGCCATCAAATCTTATAACATAATTGTGACGCCAGCTTGGCTATCTGACCCAGATGCATGAGTTACTGGCTTCTCTGCTCGATTCCTGTCGACAGCAATCAACGCCCCACGCCCATGACACACGCTGCAAACCCTAACATCATTCATATTCATGTTGTCACTTACACAATGACTGGAGTTATCAAATGGTACGTAGGTACGAGCAATTTTTTGTGTATCCCGAAAATATTACGCGGAGAAGATTGAATCAAACATATTCATATCGTTTTAGTATACAAAGAAAATGACTATTTTCCCTGGGAAGTTTTTCCAGAGATAGGAATGTTGTTTAGATTTGGCAGTTTGAACGGTACTGTTGATTGGTTAAGAATGTACACAATAAAATACCTATATAATAACATTGAAGTAGGCGAAAAGATCCTTAAACAAGGCTAAGTACCTACTCGTTTATTACTTTCTGATAGATGATACTTTATAAAACACAATGCAAAAATATTATCTTTATTTCTAATAGAATTCAAACTGATCCAATAAATAATAGAGACGATTTCACGATACACTTTTGTATATCGTGAGAAGTTCATTTGGTATATACTACGTATTTTTATCGTGAAATTGTTTTTCACTACGTACCATGACAACCAGACCATTACAACGTTGTAACAGAGGTGGGTAGCTTCGGAAGATCACTATTAGATAATAGTGACAGCATCAACACTGCAATATATAATGTAACATTTATGTGGCAGTAAAGTTTATCAACTATCCGCCGTACGAGCTCACTCGATGGTATCAGAGCCAGTAATAAACAGAGGATAACATAATACCCGTCCTGCATCCACCTCATCAAGGCATAAACTCCTTTTCACGATGTTAAACCACTCTTACGATAGATGGTATGACATAAAATTTGTCAGGAAGCAAGAATACTTTCAGTGAAACCCTGCAGTCATTAAAAACTTGAGATTTTAAAAAGGACACAAAAACTATAACTATAATGTAATTCTTGCATCTATTTTAACTTGCATAGATATATCGATATACCACATGGGTATACCTAATAGTGTACACCAAATGTTGGTTAAATTAAATTCTGATGTCAATGCAGATGAGGTTACAATCTAGTCTAGAATTTAATCTCTATCTATGTGGTTGGTTTCAAAATACATACTATGTGAATTGTGTTAATTTTTAATCAAAATAGAATTTTGAAGACGTCTTCTAATAGCTGGTTCATAAGTTGTTCATTAACCAATAAATGTAAAGTGGTTTACGTTATGGAATGGGGGATAATTTTGTAAAATTACCAACGTGTGTTCATTTAGTGGTCCTAAAAACATGTATTTATAGTTTCCTCGACCGTCAATGAAATTACATGTAAACAACGTTTAATATTTCATCATAGCTTTGAATGAAGCTTATGCATGTGGTATACATTGTAGGGTTAACAAAAGCACTTAAACTAGTAGCTTAATGAACGAATTTATAAGTTATTACTTGGCTAAGACATTACCTACTTCTTCTGAGGAATGTCGTAAACCAAATTACCTACCACAAGCTTTAACCACTCCAAGTACGGTTTCGGAGGCATCCCATCTCTTTTCAAATTACTAGGGATAGTGTAATTGCGATATCCCATGGGGAAACTCAATCAGATTTTTGCTTACTTGCAGCCGGCTCCCTATTACACTGGTCTTAACATAACTGACGAAACGACCTTCACACAAAACAGGCCTGCTGTTAATTTCTTGTTTGCTTACTTAACTCTTTTGTTAACTGTACTTAAGCAGGTAGACGCCATAAATCGTCCTTTCGCGCCACGAAAAGATATGCCCACATGCGTTTATCTACTTATTGCTCAAGACTTGGCTTTGATTCCACTATTACAATACAACATCGAGCTTAATGGTTCAAAGCAACAATCTTTTATTGTAGTCAGTGCAGTTGGGACATAAATGCCACTCGTTAAGTAGGTTAAATAAGTCAATTAAAATAACTTTTAATTCTTTTATTGTTATAAAAGAAATTTTATGGAAAACATGTCAATAAATCATTTTTAAAAGGAAAACAGACTCATAAATTAAGCCCATTTTTGAAATGCTTGGTCACAGTTCTTTTAATCGATGTGTCAGATATTTTCATATTTCTACACACATTAACATCGTACAAACGAGCATGTCATAATTCATATACTTTGTATGACCGAAACCAAACTTCCTCTCCTTTTGTTCCAAATATATTTTACAAGACTGAAATGGTTTGGAAAGAATTATGAGGATGTAAAAGTGACATTAATGCCCGCTCGAATAGTCGCGTTAATTAACTAAATAGTTCATTTATGCGTCGCTACGATGAGGTACAAATCTGTAACAATCACACTATGGGACATTAATGGCCTATTAATTATTTATAAATGCAACATCTTCATAATTTACATCGCAACGCAGATTACAGGGCAGATAAAGTATCCCAAAATTACACCCAAAAAATCCTATATTGCATAATAATTTCGTCGTAAATTATTACGTGTCATGTTTTGTTTGTAGGATAATATTTAAATTCAGTACAGCTATTATTCTTGCATGTAAATTAACGATGTGATTATTATTATAAAAAGATGCTACACCATACTAAAATTTATTAAATTAAAAACGGGTCGTTATCAAAAATTAAATTTAAAATTCCGAAACAAAAAGCGGCAGTGAAAATGTCTGGACAGATCGCTTAATAAGGGAGTAATCAAAAACAAGTGAAGTGCTGTTAGTGCTCATAAAAAGCTTTTTAAACTGTCCCAGACTTCATAACTGACAACCGCTTAAAGGCCAAAAATTTCACAATTGCTTCCATTTCAAGCAGTTATTCAGATTTCATATGTTGCGAAACAGAAATATGATTTTATATTGTTACAAGAATTCTTTTGTAGGTATGCAGAGTAGAGAAATTTAATTAAAATTAATTTCATACCAAACAAATTTCTTTTAATTTTAAAAAAGTCTCTAAATCCATTAAACAAAACAACTTAGATTCTACTATATACCTTTTCACAAATTAAGACCAATTGCATTCCAGTGAATCTATTTGTCGATTGACAGACCCAGGTCGATCTACATAAACGCGATTTAAATTTCTTTCTAATTTATTATGCGTCTCAGTCAGACCTCGCCAATAAAGCCAGTTGTCCCTGAAGATTTATAATGGAAATTTCATTAGGAATTTATTTTTAAAACGTACCAATTTCACGACAGCTGGGAAAAATTATCACGCAATTAAAAGGATCATCCCCAAAGGGGACAAAAAGAGGAAGTTTGGTCAATATTCCGAACTGTTGTGATATAGTGCTATTAGGAGCACGGTATTGTCTTGCTCGCCTCGTGTAGAGAGGCAAGACAATATAATTATAGGGACCCCAGATGGCCCATCATTCCATTAAATACCAGCAACGTGGTTCGGGTATTAATAGTACGTTCATTTGTATCAAAAGCTTAGCTAACAACCATTATTGACTATCGATATGCTTACTAAGGATTTCTTATCAATTCTGCATTGAATATCGTGTTTGTACGTAAGAAAAGGCAAATGATAAACATCCGATCATCAACTAGCACTAGGAAATGTCGAATGTTTGAAGGTTATCTTCGTGAAAGCGGTCACACCCTCGTCAGGAAATATAACGAGATCATGTTTTACGAGCTTGTTTATCCGAATTCCTATATACATTATATATACTTACGCTCGTTTATACATAATTTATCAATACACCAATATCACACTGAAATTCTAGACAACACAGAAAACAGAAAATATATTTTCCGGCAATTTACCGCTGTAACCTATTCTGAGTAAAAATTGTGCTGGTATGTTTCCTTGAGAAGAAATTATGATTACATACCGACCTCGTAACTTACGTTAAGTGTTCCAAAACATCAAGTAAATGATCAAAAACAACGGCGTGGGAACAAATACTTCAGTTTCGCTATGTCTCCGTAATGTTTGGCAATAAATTAGGAAGAACAAACAAGCCTTATCTTATCCGTGCCGGTGCGAATCTTGGCCGCAGTCGAAGCCTATCAACTACATATATTTTCACAGTTTCCGCGCCATTAAACCGACAAATAGAGTCACATATTATGTTATTACACAGAACATTATCTTCGACACATTTATAGTGCGCAATAAACAAAGTTTTGACCGTATTTACCTACTTTCAATTTAGAGCAAACCGTTAAACCAAACTGCATTAGACCTTTCGCAAATTCACGGTCTATGTTCTCAATCAAAGAAATTATAATTAAGCTCATCAACTGAACAGTACTTGCCATTACCAAACCGTTAATTATGACATTACAAGTTCATAAAGCTCTTTTCTTATTCGTGCGAAGATATAAATCAAACTTATTTTTGGCAACTTAATTATCATCATCTTCATAAATGTATTAATTGCTCGTGGAATAAAGGTCATTGCGCAATTGAAGATTAACCGTTTATTAATTTTACGTTTTTAAGTTCACATAACAGTGAGAACGGCTGTGGTTAACAATTCCTTTATTCATTAAACGTTGTAGAACATAAAAGTTTTCTCCATTTTTCAAACAAAAATATAACTTTAAACTTAGTATATTGTAACGCTGAATTCGTGCAAATCTATGTGCTATTGTATTTATCTATGGTAACGGTCTATAAACACTCATAAAAACGCTTAAATCGTAGATATCTTCGCTTCAAAACTTTTATTATGATTTTAGTTTATATGCAATAAACTCATAAATTGAATGGAAAAAAGTTGAGACATTATTTATTTGTTAAATCTTGGTAAATATCGCTTTTGTGAAAAACACATGACGCATTCAAAACTATTCAAGGTATTTTTGAAAAGTTTTAGCTCAACTTGAAACCAAAATATACATATAAACATGTTTTCATATTTTTTCTTAAGTTGTAACTTATCACACACTTAAGCCATTAATAAGTAGATGGGTATTATTAAGTAGTTTCTATGTTTACTTAAGTATAGATGCTTGAACTCTGTGAAACTATATCTGCGGTGATAGTTCGTGGAGATTAGTGGGTACTGAACACTGATGCCCGATCTGGCAAGATTTATGTCGGTCTAGCCAGACGGACGACCCGCTCGACTATCCTATCTAAACCTTATGCAATACGTTACTGCCTCATGACTCATCTAATTCGGTGGATTGTAGTTTCTATCCTGACTAAACAAATCAGTCTAGGTACTTACCTAGGTATATTTTAGTAGGTTAGGGTAATTCAATTTAGAATTACTTCTGACAAACCAAAATTTCCCCCTAAACTTTTAATACAAAAAAGTGATACTCCAGACGCAAATCAACGGCACGGGCAGCGGCTGATTTATATCGTATTTCCAATAGGTGTCAAATTTTAATTCAAAGCAACGGAAGAAACACTTTACGTATTTAAAGTTACATAGTGATGTGTCCCCGGACATGAGAGAGCGCGAAGGAGTGAGTGCGGAGCGGCGGTGATGCGTGCGGCGCATGATGCGCGCGCGCATTGATGGAAGAGTCATGGTCGTCGGGCGGCGCGCCGCTGCTGCGCACGAGGTCGCTGCCGCTGGTGCTGGAGGCGGCGAGCGGCGCTGCGCCCACGCGACAGGCCAAGCTCGACCCGCGCCAGCTTCTGACGCTCACCCGCCACTACTACCCGGAAGGAGGGTGGGGCTGGGGCGTGGCCGCCGCGGCCACTCTCGCGCAGATCCTCGCGCACGGCCTGCATCAGGCCTCCGCTGTCCTCGCCGTGGAAACCGTCAAACGGTTTGGTCCGCAGACCCGCATGCAAGCAGGTAGAATACCCTCAACGGAATAATAGTTTGATTAGTTCAGCTTATTTGCCAAAAAAAACTTTATTGGAAGGAGCACGGTGTTTGTTTAACTTAGGTGATAGGTACCCTCACAAAACCAATCAACCCTTACTAAAAGAATTTGTCCCAATACCCTTAAAAAGGTGCAAACCCATAAAATATCCCAAATAAAGACGTTACAATTCTGCCTTTTGCTCCGTGTCTATCAGAAATGAAATAAATCTTTATGTGACATATTTCTGCTCCAATGAAATATCGGGAAGGTCAGGATGTTAACGATGTCCGCGTGAGAAAATAATAGGCTTAACCTTTTCGTGTATTTGTTATGTTCGCCAATTTTCCGGATTTAGGTATCCCTGTCTTAGTACAGATCTATGGATTCCGTATCTCAAATCTATACAAAATCAAATTGGTAGAATTCTATGACTGGACTTGGAAAAGCATTAAAGCGGGTGTATAGCTAATCATACTTCTGTATTCATTATTTTTACATTAGGAAAATACCACAGACCCACTATCTAATTTCATACTCACTCGCACAATTCTTAGGAAAAACAGATTCAAAATGTTATTTTAAAACTTATAAAATGTCAACATCGGACACTCCGACAAGAACAATATACTGATTTGATATGAACTTTTAGTAGATATTACTTAAAGTCCACCAACATATCCCGCCGAGACGGAGTGTCCACTCCATTGTATGTAGACATATCCTATTACATTACATTTGGTTATCTGAGCGATATTATCTCTATAATGTGGCTCATCTTACTATGAAAATTGGTCTATGTTCAGTCTAGTCTACATTATTTGTTTGTTATTAAAAAAACATGGTAGGTACCTATGTTTTGTTGTATTTATGGTATGGTATTATTCCAAAAGATATAGATATTTATGGTATTTATTCAAGGCGACTCGAAAATATTTGATCGCAATTTAACATTCAACAAAATAATGAAAGAAAAGATATTGAAGCACCAGGATAGTTGTACACAATGAGTTTACTTTTCAATGCGGTAAACTTATTTCTATGAGCATGACAAATATTTTAGCAAGTCGGTATTGGGACACTGGCCACATGAAAAACTATTTATAATACAAACTTTTAAAAATGTACACAATATCAATTTGGAGGGCATCCAATATTCCCTAGTTTGCATGTCAGGACACTAAGCTCGTTATCCGCTGCAGAATAGTTTGCATACACAAGCCATCTGATATTTCCACCGCGCTGGGTGCAACCAACGTATTAAAAAAACTTTAGGGACAGAGGTGGAAAACTTAGAATGGCTATCTACCCATTATATTCAGCTCCAACTCTTTCCAGCTACGATTATTACCAGTAATTTGCTTACAGTCTACAGTTTCAGTAGTAATGCCTTCAGTTCAACGCTCCTTCGCCCGTAGACGCTTTTACGATTTCCCGCGTTCAAATATGTTTTTCTCTACGCATGTAAATACACTCGAGTGAATCACGGCCCCTCAAACTTTGACAACACGCAGATCATTTTACTTGGGAGAAAAATGACTACATTTTTCATAAGAATCGGCTTTGTTATCGTTATTTGTTATCTGCAAGGTAACCAGTAAAGTCACAAAGAGATTGAAACAAATCTCGCAGACTGAATATGAAAATGCAGATGGTTTGCCTTCTCTAATTCTATTCATATGAGAGAATTCACTTAACTAACTCATGTAAGGAGTGGATTTGTATAAAATCTTAAAGTAAAAGCACAAATACGAGTAGTCTTTGGGTGACTTTCAGTCGGGCAGAAAATTTGTGATCGTCGCTGAATGAATGCATCATATACAGTCTAGTAGAGACATTGAGCTTGACATCTACATAATGTAGAGCTTCTTTTGCACACTTAAAATAGGTGCTATTGTTACTTTATGTAAAATTAAGAAATTGCATTTGTCATTGCATCTCCAAGATGCAAACCGTCATCAAGATTTAGGGATCTAGTATTTCTATGATCTAATGAGAATCTCTAAATATTTGTGTATGAACAACTAAGATCAAACGGATGGAATTGGTAAACCCTTTTATCGATAACTATTAGCCATTCCATTTGTCTGTCGCAGAATAAAGTTGGCTCAAACAAGTGCTATCGCGCAAAAGGCTGGATGGATCCATTACCATTTCCCGAATCAAGTTCTATTCTTGGTGCCGTAAGTGTGTCGTAAAAATAATAGTCGATAAATACAGATAGATAATGTGCTTGAAAGATCGTCAAAAATCGATTACTTGCTGAAGTGGCATCTTTAAGTATGCGGACTATCTGTTGTGTATTTGGCGACGGACATTGAAAAGTTAACAATAACATTTTTACCTGAGAGACGTATCATAACATAACCTATATGAAAGTTAATTAAAGGCAACAAAATAAGTTATTTTCCCTGATGTCGTCAATAGGTTAATATCTATTAATTTTGTTACACCCACACTTTAACGAATACATTTTAATAAATCTAATCTCTATCAGATTTTGTCGTTCTTTATTGCCTAGTTTATGTTCAAATGTTAGGGAAAATGTAGGAAAAAAAGTAGTGTTTATATTTTACCGCAGAACTTGCGAGACGAAAATGATTTTCTCAGCATATCTAAGGATAATACGGTAGGGTGGGTGTCCCAAATGTCAATCATCGCCAATCGTTTATTAGGATCGAGGCGAGGCGCGAGACAGCCCGTTGCGTATATGCCTCATAGCACATTTATCATCTTACAGCACATTTAATATGTTTCAGTTAGGCGACAGCCTCCGTGATAACGTGTTGACGACAAACGATTATAATTCGCGAGCTTTTTCAGTAATAACGTCATTAATATTATTTTTATATATAACCTAAACGCGATAAAAAATGTTATGAAAATACCTACCGCTACAAAAGTGATTTTCGTAACATATCGTGTTCATTCCTCATAATAAAATCATGCAGAAATCCTTTACCTGAGATAGGTGAGCTTTAAGAGCTTTGCGTGCTTTGTGGTTTCAGAAATGGAAAAGGCAGTTTTATTTGAATTTATGAATTGTTTTGTTACCTTCTTTCTTTCACAGCAATACATTTTTTTGACTTTTAAATATTATTCTTGAAACTTCGTCTTTCATGCGAAGGGCAACATAAAAATATTCAGAAAAGTGATTTCTTCAGACACCTTTGCTACTTATTATCCAAATTGTGTTTGAAACTTTGTCTGCAAACCAAAACTTAGTCAGTAGTTTTTAATTTATTAGGCCAATAACATCAATCCAAAAGGTAGCGCAAAGTCAACCTTTGTTCGTGAAGTTTTTTACACGATGTTGTAATTCATTGATGGTCTAATAAAATAGATTTTCAACGAACAAAAAATATTCAATAGGTACACTCGGTTTTGAAAACAATCTTTGCTGATCCAGAAAACCAGAAAACCTTAAAACTTAAAAAAAAAACTTTGCATACAATTAACTCTTAGGTACATGAATAGTATTACTATTTACCGATTTTCTTTTTCTATACTTATTTCTCAAACATACCTAGGTCAACTGTATGTATAGTCAAAACATAAATAATATTAGGTATATAAGTACCCACCAAAAACATTAAATGTAAAAAAAGCCAATCCTCTACGCAATTCCTCCACCGTAAAAAGTTTTGAGATCGCATAGAAGCCAAGTCCTATTCAACTTTATTTGTAATAATAAATCAATATTTTGTGACCATATCAATAGTTTCGTTCACTTTACAATAATATTGACTTGGCCATGAGCACAATAAACTACAAATATAATACAGCATATCTTGGAGAGGTGAAAGTCAATCATGAAGTTTAATATCACAGAATTAAATACTTTTAGTTTTTTCAATTATTACTAAATGACCGACAGTCAGTATCATCCAAAATCATGAACTGCACATTTACTATGGCGCATGTTTGGTCCATGGTGATCTCAAATTCCAATCAGTCCAATCGTAAAATCCATGTCCATATAGAATGTATCAATTCAATGGTATTTACACATTATTTCAGGGAGCGACTATTAACTTGTGCTCATGGCCAAGACAATATTATTGTAATGTGAACAAAACTATTGATATAGTCACAAAATATTGATTTATTATTACAAATAAAGTTGAATAGGACTTGGCTTCTATGCGATCTCAAAACTTTTTACGGTGGAGGAATTGCGTAGAGGATTGGCTTTTTTTACATTTAATGTTTTTGGTGGGATCTAATTTATTTTTTGTAGGTCTCCTTCTTCTCTAAGTATATAACAAATTAAATTAACTTACATGCAACTAACTAAATATATAACAAACTAAATATGTAGACCTAAACTAGCACGTAAACAACATTTTTTTAAAATAAATTAAACAATTTCGAAATTGTCGAATTTTTTAATCGAATATCTTTTAGAATAAAAGAGATTTATTTCAGAGGTAGATGGCGCTATCACATGAAATTGTTTTTTTTTAACTAAAAACCGTAGCGCGATTTAGACCAGGACAACGCCATCTATCGAGCGAGCATGCAGTATTTATCGCACTGCATTAATATGAAAGATTTTATCATTATTCATTTTATTTTAACCTAGCTTTTTTATTCATATGTATGTATATTTAATACATAATAACAATATACCACACTACGTAACAATAAAACAAATAGTAACATTTTGTACATAAATAAATAACAAAGTTATCAATGCAGTCAAAATTCATACACAATGTTCTTGAAAAACCGCAAATATAAATTTGTTTCCTATTTTTTTATTAAGTTTTAAGGTTTTTATAATTTTCCCTTTATATGTAGCTTATAACCTATCTTGGTGCCAAATTTGAAGGTTCTAAGTTTGCTAGAAGTACCTTAGACTTTTGATGATCGGTCAGTGAGTGAGTCAGTGACAAAATGGTGTAACTTTGGTCGCTCATAACTCGTAAACTATTTATTCAAATTTCTTGTAATTTTGGGACTGAGCTTGTTCTAATACTTACTCTTGGTTATCGAAAACCTAAACTCCTAGCTTTGTTCACATGGAAGATACAGGGGGCTGAAATAGCCGCGAAACGCTTCGTGAAAAGATGGTACGGCCGTGCCCGCTTTGCTCGAGTCTTGGCTGGGGCACTGCCGTGCCCTCAGATATACGTATATTTGTATAGGTTACATGTTTGTATCGGCGCGAAAGTTTTTCTATTTTTGTTATTTTGGGATTAGACTTTTCTATTAGGTGGTGACCGACTTTACTTCACCCCGAACGAAAAGGGCCAAGCAAAACAAAAATAATGTAGCCAATCAATATGTTTCTGTGTTTATCGAATTTGTTGCAGAACACAGTTTTTGCTCACTGGTAATTGTTAAGGGTCCATTGGCTTACCCTTTCCATCATGGCGACAACCTTACTCGAGATTTTGGTGTCGTAACAAGGATAAAAATGTGAATGTAACCAAATGTAATTGTAGGTATTTTTAAAGATATTATAGAATCTATGTGTCTTGGATCTTTCCGTATTTGAACTTAATAATTTTCAAAACTAAGTGAACTCGTATTCTTATAACTATGTCACAATGTACAAAACATGTGGGTATTGAAGTGTTAAACAGTTCAGACAAAGCGCAATAATTTGAAACTATCCGTAAAACAGTGCAGATGGCGCTGCGGCGTCATATGTTCGTTATCATAAAGTTGGGGCCTCTTGCATCGCTGTTCGCTACTTTTGCCCCAAACTTCCATTGTGGTGACCCTTGACCCTCACTATACTAAACCAAAACTTTTGTATAGGTGTTGAATTTATATTCAAAAGAAAGCAATTTCAGTTATTACTTAAATGCGTCCCTGAATCTAATAAAAAATAAGTACCTTAGAGAATGTTATTGGAGATAAAGACACACTTTTTCGATTTCATTTTATTGAATGTGCCATCACGTATTAGTCGATAGCGTCCGATATGACTCAAAATAAGTTAAAAACGGTCAATTTGTCGATTATTTACAATACGATGAGGCAGCGCAATTTCTTTATTTCTATCCGATTGAGACGAGCGACCGAAAGCTCGCTTTACATGTTCCATTGCATTGGCGTCTGAAGAATAAGCCCAGCTCTTATTTATAGCGGTATATTTCCCCTTTACTGCTCTCTTTTCATATAAAGTTTCATTTTTAACAAAACCCTTTAGAAAAAGCTAGGAAACATTACATAAATATCTAGGGGAATTTTGGATGTTTAGAGACTTTTACTGCTTACTTTTGGACATTTCTCTAACGTTACCTCTTGCCCACGACTTTTTTATATCTATCCCATTCATATTACCTTTACATTTAAATCGCTCTTAAAAGCTAAATGTAAAGTTCCTGTTCAAAAATTGAAAGCAAAAGCGACAGACGAAAAACACGATTCCTCATCAATCTGTAGCAACATCTCAGCTAAACAACGTCTAGTAGATTTATTTGTCAGATGTGTGGCCGATGTGACGCTCCCTGTCCAAATGTCGACGAACTTCACAAACGCGCGTCGTCCCTAAAGTTTTTCAATAGAAATATTTGTTAGACTTAAGACGAAGCCCGCATGACCGCAACTGTATACTCAACGCTTGTATTATTTTACAAATAGCACTTAAAGGTTTCTGTCCACAGAACGCCTGATAGAATTGCGTAGTTTTGAAGTTGTGAGACAATCCGTCTTGTCTATGCAGCTCTAAGCTTTCATTTATTGTTGTAATCCCTCAGTTAGAGTAAATCAGAAAGAGTCTTCAAAGGAAATGTTGCCACATTTTTGAAGTCAGCTATCATTATTGTGAACCAAGTTATATATACCTATGTATACCTAAGTACCTATGTCGAGGAAAAATTAAAACGCATATCACCATTCTCCTAGACTAGAGTCCTATGCAAGGCTATACATGTGAACAAAATTAAAGCTTTCGTAATAACAGAATCAAGTCGTCTTACTTGCAAGATTTTAAACAAATAAAACTGACTGCAAAGTAAGTTAAATGAAAAACAAACCCAAACTGAAATTCAGGACACTGGAAGACTCAAAAGTTTTGCAGCAACATAATAACAGACACAGACGCAACAAGGGTTGTTAATTTCGCAAACTGTTGGATATGTGGAACAACAAACATAATTTCCTTCCAAAGCAACGTTTGAATCAATCGCAATTACAAAAATTAATCAGAAAATGTTACTTAATAAAAATCAGAGCAAAACGTAGCAATATCGGAACTTGATAGAAAATTTCGTAATGGTAGACCCTAGAGCACAAAGTTGGACGAAGTTCTTCGTTCAGTCGACTGCTATAAGTACATCAGAAATTGAATTGCATAAAATTTACTTATTCATTGAAATCACACCCTAACTCTTGTCAGATGAAAGCGCTGACAAAGACATGAGTGCATTGTTTTACTTTATTATACCATTGCTTTGAAATCTTCGAATATTATACATTTTTCTTACATTGTATCCTTTATATCATAATATTTTTGCTGATTTATCACTATTCATGAAAATATAACAGATGGCTGATACGTCTGATAATGAATATCTCTCGGAGGCGATAATCATTCAGCTTAATGGACTATTTAAATAATAAAAGGCCTTTTATGTCAATCATTTCCATTTAACTAACGTGTCAGCCCTCATATAAAGTGAACATTGTCGAAGACCTGTTAGGGATGTCACGAATTTCATGATCCCACTAGAGGATCGTACTCAACTGACTCTCGAAGTAAGAAATCAAAAGCAAAACCAAATTATTGGTTGGAGCCTGAGGGATTATGAATATTAGTCATTTGTAATGTAGTTTAAATCTTGTTTTTACACTAGATAACAGTTAGACACTTCACCTGTGCTTCTTTGGTAGGTCTACATGGTCTGGTATCTACATGGACAAGCACGGCATATATCCGAACCCGGAAAAGTTTACGTGGTTCGATTGTTGTTACAATTCTCGGTATTGCATCAGACACCCTAATGGACACAGAATGGGCCTAATGCCAAAAATATTGCCTCACTGACACTTTTATATGCAGCACCTTACGTTTCAAGGAAAGCAACGAGACAATACTTTTAACTCGGCAATAAATCACAAAATGGATAATTCATGAGTTCCAAAAACATTTGTTGGGAGAGTACTTCATGCATAAAGCAGATGTACGACAGTAACATTATGTCAAATTATTTAAACTGCTGGTTAACACATATAAAGGTGCGTTCATACATATTTTTGTCATAAATCTCGTGTAGTTTGAGGCAGCCCTGTAGGAGCCACGCGTCCCTACAAGGCAGACGGAATGCCTGCACGCGAATCTTTACGACGTCGGATAACAATAAACATCACGAGCTTTTTGTACTCGTCCGCTACTTGGTAAGCAAAAACGTGGCGTAGACGGCTAAAGCACTGAAGTTGGACTATTGTGTTTGAAGAGAAAATCTTGGATACGTATACAAATTTGATTTAGGGCTTAGCGTCCAAAAGAAAATATATGAGATTTTGGATTTCTGGGCATAACATTTTTTGGGATAAAGATCAAACACCAAGTATGATAAACCATCTACCTTATTATTCTTAAGTTCCTTTTTGGTATTTTCCAGGATGCCTAGGTGCGCTGTCAGCGGGGGTTGCGCTCGCGCTCTCACCGGTGACGGTGGCTCTGTGCGTGCGCAAGTCCACGCGAGTCACGGCCGTCGTGGGAGGCCTGGTCGCGGCCCTCGGCTGCCTCTTTACCTCGTTCGCCACGCAGTTCCACCAGCTCTTCTTCAGTTATGGTAAGTGTTCTCATATTATGTAAGATAAAGTACTTCTTAGGACTGGAATCAAGCCAGAAGTGCTGCAGACTTATTGCATTCAAGTAGAACTGTCCGCAAAAAATGAACTCAAAATCGATGCTAGCAAACCTTTTTAAGATTTTCTTAGATATGCAATCTGTATTGAAGGCGTTCATCTCGGTTACCACCGTAATGCGATATGTGATAATGGTAACAGAAATCTTTTTACGCATGACGGTGAGCGGTAGGTAATGCAAAAGAATTATATTAAGGATGAGCCTAATAATACTTAAATGTCGAACGGAATTCAGTCCAGGACGTGAGCGTAACTTGCATTAACACAGAATAAAATAATTGGAACGTAAATGCACCTGAAACCGCAACCCGCACTTCTGACAACTCAATTTATTTCATCAGATTCATATCCGAAACCCGTTTAGTGAACTTCAAAGGTATCCGCTAATTGGGCAACAGTGTAAATAAAACAAATACATACCTGTATCGACAGATATAGAACCCTGAATATTTTCCGAAGTACCTAAGTTATTTATTACACGATTTATCAAATAATGTCTGCGTTGGCAGAATCGAAAATATAACAACTCTATTTTTATCAAACGGTTGAATAGGACTGAATTATTTATATCTCAATTCTGAGAATTTGAAGTTGAATTTTCAATGCAGTAAATAATCCTAAGAAATAATTCAAGAAACGAATCTGCTTTTACGGTTTGGCTGGCGGGCTTTTACTGAACAAGCCACAAATCGGATCTGCGTGGCGTGCTTTATAGAATTGAAAGTATATTCGGGTACCTATGTAGGTAGGTATGTAGGTAGATACTTGGGAGGTTCTAGCGAATGACGTCGCGTCTCTGCAAGCTAAAGAGTTTCATAGGAAATATTATAATATTAAAGCAAACTGCACTGCGTGCTCACATTGCACACACTAAGCTAGTTCTATCTTCAAGGATAACGCGTCGGCGCCCGGCAGAACGCGCATTAGCATTTAAATTGGGAAGCTACCGCCCCGTTACAGTCAAGTGCCTGGATGCTTCGTGCTTGCTACAAAGCTCAACTAATGCAACCCCTTTAAAAAATTATAATCAAGTACTAAATGCCCATTATTTAAATATTAAACTGTTGCGCTGTGCGGAATCTCCATCCGGGATTAGAGAAGATTTTTCGGAGATGAAAAAGAATTAATTTGGACGATGAATGTAAATAAAACTGAAACTGGAATCAAAATCATCATAAAACGACCAACTTCAACATAATTTCGTTTGATGCTCACAGCACACAAGGAAATAATAACTGCGTATTGGCACAGACTTTACCGCATAAATACCAAAAGCCAGCTGGGGATTACACAGCTAACGACAGCTAAAGGACCTATTACAGTGATGATATCACACTGTTACATGGTTAAAATACTGATATTGTTGTGCTCCACAATATAAAGCGACTTTCGATTGGCATCGGAGAGGCCACTGCAGATGCAACGAGCAATGAATGTCGGAATAACGATAGCGCTCCACACTGAGTGTAACACACACAATAACATTAAAACGCAACAACTGATATTGCGGTTCTGGACGTGACTAGAAACGGGGTAAAGCTGAGGTTTCATGCGAATTATTTTCTAACTGAACGTATTTTCATTCGGGAGAATTGATTAGATTGTCGCTATTGATTGATAGGTTTTTTTCCTAAACGGTATGCAGTCATAAATGATAGGTGAGAGTGAGATCTTTCCGGCTGTTTTACAATAAACTGGTATTTAAATTAACACAGCTATAAAAATCATTACCATCAATTTACGCAAGCCGTAATTTTCACCCGACTTATCCCAAACATTGAGATTCTCAATTCTTATTTTAATTGTTAACCAAACAAAGTTAAAAGATACTGGAAAGGTCCTATGTAGATATTATTCTCCATATTTTTTCAACATAAATCACAACCAGAAATTAATACGTTAAAGTGCCGATATTTCAAAAGGCTATCATTATTATTTATTAGAAATGGCACTGGCACAAATAAATGAGATTTATCGGTCTATATTCAATACCTAGAAGGGATCTAGTAAACCGTTTCATGAAAGAAAATAGACGACATCGTCTGGAGACCGCAATCTGATGCAGCTTTATCAGACTGCTTGCTGAATAAACATGATTGCTATGTCTAATGCTATTGAACAGTTTCGAAACACTACTAACTCGTCTATTGTAGGTAGTTCTCACATTTTAGTCGTTTTTAAGCGATTTTCTTTTATTTTGTTGTTACCATTAGTAGTCTTTAATTCTGCGTGTAACATCTGTCTGTCTCCCATTAGTTTCAGTAATGCCAGGACACTGCTGAAAATAGATTTTTGTACCATTAGCTTTGTGGACTAATGCGTTAGGTAATATCGTAACGTAACATGCTGTAAAATCATTTTAGGTTGCTCGTAGATACTAGGCACATGTAAAAGCATACCTGAAAATTGGGATATTATTAAGGAAGTTACGAATTCGGATAAGTGATACCTAATTTATATGCAATTAAAATCAATGTGACCCAAAAAGGAAAAAATGAAGGCCCAAAAAATAAAACCCAGTTGAAATAAATTGAAGCAAGTGGTAGTCCCGTAATGTGAGGACAAAAAGGTGATTTATCACATGTCATATTACTGCTCCCCTTGTGAGTTCCAACAAACGGTGATATCCTGAACGAGTCGATTCATGGACATCCCCAGTGCAATATGCAATGTAACATTGAAACAATTTATATAAATGAATATAATAATTATAGAAAAAAACGTAGGCACAAATGTCGTAGGCTCTCGTAGGCGCGTAGCAAAGAAAACACTAGGTATTATTCAGTCGTGTGACTACGCGGATTATATTATCAGTATGCCTGAAATAGATAACATTGACGCAGTTAGATATTGATTTTCAGCCCTTATTTTTTGCGAATAATCTATTTTGGGTACTTGAAGTCATTAATCTTTGTTGACTGCCTACTACGAACCTACGCGATATTTATGTAGCTCTAGGAAAAAGTGAGAAAAATGCGTAGGTATTTATAAACCGACCAACCAACATAAATATCTGTTTTGTCTTGTCTAGATGTGCTTATACGTTTCTATATTTCAATTTATGTTTACGTGGGTTTTGTGACCACGAAAGAAGAGCTATTATAAGACACAAACTAAAGTTCTGTATTCGTATTCCACAGGGACGGTGGTAGGTGTGGGCGTGGGCCTGACAAGAGACTGCTCAACGCTGATGGTGGCGCAATACTTCAAACGGAGACGGGAGCTCGTCGAGATATTTATCGTCAGCGGAAGCGGACTGGGCATTGCCGTCATGTCCACGTTCATCAAAGGTGCCATAAGGTAAATATTGGCAGTTCTGCGAAGACCTAAAATGTTCGACTTCCTATCTGGACAGAACGTGGAAACTGATTGTAACACTGAACGTCGATCTCATGCATATTTGAATTTGTAATAATTAGGTACGATTTCATTTCTTGAATGCACTATTCAAAGTCA
Source organism: Helicoverpa zea x Helicoverpa armigera (assembly GCA_033682625.1). Taxonomy (NCBI): domain Eukaryota; kingdom Metazoa; phylum Arthropoda; class Insecta; order Lepidoptera; family Noctuidae; genus Helicoverpa; species Helicoverpa zea x Helicoverpa armigera. Next base: position 2,355,371 of record JAWIIS010000005.1, on the reverse strand, counting down.
ATTATGTTTTTTGTATTATGGGTAAAGTATCATTCCGCATATTATAGGAGCATTTCATTTAGTAGGTGCATTGAGTAGTTAAGGCTTTAAAAGACATTGTATTCATTTAATTGTTACAATGTTTCAGAGCGATCGGCTGGCGACTAGGACTGCAGGCTGTGACAGGAGTAGTATTCGCAACGTTCATACTGGGCACCTTTTACCGATCCGCATCTCTATATCACCCACAAAGAAGAGCGATATTGCACCTTAAAAACCAGAACAAGATTAAACGGAAGATGAAGGACAGGAATAAAACCGATGACCGCCAGCCATTTTTCGACTTCTCCACGCTGAAGTCGAAGACAGTTCGAATCTTGCTCATGTCAACTGGGATATCGGCGTTTGGAATTAACACACCCATATTCTATTTGGCTTATCATGCTGAAGAAGAAGGTACTTTATTGCCTATATTTTTAAGACCTCCGACCCTATTCAAGATCGGTTAGGTACCTACGGCGTTACAAAAGCTGAATAAAATATGAAATGCCGGATCCCCTCTGCTAAACGCCAGATGCTCTCATGTCCGACACGGTCTTCTTTATATTTATAGACATTTATTATCTGCCATAGAAGCTGCGAAAAGCAAGCTCTACATAACTGCATAATCGACATCATAAAATGTACGTTTTCCAGGTCTAGGCGACACAGTGGAACTCCTGCAAGCGTACCTCGGGCTAGCCTGGGCTGTCGGATGTGCAGCCTTTGGGCTACTGGTGCGGCAGAACTCAGCAGAATGCAGAATAGCACGCCAGTACCTCACTCAAGCAGCTGTGTTCGTGTGTGGACTAGCTACCATGGCGCTGACTGCTGTGGAGGGATCCTACCGGGGATACGTCATGTTCGCTTGGGTTTACGGTAAATAAATAAAAAGTATTCAAAGCATTCTTAAAACTCGTTATGCGCCATGGAATATACCTATGGTTTCGACTCCAACTCCTCAGAATTGAGAGAAATAGATCATCATCTTCACATGATGATGTCGAGAAATTGAACGCCTTTTTCAGTGTTTTACGATTTCTCGACCTGACCTTGAATACTTAACTGTACTGAGTATAATAAGCAGTTTTTTTTTCTAGGTATATTCTGCGGAGGCTACCACTATTCGCTAAAGATGTACACGTATGAGCGAGTGAGATCGCGGAACTTCGCGCGGACTTGGGGCTTTGTTCAGTGCTCACAAGCCGTACCCATAGCCATAGGGGTGCCGCTGTCAGGTAAGATGCCATTAAAATACCAGTTCTACCGTCAGTGGCACAAAGCTATATTAAAGTAAAAGCTTCTTTAAATCTATTACTGAGTCTTTCTTTATCAACAAGATAAAAAGTGTCAGCAATAGATTTAATGAAGCTTTGTGCAAGTGACGGATATTGAGATGACTTATTTGAAGCTCTCAAGTCAAATGTCAACTCCTGCTTAAGTCTTCATCTCTGTTGAACTGGAATTTGGATCCCTATCAGCTTCTCATGCAACTTCAGTAAGAAAACTATGATCAAACGCAGCAAACGAAAAAATTACCTTATGTAAAATTATGTCTTCTGTTTTCAGGGTACATAAACGTGGGATGTGGCGGAAAAGCGGGCTACTATTTTAGTTCGACTTGTTCCCTCATCGGATCCCTGTCTCTCTTCTGTATTGATCTTCATAGGCGCAGTGTAGCGCACAAACACACCAAGTATGTTTCATTCCTTATATTTCCAACTGCTTATCACCTCTCTCGCGTAGGTATCTGAGGGCACGGCAGTGCCCCAGCCAAGACTCGAGCAAAGCGTTCACGGCCGTACCATCTTTTCTCGAAGCGTTTCGCGGCTATTTCAGCCCCCTGTATCTTCCATGTGAACAAAGCTAGGAGTTCAGGTTTTCGATGACCAAGAGTAAGTATTAGAACAAGCTCAGCCCCAAAATTACAAGAAATTTGAATAAATAGTTTACGAGTTATGAGCGATCAAAGTTACACTATTTTGTCACTGACTCACTCACTGACCGATCATCAAAAGTCTAAGGTACTTCTAGCAAACTTAGAACCTTCAAATTTGGCACCAAGATAGATTATTAGCTACATATAAAGGGAAAATTATAAAAACCTTAAAACTTAATAAAAAATAGAAAACAAATTTATATTTGCGGTTTTTCAAGAACATTGTGTATGAATTTTGACTGCATTGATAACTTTGTTATTTATTTATGTACAAAATGTTACTATTTGTTTTATTGTTACGTAGTGTGGTATATTGTTATTATGTATTAAATATACATACATATGAATAAAAAAGCTAGGTTAAAATAAAATGAATAATGATAAAATCTTTCATATTAATGCGGTGCGATAAATACTGCATGCTCGCTCGATAGATGGCGTTGTCCTGGTCTAAATCGCGCTACGGTTTTTAGTTAAAAAAAAAACAATTTCATGTGATAGCGCCATCTACCTCTGAAATAAATCTCTTTTATTCTAAAAGATATTCGATTAAAAAATTCGACAATTTCGAAATTGTTTAATTTATTTAAAAAAAATGTAGTTTACGTGCTAGTTTAGGTCTACATATTTAGTTTGTTATATATTTAGTTAGTTGCATGTAAGTTAATTTAATTTGTTATATACTTAGAGAAGACGGAGACCTACAAAAAATAAATTAGATCCCACCAAAAACATTAAATGTAAAAAAAGCCAATCCTCTACGCAATTCCTCCACCGTAAAAAGTTTTGAGATCGCATAGAAGCCAAGTCCTGTTCAACTTTATTTGTAATAATAAATCAATATTTTGTGACTATATCAATAGTTTTGTTCACATTACAATAATATTGTCTTGGCCATGAGCACAAGTTAATAGTCGCTCCCTGAAATAATGTGTAAATACCATTGAATTGATACATTCTATATGGACATGATTTTACGATTGGACTGATTGGAATTTGAGATCACCATAGACCAAACATGCGCCATAGTAAATGTGCAGTTCATGATTTTGGATGATACTGACTGTCGGTCATTTAGTAACAATTGAAAAAACTAAAAGTATTTAATTCTGTGATATTAAACTTCATGATTGACTTTCACCTTTCTTCCAAGATATGCTGTAGTTTATTGTGCTCATGGCCAAGTCAATATTATTGTAATGTGAACAAAACTATTGATATAGTCACAAAATATTGATTTATTATTACAAATAAAGTTGAACAGGACTTGGCTTCTATGCGATCTCAAAACTTTTTACGGTGGAGGAATTGCGTAGAGGATTGGCTTTTTTTACATTTAATGTTTTTGGTGGGATCTATTTATTAACCAAATCATGATACCTACAGATAATTTTCAGACAATAGAGGAGTCACGATGTACTCGATGTAGTTCCCAAGACAAAATGGAACTTTCATCCACAAACTTTGCAGTCCTGCCTATATCGTAATGTTTTGTTTACAGAGAAAACGGTGGTACTGCGAATTGCGAGTCCACGTGCGAGCCGTCTCGACGAAGCAGAAGTCGGGAACGGGAACCGCGCACAGCCGCAGGCGCAGCCACCGCCTTAGGTAATATCTTACACAAAAAATATTTTAGATATAGGTATCAAAGAATGTATGAAAGTTTGAGTAAGTCTCTCAAAGAAGACTAAACGTTTAAAACAAGGACCCAACGCGCAAAGGAAACAAGAAGCGAAATTCGCACGTTGTGGTGGCAATGTGCGTTCGACGATATTGCGCTACTTTTGACTTTGGAATACCACAATGGAACAAAGGACTGGCCACCTTCCTTCTTTCACAGTTTTAGCCTCTTGTACCTACGCCGCTAATTAGAGAACAATAGAAAATCAATTGTCTCGCGTGGGTCTGCGCACCGGCATACAAGGGGTTAATTGAGCCACCTTTAAAGTTCTAGGAGCAGAATTCGTAGCACCAGGCCGCACGGGCCGCGACCTCTTGCTGGACAGCATTCGGCCCGGCACCCTCGGCTCTCCGCCGCCGAACGTACCGCCGGAACTGACGTGCATCAGCGAGGAGGGCGGCCTGGACCTCGACCTCGATCTAGATATACCGGAGCATCTACTCGAGGACCTAGACTGCGGGGGTGATTGTATCACTAGTTGTAATAAGGTAATGAGTTCTGTTTTGATCTAACAACTTCCAAATATGCAGGAGGCATATTTATAAACAGCAAAAATATAGTGTTGAAATATAACTACCAGCTGTAGGTATACCTACAGGTGTAATATACCACCTTACTGATTAAACTCTAAATGTATTTAGTTCAACTCTTGCAATGGTAATGGTAGATGGTAGCAAAGATTTATTAATATCTACCTAATCACCTCCGTAGATATAATAATAAAGACAGTTGAAGTTTGTGTGATGACATATACTTAAGAAAATGAAAAAGAGCTTTTCAAGTATCCTACATTGTAATGTCTTGTCCACAGGTCGAAAACTATTTAATGTTAAGTGAATACGAAAACAACCTAATAGCCGAGCTACCGACCCTGAACGAGCGGCGTGGCCGACGCTGGTCCATTGTCGTGGCCAACTCTTCACCACAAGCCTCCACCATCCCCGAGCGCCCAAACTCACCAGAGGTTCACGCCAAAAACTCTATCAAGTGGAAGAAAAAGTGCCATAACACTAACAACAGACTGATTACAGTGATCAACGAGGCGTCACTCTGAAATGCTAGTGAAATAATATTCAGACAATAAATAGAAATAATCGGTTAGTGTACGACCTATAACCTCATTAATTTATTTGATGTGTGTGAATAAGTAGCGTTTGTGTATTGTTCAAAATAATTTATTAAATTATTATTACAATATTGTTTTAATTATTGTTTTTCGCTATGCGTAAGTATATTTTCACATTATAACTCATATTTTACACAAAAGTACAATACCACATAAGGGAAGGCCGAAGGAGCATAAATTACTATAAGGACGTAAAAATTACAAGAGGGGTAGGATATTTGACAGTTGATTAATATTGGAAATATAAATAATTCTAGGTAAGTACCAAATTACTGCAATAAATATCTGCATAAGATCATAACTATATCAGGGAAGCACCAGGAGTATACAAATAAAACTAAAATTACAATGTAGTTAAATATAATGTCATTGATATTTCGTAATCTTACACATAATAATGAATACTGCACCAAAAATACAAAGGAACACAATATAATTATTTATTACCGTTGAGGAACCACAATATCTTCTAAGAACTGGGCGAAACAGCGCATCGCTTGCAACAAGGCAGCGAGAAGTATTGACAGAGACAGGCTGAGCAACTTTTGATTCTCGGTATTCACAAGTTCGTTGTTCGCAACAGGAACTAAACTTTGGCTCGATTCTACACTAGGTATACTTGAATAATCACAATCAACGTTACGTTTTTTTGTACCGACAACCTTTTTTTTACCTTTAGACAACGCACGAACGTTGTCGACATCACATGTCAGATCTATCACAATATAATCCGAAACTTTTTTATCAACATTCAGATCTTTAGGCTCCGCCTGGTGAGACCTGGCCTCATCGTTTCCAATAAAAACACTTACATGATTAACAGCGGTCGAACAACTCGGAATCTCATTCCCGTGCTCAGCACAATGAGGTTCTATAGTTAGGCACTTCGTTATTACTTCTTGTTTATCTTCTACGATTGAACTTAAATGTTTACTTACGTTATCATTATTGTTAGGGCTTAAGTTTAGTTTGAGAGAATCATCAGTTTCCTCGGATGACATACCGCTGTCATTGTCCTCTAGAGGGTCTATGTGTTCTCGTTCTTCGTTATTATTATTTTGCTTAATATTAACGACGCTTATTTTAGTGTTACCGAAGCTGCCGTAGGAAGGCGACAAGGGAGTCCCGGCAGTCGATTGCTGGAGTACCGTGCCCGCGTCGGGCACGGCCTCGGGTCAGGAGACCTTGGGACACGTTATGTTACCCTTTATGACGATTGTACTCGAAGTTGATTCTTGGGCCCCAAATATGCTATCCATGTCCGACAACGATGCATTGTCTAACGAACTGCCATCGTCGAGCAGAAGCTCCGATCGTAAACCCTGAAAAATTCAAATTAGCATTTTGTAATATCGAATTATTTAAAACAATTTTACATCGATAAATAAATTGTATGATTTCCTTACCTCAGAAAAATATTCATATTCTTTTTCAAAAGTCAATATAAAGACGCAAAATATTGCCGCTAATATGTTGCTACAAAGGGAAGTCACTACGAAACAGAAGTAGATTGCGCTTGAACCATCTGGAATGCAGAAAAAAACATTTTTAATTCCGTATGTATTTTTGCTCTAGACTTATATTTTACGATTCAGGCCTACTAACACCACTACACAAATTCAGTCTACTTTTGCCCGCCTTAATAAAAGAATCTGGAACGTCATGCTCCGCAAATTCAACGAAGCATTAAACATTCATTGTCATTGATTAATTGATGCCTGCTGTTCTATTGATAAATATAGAATACGCTAATTTTATCGTTCATGGACTGATGCAGACACACCCTCTATTGTTACAAACTTTTCGAGACTAATAAAATGTAAGAATTATGTGTAGGTACCCCAGCGGGGCCCAGCAGGGCCAAGGCCTGCCGGGGCTGCGGGTTGTTCGAAAGAGATACGCGGCCCTGGTACATAAAAGGCCTATGACGGAACACGACGGTTTTTATTCAGTAAGAGTCTGACACTCCCCGACCGCTGCTAACCCACAGCGGGAGGGGTCATTTGATGATTTTTGACGTCGTTAAAAAAAAAGAAAAGAATTATGTGTAGGTACTCACTTAATGGCAAAAATGACGTCACAGTGCCGAATATTGCCATCAACACCAAAACCAGGAAGCTCAAATTGGCAAGACATTGCCGAAACACTGTTAATCTTTTGTCATAAAACAGAGTCGAGATATAAGTCGTGAGGATGCACTGGAAAAAATAAAAGACTTATTAAAATCAACTCGCATGATGCATAGCGAATTGTTTTCACTTTCGTAACTCTCTATATTTATCCTTATCTAAGTCTAGATCACATAAACGCATACCTGCATCCATATGTATAAAGTGCCAAATCCACATATAAAAATATTCAATGCCGTGAGGCAATGGTTATCCACCTGCAAAAACAATTACATAATTTATGTGTAACTGTATAGAGATTTACTTCATGCTTATGACCATTTCAAATCCTCATTACTAAAGTGTTTATATGATGAAACCCAACCATTACGACATAAGAACTAAGATGAATGTTACAGATATTCTTTTTTTTTGTTAACATATTTTATTCAAAATGTTTCTTTGATTGATGTTAGTTCCAGTTAGTAAGATGATTATACACATCATAATGATTTAATTAAGATAATTATTTTTTTATGACACCCTTTTATTCTCATGCTGATTTATAGAATATTTTTTAAAGATAAAATCTACAAACTGCCTGACCTAAACTGCTCGTAAAATATTAGTTTTTCTTTTTTAATTAACTTACCTTAAACAGGAAAAGGAAGAAGTATACCAGGAAGCCCAGAGAGAGGAATGAAGCTGAAAAGGAAGCTATCCTATTCGCAAATGAAGTAACATTTGGATTTGGTGTTAATGAGCCGAGTATATGTATTTGCTGGTATCTGTCATATAATATTTTGCCAGCTGTAAAAAGACACACTGTTAGCACAAAATTATTAGTAATGATAAAAATATGAAAACGATTATTATGACTATGATACTATAAAATATAAATGATTGATAACAAAATTAAATATTTCATAATACCATTAGTAAATTGGTATGAAATGTCATGACTGTTATTCCGTCCTTACAATTTTCCCCTTGACTCCTTAAAGAAGAATGTATAGGAACTTATGATCTGTTTAATTTTAACTGTATTTGTAAACAAAATACTAATAATATTACAATAACAAAGTATAATGTCAAGGGAAAAATTGATGATGCATGTAGACAAAGTAATTTTCATGAGAATTTAGTAAGTATGATGTATTAATAATGTACGGAAACTCTTAACAATTCCATTAAGTAATATAACATGCTTTTATATTACTGCTGTAGAATGAAGTTCAATATTATTAAATTAAACCACAACAAAACAATAATAGAGTACTGTCAAAAAATTCACAACAAGATTCAAGTTGAAAAATGCTTTACTGCATTCTTTTGTAAAGCAATTCAGATACGGCGTTTAGATACATTCACATTGTAGACCGACATCGGCAGTTCACAATTTCATCACACTTTATATAACAGTAAACACAAGTCCCTCTCACTCACCAATAGCTCCGCTGGCTATGAACAAAAAAGCAAGGCCAGTATCCAAAGAATTTGTGTCTTGCGAAACTTGGAAACACAGACTGAAACATAAAGAAAACAATAAATTAAAAAAAAACCGACACATTCCTTTTAGAAGTGAAAGTAACGAAGAATGTACTAAGTTTCTCAAATACAACCACTATAATACAATATACTATTAACAAAACTTGTAGCTTCAACGTATTACCTAGGAAGCATAATTTATGGAGCAAAATGTATTAGATTCTGCATTTTTATGAGCGAGTAATTACAATACAAAACAACAAAAAACTAAACAACATTATTTCTTAATTTCAGGGTATGGTACTTACGATACGATATATGTCGCTGTGAGAATAATCAAGCCACACTTAAATATCAACATATTATGCTAAAAGAACAAATTAGAACGAGCCAATATTTACTTCAACAAATTCGTTTCTAAAATATACAAAGGCAACTGAAGGCAATGAGCGACCTGCCTGCCTGACATTTCGAATTTGACGTATGTTTGCTGACCTGATATTTTGACAGTACAAACTTTTTAAATTATTTCTTTGGGAACTGAGGCCTTTAAAATTTCGAGAGATAAAATAGAATTAATTATATGTATTGTGCGAAAGTGTGTATCAAACACTCTCTTCATGTGATAGTTAGAGGAAATAAATAAAAAACATATATATTGATTAAAATCTGAAATTAATATAGTACTAGTTTCGTCTTCAACTTTATAGCACTAAGTTCTTCTAACTTTTTTTATTTTTTTATTATTTGGAACTAAATAAAACTTGCCATCTGCAGCTGTTATTTGTTGAGAATAACGATAAATATATGATCGTCTTTGGGGCTGGGATCCTGTTCAAAAAACAAAAAATCGAAATGTTAAAGATATTTTGTTCTCATGAAGTTCGTGAAATGGAAAATGATAAACAATTGACACTGACATCTTTTGACAGCAGCCTTAACAAATCTATTGGCGGGATTTATTTAACTGTCAGGTTACAAAGTCAACAAAGAATTCATCAAATATACAGTATACTGTTTATTTAACTTAAGTATTTACTAAAAAAATAAGCAATGTCCTCGCTACAGCCTATCCAGGCATTAAGCTTGGGTAAGTAACTTCTAGTAATTCCTACAACATCATGCCATTTTGCATGGTTCCCTGCAGCTAGTCAAGATAATGTAAAACTGTCCGGCAAAATCTTATAAATTGGTCACAGTTTATATAGTCATGACCGTACCACGTAGCTTAAAATTATGATTTCCACATATATAACATGCTAAAAAACAACTAAGATATATGGTACAGAATCAGGAGGTGTATGAATTCAACAGTTCTGAGGAAGTACTTCACTGACTAGCATGTAAAGTAGCCTGTATTTGTCTCGATAGCACTTTATCGCGCTCTTACATTGTCCCTGCCCTTACGGCCGCTGCCGGCCGCTGCTCTTTCAGTGGGAATTGACCCTTAGGCTTGACTTCCAATCTAACCGGATGCAGCTGAGTACCAGTGTTTTACAAGAAGTGACTGCCTATCTGACCTAAACACAGATACCCGGGCTTCCCAATATAGATAGTTCAACTCAGATTTGCGCGCGGCCCTATGTGTGCGTCGGCTTGTAAATATACAACTTTCATTCGTGTGACAGTGACGTCGTCCGAGCATGACGTGTTCTTATCACTTTTTGCTATGGGTACAGTCGTTTACGAAAATACTAGTTATTCACGGAGAAATTATTAAGGAGTCAGATAAAGCGTTTCAAAAAATAAAACAACATTCAAAGTTTTTTATTATTAAATATAGTTTTTCATTATTTTCTCATACGTCTTTTCAAATTGACATTGATAGTATCTAAGAATTAAATACTCCTTAAGTACATAGTTTCTAGCTCGGGGTACGCGGACAATAAATAAAAGTGTGGACTAAGAATGTAAAAAGAGGTACAATCTAGTATAATAATGTAAACAAAATGTGTGGGGAATTTTAAAAAATTATATTGCTTCGCATAATGTCGACCAACAAAACAAAATAATGAAACTCATAAATGAACGTTTAAGTCAAATTGATGAAGACATGTGGCGTAATACTTGTCGACATGTAAAAAAGAAAAAAGAAGAATACTATAGACATTTTGACATGGAAACAGAATTTATAATTCACCTTGGAGAGTAGCAAATCCGAAAATTTATCATTTGATTTTTCAAACAGCGATTCATAATCATTAAAAATAAATAAACATTAAATTACGTAGTAACCGTTTTTCTTTAAACACCCGTATACAATCCCTAAATAACTGTACTGTCCCCGACTGTACCTCTTGTCACGCACACAAAGTCACTGTATATGTACAAGGGTTACCCACACATAAGGCCGCGCGCACGACTGAGTTGAACTTACTATACCCAAATATTTTTTCTAAGTCCTGAATCTTTTGCAACACTCTTACCGAAGGTAGTCATTCTTAAGGCATAAGAGTAGACTAGAACTACAAATGCAGAAACAACCATAAGTTTTTTGAAGCCTAATATTATTAGTTTGAAAAAAAATAGCAGATAGACAAAAATAAGATATTTTGAAAGTTTCGCAGCTGTAACTATTTATTTATTTATACTTGATGCCACTGGTAGATCTCTTAGGCATTTTCTACTTACTGTTATTTTCCAGATCAGGACTAGTACAATAGATGTAGTAGCTAATAACATCACATAAAACTAATATCTTTAGATATTTAATCATATTTACTTGTGTATTTTAATATTTTAAATCTATTACTTGTGTATTTTATTTTAATATTAATCATACAAATATTGTTATAAAATAATTTTATTAACAAATAGACGTATAAACATTATAAATATACATGTATTCATTACAGATTCTGTTCAGCAGCAGGCTTTCATCAAATATTTTCACTCTTTACCAGAGGTAAGTACACAAAACATTACATACTCAACTTTTCATACATACCATACTATCACACACTTATACCACATCAAATCAATCATATCAGCAAATTACAATTACAAATTAGCTTAAGAAATTTATCATTATGACTAGGTAATTTAATAAATATGCTTTTTAATTAACAATATCCTGGCATGTGTTCTTTAGAACCAAGATGCTATTTTGGTTTTGGCTTTGGAGAGTTTATTTCCAATAGATTTCCAGAATCCAGCCTTTTCAGTCACTGGCTCCATTTGCGGAGGTATTTCAGTACCTGGATTTTGTACATTAGGAGCCTGTAAATCATTTTTCTGTTTTTTCACTATAGCGTCTTCAACCTCTCCAGAAGGAGGGAAATAAGTTGCTGGATGTTCATATTTGCCAGAGTATTTTAAATTTCGTTCTAAATCAGTTGATTTCTCGAGGTTTTGATTTGTTAACTCTGGGTGTGCATGCTCTAAGTTTTCATGTTTGCTAAAACTTTGCAAGTTTTGTTGCTCTAGGTAAGCTTGCTGTCCAAAATCCTGAAAGTTTTGTTGCTCTAAATTGTGATACAAATTTTGTTGCTCCAAGTGAGCTTGTTGCCCAAAATCTTGTAGATTCTGTTGTTCCTGATTGACTTGCTGACCAAAATCTTGCACATTTTGTTGTTCCAAGTTCTCATGCTGTCCAAAATCTTGTAAGCTTTGTTGCTCCAAGTTCTCATGCTGACCAAAATCTTGCAAATTTTGCTGCTCTGAGTTCTCGTGCTGACCAAAATCATGTAGGTTTTGTTGCTCCAAGTTCTCATGCTGACCAAAATCTTGCAAATTTTGTTGCCCCAAGTTCTCATGCTGACCAAAATCTTGCAAATTTTGTTGCTCCAAGTTAGCTTGCTGACCAAAATCTTGCAAATTTTGTTGCTCCAAGTTCTCATGCTGACCAAAATCTTGCAAATTTTGTTGCTCCAAGTTCTCATGCTGACCAAAATCTTGCAAATTTTGTTGCTCCAGGCTAGCTTGATGTCCAAAATCGTGTAGGTTTTGCTGATCCATGTTAACTTGTTGACTGAAATCTTGTAGGTTTTGTTGCTCCAAGTTCTCATGCTGACCAAAATCTTGCAAATTTTGTTGCTCCAGGCTAGCTTGCTGTCCAAAATCGTGTAGGTCTTGCTGATCCAGGTTAACTTGTTGACTGAAATCATGTTTGTTTTGTTGTTCCACACTATGGTGACCAAAATTGTGTAGGTTTTGTTGCTCCAAGTTAGCTTGCTGGCCAAGATTTTGCAAATTTTGCTGCTCCAAGCTAGTGTGAGGTAAAAATTCTTGAAGGTTTTCTTGGTCCAGGTTCGCTTGCTGCCCAAAATCTTGCATGTTTTCTTGTTGACTGAAATCTTGAATACTTTGTTGTTCCGTTTTATTATGTTGTTGACTTGACTGCTGTATGTTGTTATGTTGTTGTAAGTTTTCGTTCGATACATGCAGATTAGACCAGTTCTCATTCTCACGACGCTGTGTTCCTTGATAGTTATTCTGTGTAAGTGTCTTGTTTGTGTTTGTTGCACTATATCCGTTCTGTTTATTCTGATCTATTGGTTTCTGTTCATGCAATCCCAGAACACTTAATTCATGATCGGGTAAATCTGTTTCTTTTTTAGGTTTTTGATTGTTGTTGTGTGTTTCTACATTCACTGGTGTGTCAATTGAGTGTTGGTATGGTTTTGAGTCAGATATAACTTCAGGTCCTATATCTCCGCGACCTGCGTCTGATGAACTTTCCTTTGATGTCTTGGGGTTATTTTCCGTAGTGTCTTTTTCGTTTATGTGGTGCATTAGATCGTAAAAAGGATTCATATGATTGTCATGTTGGTCCTGAGAAAAGCTTGGGCTCGACCCTCCCGTATTTTGTGTCTCCACTTGCCTTGAATTTTCATAAGCATTCTGAGTGTTGTTTTGAGTAAAACCTCCTTCGCTGTTATCTTCTTTATCAAATTGTTCAACATTATCTAATTTGCCCCAAATGCTAGAAAGGGGCGAGTTTTGTGAATTCACTCCAAAAGCATTAACTTGGGCCAAGCTTTCGGTGTTTGTGGTTTGTTCATGTCTGTGGCTACTTGCATAGCTGTTCCAATTGTGGTTCTCATGGAAGCTGTGGCTTTGTTGAAATGATTGTTGATTGTGGTTAAATTGATGCTGTGAATGTGAATACCCATTATCTACAAAATAATGTGCAGGGTAACTTGGTACAGTAATTTCTGGTAGTTTATGAGATGGTTGGGCATCATCAGTATTAATCTGATGCCAAACAGATTCATCACCTGAGTTATAGTTTACATTGTGATGTTCTGATTGAGTCAGATCTGCGATATTTGCAGTGTTGACAGGCAGCTGATCTAAGTCTCTGTGTTGGGAAATAGAACTAGAAGTTGTTTGTTGATCATTCGAATTGACATCTTCTTTTTTGTTGTGTTCAACATTTTGGAATGATCCAAAGTCTAACTTGTCCCAAACACTCATTTGACTGTGTGGTTTGTTAGAGGTTTGAAAGTACTGGCTGAAAACATCATCGTCAGTTGCGCCAGGCTGGTTTACTTGCTGATCAAATTCATTGGTCTGTTCATGATGTTGATTGTGCATATTTTCTTTCTCTTCCTGGGTCTGGCTGGTAACTTCCCACTCATTCTGTGCTTCTTGGTCTTGTTTATTATTTTTTAAATCACTTGTGTTTTCTTGACGTCGTCGCCCCAGATCATCTAAATGAAGAACGTCTTATTAATTTCTAATACTTTTTTCAATAAAATCAATTAATTGAATTTTAGTCTTGTTTAGATAATACATTTAAGTAATATTTGATCTGTGGTTATAATATAATGTTTGATATGACATGAACATATGAACACATAGTGTTGTTTTCAAATACCTATCATGTAACATGTAACACAGAAAATTATTGGATTTTGGTTTAATTTTGTATCGTTAAATTACTCATTTTAAATTTACGAGACCGTTCATCAAATGTTATATCCTTATTGCTGGAGAAACTGCAATTCTACTTTCTCCAACATCAATCAATTAATATATAATTAGAGAGCTGAAGAGCTCCTTGAATTGTTACGTATTCATTATATTTTTGAACCATTGACTATAAGTCAATTTGTAATTGCTACTGTTGTTCTTATAATTCGCTAGGTAGATCAGTATTATATCGTAAATATGCAGCTGTATGCATTAATAAAATGGTAAAGATCGAAGCATTTAACCATCATGATCTAGCTTAGCTGGTCCAGCAACCGGCCATATTGCAATTTTTTTAATTAATAGGTTAATAACGATAAAAAAAAATCATAAAACCTATCAGAATCTAGAGGTTATTACGATTTAGTTTGCAATATAAGTATAGTGATAATTGAACCAGCCACCATATTATTAGGTACGCCTCTTTTACCTTTTGTCGTATTTAACCAAAATAATACAGATGTTTGAAGAGATAGAGGAAAGTATGGAAGTGATGAAAGACAGAAAGTTCTTTTGATTAATTTATATTCGTTTGTTAGTAATACTAAACACTGATATTTACATTAGGTAAATTAGAAACAAATATAAGTAAACAATTATAACTAAGCAAATAAAGTTAGTTACTTTAGTAATGAGCGATTATCAATGCTGCCACCATACTGAGTGATTATTATGTTTACGACAATTTACCACTTACTTTGATTATTTTGTTCAAGATTAGATATTTGCGTATTTACGTCTTGAGGTTTTTGTCCCATGTCTTCAAATTTATCCCAAGCTTGATGTAAGTCGTCCCACTTATTATGTGACTGTTGACTTAAATCTTCTAAGTTGTCCCAAGTATTTTGAACCTGCTGAACATCTTCTCCTTGACCCCATTGAACTTGTGTTTGTTGTCCTAAATCCTCTACTTGCTGCCCCAAATCTTCCAAATTTTGGCTTTGTTGCTGCATATCTTGAAACTGATCTGCGTTGTAGGAACGAGCCACGCGAATATGGCCATTTTCGTCACAATCTGCTCCACTGTGATGTGAATGTTGGTAATGTGAGCCAGACGCCGTACCCGCTGTCAATCTTTGGGCAGAGGCGTCGTAGTAACCAGCTGATGCTGGCTTAATGACGTAAGGGTCTCCTTGACGCTCCCACGATTTGTGGTAAGAATACGAAGATTGATAACTTTTAGGTTTTGTGTTCAAATTCTCGACTTGACTGTTCAGATCTGTGCTATATCCACTATTTTGCGCTGCTTGAAGAAGAGAACTGGCATCTTCCACTGCTGCATGTCCTTGATATCTTCCGGCATTGTATTGGGATTGCGTGTTATAACCATGAGAACTAAGGTCTGCTGCAGCGTTGTGATGGCTGGAACCTCTATTGTAACCCGCCACAGTGTAAGCGTTTGCAACATCGTGCGTTGAAGCTCCAGTGAGTTGTGTGTTATAATTTAAACGAGATTGACCTGATGTTGATTTAACATTGGCATCATATCCGCTATACACATTACTTGAATGAGCTCTTTGAGAATCCACTCTACCCGCATCATATTGAGCTGTGTGTGTTTGACTGTCCTCGTAGAGTTCACTGTTTTTAGGGAAAGGGTTTTCTGTAGACGTTGCTGGTACTGGTACGAAAACGGCTGAGGGAATAGTGTCATGTTTTTCCCATTTTTTACGATAGTTAAAAGACGATTCATAATGTTTAGCAGCAGTGGGTCTGTAAACGGTATGTTGAGTATCAGTATTTAAAACTTCAGCATCACTATTGAGAGAATTTTGATCCATTAAAGAAGACCCGTGTGTAATGTCGTATGTCTGGGCAGCTATTGGTATGGCCACTCTCATGCCAGGTCTCCCAACAATTCTCACTGGCGTTGCACTTATCAATCTAGTGTGAATATTTGATCCATAGCCTCCTGAATGTAAATTAGCATTACTGGCGTCAAAATCAGTATGCTGTTGGTAGCCGGCCTGAGCATTATATCCTGCACTGTGACTTGATTGCCTGCCGTAACCATAGGTTCCTTGTGTGTTATCTAGTGACTGAAGGTCATCAGAATGTACATTTAAACCAGAGTGTCCTGTCGCTTGATATCCACTGGCCCTTGAACTGTGTGATCGGCTATTGTAAGCGGCAGCATTGTAAGCTGCAGCATTGTACGCTGAGGATGAAGACTGATGCGATGCTGAGCTGCCGTAAGTTTCGCCCTCTTGGAAGTTACGCCCAGCGAGGTTGCTGAGATCAGAGTGACTGGAGCCGTATATACCTCTAGAATTGGCTGCTGTGTAAACGCTTCCAGCTTTCGTATTAGCTCCGTCACCTAATTCACCTTCGACTTGTTTCACGAGGCCACTCATCTGATTTTGAGCTAAGGAGTCCATGTTGTGAGCACGCTCGTAGTTTCCACCCATGTTACCTCTCTGAGCTCCATAATACCCGGACTTAGTTCCATCATCCGAGGAGCTCCTTGAATACTGGAAATCTTCCTGTTCTTTATATTGCTCAGGTCTAGCCACAGCTAGAGCCCAAACAGCGCCTAAGATCAAAAGACGCTTCATGTTGATGTGTTGGTCCACTCTGGAATTAACAAAAAATAGATATTAAAGTTTAAATAATATAACTTGAAAATTGCTAAGGAGGTTGCTTAGCACCAGAAAAAATATTTTTATCCTATTCGGGTATGGGAAGTAGTTGCACTGGAATATGGTTCTAAACAAATGTATAGTTATAGTTTTAATAACAAACCTACACCTAATAATTCAGCTCGAGAAAGTTGTTTAATTTAGACCGAAACGAACGATACTGTGTATTCTAGAAATGAGAAGAATAGATTGAAATTACATACATAGTTAATTACACCTTAACGTTATATTAAAATTTTACATACAGTTTGTAAAGGGTACATCGTTATGAGGCCAGAGGAAACATTCTGTAAATTATATCTTTATTTATCGTATATATTTAAGACAAAAACAAAAGTCTAATAGGCATAATAAATATTAATCAGGTTAAGGGCAAAAAATATTTAACTAGGGTTATTAACGCATGACGTAACATTGTTTAAAGTTCATGCAAATATCTAGACTATTTCCCAAAAATAATTTATGTAAGTAACAGAATGGTTTTGCCGCATAAATAACGTATCGATTCATATATCATTTAAACAGTACCTACTTAATAACAATCTCTACGAACTTATTAAAAGAGCGTATCAAGCAATATTCACTGAACCGATGACCATTTTATCAGGTTGGCAAAATATTATTCGTTAGGTAGTTATAAGCTATTTTAAGTTACTAACTGACAGATAACGCACAGCTTTTACCGAAAGTCGCGAAAACTCGTTCACAATTTACGAAGGAGTTTTATGTCACTGCCTTTATCTTATTTATAACAAAAAATACAATAATATAAGTTGTTCAATTTAGATATTTGAAATGAATAACCTTTCCTACAAATTAAATGTGACATGATTTTCTAAGGGGTAGTTAACTCTGTTAATAAGATTTACCATTTAAGATGGAAAGAGTTAAAGCACAATATATCAACTTACCTATTAAAAAATATAAATCAGAGCACTAACACAATTATTTACAATTTCTCACTGCGACTACAGTCCGTCGCTCACTGACATTGGTTCACCAGGACGCGCCAATTTATTGAGCTTTAATATTCTATCTCCAGCCAGATAACCTCATGACCGGAACATGAGTGATCTTTTATTCTCAGAAGCGGGCTTGCAAATAAACTAAAATCTCAACTCCAAAACCTTGAGTAGCCCAATGATCACATTTATTTATATTGGTGATTGTCAATGTAAACGTTTGTGGGCTTAGTGATTCAGTGCAAGAGTGACTTCATTCATAAAACTTGATTTAAGCTAAAGTATAGTAACTTTGTACCTACCTATTAGTCAACAGGTAACATAACAGCTAAGTCAATAGTAAATTACATTATTCACTGGGTCCGGTTGTACCTTTTGAAATTGGTATAGTTTTACATGTGACGATACAATGCTGATAAGTTTATGTAAAGCCGTGTACACACTACGAACAGGATGAGCATATTGAGGCGCTAAATCAAGCTTCATTGCGCGGAAATCAAGAACTAGGACCTTTTTGCCAAAGATCCTGTAGATATTGTAGGTACCTCTTAACTTTTTGTTCAATATATTCTCATACGATTGGCTCTATAGAGCAGGAGTGGCTAACGGGTTGGTCGCCACTATTTAGTTCAGTTGAACGTTGTAAGGCACTGAATGGCACAAGCGTTCGTCAGTAAACATAAGACATTGGGTATTGTTGGCCACCACTGCTATAGACATAGTGTATGCTATGGAGGTGTTAATATAAGTTGTAGGCTCTCCTTTAATAGTTCAACAATTTTGGCTTTAAATGGATTATCAACAACACGCTCTGTGGACGCACCTTAAGCCAGCCAAGTATGCGATTTGTGAATATTTCTGATTAGATTCATGACCTTTTGCATTTTCTTATCATTCTCTCCGAAATAACTAATATAAGACTTATTTGTCGTCACTTCGTGGAACACATACAATCTAATATGATATGTTAAGCCAATGTGTTTTGTTTTGCTTTTTTTATCAGGGTTTTTTATAATGCATTCTAAGATTTTATGAACACAAAATGGTTTCCCAAATAGGTAACAAACAATGCCAAGTCCTTATCGGGATCTATTTAGTATTGTTACACACTAATCTTTTGAAGTCATGAACAATACAGTCAATAAGTAGATTGGCAAATATGATTTTGGCTTTCTAGAAATATCTGAATGTATGCAGGTATGTATGCTGGAAGAGATTTCTTTAGAAATAAGCGTTACCTTTGTAAATTCTTTCTTTCCTGTCATCTTTCTTTATTATGTGTGTGTACAAAAATTTGTAAATAAATAAATAAATATCTGAATGTATTCTTTTGTAATATTGTACGAGTGAAACCGGGTGAAGAGATCTACAAATCTAAAATCACCAGAGCAAACAAAACACCTCACATTTTCATCAAGAGGTGTTTAGTGTTCAACAATTATTTTTATAAACGAGTAAAGCTGCCAAGTAAGTGTACCTATAGGTAAAAGCAAAGAGAAAAGATAAATAATTCAGCATGACAATAGCCAATCATGTAATGGCATTGATCTTATTTAAAAAAATAGGGCACCGACGAGAGTCACAAGAACTGGCACTTAATAACTTATATCTTTAACAATATTTTACCCAGACTTGACTTGTTTACTTAAGTTTTCTGTGTAATTTATTATTAGGTTTTATTCTTTACGTTAATGATAACATGGTTTCTACGGAACTCGCTTTATCACACAGTCACAAATCGTAGCAAACTGACAAGATTTGTCAATAAATAACTTATAATTGGTATTAGGTAGCTTCAACAATGAAGACCTTGGAAGACCTGACGAAACGTCAGGTCTCTCACTTTCGTCTTGACGTTTCGTCGTGTAGATAGCTTCTATCTTATTTTCATACAATTTTCAAACACTTAACTCTAGATGTTTTTAATTTTTTGCTGGTTTAGAATTTGAGGCACTTAAACAAGATTAATTAAAAAAAAAAAACATTAAATTTTCAGAAACCCGCGACAACAGTGAGGATTTTTGACCGCAATGACTACTACAGCGTCCATGGGGCTGACGCATCGACCGCAGCCAGGGAAGTTTTTAGCACCGTTGCCAACATCAAGAAGATGGGCCTTGAACCTAATAAGCTCGACTACCTCGTACTTTCCAAAGGAAACTTCGAGATTCTCATCAAGAAGCTTCTGTTGGTAAGTCCCACATCCTTGATACCTTTTTTTGTGGGAAATCATCAAATGACTCCTTCCGCTGTGGGCTTGCAGCCTGAGTGAGTGTCGGACTTTACTGACTAAAACCCATCATGTTCCTTCGAAGGCCTTTTATGGACCAGGGCCGCGGTAACTCTTTCGAACAATCCCGCAACACATCCTTGATACCTAAATAATAAATCCTCTTTTGTTATGCATAATAATGTTCAGTGTCATGATAGATATAAAAGAACATTGAACTATGTGTCTCACACACGTCGTACATGACGATATGCTGAGGTCAAGTGTTGTATTGATATTTTAACACCTAATCATCTGATACTTGTTATTCGCTTATTTCTTGCCAGAGATTTAAGAGAACCGAAATATTATAATTCTTTTTATTTTTATTTTTTCTTTGTAAATAAACTATAGCTTTTGCCTACGTATCGAACAAAAAATATTTCTCCCAATATTTTTCTTGATAGATGAAAAAGACTCAAAACTATTTTAAATGGTAGTTAATTAACGTGTACCTAAACGTAACAAAAAGATAAAAATAACTTATTCGTATTTATGTTGATTTCTATAGCAATGAATAAAAAAACTTTAATATTAATAAATTCTATGAAACGACTTTTTGATTACCAATACTGCCAATACTGTCCAACCCTGTCCAAGATTTCTAAGAAATAAAGAGCGACCACGAATTAATTAGGTGAAGGTCAGAATGATGTGGAACTAAATAAGGAAATAAAGAAAAAAATAACAAACATTGATTCACTAAAGTATATGTTTTTAGTAATCATCTATACTAAATTATAAAAAGCTCTGAAACTGCTGAACCTATATGAAAAAAACTTTCACTGTTTTGCATCTACACTGTTCCCGAGAACACGTATTTAAAACGGCAAAAAGTCCTCCCGGGACGTGGGCGAAACCGCGGAAAAAGAACTGGTTTGTTATATGTCTAGGATTCTCCGGATTATACTTATCGGTGACCGTTACTGCTACGTTTCCGATAAAGATATAATAATATCGGAAAGGCCTAAACACGAGTGCGTATGCGCAATGTATAGTTAGCGCGTACGGACACGTGACCTTAAACTGTATCATGGCTATCTCACGTTTATCTCTCGTTCTCTAGTTGCAAGTAAACACGGATCAGCTTATACACGTTTTAGTTGTAACTACTGTTTTACTCAATTAGATGTATTCGTCATTGAACAAACTGCAGTTATTGGTTATATATGGTCCGACGGATAATTTGTTATCGATTTTTTTTTACACAGCACATGCAAGCAAATTAATGTCTAGGAACTGAACTTACTACACTTGTTTTTGCTTTCTAATACTCAGAAAAGATTTGATACATATTCAGATTGCGACTGAATTTTGTTATGTTTATTATTTCTGAGAATACACTACCGTGTAAGTATATACGACTTAATTGTTAATACTTCTTACTATGTTATATATAATTTAAACATCAGTATCGCTCGAAATGAAATGGTCAAGTTAACGATCCCCCTAGTGCCATGAATCAGCCCATTCCGATGTAAGCCAACCCTTCTGAGTCCGTAAACACAAGAAGCAACAAGGACTAAATTAATCAAACACACACATTATCACACATACCTTCACAATTTCAGGCGATTTCGAATTCTGCATCAGCCCTCGGACCGTGTCAACAAAATGCTATCGTGAATTTTATATTATGAAATACATCGCAATACAAATTCGGTACATACTAAAAAACTTTATGACTAAAAACAAAGATTACCAATATCATTTTCAGAACGAGTGAGAGTGTTTTGATACGGTTGAGAACAAAAATTGTAAAGGTTCTGGAGATAATTTCTCATTTCCCCTAAGCTCAAGGGAAAGAGTCTTTAAAAGCTTATATAACCCTTTACAGGTCAGGCGTTACAGAGTAGAAATATACGTAGCTGAAGGCTCCGTGAAAGGCAGCGATTGGTCACTGAAATACAAAGGATCGCCTGGCTACTTGTCACAGTTGGAAGAAATTCTGGGCGAGGGATTAGGAGCTTCTGACGACACCACACCGTGTTTGATGGCAGTGCATATCAAAACCGATGCTATTACCAAAGTAATTTTATTTTTATATATTATGTTTTTACTAGAACAGCCGCGCGGATTGATCGATTATAAGGCTAAGTAAGTAACACTTGGTGCGGTCGGTCTGTGGATGTATGACCATCATTTTAAGATTCTCTTTTGTTCTTTTTTGTATGCGGTGTTTACCTTTAAGTAATGTTTGCATTGTACCTTATAGATTAATTACTGATATTACATGCTTCGATGTACAACATTGTTGGTAGACCTAATATATAAATAAATAAAAAAAATCATGACATGACGAGTTCATCCGCTTTTCGGAAGGCACCTCTCAGTCTCACTCACCACCATTCTTACCAAGGAGTTTTATATGGGTTTATCGACCAGGCAACTAGGTTGAGGAGGTCAGATTGGCTATACACTGGTACTCGGCTGCATCCGGTGTGACTGGAAGCCGACCCCAACATAATTATGAACAGGTTAGGCAGATGTGGCTGATAATAACTAAAACAAGTGTGTTTACTGGGGAACATTAATCATTGTGCCGATAATTATGTTAGGTGTTATGTCATGTCCTGTTTATATAATTAAAACTTGTTTTATGTAGTCTTTATAGAGCAGGAAGCGCTACATAACAGGATGCATCTATGACATAGTGACATCATGAGACATGATCTCATAGGTCTTGCTTCTTTACCATTTAAAGATACCTAAGGGTGACAAGCCTACAAGAAGTATCAATTATTTCTTTGTCTTACCGATTCTTCAAACCATATAGACAGAATTGCGTAGAAAGATTCACATAGGAAGATGAGCGGGCCTTCGTGGAGGCTGGCTTTAACATTTCTCTTTCTTAGCCTTTTGGCTAGTTTTGACTACATTAACGGGCGGGTGCCAAATAAATGTAGCTTGTAGTGTGTATTTACTGTGTGTGTAGTTCTTATGCCATGTTCATCCAACTGCATGAACTTTCTGACGATAGGACAGGTGTTAAGAATTGCGTTTTTTTGGAAAAAATGTAGGTGGAGTCTTTCAGATCAATTAATTTGTGGCTTATTATTATCTTTAACATTTTAGGGTCGACTCCTAGGCGTAGTGTGCATAACAGCCGGTGACTATCAGATGTCAGTGACTGAGTTCACCGACGATGACTTGCTAACGGAATTGGAAACTATAACGGTTCAGATGGCGCCTTCTGAATGTCTTGTGCCTATTAGTGAACATGACGATGTAAGTATATAGAAGTTTTAGATTTTACATTCAAAAAAATCTTATTTTTGTGCGTGTGTTGCGCAACAAGGGACCTTCCTGTATTTCTAGCAGAATCCTAATTTTGCATTTATAAACAGCAAATCCTAATCATTTTATGTGTGCTTCTCACCGCGTCACGGAACTAAACGTTGTTAAGTATTTGAGCCCTAAAAGACTTGATACTTACAAATGGTGTTATGTGTTATTATGTATTTGTTTGGGAAATACTTTCTACAGACCTACAGAGAGAAACAACCAAAAATCAAAAACATTTCCATATGCTGTAAATCCTCTGATTTTCTAGTCTTAAATAACAATTATGTCACATTCCTAACGCTTGCTTTCAGTACAAAGCGTTAAAAAAAGTGATGGAAAGAACAAACGTGACTGTAACTAAATTGAAGAAGTCTGAGTTCTCAATCGAGGGGCTTATACAAGATCTGAATAGACTGCTGAAATTCAAAGAGAATCAGCAACAAGATGCTAATGCTTTTCCAGAGACAAGCAAAGAGGTTGCCATGACCTGCTTGGCAGCAGCTATTAAATACTCGGCACTACTCAATGATAGCACCAACTTTGGAAGGTATTGTGTGAAAATTCATTATTGCTGTGTTCTTTGTGTGGCGCTAATCTTCTGCTATGAAACTTTCCTATGTATTTTAAGTTTTCTGTGGAGCAGATTAATTTGCATGAAGTCAGCACGTAAATGCAGTTGTGAACTATTTACTGTACTTTTTTTTTTAACGACGTCAAAAAACATCAAATGACCCCTCCCGCTGTGGGTTAGCAGCGGTGAGGCAGTGTCAGACTCTTACTGACTAAAAACCGTCGTGTTCCGTCATAGGCCTTTTATGTACCAGGGCCGCGGTATCTCTTTCGAACAACCCCCAGCCCATTATTTACTGCACTTAGGTTGACATGCCAAAATTGTCACTTATATTGCAACACAAAAAAAAATTGGTAAATGAAAAGAACTCAAAAAGAGTATAGTCCATACTCTATTTGAGTAGGCACTTAACTAAAGTCAACAATATTGATAAGACTTATTTTGAAACTCAGTTTAAAAATAAAATACGACTTAAAATTATGTAAATATAATAACAACAATAAACTTATCAATTGAATCAATATTTTAAGAAGTAATATATTTGTTGCATAGTTGTTTGACAAAAAAGTCCTAACATGATTGTTTACGTTTTGTTAAATTGGAGTATTGGTTTTACTTTTTCCGCAGGGCATATACTGATCGTTAATTTCATGTAGTTATAATTTGTAAAACTACTATTCCAGGTTCCGTCTATCAACCATTCAAGCGGACTGTTTTCTACACTTGGATTCAGCAGCATTATCAGCTCTCAACGTGTTCCCTGAGCTCGGAGACACATCGCATGCGCCTTCTAGAAGTTTGTACGGGTTGCTCGATAGATGCCGCACACAACAGGGGAAACGGTATGTATGGCTATGGAACATTTTGATATCTCATGAAGTTATTTCAATAAGCCTTTTCCCGCGGTTGTAACCTCATATTAATTGAACTACTTCGCTCAGTCGGATAAAATAAAGCGTAGGTTATATGTAAGTGGTATTATCTACCATTATTTAAAGCTAAGGTCAGCTTTTAAGGCGCGTACCGCATGACGCAGGTCCTCACCGGACACGGTTGTTTCGGGAGGTACCTGCACCGCATCGGTCGTGAGGAGGCGCCCGGGTGTCACCATTGTGCGGACAGCCCCGAGGACACGGTGGACCACACAGTCCAGGTGTGCCCCGCATGGGAGGGGCACCGCCGGGTCCTCGTCGAGGCTTTGGGCGGCGGCGACCTCTCGCGTCCGGCCCTGGTTCAGGCCATGGTCCGGGGCGAGAGGGAATGGGATGCCGTCGCCTCCTTCTGCGAAGCGGTCATGCTCGAGAAGGAGGAGGCGGAACGCCAGAGAGTTCGCACCTCTCATCCCGGCCGCCGCGCTGGACCAGGTAGACACCATGGGCGCCGGGTGTCGCGAGATGACTCCCGGCCACCGTAGGCGTGGGTCTGTGGGCGGTGAGTTCGGGTGGCTCATCGTCCCTCTGTCTACTTAGACGACAGACCCGTGTCGACGGCGCGCGTTGTTCCACGCGCTCCTCAAAGAGACGTCAGCAACCCCAGCGGGGCCCAGCAGGGCCAAGGCCTGCCGGGGCTGCGGGTTGTTCGAAAGAGATACCGCGGCCCTGGTACATAAAAGGCCTATGAAGGAACACGACGGTTTTTAGTCAGTAAGAGTCTGACACTCCCTCACCG
Organism: Helicoverpa zea x Helicoverpa armigera; assembly: GCA_033682625.1. NCBI lineage: Eukaryota > Metazoa > Arthropoda > Insecta > Lepidoptera > Noctuidae > Helicoverpa > Helicoverpa zea x Helicoverpa armigera. The sequence continues at coordinate 2,329,701 of JAWIIS010000005.1, read as the reverse complement.
CTGCTAACCCACAGCGGGAGGGGTCATTTGATGATTTTTGACGTCGGAAAAAAAAAGGTCAGCTTTTAACCGGGCGGGGAGGCGGATACATTTTTTTCTAGCATTTCCATACAGTGACTTTTTAATGAGTTCAGTAGCTATTGCGTTTACCTATTTATTACAATTATACTAGTCTTCTAATACCATATAATTCGTAGTTCTATATAACTGAGCGAAAATAACGACAATATATTAACACAAGTGTATTTTTTTTTTAGTTATTAGTAGTTTCACAATTTACGCAGACGTTTTTCTTGTTATGAGTCATCAAAACAAAGTTATTGTGATTAATTTTAATAGGAAATCGCTTGGGTCATTCTGACATCATTCTGAGACACTTATAATGTCATATTAACAATATAGCTTACCTATTAGTAATCCTTAGTACGTAATATTTTTTTTATCTCAATACAAGGACGCTGTCCCTACTGTAAATAAGATGGAATTTTGATTGACAGTGAAAACAATTGTACGCTGTTTTTTATTCCATTGTGCAAGATATTTCGTATTTCTTATAATCTATACTTATATTATAATACTGAAGAGTTTGTCCGAAACTTAGGAACCACTGTACTGTACCGACTAGAGAAATTATTTCAGTGTTAGATAGGCCTATCGAGGAAGGCTATAGGCCACTTTTTATCCAGATGTTCTGAAGTAGTTTCCCTTCCCACGGGAAGCGGAAGAAACTACTGATGGAAACCAGTTTATAATAACTATTATTATTTTTTCAGTCTTCTAGCACAATGGCTGCGCCAACCGCTCAGAGACATAAATCTAATTAACGAACGCTTAGACATTGTCGAGTTACTAAAGTCCAACTCCCAACTTCGCTTACAATTGCACGAAGAACATTTGAGACGGATACCTGACTTGCAAGCCTTGGCAAGAAGGCTGACAAGAAAGAAGGCCAACTTACAAGACTGTTATAGAATATATCAGGTAATAAAAACTTTTTTTTAATGACTAAAATCAAAGCAATTTTGAACACTATGTGTATGGGACGTAAAGCTCATAATTGAAACACAAAAAGGTTTATTTTAAGTAACTACGAAATATAGAAACAACGTAAAAGCTTGATAAATTAACCAAACATAATAAACAAATTAAGTGTTATCTTTTGTTACCATGAATAAATTCTGCTGATAGTAAATAAAAAATGCACCCATTTGGTCTTTCAGATTACTTTTTCATAACAAAATTTTGTAAACACATTTTTAAAGTAAATAACAGCTATGTCATATAGTTTTAATGATATTAGATCTCTCAATAAGAGGCTTTTATGACTTGAACTTATTATATTCCTAGTATAATGCATCATTTCTATGTATTGAATTTACAAAATCGTTCAGTTTTACATATTGATGAGACAAGACGATTTCAGGCAATATTTTTGTCAAGTTTATACTGAAACGTAAGAATTAATATAAATACGACATCAATATGTATACTAGCATTCCTAAAGTATATTATCTTAAGGGATATTTCTATTTACTCCTTATTAAACCAATAACTTAATAATTTCAGGCTATCAACAGACTGCCATCATTACTGCGTTGTTTAGCCGAAGCGGAGAACCCAACAGTTCACTCATCTATCACTGAACCAATCTCAGAGCTGAATGAAGATCTCGGCAAGTTCCTAGAGATGATAGAAACTACCGTTGACATGGAAGCTGTTGACAGAGGTAAATTTATGACTACTCTAAAATTTGTTCGTGGCTGACAGCATATGCATCTGTGAATCACTGTGTGTGTGTGTATCACTGCTGTACTAATATTATAATGAGGCAGCATTTTTTTACTTGATAGTACCCTGAAGGTAGTTTCAGACCTTTTTTTTTAACAGCATTAAAAATCATCAAATGACCCTCTTGCTGTGGGTTAGCAGCGGTGAGGGAGTGTCAGACTCTTACTGACTAAAAACCATCGTGTTCCGTCATAGGCCTTTTATGTACCAGGGCCGCGGTAACTCGCGCGAACAATCCCGCAGCCCAGGTAGTTTCAGACCTCTCTTTCAGAAATTTCGCTTATGGAAATCTTGTTATGTTATTCGGAAATAGCGTGTATTCCCGAGTAACATTAGCTATATGTTGTCCGGGTATGGGAATAAGTTCCCCTGGGACGTGGGTGATATCGCAGGAAGACAGAAAGTGCTTACACATAGCAACAGATGCATTCTATTGTTAGTCCAGCTCTCGCAATAACTATGCTTTATGCTGACAAATTAACTAGGATTTTTTTTTATTACTAATTCTATTGATCAATTTTTGACGTGACAACGTCTTATAAATCGATGGAGCCGGCTGCACGCACGAAAAAACATGACTCATGCGGCGTTACCTCGCTCTGAGGCGTTACCTCGCTCTGAGGCGTTCCGTTTAAGGCTTGAAGTGCAAGCGAGAGCACGCAACGAGAGACAAAGAGGCACAATCGGCCTCTGCGTTCGGCAGCGTTCGACATCTGACGATCAATTTCTTATGACGTTGTCACGTTCAACTATCGTCAGTAAACCGACTTTACAGACAACCGTTTTTAATGTTGATATGAAATCAACAGCAGATTTTATTGGCAAAAAAATATTATTTCTGCTCTCCTACCTGCTACCTCTTAATATTCCAGGTGATTTCCTCGTAAAGCCATCGTTCGACGAGCAACTACAAAGCCTAAGTGAACAGTTGGAACAAATGCAGTCTTCAGCTGACAAAGAACTAAACAAGGCCGCTAAAGACCTAGGCCTTGATGCAGGCAAGACTATCAAGTTAGAGAGTAACCCACAGAATGGATTCTGTTTGAGGTAAGTTTTGAAGAAGTTTTAATTGAATTTCAGCTTGAGAGTCAAAGTCAAAAATTTTAATTTTAGATAGGCCTATAAAACCTCTTTAGAAAAGTCAAACTAGTTGCACGGTTCCAAAGAGTTCGTCTCAAGAACCGGCAAGAAACTCCATGGACACTCTTTTTAAAAGAAAATTCAATTAATTACAATACTTTTCTATCTATATATGTTGAGAAAACATAATGACACGAAATGAAACATTTCATTGTGCTGTCATTTAATATGGGCTTCGATATTGTTCTTTCGAGACGGTTTACTCTTACTAAATCTATGAGGTCTTAGCTCAATGTTTTGATTCTCTTTGTCTCTATTTAATAGACGTTAAAACATATCTGTCAATCCATTACTTTTTTGTTGCCGTTTCTCTCCGAATATCAATACTTATAGCCAAACAACCGTCGTACCACAAAAACTTTTAAACGTCTGTTGAACACTTGTCTACAAAAATATCAGATTATGGCGTTGAAATAAGGTCTGTTTTGCAGACACATTTTTTTAGACAAGTGTTCAATGGATGTTTAAGTTTTTGTCGTAATTCTGATTGTGTGTAGCTCCATGTACTGAAACAAATCTTTTTACAATGTACCTGTTGTCTTAAAGAGTTTTGATTGGTCTTCACAGAGTAACAAAGAGAGAAGAGCAGACGCTACGTGGAAACAAGAAATATACCATAATAGATGCTGTGAAGGGAGGCGTGAGATTCAAAACTAAAGCGTTAGAGAATATCACTGAAGAATATACCACGATCAAAAGTAATTATGAACGGGAACAAGATAAAGTAGTTGCTGAGATAGTTGGTATTGCAGGTAAGGAAAGACAAACCATCGAACAGGTGGATTTTATACACCCGTTTGTTTGAACAGAAAAATAACAATAGCAATAGTGTTCATTTTTATGTATTTACGATGCCAAATTACCGTATTGCAAACTTTTTTGTTCTTACTTAAATAATGGCGTCCTAAGAAAACAAAGATGGCTTCTAACTTATTTTATTTTGATCTCTGTAGCACCATTTAACTGTAACGATAACCGAACTATTTTCAATTGGAAAATCTCCGATTTGACTAATGGCTGACACATATATGGCGGGTTATGGTTTGGTTATATTGAAAGTAAAATGGTAAAACTCACCCTTATTTACCTTACCTTTTGTTTAATATCAATTTTCTCTTAATAAAGTACCTTATATTATTTACAATAATCTAACATTTAACAAATCACATTTTCAGCGGGCTACTCAGAATGTTTATTCTGTCTATCACACATTCTCTCTCGTCTCGACGTGTTAGTATCGTTCTCAGTGGCAGCGGCTTCAGCACCGCATTCCGCTTACATACGACCCACTATCACTGAAGATCTTAATGAATTGGTACTGAAGGAATTAAGACATCCTTGCTTGGAAGTCGCTGAAGGCGTCTCTTATATACCTAATGATGTTGTGTTTAAAAGAGGTAGGTTGAATAAACTTTTTCGATAAAGGCTTCTTTTTCACAGTCCTAAGGATTAACAGCTAAAACTGGTTGCGACTTATGAATTATTTGACACCAAGTGTTTGCGTGCACAATTGATAGTAGCGCGTGGTGTTTTCTTGTTTTCTCACCAATAGCAGAATCATTGTTTCCTGTCAGAATTATTGTATATCCTTCCGCACTGACTGGGGATTATACAATTGATATGCAACTTGGGGATGAAATGCAGGCCTTTTCAAAATAAGTTTAAAAGTGATGTTATATCCATCCTGCAAAATAAACGATTTTATAGTTATCGGCACGAATCTTGAGCTCTGACCTTCACCTGCGCAGAAGTAATTTATTGGGTCCCTTTTGTGGTATTCGTGAGGCGCGGGGGCGGGCTAAAGCGGTGATTGGCCCGCAGTACATCGCGTCATAGCCGTCACACGGGATTGGTTCTTTGCTAATAAATCACTTCTGTGCAGATGTAGGTCAGAGCTCAAGATTCGTGCCGATAACTATATTTCAATAATACTTTAACAAAAACTAGTCATATAATGTGAAACAAACATTACAGGAACAGGCGTAATGCACATAGTAACAGGCGCTAACATGGGCGGCAAGTCCACGTGGATGCGATCCTGCGGCGTCGCCGTCGTGCTCGCACATGCCGGGTGTCCCATACCCGCCTCAGCAGCGAAGATACCTAAACTGAAGGCTCTAGCCGCACGTATTGGGGCTTCTGATGCCGAGGCTAAGGGACACAGCACGTTTATGAGGGAAATGATTGATACTGCTGCTATACTCAGGGTATGTTTGTCATAATGTCTACTTGGTAGAAGATTGATATAGTAATTTGAAGTGATGTGGCATCGTGAATGCTATATCGATATTGATTATTGCCACATACCAGATTAAGAGTTAGATCAATTAAATATTTGCAATTATCTCAACTCATTTATAAAAATGTGTTATTGTTAAAACAAAACATGTTTTAATTTTACATACAACACTTCTTACAGAGGTGTTTGATACATTTATATGGATGAGGGAGCGGATTCAATATATAATTCCATAACATATACATGGCAAAATATTATCTCCATTATTTTTTTCACAAAACACACATTGAAGTATTGTTTAATACTTTCAGACGGCAACACCAGATTCGCTGGTCTTGATCGATGAGTTGGGACGAGGAACTTCCACTTATGAAGGCTGCGGTGTAGCTTGGGCCATTGCTGAGTAAGTTTCGTGTATTATTTTATTTAAGACTACTGTCGCGTAGCCAAATATTCTTCTAATAACTTCTGTGGAAAAAACTTAGGATTAAAAGAAAGCGAGTTATTCAATTTTAATGAATTTGTATTTGATACCACAAATATTCATTTCCTACTATACAGGTTTGGGTGCAACTTGAATCTGGAAAAAAGCGCTTATTCAAAGTGAGCTGAAAAACAGCATGTTTGAACGTCAAAACAGTATCCTTTATTGTAAGGTCCTCTAACATTATACAACATAAAATTTAATAAACAATATTCCAACAGGGAACTAGCAACAAAAAGCCAATGCTTTTGCCTGTTCGCGACCCACTATCAAGAACTGACCCGGTTAGCCAGCACCCACCCGGGCGTCATCATCAACTCTCACGCGGAAGCCTCGGTCGTCAACGGTCAGCTGCTGCTGCTGCATCGCATCGCTCCCGGACCGGCCATGCATTCCTTAGGACTGCATGTCGCGAAGCTTGCTGATCTCCCTGATTCTATTATTGAGGTGAGAAATCCTACTAATATTGCATCCATTACAGCCGTTCAGATTACAGGTTGCCCGTCTTCGGATGTAGGCCTCCTCCAAATCTTTCCATTTCTTCCTACTAATATTATAAATGTGAAACTTTATGAGAATATGATAAATAGATGTATGTTTGTTATTCTTTCACCCAAAAAAAGAAATACATCATCTGTGAAAATTTCAGCTCTCACTATCAACTATCACGGTTAATGAGATACAGCCTGACGGCAGACGGACGGACGGACAGAGGAGCGAAAACAATAGGGTCCCGTTTTACCCTTTGGGTACGGAACCCTCAAAATTTTTGGCAAATAGTTTTAGTTTGACTAAACTGTGTGTACAATACCTGTGCAATTGAAGAATAAAATCGCAGGCTAGTCCTGTCAGCTGTCCCCGTCCCGACACCCGAACCAGGCCCGCCGTAAGCGGGCGTGCAGCGCGTGCACCGCACGCGGGCGGCACGTCCTAGGGGGCGGCAAATCGAGCGACCTATCACGTACTATTAAAAAATACAATATCTTTTTACCAATTATTTGATTTCAATATTTCCGAACACAGCAATAGCGCTAAGAATATTACTTACACTGCCGGTTTCAGTTACATTTGTTGATCATTTTCAAAATTAAAAATTATTAAAAACGATTTAAGATCAACAATTGGCGTAGCGTGGGGGGAGAGAGCATTGGGGCAAATGCCCTGGGCGGCACTATTTAGGGGGCGGCAAAATTAACCCATACGGCAAATTAAACCGTAATTATTTAGGGGGCGGCAAAATTAACCCATACGGCAAAATTAAACCATAATTATTTAGGGGGCGGCAAAATTAACCCATACGGCAAAATTAAACCATAATTATTTAGGGGGCGGCAAAATTAACCCATACGGCAAAATTAAACCATAATTACGTAATCAAAATATTTTTACTAAAAATAGATGAGTAGATTAGCAATACAATTTCAGAAAAACCGCCCTCGCTTTGGTCGTCCCCTATCAATTTTGACAGGTTCATCCTTTGCATCCCCAAAAAAATTCGCGCTAGCTGCGCTCGCGCCTCCATGTCGGATATCGCAGTCAGTAGCGGTTTTAGGGTAGGGCGCGGTTGGGCGACGGCCCAGGGCGCCGGATATAAGGGGCGCCGCAGGTGCCCCCAACCAATCCTTGATCAGAATGTTACTCCTATTTTTGTTTTAAATTTCATCGAAGATTGCAACTTACAAGAACTGTATCCAAATGAATGGATAGCATCAGGGCCATCTTAACCTATGGTGCAGCGTATGTGAATAACCCGGGCGCCGCAGGCTCAGGGGTGCCCAAGGCGAATTTGTGTTTAATTCCGCGTTAAATTTGAGAAATTCTCGAAGAAACACTACTTTTCTGTCCCAAAACTCAAAAATTTTCGGGCTCGCTTCGCTCGCGGTTTCCTTGCTTTACGCTTCGATTTTTTATCACATATAGCTACTTTTAATGTCCCAATACTCAAAAAAAATCGCGCTCCCTTCGCTCGCGGCTTCTTCACTTCACAGTCGCTTTTTATTATATATATTTAGGACTTTTGGTGATCCAAAACTCAAAAATTTTCGGGCATGCTTCACTTTACAGTTGTTTTTATTTTTCAAGATTTTTTTAGTCCACCTTAGCAAAAAGGGAGCGTCGTTTTTAAGTTCTTTAATTAATAAGAAAGGAACTTCTAGTTTCCATATGAACTTTCTTATTTACGGTGCTACTTTAAGTCCCAAAATTTTAATACATAGGCGCCATCATCAACAAAGAGATGTACGGGCAAAATTTTAAGTAATTTTTGTTTTGAGTTCTACAATATTACAAAAAATTTCGCGCTCGCTCCGCTCGCGCAATCAGAAGACATAATTATAGTTTTTTTGCATTCACCAACCAGCAATAACTTATGTACGATTGGGCTACATTTTACGTAATTTTTGCTCCGACTTGTGTACTATAAAAAAAATATTCGCGCTCGCGTCGCTCGCGCAATCGGTATCTACATAGGTCTCTATTTTTCGTATGGGTTTGAATTGCAGTTGGAGGGCGCCGTACAAATCTCGCCCAGGGAGCTGGTTGAGTTAAAACCGGCACTGATTGCAATTTATCTTTGTTTAATTGTTGTTGGTATTCAATGAAAAATCATTTTTCGCGCACGTTCGTTATAGCTTTTTGTTCACTTTCGCTTTTTGTGGTATGTTTACTTCATGAAAACTCTAAGGAAAAAATCGCGCTCGCTTCGCTCGCGGCTTCATGTACATTTGCACTTCATTTCTGTGTATATCTTACTTTTTGACTTTGCTTTGTTAATTTACAGTGGTTTTTATTTGTTTTGTGTCCTATGACTAAATAAATTTCGCGCTCGCTTCCTTACATATAAAATATATCTCATGCGTTGACTTTTTCAACGGGAAACCCACCAAAAACCATTAATAACATATTTTACTGAAATTAAACATTGCTATAGATATTTAAGTTCGTTATTTTAAGTTACCCATAATCTGTTCTAAGCACTTTGATATACATTATGTTGGTACCTACCCATTAATCACAATCTTTCAATACATAGGGGCCACTTGGGTAATGATTGCACTGCATTCATGCCCTAAGCAATTGCTTAGTCTACTTATGGGCTAACCCAGGACTTCTTAGGTTACTCTAAGACTTGAGCATTTCAAGTAAATAAAAAGTTATGTGTAATATATGTTATGTACCTATTGCAATATTTATGTATCCAGAAGGAAGTGCGTTTTCTGCAATCAGAGCGGTGCATGTACATATTTTTTTCTGTTGGACAAGTAAAATGGATATGAATGGGCGGGTGGGTCTGGACCCCCCCCCCCCCTTATATATTTTTTGACAATAATATGTAGTCGTAGGGCGGCATAATCGGTTTTGCACGCGGGCGAACAAACAGCTAGCGGCGGGCCTGACCCGAACTTGCCGAGTGACACTAAATAATTTGCCAAAGTATTGTTTTGATAAAATATGGAGAATTATCTAATAAAATCAATTTCATTACAGTATGCTGAAGCTAAACAGGCGCAACTTGAAATCAACTTGTTCGACGTAGAAGCAGCTGTCCAATCTGAAGAAACTACGGAGGGTCACAAATTAATTGTAGAGTTCTTACGTAAGTGTAAACAAATACAAGAAAGTTCGCCATCCGATGGCTCGATGATGGAGGAAATAACGAAACTAAAACAAGAATTGTTGCAAACTCAAAATAAATACGTGGAATCTCTTATGGCATAAGATTCTTCTTGTGATAATAAATAACTTTTTACATGTTTTTAATCATTGCATTTCATCATTAACCACCAAGTTAATGCAAACATTTTTTTGAACAAATAAGCACACCACGAAACGTAGCTGGGAAACATTTCTGGAAGTTTGAAAATTGATAATTTTAAAGATTTTTAGGTGTTATTCTTCGAATTACCGCTTCGTATCTTACCTGCTGTATTAGTAGCGGAGTGCCCGATAAGTACTGCTATTGCGATTACATTGCAATCGAATATTCACATTATTAACTCAGCAGGATCGGGCCCCAGCTCCCAACCTTCAACGGAAGAACCCGTCATGATATGAAAAGCAAAAAAAACTAATTTTAGGTGCATCGGCCTAGAAGTCAGTGTCTAATGGGTGTATCTATAAAGTTTATTTCGCCACCGACTTCTAGACCGATGTACCTAAAATTAGATTTTTAGTGTTTTTGGAAGTAGGGATTTTTTTTTGTATTTTTTTTGTTATTTTTGGCTTTTCGGTGATAAGCATAGTTGTCACTATTCACTGTAGAATAGTGCTATCGGGCAAATACACCTATATACACCTGAGTGTCAAGTTTTCACCCTATGTATGCCTAAAATTTTCGAAAGTAGAAAAAAATCGAATAGAGAACCCTCTTTTTTGAAGTCGGTTAAAAATGGTCGTCACCCTTCGATCGATCCGCGTGGCTTCGACTTAGCGACGAGCTCTATACTGAGTAAGGGTAGTAATTCAATGTTTGGGCCTGGTAATACTGAATGTTATATGGTGGTTGCTGACGGGGTTGTTTGGTTAGGTTTTGTCATGGCTGTGCATTTTTAGAAAGGACTCACTACCAACTGTACCGCTCTCTCGCAGACTGTAGGTAATATCTTTGGCAACAAAACGCATAACCACTGAGTATAGGGAAAGAGAATTTCTATCTATACTCATATTATAAACCTGAAGAGTTTGTTTGAACGCGCTAATCTCAAGAACTACTAGACCGATTTGAAAAATTCTTTCAGTGTTAGATAGCCCATATCGAGGAAGGCTATAGGCTACTTTTTATCCGGGTTCGTGCCGTGGTTCCTACGGGATGCGGGTGAAACCGCTGACAGAAGCTAGTATAATATATGTATTTGATAGGAAGTGCAACAATAAAACAATCACATATGATTTAACAACTTTTATTAATAATGAAATAGTAATCACATATGAAAAACAATTTAATACGCCTTTTAAATTAAGTTTCTTATTTATTATTTTTATATTAAATGTCAAAAACGATATAATTCAGTGGCATGAGTTGTATTTACTAATATTAAATGACCTTTGTAGGAAACCTCTACTTTAAATGATATTCCTATGACAAATACAGTAATGCGATTTGTTAAATACATTCCTTCCGTGATAGAACGTCAAGAAAAAGTTCTGGAGTTAGCATATTAACAAACAATTGATATGCAACTTATTTATTTTCTTATAAGCATCGCACGCCAGTGTCATTAGTCTTAGAAATGCTATCATTAAAATAACTAAATTCCGAAACAGTCAGTAGGGCTTCAATGATTCAACTTGAATTTGCATTATTAAGAAAATTTACTCACATTTACATTTAGCTAGCACAAGGAACAAGGCGGATTTTTGAAAAGTTTTATGTGAAATGCATTTTTTTTTTGTATCAGTCTCGTTATTTGTGCTGCCAAATGTTTCAACATTATTTACACTTTTGTCGGTGGGACAAAACGATAAACTAGGATATTTACATTAAATTATTTACATCATTTATGTCACATGAGAAGTACGCACATTTTTGGACTTTTTGAAAAAAAATACAGTATTATAACTTTTGCACTTGTATCTAATGCGTTATTTAGACTAGCCTTTTGGGTGAAAATAAGTCTTAATAGGTATAATAAAATCTGTGTTTACTATATTGACATTAATATTTCCAAAATGTGGACGTTCTGTATGTATCTTTTAATAATTTAAAATAATTTTAACATCAAAAAATTATATTGTCTTATAAATTATTATTTAACGCGGAGTTTTAAAATTGCCCCACCGCTTTTAATTTATTAAATCACGGGGCGGCCCCTGTATGGCCACGCTTCCACAGTCAGAAATTTTGAAAATTTCCATAATAATACTTAATTTTATCTGTATATGAAGACAAAAACGCTTATTTGCTGTATCTATTTAACATGATGTTTAACGGGCTTACGAAATCCCACTTAAGATGAAATTGCAAACAAGCAATATAATTTATTCAAAGCTGCTTATAATATAAAATAAATACTTGTAATATCACGAATAAACCTGAAGTATGTATAAAGTAAAGTAATAAGCGTATCTATTCTTCTTCATATATGTCAATATGTTTACCTATGTATTTTAATATATTTTACTATTAGGTACACTTCTCGCTCCTAAGGACTCAATCTCTACCTATCAACAGTTAAGCGTATTTTTCTTGTTACACTAGCGAGTTCCTATCTAACTATCTGGGAATCAGTTTAAATAGGATTCTCCGCCTGTGGAAACGTGACATAGGAGCTCGTGGTTTCAGCACATAGCTCTGTCGGACCGTCCCTTAAGACTAGAATCGAGCCTTCGATTCGTTGGCTCTTCTCATGAGAAATACAATCGCACTGCATTCTGAAACGTCCTGCGGCACATCGGGCACTTGTCTGCCGCCAACGCGCACTTAGCGCAGGCCACCACGTGTCCGCACGGTACGAAGCACACGTTGCGCTCCTCTGCATAACAGATTTTACACAATTTGGAATCGTCTACGGAGTTTTCCGGCGTTTCGGGTTGCGTGCTGGGTGTGGTGGGCTGGCTGGGCGGCCGGGCCGGCGCCACGTCCTTCTCCGCCTCGGCCGCCGTCACCACGCAGGCCTCGGACATCACCTTCTGTACGTACTCGCGGCCCTTCACCAGCTGCACGTAGGCGCAGCGGTCGAACCAGCGCGCGTGCTGTTCCCAGGGCACGTCATCATTTTCCCAGTCTTTCAAACCGCCATCGCAATAGAAACACTTGGTCTTATCCCCCTGACCGGTGTAGAAGAAACCAGCTTCGGCAAGTTCCTCTGGTTTTTGCCGCATGCATCGCGGCCAGTCTTTAAAACTGCGCAAACGCGCAGCTTCGGAAGCGAAGCGTGGGTGTACGGGGCCGGCCATGCGTGGGGGCGTGGTGCTGGTGGCGGCCGCGCGGGCGCCGCACTCGTCTCGGCCCGAGCCGCTCGAGTCCGTGCTGGCGCCGCCGCCCAGCTTGCGAACGAATGGGCATTGTGGCGCCCAACGCTGATGGTCCTTGGCGGGATCATCGCCTTCGACCCATCTCATAATTTCAACTTTGCAGAATGCACAGCGTACTTCATCTCCGCGGCCAAGATAATAAAATCCATTCCGAGCGAGCTGTTCTCCGGATAGAAATGTGACTGGCCATTTTTCGAACGTTTTTATTCTTTCATCTTCTCGTCGCATATCAATTGTATCGGTGCTGAAGCCAAACGTATCATGGTTGTCGGTCTTGTCGATGCTGAATGAAGAGGAACAGGAAGGTGTAGAGGGTGACGAGGCCGGAGAGCCGGCGTTTGAGTCGTAGCTCGGCGTCGGCAGCACTAGCGGCCCAACCAAAGGTCGAATCTTAGCCTCGCGCGGAGCGCTCTTGAATAGCGTTAATGGTGAGGCGGGGCCATTGGATGCCACTGGAAATAAAGAAAAAGTTTTGTTAATAATATCCTGTGATATTTTAGTTCAAACATTGGTTCAAACCTATTAAGTATTCAGCAGAGTTAAACAAGTGAAGGTTTATCAAGATAAGACATAAGATGAGTTCAGAGCTAATTGAATATAAGTAACTTATACATTAAAGACGTATTCTTATGTAGAAGATGTCGTGCGTGAGTGTGCGTTTAAAAACAGTTTCACATAACAACAAGTTCGCGGCCGCCGGGGCCGGCCCGGCTGGCTGCGTCATCGACATTCCAATGCCTGCCCTCCTCCCTCCAGCCCGCCCTCACTCCTCCCTAAGTGCACTCAGTGCGCATGTACCGAATGGCCACTTTTCTAACCCTTGGATCCAGACTCCAAACGGATAGTACGTAGATCAATTTTCTTTGCAAGCCTGAAGAACCTATCCACTATTCAAACAACTAAATGTTAAAAATTCATTGGCCATAACAGCTTTTCCCGACTTCCTAGAAATCGGGTCAATTTTCAAATGGCATATTATACAAATTCATAATTTCGGCTGTCTTTTAAAAGGAATTTCAACATTTCTTGTTTGAAAAGTACGAAAAAGTCCACACGTTACCAAAACAATAGGCCTCCAAAATTGCTAATGGCCGACAGGACACGGATCGATATTTACCATTTCTACTTTTGGTGTCGATTAAAAGGGGCATTTTGGCGGTTTAAATACACAGAAAACTTTTCACGTAACACTGCAAACGCACATTGCAAAAAAACTAGAACTTTTGCATATAATAACTGTAGAAATAAAATGATAGCGCGATATCGTACGTGTGAGTACGGACATCGTTGGCTGTACGTATACTGTGCCGCCTGGTGGTGATATCGTGCTACAACGACCACCCCACTGCGCAAGCGTACGCACTTGAAAAGAGGGTTTAAATAGTCCGACTGCAACCCTCCGCGCCTAGGAGTATTGTCGTGCACATGGGGTGCGCCGTGCATTTCGGCAATTCGCCATTGTGAGTATATATTGGACACAGCTGTTACATTCTATAGACTACAGTAGGGACTACAAGAATTGTATAAGTTGATAATGCTAACTTTAAACAGCAAAAAATATAACTAACCAATACTACGATTCTGGAATCTTAGATCATTGATAAACTTATGGCAATATTTAACGTGTTAGAGAAAACTCTTCTTGAAACTCACTGTTACAGTATAACTAGGTACTTTATAAGTTTCATAATTAGTAAATCTACATTTCGACGAGCAGCAAAATGTCTTATATTCTACTTATTCCGTCAAATTCCATCTGGCAACACTGATAGTAAGTTCTCAATCAGGCTAGCGTCTGGTGCGACGTTGCCGTGCCGTTCACAGCCGACCGGATTTCATTCATATTTGAGACGCGACGTTGCCGTCTTCAGCGGAAACCGCGACCACACAGCGTAAAAAAGGGCCTGTGGAATGTGGCAGTAGTTTACTGATGGGCGGGTCTAATACAACACCAAATAAAAGTAGACAAAAGTGGATGTTTGGAATGCGGACACTAAGTACTTAGGGAAGAAGTCTACACTGTAGTCTAATATAACTTAACTTTTCAGTAATTGTAGTGTCGGACGTTTTTGTGTCTGTCCTGTTAACTACATTAATTTAGTTTGGCTTTATTTTAGTTTAAGAAATATATTTTGTTGAATGTAAGTAGGATAGGGTGAAAATTACTTAAATGAATTATTTTGCTATCCCTGGTTCTATAACTATATGAATAAGCAAACTTGTTAGTTGTAAAGTCCAACCAGCGGACTGATATCATGTGCAAAGTTCACGTCACTCGCTGCAAAAAGCAAATGAAATTCAGCATTGTGCCTTAAGAGAGCGGCGAGAGGCGGCGCCGGCCGGGAGAGCAAGCGTGGGGAAGGGGACGGGGCCATGTTCTCATGCCTATGGGTGGTCGGCGCTCGGCTTTCGAATTCCAATGCCTCGCCCGTAGCGCCTACGCGCTAGACTGCTATCTATTTAGCTACATACGTCTACGTAATTTCAGTACAGTTGTCTAAGCAATTTCTCCTTATATAATTCAAACAGTTTTACAGATAGGATTCGATTTTCTAGCAAGGCAATCATAATCTTTAATGAATACGGGCTCGAATGAGATTGTATGAATGAAATTTATGCTTGTTGTTTTAGCGTAGTTTAAACAAACCGTGGCTTCTCTCATCATAAAAGTAGAAAAAATAAACTAAAGGATAGCCCGGAATTGGTGTCAGCGGAAGAGAACATCCGCCAGATGGGGCACATACATATCAAAGAGTACGACGGCATTGAATATAAAATGTACCGAGGCAAAAGGAAAAAATATCCTGCTAGAAATAACCGACTAATAGGTACAAAAAACGTTTATATCGCGACGATAAGATATACCGAATGGCTTTTGGTTTGATTGTGGATCAATAATGATTCTTTATCATTGACGCGTTATCTAAGTGCCTATTTTATTTAATGTGACCTAGCAGACATTCGATGATATTCGATTCGCATTTCGGTAACCGTAAATGTGTCTTAATCTAATTATAAAAATACAATTTTTAGTTTCGTGAATGTAAATGGCTGCTTGTTTGTTATAACTGCCTTTATAATATATTTATATTGGCAACACTGTATCCTGTCAATAATATTGAAGCTTTATGTGTTTTTTTTCCAAATGGGATGTACCTTATTCCTTACATTATTTTGCAATTGATAAGATAACATAAACAATTACAGAATTTGTGATAAAAAAATATTTAACAAGTAATTACAACATTGCAAATACATAGTTTGTAATTCACCAATAACTTAATCATTTACTTATTGCTAAATGTTAAATATGTATGATTATTTTTACTACACTACTTTCATTCATTTTTAGATTGAAGCCAAAACTAAATATTTTTTTTATAAATGTAAGCCAAAACTAAATATTTTTTTAATAAATGTAAATTAACTTCGAGTATTGCTAACAGATGGCGCTAGTAGGACTGTAAGTTGTAGCAGCTCACTTATACAATGTTCATTACATTATCAGAGACCAAGAGGAAAAGAGCTATTTTAACATTAAACTAGCACAATTATTAAGGAAACATACAGAAACATACAGGGAAAATTAATGTTTTTTCTTAATAACTACAATGTATAAGCATTCAAGTATTAACGGTTATTACAATATATTTTTCTGATCACCATGGTAATATTAAACTTATAAATAAATTTTACAGGATTCATAAAGTTTACATACTACCAAGTTGACAACACTTACCAAAATCAGCAATGAGGCCCCATTGGGTAGAGGTGGGGTATGTATCAATTGACAAGGCCATAGCCTTACTAACAAAACTATTAAGCAACAAAAAAACTAGTACGTAAGAACGTAGTGTCAGTGACAGCTTATGCTTTATAACAGAATGATGTTTTGAGGAAAAGATCAAATGAAATATATACTATCTTCATTGTGATATCTTATCAGCTTCAAATAATTCTTTGAAACGGTACATAAGTCATATAATGATGATTAAAATCTTTAGATTTAAAGGGAAATATTCCATTTATTAAGTGAAGGCTTCTAAAGAGCCACTTATTGGTTGCTCTGTACTTAAATATTCAATATTCTTTTTCTTTATGACATCAGCAGTTTATTGTATCTTACAGTTCCACACTATAGATGGCGTTGGTGTACAGCCAAAATATTTATTATTTACAATTTTATTTCAAACCAGTGCTGTTTTTGATAATAACCTATTGACTGTATTATAAATAAACTTTTAGACTATTGAGGATTGAAGCTAGTCCTAGCTTCTATCAAAACAATAAACAACAATTTTATTTTAGCGGAACAAAGAAAAATAATAACACTAAATTAATGGATCAGTCTCAATAACAACAGCTAGGGTGTTTACAATTAACAGTATTTAATTAATTAGATTATGAATGTAAATATTTACCTTAGGGTTATGATAAGGTATTTGGTATATTATGACAAAAATGTTTGTTAATTTTGAAACAGAATCTTAGTAATGAATAGTAGGTAGTAAATGAAAACATTTTGTTTTTACAAATCAATCTTCTATTCTAATTCTATTGAAAATTAAGTCTTCTCGATCTAAACGTTAAAAGTACTATTATTTTATCCGTCCATGTCAAACCAAAGCATTGTACCTACTGCATGCTCACCGATAACAAAATAAACGCTAAAAATAACACTATGAATCCAGTAAAGAGGATAAGTGACGTCGCCCTCGTTCCAAATCTAAAAACATATGGTCATGAAAAGGTTATGTAAGGAAATCGCTTTTACCTTTGGTAATATCCATTTGTAATCCAGTATTTTTTGTATGTACACAAGGTAAGAAACACGACCACATCAAATTGATTGTTTTGACTAGGTTCCAAATAAATTGTTCTCACTCTCACTTGTCAAACGTAACGCGGATTGACAAACAAACAACACAACTCTCCAACATGAGTGCGAAACTCGCGACTAACGAACGTAGTGACGTCCACAGCAGTTCACGATCGATCGCGGCTCGGCCCGAGTATTATAGTAAGTACCGAAACATGCGTCACCCGTCGACGTTCGGACTGAAACTATTCATCGCACAGCACACCAACACCACACGCCGCGCTACTCGGTTCGGCTCGCTCGCTCGCTCGCATCGATGCCGCCCGCAAGGAATGCTAACTGATCAGTGTTGCCAGATAAAAGATCGAAAACTATATTTATACGTATTTTGTACCGTTCGCGTTGGTGCTAAGTATTGATGAGATTTTTTTTAAAGGTATAAGAACTAAAACTACTGACATCTTGACCAATTATTCCTACTATCGATTTAATAACTTCGTTATTATCTAATGTACTTGTAGACAAAATTCCCAATCACATAGAAACCAAAAAAAGTTATAATTGTAAAATATTATTATGTTCTTAAGTTTACGCAACGATAGCTATAGCTCATATGGATAGGAAACTCATTCATTTATACCATTTGTTACAAAAACATGGCAACATTACTCTACGCGCATACTTTGGTCTGCAGCGGTCAACTGTTTCATAGTATAAAAAAAAATAGGATTAGGAACCATTTATGTAGGTATCCAGACAGGTGCTCCTAATAGTCTATCTTTCCCCCAAACCACTTTATCTAGCTTAAAAATGCCAAAATTTGCTACGCTCGGACATTCCTTGTCCTTTATGTTCTAATAAATAAAAAAAAGGAATAAATAAAAATAAGGGAAGGTATAACTCACTGTCACCTTGTATCGTTAAGTATATCTGTCAGATTTAAGCTATGGATTTAAGTAAATAAGAGTTCGTAAATTTTTCGGTAATCTATAGGCAAGGATGAATATGACCAGTCGGTGGTAGGTATAAGATAGAATTTTTTTTTTATCAATCTGCCAGTTTTCGGAGACTTTTTTATCAGATTAAATAAATTATTCTTTGTTACGTAGGTTGGAATTTAGATAACAAGTCAGCAGTCTAAAGTCAACAGCCGGGATCCATTATTGGGATGATACTCATACGGTCTATGTATTTGGTGGTTTTTTATCGATACCAACAATGTCCTCCAGCAAAGAGTAATTTGCTCGATTGCGGAAAAACTCACAGATGCATACCTACGTTACACTGATTTATTAAATGACACTTAGGTACCTAGAAGGCATTATTGGAAACCCTAAGGATCCCTTTGAAGCAAGTTCTCTTCACTATACAAATATTAAGTACCTAAGATATTAGAAAAAAACGTTAAGCACCCATTACCGCACAGAATGTGTATTAAGCAGGCACCTATGTACCTTTCTCAGTAGGTACGTCTGTAGATAGAATAGGAAAAATAGTAAAATTATTTTCTAATAGGTATTTACCTGGAACTGGAGTTTTTACAGCTACGTTTTCCACAACTTCCCTTGATATGTTTTCGTCCATGTCTACAGGTGCAAAAGAAATAATGTTAAGTTTCACTTGCCACTATTTGAACAACCATTTTAGTTTTCACACACACCTAAAAATAAATATTGATTTTAGTCAAAATTTTATAAAAGAAATCTGACGTTTCTCACACTCAATGAAATGACAGTTAACACCAAAGAAAAACAATAACAAATAAAATTATGAATTCAAGGAGTTAGGTTACCTGTATTGGATTACTTTGTGAACTAGCGAGCACTGCAGCTGTCGCTTCAATGCTACATGTAAACTAAGCCAAGATACGACGATAAACGTTACCTACGTAAACACAACGTAACAAAACGTGTCCAATGATTAGCTCATTCGTATTGCACTGCATTGTTCAATCGGACCCCGCGTGTTCTGGTGCAATCTGCACTTCTGCCGGGAATGCTCATCTGAATCATAGTTAGATTTGGCCCTTGCTCTCAAATTACCTATGTAACCACAAGTATGGTTCACAAAACCGATGGCTAATTACTTAGTTAGGTACCTAAGTAATTTAATCTAATCATTAGTTATGTGTTCTTATAACAGCTTATAAGCTAAAGTAGGTAGGTGTTGCTGCTACATGCAGTTTTGTTTTGTGGCTTTTGGTTCCTACCAAACAGCTGTTAGCTTAATCAGGGCAGATGCCACCATAATATTGCATTGTGAAGGTAGTACGTACAAAAAGTTGGGAATATTTTGACGTCGGCAGGTGCGCGAGCAGCTTGCGCGAGCGCGGGCGGCGCGCGGCATCAGCTCGGCACAGCTGCCGCTCCACGTGCTCCGCAGCTGTCGCCCTCATCCCTTACACCCCACCACCACCGCACCCCCTTAATTCATACCTGAAATTAGCCAAAAAACAAACCAATTTTGGTTGCTGCTTTGTATAAACCACGCGTCGTTTGTTATAGGTATCAATTTATCGGATGCATGCCTATTGTGAATAGGTAGATGGGTATCTACAACGGTCCAAGAATTCGGAATATAAAATCGTGGTATTTGTACTTGTTTCCTGTATACTCAAACGTGGCAGTGTCCATAGCTTGAAATTCCAAAATCTAACTTAGAAAGCAAGCACACGCTCGTTATGAAATAGGATAAAACTCACAAAGGTCTGTCTGGTAGCGGCAATGCACCACAGACGCATGTTAGTAATAATAAATGCATATTTTAATGAATGAACCCGGCCCGACGAGAGTGGTGCCTACAGCGCTTACTTCGTGACTTAACAATGACCATAGAGTAGAGGCTCACAGATGTTATGTGCACATTGTGTAGTTAGGTCGATGGACAGAGAAAAGAGTTAACAATAAACGTGGGAGCCAAAATGCTTGTTAACTAAATGAAGGGAAACAATTGGTGAAATGAAAACCATAATTCTAATAACACATAAATTAAATCTCTTCCTCCTTAAATGTAATAATGTACTTACCTCTTTATTGTTTATGGCGTGATTACATTTGGCTTTTTCTGATCTTACATCAGTCACATAGGGACCTTAAATTAGTAACTAGTCATTTTAGGGCCCTTTAAAATCTTACGGGCACTTTTAATTCATACTTTAAGACAGGCCCTCTGTTGCTATGGACAAAATGTGCCGCTTCTGAAATGTTGTCTTTGAGTGCGGGCGGGCACAAGGCAAGGCGGTCCAATAGCGGCTCGCGGCGTGGTATGCGGCCTGCTTTTCCCAGAACTCTTCGCTCCGTGCCGCAGCTCGCGGGACGGGATCAGTTGCACGAAGTAACCAGCCAGTCCGCCGAACACGGGTAGGTATCGTGCTGTTATAAAACACTTGTTATCAAGAGGATTATGCTTTGAAAACTTACAAATTCAGTTTTGCTTAAAGAAATATGAAACCATAAACTATTGAAACTGAACATTTAAAGTCAGTTTAAGAAGTCTATGGTCGGTAATTACCACAGGAACGATAAAAATGTAGGGATAGTTATATTACTTATCGGTCTTGTTTTTATTTTTATAACTTGGCAGAAAAACTCAAGATAAATAAATAATACCTACCAAAAAATGTGACCATCAAGTAAATAGCCTTTATTTATTTAAGAAGTTGATCAGAATAATGTAGGAACATTATAGAAATCGAAGCAACTCAACCTTGAGAAGTACATCAGACTATTCATTTTAAATGAGAAAACGTTACGAAAACGTATCACAATAGATGTCTTTACAATGCACTATTTTTTCCTATCCAAATCCGTTACATTCCATTCCCCGCAGCCGCGGGTTGGGCACGGAGCTATCTCGTCGAGATTTCGAAATTCCAAGAAAGGCAGAGCCTTATAAATTATCTCAAAAGCGCCGACGCGGCCCTGCAGCCAGAATGCTTTTTTTACACCACAGGTAGGCTGGCGCTAAGAAGGCGAAGGAATTTATAGTGTGTGCTTTCGAAGTTGATACTTGAAGTCAATATTTTGTGTTTTTGGATTTAAGTAACGTTAGCTTGATCTGCACAATCGAAATGACATTTTTGTGTCATTATGTACTTATGTACATCGCATATTTTCGTCGCAAGTTAGAGGCACATAGCACAACCAGTCCCTACCTTAGTGTAAAAGATAAAGTTGCACATTTAACAACTTATGCAAACGCCTAAGAAGACAGGTGAATTTCAAATGGGTGAAAACTTGTTACATATCATGTAAAACAAACGCATTATTAAAAATCACATTAATTTGATAAAACTTAAAAAAAAACCACTGGATCAAAATGAAGAGTATCAAGACCATTAAAGTCGGGTCTTAAAGACTACATAATACAGTGTAAAAAATGTGCGTGGTACACGCGTGCAGCACGTTTCTAAGAAGATAGCACTGTTGGAACAACCCAAGGCATTCTCGAGACCAGGCAGCCCTGAAGGTCGGCTCCACTAATAATAACAGCTATTGTCACATGGCGCCCATCATAAACTTTGTTCATCCTTGATCCTACAACACGGCCTCTGCCGCTTCGTATGGAAAATAAATTTTATCGATCCCGTTTTGCATGGCAACATGCACGTTCTTTTTCAACTCACAACCGGCTCCCTTTAACAAGCTCCGATTGAAATTATAATCAATTTAATGCCTTGTTAAATTTATCTGATGTTACTGAATACCTCATGAAATCATGAAAGGGTTTACTCCGTAATTGACTGAAAGGATTTTGGTATCTAATATCGGCTCCAATTCATGTTTTAAGATGGTGGATTTTATAAAAAGGCGCGCTTAGAAAATAACTGCCTTTGAACATCGCTGCGACCATAAAGCATCTGCTAGACATTAATGCTAGAGTCGCGAGTCGCTAGATCAACGAAACAATGGTCTCTCTGAGGCACTGTCGCAACGCAATGCAGGTTTTACTGACATAGCGGTTAGGTTGGTATTCCATTGAGCCATCATTACGGATGGTGTGCTGTGGAATTTGGGGCACAGAGCTGACTCAACGATCTAGTCCCTTCCCTATCGCGAAGGTAATCTTAGTGAAGTAAAACGGCACGGATGTTAACAGTTATCTGCTTTCCGATTCTAGTAAAATTTAACTTAGGTTTAATTAACTTATCTGAGAAAGGAAGCTCATCATTAGTTTTGTCACCACTCCTTATGGGGCTTTTTACTTACAGCTTTTACGTCAGTCTCTATCTAACTTTGGATCCAATCAAGCAATACTCGTAAACTTCAGCGCTGATACATAATGAGCCTAGCTACCTATTTTGTGAAGTACCTATCTGTAAGTAGGTATTGGAAAAAAAGTTCTTCAATAAATTTACCTTTTTGACTGAGGTTTTAGGTTCCAAAGAAGTAGGTGCATGTATATTCGACAATCTTTCGATCAAGAAGGCAAAAACCAACCAGATATCATGACGCGGCAAGTACCTCATGATTAGGGCTGCCATCCGTCCGGGTTTCCCCGGATTTGTCCTCGTTTGGAGGCCGTCCGGGGGACGTCCGGGCGGGGTTTCAAGAAGTGTCCGGGGAAAACCCGGACATTTTTCTTACGAGTTGAATTACAGTCGACACACAGACTGCAGAAGTCGAAGTGTCTCAAAACTCAAAAATTTCGCGCTCGCTTCGCTCGCGGCTTCCTTTCTTGACACTGTCTCTTTTTACGTTTAGCTACTTTAATATCCCAATATTCAAAAGATGATGCGCTCGCTTCGCTCGCGGCTTCTTCACTTTGCGGATTTTTTTTATTATACAAGTTTAGGTGCTTTAGTGCCTAATCACCATCAAGTAACCTATCAAAAAGGTTGCGCCGTTTTAAGTCCTATTACTAACAAGAAGCTAACTCCTAGTTTCCATATGAGCTTTCTTATTTATGACCTTCGAAATATTAAGTCATAATCTTTTAATACTAGGTACCTACTACTTGAGCTAGATATTGGCCCTGACGTTACATGTAAGGAAGCACCTCATTGAATTTAAGTATATAATAGTAGTAATAGTAATATTAAAAACTAGGTCTTGTTTTGTTAAAAAAAAAAATTCGAACCTGTCCGGGGTAAAAATGCGATTTACGCCAAATGTCCGGGTTTTTTTAAATATTTGTCCGGGTTTCGCGAAATTCGAAATGGCAGCCCTACTCATGATTCATTCTGAATGTAAGTATAATCTTAGGATTACCTACTAGAGGGTCTGTAAAGGATAGCGTCGTGAGAAAACCGTAAAGGATAGGTTCGTTGATGATAATAAAGTCGAGGCATGGATGGGTGTTTCAATTCAGTGCCAAGAATTCAAACAGTGACTGACATTATTGATAAACCTTGTTTGGACCATAAACGTGAAGAAAATAAAGTGTGCAAGAAGAAAGATATGTATGGGGAAGAAACAGGATTCAGTCATAGGACAGTTTACAATGTAAATGAATCCGTGTCCGTGGATTCCTGATATGGGGGCATTATTAATTGCGAATCACATTACTTACTGCCATCTGCATCATTCAGAAACTCAGGACGTGAGTGCTACATCTTTTTCAATACTTAGCTACTAGATAATCCAAACTGCCCTGAATCTAGATCTGAATAATGTAGCCAGAAAAAGCCACGTGTAATTTCTTGCTGCAAAGATATAAACAGCGAAGGTTAGGCACCACAATAACCAATTGTTGTTGCGAATTCTCAAAATAGACTTCAGAAATTCCCAGATCTTTCCAAACCTGTTCAGTATTAAAGCTAAGTAGATATCGAAATAAACTGTGACGTGGTATCTAAACTTTTTTGGCCTGAATAACCTGATATATTTATTTTCATTAAGCAGAAGGCAGAAGTTCGGAAAAAATTACGTACCTATGTGTTTTTGCCAGAAGCGAGAATGAGATGGAGCTGGACTTTTGTCTCGTTTTCGCAACGGAATTATGGTACTGATTCATCGTAATAAGGGTAGTATTAATAGTAGTAGGTATGTAGTACAAAGTGTCCTTGATCGCATTGTTTATGTGGAAAATAACAAAACGAGTACCAATGTACCAGCACCTACTTAATATAAAAATATCCATCTACCCTCATTTCCAGAAGCCATTTTATTCGTCAGGAAGGTAAGTAAGTCTACCTATTCAAGTACATACCTATTTCTTTTTTTATCAATCGCATTAAGATAATAGTCGTAAGTCAAAGTATATTCATACTCTTGTACTTTTGTACCATGATCTTCCTTGAATCGGTAGAAAAATAATAATTTAAGAAATCTTCTTTTATGCTGCATGCATTAAGTAAATTTCCATAATTCGGTAAACCTCTTATGTCACGCATGATCGAGATGGACAAGGCAGTTGATAAGATGACTCATATATAAATAAAGCTTATCGGGGGCTAGGGTTAAGAAATTAGTCATATTCGTCTTAAAAGGGTTACTATTTAATGCGCTTGCGTCACCCTTGCGTCGAGTATGTTTTGATGAGATTACGTCATTAATTACTTTAGTGCTCAGAATTTCCGAGATGAGATGTGTTGTTATGTTATTTTCCGAAGAAAAATACCTACCTACAGTTCCTTATTAATTTGTTACATTGCTATGTATGTATTGAATTCGAAGCATTGTGGTATTTTTTCCTGTTTTTTCCATCTGGATATTTTTAAACATACCGTCGGCGTCGTAGAGGATATTTACGATAGGACAATAAATTCAAGTTTTCATCAATGCCATGTTAGTGGTAGTAAGTAGTTTCTCACCACAAAGCCCGCATGGACCCGATGGACTGGTCTCATTTCTTTTGTTATTGTCTGTACGTTGAACAGTAATGTCGTTTTCTTTTGTTTATAGCTCTCAAACAACGACTACGTTTCTCATTACTGTTCACACACATCTTTAAGCTATCAACATTACTAATTAGAGAATAAATAATCGTTATTTGATAGCGAAGAACCTAACTAATGTTTATTTGATTAAAATGTGTTGGACTTTGAAAGATGAAACATCAAAACAAAAAATTGAAGTGAGGAAGTAAACAATGACGCTATTCAGATGTAATTATTATTTTTTATATGAATGAACAATTGTATCATTATGTTTTATTATGGCGTCATATTTTATCTCTTTTTATTTGGTGACCTTGTTGTTCAGCCTCTGTGACAATAGGTTTCCCATGACGCGTCACATTGCTTGCAACACAATTTATTAATTATTCACGGACGTTTCTATAGAATTCCTTGATATTTAATTAAAAGAGACACGCTAGATATGATCACTATACCTAATTACTTAGGTACTCGTATATTCGCGCCATTTGTTCATCCTATTTGAGTTTCTCATCAAATAGGTGCAAACGTATTTACGCGGCAAAATGTTATTGGCCAGATTGATCATTAATGTGTTCTATTTTTAAAAAGACTTAGTAGTTGCTCATGGTGGCACACTTTAGATTCGTGATCAAGGTCCGAAATAAAAGCCAATAAAATTATTTAAAGAAGTCAATTGAGAGGACGTATGGATGATAATTGGATTAGCTACTTAACACATCGGGTTTCTTTACAGTATTGCTAAATCCTGTTTTTCTAGATTTTTTTAATCAAAGCTGTTTTTGTTTTAGCTCGTGTTGCGGAACTAGTTAACGTCTCTTGTCTATGATTTAAGATTATCACACTGGAAATAATTTCTGACAAAAAAATGGAAAATGCTACTAATCAGAATATACTTACAAAGAGACGTTTTCGAGAACTCATGCATGTATTTAAATAATAAAAACTTAAGTATATGCCACACATGTAGGTAAGTAATGAAACATGTTATGTGCACAGGGATCATGGTCTGGATTAAACCGAGGCTCTTTATCTTGAAAATTTTCACGCTCCGTACGGGAGGTGGACCAGGGGCCCGATTCTCCTAAGTTAATAATGTCAAAAACTAATAGAAATCGAATCGCAATATGATTGTAATAGCAGTTTTAACCATATTGGGCATTCTGCTACTAATAAAAGACCAATCGTATTCGATTGACATTTGATTGGTTTGCGATTGGTCTGCTATTTTGGTGATTTTGGTTTATACGGTAGTTTGCTCTACAATCATATTGCAATAGTTAATCATTTGCAGACAAAATGATTCATTATTGAATGACAGAAAAGGATAAAAACGTTTATTTCAAAGAAAAAATAGCGGAATGCCACTTACGTTTCAATCGTAATCGAGTCGGGATTGGATCGCAGTCGAACGTAAATCGAATGCTTTTAAGTAAAATTAGGAGAATCGTGCCCCAGAGCCAGGTAAACTAATACACTTATCTCTAGAAAAGACTCACCACACTTCTTCAGATAGTAAGTAGAACATTTAAGTAAGAAGGCAGTTAAATATTTGTCAGTGTAATTAGGTCCTCAAGTGCTAGTAAGAAAAATACAAATTAATTTACCTACACCGTTCCTTTGTCATGTAGGTAGACCTACGGCCAGATGAGAACATGCTTACCAAGTAGGTAGATAATAAGTACTTATTATTTCGCAGTAGAACCTGCACGATTCTATGATGTAATTCGAGAGCATAAAAAGTTATAGTTTTTTGATAATAGTATATAGGTATGTGTGAAATACAAGTCTTACTGCGCAGTTTAGCGAGAAGCCACGACGCCAACATTAGTACACGTTAGAGGTCGACTGCCTGGCATTGCCAAATTTGAACAGATGACATCATCTTTGGAATACTTTGAGCACAACAAGTTTATCGCTGTAGTCTCACTTGCGCTGCTCAGCTAAGACCGAAGCAAATCTCTTCTAACCACGGCAAGCAATGTATCTCTCAACTTAAGGACAAACTTAAACAAACATTAGATTGTAAGACGATGGAAAAACAGTCACGTCTTTTGCTCTCAACGGTCGATGTCTCCTTGGGAAAAATAAAGAGGTGCTCAAGTTACCCACCTTCTTTAAGTAGGTAGGCAATTAGTAGATATCTGATTCCACCACACATTCGCCACAGACAAAGTATATTGTTACCGTATATTTGCATATCTTATTCATACAAATTAAGGCATTAACACGTGACTACCTCTATATTCTACATTTCAATTCTGTTGGATCCTCGTGTTGGATCCATTGACGCGATGCCTTTGTTAAGTTTCTCCTATCACGCCTCCTAGTTGATCTTACTTGAATCTTCGTGACCTGAAAATTAGACACATAATATTGATACACTGCTCTGGAAATAGTCTAATTAAAGGATGTGATGTCGATAAATGTACCATCGAATCTGGAGCACCCTATGTAAATTGTGTTAAGTATAGAAGTTTGGTATAGGTACCTAATCCGATCGTTGTTGGGTTCGTCCAAAATATGTATATGGCTTGGCTTAATTAATTCAAACGCATTTAATTTTCATCTTTATTGCCTACTGTCCTGTTTAGCAGGTGTAAATTCAGCGATGCGATGACCTTTCCGGTTCTTGCAATACCTATATCTAAACATTAATATGGGAATACCTAGTACCGATAACATCAAAGATGTTCTGATGATATCAAATTAATTATAACAATGATAAAGATAGCTTGTATTGTTTTAGAACGAGGCCAGACACTCCGACAGGCTTGTTGCGTAGGATCCCATTTCACGTTGCTTTAGGTCTAGCACAATGAACATTGTTCACCATATTCAAAGAAGAATGCCTCGCGGTTATTATGATACATCGCATTGTGTTCGCAAAACACACATGTGCAGGGAACAGAGGGATATTTACACAAGACCACGTCACCAGCTCATCGAAGAGGTTATGCCATCGATGTACCGAGAAGAAAGCTGGCTGATTTTTCAGTGTTATGTGTTACTGTTGGGTAACAAACGCGTCATTGTTGGGTAAACTACCTACATTTTGAAATCCTTGTCAGTGGTTTATTTGCTGTAATTCTCGCTGTTCCACTGGATAACAGAACATTAGGCATTGTTGCAGGATTGCAGTTAAGAGTACCACTGACCTCCTCCATCTTTAACCTCTAAAAGTACCGACTTTTAGATAGGAATCATTAATTGAATCATAAGAAAATTGTACTTACGGATAACAGCTTAACTTAGAGGAGGTTTAAGAAGATGTTTCTTAGTGTAGAAGGAATGATTTCCCGTTAAAGAATAAAAGTGAGACAGCGTATTCTCCGAACAGACTAGTTTACAGTAGAATGTCAAATACATTGGCGGAATCAGTGCTGAAAAACCTAACATTATGAAAAATAACAGATAAAGTAAGTTACTCCTGGAACGAAAATATGAAGTATAAAACGTCATTTTTCGTAACTGGCTGTTGTCGTGGTCGCATAGATTGATCACAATTGGTACGAAAATTCAAAATTGATTCCAGCCCAACATGGTTTGCTCATACTTAAGTACCTCCTGTATGCTATTTTCAAACAGTAAATGTCAGGAAATAATCTAGGAAACAGCATCAGAGTGGTTAAACAAAGATCCGTAGAGTGCTCACGCCAGCTTTCTATTCGAAAGGAGCCGACTAGTTGGCTGTTCGGTCTCTCAATGGTAGCTTTCGCAAGTCGGTGCGTCGACGCGCTCGCGCCGGCCGCGCCGCGTTCGCGGATAGAAAGCGTCGCGACCTCACTTTCACTGTGTACTAGCAAAACCAGAGAATGAATAACGTCACCCTGCATGGCATATCGTCATAAATTGAGGTTGAGTTCATTCAACTTTTCAATTAGTACCGTACAAATAAAGTTTTAGTCGGCCAAGTAGTATGTGTAAGCACTTAACATAAACTTTTCAGGTTCATGTATTGTTGGTTTGGTCAAATTGAAATAACACTGTACATTCTATGAGTATACATAGATACATATGTAAGAATGAAGTGGTTCTTAGATAAAATCTTTGAAACAGTTCTGTTTGTTACCCTAAATACTCCTTTCGTCTCCGTTATAAGTAAACCAATCGCTAAGTGGCTGTCGAAAGGCGTCTTGAAATAAAAGATAAGCCATTCGTCTTTACGTGCCAAGTTACTGTAAACTTGTATAATTACCGAGAATCATAAAACACGATATAAGCGAACGTGATGATCAGAGAGGATGTCACTCATCCTGCTCATTGAGTCAATATACTTCGTGTCAATTGATTTCCAATAACAGTTTACAATTGAGACAGACGACGCATGCGGGGCCCGCTCAATTGTTTAATCAACAATCGACTGCAGCAATTTGTGACGCTATTAAAAGTTTGTAAAATAAAATGCCATGAGAAATGTAAACTTCCAGGGACGCAGTGACGCGGCGGGAGGTCCCAAACTCGACAGGCAAACAGGAAAACTTCGCTCGAATCAACACGCCTTAAGACCATTCGCACTCTAAGAAAATTTACGGCTATTGACGTACCAGTCAAAACACAAACTCTTTGAAATATGAAGTTAGATATTTGTTTGCTTTAGCCGTAACCAATAAGATTAGCACGGTTTCGACACAAAAGATTGTTATAGTTGCAACACGGTCTGCAGTTTGCACGTTCTTTGACCAATCGCGGACAGTCCCTGCAGACAAAAGATATCTTTGATTGCTAAATTATAGAGAAATTGATAACTTTGTGCGAAAAGGCTTCGGTAAAGTAAAATACTTGGAAAATTACAACTTGTATGAGGCAGGATGCACGGTACAGTGGAGCGAAACGGTTGCGCGCTGTAGCGCAGAATGTTCGTGAACCGTTAAATTATGTAACAAATTTAAACAAGCTAGTTTTAAACTTTATGTGATAGCTCTAAAGACCTAAAATTGCCTGTAAATTCCTCGGTACTTGACGCGTTAACTCCACAAACTGAGATAACATTTCGTAGCCGTCAACTTCGAGAATGTTACATCTACGAAATTAGACTCTAATGTGCATGCTCACGGTTTAAATTCGTTGCACTTCGCGAAGGTTCGAGAGACGTTCTGGAACTTTGTAGTCCAGTTCTATGAACCGCTTCCGCCGCTGCTCCTTCCGTCTCGGGTTGCTGGTTGCAGACATTCCTGAGGCGGACACCGGACCCCGCTTAAGAATGCTGACCAGACGGGGACGCGCTGATGGCATGATAGCTTAATGCTCCCTCGAACGACGGCCCTGGCTGGCATTCCATGCTCGACAAACAAAACCGTACCACTGTTATTCGTGAACATTGATGTTGGTATTCCCAGAAAGCGGTTATTTTCAGAGTTATCCGAAATATCGTATTTTTGCCTCTCTATCCTTGACTGTAACTACATGTTTTATCTAACAAATTATCAGTACTAGTCGTCGGGTCATGGCATAAAGTTTTTCTGAATGTTTAAACCGTGAGAATGATTATGGGCTGCGGTCCCATGTCTTTGGTCCATTCATGGTGCGCTTAATACTCCCACGCACATTTGTGATCCATGTGTGACTACAAAATGCTCCTTGCATTTATTGCTTTAGCAGCTTCGTACCTATTTATAACACAAACATTTAGCCTCGGTAAAAATTACCTTCTAGGAATTATATGAAAATAATATATATTTTTCAATAATATATATAAACATAGGTAATGGTAATTAATGGAAAAAAGTCTTGCATGCATGTTGTGTACGTAAGAAACCACGGTGTATTATTGTTACTCCGTGTGCCAACACACAAACCATTAATCTTGATATCATTAAGTAATGTAACCAAATAGTCAACAATGTATGAAGCTATCAGCTTTTTTATTATTGAGTAACACACTGTTCCAGTTTAAACTGATTCCCGCCACACATATGGTCTCTTTATACAGATTTCTCAATGACAGACATTCACAAGTTATGGGAACATTTTTTCGGGAGCGTAACGGTTTTTGTATTATTTTTTGTCGCCTTTGACCGTGTGAAGGGACCTCAATGGATGCATGTGAACGGGTCGACCATTTACAAAAGACCTATGGTATTACGTGTGCTACCCCCATTCAATGAAGCTTTGCGCCTTTAGAGAGGGGTGCGGGAGCTCTTTCTTCGTTGGTGTTATGTTAAGCTTCTTCAATGAGCTGTTTCTTTGAGAACGTCTCTCTTTCTTTGCATTGTTAGATATTTTCACATAGACTTGTTACGAAGGATTGTGCAAGTTGTACGAAATTATCTTGTTCTAAACTTGCAAGCAATAGTGATGACGTGGAATCATAGAAATTGCTGTACCTAATCTAATCAGACGTCATTTACCTATCTCATGAAAGACTGTCAAATAGGTACCTACCTACTTACATTCCAAGTGTAAGTTCTTACGACAAAGTAGTGTATCAAGGCTGTCTGTTATATAAAAGTTACAAAATGAAAAAGTCCGTAACGAAGTGAACCCTTTCCCTTTGCTATGGAATGTCGGTCCGTCCGTCCTTCAAGCGATTATGGGACGTCGACTCGGCCCAAATTACCATAACACGTTCAAACTCATTAAAATAGAATTAGTTAATTGTTTAGGAAAATCAGGTTGATTGACAGATATCGAAAACTACATTCTGTAAGGTCGTTAGGTATACGTCACAAGTAGGGCTGCCATCTCGAATTTCGCCAAACCCGGACAAACATTAAAAAAACCCGGACATTTGGCGGAAATCGCATTTTTTCCCCGAACGAGTACGATTGTTTTAAACAAAATAATACCTCATTTGTAATCCATTTACTATTAACATATACTTAAATTCAATGAGGTGCTTCCTTACATGAAAAGTGTCCGGGTTTTCCCCGGACACTTTTTGAAACCCCGCCCGGACGGCCCCCGGACGGCCTCCAAACGAGGACAAATCCGGGGAAACCCGGACGGGTGGCAGCCCTAGTCACAAGAAATGTTTCAATTCATTAATTAGAACAGTCAATTCTAGAAAATTAATTTGTTAATTAAGGTTAGCTAAAGTTGTTTTCAATAAATTCCTATTGTAAATTATTTTGTTGTTCATCTTGTCCTTTGTTCTTAATTTTATTGTTGTTGTTAATGTCAATGGGTACCTAATACTAGGTATCATCATTCTTTCAAACATATTTTATGCCTCAAAACATCAAGTAAGTAAATACCTCTACATATTGATTCTTTATATTAGATACGTTAAAGGAATTTTACTAATCTTTCATTCCAACAATTTTCCTCACACTCAGGTAAAACAAGATATCTTACTCGAAAGAAAACTATAATATCGTGAAAAGTGGATTTTCGCGAATTCCATTTGACCTTTCGGTGTTGCGGCATGCGGGGCGCGGCGCAGGCGCAGCTCGGTCGCGTTCTCACGGGAACGCGCGGTGATTGCACCGCATTACGCCCTGCACTGGGTCGGTACGACCGCCGACACATACAGCCACCCGATGCCGGACAAGCCTTTATTTTAGTCGTAATAACACCTTCAGGCAATTGTAGTGAACATGGCTTGTTTAGTTCAGTAGGTGTAGTTATTGAAGTCCCTATCTGAGAACAACATTCAGCTTATACACTACTCTGAACACAAAACTGCATGCCAAAAGTCAAAAACAGGTTCTCCGTTTCAGTGTAAAAGTTAATACCTATTTCTTTTAATGCAATTTCTCAGACCTCTGAATCATCAATGGAGGAAGGTCATTACAGAAAATAAGGTTCAAATAAGGTCTCGCGTCGACAAGACCACGAGCGCAACTACCTGCAGACGAACCTTTTGCTGACGAGAATTGCGTCATCACCAAATCCTACTACTTACGAGAAAGAATACTACGAGGATCAATACTACGTCATTCGTAGTAATTGCGTAGAAGCTGTAGTATTTGCGTAGCACTATCGTCGAGACTTCGTAGAAGTTCGTAGACGGTGGCGCTCCAACCAATACTTGAACCGATAAAAAGGGGAATCCCCTCTTTATCGGCTACTATCGATAATTGTAGAAATAAGTATCTGATGCATTTTATATACAAACGATTCGATTATATAACTTTAATATATCGTAGAAGTTAGTACACGGTGGCGCTTCAAACAACGCTTTAACCGATAAAAAGGGGAATCCCCTCATTACTTATCGGCTACTATCGATAAGTGTAGAAATAAGTATCTGACGCATTTAATACAAATATTTTGATTATGTAACTTTAATATCAACTGTTTTACTGTATAGGTAGGTACTGAGTGAACTTTTGTACGTTCAAAAATGCATTTCCACAGTTTGTGGGCTTAGTCGGATGAAGCTTAGAGAAGAATTGGCACTTAGGAATATATTAAAAATCAACGTCTTAAAAAAACCCCTCATTTAATTTAAAAAATACTCTTTAGCCCACAACCATTGCGTTTAGTTACATTTGATATAACCTTGCACCGTCCCATGTGTGAGATAGAACCCAAGATACCGACTCCACTCGCATTGCGTTCATTGCTTCATAAATTCAGTGCTGTGCGACTTTTCCCATTGGAGCGCGCGACCGCGACTTGTTTCCAATCAACAATGGAATGCGTCGACTTTTTGGTCTGCGCCGGAGCAACTGCTCTCGCGCACGGGAAGATCAAGTTTTTATCCAGTCCGTGTTAACTCAATTGGAAACAAGGACCTTAGATTACCTTAACTGTTATTCCTAAGTAGCTTTTGGTATTTGACGACTGTCGAGAAGTGGTGGATCTTGTAAATTAATATATAATGGCTGTACATTTCTCATCTTGAAAAGAACGCTGTGGTTATGACATGAGGCAGCTATGTTAGTACCGCTGTGTAGTTAACTTAGTTGTTAAGGCTAAACGGTACAATATGTTTTCCTCTAAAGAATTTGTTGCCTGTGTTCATACTGAAGTCTTCTCGCCTGTCAGCGATATTAAACTTAATAATTCTCTAATATATTTTATTGACTGACAAAACAGACTAAACCTATTACATAATATTAAAGGAAAATATAACTAGTAAATAATCAGTATACATAATATTTACCTACTGAAGTATTGAAGTTTCAGACATGACACAACCATTTGCGTCAATGACGATGCTATTACGCCTCTACCAGCTATTGATTTTGTGGTGATGTAACTCCAAGGGTTTTTTGAGATATTACGTATTTATTTACTAATGCCAGTGCATACTATGATGAAAGCGTTAATTGTGAAATATTTAATAAATAAATCGGTGTAAAAGCAAGTTGTTTACTAAGACCACGACAATGCGCCGCTAGCTATGCTAGCAAAGGCCTGACGCGGAGCATGTAAAACTGTGGGTTGTTGAAAATGCTGATGATGATGCTATGTAAACTTCGATTTTGCTTTATCATCCCTACCATTAGCATTTAACTTATTTGGTTGGTATAATTTATGCAATCTAATCTTGAAAAACAACATTCAAACTGACATCGGAACAAATCGAAAGGATACGATTTAAAAAAAAATAAGGAACTGTGGTCTTTTCATCAATGCAGTTCACTGTCGAATATTTAATGCAACTGCGCTATTAAGACATGGTTATTAATGGAACATTAAGCAATGGCTGCCATAAACTTGTGATACGCAATAAGCTAATTGAAGGCTGGTCCTTCGGTAGCTTGGTGCATTAGAATAATGTTATTGGTCCTATGAGTCAGAGCTGATGCGCCCACGCGTCGACACTTGCTTTTAACATCTAAATATACTTTGATATCGTTATAGCAACGATAAGATTATTTGGTAAATGTTTATCATGTTGTTCAGTTGATACGGTGAGAGGTGACTTTTCGCTCTAATTCTGTTACTGAGATGAGATAATCAGTCGTGATTATGTATCTTGTTTGCCTGGTTCCGTTGTTGTTGAGCTTGGAATACGAAACCTTTGCCACGCCTTATAGCCCACTTTCTAAGCACTCAACCTAGAAGTCTGAAGATATGATTAGTTCTTGTCTTCCTTACCACTTAGTCTTTGTTTCTATAGTTTGTTTTCACCTGAGTCGAATAGAATTACCAAACCATTAAGACGGTTCAACCATTCCTTAGAACAATGTTTTTTATTTACAACCTGTTGTTGTCTTGTCGTATGTTGACTTCTAGGATTGTCTTCAGTATCAGTTGCTTATCAAACAAACATTTTGTTAACAGTTATTTGTCCAGGTAACAAACAAACAAACAAGTGAATATACTCGTTGCCCTAAATGACATTCATAAAACTACCAGCTTAGTATAACGAACGTCTGGAACAGGCATTTTCCTTATTCGTTTTGCATTGTTGCTGTATATTTCCTGTAAGCTTACAAATATCTACTATTGTATCGTTAGCTTTAATAAAGACTCTAAATTGAAATTACTATTTTGTTTGAAAATGTCATTGTAGGTCTTTTATTCCATCTCGCACAAAGGTTTTTTCATATTCTCGCTTAAACGTCCTTCACTAGTTTATATATTTTATATAAAAAATATGGGTTATTTTTATATATTAACACATTATCGTTATCAGGTTATCGTGGCCAGCCAACGGTCACCGCTGCGGTATCAAGCACAACTATGTTCACGACCTAGTTCATAAGTGCAGGCCGTAACTGTTGCTTGCCGACAAATATCAAGTATTAGGCATTTGCAGAAATACTTCAGGAAGCAAATAGGAGTTTTAAGAAGATAGGAAATATTTAGGTCTTAGTCCACCTTGTGGGTTAGCCACCCCTCCCGCTGTGGGTTAACAGCGGTGAGGGAGTGTCCGACTCTTACTGGCTAAAAACCGTAGTGTTCCATCGTAGTTTATTTACCAGGAATGCGGTAACTCTTTCGAATAATGCCGCAGCCCCGGTCTTAGTCCAAATTACAAAGCATTCATTTCACTATGATTAATAGCAGGAGCATAATCATCTACTTACTATTTGAAAGTCAAAAACTGAACTTTAATTCGCACATCCTAATTTCATTAGAAAAACAAACCTACTTCATAGAACATGGAGTTTCGAAAGTAACGGATGGCCTCGTTGCGGTTCGATTGCCATGCTACTGCCAAAAACTGGCCAAAACAACAATACGGTCGATGACCTTCAAACGGCCACTTTATCTAGGAATCGGTGAATCACATGGGAAGTCAGCTAAATTAAACTTTATGAGTAAACTGGCCTCCAAGTCAAATTATTTTCCTTAAAGGCCTCAGGTAACTCAAAAAAGCTCCAGCGAATTTTTGACCACAAGCTGACCGATTTCCAGTCTGTTTCTTGAAATTTAATGTGTAACACAATATGAAGTCGTTTCTGAATAACTGACATTTAAAATTTTATATAAGTGATCTTTTTTAATTATTAACGAGCAGTAGCAAGTATAAACCAAGGTAACGAAAGCACACACCTGGTTTTAAGAGGTTATATGTCTCTGGACATAATCTAAGTACATATTTCCTACGGGAATGTGCGATTATCAAGGAACACGACAGGATCTAGCCGAGCCACACTTCTGATGTATCTGTGTTAAGCCAAAACGATTTATGGTAATGCATATCAGCAGTCGCAAATGAAATAATGGCCCACATTACACCCACATGGATCGACAGGTCCAATTCGGGAGTTGCATCAGGGCGGCTGTTTATTTTGGTCACATGACTCGAAACATGACGGAGCACCAGAATGAGATCACCAGTTCTCATTTTCGACCAATTGAGAAGCTCGAATTGGTAAAAAAAAACAGTCACAAGAACAAACTGTCAAATCACTTAACGTTTTTTATTAATTTGCCTTCTAACTCTAAACTTTTCAAACGATCGCTTGATATAAAATTTGTTATTTATCTTGGCGTTTCATAAAACGTGTTTTAAGATAATTAGTAACCATATTTTCTAAGTTAAGAGTGTATTCCCCCACTGATTATAAAAACAGACCACCGCGAACATAGCGCTACTTTTAAAACAGTAAAGAATGAGAACTGATGTTTAACTACATTGGAAGTTATAATAAGACAAGTTCAAAAGTATGATATAACTTATATATAATTTAATATCAAGCTACTAAAATCTAAAATAAATATTAAGTACATTTTAAAATTTCTGGGTACAAAATCTCTAAAAAAACGATAACAATGCTTAAGAACGCCGAATCTTAGTCGACGTGCAAAAATCTATAGGTTTCATACGTCGTATCTTGATCTTATATGCTAAAAATGACTGATATTGTTATTATTATTTCCTATTTGAATTTCTTATTTTGCAAACCGGTTTATATTTAAATAATTTCATTGCTATTATCATTATTATATTCCTGAGACAACTTGAAAACTAGATCGTTCTCGGTTGCTTTTGCTTCGATTCACGTCATGTCTTTACTGAGACAAAATGTATACTTATTTTAATATTATCTTTGGGGCCAGCATCTCGTCTGGCTACATGTCGAAACTTGTTCAACACACGTGCAATTAGAGGGGGTCACACAAATAAAATCTGATATTATTTAAAATTTTCGCCATCCATTATTCTCTCCCTAATACTGGGCCCGTACCAAATTACGTATTAATGTATTCAATCCAGTTTCTATTCATATGTAATTCAATGTTTTTGTAAGCTTTTTAGAGCAAGAACTGGGTCGCAGATGGGCGCTGGATTGAGAAATTTAAATAAAAACTTGGTGCGATCTTTACAAATAATAACGTTCATGAATAAGTAATAACAATGAATCCGCATGGTTCAGGGCTTTTATTTGCTGGTAAAAACTAGAAAGCGGCAGACAGTTTTAAAAGTGTAACGAAGCATGACCGTTTAAGCCAGTTTAAAGCTATATTTGTTCACATGTTTGATGACGTCAAAAAAACCTGACATCATTCAAATGCCTTAAAGTTTTTCTAAGCGATGATTTCAGCAGTTTGTAAAAGTTCATCAATAGACACTTTTATTTTCGAGTGAACTCCTATTCCCTCAATAGATGCCGCATGATCTATTCTGGCAGGTACACCCATTTTATTTTGGGAGTCGCTAGTGATGTGATGTGTAATAAATCCTTCGATTTAATGACTTTTGCTCGGACATAATGCTGGCTGGTTATGCGCGCGTGCGCACGACCTAACTATTGTCATTTACATCATTGACTATTGTTCCCTGTTCCGTGACTTCAAATAGCTTAGTAAAATACTAATTAGCTTCCAAAGTAGATACGTACCTAACAGAGCCCACGTTGATTTTTATTATTGCGCTATTTTGTCGCTTTTTCTTCGATTGTGCAATATTCTGATGCAATTTACAAACCAAAATTATGCGATTTTCCAATCGGCGTTATCATTTATTGATTTTCAATGCTTTGACGTTTGAAATTGCGTCATTTTTAATACAAAAGGAAAATGTAGGTATAATATAGGTGGGTGTTACCCACGGCCATGTCCAAATCAAATAAAAAATCGTTAATAAGAATTCGGTTGAATATGACTGGTGTGGTGCTGATATTGTTAAGCCATACAAAAACTTTGAGGAAGTTACTCAAAAACAGTAATAGTAGGTAGGTACTAGGTATGATTTTACATTGAGTCATGATCTAGAGCAATCATAATCATACCACAACGAAGTTTTTGAAACACCCAATAGTTGGGAAAACTAGTGAGAAGTGGCATTTATAAGATTATTAACTCGCGATTTCCAAACGAACCTTGTGACTAGCAAAAACTTGGTACAGTCACAACATACAGTGATTTACGTGTTTCGCAATATGTTCGCCAAGTTATTTAACGTATAGCGAATTGCAAAACTGGTGAATGTCATTCTGCATGATGTATGTCCGAAATGATAGGAAACGCATTACTGCAACCTAGTGGTGTACCGATAGAGCGGATGGTCCCATTCCACTGCGATAACGGTACCAACCGCCGCTTGCAAACTGTGCATCTACCACTAAGTTCCGGTGATCAAATGTATGTTATGTTACATTGATAATTACGTGTTCTATTTATAAATTGTATTATGAATGGAGACAAAAAATAACGTCATCTCAGCTGTGATAAGTCATGTTTATTTATTTTTTGTAATGTCATTTCAGACCTACCTACCTATTCCATGCATTCTATTGAAGGTGGATGCAGTTCTATAATTTTAATTGCAAATCTAGATAAAGTAGAGATTATTGTTGTTCATACCTCTTGCGAAATGGTAATATTTGTAGTTTCACGTAAATGGTTGCCAGTAAGAGCTTTAGATTGCTACTCTCGTGGCAATTTAAACTTCACTTTATTTTACACTCTAACATCATAAACTCTTTGCTGATTGGAATAGAGTTCAATATTCATAAATCCAATATTAGATTTATAGCAATTGGCGTTGAGAGCGAGGTCCATTTAAGTCTGTTGATTTGTGTTCTCACGCCTTAAAAGAATAGTTACTTTCAGAAGTTTATGGCACTATCCGTTATGTTCATTCGCCGGGTCCTGAATTAATATGCCTTAGCTGTCATCTTGCAGATAATTGTGTTCTCTAACAGCTGAAGTTAGTAGAATTTAGTTAAAAAAGCTGGCACATCCATAATCGGTGTGTGCGAAACGTGCGACCGCAACATTCCCAGTGCCTCAAACGATGGCACTTGTGGCGATCGGCGACAGACGACCGTTTATGGCGAGGACGATCGCGAAGGAATGTGGTCTGCTCTTCCATAGCCGAGCCACATGTCACGAGTGGACAGAGGGCCCGGGAACCCAGACGAAAATGCCATACTGCATTAGGTTAGGGAAAACCTCACAGCTAACACAACCAAAAAGTACCTCTGGATTTTATCAGGAAGGAAGAAATCAACATGAAACCAATGAGTAAACGTTGGATATTCCAAAACTTTGAGGTAATGAAATTACTTTACCTTATGAAATCTAATGCTAAAAAATATTTTTCTTCCTCAACTCTTTCGAAGTAAGGTGCATGTGGTGATATTTTTACCATTATTCAGGTCCACGATTTGCCTGCATAGCTGTCTCTTGTCACTTACGCCAAATTACAAAATGACTCGACAACCGCGAGAATGCATGCTTGCCAACTACATGCTTAAATGACACTCAAACTTATTTGTTTTAAATGCTTGCTAAGACTTAGGTATTTATTTTGATTGCTGAATAACTAAATGTTACAATGCCAGCCTACGTACCTAATGAAGCAAAGACATTCAATTTGTCTCGAGCTTACTGACAAATCATATAAAGACATATAAATTGTATCATTAACAAGTGCAGGGAACTAGGAAGTCGTTTGGTGTACAAGCCATGTACGGGTCAATGCACAAAGGTGCCGACGAACGACCATCTAAGAGTGTATCAGGCCCACACAGTGCCCGCCGCCGGCTAACGGTGCCACGCTCAAATATTTTACCATTACACTGAG
Organism: Helicoverpa zea x Helicoverpa armigera; assembly: GCA_033682625.1. Classification (NCBI taxonomy): domain Eukaryota; kingdom Metazoa; phylum Arthropoda; class Insecta; order Lepidoptera; family Noctuidae; genus Helicoverpa; species Helicoverpa zea x Helicoverpa armigera. The sequence continues at coordinate 2,289,061 of JAWIIS010000005.1, read as the reverse complement.
CATGAACCTAGTCAGCTAACTGTGAATATATACAAGTACCCACTGTACCTATCAACTTAAAAACATGTAAATGCTATGTACAGAGCTGATATTCTCTGAAGATATACATATTTAGGTTGCTAAGTGACGGCGGAGGGCCGGTTGCGGCGTTTCGGACACGCTCAAAGAAGTAAGTAATGCGAAGTCCTTGCCTTCGCGAGCCTGTACGTACAATGTGGACAACTGATGCGGGTAACGTCGAATCCTGTAGATTGAAATGTCGATACGATATGTGGATCCACTTCAATACATCTCCCCGTTGATCATAAACTCGCTCTCCACAATCTTGCGGTTTGCAAGCCCATGTATTCATCAAACAAACTTCGCAAGTAATAACATTTCTACCTCGTAAACACTGTTACGTAGTTGTTTACGTATTGTGTTAAATAGTAACGGTTTCAGATTGAACGGCGCGTGCTGAAATGCGGCCAATCGATTGGGAACGTATTTAGCAAGAACAAACGTATGAGTAGCTAGGATATAAGTGGAGCTGGCAATCCTACGCAATCTTAAATAGAAATAATTACTGTTCCTGACCCGGCGTTGAAATCCGTTGAATCATCGAATCCATTTCAAAAGAGCTTTCGTCGAAATCACTTTGCCAAATGTCAGCGAGCTTGACAAAAACATGAACATCGATAAGCACTCAGTCATCCATTGTGCTGTGACTGACTCCAGGGTATTCATACTTTTTTGAGAATTAAAATGTTATCTTATCCTTTTAACTTAGGCATTTAACCGGATAGTCACTTCCTTAACATGTGCTGTACATAGATGAATAGAATGATGATTTCATAATAACGTCATACGTGTTAATTTGTCACTGTTTGAACGGCGAACAAAGTCACACCCACTGGACACAAAGTCAATCCATGTGTTGGACTTATATTCATTAGCGTGAGTAATTAAAAATCTTGGCAAGGAGAAGAGTTTTGTCCTATAGGTAGCTGAAATGCAAAAACTGCAAAGCAAAAGAAACGTTTCAATACATAGGTACTTAGCCGCGTACTTTGATCTTAAACCAACGAGATGACTTATAAGAACGGCCATCGGTCACGTTGCAGCCTGCGTCGTGGTATCAATCTTTTATTGAATAGACTGCACTTGTTATGTGTGTAAATGACAGCAATTTATTTCCCGTCGTCTCGAGAGCGCCGCACTGGAGGTCCGCGACACATTCATTGTACACTCATGCATCATGTTCAACATGTTTTGCTTTTTGCTAAATATTTAGTTTATGTCGCACCCACGGAGGACAGAAGACTAGCGGAGATGCCCTAAAGCAGGTAGGTCACGCGCCTTCAGGTAGGTCAAATACGTCACGACTACGTCACGGCAGGCGTGGATGGACAACGCCCACATACCGTCCTTCACTTCAAATTGACATCTTGTCATCTAGTCGTATTTTACCACAATTTGAATATATTTTATTTTTTATTTGATAAAAACGATGAAGTGTGCTGTTATAAATTGTAGAAATTGCTCAGGATCCAAACTCAAACATACTGACAGGATAACATTTCACGTGTAAGTAGTTTTTTAACTCTAAAACATATTTTTTGCTAGAGACATCTGTCGTCGAATAGCTGAATTTTTAGAAGTTTTTAGTGAATTTGTATTATTTTCGTATCAATGCATACTATTAGTACCAATTTTGGCTAAAATAGCAGCTTCATTTTTACTTGCATGCTAAAAGCTTTTTATACCTTATTTACCAACCAAAACAAATAAAAAAACATGAAATTTAAAAATTTCTAAAATACGCCATCTTTCGGTAAGTAGTTGACTTAATATTTGAAGTAAAATTGCGTTCGTCAGGCCAGATAGACCACGTTGCAATAATAATAAGTATTAATTTATGAAAATATTATTTCATAAATTAATTATTATTTCCTTTTTTAGATTTCCCGTTAACCATGATATAAGAAACACATGGATACGCATCATAAATAAACCAAACTGGATACCTACGAAATATTCCAAAATATGTTCCATACATTTTGAAGAAACTGATTTCTATGAAACAAACTGATTTTTGGAAGGCGAACGTGGGGCTAAAGCCAACACGCTGAAGCCCTTTAGAGACAACTTTAATGAAATGGCAACACAAAACCGACGATTATCCCTGTATATACTATAGAAATGTACCCAAGGACAATCCCCGGTTCTGTGTTAAACTATTGCTAATTATGGAATAAAACTACTAGGGCTATTGGGATGGGATGCTAATGGACTGGGAATGGGGATAATTATGGTACTATGGCACCTGCCGATAACAATATTTGCACACGTAAAAATGGCAGGTGGAGACTTATTATTTTACGAAAAATAATAATCACGTAACCTAAATCCAATATGGCGGCCGTCCCAAAGTGGCGGATTGGCTAATGAAATGCAGCCCTATGAATTCGGTATGAAAAATAAAAATAATAGTTTTTAAACTATTATTTTTTAACTTTACAAGTGGTTCAGCCACCTTGATGGTTATGCGTTCAAAACTACAGATGTAGTTTTATCAGTGTTACCAGTCGTAGAAAATTCAATCACCCATACTTAAAAGAGGTTTTATTTGAAAGCTACAATTATTTTAAAAATTATCACAACTTTTATTTTTTTATCTAAAAAACATGTTTTTGTTGAAGATTACTCGATAAGTGAATATGAATATCTTTGTTATGATGGATGAACAAGGATGTTCCTGTCTATAGCTTTATAGAATATTTTTCTGTTAATACCTACTGTGTTATTTTAAATAAAACTTTTTACGAAAATTTTTACACATTTATTTATCTTGATACTCAGCAATATTTAACCTATATCTCTCTTCCCTTACACACTTTTTGACTGTACTTTTACTCAGGATAACATTCGACGCACATAAAATACCTCAACTAGTGGATGCGTCAATATGATATAGTTGTGAAAATTCTAATTTGAATAACGCTGTCCCTAAAATGTTTAATAAAATTTCCATTGTTCTTGGTGAATTTCATAATATGGCAACATCGAAAAGAACAACAGTCATCATCAGTAAGGTTCTAGAACAAAAAGAACAAATTTTCGTGCTTGTGACGCCATAGTGGCTAGTAGACGAACTAACACAATGACATAAGTTGATACTTAAGTAACACCATGGGGGTATTTTAGACCCGTGGTGAATAAAAATGATTTTTAATCGAGTCTCCGTTTAATGGTTCCTAGTAGAATCATACCTATTTCATTTCTGAGCGGGTAAATGAATTGTTGTGGGGCAAGTTCTCTGCACCCGATAATACTTGTATAAGTATTATTTTTCTAACTTTTTTTATCTCTCTCTTTTTCTTTGGTCATTTCAAATGAATGCTTCTTCAAACTTTCTAATTCAATTACTATTTGTAAAGAATTATTAAGTTTGAGTATTTACTTCACTTTTTAGTGGTCGGTGTTAGTTTAGGGTTAGACCTTAATTGTCCTATTCCACGCTAGATGGATTTACAAAAAATGGGTGGCTTCCCATAAAAGGCGTATAAGGGTGGAGCACGGGTGGAGCCAGTAACGTTCCTCGTCCCCCGCTCACCCGAATTTTGGCGCGTTGCTTTGTTAGGAGATTTTACGTTAGGGCACCTCCGCTAGTCTTCTGTCCTCCGTGGTCGCACCACTTTCAGGCTTGCATTCTGAATATTTATGTATTTCTGTTGTGGGGCAGATGTTTTCATATGTATTGAGTCATTCCACCATTTAACAAAGAAAAGTCTAAATAATATTTTCTAAAGACCGATCTGGAAATAATGGAAGAAAGGCTCGTCTTTCCAAAAGTTCCAAATTATGCAGAATTTAGGGGCACGATATTGTGTTCAGTTCCATTTCCATTTTGAAATGTCAATCGGATAACATCCGTTTGACATCCTCAATAAGGCCATTTAGCTTAATGTTTCTAAGGGTCAGTAACATTATGTAAAGCAGTTTCTTCTAGCAATAAAAATGAACTAGAACGCAGTTCCTTCACACGCAATGCAACGTGCACTGCGATTGTTTACATTACGCCACTGTTTTCATTTCCTTGCAAGAACTATTTGCTATTAAGTTTTCCTCATTACTCTTCCGTATTCCAGTGAATTGGTGCACATAAACCTTATCAAATTCCAATATTATTTCTGATAATGATTGCTCATTGTTAGTAACAAACAATAAGGCATTGCAGTATGAACGATATCAATGCTAGAACAATAGGGTTGTTATCAACATACTATTGCAAAGTGAAATGTCGATGCGAGCGTTGACCGCTGAGTAACACTTGTTGCGATAACCCTGCTTTGTCCATGTTGCTTTATTTCTGCTCTCCCTGGTGGTAAACATCCGTGCGTCATCCCCAGTGGTCTCTGATCTACAAATAAATAAACATGTGGTTTCTTCCAGCTTCGTTTTACATTAGAACCAGACATTAGAGTCGTATACATCATTTTTATTCTTTGTAGCCTAACTTATGATCCTTATCGACAGAATCCCGTATCGCTTCGATGTAATAACTATGGTGTCGATAAAGGTTTCATTTTTAACTGCCGACATTTATCAGCATTGAAAGGGTTCTCTTATTCGAGAATAGGGTTGTTTCCAATTTTCGAAAATCTATTTAAATAGCTTCTAAATAATTTAAAGATCACCCCTCCTATAATTTTGCGTCTTAAATCTCTTTACTTTTTATGTATTCGATTTTTTTCTATTTTTCTCAAAACATTGCCCAGAAAACGCTCGATCACGTGATTGTGACGTCAGAGTATACTATGTGTTCCTTTACACTTTGCACATCTAAAGAGAAGAAACTAATTGGAAAGAACTCATTGATTTTTAAATTCTAATAATATATTCTTATAATATAGATACAAAAACGAATATTTTAAACATTTAAATTATTTTTAAACATTGGGCACAAAAGAAAATACCTTAAACTTTTTGAGTTGTGTACGCGGTAAAATAAAACTGTGCAAAGGAACGTAAAGTTTGTGTTTGTTATTGAGGTTATATTTGTGTCATCTTGGTTATTAGCAAAGAATTGAGCGACAATAAAACTATCAGCTTTCATTAATCCTTTGTCTATAATTCTTTTCTAACTTTGTTTCGCTGAAATACAAATGAAAACTGAAGAAAACAACACAACAATTCTCAGGTTATACCTGTCATAGACTGTCACTGTCAAATACTTGTCATTGTCAATGTAAAGTGACGACATCCGACCCGAGTCGCCGTTTTCAAGGGCGTGACGTAATAGACGATATATTTAAATTTCATAAATTATTTAAAAATTATGTGGTCAGTTATTATTAATATAATATAGCTTATCATGTTTCTAGTTTAGTGAACTTTCGGTGCATATACCTATTTTTAATTGACTGAATACTAGGAAACAACCCTATTATGTAAAACGGCCATGTAAAACGTGATTGTCAGGTTTGTATTGGCAGGACGCATCTCATTAGCAAGGATATCCATATGCATCTGTCGTTTGAGTTTGAGACAATGGCTGGTGCGGTAGTCGTGACTCGGCCGCTTATGACATGCGATGTGTCAAAGAGGAGCATGTGGATCGGCTCAAGACTCTCCACCACTGTAAACACTGGATGTACCAAGTCATTTGCAAAACAAAGACCGCAGAACGCGGCCGAAATAAAAATATTTACGCAGCCACTGCTGACTCAAGCGCCGCTTTGTTTGGACGGAGGAATAACCTTTTTGCAAGAAAATAAATTAATGTCAAATCACAAAAACAACAAGGGCTTGATTATAATCCGCTGAGTTTTACCCAAATTGGACATAAGGACACCTAAATTACGAATACGCTCCTGAGGTAGGTAGTCACTGCACAAAGTATAAGATGGCATTGTTATGGACGCTACTTTAAATCTTCCATACAAGGCATCTTACTATTGAGCCTGGAAAACAGAAAGCAAAAGGGAATGAAAGGTTCATAATAAAGCGTTTAAAATTTTGCACTTATACTAGAGGAAAAATGCAATAAAAACTGGCATAAGTATTTATAAGCAAACAGTATCAATTGACATTATTTACAATGAGCGGCGTCGGCACGCGAAGGCGACACGGGTCCCGCCGGACGTGAGGCATTAGTTTAATGAAATAACGACAATTTGCATGGAATAACTTACGCCGCGTCCGTGCACCCGCGGCCTTATTCCATGACTGCTCTCAATGACTGGCCCAAGAGCTATTTGACTCATGCTCAATGAACATGAATCTTAATTGAAGCGAGGCAATGTGAATTGTTGATGAATGTTTGCTTTTGTGTTGCCGTTATGCACACTGCATGCTGGAATTTATTTATATTTACGTCCAAAAAAGGAATGAATGTGTTTGTTTTCGTTTTTCACATGACACACATTCAGATTCAGTCATGTCGTGACTTCATCCTTGGTAAGGTTAAGGGATAAGATACACGCTTATTTAAAAAAAGGAAACGTTAAACATAAACATACAGCTAAGTTTATCAGAGGCTGTCACATCTTCTATTGGTGTAAAAAATCTATAACAACCAAAGCGAAGACTTCATGGAACTCAACAACAAAACATACATAGGTACCTCTTTTTATATGTATTGATGACTGGCAATGGCTCGTGTATTTCCCCAAGTAAATAATACTTAATTAATTTATGCATCATAACAGTAGTAGGCAATCAAGTATTGGATCCGAATGTAATTATTTAATGATGTACTTTCCGCTTTGTAATTACTACTTAATGTTGGTTAGAATTACGTGCACCCTATCATCTCTCTCCTCTTCTCATCATCTCAGAATTATATCTTTTAGTAGAGAACACATTTCCAACAACATTCAACATTCCTGGCTTTTGGTACATACAGCCAGTTAGCAAGGAAGTCCAATAGTTGGTGCTCTCATGCCCCAGCAGCAACTAGCTGGTGTAAGGTCTTCGAATTTCTAATTGCAGTTACGAAAATGACTTCTTTCTGATCTTAAAGTCCTGTTACCTGCCTATGTCATAATTTCTACCTAGGTGTGACCGTGTGACTACACACTATTGAATTTCTTCGAAGGCTGAAGTTTTGCAATAAAATATAAATAGGTACCTTGTCTATGGAAATCTAGAATTCTCTGTCAAGTATTTCTTTAGGGATCATGTTATGTTGTGGTTTTACGTTCGGTAGGTCTGTTTTCCAAATAATTCGATTGTGTCTATCTACTCTTCCAATCTATTGTACATTTACATGTCAACTGATACGGGTGATGGAGTATGGAATCTAATCCCTTCAATAGGTACAAATCGAATTTGCGTATTGTTGCTTAAAATTACCTCATGGAAAAACCCTGTAACAATTTTCTCATAGTGTAGACACTACGAGAGAGACTTTATCTAGTCTGTTGCATTGTAGTAACTACTCCTATTCAATGAATTCTTGTCACAAAACCTTGTCTAGACTGCAAGTTACGTCATTACTTGAATCTTAATAAAATATGATTGCTCATATTCATAATAAGCGAGCCCTTGGCATATTTCACCCACACTCACTTGACGCAAACAATTCTCAGAAATACCCTTCAGTATTATCATGAAGATGCGTCAAGATAGCTCCGTTTAAGATGGATGGAAGAATATGATGATACCTAATCTGCGACACACCTTGAAGATTGCATTATCGATGGCAGCTCAGTCGCCATCAGCAGTCGTTGTCACCGGCTATTTATACACAGACAAGTTTTCCAACGTTTTATATGAATGCCGACATCAATAACAGCGTTTAATAGCTGGACATTTGTACCCTTCTGACTATATGCAGTCTTAGAAATATGTTCTTAATGATCTTATAAATAGCCGTTAACTGATATTATCTACTTAAGTTACGTTAATTGTGAAAGAGGACGTTTTTAAACGAAATATTGAAAGGGAAGGACATTTTTATTGAAATGTTGAAGTTGTTATCGAGTTTATCACGCTTAGAATGTATGGAGATAAGCTGTGGTATCGAATACCGACGCCTGGCGCCGCGGGCGGACGCCGACGCCGTGACGTCACACCATGATTGTTGTGTTCCACAACTTTATCAGTTTTTTTATCCGTAATGAGACCATTTCTCGCTAATTCGAAAATAACTGCGATGTTATTTTCATTACCTGCATAAACAATACCTATTTATTTATTTTTATGCCCCTGATAAAAGACTGATAGGTTAAATGGTTTCACATAATATGGTACGTAGGAGGTACGATTTTATGAGTGTTATTCAATGTGATCACGTTGGTCATACCTCTTGAACAACGTGATGAAGTACTTATTAAGCTAGAATTATACCTAGATTGCCTTGTTAGATCATCGACGATACAGACTCAAACTATCAAAAATAACACCTAAATTTGCTAATGAGTAATACATAGCTATTCCATCTTATATGTATGTAGGCAGTATACATTTCCTGTTGTTCGCTTAAATAGAAAGACATTGGCGAACCCCATGAAAATATCAGTAGGTATTGCACCATGTTATTTGATTAAGAGCAATTCTGTGTCAAGATAAACATATGTACAGATGAATGAGTACAATTTCCCGGAATAGTTGCGGGCCCTCCCGGAAGATAACAATATATGCCTACATTCAAGCACTGATTGCGAGAATAAACATATTCAGACCTCTGGAATTAAACATTTCGTTTTCGAAAAATATTGCTCCAAAATTATCCAATTGTGTTCATTCTTAAATTGATTTTAAAATCGCAGTAAAAATGGCGGAGATACCGAAATAAAAATGAGTCCCACGTTGGGCGACAAAATTGCAGCTTGCATTTACTAAGCTACAGTTTCTAATGTAGGTCAAAGCAGGGTGTAAAAACAAGAATATAAGCTGCAAATGGCACTCTCGTATTTGGAGTGCTCTTGAACACATTAACATTTGCCTATCTATGAGTAGTTGACGTATGTTCGGTGATATCAGGGATTATCAAGATAAGATTACAATGGCCGCCTCGTGTACAGTATGTAATGTTGGCTATAAGCGCCTCTTTTGATACTAATATATGTTCTATATGTATATGCTTTTATGTGCCAAAAAAAAATAGTAATAAAAGAAATGAAATCCCAACACTTACTTACATAATATGTCAATTACTTCAACGTAAAAATCCAAAAAGAGCTCTTCAGGCTCTAACGTTTAGTCAACGAATGAGGAAGATAATGGTTTCGTATTCATTTATGTACCTACCTAAACGCTTATTCATATGGGTGGTTAACCTTCCATATTTATTATAAATTATTAGGATTCGTAGGAAGTTTAAACAATATATTTTCCGCGATTATTGACGTAAGTGTTATTTACCACCAAAATAACATGGGGTGTATGAATACCGTTTACCTCATTATGGTCTCATATTAGTAGGTCCTAGAGAATGATCAGATCAATCTGCAAAGGCGGATGGCAGAATTTAAATTAAAACTGCAGCAGACGGCACCAGTGGATCACGTCGGTCAAATCAAGCTTGACTGCTGACTTTGCTGTCTTCAGAGAATTTATTACTCAGGCAGTCATAGGCTTGCAACAGCAGATAATAGAAGAATGCATGAAAACATTATAAAACGTCTCGCTAAACGTACTTCTGTTCAGCATACATCTCAGTTTACGTCTGGATTAAACAGGAAACGATTAACTAAATTTAGGACGCCATGTGCTTCGTTTTTGGGCAACTTCACTTTCGATAAAGTATTAAGCAGGTGTACTTTATTAATAGAATCGAAATAGTTACGTGAATGTTATTCAGCCCAATTTTGACTATGATGATTGTAATACGGGTGTCATTTGAACATCCTTGGTAGTCGTTACGGGTAGTCAAAAGCCAGTCTTACCTAGGGTTATTGGATGCCCGGATAACTGGGTTAAGGAGGTCAGACAGGCCGTCGCTCCTTGTAAAATACTGGTACTCAGCGGCATATGGCTAGCCTGGAATCCGACCCCAATAAATATCGGAAAAGGTTAGGTTAGGTTAGTCCAGCCCAATTATATGTTTTTTGGTGTTCATTTAATTAAGCTTATGCGTAGTTGCGCTAAATGTCGTTATAGGTATAAACTGTCTGAGGCTTTTACCAGGTGCGATAGCATCTGTCAATGCCTCACGTACCCCAGCCAGACTGGTATCAATAAGTACACGAGGGTCACAATAAGGCCACTGATAGTAGGTTGTTGCTGTTTGAGCAATAAAGATTGTTGCATTTATTATTTTATTACTTATTTATTGCAACTTCTTGTTACCTACTATTCAAAGGTAAGGTTAGCTAGACTAAAAAGGTGGCCATAGACGGCAGTAAAATTAAATATCAATTTGCTGTTTAGCTATCTAATAAAAATAAATTGGATTGATTATCTTCTTATTTATACGTTAAAATATATAAAAATAAGTATATAATTCAATTTAAATAAAATATAATGCATTTTATACACTTATTAATTAGATATACAAGTTATGGACAGTAAAGTAAAGTATAGGCTACGACCACAGGAAAATTAATTAAGGAAAATAATGTACCTATATAATAATGATTTTTTTTCCTCTGAATGATTACATTGTTATTTTCCCTTTGGGCGAAAAGTAGGTGCGGATTGTGGATACATTCATTCTTTCCTTTGAAAAAAAAACCGTATTTGAGTATATTGACGTCAATTACTAACTCACATTATTGCCTTAATTAAGTATAACTAAACCCATAAGCACGTCAAACCCATATTCTAGAACGCAATGATTTATATTCTAATACAGCCCTGAAATAGGGCAAAACCTACCAGTAACAAATTTGCCGATTACTAGATAATCATAGAGCGCTATGAAATTCGCACACTTAGTTATTAGCTTACTAATTAATTTATCCTTATATTTTTCTTTTCTGGTGTATTGAGAGTTCTTGGTGAGCTACCTCTCATAAATAAAAAAAATAATTTACTTGCAAAACTCTTAAAGGGGACTTCGGAGCTCTAGTATCCTCGAATGACTGTTTGTTAATAAATGGTTTACACAAATTCTGTCATATCCCTATTTACTGGGAAAAACACAATACTCATAAATCTACTATGTACCTAACAGAGCTAATGAGTCAATTTTACCGCAGTACCTAATTGATTACATAAACAGTTGTTTTCAATTAGTGGCAAATAATTTCAGTGTTGCCAGAGAAATGGAAAGATAAGTTGCTTATCTACTTTTGAGAAATAAGTTATCGGATTAATATTTCGTTGTTTTATAATAAAAACTAAAAAACAACTAAATGATAAATATAGGAATCAGAGGGAAAGTGTCCACAAATCGGCTGCAATGCGTGCAAAATATAGTTATAGAATTTTTCGAAAAACCTAAAATGTTCCAGAAGGACTTGTCACTTTTCCAGTACATTTAAAAATAATAAGGAATTTCTAGATTCAATGGAAAACATTGATATCAGCTAATTATCAAGATAGGTGTCAATTGTCAATTAAGTAGGTAGTAAGATTGCTGCGTAGTAGTTTCTACTAGCTGTAAGTAGGTGAAGCCCATTGTTTTATATGTAAGAGACGTCCACTACAGTTGTAATTGTAATCAACAAGATACCTGAGTACCTATGTTCAATCGGAAAACGTCGTAGTTTATCAAGTGTTGCCTAATGCAAATTATAGGGACTTACTACCTATTTTAAATTATTGCGTATTTTCAATGTGGCCTTTTTATTGTTGCGTGTTTCCCCAGTTGCTTTTTTTCTCTGTATTAAAAAACAAATGTCGCATATTTTCCCTATACGTCGATTAATCTTATTATTTTACACAATAAAAAATACTTTCAAGGCTTCTTAATTACCCAATAATTAAACGAATGATATTCATAAATGTTAACGATGACATCAGGCCATTTTAAATTCAAATAAAGAACCTAATAGACAGTCTACTATGGATAGCAATTTAATGAAGTCAGCCACTGATGTAGGTTAACCGAACCACTTGAGAACTATAAAGTCTGCAAGGTCCGGTTGATTCCATTTCTTGAGGGCAAGGAATAATAGAAGGAAGTAATAGAACAAGGCTTTGCGGTTTAGTGCCGCTAAACCGCAAAGCCTTGTTCTATTACTTAGTTTACTTACATGGTTGTGTCTAAGTCTAAACACATGTTTGTGTAGGAATCACCTTACCTACCTAGTAGAAGGCGCGGTAGACATGAAACTTCAATGAAATTAAGGAGAATTAGCACGAAATAAATACATCAGAAGTCAAGGGTATTGGGTTGCCTGGGTAACTGGGTTGAAGGGGTCAGATATCGCAGTCGCTCCTTGTGAAGCACTGGAACTCAACTACATCCGGTTAGACTGGAAGCCAACCCCAACATAGTTGGGAAAAGGGCTCGGAGGATGAACTACATCAGAAGTGAAGCTGAAGTACATACACGGAATTTACTTTTTCTGTCTAGGCTCGGCGGTCGCGCTAGTGTCAACTTTTTTATGACCCAAAAACATCCTCGGTTTCGTAACTATTTGAATTTGTTGTTGATATAAACGGAAATATATACCAATAGTAGTGATATTTTAATGTTATTATCAGCTATATTATTTCAAATTTGACACATATAAGTACAGACATCGCTCGATACAGTGATGGTGGTAAGTCTTTCGGAAAAACGTGTTCACATTCTGCTTGCGAGGTGCAATAATTATTCAGCAAATTCATGCTATAACGGGTCAAATATTCCACATATGCTGACGGTCCACAATTTTTGTGGAACAGCAAATACTTTCAAGAAATGCTCAGAAAGAATTTAATTAAAGTAAGTATTATGAGTCGGGTTTCCATGACACAGAATAGAAACGAGTTTATACTTATGTGGGTACTTTACATTATCGTTACGTTTACCTCACATAACTGGGACACATGTGGCTTATTATCACTAAACTCACTTTGAATATGTAGGTAACTAAGTAGGTATACCTACGTAGGTGATACTTAAATATTCTACAGATACAAAATATACAACGAGGTTTGTCTATGGTACTTAAGAGAAACGCAAATACAATTACTGCGAACTAGGCAAATATGAATAGTTGGTTCATGTTTTGTTCAAATTATTGACTAACTGCCTAAGCCGCTTCTAAATGCATTAAGTTACACATAGTAAAACCATAGTATAGTATATTTAAATAGTATTTTTTAATGCTGTCCTTTTTGTGTAGAGATTGATGGTATCGCCTGGTTTCTAATTAAAGTTGGTACAGATATTTATGTAGGTAGATATTGGATTTAGAAATGAATCATTTATTTATTTTTCAAATAACAACACACAGAGGTTGATTTGAAATACAAAACAACATTATCATAGCCATCATGAAAACAGAGATTAGAGCGATCGAGGTGTACCTATAATGATAGGGCATTTGCCTCTGTCCTTATTGAAATACTGAAAACATGAATAAATAACGCAAAGGAAAATTTTTACTATAAATTATTGATACATTTGAACCCGATCGAGTATATTCTTCAAAACATATTTATGTATTCGCAATGCTTGTATGTATGAATAATATGCCTAACTGAAACACAGAAAAATCTGAGAACCCATTATTTATCTACAGCACTATGAAATCTACAAACATTACAGTCATTCCAGTTTAAGGTAGATTTCAGTTGGAAATTCCTCCAATGAAAATAGAAGAAAATTCGAAGAGGAGACGAAAAATCAGGAAAGTTGACCACACCACCATGTGGGAAAGAAAAAGAAAATACACAAAGTAGAAAATTCCAATATATGTATAATTTGTTACTGGTCATCTGCAGTGTGTACAGCCGGCACGTCCATGATCTTCATTAACAAAACTGATACAACAATATAGAATGGCTCATTTGTCACATGGCTCGTTCTTTCATTATCTGCTCACCGCCGGACGGAGCAGCTTTCATCCCGCCTCTGACTGATGACCTGACGGACACTTGAACGATTATCGGCTGATCCCTTTGTCAGTCAAAAGGTTCAGTTCACGTATGTAACAATGAGGCGGCTGATCAAAGTGTTGCTAAGGTAAAATTGCTCGTAAAACGTTCGGTTTTGTGAGCAGCTTTGTTATAGTTATTTAGACTCTTTAGTGTTTCGAAAGGGACGTCAAAGAAGGTGGAAGGGTCAAGATTGTTTTATTTGTACCTAAACCTTTATTGATTTATTTCGGGCATCATTTCATAAAATACCTTTGGGTTTATGGTAGAAATTGCTTATAGATACCTATGTCCCATGTTTCCATGGATCCTACTTCTAACGGAGTTGTATGGAGTCGAGATGATCTTTCAGAGTTATAAAGTGTAGATTAAGGAAGAATTAGGTCTTCCACAAAGGCATAAGAATACTTTGATGTAGTGGCATTGTTTCAGTTCATCGACCTAACGTTTCTGTAACATTAATTGTTCGTGCTTGCGTGATGCAATGTCGGTTACTGAATGACGTCAAACCAAACGCATGGAATCGTACTCAGCCGATGTTTGCCAAGTAAATGTTGCTAATTTAATGTATTCATTTATACAACAAGTCGCATGAAAATGCAACTTTCTGAGAACTCTAGCCATTTAACTTTAAAAACAAGTGGTGGGTCGTCATGTAAATATGTGACTGTATAATATAAATAGCGTGTACGTTTTGTACTTAAATAAACTGAAATGAATAGGTAATTTGAAATCATTAAATACACCATTGTTCATACCTATTGCAAAAAACCTTTTACCTGAAAAATCCTAATATTATTTTAATGGCTACATTTGACCGCAAACCCCGCAGACTTAAATCTATTCGCCGAATCAAAACAACCGTCATCATAGTTTTAGTGAGAACAGTGAGAAAGAAAAGTAGTATTTAAACTACTTATAAAGTAACACTACAGCACTAAATATAAAACGGCACATACAGAGCAACGACCAGTGTTTATTGCTTGGAGCGGAAGCTCCTTTGACCCTTTGTTTATCAGCAACGGAGCGCGGCGGCGCAGGCGCACCCAAGCCGGATATGCAGTGTTGCTGACAGAAATGCGTCGTCAGCGTGCATCAATAGCTGCACTTGCAGGTCTGACGTAGGGCTGTTATGTCGTAAATTATTTTTGAAGTAAGAACGAACAAAACATCAGGTCTTAGAGTAAGGGTTGGTGGATATTTGGAAGTGCTTGCAGTGTTGAAACGAAAGGGCAGTTAAGGAAAATTGATGAAATTGACGCAGTGAGTCTGATATTTATCTCTTACCACCAAAAGTCGCCCTCTTGGTGGGGAGGAGGTGTTTGATAACGGATTATTAGCCTTAGCCTTTAGAGGCTTTTTGCCTCATTTAAGTATGCAGAAGAACTGCTTTTATAAATTACATTTTTAAATAGAATCATCGCTTTATATTCCGCTAATTAAAGTACATATACATGTATTAATTTTAAAAACAGTTTTTTTTCCTGTATATTATTCTGAGCTTGATAGAATATATGCACTTGCTTCGATATCCCGTTATTAATTTACTGCGCTTGGTTATGATTCTTGACTATTTCTATTTACTGAACTGGTTAGAGGCATAGAACTAGTATGGCATCCAGGTGTGAGTTAATAGAAAGGTGACAGTCATGACAGCCCTAGGTAAACATGTCGTGTTATTGTCAGCGCGCAATTCGTCACGACCCAAATATCGAGCGATTCTAACAACGCTAACTGTGCACTTCTTGACTGCAGTAACCGCTCAGTACATCTAACATGTGTTTTAAACTGTAACTTTACTGTACGAATGACAATAGGGCTTTTTTGTCAGGGGGAAAATCCTCATGGACTGTACTCCACCTGGGGTAGGCGGAGGGGTGTGCCGGACTCTTTCTCTTACTCCTTATTATAGTAGGTATCTTTTATTCTATCTCCAAATGGTAGAATGAAAGTCAGATAGGATTTCACCACCTTTTTAATATCGGCTTAAACTTAGAAAATGGTTTAGAAAAATGTTTATCATGGACACTCAACATATTTAGGACGATTTATAGAGGAAAAACCAAATTGACTTAAATTTCTGTGTCGTAAAAACAAATTGTGGAATGGTAAGCGTCTGGTCACGGTCTGGCGTTAACTTTGAAATTTCCATTTTAGGTTTTTACTTTTTTAATTAATAGTTTGCCATTTCCTATAACAACGTGAGGGTTTACCAGGAATTTAATGACAAATGAAGGTTTCTAACTTTCCTAAGCGTCAGTCTGACGTGTGGGTGAAACAGAAACCAGTGACGTGAATTTTTGCTCGAAGACATCGGTTCAGGACTAGTTATTGTTTACGCAGACTAAGGTCACATACGTACAAGTTTTGGGGGTGTGGTCGCATTTTACTATGCCATCGGGTTTTTGAATAGGACGAACTTTCATTCTGTTTGGCATTGATGAAATCTTCCAACTAGGTACATTTTTTTCGAGCACAAGTGCGTACTATACCCCTTTTCTTTTGGGAGGGGGAAATCCTCATGGACTTCCTCCGCCTGGGGAGAGGCGGAGGGGTGTGCCGGACTCCTACCAGCTAAAACCTCCCTGTGTCCTCCTTGCACGTGGGTGCGGGGCCGCGGGTTCATACTTAGTTCAAGTTCAAGTTCATACATATAAAATGTTTCTAAATAGGTAGGTAAATACCTATAAATATTTTTTTACAATAGTCACGTATAAACTAACAAAAATCAAAATAGTCCATCAGTTTGTTAGATAGTTTTAAAAAACTAATACCTAAAAACAATCAGGTACTTACGGCACATAACTGGCCAGACGACGCGAACCCAAAATACTACATAGGTACAGAAGTCAATCTACATACAAAGCGCGTTCGAGTCATGCAGACATAGGTGTCTATGTGTGCGTGTTCACAGACGCGCAGACGCGCTGTCCCAAAACGAATCAAAACACTGCGAGCGCGGCTGCCGCTTGAGACACGCGCGTCACACACCGGATAATAAATGTGCACGCTTTGTGATACCTAACTGTAATATTTTTGATTTTAATCACGAAAGAAAAAGTAATAATGGAGCAACAAAAAAAGACATATTATAATTGTTCAGTGGACGGTTGTTTTAATTCAACAATAAACAGTGAACTGTCGTTTTTTAGCCTGCCGGTTGATTCAGAGAGGTAAGTACCTATAGTATGTACCTACTTATTTTCTCATATTTCGATGGTTCGTTTAATAAACGCAGTAGGTACAATTAGGTGGGTAGGTAAGCGCCCCGGCGCGGCGGCCTCTGGCCCAATGCTGTAATAAGTTTTGCTAATGTCGACCGAGGGAGGCGAACCTACCTACCTCCAAAGATTATTACTAGTAGGAGTATGTTGTAAGGTAGACGAAATAAAACCGATCAAGTTAATTTTTACTGACGAAAAAAATATTTTTGTAGGTATGTAATGGGTTGATACTGTCCCTGATCTAAGCTAGCTTCTACAGAAGCCTTTCTTTGCGAATCCGACTCACACTTAGCCGTTTTTTTTTTGGAGGTTACGATACTTAGTGTTTTTTACAATATTGTTGTATTTATTTACCTTGTTTCAGGAAAACCGAGTGGTTAAGATTGATGCATAGAGAAGATTTAAAAGATAAAACTTGCTTGCGTGCTCGTGTGTGTGAAGCTCATTTTTGTCCCAACTCCATTATACTAAGATCAAATCGAAAGATGTTAAAAAGAAATTCTGTTCCACAACTGCTTTTACCATTACCAATTCATAATTTTGCAGATAAAGAAACTCAAACGGTTATTGAAACAGCCCATGTAAATGTACAATATGATTATAATTTTCGAATGAATGCTCAAGTACAAACTCCATTATATCTTTCAAACGACACTCCTCGAAAAAGAAAACTTTTAAGTGAGGTTCATACATGCCGGAAGAGGCTCAAAGTAACAAACAATAAGCAGTCTGAAGCTAACACGTTTCTTAAGTTATGTGACAAATTTTTGACACCAAACTTAGCGCATGTTGTTAAACAGCAGACCAAAATTAAAACTCATCAGGGAAAAGGGAACAGATATAATTTGCAGTATAAAATTTTCTGTTTGAATTTATACTACGTATCTCCACAAGCATATAATCTATTGAAAAACACTTTATGTTTACCGAGTAAACAAACACTAACGAAAATGTATATTCCTGTAACTACTAAAATTGATAGCCATCTCATGAATGTTCTTAAAACCAAAGCACAATATATGAGTGAAATGGATAGAAATTGTACACTTGTGGTTGACGCTATGAGTCTTAAAGCAAATTTATTGTACAATATTAAAGAAGACAGAATATATGGTTTCCATGAAGTTGACGGTGTGCAATCTCCTGAGCCCGCGAAATACGCTTTAGTAGCAATGATCCATGGCTTATTTGAAAATTATAAACAGCCAGTAGGTTTTGCATTCTTAGCTGAGCTTGAAAATTATTCAAGCGTAACAGATTGGATTGATAAACTAATTTTAGAACTTTTTTCAATTGGTTTCCATGTCCGATGTTTAGTGTCAGATATGGGATCAGATTTTTTGAACAGCGCCAAAAGCAGATCAGTATCTGCAGAAAGTCCCTATTTTTTCATTGGTGACAGAAAGATATACTACATATTTGATCCACCTGACTTAATAAAATTAGTGCGAAATAACTTGATTAAGTATGATTTTCATTTTCAAAACAATGTGGCCAAATGGCATCACATACTTCAGTTTTATGAGATGGATAAGTTGAAACGATTAAAACTTGTCCCGAAGCTCACGGATAGCCATATTAAACCAAAAAATTCTGAAAGGAGGAAAGTGAAGTACGCTGTGCAAGTTCTTAGTGCTACCGTTGCAGCCGGCTTATCTACATACAGGGATTTTGGTATAATAGAAGATTCTGCAGAAGGCACAATTCAACTGATTGAGGCTATGAATGATTTGTTTGATTTTTTGAATACATCATCTCGCTATGGAAGCAAACAATATCAGAACGCATTTTGTGGCGAAGATTACCAAATTGCTTATATTAATAGCATGTTGAATTTCTTTGCGTCGTTGAAATTAATTAACCCAAATAGTGGTCAAAATGTTACATCTAAAGTAAAGTTTATTGAAGGTTTCCAAATAACCTTAAAATCTTTATTAATGTTGTTTGATGATTTGAGAATTGAAGGTTTCTCTCATGTACTGACCAGACGATTAAATAAAGACTGCTTAGAAAACTTTTTTGGTCAGATTAGGACAAAGAACGGAAATTCTACGGAACCAACATCCTGGCAGCTGATTTCAGCGTTCAGGAAAATATTTTTCATTAATATTTTAAAGTTTCCTAAAAGTGGTAACTGTACAGAATACTTAACAAAATTTTTAATCGATAGTGAAAAGTCATATGCTGCATTAGCCAATGAGGAAGGTAATTCAGAAACCACTTCGACGGTATCGGAAAGAAAAGATGATGAAAGTTTTGCCAAAGTTGATTTAATATCAACTTCGGATTATAACACACTTAATTTACCTGAAGAAAACGCGTTGGTTTACGTCAGTGGGTATTTGTTGAGGAAATGTTTAGATCACCACAAGAATTGTAATGGCCTTATGACTTATACAAAAGGAGAAGGTAATGCACAAAACTTTTCACAAGACACTACATTTACCTGTTATAAAGATTATTGTAAAGACGGTTCCACACCTTTACTAGCCATACCACCAGACAGTTTTGTGGAATTTGTCCGATCAATAGAGGAACGATTCTGCAACGTTTTCAAGAGGAGCCATTTGAGCTGCACCATATTAAAAGATCTTTTAGATGAAGTAAAGACTCTAACTTTTAATATGCCTTGCAGTTGCTTTCCTCTAGCGTATTGTAAAAAATTATACATAAGAATGAGAATTTATTACACTGTTAAATATAATAATCGTGCATTCCGCCAATGTCGAAATCGTCGCAAAATATTTTCTGTGAAGCATTTGTAATTGTAATACATGACAATCACATTAAAATATTTTATTATTATTGGTTTATATTTCATTTTTTCCTGTTTTATTCTCAACAATAAATTAAATAATTAGATACGAGTACCACTATCACGTTAGTTTTATGTGCATATAAAGTTGATAGTAGGTTGAAACGCGCGCGGCGCGTGTGACTGTGTGAGTGCCGCTTCGCTTCGGGCCGACAGCGGCCCGGGCGCGGCGGGCGGCGCGGGCGAGTTGTATAGGCAGTTATCGCGCGCAAGTACGTCGAGTGCCAGTGGCTTGGTAACTGTCCGTCCCCCCTCCGTGCCTACCGCTCGCCGCCCCGCGCCGCGCCGCTGGGTCTTCGGAGTTCCTAAACGCAGAGGGTTTTCAACAGTCATTACTGTCGTGCGCGTTAATATTTTTTTTGTTGTGTAACATGATGTGTATTAAGAAGTCAACATCTGGCCAGTTGTGTGCTGTACATGGATGCAGATCAAGTAAAAGAAACAACAAACTAAATCTTTCGTTTTTCTCATTACCTAAAGAAGAAGACAGGTGTGTGGCATTGTTTATTTTTAGTTTAGTTCAAAAATTTAAAAAAAATCTGGGGCAGGATTCCGGTAGGTACTCTACTTAAGCGATATACAATTCACATCTGACTAAGATCAATCCCGACTCATTACGATTGAAGCGTATGCGCAAGCGCAATTTTTTCTTTGAAATAAACGTTTTTATCCTTTTCTGACATTCAATAATGAATCATTTTGTCTGCAAATGATTTACGATTGCAATATGATTGTAGAGCAAACAACCGTGTAGACCAAAATCACCAAAATAGCAGACCAGTCGCAAACCAATCGAATGTCGTTGGAATATGATTGGTCCTAATTAGTAGCAGAATTCCAGATATGGTTAAATAAAACTGCTATTGCGATCATATTACGATTCAATTTCTATTCAATTTTGACATTATTAACTTAGGAGAATCGGGCCCCTGATTTGTGTAGAAAATACACATTCCATATATACCTATGTTTGAGTTTTTTAAGATTATTGAGTTTTTAAAACTAGGTATGGTTAGTAGATACCTATCTTATTTATGTAGGTATGTAATCTGTGGCAATGGTATCGATCGACTGTCGCTGACGACCGGCGTCGGGTCGCGTTCGTTTTCGTTCGGAGTTCGTAAGCAATATTATGTTGGGTAAATATCTCTTTTTTTCAGACGCAAAAAATGGACAGAATTGATTGGCAGACCTGATTTAGATACTTCAAAAGCAAAAACTACTTTTTTGTGTTCACTACATTTTGACCCTTCTGTGATTATAAATATACCAAAATTACATCCTGATGCTTTGCCGTCACGTTGTCTTCCGTCTGAGGCTCAAAAGGAAGATTTACATCCTGAACCTGGAACAGCATCTTATAATTGTACATTAATGAAAAGACCTACCCAGGAAGCATCTACTCAGACTGAATACTCCACTGCTGAAACATTAAAAGCTCCTCCCGCCCAATCAGAGTCAGAAAAAACTACAGCCACGGTTTCAACCAACACACCAAGAAAAAGAAAGCTTAAAATTAGATCGAAGCAATTAACCCCAAAGAAAAAGAAAACCCAAGAATGATTTGGACAGAACAATCACGATAGTTCAGAGGTGCTTTCAGAAGTATTTTTTCAACCTGTCGATCTATCGCAATGCTTACAAAGTAGCAACAATAATAAAAAATAAATGTTATCTTTATGACCCAGATTTTTTATTATTAACTATAACTATTTCTAACCCACATACTTAAAAAAGGATACACTTTTTCCGTAGTTTCCGAATTATATATAGCTCATACCTATCCCAGACCTTCAACCTCAGAAAAATCTTATCAGCGCAATAATCCAAAATAAATTTTTCTTTTTTTTTTTGTTTGTAGAAAATACATTCAGAAAAATAAAATATGTAAGTAAAATTACAATACAGAAATTATTATGTTAAATCAATAACTGTTGAACCAGTGAAGTTCAAAAAAATCTAAAAAGTCTTTATAGAGATTTTTAAATATATTTTTTGAGCTTACAGAAAAACTTTTGAAAAGTGATTATTTCAGTAAACTCTCATGTAGGTATTTTTAAATACTATTCAACGATATACCACACGTTATGGTTGGAATGAAAAAAAAACACTCCCCACTTTTACGTGTAGGGGCCCCTAATAAAACATTTTTCACTTTTTATTTTTGTACTTTGTCGTAATTGAAATACATTATTGGTACCTCGGCTTTAGGTACAGTCACTGAGATTTAGCGGGACGGAGACGGACAGACAGACATGGCGAAAACGTAAGGGTTCCTAGTTCACAACGGAACCCTAAAAAAGAGCACAGAAGATTCGTTATTATTCATCCGTGGTAAATACCAGGTAGGTATGCCTGTTATATATACCTACTACAACTAGTACAATACCTACTAAAAATAATGCTGTATTTCCAGCATTCAATTCTTTCCAGTCGTCAGCTGGTGGCCAGGGGAACAAGTAACTGATGATGCATCATATTAGGTATTGCGATTTGTGTTCAATACGGTTTATATGTCACTGGGTTTTCATTGCCCCTTCTTCCCCTTCAATCTACGTACTTAATTAAATAGGAAATAAATTGTGCAATGTTAACCTAGTATTGTATACGATGCATTTTTTTGTTGGTGATCAATGAGTTTTTTTTCTTGCTAGGTATTTCTGTTTTTTTAACGCAGTAAGAACATAAAGACATATTTGAATAGCTGCCTGTTCTGCTACAGCACTTTGCGTAGTAGCAGTTGAGTGGGTACATGGGAATTGGGAGCGTGGTTGAGGAAACTTGCAAATCTTCATCTTATGGCGGCTCCACTTGCAAGGTCGGGCATTTAAGTGTTTAGATACTCCTGAACTTCTTAAATGTGTAGGTACATACGCACCAGCAATCATTGATTTCGAATAGCTTCCCATACCTAAAATCCCAATGAAGCAACACTAAAACAAAGCTACATACCATCATTTACACTGAACAAACAAATGATGGTGTATGCTAATGTAGCTGGGTCGTGTATCACGTGAGATGGCATTTAGTCGAGCGCCGGCCGGTGATAATTACGCGGCCGAGTCCACCGTTCACGACACAGGGCACCAATTAGCCGCTCCTGCCGCCATTGACTGCGCTTGCGTCGCCATTCATAGCTCTCGCGGGAATCATTCATCCCTGTCATGATACTCGTCTAACTCTTTGTGTTAGAGCCGCGGCGGAGGATAGAAAATAATTATGTATCAACATAAGTGAGCTACATATTCGATGGTACCACTTACTGAGTACTCAATGATTCTGTGTGTTCTTTGCAGTGTAGGAAAGTAGGTATTTGTTTGTGTGAATCAATGAACCTCTCCTAGCTTTAAAAATGCTTTAAAAGAAAGATCATTCGAATCTACCTCAAACAGACACTCGATCTCCTTTAGCCCGCTTCAAATAAAGGTAGCATTATGCTTAAAAGAGTACCATGCATACAAAGACAAAAGTAAATTGTTATTGCAAGTCTTTATCGTATAAGTAGACAGTAACATTTCCGTGGTCCGTCTCAAGGCGCTCTTGTTCTGAAGCGAAGGGCCAACAGAAGGTCAGTAAGTAAACGTACAAAGCTTTAATAAGATCTCAAGCGAAGAAAAAGAAAAAACTGCATCCGGATTTGTCTAACAACGGAAAAACCGTTTTGAAGCAAGATTTTGTCAGCGTATTTCGAGTCATCAAAGAGTAGGTACCTACAATTTTAAAGGAAATTACGGATAAGATTGACTTAGTGAAAGCTATCTCCAACAGCTATCTATGATTTTTAGTTGGAATTCTGATAAAAGTAATTAAATAATCAAAGTATGATTACAACATCATGATTAGACTGCAGCTAAGGAAATTGGTCACGTTTAGAATGCATTGTCACACAAAGTTACATTCATGACGGAATGCGGACCTTTTATTGATGGTCCTATAAACAGAACTATTCGCATAAATAATGACATAAGCTGTAGCCCGCCAGGTAAGGTAAAAATCTTGTTCAGAATATTAAACTGGAGCTGTATAAACAACGTGATCAAAGCTTGCCCTCTATTAAGAACGTTTACAAAGTAACAGCTGTAGCTAAATTGATCTGCTGATTCAACTGCAACTAGTTTATTAAGACTCAGATATTTCACATTTAATTAAAGCTTCCTGAGAAAACTACTCACATGCAACACATACCTAACTTCTTATATGCAATGGAAGGATGATGAGGCATGGTTGCTAAAATCGGTTGTAGAGAATCGACGACATAAATAAATGTTTCTTCAACACAATGACTCGATATCATAATTTAAGCTATGTTGACCAGCTTCTCAGTTTTAAGACAATTGCCAGTCAAGTCAAGTACTAAAATAAAATCGGGGTTCAAACTTGGACTTAAAGCTAGTTATCAGCGTATTCTAAACCTAAGTGAAGAAAACATCGTGGTAGTTTTAGTCAGAAACTTTATTTTGTTTACGTAACTGACATCCCAAAGGTCGCATTGCTGCAGCAATATCGACAGGATATTAGCCATCGACTGTGAGCTCATTTCCTCAGTAGACTGTGACTGCCTCAGGAAACGATAAGTGTTTCATTATACGCGGCGACTTTAATTAAAATATAATTAATTGCTTCCCACTAGCATATAGAACTCCTCATCTTCATACTTAATTTTCTATATTGTATAAAGATGGGTTTGTTTTACAATGCGTCATATTCTTTTTATTATTAAAAGACAACATGTTTGCAAAAAAATATGGTCTTGATAACCCTATAGGTATGCTGTGTCATTGGCGCCAGTATTAGTAATACTCGGTACCTACATATTTGTGACTACAGAGGATTTGTTTAGACAATTCCTTGGACATACTTACTTAACCGGACTATCCGAAATATTTAGTTAACGTGGTCCTGAAACATAAAGTCCAAAGGAAAGGGTAGGTACCATCAGATTTCAGTGAGTAAAGGTTTGCTTCTCGCTCCAAAGGGAGACAGTCATTTAATGATACCCTTTAAAAAATCATAACTATCATCAAACCTAAACAGAGAAGTACACCTATAGCCTGTCAGTAAGTACCTACTAACATTCAACGTCATAGACAATATTATACTTATAGCTTTAAAATTCCAATGGAGTTACTCAACGAACGTGAGTATAAAGCAAGTTATTATGGACATACAGTAATGTACCGAGGAGTCAGCTGTCTGTGTTTTTATCTATCTATTTAAATAAAAATGAGTTGGAGGCTAAAACAAATGTACGTGCATAGATTCCTTGCAAACGATTACACCAATTGACTCTTCGGCTAGATACATTTTCCAAACAAGAGGTACCTACCTACCTAACCTACCTAATTTTGGTAAAGTAGTACGATCAGATCATTTTTCAGCACTTTATTTGAAAGTGTGACTTTATATGGGTGTTAATACATATGTAAATATCGGTTATGGCGTACGTATACCATAGTGGGAAACTGTGGTGGATGGTAAAACCCCGATACAAGCCATACGCACGTGTTCACTTGACTAACAAGAAACGTGGTGTAAAACGTGGTTGCAGTTATACATAGCTGTGTTTTTAATACCTATGTAATAATGATTTTTACTGGTACCTACCAAGTTATTAACAAAAACTTCATTAAGCTCTATACTGACTATTTAATTCTGACCTGACTTGTACCTAATACGAGCAGAAGGTACATGTGGTTATACGTTGTTTGTTCTTATTCGCAGTGAAAGCCGCATATTGTGGCCTGTGCTTGCAACACCAGTGTTAGCGCGGAAGCAAAACCGACCGACTTGTTCACTGCTTGCCAAATGCTCAGTTCGATTAAATGCACCCAGTAGGAACGTACCCAGATTACGTCACCGTTGCCTGATGGCGCCATTCGTTCCAATTTAGTATGAAGTATCTGAGTGCTTGCTCATGAAATGCTTCTTATTCTGATCAACGGGCAATGACTCTCAATTTAGAATTGAAATCAGAATATCACAACGATTTCGTCTGCATGTCTTTGTATAAATAGACCTACATGAAGCATTTCAGCAATCTCGAAGTGTGTTGCAATGACAGACGTTCTTCACAGCTTTTGTTTGTAAAGCGTGTTCGATAAGTATTGTTCCAGGGGAATTACCAGTCATAGTCGCAACTGAAACTTTTTCATTCACTCATGTTCGAAGAAAGAACCTTCTTCAATTCACTTTATTCGATAAAATGCAATTGCACTAACTCATTACAATTAAAAAGAAGTATATTCTATTTTTAGTATAATATCACTCCGGTATGATAATATAATAATTGTATGAATGAAACGACGATTACCAACACAGCTGGTTAACCAAGTTTGATATCAGTTACCTACATCCGCGTTTGGCCCGTCTGTGGGAGATAGTGTGAAGCACATACTATATAGCACCGTCCCATATTATTTTGTCAACATAAAATATGTTTCTGTTAAGGTTACAGGAGTCCAGACAAAGAAATCTTGGTTCATGATCCTGATTTTTCAGTCTCAGTGTCCTTTATCGTCTGATACACATGAGAAGATTTACATGTGAAATATCAAAGGTAAGGAAACAAAATATGCAGTCGAACTTCTGGCTATAAGTAGGTATTTCTGGGTTCGGCAAAAAAGGACTTATAAGTTGGTAGCCTCACCAACACTGTGGAGCAATGTTAATGAAGTAAAGAGGATCGTGACTAGTAATACGTCGGGCCGAGTCCATAAGTGGCTGGACTTGGTACATCCCTTGTTGGTACGTGTCTGTGAATCAGCGCGTGACTGCCCTGGCGCTGCGTGTGCGCAGAACACTACACATTGTTCCAACTAAAATACAATGGCTGATGTCATACAATAACGTGATGCGTTTTAAGAGCACACAGAAATCTTATAGGGTATTTTATTGTTTCTTAAAGAAATCGTGGTACTGAGTCGTGATCACCTACAAAATAAGTTCTATATAACTACAATATCGCTTTGTGCGTAAGCAGCTAATGACATTTCGGTATCTGCACAACTCGTAATGAAGACTAGTGCTTTTGTGCCTGACCTGTTAGGCAGACATTAACTCTTTTACTACAATATGTCTATATTATAAGAACCCTTATAGTATTGGAGTTATTAAGGGACTTACCTCACAACTTTACAATACATTACATCTTCCTGCTGCTTGCCCACACATCAAAGATGCTAATGTTGAGTTCCTAAGTA
Organism: Helicoverpa zea x Helicoverpa armigera; assembly: GCA_033682625.1. Lineage (NCBI taxonomy): Eukaryota > Metazoa > Arthropoda > Insecta > Lepidoptera > Noctuidae > Helicoverpa > Helicoverpa zea x Helicoverpa armigera. Next base: position 2,261,861 of record JAWIIS010000005.1, on the reverse strand, counting down.
TATAAGATGATGAAGGAACCTAATAAAGTAATAACGTAAGCCAAAATTATTAAAAAGCATTGCTAATCTGAACACTGAATTGAACCCAATCTGAATTCCAATTCAATAGAAAAAGCAAATTAGCAAAACGCTAGCAAAAATTCCTTCTAGGTAAATGTAGCTGCATAACATTGATATGATACAAAAAATCCGTGTTTTTGTATATCAATGCTGCCAAAGCAAAAATCCAACGCAACAATTCTAGAACACCTACAAAAATAAATAATACCTATTAAAACATAACAAGGAAACTACAGAATTAAAATAAATGGCTGTTTTATGTGACCAGCCTTTCCTTGCGGAAAAGTTGTAAAAACCCGGGAATAAATAGTGGTTTCTAGAACAATTAAAGCGATTTAATACCGCAGTATGACCTCACGAACTTCACCATTGTTTAAGTTATACTATACCTAGTAAATTATGACATGTAGCCAAAGGAACTTGTATGTATTCATTCGATAGCGCGGTGGTTATCGAGTGACCTACTGTGACTCGGCGATAGCTGCAGAATGCAAACAATACCCCTTACAAACATCACTAAATATAGAGTAAACATCATGTACTTAACTTTAAGGGTTCCGTATTCTTCTGTTTTCCAAAATCTTCGTCTGTTTACAGGTTCTCAGTTTTGCTCACTGCTCAGATATAGATAAGAGTCAGGCTGCTAATAAGGTGTGCACTATAAAAATAAAATTTACATAAAATAAATAAATTAAGGAAAAAATACGCACCACGCCCGCCCTGTTTAGTGTACCAATTCGTACTAAATTTATTTTCATAACTTTATAAAATCAAAATGCGCAATGATGATAGTTTTAATTTTTTTTTATCTTCAGTTCAGGATAGTGCTTCTGGTACCTACTTAGCAACTTAAGAATTCATTGACAATTATTGAAGAGTCACAGAAGTCCTTCTGACAAAAAAAATGCTTAAATTAGTGTAGCTCTCTTCGTGCTGGGGATCGATGACTTTTTAATAAAATCCCGTTTTAAACACTTATTACAACTTTTATTTCAACAACTTTGGCTCGTTCGTTACACTCAGTACCGCGTGGTTGCCTCTAACACCGTTCATTCAGTCCCTCTCTCTCACTCCTTCGCTCACTCGCTCACGCCTCCCTCATATTCTGTCACGTTCCATTCCACTCGACATTCATTCCCACATTCGGCCGTCCTGCACTCATGTCTGTCCTCAGACATACACCAAATCTTATGTACTAACTAGACTAAAACATCATAATAACCACTACATAATTGAGTTAAATAAAATAAACTGGAACCATACTCTACAACAACCTAATACACATAACTACTTCCTACAAGACAAATTACGGGAAGTGGAAATTCATCCTTAACTATTTTCTTGTTGACCTGCCTATAGTCCACACAGACCCTAGTCGAACCATCTTTCTTCTTTACTAGCACTAAAGGACTGGAGTAATCTGAGAAACTCACCCTCACGATGCCTTTATCAAGCCATTCCTCGATTTGATCTTCCACTACCTGTTGCTCCATAAGTGACAGTCGTCTGGGTCGCTGTCGCACTGGGATGTCATCCTTCAATACAATTTGAAGTTGGATCGGGGCCTCTTCCTTATACAATGGCTTATACTCCTCAACACATTGCATAACCTCACTCCTTACTGCTGGATCTTGAATGTGATCAACATTGACTGCTACACATCCTGGAAAACAATCAATTTGACCAACCCATTCACAACAACCAATGGGAAAAAACCTAATACCCCCTTCATTCATTACCACAGTAACACGACCCAGGAACTCTTGACCTATTATTACGTCGTAGGGCATCACCTCTGGTGGAACTAAATGAAAAACTACACCATTAAAACACTGATTATCAATCTCAAGTCCAACAGAGACGCTGCCCCTTGATTGTATTTCACTACGGCCTAATCCAGACATCGTTAACGTTTCACTCGCCACTTCGGCGTTCAACATAGGTAAATACAACAAAGATAATAGGTTCACATCACTACCTGAATCTACGAGAGCATTTAAAACTGTATTATTAATTTTAATGTCTTTTACCGGCTTCCGAACACATTTGTTTACATGCGTGATGTTAACGTTTCGATCTTCGTAACTCGTAGCTGTCACATTTACAGTGTTGACATCTGTCAATGTCAGTGACGTTTCATTGTCTATGACCGCGCGGACAGTCTCGTTTCCGCTTACTTCGTTCACCGTTCCGAACATAGCCGCGGGTCGCTTGGGTCCCAACTTTCCGGCCTCCCCGGAACCGGAAGCCCCGCCTCCTCGGCCGCCGTGAGCGCCGCTGCCGCCTGCGCCCGCCATCTTGGCGCCTGAATGACCCGATGCCGATGCTGTAGCCGTAGATCTCATCGGATTTACGGGACACTGGTTACGAATGTGACCGAACTGATTACACCCAAAACACTTCAATCCGTTTTTACACACACCCGCTTCATGTCCCATGTCACCACAGCTATAGCACCGCCTCGCCGATCCCGATGCTGCCGAGGACGCCTCCGCCGACCTCGCATGACCTTTTAACCTCTCGGTTCTCTTTTCTCGCTCCCTGGTTTTGGACTTCATTTTCTCATAGAAAGCCAGCTTTTCCTTCAATGCTGGAAACGTGGTCACGCCGTACAGAATCACCTTATTGCTCTCGTAATCGTCGATGCCATCCACGATGTACTGTATCGCGATGTAGTCGGGAAATTTCGCACGCCGCGCTAGCTCTTTCATATGCAACATGTACTGATAATACGTCTCGCCTTTTAATTTCTTGCGTGCCGCCATTAGCTCGTGCATTTCCTTGACGTTCGCGGTGTCTGGAAATTCCTTCACAAGCGCAGCCTTGAGATCGCCGTAGGTTTTGAATGCCTTCTCGGATTTTAACCATAGCTCAGCCGTCCCGGTGAGTGACCGGCGAGCTACGATCAAAGTTTGTTGCGGCGTCCACTGAAATATCTCAGCGTTATCCTCGATGTCTTGAGCCCACTTACTCGACGAGTAAGATTTGTCGTCTCCGCTGAACTTCTCGATGAGCCCCTCTGTGAGCCCGAACGCCACCGGCGCCGCTGCAGTCGTAATCGTCGTTGATTTCGATTCCATCGTGCTCCGTAACTTCGTAATTCAAATTTAATGGCCGCCGCGTCGCGCCGGCCGGTGCGTCGTAGAAAACTTCGTGGAAATTCGTCGTTGATCGATCCCGGACGAGCCCCCAAAATCTGTAGCTCTCTTCGTGCTGGGGATCGATGACTTTTTAATAAAATCCCGTTTTAAACACTTATTACAACTTTTATTTCAACAACTTTGGCTCGTTCGTTACACTCAGTACCGCGTGGTTGCCTCTAACACCGTTCATTCAGTCCCTCTCTCTCACTCCTTCGCTCACTCGCTCACGCCTCCCTCATATTCTGTCACGTTCCATTCCACTCGACATTCATTCCCACATTAGTGTTAGGTAGGTATCTTTATCCTTCTGCAGTTAGCAACTAATATCTATCCGCTCCGTGGTAATATTTGTGGTCTACGCAAGATAGTAGTTGGTACAGACTTACCTATTAGTATATATTACAAATTATTAAAAAAAAAACAGTATAATTTCAAAAGTTTATATTAAGTTAGGTGGATGAAATCATTAGATTTTTAATATTTTTAGTTTAGTTTTCACGCGCTCAATAGTGTAAGTAGCGACATCTATCGTGGCACTAAGAACAACAGTCAACTTTCTCTACTTTTCGGGGCTGTTGTGTAAAGGTTTATCAAGACGATCCCCTTAGATCGCAGTTGGTCCCTATAATATGCCTTATGTTTCGACATGTAAAAAAATAAACTAGAATCTAAAATGTGGCTTTCTAAATGTGACTTCGCACCACGGTTGTCATTAAAACTTTTAAGCGTTTTCTTTACGTGCAAGCTGTGGTTACCCCGTTGATGCGGGCTTGGCAGTCAAACTCCAAACTAAGACTAGCTTGGAGACGAATAAATAAATGCAGGTCTTGGAAAAATATAGGAGTAAAACATATCCTAACCATTATTTATGATCTTTTATCAAAATAATACTACATTCTAAACTATGTTAGAAATTTTAGTTTAGCTTTGCTTTGCTGTTTACTTATGAAGACATTAGATTTCATGTGGTCACTGCATCATCTGCATTAACGGGTAGTCTAAACTACTCAAACTGAACTTCTTTTAAGGCGATGATGCTTGCTACAGATCTGTCCCGTAGCCTCCTTTAACACTTTATGATATAAACAAGCACTTGAATGTAAGTGGTCGTGTTGATGGCGTCATCTCAACAACGTTGATTAGATTGTCAACGTCGGCGAGCACTCCTTATATTAGCCCGAACACTTGTCCTCTTGTATTATTCCAGTAAGTATGTGCTTATTTTATTATACATATTAAGTACGCAACAATTGCGCGCGAATATTTTATTTGGACATTCTTTATTTGAAATTTCGAATGGAACCCTGCAGATGTTTTTTTTTTACTTTATTGATTAAAACAATTGAAAGAGTACCTATTTATGTTAATTGGCTGTGCATGCTAATAACACGTACCTACGGTTGCGCGTTGATTGCAATTAATGATTGTATCAGTGGCACCTACACGGGTCATTCATGTCGTGGGACTGTGGGACATATTGAGCATAAAGGGCAGACCAAACTGGAGTAGTCAGCCAGTTTCTTAGGTCACGATATTCTTGGTAATGTATAACTTATGTCCTCATCTAGGTCAGGGCAGACTAGGTCAATTGCTCTGTCCTAAATACAGTTCTTTTGTTCTATTTCATTGCCTCCGTTCATAGAAAACGAATCTAAAACGAAATTGATGTTAATTCAAATAAACAAGGTTAATTCGTTTGATATCAGAATAACAACTTAAGTGCGCATTAATTTTATTGAGATAAAAAACAAATTAAAAACAGCAGATAAATATAGAATTCTTGGGAACGTGTGAAATCCGTGCTTGCTTATACTTAAGCACGCCTCACATGAGAAAATGTTTTGTAAATAAAGTTTAGTTTGGAGTGACGAAAGGCAAAGTGTACAATGTGAGTGGGCCGCGGCTTGAGTCGCGACATAAGGCGGGTAGGCCAAGGAAGGAGTGCCTATGACTCACGCCAGTGGCGCCCACGCCTTTTAAACTTAAATTCTACAAGACAGATGGAGCCATATTACTCCTGTGTATTGCTACATTATCGCAATTGATTGTCAAGATTGTATCAAGTTTACCTCGTTTCTATAAGGTAATATCGACCATTGTATGTAGTTCATGTCGTAGCCTTACTTTAATTGTTTGTTTTACCTACAACTGGATTTTTCCAATGTTGAGCGTGGGCGTTACCGTTTCTTATATGTAGGTGGAGTTTATGCAAATTGCATTTATCCTTACTAATCGTACCCTCCTACACGAAAAGCCATGGAAAGACAACCTAAGTTTGATTCCCTTAAAAAATCATGAACTAGTAGGTATGTACATTCATAGGTTTTATCCACATAGGTAAATAGTAAAGAAAAACCCGTTACGTTTGCAATTTATGGCTTTGTCACGCCAATTCATGCACTTCCCTACAAGTCATCCTCATAAACCGAGTGTATTAGTTTCCTTTCTTAATTCAAAGACGGTTATGGTTGCGCCGGCGCCGGCGATTCGCCACGCGCCCACATCTCCTCTATAATTGTGAGCCAAAGCCACACCAAGTGAACGAACGGGAACCTTGCTCAGCAACTGGTCTGTGGCCAAAATACTGAACATCTTGATTTTAAGTGGACTCGTAAATCTGCAGTTAAATGTCTCTGTCGAGAAATTAAATTTGAGCCTTCGCCACGAGCGAAGGTGTCGGACTCATTTAAGTACCTGCCTAAACTGCAATTAAGACAGTGATTATTATCTAAACATAGAAACAGGAAAATTGTAGCGCAACTAAGTGCAGCATTTAAGTAAAACAGGTAGCGTAGAGACACAAAGGTAAAAAACATTAAAAAGAAAAAATAATCGAAAACGTAAAAAAATGGAAATTAGGTTTACGAGAAACAGGATTGTAGGTATTTCTCGAACCTTAGGGTCCAAAAAAGGCTATGTTGAAGCAGTGATTCAGGTTATACGCGCGAGAGGGCGGGACGGAGCCAAGCGGCGCGGTGCGCAGGCGCACGGCACGTGATCGCCAGCGCAGCAGCCTTGCAAGGACGTTGCGTCTATGCACCGGCAACTATCGTTAATTAATTCTACCTTCACGCTGACTCACTCGCAAACATCACTAAGTACTTATAGGTTGAAAATCTTTGTAGATGAATTAATCACGTATTACAGCGACATCTATGTTCTAATAGAAGCAATTTTATTAAATCGAAAAATATTATTAATTCAAATTTATTAAGAGTTTTGAATACTAACTCCCATATACTTCTCCACTGAGTACGAGCCTTAATAAATAAAGTTTTATTTTAAGACTCGTGGTTATTAAATGCCTACTACATAACGGGGACATACCGACTCGATAACGTTTTCCTGGTCAAAGCTCAAAAGGAGTCGTTCACATATGGTGCTTCTGCGAAACGTTGACTCAACTAGTTAGGTACCGATTGCTATGCAACTCTAGTTACTCAACCGTTTTGGTATTCAGTATATTATTTTATGTTCAGATTTCTGAGAACTGTTCGAAATTGTGTTGGGTACGTGATTTCTTTTAGTGAAGTAATAGATGGACAAAGATTTTGATGTCATTCGGTTAACTCATTTAGCAGTTACGTAAGCGAAAGGTACTGTTGATCTACCGGTGATAGACTGTTACCAGTTTTATGTTACTCCTTTTTAATATTTGTACGTGTCTGGGTAAAATATAATCTCACACTGTAGTTATTTCACCTATGTATGATATAATAAATTAGTCTACCTCAGTTTGCAGAGTTACTACATCTTTCCATGCCTTCAGTGAAAGCGTGTCAAACAAACTCATTTTAGTTTTTAGGATAATTAAAAAAAATCAGAAACTCATGTAAAGAACTTTTTGGTATTCCGCTATTATTCTTACGGATGTGAATGTGACTGTGCGACTTGATCAGAAACCCGGTTAAAATTTAATTTTATCCATAAAAATAAAATGACTAATATCAATATAACACTAAAAATAATCCATAAGTCATAGATTACAATCGGGCATTTTGTGTGATATAACGGTGTTATTGTCCATTACGTAGGATAAGAAACATTATCTTTTCTAATATACCTATGTAGTTAGCGCCCTAATGACTCGTCATATTTGACACCTGATGTGGCGTATTAAATTTTCGCGAATCACCATAATATCCGTGGGAAAGTTTAGAGGAACTATTTACGTTATTAAGTCACATAAAAGTAATATCAAACTACAAAATCATCGACATAATGTCCCAAGTTACAAAATACTAAAGTACCAAATATTCATTTAAAAATATCCATCCACAAATAGCAAAAGCCATTGACGGTACATTCTCACTCCTAACTCACCTTACGTTTTAAAATATTTAGCTGAACTTATTCGTGCAGCGGGATAACTAATCCGTTCAGGCTACTAGGTACTACATTTTAGCGAAAGCTTATAATCATACGTAATTATATATTCATTAGGATACAATTACACCTAGGTATAGATAACCCATAATCACTGATAATTCATCAGTCGTTCCACTGCTGGGAACGGCCTCCTCTCACACAGAGAAGGATTGAGCGGTTATCACCACGTTTACCTATAGATAATTACCTAAATGCATTTCTCCAGGATGAGCATATCTCTCCCGTGAATCAGAGTGCAGGGCGCGGTGAAGGTGCGCGACATTCGCATATTAATATTGTTCCAAATGCGTCGTGTCGTCGGCTGGCGTCGTCTGCGCTATTTGTGTGCGCAGAGCCGCGCTATTCCCGGCCAGACGCCCGCCGCGGCGCCGGATCATGCATAGCGAACTTCTTAACACGCACTTCACCTTTATTCCAAAAAAACTCGCCTTTGATCTAACAAAACAAAGACTAAACCGGCCTGTAGCGTATCCGTTCTTATTGTATTGCATCTGCCGTTTGCTCGGGAATGCTGCTTTATAACATTATGCGAATATTTGAACACGCTTTATAAGCTGGAATCGCCCTCGTAGATACGAGTTTTATAGCATTTGCTTCATTTCAAGGCAAAATATAACTGGGCTTCGGAATGAGGAAAGCTATTTCATAAGAAGATTTTGAAACGAAACGATGCCAAGTCATAATATGGTTGTCAAAGATAGAATGCCGAATCAGCCTTCACATTTATATAGCAGGTGCAACGTCTGATTATAGATTTTAGTTCTAAATTTTGTCACTCGGAACCCTCTTCCTCTTAGAGTCATTTCATAGAACAGCTACCAATTTAGAACAGTTGTTTGTAAAGCAACTGCGTCATAGATATTATCTGGAATTCGCAACGACCCAGTTTGAAATCAGGGTATGACGAGTTCAAAGAGTAAAGAAAACGCATAGTAAACCATTGGTGAGGTTTCAAACCAGTGTATTTGAGTACCATGATATTAAAAAATGACACTGTTTTACAAACTATCCTACGTACCTACAACGTAACAATACCAATTACTTACTTGACGTACAATCGTATTATCATAAATGGCGCTTACACGTTATTCTCAAGATAGGCTGTGCATACAAAGGCCATAGTTCTTACTTTTATCGTTAGGGTCACATCGTGCCAAGCAAGCGTTTGAGTATTAACTTGACATACGCCAGTGCGACATCACCCTAACAAGACAGATCCGTAACAAACGACGTTCTGTAGGCACCATTTTATTGGCTTGCTTCACACCAAGTACACTTACTTATGTAGTACAGTCAAATTGCACTTTATCTAAGGCCAGAGGAGGGCTTAAACATTACAGGCATAAAGGCCCCTTTTCTATATAATTGTTGGACCGATAACAAACCCACCTACAATAAAAGATGTTATACTAAAACAAAGGAACATCTTAGGAACGTAAACTGACATTTCTCGAAAAACAAAACCCTCTTTTTCCGTTGGTATAAAGCAAGTCATTGTTGTTGTAATATCAGATCATCTTATAACACTAAACTTCTATACGACATTATGTTCACTTCGAGAAGGCAAAACGTTAACAGTATGACAAATATTAGTTCAGCCTTCTCTTTTACCACAGCCTACAATAAAACTATACACATCAATAATAAATTAAGTAAACCTATATGTAAATAACGTAATATTACACATATAGATAGATTATACATATGGACCACAGAAGACCACTACGCTGATAAAAAAATCCGTTTCTCTCTCTAGGGAAACTTTAATAGATACTGCGGAATTTTCGCAATTCTAACGAATAATGCCTATTATCATTAACATTTTAAAGTTGCGCAACGCAAATATGTATGATTCCTTGGCATCTGTATGTTCTTTACATTGTAACAATGTAGTATTTAGGTAATTGCTGACTTACTCCTTGTAAGTAAAACAATACAAGTTATATTTGATAATTCTTATTAAAAGATTAAAATTTTGATCATTTTAGTTAACAATTTATTGTTTTATAATATCACTTATCAATTACATATTTTACCAATTCAAAATCGTTCACACACATCTAATAAAGACAAAATAACATTTTAAGTAAGTAGGTATAGTGTAGATGTAGGTACCATAACTTAATGATCACAGAAATTGGGGCACAGGGATATTATAAGCTATTATTGTTTTTAATCTATAAAAAAGACAAGTTTATTTATACAAATTCAGCTTAAAAGACACATACTTATTGATTGGCTATGTCTAATTTAAGGCCGATTTTTTAATCGCTAAATAAATTTTATCTGTGGAATATGTTTCGACAGTTTGACAGGTTTTATATGTCAAACCGCCATATTTATTCCTCAGAAAGAAGTTTACTGATGATTAAAAATTCGGCTCTTGAAGACATAATTTAATTTCCATACTTTCCAATCATACCAATGATTTTTATTCAATTTTAGTTTTAGTATAAGTTTAACAAGTAACATAAGTAAAAGTGTAGTTATACTACGAAATTGATACTAAAATTGTTGCAACCGATAATATTTCTTTGGACGTTGATAAAAAAATAAGTCCAATATTTTTTTGTTAGATTTTTTTCCGAAGATTTAATGACATAGGGTAGTAAGATCTTGCATAATTAAATGCGTTATGGTAAGTATATACGAGGAATATTATCAATTTATTAGCTTTTAAACCATAGTATTCAGAGACAGATTTATCAAAACAACATTTCAGCTATAGAATTATACAGACTTAGAATTTGAGTATCTTAAACTCGATGTTTTCTTTCTTTCTATTGCAAATATGATTTATATGTCAGTACGTTTTTTTTTTCATATTTTTTTATTTCGTGATATTTTTTTGTTTTTATTCATTTTAATGGATACATCTAATGTAGGCCCAGTATTAAAGTAACGGATATTTACAGCATGCTTACCCAAACTTATTCGATAGCACTAATGAGCTAGTCACCCGCAGCTTATGTATAAAGATGTAACAATGGTCGAGAGGGTACCATGTTTTCGATAGCACGACGTTTGATCTGAAAAGAAAATCTTGGTTATATTTCATTTATAACGCTGTCTGTTTTGATCTCATTTACAGGATGTTAAATGTTAAGGTATATTTATTTACTGCCGATCGCAGTATCGGGCAGCTGAAGAAACGATTTGACGACTAGGGTCCTTACTTCTCAAAGCTATACTAATCATTTTGCGCTCTAGAATGTGGTGGAGCGGTGGAATAATCAGTTCACTGCACATAAGTTATTGGAGCAGGAATTTGAGATCCATCCAGGGATTTTGATCCTAAACAAATGTCCGAGCAGGACTCTCATGTGGCCCATACTCACTCCTACCACCTTCTGGGACCTAAAATGAGTTTGATCGCGCACACGACACCAGGTGACCGCACGGCGACAACACCACGCTCACCTGGCAGTAGCGCGTGTAGCGGGTCAGGCGAGGTAGGCGCGTACCAGCGCTCGCACACTAGCGCGGCACAGCGGACACGCGCCCAGCGCCGCGCCGCACCGCGCACACGACACCAGGTGACGCACGGCGACAACACCACGCTCACCTGGCAGTAGCGCGTGTAGCGGGTCAGGCGAGGTAGGCGCGTACCAGCGCTCGCACACTAGCGCGGCACAGCGGACACGCGCCCAGCGCCGCGCCGCACCGCGCACACGACACCAGGTGACGCACGGCGACAACACCACGCTCACCTGGCAGTAGCGCGTGTAGCGGGTCAGGCGAGGTAGGCGCGTACCAGCGCTCGCACACTAGCGCGGCACAGCGGACACGCGCCCAGCGCCGCGCCGCACCGCGCACACGACACCAGGTGACGCACGGCGACAACACCACGCTCACCTGGCAGTAGCGCGTGTAGCGGGTCAGGCGAGGTAGGCGCGTACCAGCGCTCGCACACTAGCGCGGCACAGCGGACACGCGCCCAGCGCCGCGCCGCACCGCGCACACGACACCAGGTGACGCACGGCGACAACACCACGCTCACCTGGCAGTAGCGCGTGTAGCGGGTCAGGCGAGGTAGGCGCGTACCAGCGCTCGCACACTAGCGCGGCACAGCGGACACGCGCCCAGCGCCGCGCCGCACCGCGCACACGACACCAGGTGACGCACGGCGACAACACCACGCTCACCTGGCAGTAGCGCGTGTAGCGGGTCAGGCGAGGTAGGCGCGTACCAGCGCTCGCACACTAGCGCGGCACAGCGGACACGCGCCCAGCGCCGCGCCGCACCGCGCACACGACACCAGGTGACGCACGGCGACAACACCACGCTCACCTGGCAGTAGCGCGTGTAGCGGGTCAGGCGAGGTAGGCGCGTACCAGCGCTCGCACACTAGCGCGGCACAGCGGACACGCGCCCAGCGCCGCGCCGCACCGCGCACACGACACCAGGTGACGCACGGCGACAACACCACGCTCACCTGGCAGTAGCGCGTGTAGCGGGTCAGGCGAGGTAGGCGCGTACCAGCGCTCGCACACTAGCGCGGCACAGCGGACACGCGCCCAGCGCCGCGCCGCACCGCGCACACGACACCAGGTGACCGCACGGCAGGAATACCACGCTCACCTAAGAAAAAATACCACATGTTATTGTAAATAGTCAAAGGCAACAGACCTTGTGACGGTCAAAGCGCGAGGATTGATCAACCGTAAGGCCGCAAATTCAGAATAGCGAGCACGCCCCGCTCAACGCGCAGCGTGGCGTCCAGCGCGCACGCGTGCAGTTTTCGTTAGAGCCTGCGTGGTCGCGGGGCGTGCAGGTTCGTTGACCAATCGGAGGCCGTCATTCAAAAGCAAATGTCATCATGTCAAGGAACGATGTTACGAACAAGAACAATGAGTACTTATTCAGACTAGAGTCATAAGTGAATATCAAGCCTTTTTCAAGTACAAAAAATAATTTACAATTATTGCTTGATAAAATACCTAATTCGTAAAAACCTCCTAATTAAAAATGTCTGAAATAATAATAGTGAGATTAGCGCGTTCGAGCAATCTAACAAACTAAGTCATTTCTTAGAGGCACAGAAAATTTTCCCAATTTTGAAAGAATGTGTTATTTACTTTTATTTTTGAAAACGGTTTGATGAAAAGTGCTGTTTTCAGCCTACTTTGAATAAATGATTTCTGATTTTTTGATCCAGTTAGACTTGAAGCCGACCCCAAGAGTGACGATGAAATTAACATTACACCTTTCTGGAGGAGTATTCTGTATTAATCATATTACTCAGAATAGCTCGGGAGCTCCTAGAATAAAGCCCTTTGAATGTCTTATTGCATTGTAACGACTTATTCATTGGCAAGTGTGTGCCAACATTAGCCGTATATGAGTCACGCACTATGACTCATGTTACTTCCCAAGTACGCGTACATTTCCTGTCTGGCGCGACAAATTGCAATTAATATATTGCATCGAACATTATTGGCATTCCTATGTCAATGATGTTATAGAAAAAAATTGCTCGTTAACGAATTAGTCAGTTAACAGATTAAATGATTTCAGTGAGAGCCGATTTATATACTGTCGAATGGTGGTTTGACATAGGTAGTTTCTAAACAAAATCTGTCAAAACGTCAAAAAAATTGTCCAGATAAAAGTTTACTCGCGATATTACAAAAAAGGCTAATGTTTGGCATTGTCTATTGACAAAATGTTTATCCCAGATTCATATCTGATAAATGAATCATAAATTCCTTTAAAAATAACTGTATTTAAATCGTTGAATCCCTTTCAGAGATAACTGGCAATATCCAAATGTTGACACTATTCCCCGACGAACGCCTCAAATGAGCGGGGCTTAAATTATATGATACACTTGTTTTATTCGAAAAATATAAAAAAATACTAACCTCACAATCCATACACACTTTACATAACCTAGCTTCCTTCAACTGTCTATTCTCTTCTTCTAAAGACAACTTCTTTCCTTCAGGCTCTGGAGTGTCCTGTTTATCCTCACTCTTAACCTCAGCTTGTACTGTATTATCTGTGGTACGGCTTTCAGTCTCTGTGGTGGGTGATTGTCTACGGGCTGTCACGTCTATGGTATAGGCGTCATCCTCGTCGTCACCGTCCTCGTCGTTTTCGTCGTCATCTGGCGTCATGCTGCCTTGGTCACTGCCGTATGGCCGCGTTAAAGCTGCGACTTGCTGTGGCGGGATTCTGCAATTTTGGAAAGAGAGAAATTAGTTTTTGTTTCGATAATGTTTTTTTTACTTCATAGGAGAATAATCTAAAAACATATTGTTAAGACTCTTTAGGCTATAAGCAGTTGGAAAGTGTAAGTTCAAATATTTCAGCATTCTTTATCTGTATGTGAACACTATAAAAAACTAGACGCTATCGTTTTATGTAGTACAGCCGTGTAAAGAAGTTTCAGTATGTAATGCAATTATTTACAGATTTCAAAGCAGCTCATTAGGAATACTCGCTCTTTAGGTTAAAAAAAAGGTAGCAATGTTACTTTTAAAATTACAGGAACCCTAGATAAAAAAAATATTTGACATCCTAATTCTCAAGAAACCTAATCAACATCAGACTTTTTGTACATGTATCTTGTGATATTTACCCGGCTCTTGGTGCAAATTCTCTAAATGTTTCCGACAAGATATCTCTAGCTAATCGGCTTTGAGGCGTCATAGACCACGGCTCTTCATTCAGTTGATCATCTAGGACGGCGTCGATTAGTGCCTCCGATGATGTGAATGGAGTACCTGAAAATAAATTGAAATAAAACTGTATTAGTATAAAGTAAATAAGTCATATCTTCGTTGACAAAGTTGGCAATTTTTTGGTAAAACAGTATTTTTTGATGGTTTATTTTTGGTAAAACGCTACTAACAACAGAACATAACGAGATTACGGAAGGGCATTACTTAACTTTATGATCAATAGATCTATGCGAGTGTTCCCATATGCCTTAGATAAAAACTTCTTTAGATTTAACTGACAACATTACCAAAACAAAACAACGCCATTTGATATTGTTCTACAATGCTGCAATTTACGAATATAATAAAAACTAAACATACTGCGATTGTTTTTTAGTTGTTTTGTGTCTATTACAGCGGAAAATTAGCTATAACAACGTAAATGCGCATTTTCGACAAAATCAAGGGCAACCGAACCAGTACAAATGAGGAAAATATTCGTGCAAAAAGCTCACCTGCTACATGTAAAAAACAAAACTACGTTATTTATATAAATAGATAGATGTACGATTATTATTTTCTATTTATGTTGCCAAACTATTGATAACTAATATCCGCCAGCGGTTCCTGGCGAAATCAAACCCGCATAAAAAGTATCCTATTGGATATTCTGATGAAAAAGTTCAAATACCTACTACCTTGTTTCATCAAAATCCGTACAGCCACACAATATGCCTACATTTCATGTTTTGCTTCATCAAAATACATACACAAACTTTTGTCGTCTTTATAATATTAGTTTGATTACAAAAGCTAGACATACCAACGGATCTCAATCTATTGGCTATCGCCCGTCGTACGCGAGCCGCGTCTAGCCCAGCGCCTAGCGCCGCAGCTGCCATCGTACTTTCCATGCATTCTTCTACCTGAAAGTACATAAAAACACCGTGTTTTATTCTCTGTTTCATTCTGAGGTTAAAGATGAATGCTTCTACAAGCAGTGGGAATTTCAAATGTATAATGTCTTTCTGATGTTTTACCTAAGTTAACAGTCGATAAGAGACATGATCTTATCAATCATGGTAATCATATACGTCAAAGTGTATCTATTTAACTCCAAAGGTTCTTAGAATTCAAAGGTAGTCAGAAATACTATTATTTATATTATTTAGCATTATAAAATTACAGGATACATTGTAGTTTTTCAGTGTTAATATCTAAACATCATAGTATACATATTATTATTTTATTTATGTACCTGACTTTCTGTGATAGGAAAGTTATCACCGTTTCTTCTTCTAGCATTGCGGCCTCCTTCAGAAAACTGAAAACAATGAAGAGCTTTCTGTTATTTCTCGTCGTATTGCAAAATCTATATGAAAGATCAACTTCTCCAAACCATAATTATTTATAGTTCTGGATGTCAAAAAGTCAAAAGCAATCAAAACTAAAAATTTTATAACAAAAATCAACACTCACGCTAACAGTCCGTTGGACAGAAGTCCTATTCTTGCAGTTATCCACATATTCTTGTCCTTTCACAAGCAACACGTAACCGCAGTGAGGGAACCAGTGCGCGTGCTCCGACCACGGAGTGTCGCCGGCCTCCCACTTGCCTAGCCCGCCATCGCAGTAGAAACAACGGACCTGGAAATAAGCAGGAGAAATGTTTCAAGTAGGTACCTAAAGAACTATGTTTAACAATTGTAAAAATATCTGAGGGCACGGCAGTGCCCCAGCCAAGACTCGAGCAAAGCGGGCACGGCCGTACCATCTTTTCTCGAAGCGTTTCGCGGCTATTTCAGCCCCCTGTATCTTCCATGTGAACAAAGCTAGGAGTTTAGGTTTTCGATGACCAAGAGTAAGTATTAGAACAAGCTCAGTCCCAAAATTACAAGAAATTTGAATAAATAGTTTACGAGTTATGAGCGATCAAAGTTACACCATTTTGTCACTGACTCACTCACTGACCGATCATCAAAAGTCTAAGGTACTTCTAGCAAACTTAGAACCTTCAAATTTGGCACCAAGATAGGTTATTAGCTACATATAAAGGGAAAATTATAAAAACCTTAAAACTTAATAAAAAAATAGGAAACAAATTTATATTTGCGGTTTTTCAAGAACATTGTGTATGAATTTTGACTGCATTGATAACTTTGTTATTTATTTATGTACAAAATGTTACTATTTGTTTTATTGTTACGTAGTGTGGTATATTGTTATTATGTATTAAATATACATACATATGAATAAAAAAGCTAGGTTAAAATAAAATGAATAATGATAAAATCTTTCATATTATTTTAATGCAGTGCGATAAATACTGCATGCTCGCTCGATAGATGGCGTTGTCCTGGTCTAAATCGCGCTACGGTTTTTAGTTAAAAAAAAAACAAATAATTTCATGTGATAGCGCCATCTACCTCTGAAATAAATCTCTTTTATTCTAAAAGACATTCGATTAAAAAATTCGACAATTTCGAAATTGTTTAATTTATTTTAAAAAAATGTTGTTTACGTGCTAGTTTAGGTCTACATATTTAGTTTGTTATATAAACTCTTTTGCAAAAAAAGCGGGCACCTATTCGAAATCTGAGTTTTAAGGACTTTACGTGTATTTTAAAGGGTTGTAGTATGTTTCTAGCATCAAAAGGGTTAGCCAAGCATGCGTGAGAGTGTATTCTAAATTTGAATTTTGTACAATTGCTAAGAAATTGGTTAAACCTTGTTTTGGACTAATTGCTGGTAGAAAGTTCGTCGGTGTTTTGAAAAGTTTTTGAAGTGATTTTCAGAAAACTGATAATGCAGTCTTAATTAATGATTAATGTACCTTTTTGTTGGATAAAACATTTTTGAAAAACTATGCGTATTTGATAAAATTTTCACCTGCTCTAAATGGGCTATACTGATGATTGATGGCAATGTTAAGAGTTTCGGTATTTTAGTGTAAAGCGTTCTTCTGTTTAGATATTATACCCACGTGTTTTTAAATATCGCTTTTTCATAATTAGACACTATTTAGAGGAGTATCAGTACATTGGGCTGCGACAAAACCAATTTAAAGTATGCAGTGCCGATCGCAACTCGTCTCCTATCGGACTTTGACATTAAAAAATACCAAATTTTGTGATAAATGTTAAAATAAACCACATGAAAAATGATGAGGAGGGTTTAAGCTATCTAAAAAGTCTAATTATTGCCGCGTTGAAGCTCTCTATAACTCCGTAGGTATCGGGTTATTAAACGATGATTTCGCTGAAAGGGAGTCAAGAATTCAAAAGTATTGACCAAACGTATTTTTCTTAATAAATGAGCAGATAGCCAATTATTGTTATAATTTAAGTAGGAAAGTGCTGTAGATGCTAGAAAATCTCGGTGCAGGCAAGTTTATTTAATAAAATGTCAGTGGGATGAAAACACGCTATTTGAACGCTCAGACGCATAGATCTTCGGAGGTCTACGGAGTTTCCCAAGAGACGAGGTTGTTTGAAAATCAGTGATTACGAGACCTTAAGACCTCGTACTCACAGTCTATGCGCAATTTTCTGTATTTTGTAGAATTTCAATATTTTTTAAAATGTTAAAGTCCGAAAGGAGACGAGTTGTGATCGGCACTGCTTACTTTAAATTGGTTTTGTCGCAGCCCAATGTACTGATACTCCTCTAAATAGTGTTTAATTATGAAAAAGCGATATTTTAAAACCCCTGGGTATAATATCTAAACAGAAGAAAGCTTTAGGTATACTAAAATACCGAAACTCTTAACATTGCCATCAATCATGAGTATAGCCCATTTAAAGCAGGTGAAAATTTTATCTAATACGCATAGTTTTTCAAAAATGTTTTGATCTAACAAAAAGGTACATTAATCATTAATTAAGACTGCATTATCAGTTTTTTGAAAATCACTTCAATAACTTTTCAAAACACCGACAAACTTTCTGCCAGCAATTAGTCCAAAACAAAGTTTAACCAATTTCTTAGCAATTGTACAAAATTCAAATTTAGAATACACTCTCACGCATGCTCGGCTAACCCTTTTGATGCTAGAAACATACTACAATCATTAAAACCATTTGAAATACACGTAAAGTCCTTAAAACTAAGATTTCGCATAGGTGCCCGCTTTTTTTGCAAAAGAGTGTATTTAGTTAGTTGCATGTAAGTTAATTTAATTTGTTATATACTTAGAGAAGAAGGAGACCTACAAAAAATAAATTAGATCCCACCAAAAACATTAAATGTAAAAAAAGCCAATCCTCTACGCAATTCCTCCACCGTAAAAAGTTTTGAGATCGCATAGAAGCCAAGTCCTGTTCAACTTTATTTGTAATAATAAATCAATATTTTGTGACTATATCAATAGTTTTGTTCACATTACAATAATATTGTCTTGGCCATGAGCACACGTTAGTAGTCGCTCCCTGAAATAATGTGTAAATACCATTGAATTGATACCTTCTATATGGACATGATTTTACGATTGGACTGATTGGAAATTGAGATCACCATGGACCAAACATGCGCCATAGTAAATGCGCAGTTCATGATTTTGAATGATACTGACTGTCGCTCATTTAGTAACTGATTTGAAATTGAAAAAACTAAAAGTATTTAATTCTGTGATATTAAACTTCATGATTGACTTTCACCTCTCCAAGATATGCTATATTATATTTGTAGTTTATTGTGCTCATGGCCAAGTCAATATTATTGTAAAGTGAACGAAACTATTGATATGGTCACAAAATATTGATTTGTTATTACAAATAAAGTTGAACAGGACTTGGCTTCTATGCGATCTCAAAACTTTTTACGGTGGAGGAATTGCGTAGAGGATTGGCTTTTTTTACATTTAATGTTTTTGGTGGGATCAATTTTACGTGAATGAATATACCTGGAAATAGAGAAAATTAAAGAGATATTTTTTTTGGAGTTCTTAAGGACGTAAGTTACAAGAGCAATATGAACAGTTATTTGTACACGCTTCCGCGACTTTGTTTGGAAGGATCATATTCATTAGATTAGTTAGCTACCTTCCATTTTAGTGTGTTAACATAACCCGTCATAGTAACGCACATTTTAGTAGGTCATGTTTATTTATTATTTTATTTATGACATCCATAAGTGTACAACGCAGGTATTGTATTTCTTTTGTTTTTTTATTCCTGGCAAGTCAAGAAACCTTGTTTCCTGGGAACCTGA
Organism: Helicoverpa zea x Helicoverpa armigera; assembly: GCA_033682625.1. Taxonomy (NCBI): domain Eukaryota; kingdom Metazoa; phylum Arthropoda; class Insecta; order Lepidoptera; family Noctuidae; genus Helicoverpa; species Helicoverpa zea x Helicoverpa armigera. The sequence continues at coordinate 2,242,396 of JAWIIS010000005.1, read as the reverse complement.
AGTTCCATTTACATAGTTTATCGAAAACTGTGAATTGTGTATTGGTTTCGTATTGTTGTATCGTTTACCTGGTCATCAGTCCCGGTATGGAAAAATCCAGCTTCAGCGAGCGCTCTCGGCGCTTGATGTCGGTCCGCTGGCCAGCGGTCGAAGCTGGCTAGACGAGCAGCTAGTGATGCGTATTGTGGGTGTCTCGCACCTCCGCCAACAACGCCTAGGGTGCGCCAAGTACCGCCCTGGCTTAGTACGCGCTCGTTGTGAGCTGCACCCGACCTGTGACAAAAATCATAGTAAGTATGGATAATAGGATGCCATGAATCTTACGGTCGTTCCCAATATTCTATGTATCGATTGATTTGCTTATGTACTAAAGAACAAATTTTGAAATTTGCCCCTCACTAGCAGATAATGTCAACTTCCTTTCTCTTGTAAGCAAAATAACGAATAGATACAATATTAGGAAGGGCGGTTAGATAGCACAGGGAGACAGCACAGATAGAGAATACTTTTGCCTTCTTGTTCAATAAGTTGCCACACATGTTAGCCTTGCTCGATTAGCACAGAGGAAGGGTGGTTAGACAGCACAGGGTGCCATAGCATAGAGAATACTTTTGTCTTCTTGTTCAATAAGTTGCCTTGCTCGTAGAACAATAATAAAATAATTGTGTTGGCTGTTGTCCTATTCATTGGTCTACACAGCTGAGCAATGCTTAACTCGGTATCTCAAGATGTATAGTCCAAAGGGCGATTTTGTTTAGTCTGTCAGTTTTCAGCACCTATGGATGCACTCAGAGATATTTAATGGTTCCTTAAGCCATTCCTTAGTGAAGGATTTCTTTGACAATCCGTCACTAAGGAGTGACTTAAGTAATCAATAAATGTGTCCGAGTGTGAGGGAGTCCTACATAGTCTAAGTCGTATTGGTTTTGTTCTTGGCACTTGTAGGGTTTCTAACTAGCACATTCATGCTTGAGATAAGAAGTTTTTAATCAGGGGAAATACTGCAATCTCATCAACGTAATACGATAACACCTATCGCAAAACCGGTATTCCTGTTAATCTTCTAATATTGTGTATTTAGAGCCTTAAATCTGTGATTTAATCCGTGTAGAAAATAACCGATTGTATCTTTGTATACTGGACTAGCTTCTGCCAGCGGTTTCACCCGCATCCCGTGGGAACTACATCCCTAGTAGTAGCCTATAGCCTTCCTCGATAAATGGGCTATCTAACACTGAAAGAAATTTTCAAATCGGACCAGTAGTTCCTGAGATTAGCGCGTTCAAACAAACAAAATCTTCAGCTTTATAAAATTAGTATAGATAAGCATAAAAAGTTTGTCTACCTAAAGAGCAAGTACCCGTAACTACCCGTGAGGCTGTGCGGTGTCCGAAGCAGGGGTCGATGACCGCAACAACAATGATTTATTTTGTAGATCGCGCGATCTGATTTAGTTACAGTCAGTTTAGCGAAGAAGAAAGGTAGATGAGTTAATTATACGACTATGAATAAACTAAAACTATAATTATCCAGTACCTATGTCTATGTACATGATTATTATGATGTTCAACATCAAAAAAAAAAAATATACACATATTTGACACACACATTTATACACATAAAAACTTTGACTTAACCGCTTCATGAAGATTTTATGTACTTCGGTAAACACTTTGTTATTCATACAGCCAAATCGATTTTTTTTCTTTCTTTCGCAAAAAAAAAAAAAACAAATCATATGATAAAAGCGCTCACCTAATCCGAATCATTGATATATTGTCAGGTCGGCGTAGTGATAAGGTTCAATCAACTTTCTTCTAAGAGATTCAGGTCACTTCAGAAATTCTGAATTCATCCGGTAATAAGATTTTCTTCGAAGTTAGTACACAGACATTCACAGTTCATAAACAACGAAAACACTTGCAGTAACACGGAATTTATAGCCATTTATTAGACAGTGAAGTCCGTAACTTTAGCTATAATAATATTTAAATTTGAAAACATTATTCAGTAGAAAAACGAATTTATTTCAACGCGAACGAAGCGACCGCACACTCAAGAGCCTTACTAACTACTAATTGTGATATCGGGAACTACCCATTGTGTTATTTGACTGCTAAATGACTAAGTGGCAATGTAGGTTGCTTCTTGCTTCCGAATAATGCAAATATTTTCCTACTATTCGGAAGCGACTTATGACCGAGGTTTCAATGTAAATCTTTTGTTACAGAACTACCATTTACGTAGTTAGCAGCTGAACGCTTGCCCTTCGATTAGTTTACCTTCTAAAACGTTGCTCAGTTTCAATGTCAGATTTTAGGCTTCTATTTATTTTAATTTTTTTATGGGGGATATATAATACTGTATGAAGCTTACTTCCTTATTTATTGTGAATGCGACAATTGCTTATTACATATTATTTATTTATTTACACATATGTTTAGTTTATGCACTATCATCTTGTTAACAACTTTTATTTGTGTTATTTTTCTGTTTACCGGTGCTTTCAAATTCAGTTTATTTGAAGTACTTATCTGCATATCAAATTGCCGATAACCATACCATAATATTGGAATGCAATCATTTGTGGTCACATTCAATCAAAATATGACAAAAGAAGTAGTAAGTTCCAGTACTTAACCGGATAAAATAAGGCCTATGTCACCCGAGGACATAGAGGGACACGGGGGTATAGATATACCTACATAGATTACATGTAAACAAAAATACATACGACTGCGGTAAGTTGTTGGGATTGGTAGGAGGCGACTGCGCTCGTGGGGTATCGTTAGGCGGTGACGGCGAGAGTGACGGTGACGAAGACGTAGAGATGTTCCCGGCCTGAGCCTGCTGAGCTGCCTCCAGACCTGCCGCGTGCTGGCACCGAGAGAAATACCTGCAAACCACGAGGTTACAATGACCACCCGATATTTGTTTACGAACCTTCAGTGTTAACAGGTGATTCTAAAGATAAATATTGTTATTGGCACATGCTAGAGTTTGTTTATCTATATTAAATACGATTAGTCATACAATTGAAAAGGTTTTTTATTTCTAATCTTAGAATAATCCCTGACAAAATTGATGTGGTTGAAGCTGCAAAAACAATTAATGGTGCTACGTATGTGTCATGATTTTTCTTATAATCACAGCATTACGCAAGACACAATGGGAATACCTGACGGAGGTAGGTACAATAAATGCAAGATTTTATTGTGGTGTCTTTCTGTCACTTAATGACTAGAAAATATGTAACTAGCATAGGTTGAACAGGAAAGAATTTGAGATGGCTTTTTTGCAATCTTACTCCTGAATTTAACTTACAATCAGATACAAACATCAAGAATGATATAAGTAAATGAGAAATATCTTTTAACATTGCATCATATTCCTTGCACAGATTTGTGAGATACTGTAACACAATCAAAAATATCATAAACCTTCTTTACTTTTTTTAATATAGCAAAATTTAATTAATTATTGCATTTTACTAGGAAGGGCTGGTACTGAATAATATTAAAATTATTAGGATCTACTATTTTACTTACATTCGGTGTACTTCAAGTGGTGAAACAGAGCTGAAGTGATTGTATGGGGCCAATTCTCCACCGCACCAGGCGCACCGCAATCTACCTTCCCCAGCGTGGTAGAACCCAGCATTAACCAATGCTTGACGGGATACCGATGTATCCTATAATAATAATGAAATATTACACACATCTATAAAGTATGACAAATACTTGTGAAGCTGTGATACTTCTTAAGAATGGGATCGTAACAGGATATAAAAATTGTATAAAGCTTGACAGTTTGCAATCAACAGCTATGAAAAATAAAATAACAAAAGATCCCATTCCTTATGAAGAGTCACACCATTTACCTATAACGATAAACAAACTATTTTCAGTTGTCAAATCATCTTTTTGCAAATCTGTGGTAATTCGGTTTGGTTATCATTATAGTTAAATGGTGTAACTCACACATTCAAACAACAAAACAATTTTAAATTAGAAAAAGCGCTGCCAAGCAATTATGAAGTTTAAATGCATATTTCATCATTCAGTGCTTTTATGTAAATACATTTTATGACAATGTCATGATATTGTTAAGACATCATTCAGTTACTGATCATGTGCTTACAAATGTTCCGTCTAAGTACAAGTGTATAAAAATAGAACTTTATCTTTCCTCATGCACAATCTTGTTAGCTATTATTTACATAGTTTAATTACGTACTGCGCTGAAAAAGTAATGTTTTCATACTTAATTTAATTCAATAATTGACCAAGGGGAACCAGTTAGATCAATACTAATAGGGTCATAATATAAAACTTGGAATAGGTTTTCCCCCTACATCTACATAAATTAAATGAGAAATTTTATAAATAAACTTAAACTTCCCAATCTGCAATTTATATTGTTTTTTATTTGATTACTAATGTATGTTGTAGCCTTGATGACCTGAATGCCACAAGGAAATCTCAGCGTTTTAGGGAGTAGATACCAGTTTTTTATAAAATATTACTATGTACAATTCAACCTTTAAAATTACAAAAAGAGAGATTATGTTCTTACATCCCAATTAATAAAAGACAGAAGTCTCAAAGCATCATTCTTATATGTTTCATCTTCTTCTGTGAGACCGTAATCAGGTGCAGTGTATGTATGGTCATTCTGCACATCGTCAGGAGGCACGGACGGTCTACGAGTGTATATGGATGGTGGGCAGTCTGGCCCCAGGACTAAAGGCACATTGCCCGAGAATTCAGGATGCACAACGAACGGGCAGTTTGGCTGCAATTGCCGATGCCTCCACATCACCTGGTCTCCATAATTCCACTGCGATATCTTACTACCACAACAAAAGCACTTCACTTCTGTACCTTCGCCCGTATAGAAAAACCCTGCTTTAGCGATCCTTATAGGATCTACGGGTGCTGATGAAGGCCAATCGGTAAATGTATTAAGTCTATTTGTCTCATAATTCATTTTAATATTAATGTGAACACAACTGCACGGACTGAAATGATAGACTATAAGCTACAGGTACTTATGCAAACTTGATTCTTACTCTTACTGTGTTATTGGTTTAGTGAAAGAAATGCACAACTAAAATGCCTGATGGATGATTTTATCATTAGATACAGCATAAAAATAAATAATCTCACGAATGACGAATAAACACACGATCAATCAAATCAATAGAGCTATGCAATAGAGAAACACAGAAAAAAAATGAAAGAATGACGGGAATAGACTATTTTTGCCATAAAGAAAGATAGACAATAAGGATGAAATTAGAGTCCTTTGTTGAAAAAAATATTTCCGTATTTTATTTTATTTTTAATTTATCTTTAGAATCAGATTATTAAGATTATAATGGCCAAGAAAAAAAATATTAAGTCTACTAATATCGATTTTTTTGGCAATAATTATGATTACGACAATGTATGCTTGAAACGGAGCCCATACGTTAATTTGTAGTGTCAACGTCAACAGACGTTATGTCAGTCATTTAAATCCAAATCCGGCGGCACCGCCTTTTTCGTAATTTGTTTCGGCCTCCACGTTTCGTCTAGATTGTGTGACAAACCTTAATCATGCTTATTTATATTGCGTTGTTCCTGTTTGTCGTATGTGCCTTAGGACTTGTTGTACATTTTTCGTTAGATAAAAAAGTTGTTTACAAGGATTTGAGAGGTAAACATGTAGTCGTAACTGGTGGATCAAGTGGAATAGGCAAAGCTGCTGCAGTGGAAGCAGCCAGACTGGGAGCTCATGTAACAGTTATCGGTCGTGATGTAGCAAAGCTTACTGCAGCCGTAGCCGAGATAACCGCCAACTGCTCCGATAAAACTAACCAAAAAATTCAGTATGCGGCTCTAGACGTAACGTCTGATTATAAAGCTATAGAACAATGCTTTGCTTCGATAGAGGAGAAACAAGGTCCTATATTCATGTTGGTTAACTGTGCTGGCATGTGCATATGTGGCCAGTTTGAAAAAATGGAAATTGATGCCATAAAACAAATGATTGACTTGAACTATTTTGGCACCGCCTACCCTACACGATATGTTTTGCCAGGAATGAAGAAAAGAAATGAAGGTCTGATTGTGTTTGTGAGCTCTGAAGCTGCATTGGTTGGTAAGTGCAAAATTATCACATGGATGTGATTGATTATTTTGAATTTGTAGGATTTTGAAACATTATAGGATGAAAGATTGAAATAAAATGACAGAATCCATATACCTCAAAACAATTGTTAGTAATAAAGCATATTATTTTCCTCTATCATTTATACTTATTAAGCTTTATCATCATACATACCATTTCTCTCTTGACAAATAAATTCTACCTTTCCAGGTATATATGGATACAGCGCCTACAGTGCTGGCAAATGGGCAGTCCGTGGCTTAGCAGAGTCAGTCATTATGGAGCTTGTGGGCACCGGAGTAAGGTTGACAATAGCTTTCCCTCCTGACACTGACACCCCTGGCTTGAAGAATGAAGAGTTGACCAAACCAGAGGAGACCAAACTTATATCGGGAACAGCTGGCCTGCACTCTGCTGAGGATGTTGGCAAACAAATGATTCATGATTCTCTTGTAAGTGTAGCTTAATATTAAAAAGTTTTAAATTCATATCATCAACTCCTTGTATGTCACTAATCATAAAGTGATCTGCTCTCTCGCATACAAAGGGTTAATGGTGAATGTTTCTTAGTCAAATGGGTGGATGAGGAAATTCAAATCAATTTATTAATTATCGCTAAGTACTGTAAGTGGTATCGAATAGTAACAACCACTTCATATGTATTCATTTGCAGTCAGTCTAGAAAATTGTTTGGCGGAAAATGGTCTCTCTTTATAAAAAGGAAATTTAATATTTTTCTATGTATTGATAATTTTGTTAATTTTGTTTCAGGTTGGCAAGACCTATTCTGTCTACAGCCTTTCTGGTACACTTCTAACAACTTTGTTTGGTGGTTCCATAGAGAATGGTTCTCAAGTAGCACTGCAAGTGTTCTCAATGGGATTTTTAAGAATCATCATGGTGGGTATTTTGTTATCTTTTAACAAAATTGTAAGAGATGGTCTTAAAAAGAAGACTGATGTTAAAAGCAAATAAAATGTATCTGTACAATTTAATGTTCTTAATATTTATATAAGCCACATATTATTTGCTTGACCTCTTGTATGTTGCTAGTTATAAAACAATAGAAAATCAATCTGTTTCGCATATATCTGCACTCAGACATACAATGGGTTAATAAATAAATGTTTTATATAAACAATCAACATATAATGTTGCTTATAAACTATGCTTTACATTATTAAAAGTACATCAGCAATAATCTTAGTTAATCAAAATCTTAATTATAGTACTTATTATTTTTTTCAGTTTGTAGACTAATCGTTTTATTATAATGAACAATAATTTTAATTTCTATATTCAATTTGAGTAGATATATCATATGTGGCTTAGAAACTGCAATATGATTGCAATAATGTCTTATGAACTTTAAACAGATTAATAAATTGTTGTAATGCCAAAAAATCTAACCACCGGAAAATATTACTAATTGCTATGGAAAAATTACAAAATACTTGTTCTATACAATTTCTAATAATCAAACATGATATTTTCATACGTTTTTTTCACTTTTATTTTTTAAGAGATAACAATATTCATAGTTGAACTAAGTCATATTCGTAACAGTATTAAGTACACAAATATTTTATTAAGGGATCAATAAATGCATTTTTGGGATTATAATTATTTTGTTATTATTTTAATGTTAAGTATTGCATGGATTCTGTTGATACATCAGCTTGAAGCCATCTCCAACGTAGGATTCATCAGAACGAAACCATACTACAATAGGGCCTGCATTATTATCTGAAAACAAAAGAGAAAATCTTTTTGTTTTTATGTAGAACTTCACATTACTATCTATATTTAAAGCCCTGTAATGCAGAGGAGATAGATCCATTTTTCTCCTTAATTAATGAGGACTGCTTGAATGTTACTTCATATACCTAAAAGTTTTTTTTTTATTTGTCTCCTCAACATTTTCGCTATACAGCTAAATAGATATGTCACCAATATTGAGAATATTGAAAGTTACCTGTAATAGGTGCATCTACAGTAAAATCCTGAAACACGGATCCGTCATTGAGGCGGTCTCCGCAAAGCCTTGTAGCAGTTATCAGCAACCAATCGTTGGGACAGTTTAGGATTTCCACTCCTGCCTGTCCCGGAGGAATAACTGGTAATCCATCTGGAAGTAAATGGGATTAATGATTAACTTTTCGTCACCCGTATTTAGTTGGCTATGATTTAATTTATAAATCGCTACTCCATCGTTGAATTTTCTACTCAAAAGTCGAAATTCAAGAGCCCAAGAAAAAAACTGTGTTTATTTCGTGACACCTACAAATGGCCTGCCAACGGCTTCAGAAGGATCACAAATTCGATCCCAATCCATTAAAATATTAGCGTGAACGTTCTGTCAGTATTCTAGGTGTAGGACGTGGTTTAGCTTAGAGGACTAATTTAATAATGAAATCATTAAGTAATTTTGCTATAATGTCTATGTATAGTACCTAGTTGTACCTATAAGGTTCACTATTATAGCGCAGATTACAAGTATAATGATTCATTATGGTGCTTAATGACACTAATGTGGGTTTATTACGTGAACTTACATGTGTCGTAATTGACTATCTCCATGGTACCCGTGTTGGTGTATGTCACGCTACAAGTTTCTGCCTTACGCTCAATGCACATAGCGTAATTGAGATTGTTCTGAAATGTGACAAAATATTAAAGGAATATCAATTTTTCATTATGTTACTGCCTCCTAAACTTTCCTTTAAAATATTCGGTAACAGTGGCGAGGGGTGGTTTAATGAAATAGGGAAGCCGCAGCAAAAAAAAAACTGGGGGGGGAGTACTCAGGGATGGGGGGGAGAGGTAATGGAGGTAATATCTCAGTCCACTTTTTAGCACTGACTGAGAGACTGATAGTTTGAACATGTTTTCTCGAGGAATTCGGCAGATTATTAATATCTATAAAACTTTATTATCTTTAGTTAGGTATATTAACTACTAGAATCTGAGAAAAGTTGGCACTAGAAACAATACATTTTAAGTATTTAATTTACAACGGCCTGTTAGCCATTCATATCTATCGTAGGTATATGTTTCATAAATCCGTCAGGACGTAAGTAATTTTAATATTGACGTAATATAGGTAGGTAATTCACCCGTACGGCGTGCCCGAGTTTTAAAACACGTTTTTATTCTCAAAACTTAACCTTGAAAAATAGGTTCCTTCCTAAAGTAAATAATCTGTCGGAAAACAATCTAATGCGATAAATGCTATCCTAGTCAAGTTTTAAAAGTAGGTACACTAAAAAGAAACCTGATGCAAACTGTCTACGTATCAAAATGACTCGTTTCAACGTAGGTCTCTCTATTTTCACTACACACACTGTACTTGTACTGAGTACCAGGTCACAGTGCGATCGCGAGGATAAGTAGGGAGTAATGATACTGCCAACTACTATGAATACAAAAAATTATAAATTCCCAAGTAGGGTGATTAAATCGCGGAGAATCTTAACACCGCGATTCAGGATTTGCATAAAAATGCACAACGCCATCTATGTTGACGTAATGTAACTAAAACACTTACATAAAATATTATACACACACGAACTATGTTATTTCCAAATGATACAATAAATTCAGTTAAGTAATACAAAGAAAAAATTGTTAATGGTATTATCTAAAACAAAATAAGAACAATGAGAGTGAATTTGTCTGATTTGTTTGTTTACATATTTGAGAGCTCTAAGCGCTGTCACTCGCGCGTAGACAGATATAGCTACTCTACTCTTGACGCGTTCTTTCTCGTTCACTCGCGAGTTTTGATTGGTGGAAGCCGCTCCGTGAGCCGGGTTACCGCTCGCCCATAGTTTGCGAACATCGCGTGGCGCGGCGTGGATGACGTCACGCAAGCGTAGTTTTGTATGGAGGAGGAAGCCGCGGCTTGTTTAGTAGGAGCAAAATGTTTCAAGGAATTTATAGACAATTTTTTTTACGGTGGTAGGCGTTTTGTTATACCTACATATTTAAATTGTGTGGTTTAAATGATTATATTAATTATATCTATACCTATATTATAACTTATACCTATGCTTCTTTCTCGAAATTCGAAAGGGAAGCCGATGGGAATCGGCTTATAGGGACGCCTCGCCACTGTTCGGTAAGTATTTCGATATACTTACTAAATAACTGGGTGTTCTAGCAATGACGATGTCAGATTTATCTCGATAGTTGAAAGATTCCAAGTAGCCTTGAGGTTCTGTGTAGTATTGTAAGCAGCCTGAAGGCGCCGCGAGCTCATCGGACGACGTCAATTGCGTTACCTAAGTAAGAGTCATTAATTAAGAGCTGTTCGCCTCTATCTGTTAACGTTTTTGAAAAAAATCTGCGTTGATTGGTAGGTACCTTTATAGAAAAAAGTCTGCTGTCAGAAGATACGGTCTGGAATGTTAAATAAATTGGCCCTTCAACGTCACCGACTTCAATATACACTGAAAAACAAAGCGATGTAAAAAATCTATACTTGTTCAGCAAATATCGATTGAGTTATTGAGTTTATTACCATGTTGACCGGAATTGATTCCGCAAAGTATCGGTATTATGTTATTGAGATTTTGTCCTGAAACAATGAACTGGTCATACTGGCATGATCCATCTGTTGGTGGAAGTAGCTGAAAAAAAACCGGTTATATTAGTATGTAAGTATTATACCTGCACATTCTATAAGTGCCCCTACCTGTATGCGTCACTGATTAAGGTTTACCTAATGTAAAACTCGAGGTCCTAAGCAAGTATGATTCTGGATCTGGACCATATGGGATCTAGGTATTATTAAATGATATCTTTTAAGAGCTTGATTTGTGTCCGGTTGGTCATAAAGGGTCGACTTGTTACAGAGACCGTAGGCCTATTTATTGCAGCGTGGACGGTAAGTACACATGACCGTCTGTCTAACGTACCTATCTGTAGTAGGTACCCAAATTAACCTTAACCTTACCTACCTCAAAATTAGAGAAGTCTAAACGTATCTGTTTTACGTCTTCAGAAGCTTTGTCCAAGGCGAAAGCACAAGACAGCCGTTCAGTGCTTGGTGAAGGGAAGTCTGGATTAGTGAACCAGCCCGATTCTGCCGCTGATCGGCCGTCACACGCAAATTGAGCTGGAATATTGACATTATCTTACATATTTTAGCTAGCTAAATCAGTGCGAGAATTAAAAAAAGAAAGTAAGAAAAAATGTTACAAAACTTTTACGTAGTCAATGAAGGTACTGTGCTTTTCATTTGAAAAATACTGGTTTTGTTTGATTAGCACTTACTAACACAACACGTTCCATATCCGTCAGCACAAGTCCCCATTGTAGATCCACCAGATTCGATGCACTCAGCTTCAGGCAGACATGTTCCTTCTAAACCACTGCTAGATACACACGACACATGATCAAATTCCACTACCTGAAACACTTCTAAAAACCTCGTCTTAGATTTCGGTTTTGAATTTAACTGCTTCGATTGTCTCGGTTTCACTGCAGGACACTTTTTACGAACAAGTTTCCTTTTGGGACGTATTCTATGCAATACGTTTATATTTTCTATAGAATTATTGAAATTTAGTATCCGATCAGAAGGATTTAAATAGGAGGCATTGTTATCACTCCTCATATCGCCATTATGAGTGTCTGATGCCGTAAAATAATCGTTGCGTTTAAATTCAGATTTTTTGGGATCAATTAACACCAAAGGCATGAAATTATGTTCATTATTTTGGATGTAACTGGGTCTAAAATCTGTATTTGACGAATTGTGATAAGAGTCTCTCCTTTCAATGATAGTCGCGGAATACCACCGCTCTGCCTTGGTCACTACGATGGCGCAGAGAATTAAAATTACGTGTTTTTCAAAAGAGTACATTTTAAGCACAAATGAATGCAAAGACCAGCCACTAATGCACGTACAAATGAATTGCAGTTAGTGTGACGATGCACTTGGGTTGCCCCGTGGGGACAGCGTGACGAATGTAATTATTGCCTAGAAATCGTTCTGGTTTGCTTATTTGTCCCATTTACTGAATAACGGAATGATGTAGGTACCTATGTAGGTAGGTCCATGTACCATGGTTAGGTACCAATTTGTCTGACTACATCGTTTAGACTTGTGCCATATCAAACTAACCAATTTAACGTAGGTAGGTACACATAATAGTCTAGGCTGACAGGTTTAGGTCATACAGATCAGTTTGTCATGAATAAAAGACAAGGCGAACCGCACCCTGTCTGACAATCTAACACGTGCTGATAATATGCTAATTGTATTAAATATTAGGCAAATGAAATATTCAGTTCTCGTATATTTATCTATTGATTAGTTATCGGCTGTGTCAGTTGCACAAAGCTAAATTAAAGTTGAAGCTCACTCTGTTGCTGACACTTTTTATCTTGTTGACAAAGAAAGAGCCAGAAATAGATTTAAAGAAGTTTCAACTTTGCAATGTTGTAATCATCATACTGCTCTTTAGAATGAGGGGTTTCGATACTTTTTCTGCCGCCAGGCGGCGCTTCGTATGCGTCAGGTCCAAACAGCTGCCAAATAGTATGGAATTGTAGGGTCCGAACTTATTGTTTATTGAAATTCTGTTATATTGGAAGTGTTATTGATTTTATTATGGACTACGGTCAGAATAAGGTTTCCGAACTAAAAATTGAGCTAAGAGAGAGGGTGCAAAAGTCACTGGTACTAAGGAAAAGCTTGTTGAATTTGTTAACACAATATGATTTAGTTTTTTTTATTTACTCAACCTCAATAGTAAAACAATAATGCAGTGCTTTAATTATAAAATAAAAAAAAACACTAAAATCGTTCACTATTCATAGTAAAGATAAGCACTTTGACAGTTACCTGGACCTGACGACTCGGTGCTGCCACCTCGTGGACGCCATTTTAGAAAACCCTCATTGTCTGTGGAGGGGATTTTATACTTGCCTACCTATCTACAAATTTCCCTTTTTATTCTTAGTAGATATCTATATGATTTCCTGATCATGCCTATTTTATTTTTTAAGCAATACGACGTAATTAGGTTAGGCCCAATAAACAAACTTGTTGAGTTTGAGGTAAGAAGTTCTAGATAAGTTTAATAATAATGTAGTCACCAAACTGGGCCAGTACAGCAATCAGTCCTATTATAAGTAATTCACCTATGTCGCCTACGTATGAAACTTGACGAACTTGGTCTAGATATAAACGGAGATTATTGTTATTATCATGGGTACTAGGTACGTATTGTTGGTTGGTTGGTTAGGTACCTACAGCCGAGGTGGGTCAGTACCTAAGTTCATACACTACCTACATACTGCGAAGGTACTGGCGTTACTTTTTTATGCTTAGGTACTTTCATATCCACTTATGTAATGACGCAATGTTTCTTGAAATTGCACTCAGTGACATTAGAAACCAATTACGGGACTAACTTACTATACTTACTTAAATTATTCGTTACATTAAATATTTTGGGTGTTCGTTCTGCAAAGTTCTAGGTACAGCAACGCATCTTAAATTATGAAGCTGGCCAAATAAATATAATTATGAACGGGGCGCCAGCTTAAATTGCACCCGAGTGAATCGCAGTGAGGGATAGGTACAGTCAACTTCAGGTCAGTGGTAACAGTTTTATAGGAAAATCGCACTTATTACTATTGAGTTAAGGTGCATGACCGTACCTACCTACTTTAATACTTACCTACTTGATATGCACTCGGGTGCCGTTTAAATAGCCCAATGTGGAATAAGACATGGAATGGCTTCTTACACACAGATAATTAGTACCTATCTAAATATTTCAGCACGTTATTGAGTCGCCGGCCGGCTGGTCAGCCCGGCTATGTATTGTCCTTGTTTACTTGCCACGCCCTGCGCACGCGCTTTTTCCAAAGCTCTACAGACACGCATACAATGAATGCTGTCATACATTATGTCGCGTATGCCTTATCACACATGTGTCCCTTCATTCTAACATACTGGGCCAGTATAAAAGGCTGACGCGCCTGCCGATTCAAACATATTGGTCTGAGCTTTGAGGGGTTGAACACTAAATATGCTTTTAAAAGTAAGTATTAACTATTTCTTAATTAGTTACAACTTATGCTTATGGTGTAATTAAATATATTTTATCACGTCAATTCAATAGCAATCCCTTCTTTGGCTCACATAATAAGTGAAGCCAGATAAGTATTTGGGATGGACAGTTAAAAGTTTCGTGGAAACGCTTGAAAATTTCAGAATACTAAGCTTTAATTATATACCTACTTACTGAAGACGTGTTTATTTTCCTTTCTAGTTATTACTTTTGGTGTGCCTGGCTGCCGCCGCCCACGCTGGGCTCGTGTCTCCTGTTTACAGTTCTCCCTATGCCTATGGAGGCTGGAACCCATACAGCTCCTACCCTGCTCAACCAGCAGTTTCTTCTCAGCATTCTAATATTCTGAGGTCACCGTTCAATCTTGGCCAGGTATATCATCGCCGTTTGATTCCACCCTGGGTGTCTCTGAGGGTTTCTTGCGACTTTTTGTCTCCTTATTTACCTACTTACCTATGTACCTATTTTCTAACGTTTGTTTTTTAAATATTTTAAATAGGTATCCACATACACGAAATCGATTGACACGCCTTTCTCCAGTGTCCGGAAAGCTGATGTCCGCGTGAGCAACCCCGGTGTCGCTATTTCTCCTGCGTACTCGCACGGTTTTGCTTCGCCGCTGGTTTCCCATGTTGGCGTAGCTCCCGTTGCCAAGGTAAGCTTAAATAAAAGGTGATTCGACATTTACAGATTTACCGATTCAATTTTAATGGTTTGTTTTTTTTTCAAGGTTGCTACTACGGCTGGTCTTCTAGGTGTAGCATATTCAGCCGCACCCACAGTCTCCCACATGACTTACACCAACGGACTTGGCCTCGCCTACGGCTGGTAATAACCAGTATGATAACGGTTGTTAGAAAGTTTATTTTTAAATTGTAAATGCATAGATGATTCCTCTTAATTTGTTACCTGTTAGTTGTTAACATAAATTATTTACCTTCGTGGTAATATTTTTATAAATATATTATTTTCAAAAATAATCAGTTTTTTACTACACACACATCATTTAATAAAATTTCCTTGAGCTTCAGATTAATCTGTTAAATTTGTTTAACGAACGGAACACGGGCCAAGATTTCGTAGGGGTGGTTCCTTCAACATGGGTTTATACATTTTGAAACACTGATTCGCAATACTAATAAAACTAGAAGGAACTAAAACCACCATCTTATATTATCTTTCTTGAAACAAAGACAGAATTAAACTCTCAATATGCACTGGCTCAAAATACTGATATTCCACGAGAGAGCAAAGGTATTTCAGCACTCAGTCACATCACATTTGATTACGTCAAATTAACGTCACAAATGTCAAGGGATCCTTTGCAGTTCTGTGGCAGCAGCAGGCGATTGTCAGTTTTGTTGACGTAGTTCTAGTTGCCATTTTTCATTTGCCAAGTGGAATCTGAATAAATAAAACAAAAATTACTTGTGTATAAATAAAGATACGGGACTTACCTACTTTTAAGTCAGTAATACCTTCGGCCTAGATACCTGCGCTTGTTTGTTCACGTCGCGTTACTCCTGTGTGCACATGTATTATCTTTATAGCCAGTGAGTGAGTGATAGTGGTCGTAAACATTCACATTGTACTTGTGTAAATTGTCTGGCAGGTTTAGTTGTAGTCTTGAATCGTAGTGAGTATGTCTGATAGCGGGGACAGCGACGTTGCGTGGACGTACTACAAGGATCGCCCAGAATGGAGCGACGTGACTCCCGTGCCGGAGGATGAAGGTCCTAACCTAGTCGTTGTCATTGCTCATTCTGAGAAATGTACGTATACGGTAACTACGGTTCTACAGTTTGTTCTTAAAATTGAGTTAATATTCCTATATTTAATTACATCATTAAATTTTAACCTTCAGTTTAGAAAGGACACGTAAGTCATTAAAGCTCAATGCATTAATTTCCATAACTTGATTATGTTTTCCAATATCATGCTGATGACCCTAGAATGACCCTTTGACTGCTATATTTCACTTGGTTCAACTTTTGAGGAGTTCCATCACCAAAAAAACTATTACTGAATATATGTTCCTGTGATAAATGTTCAAAAGTTTCTAACTAAATGCATTTAATTCCAGTTGTGGATGTGTATGATTACTTCCGAGCTGTACTTAAAAACAATGAGAGGTCTGAACGAGCGTTACATCTTACTAAGGACGCTGTGGAACTAAATCCAGCTAACTATACAGTGTGGCAATACAGGTGAGTCTAAAATAACATAAAGATATGCCTGTCTTCATTAGCAGTGGCAGGAATATATTTATCAGCTAAACACTATAATGAACCTGTAAATTTATAATGACTGGATGACTGCCAATGATACCAATTAGATCGAAAATAACATCTTGTTATACGCCTATTGTTTTGCATTGTAAAGGTGATATACGATGATCATGGTTAAAAATAAATATGTTTATGAGATGTTAAATTTAATATTTGAGTGTATATGCAAGCCTTTATTTGGTTGAAAATAGGCTTATCATATTTTGTTTTCAATTGTCATGCTGTGTCAGCAGATAATATATTATATCAGTTTTGATTATGTTGATTGTCTACTGAAGTATTTACTTTGATAGTATAATTTGTACATCCAATATACTAGAATATGATCTCTTCAAAGAACTATTAAAAGCACCTGTGTTATAAATTGTAGATAAGGTCATTTACAAGGACTTATAAAGGCCTAACAAATATAATGTATCTGAGTCAGGGTTTTCCAACTTAATAAAACCAAAAATCTAACTACCTATTGTTTATTGACAAAACCTTGCTTGCCTTAACCCTCTGAAATCTTGAATGAAAACACTGTATTTCGATGCCTTGCTGAGATTGACTGGACCGATACTTATGATGGACAGCTGAACAGTGAACCACTTGGTCACTCCAGATTTAGATGAATTAAAATGTTCATGTACTTGTTTAATTTATTACAGGAGAGATCTGCTGAAAGCTTTGGGGACTGACTTAAGACAAGAGTTGGATTATGTAGAAGTTGTCATTAAAAACTCACCCAAAAACTATCAGGTATGAATCATCAACTTTAATTGATAAATAATTAGATTTTGCTCTTAACAAAATTGTTTGTCATGAGTATGCCTTGTTAAAATTTAGAAAAAAAATAACACAAAAAACTTTTTTCCTTGTTGGTCAGGTTTTATTTATTTTATTTGGGAAACAAACAGGTACTGTACAAAAACAACACAAGCAATATAAATTACACATTATCCAAAACAGTTTCACATGTTTGCCTTATTTTCTTCTCAATAGAAAAATTGAAAACTTAACATTGTGCCCACAGGTTTGGCATCACCGGAGAGTACTTGTAGAGTGGCTGCAAGATCCCTCACAGGAGCTAGAGTTAACTAGAGACGCTCTGATGCAAGACCCTAAAAACTATCATGCATGGCAGCACCGACAATGGGCCATCAAAACTTTTGGGTAAATTTATTTATTTATTTGTTTATATCAGGCAACTAGGGCCCATAGAAAATACAATACATACATAATGAAATTACAATAATTATCTATAAACTAATACATATAAAATAACAATAATCGACAAAATATCTAGGTAAAAGGTAAATCTGCCATACTTTATAAAAACTTTGCCTGTTTATATAGATATTTGGTTTGTTATTTAAATATTGAATTATGAACAGCCAATGAGTGCTGTGCTAGCTTGACTTTATAATTTGCATTGTTGAAATTACGTCATCATGAAATCAATATATTGATCAACATCTTGACTAAATACTGTCAGCTTAGGCTGTTTTCATATTGCATGTTTCTTATGGCCATGACAATTTGGAGTCACTACAGTTTGGTGAGTTATGATTACCATGAACACCACTTTATATAAATAATCACGCAAAAGCCTCAAATGCTTGAACCGAGAGAACCTATGTGTTAGTTGTTAGTGCCTTTCCAGTCCATAATTTTAGAGGTTGTTAAAAGAGTTAAATATTGTCTTAGCAAGGTGATTTATTATGATGTTATTTTTCACAGGCTCTATGAAAAGGAAATGGACTTTGTTGATCACCTTATCACAGATGACGTGC
Source organism: Helicoverpa zea x Helicoverpa armigera (assembly GCA_033682625.1). Lineage (NCBI taxonomy): Eukaryota > Metazoa > Arthropoda > Insecta > Lepidoptera > Noctuidae > Helicoverpa > Helicoverpa zea x Helicoverpa armigera. The sequence continues at coordinate 2,224,090 of JAWIIS010000005.1, read as the reverse complement.
GTAACAATTCCGCGTGGAACCAAAGGTACTTTGTCATGAATAATTACTTAGGCTGGTCAGACCTGAATGTACAGAAAGAAATTTGCTATGCATTGGAGAAAATTAAATTTATTAAAAACAATGAAAGTGCATGGAATTATCTTAGAGGTGTATTAATACATGACAAAAGAGGTGAAGGTGTAAGCGGGAATGGCGTCGTCACTTCGTTCTGTGAAGAACTTTACAAGAATAAGTGTCGTTCTCCATACTTGCTAGCATTCCTCATAGATATTTGTAATGAAGCCATCAAAAAAGAGGAGACCAGCTGTTTACATAATGCGACTAGAGCCATAGAACTTTGTCAAGCGCTGGCGGGGAAATACGACAAAATTCGTAGCAAATATTGGAATTACATGGCTGAAAAATTCAAAAAGATTCAACAGGAAGAAAGCAATAAAGATAAGGAGAAAACCGTTGACGAATGATTTTAATAAGGAAAAGCTTATGTTTTATGTTAAATATTACAATGAATTTAATCTGTGGTATTATTTTATCGAACACTGTTTGATGAAGTATATCTGTACAAACTGTAAGTAACAGCCGATAAAAAAAGTATAATGATTAAATAGATAAACCATTCAGCATTATTTCTGTTATCGTTTACCGTTTTGAAGAGCCTTAACCAACGAACGTCGAACCTGTTACGTTTTAATCGTTTGAACACTCGATACCAAAAGGATCTGCCTCTAAAAAATACTTTACACCAAAAGACGATGTCTTTATAAATATCTTTTATATATTTTGTGTAATTATTTAACATTTTCATCATAATAAAAGAACGTAAAAGATGTTGGTATTTTTTATTTGGACTTTGCTATATCAGGCTGCATTTTTTCACTGCCTGTGTTTCCACCATCTTTCACTGGGTTTGAGATTTCTGTATTTTCTGGTAGGGTTTATGGATGTTTGCAGAATTTGGGATCTTTGGGCTCTTTAGGAGCTTTGGGCTCTTTGGGGTTTTTGAGCTCTTTCGTCTCCTTGAGGTCTTTGGTCTTCTTCGAGTCTTTGCGCTGTTTAAGCACGCTTGGACTGAGCACAATTTCGTTCGTTTCCTGGTCTTTCAGCACTGTATCGCGTATGTTTTTCAATCCCAGAAACCTGGGCACATCATCGCTTAGGGCGCGCGCAGTTGCTTCACATTTACACGTTCGGGCTGTTTCCAGGTCTGGTTCTATCGGACAGTGCTTACATGGAGTTGTTTCAGGTTGCTGCGAACAGATCAAAAGAGGTACTTCATAACCTGATCCTAAAAATAAAAATAAAAATCGTCGCCTCGGCCAGGTACGGCTAGAAAATGCCGTGCTAACGACTCGCCAACCAGTGATTAAAGTTAAAGAAGCGTCAATCAAATCTTAAAAAAAAAACAACAAAATATCTGCTAGTGTCATGATGCTGTTACTAGTTTTTCAGATTTTCAGCTTTTCAGCGTTCAAAGATAGGTAATGCTCAAAAATTATTACAATTCACAATCTAATCTAATATTTATTATAACATGATTTTTTTTTGTAGTTTAGTGTTTAGTTTGTACCCCCTTATGGGGTTGGGCCCGACTGAGCTAATTTAAAAAAATCTTTTATAGTTGGTGTCCACGATATACTATGACTCTACTTAGAAAGTACACAATGTTATAAAAGTTGCATTGGTAGGTACTTGCCTGACCTAGAATCGAACCCAACGCTTGAATGGTTTGTGTTTTACTCACTAGGAAACCACTACCTAAGTTTTAAGCATAGTGTGTAAGAAATAGGTAAACAATGTGACTACATAATTTGATTTTGTACCTTGCTTTGTTTTTCCTCCGGTTTGCAGTTTGCGCAATTCAAATGCAATTTTGACATATTTGTAATTTGGAATGTTGAAATGAATAGGTTTCGGGTTTTAGTTTAGGTAGATCAGCAGTTTCTTTACGGAGTTATTATTCAGATAAACTACGGAGTTCTAGAGGCTGTTTTGACCGCTTCTATGAATCAACATACATAACTTTTAGAGAGTTCTCATAAAGTCGTTGATTCCGTGTACTTTTTGGTGCTGTGGACTGATAATGTATCTTAGTATATACATGTACACAAGTACATGTCTACGTCTGATTCACATATAAATCTAGATTTTCCTCCTGATCCAACATAGGATCGCGCGATCATTTCACCTGCTATAATTCTGTATTCGATCTTACTCGTCGGTTGTGGGTCGCTGTTCTCACGAACCAATAACACTTTCATTTTTTTTCCTTCTTATTAGAGTTGCTTGGCTTTGGAATGCAGGCGGCGGTTTTATGAATGGAGGTGCACCGGTACGTCTCTTCGTCGCTTATTTTAGGGGTTGTTGTACCAAACACACACGTTGTTTCCGTTACAGTAATAGCCAGCATTCCCAAAATGTCTGGACATTCACTGCATGCACAGTTATGGCAATCGCAGAATGGCTAAAATTTTAATATTTTCTAAGTTTTATTTACCAAGACTGAATATTTAAAGATATTTCATATGGTTACCCACGTTAGACGTCAGAGTCGTATCAACATCCCTTTCTTTCGTTTTCGTCCTATATGCGCAGGAATCGGTGCAGCCTTGGTGATATTTCGACATTCTTTATTTTAATCTATTATCATGGCATTGGTGAAATACATATTTCTTGATTTTAAAGAAAATTGGCAGGCTTTGCTGAACTTTGTGACAGGTCCAAAATGGCAAAGACCAGAGAACCCGTAGAACCATATAGAAAAAAAAAACTATTTCTAGACCGTTTTAAAACCATAAACAGAAATTTTATGCCAGCGGCCAGCAACACTATGAGAAATACCATCGAGGTGTCTTCGAGAAAACGAGGGACCAATACTTAGTTTAGTTTGTCTCGTTGGTCTAGCTGTTGCAAGCGCGGCTGCTGAGCACGAGGTCTCGGGTTCGATTCCCGAGTCAGGCCGAAATGGCTTTGTGGGTTTTAGAAGACTCGCAAAGCAGCCCGGAGCCTGGAAGTTGTGATTGATACACCCATGCATGTATGTAAATGTCGGTCCTGCGCCTTATCTCTCTCCGGTCGTTTCGGATTGCCGTCCCATCGGGTTATGACGGACAACAGTGAGGCTTCCACGAGCACACGACTCCAAGAAGTTTGGAACAAAGTTCTTGCATGGCCCCACCACTTCAAGTTGAGTTTCAGTTGTCGCATTGACATTAACAAACAATTGTAATAAACGTCATTAAAAGTCAGCTTGATAGCTGTTATAACAATATTTAAACGAAATGTGATCTTAAAGTTGGCGAAATTGTAGTGGCTACAAAAGCCACATCAGATGTTCGACATTTGGCTCAATTGGTAATAATGAATTGATAAGTTGTAATTAAATTAAGATGAATCCGTGTACTGGCATTTCACCATATGAGTTTTAAAAAAGCGCACCAAGCAACCTGCATACAGGAAATGATGTGGCAGACCATATTATCTCCTCAGTATTGTACAGAGCCTATAGAGCTTCGCAAGTTGAAGGAACAGTTAGCTAATGTGAACTGTCAATGCAGAAGTTGTAATTACATTTCCTGTAGACCGTTGTGCGAAAAGCTGAAACACACCAAGGACATCGAAGTGCAAGCTGAGCGATATCCAATTGATGCGCAATCGCACATTCCAGAGAATAACTTCAACAATACTGTTTGCCCTTCTTGCTGCATGACTTTTAATATGCTACGTGGCGGCACTGTCAAAGTTCTTAAAGACGAAGAGTCGGAAACGTTGGCATCAATGTTCAGCTCTGATAAATCAACAGAGAAAGAAACCTGCTTGCAAGAGAAAACTACGTCAGTAGAAAGTAAACCATTTTCAGAAGATTTCAACTTGACTTGTGATCAATGCGACAACACGAGCGACATCAATATACACAATGTTGGGTCATTGAGCAACCCTCGGAAACGACACTCTGAAAGAGTTACTTTCCAGGACTCAGAGTATCAAGGGCACATTGAAATAACAACAAAAACGCCAAGTGTCAATTGTTTGTGCTTACAAGATTTCATTGATTCAATACGACCACCTTTAGATTTCATGTCTAGATATGGATAGGTACTGCGATGTTTGACATATTCATTCATTCAGTACCATCAAATGGTTAATGCCAATACACTGACTCATTGAGGCTTTCCCAAGTAAACATTCTCATAAGGGATAGCTACATACATAGACGTCAGCTTACAATCAAATATTTTTTGCATCTTCTACACCTGAAATAAAATATTTAACGAAATAAAAAAGTTTATGATTATTAGATAACCCGTATTACCAATCGGGTTTAAGTATCTTATTGTATTGAAGTTGAAGTAAGAGGAAAATACGAGTTCGTATCGGGTTACGCACCCTTTCGTCGTCACGTAGCCGAAGTGGATCGCACACGCTATTTAAATAGATACCTACCTACTCAAAATTTGTAAAGTGATCTAAGCTCTCATTGAGTATCGGGAGGATCTTTGTCAAAATCCCACGAGTAATTCACTTCATAGAAGAGTAAGGTGGTATTTGGATCGCAACTTATTGATCTACAATAAAATCTATAACATAATATAAGAACTTGTCTTCCGTAATCGTGACTACATTCCGTAATAGAAAATAATTTGACACATTTTAGACAATAGCTTTCTATTCTCTTTTTACCTATATCTTTTAAATATGTAAATGAATCCAAGCATTGATATGATGAGATTCATAAAAATAATTTAAGTAGGTTACTACAAATATAAAGAAAATAATGCGCGCAACATAACATAACTATGTCTTCACAGTATTATGGCCGCTATTATATTTATATTTTCCTTGTCTTTCTTTCTCCTGCCCTGTTCCCAAATATTAGTTGGGGTCGGCGCAATATGTCATTTTCTTCCATTTTCCCCTGTCACTCGTCATACTGACACTCACTCCCTTCCTATTCATATCATCTTTCAGGCAATCCATCCATCTTTTCTTAGGTCTTCCTCTTCCTCTCCATCCATCTACATTCATACTTAGCACACACTTTGTTGCATGCGTATCATCCCTCCTCATTACATGTCCATACCACGACAATCTTCTACTTCTCATCTTTTCTGTAACTGGCGCTACTTTCAGACTTCCTCTAATGTAATCATTCCTCACTTTATCCATTCTTGTAACACCACACATCCATCTCAGCATTCTCATTTCTGTTACATGCACTCTCTTCTCGTCCCTCTTTTTTTTATATTTTCCTTGTAAAAGTAGCTATTGCTCAGGAAATGTCAAGCAATTCTTAGCAATTGTAGTATCTATCAATCATTTACTCAGGCTTTAGTTCAGTTGACCAACGGTATAGCGTTATAGGTAGGTATTAATTATGCTAATGCTGGGTTTTTAACGCGAGCACGTCTTAAGTTACATAATTATATTAACAGGTAAACAATTTATTGAGGAAATTCATTGTAGGTAAGTAAATACTAATACAATTAAGACGAGTGGTATTTTCTTGTATTTATTTGATGTAAACAATAGCAAACATTGCCAGCAAATACCATAAACTATATACCTATTACTTTTTAATTTAAGCTGGGTCCCGCAGTCTCACCTGTCCCCTTTCGACGGAACTATATTTTACAATAATACTAGCTTTCCGATAAGAAGTTTATGTTACCCATTGCTCATCTATGACATTTTTGAGGCAGTCAGATTTTCAGGGAGTCTATACCCAGCTGTTACGATCCGAATAAGAGATGCAAAATGAGTTCTCGTGCGAAGAATTTCTTTTAGTTTGAGAGAGTGTCTTTAGAGGTTTCTCGGTATTCAGTTTACTAGAATGGTCTCGACAATTTAATGAATTATTTTTATAATCAGGATAATGTAGCAGACTGTATCATTTGTATTGAGGAAAAAAGTGTATTCGATTTTATTGATTGTTTATTAAAATTTAAAACATTTACAAAATAAAATATGTAACTAAAGAGTTTATTTAAAAGTTAAGAATCAACCTTTCCTGTTCTTAAATTTTTCATAGAGTTCGCGAGCGGTAGCGGCGGCGGCCCCGGCTCCAAGTCCGCCTTTCTGTAACAAAATATTGTGAATTCAAAAAATGGGAACAACGTACATAAGCGTACAACAGTCTGTTTTGAACCTCCTGTCTACCCTTTTCGGTGAACAGCATGGGTATGGTGCGTAAAGAGTAATTGGCTCGGGAATGTAGAGGCCATCACAAAGGAGACCTTTCATGCACAAAATTGATAGATTGACTGACTGTAAGAAAGAACTTTTTGTCGAAAGTAGGGTAAACTGGGTACGGTTGTGCCAGGGTACGGTAGTGACAGTCGCAATTGTAACGAAACTATACGTAATACGGGGGAGGGGTGTTAGGGAGAAAGACGTGACTTACAAGCCTAAACACGTTCCTCAATATTGCGTTAGCCTTCGCACGACGTTGACGTAAGCAGGAGCCCACATTGCTTTTCAACAATCAAAAGTAAGTATTTTTGTTCGATTTCTTTTCCTAATTACTGAATTTTTTATACAGATAGATTATCTTGTTATTTTTTTCTTTAAAAGTTGAACATTAATATTTTATTACAAGTGATTTCTTTTTACGTAAAGTATTTGGTAAAATCATGGCGATTTTTTGTTTTCAAAATGATGCGTTGGGTACGGTTGTGACAATTTTTTTGGGTACGGTTGTGACGAATATCTATACATATAATAAATCTCATGTTATTATTTTTTGCTTTTAGATGTCCAGAATATGTTTGTGGAAGACCGAAAGAGCGTAGTGTGATATCAAAAAATATAAAGATGCCGATGAAGAAGTGAAACAAAGGATTTCGTACGTGTAGCTCAAGCAACAAGCCTTTCTACAGCTACAAGTTTTAACAGAGTAAATGTTGTTTTGTTGATTGTTAAAACTATGTTTGTCAGCTTATTATGTTAAACATTTCTACAATAAAAGATATTATAAACCATTTTGATATAATGTTTATGTATGTCACAACCGCCCTTGGTATGTGGCCGGTTGTGACACTTTCCCATTTTTGTTTTAAATAGATCTTATGAGTAATATATTGTATTAAGGAACAATATATTAGTGTTTTTACGTACACAAATGTACAAATTGCGATGCAAGTTCCTTTTCTGCGAGCTAATTAGTCAAATAACAAAATTATTGGTGATCAAACGAAAATTGGCACAACTGTACCCAGTCTACCCTATATACCTTCATGTATTTTTAACAAAAAATAAATGTAGATTTTAACAAGGAAATGTACAGAAACATTTTCATGAAAGGGTGTTTTATTAACTTTGGGGTCAATCAAGATTAGATGAAATCCCCTTGGCTTCCTGGGATGGATAGGAAAAATAAAAGAGTTGAAAACTGCGGTACTCAGGAGGGCTTATGATTGTGAACAAAAAGTGGATCAGGGCGAGGAGTAGAAATTTGGAAAGATTTTTTGATGAGATAAAAGGAACTGAATTATAAGGGCCGTTTTCTGAGCACCTTTATGTTTATCTATTCATTTTCCCTAGGATAAAAAAAGCTTAGGTGTTCAGGCACCGGCCCTGATTCTTGTAGAGAAGTAATATTACATTATTATTTTTTACAATATCTATACTGAAAACAGATTTTTATCTACAAATAAAAACTTATAGCCAGTGAAAAACTAAGTCGCAGAAACATAAAATACCTACTTCGAACTATATTCTCCATTGAATAATTATTAAAAGCAATACTTACAGCAACCTTAGCTCCGGTCCTGAGCGCACTGCCGCCTCCCTTAGGGCTTGCGCTCGCGCCGCCCATCAGCATAGCGAAGACCGCCAGAGCAAGAACTACTAAGCCGAACAGTTTCATGTTGATGAAGAAGCGTTGCTACTTCTCTACGAACGAATGATAAATCCTGCACTGCTAAGGTGACCTTATATACCACATATAATGACTAACCATTGGTGCAAATCCTGCGCATTGTGGAAAACCATAAGACATTTTCCTTAAGCTCTTGTGTAACATAGCCCGTTTGTTTTTGTTTACGAGCATTTGTTTTAGAACTGTTTGTTGGCTGCCGAAATGCAAATCGTGGGTAACTTCTAATTTGAGTCGTAATTAACTTAAATAATGCGGGATCTGTAATGGAAATTTAACAGACATCCTCTTTTGAATACACAATGACAACATGTCAATGTATGCAAATAATTTAGGATATAATTAGGTACCTCATGGAGCTTCAGTCTTGGTTCACCAAAACTTGAATTTTCTTTCCGATTTACTGTGTTTTAAAGCAAGTTGCGATCGGATTTTTTTGTCAGGAAAACTAGCTACCTATGAAAGGCACGATGTGGAATGGGACAAAAATTCCTATAGGTAATATGAGTTATAAAAAACGCATCTGTGCTTCCTAGAACAACTGTTTTCTAGGCATGCAAACATTGGTAGGTACTCCATGCTAGAATGTTAGTACCTGTATTTCACAGTATATATTTATTAAATATTCTACATAATACCTATGTATATATTTTTTATTGTGTGACTAGATTTTCCCCATAGTTCCACTCGCGTTCCGAGCGAACTACTTTCCGCACCAAAATGAAAAGTGAACTATGTCCTTTCTTAGGCTGTTTGACTTTTCACTTCATAGGTTTGGTTTATAGATGAAATTCCTTAGTGGAAGTTCTACCGCCAGGTCAGCTTATCAAGGGATGAAAAATTAAAATTAGGTTGTTTGATGTTTATATTTTTATTAGGAGCTAAAACTTAGGTATGACTGTTTTATCACAGGAGATGCTTATTTTTTACAATGGTAGGTAGATCATGGTATGGTTTTACATTAGTTTAATATGGAAAATGGATTTACAATGCTTTAATTTAACCCCTGTTCTTCACGTGCTGGTAGATTTCATGGCCAGTGCCGATCGCACTAATAGCTCCGAATCCGGCTTTCTGTAAAACAAAATAAAAAATAATTACATTTCGATAAAGCTCACCAAATTGATGTTTCCATCGTTGTCATGATCTCCCGAGCCATTTCCCAACTATGGTGGGGTCGGCTTCGATTCTAACCCGGTGAGTACCAGTGTTTTACGAGGAATAACTGTCTATCTGACCTCCTCTCCATCAACCTAGTTACCCGGGCAACCCAATACTCCTTGGTTAGACTGGTGTCAGAGAGGTTGGTTTGTTCTTTAACCACTAGGCCACCACTACTTTAAAAAAAAGTTAAGACGAAAGTGTAAAGTATGTAATAGGAAAGTTCCACAATACTTACAATAGCCTTAGCTCCCTTCCTTAGTGCACTGCCGGTGCCCTTGGGCGCTGCGCTCGCGCCGCCCATCAGCATAGCGAACACCGCCAGCACAAGAACAACTAAGCCGAACAGTTTCATGTTGATGGAGATGCCTTGCTTCTTCTCTACGAACGAATGATAACTTACGCCTTGCTTAGCTAGCTTATATACCACATATGATGATGATGACTAACCTTTTGGGCTAATCCTGCGCATTGTGGAAAACCATAAGACATTTTCCTTCTTGTTTAACATTGCCCGTTTGTGATTGTTTACGAACAGTCCTAGCGTCTGTATTACAAAATTGCAACTGTTTGTTGGCTGCCGAAATTTCTTTTGAATGCACAATGAAAACATGTACCTAATTACGAATTAGGTACGCAAATAATTTAAGAAATTATAATCTTTTGGGGTAGGTACTGAGCTTTCAGTTCTGGTGAAATTTTCTTCACGATTTCCTGTGTGCTCTAAAGCAAGTCACACCCCAATTTAGTGCGAAAAATTTTATATAGGTACAAAAGATATAACTTGCGTTATATTTACAACAAGCGTCTGTTTGTTGTCAATATAACGCAAGTATAAAATTTTTCTTCCGAGAAAAACCTTCATGAAAAACCCAACTATTTTCTAGGCATGCAGGACACGACTTGAAAATCAGTCTCTGTACTCCGTGCGCTGTAGTTGAACTTGCAGAGTTCTTATACCTACTCTCCAAGTATTTTACTTCTACGTCCTGCAGCCGAATAAAGAGCACGCATTTTTCAGTCAGGGTATCAAAATGATCAAGATTTTATGTTAAAACGCGACAGACATAGGTACAGTTTCTTTCAACAGCTTCTTAACTTTATAGCGTGCATGGTGTTCTTTACTGATAACCACTTTATTCGACGATCAAATTCCTCTGGGTCATACTACAATCGTGCGATCGACATTATTGATGTCGCTAATCAATGTTGTTATTGGCGTCATCAATCAGTGTCGATTAGAACGATTCATGTTTACTGTCGAGAGCTGGTCCGATCAGCTTCGCGTTGATCACACTATCAATGTCATGATCAGGTTTTGGTGAATTGATCGATTGTTTAGCTAGTGCTTTGACTTCTCTATTGGTGTAGTGTTTATGATTGTGATTGGTATCAGTGAAAGCTATTTTCCGTTGTTTCATTTATCCTCATGTATGCCGCTAATTAGAGGACAATAGAAAATCAATTTTGTCTCGCGTGGATCCACGCACCGGCATACAAGGGGTTAACTCTCAAGAAGAGTAGGTACCTACTTGGCGAATCTGGATTATAGTTACATAATTATAGCCCTCAATTAATAACACTCCGGACTTCTGTTCCGGACTTTTGCTCGATCGGCTTGTGCGGATGTTACTTAGCCACAAACTCCTCTTTGACTGATATAACTATCAAACACAAACATTAGATTTCGTAGTCAAGACCTACATACCTATACTATCAATAACTACTACATACTTCGACTATCAACCTCATACGTACTGTATAGACATTTGTGGAACGCCTTGCGGCACGACGGATAGACGATTTGGAGAATGTGGCGAGTTGCAGTTGGAAGCGGGCTGCGTTAGTTCTGAATGAAATTGCTTTGGGAAGAATCTACATAGTAAATACATATGTTAGTATATAAAGTTCCTAAGTTATTGCTACACTGGATAGTTTTCCAATTTCGGTATCTGATTATAGGGTCTTCAGAGGGTTGAACATGGGGTTATTAAGTAGTTCTTAGTTTCGTATTTATATGTAAGGATGTGCCATTTTCTCACAATTATCTAGGAATATGAAGTATTGGTGCCTTGACGATGATAAGTTAGGTTGGCACATTGGGTAAACTACATCGGTTTTGAATGTAAGTATGAGAAAATTAAGATAGTACCTTAGTACTGTTCCTAGACTTATTTATTTTTAGTCATTGCTGGCTTCACTTCAACAATGTACCCATTAGTAAACTAAAGCAATTAGGTAACTATCTGTAGCAAATAAGTCTATTGCTGTATCGAACTAACGGCAATAGGTTTGGTTTATTGATGAAATTCCTTAGTGGAAGTTCTACCGCCAGGTAAGCTTATCAAGGGATGAAAAATTAAAATAAAAGAATTATTATTAAAAAAACAAAATACCCGACTGCACACTAAAAAAAGAGTAAAACAAGCCCCACAATAATATTGATCAATCAAATGCTAAATATTGATGGAAAGCATCGCAGGCGGGGACCAACAGAGGCTTATTTATAGTCATTTCGGTTGTGCACCATTTAGCAGAATTTTCGTTGGTGGCGGTCAAGGTGGTCCCCGCCTGCGATGCTTTCCATCAATATTTAGCATTTGATTGATCAATATTATTGTGGGGCTTGTTTTACTCTTTTTTTAGTGTGCAGTCGGGTATTTTGTTTTTTTAATAATAATTCTTTTATTTATAACTTTTTAGCTGTTTTTATTTAACGAAAATGTTGTAGATGTAGAAGACTATGTATATGTAAGTACCATTTTAAATTATTTCGACGACATTTGGCTTTAGATTACGAGTGATGTTACTTATGATTATCGGCTGTATACTCGAGCATATCCCCCTCCGCACCGCGCCGCGCGCCGCATGCCAGGCCACGCCCTATCTTTTTGCTTGCTAACGCATGAGTTGCTTTGCGTTGACGCAGAATTAACATGTTCCCGTGGGAATTTTGAGAAAAAACGTATCCTATATTAATTATTACTCCCGTGATTGAAATGAATCTAATGATACCGCATACATATTTTTTTAAAGGGAAATTTAGAAAAAATATCCCGTGGGACTTTTAGGATAAAATGTATCCTATGACACTCCCGTAATCAAGACAAATCTAACGATACCTCATACATCAAAATCCATCAAGCCGTTTAGGCTACAGGAGGTCACAAAGGAACAGACATACATACATACATACATACTTACATACACTCGAAAAACATTACCCTCCTTCTTTGGCAGTCGGGTAATTAGGTTGTTTGATGTTTATATTTTTATTAGGAGCTAAAACTTAGGTATGACTGTTTTATCACAGGAGATGCTTATTTTTTAACAATGGTAGGTAGAAATGGTATAGTTTTACATTAGTTTAATATGGAATTAATTTACAATGTTTTAATTTAACCCCTGTTTTTCACGTGCTGGTAGATTTCATGACCAGTGCCGATCGCACTAAGAGCTCCGAATCCAGCTTTCTGTAAAACAAAATAAAAAATAATTAATACATTTGGATAAAGCTCACTAAAGTGATGTTTCCATCGTAGGTAAGTGTCATATTCTCCCGACCCATTTCCCAACTAGGAGTTACTGCCTATCTGAGCTCCTCAATCTAGTTACCCGAGCAACCCATTACTCCTTGGTTAGACTGGTGTCAGAGAGGTTGGTTGGTTCTTTAACCACTAGGCCACCACTACTTTTTTTAAAATTAAGTCGAAAGTTTAAAGTATGTAAAGGAAATAGATAGGAAATAGGAAAATTAACAATACTTACAATAGCCTTAGCTCCCTTCCTGAGTGCACTGCCGGTTCCCTTAGGCGCTGCGCTCGCGCCGCCCATCAGCATAGCGAACACCGCCAGCACAAGAACTACTAAGCCGAACAGTTTCATGTTGATGGAGATGTCTTGCTTCTTCTCTATGAACGAATGATAGCTTACGCCTCTCTACGCTAGCTTATATACCACATATGATGATGATGACTAACCTTTGGGGCTAATCCTGCGCATTGTGGAAAACCATAAGACATTTTCCTTCTTGTTTTACATTGCCCGTTTGTGATTGTTTGGGAACAGTCCTAGCGTCTGCATTACAAAATTACAACTGTTTGTTGGCTGCCGAAATTTCTTTTGAATGCACAATGGAAACATGTACCTAATTACGAATTAGGTATGCAAGCTTTCAGTTCTGGTGAACTTTACGATTTCCTGTGTGCTTTAAAGCAAGTCACACCCCAATTAAGTGGGGAAAATTTTATATAGGTACAAAAGATACCACTTGCGTTATATTCACAACAAGCGTCTGTGCTTCCGAAAAAAAGCCTTCATGAAAAACCCAACTATTTTCTAGGCATGCAGGACACGGTTTGAAAATCGGACTCTGTACTCTGTGCGCTGTAGTTGAGCTTGCAAACAGAGTTCTTATATCCTGCAAGTATTTTACATCCTGCACCCGGATAAAGATAAGCCTATGTATTTTTCAGTCAGGGTACCAAAATTCTGTAGATTTTATGTAAAAGCGTGACAGACAGTTTCTTTGCCATTAATAGTATTAGCAGTGGCGGATTAAGAGTATCCGAGGCCCTAAGCACAGAGCCTGTGTAGACCCTCTATTACTTAAATGGAAATAGAAGGTTGAAGAAATTGACCGAGCGAAGCGAGCGTGATGTACATGTAGTTTCAAATGCGCGAGCGAAGCGAGCGCGAAATTTTTTTCGGACTCGTACGGAGGTAAAATTTATTCCAAACGTACTTAATTTTTTGTTTGTTGACAAATGCAAAAACGAAGGCACATAGTTTTTGAGTTTAGAGCGCGAAATTTTAATTATTTTTAAGGCTCAGAACCAAAATTACGTACAATGTAGCCCAAACGTACTTAACTTTTAATTTGTTGACAAATGTAAAAACGAGGACATATAGTTTCTGAATACGCGAGCGAAGCGAGCGGGAAACCTTGATTATGTTTTAAGACTCAGAACTAAAATTTCGTATAAGGGCTACATTTCAAACCTTCATTTCTTTCTATTGGACAAGTAAGATGGATAACGTAAGATCGATAACAACGTCCGCGGACCACTTGGAATGCCTCCAGGCACCACCAGCCCACCACCACCAGGACCACTGATCTAAAGCATCCAAAATTTTCGGATATGTTGTGGATGAATCTCGATAAAATGTAGGTATAAAATGAAACGCCAGCAGAGGATGGAGGCCCCTGGAGAACAGGGGCCCCAAGCACGTGCTTGTTGTGCTTATAGGGTTAATCCGCCACTGAGTATTAGCAAGAATTAGCAGCTTCTTAATAGCGTTCATGGTGTTCCTTACTGATTCCCACTTTATTCGACGATCAAATTCCTCTGGATCATATTACAATTGTGCGATCGACATTATTGATACCGCTAATCAATGTTGTTATTGGCGTCATCAATCAGTGTCGATTAGAACGATTCATGTTTACTGTCGAGAGCTGGTCCGATCAGCTTCGCGTTGATCACACTATCGATGTCATGATCAGGTTTTGGTGAATTGATCGATTGTTTAACTAGTGCTTTGACTTCTCTATTGGTGTAGTATTTATGCTTGTGATTGGTGAGATTGAATTTCGAAAGCTATTTTCCGTTGTTTCACTTAAACTCATGTATGCCGCTAATTAGAGGACAATAGAAAATCAATTTTGTCTCGCGTTGATCCGCGTTCCGGCATACAAGGGGTTAATTCTCAAGAGGAGTACCTACTTCGTGGATCTAGATAGTTACATAATTATAGCCTTCAATTAATAGCACGTTATTTTTTTTCAAATCCGGACTTATGGTCGATCGGCTCGTGCGGATGTTATACTTAGCCACAAGCTCCTCTTCGACTGGTATAACTATCAAACACAAACAGTACCTAAGTTTCATAGTCAAGACCTACATACCTATATTATCAACTACTACGTACTACGATATCAACATCATACCTTTATAGACATGTGTGGAACGCCTTGCGGCACGACGGATCGACGATTTGAAGAATGTGGCGAGTTGCAGTTGGAAGCGGGCTGCATTAGTTCTGAATGATTTTTTTTTGCGAAGAATCTACATAGCAAATACATATGTTGGTATATAAAAATGATATGTTATTGTCACACTCTGCAGTTTTCCAATTTCAGGTTCTTCAGATGGTTGAACGTGAGATTGCTAGTTATTAGGCTCATATTTGATGAAGGTATGTACCTATGTATGTGCCATTTTCTTCCACTTATCTAGGAGTATGTAAGTATTGGTAAAATGTCGATGACAAGTTAGGTTGGCACATTGGGTAAACTACATCGGTTTTGAATGTAAGTAAGAGAAAAGACTCCTAGACTTATTTATTTTCAGTCATTGCCGGCTTCACTTCAACAATGTATTAGTAAACTAAAGCAATTAGGTAACTATCTGTAGCAAATAACTCAATTGCTGTATCGAACTAACTCGGCAATAGGTTTGGTTTATTGATGAAATTCCTTAGTCGAAGTTCTACCGACAGGTAAGCTAATCAAGGGATGAAAAATTTAAATTATGATGTTTGATGTTTATATTTTTATTATGAGCTAAAACTTAGGTATGACTGTTTTATCACAGGAGATGCTTTTTTTACAATGGTAGATAGATATGGTATGGTTTTATATTAGTTTAGTATGGAATGGTTTTACAATGTTTTAATTTAACCCCTGTTCTTCACGTGCTGGTAGATTTCGTGACCAGTGCCGATCGCACTAATAGCTCCGAATCCAGCTTTCTGTAAAACAAAATAAAAAATAATTAATACATTTGGACAAAGTTAAGTGTAAAGTCATCATCCTCCGAGCCTTTTCCCAACTATGCTGGGGCTGGTTCGGTAAGTATCAAGTGGGTATTAGGAAATAATAATGTAATACTTACAATAGCCTTAGCTCCCTTCCTTAGCGCACTGCCGGTTCCCTTGGGCGCTGCGCTCGCGCCGCCCATCAGCATGGCGAACACCGCCAGCACAAGAACTACTAAGCCGAACAGTTTCATGTTGATGGAGACGCCTTGCTGCTTCTCTATGAACGAATGATAACTTACGCTTCCCTAAGCTAGCTTATATACCACATATTATGATGGTGATGACTAACCTTTGGGGCTAATCCTGCGCATTGTGGAAAACCATAAGACATTTTCCTTCTTGTTTAACATTGCCCGTTTGTGATTGCGTCTGTATTACAAAATTACAACTGTTTGTTAACTGCCGAAATTTCTTTTGAATACACAATGAAAACATGTACTTAATTACGAATTAGGTAGGTATGCAAATAATTTAAGAAATGGTTATCTTTCGTAATCTATCTATTTAAAATCGACTCCACCCAAAGGTTGTCTGTAAGAGATTGCTTTTGAGCGATAAGACCGCCTATTGTACTCACACGTATTTGTTTTTTAATGTCCTTGTCTATGTTTGTTTTGGTGTACAATAAAGAATATTCTATCTATCTATCTTTTGGGGTACTGAGCATTCAGTTCTGGTGAAATTTTCTTTACGATTTCCTGTGTGCTTTTAAGTCACACCCCAATTTAGTGCGGAAATGTTTATATTGGTACAAAGGATACCACTTACGTTATATTTACAACAAGCGTCTGTGCTTCCGAGAAAAGCCTTCATAAAAAACCCAACTATTTCATAGGCATGCAGGACACGACTTGAAAATCGGACTCTGTACTCTTTGCGCTGTAGTTGAGTTTGCAAACAGAGTTCTTATACCCTGCAAGTATTTTACTTCTACGTCTTGCACCCGGATAAAGAGTAGCCGACGCATTTTTCAGTGTTCATTTTTTAGGGTATCAAAATGCTGTAGATTTTAGGTGAAAGCGCGACAGACAAACAGTTTCTTTCGCATTTATAATATTAATAAGAATTAGCAGCTTCTTAACTTTATGGCGTGTATGGTGTTCCTTACTGATTCCCACTTTATTCGACGATCAAATTCCTCTGGATCATATTACAATCGTGCGATCGACATTATTGATGTCGCTAATCAATGTTGTTATTGGCGTCATCAATCAGTGTCGATTAGAACGATTCATGTTTATTGTCGAGAGCTGGTCCGATCAGCTTCGCGTTGATCACACTATCGATGTCATGATCAGGTTTTGGTGAATTGATCGATTGTTTAGCTAGTGCTTAGACTTCTATATTGGTGTAGTGTTTATGATTGTGTTTGGTGCGAGTCGATTCTGAAAGCTATTTTCCGTTGCTTCATTTGCGTTTTGAGGAAATTACTTCGCCCATTGACCATAAATTGACATAATTATAGCCATTCTCAATAAATGGGCTATCTAACACAGCATTTTCCTAATCGGCACTTATGGTCAATCGACCCGTGCGGATGTTAATTAGCCACAAGCTCCTCTGTGACTGGTATAACTATCAAACACGAACATAAGATTTCGTAGTCAAGACCTACATAACTAGGTATGTGTACGTACTACAACTATCAACCTCATATCTACTTTATAGACATGTGTGGAACGCCTTGCGGCACGACGGATCGACGATTTGAAGAATGTGGCGAGTTGCAGTTGGAAGCGGGCTGCGTTAGTTCTGAATGAAATTTCTTTGAGAAGAATCTACATAGCAAATACATATGATGGTATATAAAGTTGATATGTTATTGTCACACTCTGCAGTTTTCCAATTTTAGATTCAGCGGTATCTGATTAAAGGATCTTCAGATGGTTGAACGTGAGATTGCTAGTTTGTATGTACCTATGTGCCATTTTCTTCCATTTATCCAGGAGTATGTAAGTACTGGGAAGGCTGGCACATTGGGTAAACTACATCGGTTTTGAATGTAAGTATGATAAAAGTAATATAGTGCCTTAATACTGTTCCTAGACTTATTTATTTTCAGTCATTGCTGGCTTCACTTCAACAATGTATTAGTAAACTAAAGCAATTAGGTAACTATCTGTAGCAAATAACTCTATTGCTGTATCGAACTAACTCGGCAATAGGTTTGGTTTATTGATGAAATTCCTAAGTCGAAGTTCTACCGCCAGGTAAGCTCATCAAGGGATGAAAAATTAAAATTACGTTGTTTGATGTTTATATTTTTATTAGGAGCTAAAACTTAGGTATGACTGTTTTATCACAGGAGATGCTTATTTTTTAACAATGGTAGGTACATATGGTATGGTTTTACATTAATTTCATTTGGAAATATTTGGAATTGATTTTCAATACTTTAACCCCTGTTCTTCACGTGCTGGTAGATTTCGTGGCCAGTGCCGATCGCACTGAGAGCTCCGAATCCGGCTTTCTGTGAAAAAAAAAAAAAAAATATTAATACATTTGGATAAAGCTCACCAAAGCGATGTTTCCATCGTAGGTAGTGTAAAGTATATACTGGGAATTTTCACAATACTGACAATAGCCTTAGCTCCCTTCCTGAGCGCGCTACCGGTGCCTTTGGGCGCTGCGCTCGCGCCGCCCATCAGCATAGCGAACACCGCCAGCACAAGAACAACTAAGCCGAACAGTTTCATGTTGATGGAGATGCGTCGCTACTTCTCTATGAACGAATGATAACTTACGCTTCATTAAGCTAGCTTATATAGGTACTACAAAGCGCGCAGATGACTAACCTTCAATGATTACCATTTTGCCCGCTGTAAAACCCATGATGTTTACCTCAAACTTGAGCTTTTGTGGCAAACGAGTTGTGAATGTTTAAACGAGTGTGGGAACTTATTGGTGCGTTGCCAAGTTTCATCCTTGCCATACATGAAGCGTAGATCCTTACTTGCTGAGGTAATTTTGGACATTAATTTACACGTACATAACTAACTAACGTAACATAAGCTACTTTTTATTCGAATGTGAGAAGTAGTTCAAACAAAGTTGGTCTACGATATAATTTTGTGGACATGCTGGCAAAGTGAGTTTGCAACCGAAAATGTGAATCGAAAAAACTCGACTTGATAAATTAAAATATCAAAATACAGAGAGTGCTAGCGTCGCTCAAAGCTGTGAACGTGGAATAAAATAAATGGAAGCATTCTACTTAGTACAACCTACATCATTCATTCTTATTCAACCAACAGCGACTAAAGAAACCTTTTCGCAGCTGTAGTTCCTTTTGTGAGATTTGATTTTATTCTAAAAGCCAGCGCCATGCAAATAACAAAAGAATTTTATGTTTTCAAGTCCTTTGTACCTACAGTTTATAACGTAGGTAAATGCCACCATTTTTGAACGTCTGAGAATGCACCTTCGAGATTTTCATAGTATTTTCTTTAATAGTAACTGTTTGCCGCGGTTACACCTTCTACCCGTACACGGACTAAACCATATGCTACAAACAAACAACAAAAATATTTCTTCTTTATTATAGATATTAACTGTAATATGACTACGCAATGTCAAGCAAACTCAGGTGCTTAGGTACATAGCCATGGGCGTAGCCAGCTTTGAGCTCAGGGTGGGGCAGCAGGAAACCTATCCCCCGGGGGAAGGCGAGAGCCCTCCGATTTTTTGTATCTTGAGCCGTTAATCTCAAACTTGGTAATCTCTTAATTTGAGAGGTTTATATTTTCAGGTACAGAAAATAAACAATCATACACAGGACAAAAGCCAAAAGTAAGGGCATATAATCTCTGAATACGCGAGCGAAGCGAGCGCGAAATTTTTATCGGTCTTAAACCAAATGCTACGTAAAATTGAGCCCAAACGTACGTATCTTTTTGTTTGTTGACAAATGCAAAAATAAGGGCATATAGTTTCTGAATATGCGAGCGAAGCGAGCGTGAAAATTTTATCGTACTTAAACCAAATATTACGCAAAAGTTAACCCAAACGTACTTTAACTTTTTGTTTCTTGACAAATACAAAAACAATATAGTTTTTGAATACGCGAGCGAAGCGAGCGCGAAATTTTAAGACTCAAAACCAAAAACTACGTAAAATGTTGCCCAAATATACATTTTCATGAATGGGGGTACTGGGTACGACACACCCTATTTACGTCCATAAGAAAACCCCCGCTCGCATAGATAAGTCGATAAAAATAAAGTTAGATAACGTATAGCAACGTCGCACAGCTAAGCTTCGCGGACCACTTGGAATGCCTCCAGGGACCACCAGTGGTCCGCGGACCACTGGTTAAGAACCACGGTGCTAAACGATTGTTCTATTGTACAGGTCGTACATGGCTGGGCAAGCAAAATAGCGAGCGCGGTTTTTACACTACGATAAAATTGCATTTCCGAAATTTTGATCACATCTCCTTCAATGCATTATTTTTTGGATTAGATGGATTAGGAGGCTCGACTCGCTACGCCACATAGCACCTATTCTTTTAGGGAATACGGCTCGCTTTCAAATGACGCGCGCACCGCGCACGTTCGGGACCTCGAGCGTGTACTTATTTTGTTTTGATCGCGCTCTTTTCAAAGTCGACATTTTTTTTGTGCAATAACTTACGGATACCTAGTACATAATGATTGTTGATGTTGTTAGTTAGAGTTAGTAAAAAAAAAACATTGTTCAATCAGACACCTTACAGGTCAGAGCCAGGGCCCAGGGTGGGGCAAGTGCCCCAGCTTGCCCCAGTGTGGCTACGCCCATGTACATAGCACCTGAGTTTGCTTGACATTGCGTTGATAAATTACATCGAAAAATTCATACAAAGACCAAACATCTAAATGCATAAAATAATTGCTGGCCACAGTTTATCCTATTATAATTATTTTATTACATTTCACATTGGTTGCTTTTTAATTTAAATCAGAAAATATTTTATTGTTTAAATCGATTTCAAAAAGCGTGTTTTAAGTTATAAAATATTTTAAAAGGTATGATTTCCTTATCATATTGACGATATAAATTTCATAGTTAAGTATAGTTTAAGCTCATCAATAAAATCGATATTAAATAACATAAGGAATATTCTAAATGACCACAATGAAAAACTCCTCAAATGATTGAATTCCTTCATCTATGTCTTTTTCCTCATATTCTATATCTAAAGAATAATAATTTATTATTTCTTAGTGCGTGACGCGGTTAATAAATGGAAAGGTCACAATAAAATGTGTCATCATGAAACTGTTGGGTATTCCTGACCAACATCTCGGCCCAGGCGATTTTATGGCCTTATGGTCAAACTTGCGGAAAATTTAAAAGCTTCTAACGTTCAAGAACAAGAATACCTATGTGTTCATTTTTGCAAATATTTTTTATGAAAAGATAATGAATACTAAAATACTTAAATAGTATACTAAAATACTTATCAATCCTTTTCTTTACCCATAGAATTATATAGGTAGGCAGAATTTTCAAGTCATTACCCAGTAATTGCCAAGATAGAAATAAAAAAGTATCACATTGTACCTACCTACTATACCTAGCAGTGAGATTTTTCTAGGTTTGTATATTTTCTAGTCAGTTAATTCTGACACCCCCCTCCCGCTGCACAAAAAGGGTATATTACCTCGGGGATGACAGATTATATCCATAAATAACGGGTTTCAATCAGCTTGCAGTTTTTCGAATTCTTGTCTATGGCAGTAAGTCGCCTGTGTAGATCTGCACCTATGTAAGTATGTAGCCAGTGGTTGCATACAGCTGCATGCAATGTGGTGTTAACTAGCAACTCTAGCAAGCTATCTTCATGCGGTTAATTACAAACGATAGAACTTGGCGAGAACCCTGTCTGCATCCTATTTGCAATACATAGAGCTGTATTAATTAATTTGCAGTGGAAATTTCGTCAACTGCGACAACACGCAGCATGTGCGAGATAATTAAACGAGTAGGGGGAATATTGTAGTCACAACTTTCAAAATATCTATGTTTAGTCTATCAACTCAGGACTACTTAGATATTATTATACATAGTAGGTACCTACTATTCATTTTAATTTGTAATCTCTTTCTCTGACTAGTGTGTATTATTAAAATAAGTTAGAAAGGTAGGTATATTTTTTATGTTATGTATAAAATTGTATTGCAATTGGACAGCTTCCTCTCGGACTGGCCTCAAGCAGCAATGGATAGAGAAAAGTGGAAGGCTTTGGGGGAGGCCTTTGCCCAGAAGTGGGACAGCATAGACCAATTAAAAAAAAAATTACTAAAAAACAATTAATTGGAAAGGGTAAAAGCCGTGATAAAAGTTTCATGAATTTCGAAAGTTGGAGATAATCCTACCCATCACAGTGTTTTGAATACTTTTGGGTAAAATGTTATTCAGTTGTAAAATCTAAATGTTTTTTTTTGTTTATAACGGTATAATTATTATATGTAAATAAAATCAAGCGGCAAATAAAATCCAATCTCACATGACAACTTATGAAAAAATATAAAAAAACTTTTACAAGTACAAAATACTCAACTGAATCCGGTTAGACTGGAAGTGGACCCCAACATAGTTTTGAAAAAGGCTCGGGAGATGACGATGAGTACAAAATAGTTTATTATTAGGTATTCTACTCTCGTAACTTAAGCATAATAATACTTACTACGATTCATTCAACATGTTTACCACGCGCGGTTCATTGAGATTAGCTACTAGGAAACTCTAGCTAAAGTGACGAAGCACGAAAAAACCCTATAGGCATTTGAAGATGTTTGAGGAGTGACATTCCCACAGAATATAACTACGTATATAAGGAGTAATTGTCACTGGAAGATCATCACTTGTCCATTGTCTTCAGGACATTGACTACTGTTTCTTTAGCACGATCTTCAATTGTTTCTCCTCATCATGAAGCTGTTCGGTATGTTGGTGCTGATGATGGCAGTGCTCGCGCTGCTGTCGGGAGCCAGCGCCAGTCCTAAGGGCATCGGAGGCGCGCTCAGGAAGGGCGGCAAAGTTATTGTGAGTAATTTGCGTGTTAACTTTTAACATACATAGTTTTCATACTATGTAATGTTTTTTTATATACCATACCTACAAAGCATAAAGTTACGTATACTTTTGTTTTGAAAATGTAGCAGGCTTTTCTTTAGGTATACTTTATATTTCTTTTTCTTTTCAGAAACACGGTCTCAGCGCAATTGGTGTCGTGGGAACCGGCCATCAAATATATCAGCAGTCCCAACAGCA
Source organism: Helicoverpa zea x Helicoverpa armigera (assembly GCA_033682625.1). Taxonomy (NCBI): domain Eukaryota; kingdom Metazoa; phylum Arthropoda; class Insecta; order Lepidoptera; family Noctuidae; genus Helicoverpa; species Helicoverpa zea x Helicoverpa armigera. The sequence continues at coordinate 2,200,983 of JAWIIS010000005.1, read as the reverse complement.
GTGAAAATGGACAAAATTAACAGCCATGTTACTCCACAACCTATTTTATTGTTTAATTTATCGTCTCTTGTAAAAACCATCTTATCATGTACAGCTAACCTACCTCTACCTCTTTTTAATAAATAAAATATGAATTTTAATATCACTGTATTTTTATGTAACTAGTTATTGCATATACATATTATACATATATGTGTTATTTTCTATTTTCTGCCATAACGTGCTAAATTCTACAACAATGAATATCTTAGAAATAATTACTAAAGGTATACTAAATGTCACATAATATCAATAGTATTCGTCACACAATGATATTAACTTATATCTTACATTATTTATTTTAAAAAAATTGGTTTGAATCATTTTCTTTCCTTATGGTACCTATTTCCCTATGTATTCTTGGATTCACATCAATAGTACAACGACTGAGACGTAACATTCGATCTTTCGATCAGTAGTTGTCATCATCATGTCGGCCGTTCATTAGTTTTTGTCAGGAGCAGGCTGGTAGATAGATGGACGACTATCCAACAGAGAATACGTAAAAAAAACTGGTTGGATAGTATCTGAGGATGTTTCGGGTGCTACCTACTAGCATTTACAACTTGTATTCAAACGTAGCTGCAAAGTAAAACGTTGATACTTGGATAACTGTACCTACTCGTGTGTACCTACCTACCTTTGTGCCACGCGTCAAACGATTAATTATCTCAACCCGACCGATAGTCCCACTGGATTCATTTCCGTTAAATTGAAACAAGGCACATTTCATAGAAATTGGCTAGCCTATAATTTGTCTCTGTGTGTATTTAGACCGCATACTTTAGTATGTACAAATCTATGGTATAGTTGCAATGTTTGTAAATAAAGGAATTCCTATATTGTCCGGTAACAATTCTTGTAATTGACAGCAATTAATATGCTTAGTTATTTATCCTCAAGTTAGTTAATGACACTGCGCATGGAGAGGTATAGGGTTTGATTTCAGCGGCAAAAAAATATGTTTTTGGTGACATATTTAATTTGAAAATATTTAGGATTCTGGTGAGGTCAGAGTCTGATTCAGAAATAGAGTAGACTTATCTACTTATCCATATTGATATTATTGAAGTATAAGTACCTTTACATAGTTTACATACCTATCACGTTTTAGAGTAGGTACCCGTACACTACACACTAAACATCGACGACATAGAAAATCGTCAATCAATCAAAGTTTTTATTCGGTCTGATACCGACCAAAATCTGATCGTTGTTATCTGCGAACTACCATTCATCTTCACACTGATTTATAGGCTCAAACAAACTATCGGCTTAGGTACCTACTAAAAGTCTGCAGTGTGCTCTTAAAATCATTCGGTAAACCTGAGCTTGTTGTTAAATTTAAATATGCATCAGTTCTAAAATCGTGTTAACGTTCAGAGCAAAGCCACGTGAAAGTGGAACTCTCTGAAGCATGCATCGCAACGTCGTTTTAAGTACCTAAGTTCAAGGTCGCATGATATGGAGGTACTATGAGTAGGTACCTCAGGAATACGAAACACGTGTCAATGGTAAAGATAAAAGTAATTACTTTATTTTCATTCAGCTGTACTGTACCTACAAATCTTCTAGGTAGGCACTACTCCAAGCAGCCATGCTTGGAGTAGTGCCTACCTAGAAGATTTTGAGAAGTCTGTAGGTATTGTAGGATTCTCCTATCTATTTTCATGGTCGTCATTGTGAAGTGATGGAAAACGTAATCCAATAACCAGAATGTGAACAGATTCAGTGGCTGATTCGTTTAGCTTCAGGCGTGCTGACCAACGCTGAACGTTCACATACAGTAATGGTATGACTACTAGCGCTTCCCATAGCACTACCCAAGAAAATGTAAGAATTTCTGGAATATCGACTTTGAGTAAAATCTCTCTTAGAACCTACGCATATGTTAACAAACCAATTTTATAAGTATGAGCTGAGTGAAGCTAGGTGTATAACATGTATGTCAGTGCTTACTAATAGGCAACAATAAATTGTGTAAAATATACTTCTAAGCCGGATAGTTTATCTTATATCTATAGGAAAGATGTTGTTGTTCAAATTGAGACGCAATATTATGTGTGAATTAACTTTTTATTTAAATCTTTACTTATGGTTACAGCTTTATAAATACGTGAGGTAGGTAATACTGAAACAGTCAGACAGACTGTACTTATGTTAAGTTAAAGTTAGTTGGTAGCTTCACTATTGGTGGTTTTGTTGGTAGATCTCGTGACCAGTTCCAATAACGCCGATCACGCCCAGTCCATGTTTCTGTAAAGAAAATGAATCTTCATTAGTCTCGAAACGAAAGTATTCCGAAACTTCACTTCTGTTGGGACGAATTAATATTATGTAATTAAAATTTTGTTCCGTAATTGGGAGTATCAAAAGTGTTATTAAAAAGTTTTCCTGAACACTTCATTTTTTACATAAAGAAACAAGTTATATCAGAACAAGGGGTACTTACAATAACTTTGCCTCCCTTCCTGAGCGCGCCTCCGATGCCCTTAGGACTGGCGCTGGCTCCCGACAGCAGCGCGAGCACTCCCATCATCAGCACCAACATACCGAACAGCTTCATGATGATGAGAAAAATCAAAACAATTGACTGTTGCTTAATAGAAGAAGTTTAAACTTCGAATGATGTATGACTGACATTCGAATTCCCTTTATATAGTCATCAAACTAATACGAGTATATCACAGTCTGTAGTGTCGCGAGAGGGTTTTTCGTCTTAGTCATTTACCTAAGCTTAGAAAACTTTGTATGAAGAAGCACGTGGACAATAGGGATAATCAAAATAGAATGGTACAGGAGTTTCGCAGAACGTTTTACGTCACGCGTACTTACCATTAATACCACAAAATTGTTATTGTTCTTTTAAATAATTATTTGTTGATTTCACACAAGTAATTTATATACTATAGATACTAGTGCATATCCTTAAATAAAAAAAATATCTATTACAATAATATACCCGGTTCAGCAGTTGGTCTTACAAAACCTCTCTGCACGAAAATGCCACGCAAATTGAGCTGTATATTTAAAATTTACATATAAGTATTTTTCATAACGAGAGGCATACCTTTTTTACTCGACTGCCAAGAAGGGTTATGTTTATATTCATGCAATGTTAGAGGGGTTGTTTGTTTATAATTAATATTTTTCCGTTTTTTCGGACTTTGTTTTACTTGTCGAGATAATATTATCTCTGGAAACAATCTGCATTTTATAAAACGCAGCGGATAAAACAGTGTCAAATAAACGGTTCTAGGTAAAATAGCTGTGATTTTTTACATAGAACATGTACTTACCTACTTATTAATTATATATCTTTGAATTATTTTAACTCTATAATTAACAGTGGAAAGAATTGTTCATCGATACCGGGTCACTAAACGGTGTCCATAATTGTTTTAGTCTGGGAAAGAGAACTGAAATTGAGAATTTCATTACATGTCGCTTAGGCTAAAATATGCCATGGACGTAATATCATTAGGTAAATAATAGTAAGTAAGTACACATTATGTTTGGAGTAGTAGATAGTAATTTATTTTTAGGGTGGTCATTATCACCCACAACGCCAAAAACAAAGCTTACATATTTGAATGGTCTTAGTATGTTTACGTTGTTCGTTGAGCTTTATCACGCACAACGTATATTAAATATTGAGCTTACTAGGAAACTCATGCTAAAGTGACGTAGCAAGAAAAACCCGGTAGGCGTATGTAGACGACCAGCAGCGACTTTCCCACATGAATATAATACCTTATATAAGCATAGAGTGTCAAGGGAGGATTGTCACTTGTTTCTTGTCCTCGAGACATCAACCATAGTTTCTTTAGCAAGATCTTCAATTGTTTCTGCTCATCATGAAGCTGTTCGGTATGTTGGTGCTGATGATGGCAGTGCTCGCGTTGCTGTCGGGAGCCAGCGCCAGTCCTAAGGGCATCGGAGGCGCGCTCAGGAAGGGAGGCAAAGTTATTGTAAGTACCGGTATCATTTTTAATTTTATTTATGATGTGACAGATTCTACGAATTTCTTTATAGATTGAACGTACATTTACCTGATGAAGATCTCAAGTTTAACTCAAAACAGTTTCCTAACGTTGGCTTTCGTTGCTTTAGTACTAAAAACTTTTCAAACCGAGTGAGGTTTAGTTTTCTAAGTACATAGGTATATCTAGTAAGTTATTGCCATTTTGAAAACAGGGATGTATAATGATTTTCATTTTCAATTATTTTCAGAAACATGGGCTGAGTGCAATTGGCGTGATTGGCACAGGACATGAAATCTACCAACAAACACGTAATTAATTAAAATATGTTTCGAAATTCTACTAAATTAATTAAGAACACATTTGTGTGTAGGTATGTGCAAACAGATATTAATAATTAATTATTTTAATGTGCCAAATAAATTATTTCACCATGTCAATGTTATTTCATTTGATAAGTACTTTCCTATGTTGCATAACTGTTAATCGCACTACAAACTAAATAAAAGCATTATTTATAATACGAGTACACATTTATAATCAACATAATGTATTAATAAAGTCCAAGAGGTCATATTGAGAATAAGTAGGCTATTCTTAAAACTCTTGTGGTACCTACATTTTATGGAAATCTTATTTCCTACCTAGATAGCTTAGCCGTTCATATGTAGAGAGCTATTTGAAAGCATTGCCTAACATAACCTTAGCAAAAAAACGTTCATATAATATCTTTGTACCTTTATTATGTATGAGTATCTGATAATATTTAATGTTACAAAGCACGTACGATTAAAAACGGTGACAGTTCCGGCGCCTGTGTGCAAAACATGTGCTCCGCATTGAATAAAGTCACTATTTTCCTTAATATTAATATTCTACAAATTCCGCAGTGTCAATAAATAGACTTAAATAAGAACGTAGTATCCTCATGTAGGTACGCATTTATAAGATTGATAATTGTTAGCTAGAATATTTTGATTGATGGTGGTAAATTATTACTGTTTCCGAGGACCGTAATAATTCATTATTTACGTAACATTTCAGGTAAATATTACATATTAGGTTATTTCTTAGATCATTTAGAATGCCCGTACACTTCAAACTTTTAGTTTGCCAATCTGCCAATAGTTTGTTTGGGTTTATAAATCAGCATGAAGATGAATGGTAGTATTACAAAGACACACACACGTTACAAAGATCAGGTATTTAGCCGGTTTCGGACCGACTGAAAACTTTGATTGGAATCAAGATTTTCCATACAAAAAAAATTGCCATACAAAAGTGCGTCCATTGTTAGGCGACTGTTTAGACTGCAGTATGTAGCACTCTTATTCTTTCATTAATTCACAGCCTGGGGCATGTTTCGAAGCTTAATATATTAATAAATTGTTGGATGGTACACTTAACCTCTTATAAAACGCAATATTTTGCATTTCTTGGTACACCAATATATGAAAAGAAACAAACAACAATGGATAATAAAAGCAAGAGGATGGATAGATATTGCTTGTCGGAGCCATTATAAGGCAATATGTTGCAAATTAGAGCTGCTGTTGGTAAGAGGATTCAGTTTTCGAAAATGATTTATTACCTACTGAAATTAAGGTTAAGGTTTTATTACCTACATATTATTAGGTATAATCAAAATTATGATAGACAATAACCTGACCTAAACGAGAGCTATATAAGTACCTAAATAAGTAGGTATATTGTTAAGTATCGATTGTAGTGATGAAATTTCCACTACTCATAAGACATATTGTGGTATGTTATAATGCAAACTGCTCGTGGAAAGCATATTCTGCTCTATAAATTCTATCCTTATTTTTTATGTGTTTACTAGCTGTTTTCCGCGGTTTTACCTGAGGTAACTACTTCTCACATTCGGATCAGAAAAATACTCATTCTCGTGAATTCAAAAATGCTATTACATTGCATTAAAAAAAAAATAGCTGCAAAGGAAAATTGACGTAAAAAGAAAATTATCCCAATAAAAATTAAATATTAATTTGTTTTTAAAAAACAATGTTATGGATACAGTAATTAGTAATTCCTCAAAGGAAAGTGTTTCCTTGAACCGTTAATTAACTTACGATACTGATATGAACTCCGATCTATAAACATTTCCGTATTTTTTTCTGACGAAGGAAAACTCAGCTAATAGAGGCAGATATTCGATATCGCATTGTTTCCTAAGGGAAAATAGAAAATAGCGACTGCCCCGGGAAAGACTTACTTGGCTATTTTCTCTTTTAAGTGGGTATATTTTATTCCTTTCATGTTTTCTCGATGATTTTTTTACAAAAAATCTCAGGTTGATAAGTATCTTTTCATTTTCATGTTTGTTGAATGCATTCATACTTTCAAGTAAAGTAGATATATTTTTCAATAAGTAAGTATATTTTATTTTATACAATTGCAGACGTGTGTTGCTACTACATGTTGTGACGGCGAAATCAAAGGACATTTTAAAATGAAGACTTAAATAAAATAACTTTTGAATTTTCAGATATTTTTAAGTTCTGTTTTCATGAATTTCTATGTCAGTTCTATAAAGCTGTGTGAGGGAAAACGTATTCGCAAACGAGTTTCGAAAGCAATGATAATGTGCGCGAATATAAAATGTAATAGCACCGACAGGGTAATGTGAAAGAGATCATCGGTGTGTGTAGAACGAATATGTTATTTACAGGATTTTCAGGAAAAATGTGCAGATTTATAAAAAAATATTACTTATAAGAGAATAAGGTCAAGGTAAGGAAATACTATCAAGTATTTGTGTAAAAAAATTGGCATACTACACTAACAGACAATACTAAAAGCTAAACATATAGCAATATTCAACAAAAAATCATAGAAGATAGCAAATTACTCTATCTGTCCTATCTTTTTAACACGCTTTTATTAGCTTCACTTGTAACGATGTATGTAAGCAATATTTGAAGTCTTAATTTGACCCACTTCCCGGTAACAATAAATTTATCTGTCCAACTTTTTATTAAGCAATTGAATCTCTGTTGGTACAATATTGGATTGATACACTGTTACACTGCGCCTATGTAAAACGCGCGGCAGTATGGCTTCGAGCGTGTTGCCAACTATTTGTGTATTCAAAGCACAAACATGGATGGTTAAAAAATGTACTTTGGATGGCACGAAAAGCGTTTCCGATATTCCCAAACCCGGTTTGTATTTTCTTTCCCATCATCTGTGACGTATGAGAAAATCCCTCTTTGCGTTACGTAGTGAAATATTATACCAGAAAAATGATTGTTTGTATAAAATTATTTTCGTTCACCCAACTAACGGTTCCATAGTTAGTTTCACACAAACGTTTTGTTGTCGCTAGAAAATAACGCAAAGCCGTATTGAACACTGTAAAAAATGCTCTATATTGATAAATTTGTTTTCTGCTATCTGCTGAATGATACTTTATACAAAGGTACTTTGAACCATTGTAGGTACATCCACTCGTACGTTGTCAGGATTTTGTGTACTGAATTTCTCGCGATCTAAATCATGGTACAATGGAGGAATGGGCAAAGGGGGGAGGGACTTCAGGTCCTTTCAAGTATTTGTAACACAATCTTTTCGGACAAAGAAAAGGCGGTGTTCGACAACATATCGAAAATGCTATCTTATTTCTTGAACATGGTTTGCCAAGCACATCCGAACATCCGATAAAATAAGATTAGTTAGACCAAATTGTTATGAAAGTAGGGATCTCTCGTTTCCTCAAAGAGAAGTTACCTTCTACGTCAATCTCCCGAAAATATACTTTTATTGAATAAGAAAGATTGTTGTATTGTTCCTGTTTCTCTGCGCATCACATGAACCAATCTCTTTGGATAAATTAAATCAAATTGTGCTCAAATATGCTGCCCATTTCCTATTTTCCCTTATCCTATTATTTTTTCATCACGCGTGTGTAAAACGAAAACCTCGAAACCTCGGGTATATAACAAATTCATTGGCTTCTCGTGACAGGTGACTTATTGTAGCGTGTGAAGTGTATATTTCAATCGCGAGTGAGGAACTTGCGTTGTTTTGTTTTTGTTTTGTTCTTTAACTAAAAGAAAATAAGCTGCTTGTATTATTCTATTATCTAAGCCTCAAGTTCAATACTCCTGGAATGTTTGAATATGACTAGGAACCTATTAATTGCTATGTTTTAATAAAAAATTGTTTATTAAATAGAAAATTATTAACTTAGAAATAATTTTAAACTCCTATTTTGTAAGTATTGTACGGTGTCCTTGTAAAAATGTTTGAATGTCACTATACACGTTTTGTTCATTTTATTTCATATTTCTGCCGCTGTGCTATGGCTTGGGGCCAAAGGTAACAACAAAAATTCATATAAGAATCCATTCAATTTAGTGTACCTATAGTTGTGTAACAGTGCACGATGAATTTTATATAGGTGCCGTTTATTTCATAACAATGGCGTTTTGTTCTTGTGATTGCACTAAAATGTTGAAGTTTTGTGGGAATGCAAGAAAAAAAAGCAGTTTAAAATTCCAATAAATACTGGTAATAATATTAACTGTGCTTCTGAGGTCAGATAAATGAAGAAAAATTAATATCAGCTCACGCATGATATTGTTATCGGCACGGATATTGAGCTCTCGGCGGAAGAGTGGGGATCGCTTTGCGCACTGTACCTACTCATAAGGCAATAAACCAATAAATCGCTTATGCGCAGGTGAAGGTCAGGGCTCAATATCCCTGCCGATGATTATAAAAAAGTTTATATTGCTTTCAGTAAAATATTGTTATGTTAGTTGATCCTAGATCAACTGACATAGACATAGACATATGGTCTGAAAAAAAGCGTCACTTTTGAAAAAAAAAAAATGGATAACCAACTTTAAATAACAACAGCAAACAAGAAAAGGTACTGTCATTGTCTTGCGGCTCGTTGTTCAGCATCTTTCTTGTAAGCAACAAAAGGCATCCTGTATTCCATGGCTATTGCTCGAGTATCCATCCTCCGAGCCTTTTTCCCAATCATGTTGGGGTCGGCTTCCAGTCTAACCGGATTCAGCTGAGTACCAGTGCTTTACAAGAAGCGACTGCCTATCTGACCTCCTCAACCCAGTTACCCGGGCAACCCGATACCCCTTGGTTAGACTGGTGTCAGACTTACTGGCTTCTGACTACCCGTAACGACTGCCAAGGATGTTCAATGACAGCCGGGACCTACAGTTTAACGTGCCATCCGAAACACAGTCAATGTTGTCTAAGAAATACTTAGAAAGTACATACAAACTTAGAAAAGTTGCATTGGTACTTGCCTGACCTGGGATCGAACCCGCGCCCTCATACTTGAGGTTGGTCCTTTACCCACTAGGCCACGATAAATTACAGTTTCTTGCCAGACAAATTAAATTCTGTGGTCTTTTTTACTTGGATAGAAAGGTATATTTTTCTGGAATACTAAATGGCACATTAATAAAGAGATTAGGTGCTCTTAGTGATTTTTTTGACTTCGCTGAATCTAAGCTCTGAAGCTATCGAGAGGTAAATAATTCAATTAGTGACGAAACAACAAAGGAGTGGATTGAACACTTAATATAGATAAGTAAACAGGTTTAACATAAAAAAAACACTTGTTTCTTGTTATAATTTTGCTTATATACTTGAGTTGGTTAATAATATGCAGGTCCATCCATCACGGCCTTTGGGTTGTCCGTCTTCCGAAGTAGTCCTCCTGCAAACCTTTCCATCTCTGTTTACTTCTTGTCACTTGAATGCATGTAGGTAAAACTCTTGAAATAAAAGTGGACAATAAAAAAGTATCTGCATGCTCGATTATACAGAAAATTAAAACAAGTTAGTCATAACTCGATTAAAGAAGAATAAGTGATTAAATAATTAACTTAAGCTAAAGTTTACTAAACGGGTTACCGATAACTGTGAGCCAATTAACAAACCTAATTAATGATAAATAAAGTTATTAGGAAGGGACTCTGTATTGGATTAGCGCAAATGTACCTACTTTAAAGTACTGCCGAGTAATTGCGGAATTTGTGGTCGAAGTTTTATTGTGTTGCTCTGGTTAAGTAATACATTTGGGAGCATTTACGATGGAGATTAAACGAACAAATCAATTGTTTCAACGGTTTACAAACAAGAGTGATTTATTTAAAATTATCGTCATACCTAGTATAAAGAGAGATATATTTTCTATAATTATAATATAATATTTGTGTATCGATGAATTAATCTTGGTGTATCGATAAATTAAAGAAAGAATACGTATATATACGCATTAATTAGGTATGCCATAAACAAAGAGTGTTAATGATGTTCAACGAAACTGCATTAAATGTTCAGTTGGGCAGCTTAATTAAACTTTATGCGAATACGAAGCTTTATGCGGCTTTTAAATTATAAGGCACTTATTTTATTCACAATATTTATTGAAAGACTTTCCTTGTAGTAATCATAATAAAAGTTTCTATATAGTGGACAGTGTTCACACATGGGCGTGTTTTTTACGTGTACCTAGTATCTGAACTGCTATGAATGTTTCCACACTAATAAAATAATAATGGCAATGTGATGTGGTTTAATATTATTTAAACACCCTTATTATCGCTTGTTGGTCTTTCAGTGGTCATTGAATTCAGAGAGCGATAAGTATCTTGGTCATTCATTCAACACTCGTTGCTGGGTCTGACTTAGAATTAGGCCACTTAGGCTAGCTCAATTGCTGAGAGAATTGCAAACCCATAGGTACTCTCTTTTTACATAAAAATAGAACAATAATGTATGTATTTGGGTGTTACGGGTGCAGATTGCAGGGCTCCCCAGTATCTCCCATTGTTGCTGATATCTTCATGGAATAATGTATGTATTTAATAAAAATGCACATATTTAGTAGATCATTTATATTTTAATAATACACATCTTTTTAAAGAAAATATGTAGGTACACTATGAATATAAACAATATTTAAGAGATAAGATGCTCTAGCCTTGATTCTTATGTTTTATAGCTTCATAGGCATCGTGCGCAGTGCCAGCTGCATTAATGGCGCGAAGACCGTTCTTCTGCAAAGGGAATAAAAGTTAAAAATACATTAATTACATAAATACTTGCTTTCGCAGTAGGGTGATGGTCAATCATATACCAGTGTTAACGGAACTCTGAAGTCCAGGAATTTGTAAAAATCCAATGGGTTTTAAGGGAATATGAACAATATTGTTTTAAAGATTTATTTAATACACACGTACTAGGAAATGTAGGTTTACCGTTCCTAGAAGTACTTATTGCATAGGGAAATGTCTGAAACTAGTGCTTTCTGTCAATATTTATGTGATAAAAGCGGAGCTTTACTGAAAAAACATTAGTTTATTTATTGAGCAAGGCAACGCCTACATAAATGTTCAAAGCTAAACTTCTTTCAGTGAAATAATCAAGCTTTAATTAAGACACTGTAATATTGATGAGTTTGAGGATGAGTAAGGCCGTATACAGAAAGAAAGCTGGAAGAAGCTGAAACTTATAAGCGCTTATCGGCGCTCGACAGCGCTGGTGACCAGCGCAGGAAAATATATGAACACGCGCCAATAAGCGCTTATAAGTTTCCAGCTTCTTCCAGCTTTCTTTCTGTATATGGCCTTAGACACCTTTAATATACAGAAAACCACTAAACAGTATATTCTATAAAAAAATAAATCACTTTGTTTAAATAATGTTGTCAGAAATAATGTAGTAGGTATACTTACAACAACCGACCCCGCTTTCACTTTAGGGTTGGCTTCAGTCGTTCCAATGAACATCGCCAACGCGGCCAGAATCACCATGAAGAAAGCCATGAATTTCATTTTGAAAATGTTTTTTAGTTTGCTTACTTGATGAAAGGATAGCGCGATGTGATCGAGGAAGATGGCACAAGTGATATTTTCCACTAAGAACCCAGCTATTTATTTGATTTGGATGTTCTTGCACTAATAATGAGATAATGAGTGCTTACGTAACGAATTTTCCACCTCATTTCAGAGCTTGTCTGGGTAAGGAAAATGATGTGTCTGGTAAGGCTGGTCACGTACACAATTATATTCAATCACACCAAACTCAAGACCTAGAACTCCAAGATTCGTAGGATGGGAGAATCCCGACACTAATTGCTTTCTAGGTACCGCATTTGCAGTTTGGAATTGTCAAACGGCTTTCAACCTATTTCCGCGAAGATGGAATGACAGATGGGTCTAGGAATTGTCAACATTTAGGAAGATTCAGGTAAGATAGATACCTATGTTCAACCTGAGGTAAATAAAAAAATCACTTCAACTCTGTTCTAGTTACTTTTTGTACATACCTACATACTTTTTGTCTCGGAACATTGCGCTGGTGGTTGGGAAATTTTAAGGTTTCGGCAGGTAACGCGGGCAGTGAATGCAAAAGTTTGATTACCTACGCTTCATATCACATTGCAGATTAGTCGTATTTGTGATTAGGTACTAAATCTAAAAATACAGTTGACAGAAACTAGTTAATCAAAACAAAGCAATAATTCAACGTTTTCTTGAAATTACTATTATCCATCGTAATTCTTACTACGAAAAGCTAAAATGAAGATAAAGCAACCGTGTAGTCTGAAACACAAATTTATTGAAGAGTGAATTTATAAATCTTCATCCATAGCACGTTGGGTTTGAGCTCAGATTTATATTCGGGATTAGCTCTAAAAATATTTTATTCAAATAAGGCCTCTCATCCCTGTGAAGCAGCTGTTGCATATTTTACTTTAGTTCAAGCCAATCTCTTGGATAGTGACACTCTTGTAGAGTGCCTGACATTTTCTTCCTCAAATGGAGTCCCCATTTTCCGTTTCTACCCCAATCTTTAGGTAATACTCGTACCTACGTTATTCCTTTTTGTTACATCCGTAACTGAATTTTGATTTCTTTGGGCATAAATACTTACCTTTTTAGTAATAAGTTAATCTTATTAGAGGAACCGTCTATCTATACAGGTGTAAGTCGTGCTTGGTCTGGATTTTCCTGCTATTTTTCATCTTAGAATTATTCTATTGGTTTTCTTCAGAAATGTAATTTTCTAACAATTATTTCAAAGAGTAGGTAATGCAGAATAGGAAAACCGAATCCATATACCTATACCTACTGTGTAAGATACTTAGCATGGAATGATTCATTCCGTCAACATATAAAACAACGAAACCAGAACATGTATTTTATATTATCAAAACAGTCATGGCAAGAACAAACATCACATTTTATTTTCATTTGTTGGAAAAGTTCTAAGTCCACCAACAGTTACTCACACATATACATTATTTGTGATAGTGCTAACTAACTTATCGTGTTGCTTTATGCACAGAATTTATCTGAAAATAGTTTTGTGTATTCGTTTGAAACTTATTCAGTCATAACTGCATAATCTGTATATTGCAATGTTTGCTAAATAAATCATTTTTTCGATACCGAAAAGCCTTGAACGGTTTAACAAACTATGTGGCCCTAACGCGGTTACCGTCCAAAACGGTTGCCGAGATACAGCCAAACCACAGGCTCGACGGTCTCACGAAGTTTCATACTTTGACCAGTTTCGGCTCTCGGCGATGCGTCAAATATTCCATAAATTGCTGAATATTCGGCTAACATCTGCCTGTGAGAATTTATTGATCTATTGAGGCGTTTTAGGTTGTTTTAACATTGAGTAATTAACTGTGAAGTAATTATATTATCTGGTACCTATCTTTCGTGCAAGCGTGGTGATTAATGCTCAATCCTTCTCCGTGTGAGAGGAGGCCTGTGCCCAGCAGTGGGACGATAAATAGGCTGTAACTAACTACTACTATCTTTCGTGACATATCATAGCATTCGTAGCATTTAAACTCCATGCCCATTACATTACATTAGTTACATTTGGATATTTAAAAAATGCAGCCATTTTGGTAGCGCAGCAAACAATGAACGAGGAAGAAGGAAATCCTTGAAAAGTTTTGACATGGTATCATTATATCCCATTTATAACCACAGTGCACATCACTATCTAACCAAGTTTTATAATTTTTATGCAAATAAGAGATTTTTTTTGTCATCATCAGCCTTTTTATCATTAGACTGCTGGGCACTGGCCTCCTCTTACACAACAAGAGTTTTTAAAAAAATCTCGTAATTCCTATTGCCGCACATTTTTAACACGCATAAGATAATTTTAGACATATCAATGCTCTGTGTCCTGAGAGCGTCAAATAATATTTTCCCTAGTGTGATGCAATAACAGCAACTAAATACCTTCTGAGGGAAGAAGTGCACCTGTTGCTAATTCTCCATCAGAATAGATGCCACGTGGATGGCATTAAATTTAAGGAAATACGACTGTGAGAAATCACGACCGGCGATATAATGTTCGTATTAAATAGATGTATACCTATTTAAGTTGCTTCTATGAGAATAAATGAAGGCACTGTGCTATAAGTGTCACAGTCCAGTTCAACTTGAAGCAGAGTTGTCTATGGTAGATTGGAAAATACGTCAAAAATAGTCTTTTGCTTATTAATATTTAACCAGTATTAAAAAAAAAAATCTGTTAATAATGATCGTCTATTTCTATTTATATCAATATAGCTTAGCACGTATTCCTACTTTATTTAGAGAAAAAAAAAAAAGATTTGCCAAACAGTCGGGGAATTCTGAAACCAGTTTTTCTACATTTTTAATGCTATTATTAACAGTCAAAGTCCAAGCAAAACAGGTAGTGCAAAGGTTACCGGGCATCAAAACATCAAAAAAAACGTGGAAAATCTTTTCGTACAAAATTATATGAACTTTGACCGGCTACACGTTTTTGTTGTTTCTTTTATCAAATTATAATGATGTTCATTATGACCTACCGTATTACGCAGCCGAAACATAAATTGCTCACACGACCTTAAAGATGTATCTATTATAGTGGTTGCCACTTCAAACGTATATTTGTAGAGATTGAAACGTGTATTTTTTAGTTTATACCAAAAGCTTGTTTTGTAGCATACTACAAAGCCACTGAAACTTAACAAAGTATAAATTATCAAAGGGAAACTGTTTATAATTTTTTGAACCCACTGGACATTAATTTGAGCCCATTCAAATAAGAGAAAACTAGAATAGGCACGAAGAGAGAGGGTTTAAAACCCCGGTAAACAGTAGTCACTACCTTTAGGTATGTTTCGCTTTCAGTTGATAACTCAACCAAAATAAATGACATAGGTACAAAGGTCTTGTTCGTTCTTTATTATGTTGACATCGTCTTTCATCTTCATACATGCATCTCGTTCTTATATTAAACATAGTTGGCTAGGGAAAAAATGCTTTTACATAAGTATTTTAACTAATAATTTCATTATAAAATATGAATTGATTAAATCAATTAGATTTCAACTGATTTCTTATTTGCTGTAGAAAGTAAGCACAAGAACACATTGTGTCACCGACTTCAAAATTTTTGTTTGTTCTTGTTGATTTTTAATTGGTGTGCATACTAAAGAATATATCTATCTATCTATCTACTTAAAGACGTCGTTTTTATTAATTACATTAAATTATTAAAACATTTACATTTTAACAAGACGAAGTAGCTAAATTTTGATGTAGGTAAGTAATTTATCAATGTACGTCCGAAAGTGTCCATATTGGCTATTGTGTTACAGTCGATGTTTAAACAAAATCCATCAATCTTGCCAATTTTAACATACTTATAAACGTGTATATTATACTACCTTTGTAGGTAATTAGGAAATCTACTTCAATGTTGGATACCTATATATTTTTTCATCTAAAAAAACTACGGACAAAGTGGTGTATTTTCATTATGATGTAGGTAAGCATATCATAATGAAAATACACCACTTCGCATAAGGCTTCGATGTTAAGTATTTAGAAATCACTGCAAGGTAGTGATGCGAATTTGCATTAGGTATATTTTTATATAAATCTGCAACTAGTGGAAAAAGTTATTTTAAGCTACCCATTTATATAAAAAAAACCGTTCAATTTTAAAACATAGAATATCGTACTTATGTCTGAATGCCTGTTGTATTCCATTTATAGAAATGTGACCTGCCATACGGGACAATCTATTCCAATTTTCATTATGATTTATAGAAGGAATGCGAGTGTGATACCGATCGAATTGACAAAATATTGACTCTGATCAATTTTGGTTTGATTTGATTATTTATTTTTGAAGGAATTTCTAGAAGCTAAGTATTGAGGTTTCTACTCAGCAGATCCGTTATTAATTTCGTGTCAGAAAAGAAAATAGCTGAATAATGATGAAATAATCTTCATGTATAATGCGGGGAAAATGCCTTGAAGTTGTTTTTCGATAAATAAAAATTAAGGGTCACGAGTATTTCGGCCTTTTTAGAGAGCTGATACGCGGGACATCCCGTCGAACGTCCGTTGACGTGACATTGGGCAACACAACCACTGAAGCGTGATTCATGATGAGTCGATGGCCGACATTTTCCTTTGGTCACTTCCTCATTGTTCGGTTATGTATAATATGCTCACACTCACGTATACTGTACCAGGTACCTAATAACATATTTTTGGGATTCACGTTTAACAACTCGAATGTATTTATTAACAAAAAAAAAACAAAACCATCTAGATCATTATACGGGATTAAATTTAGATATTGAAATTAAATTATATCTATCACTTTTGATATTCTGTAGTACATTGTTTGTTTCTAGTTCTTAGAGTTGGCATATCTACTAGGATAGGTATGCGGGAAGGTCGTTTCCCCGTACGTTCACATAACATTAGGTATTAACCAATGCCCAGAGTAACTGATACAAGTTCGATTTATCTCAATGTTTATATTTATCACTAGAATATTAAATGACGCAATCCCTCAGATGCGCAATTCACAGAAATTAACACAAGTTTACATACTTCATCACGATTTCGATATGCACCATTTAGGGAATTGTAAAGTCCCGGTGTCCGTTTATCTTAGTGTATAAAAACTTGGTTCAGTAGTCATAATACTTCATAATTTATTGTCTACTTGTAAATACCAGTTGGAAGTAATTAGAATCATGAAGTTCACTAAAGTACTTGTAATTTTTATTGTTGTGATTGCATTACTGGTGCCATCTGAGGCAGCCCCAGGAAAAATACCAGTTGGCGCTATCAAAAAAGCGGGGAAAGCAATTGTGAGTATTTATCGTCCATACACATTTATCATAGGTAAATAACATAAATTAGACTGATCACAATGCTATTGTTCAGTTGAATATAAACTATATCCATAGCTCCCTACAGCGGTTTTACCCCCGTCCAGTGGGATGTATTTCTTGCAGACCCAGGTTAGCCTTTATAGACTTCTTCGATTAAATAGGCTATCTAACACTGAAACAGTTTCATATCGGATCAGTGACTAGTTCCTGAGATCAGAGCATACAAGTAAATAAACTAACTCGGCAGATTTTGAAAGTAAATAAAATTAAATATAGTAAATAGTGTTTCTACTATACAAAATGCTAGCTATTTTCAGGTAATTTAACAAATATTTTGCAATATTGACTACGAAGTTGATAACTATTACCTACCTAAAAGTAGTGGACTCTAGCATCTACATGTTTTTTTGAATGATAAGGTTTTATCCCTAGAAAGTGTTTTAATTATTCTTTGAGATATAGATTTGACTCTTTCTTTAATTATTAATATTCATTTGCATAGGCTTTAAGACAGAACATTAATATTTACTCAGTGTTAAACTATCTTTTCAGGGTAAAGGACTCCGGGCGATCAACATAGCAAGCACGGCGCATGATGTCTACACATTCTTCAAGCCAAAAAAGAGGCACTAAAAATATATTTTTTTTAAATCTACCAAAAAGTTACTTAAGGTTAATTTAAAAGTAAATGTTTTCCTCCATAACATTTTAATAATGTCTAGTCTAAGTCTCGTCATGTCAATCTATGTCTATAATACATGTTTTGTACATTATCTATTTTTATTTTATTATATCTATAAAATCCTTTGTCCTGACTGACTGACGGAGCAGACCACAGCCTGCATCAGTGGACGCAGAGACTTGAAGTTTGGAAAAAATAATCCTTATATGTGACTTAAGGTGCAGATAAGAAACGATATTCGGAATTATAATCCATAAGAGGGTCAAAATAAGACGTAAAGTTTGTACGGGAATAAATTGAAACCGCCATTCGTCATTACATGAGTGAAGTTAAAATAAATCGGTGACGCCATGGTTTCAATATGGCTGATAGATAAATAACAACCAACCTTAAAAGCTAGTAATAAGGATAATAACGAGGATATTAATGAAAATAAATAAATTAGTATATTATAGGCAGGCACGGAAGGAAAACCATACAATTTCATTTAAATTTTATAGTTTGGACAAGAGTTTCGCGATATTTACATATGTACCTATAATTAAAGAGTGCGTTCGCTCATCATGATGTTTGTGATTGTGAATATATATTCCTCTTTTATTTTATTTAATATTTCTTTTATTCTATTGTGTCCATCGAATTTGGCGCTAAAAGTAACTGTGTATGATAGAAGATCGCCTGACCGTAAGTTAATACACTGCTGATCAAATAATGGCTCAAATAGTTTGGCTCATGCCTCCGTGAATAGGGTATAGTAAGTGAGGTTAAAATAAAAGGTTTGTTTTCAGCAAACACCTGGCCACAAGTATATACTGGTGCTAGCTATAAGCTGCATTTTCACACCGATAGCGAATTACGTTTCTACTTAATAGTGCTGGACAATAATGACAACTTGCGTGTAACACCGTACACTAGTAAGTTTTTGATGAGATATTATTAAATAACCAATCTTGTTCACCACGATTCACGGATCGACCGTTGATCCGCGCGGCTTTGACTTATCTCCGAATTATTAGAAGTAAATGTATATGTCACCGTAAGATTACAAACATCGTTAGATTACAATCTATCTCGAGAGATTGTAAACTGTCGAATTATTGTGAACCGTAACATCTGATTGCAATTTAACGCATTATTTTTCGCTAAATTATAATCTATCGATGAGAAATTGTCAAATTGTCAACTGTCCGAAAGCTCTCCCTGATTGGTCAGTCTTTTTGTAAGATCGACCAATCACGACCAGCCGTTCTGTTGCCATGGAGTTCCCGTAGAGTTAGGAATGAATTTGTGTTTGAAGACAAACTACCTAATTGTTTTGTTTTTTTTTTTTTATAAAAGTTTCTTATAATTTTCCAATTTCATTTAAATAAAACTACTTTTACGGATTTTATCGCGGTCGGTTTTAAACGTCGGGATTAAATAATATAATATAACGCGAATATTAGACATTTAAATATTTTATTTAAATGTCTAATATTTTATTTAAATGTCTAATATTCGCGTAAGTGTCAGAAATCAATATGTTTCCAATTTCAATTTGTGTTTGAAGAATAAATATTTCGTTACAATTTGTTCTCTCCATATGTCAGGAATATTAATTACATACTCGTACTAAATAATAAATACTTGAAGAATTTTTGAAGAGAAAGAAAGAAAGAAAAACCATTTATTTAACACACAAATGACGCAGAAAACAAACACACACAAATACAAACAATTAAAACAATGGACAAAACGAACAGTGAAACAAAAAAAAGAGCATTTATTTTATATAACTGACACCTCTATTTTATTCCTAACTCTACGTGAACTCCATGGGAACAGAACGGATTATTGGTCGATCTTACAAAAAGACTGACCAATCAGGGAGAGCTTTCGGACAGTTGACAATTTGACAATTTCTCATCGATAGATTATAAGATAGCGAAAAATAATGCGTTAAATTGCAATCAGATGTTACGGTTCACAATAATTCGTCAGTTTACAATCTCTCGAGATAGATTGTAATCTAACGATGTTTGTAATCTTACGGTGACATATACATGAAATAATTTAATCTACATTTCAACTATTGTGTATTTTTGTTATCGAACAGCTAGGTGGCTCTGATTATTCGCTGATTTAAAGTTATTTTTTTTTTCATTTCAGACAATAAAATGAAATTTCATATTTCGAACTCCTCATTGTCATCATCAGCCTCAAATCATTTTTATGCATCCGCCTCTAATTTAGAAAATACCCTTATATTATATATTACTTTGAAGATATGTACGAATGAAAACATATGCATATCACCAATCGTTGTCAAAGGAAGATTTGTTTCAAATAAAATTCCGCTCTCAAGAACAGGTACCTACATACCTCGTATTATATGTATAATACGTCCAGGCCACGGCGACTGTCTTCACATAAGGAGATCAGCCAGCTGCGCAGGAAATATTATAGTGCACGAGCATTTGCGCAGACACAGGTGCACTCACTATTCCTTCACTCTCATAGCCCGATGGGACGGCAATCCGGCACGACCGGAGAGACATCAGGCACAGGACCGACATTAACGTAATCTCCGATTCACGGGTAAATCAATCACCAACTTCCAGACTAACACACTGCTTTCTGAAAGTTTATAAAACCCACAAAGCGATTTCGGCCCGACTTGGGAGTTGAACCCGAGACCTCAGACATAAGCAGTCGCGCTTGCGACCACTAGACAACGAGGCAGGCTCGAATTAAATAAAATACAGACGACGCTGGATGGATTTCATTTACTTCATCCAAGTACCTATCTCAGGTTGTTGCTTTATATCTGTTTTTTTTTGGTCCATAAGCAGGTATTACGTACATTCCTTCCTCAGAAGGTTTACTTTAAGCCTGAATATACATATTTAAAACAGAGTGGTTAATGTCTTCTTAGTAACGAATAAGCAATTTGTCCTGCGACTATTAATGGTCGAAACGTCTATGAACTATCAAAAATTACGAAGATTTTTTTTAGCCTATTAAAACGCTCTATTTGGCGATGCACGTCGCAACGCAAACTCGATTTTAGCGTTGCGCAGTAATGTTTCAGCCCTTGAACAACATGCAGTAATTTGTATAATCGTTAGCTGTTATTTTATTTTTCAGATACCGCTTGTTTAGGGAGCGTCGTAAGTTGTAGCGTTGTGGTGAGTTTGTCAAATGTCACAACAGGTACGTACCTACATCACTCTGTAGTTTGTATGCTCACGAGCAATTCTTTATTATAAAAATATAGTATATCGCTTGCACCAGCATCTGTATCCTCTCAATACTCAACACCAAAAATAATTTAATGTTCACCGTGTCTTAGTAAACGAACATTCTATTCTTGCACGTTGAGGCGTAGACTGTATCATTATGATTACATTGCATTCTGAGTAGTAATTTGAATTAATTGTTTGTAGCCTCTGTCCTGGAAAGAAACGGAACACATGTAACCAAGACGACATCGTCTACAACGACTAGGAAGCCGGTGACGAGCGTTTTCGGTGTTACTGATCGGCCAGAGATAGTTGCCTCCAGTTCGAGTGAGTCACACTGTGTGTAGCTATGCAGCTGATTCATGTTCTAGTGTGTATGAGAGGGAAAATATCTTTATTGCATTTATTGATTGACAGTACTATGACTGTTCAAAACTCAAGTATAAAGTCAGCCAACGCAGCAATTTGCATGCGTACAGCTCATCCGTGTGTCTAACTGATGTAGAAGACTGCCCGCCCACGTGCGATAAACGGTCGATGACCAATTTTTCGTAGGAGAAAAATCACACACTGATAGCAGTAGTGCAACGTACAAGTCCTACAAAAAGACAGTCAGAAAATCCTAGTAAGAACATCCTACAAAAATCGGCCCAATAATCTGTCCTACAAGGCAAGGGTAATCAGGATGTACCTCGATAGTGACATGCACAAGCAGTTTTGTCTGGCAGGCACGTTGTTCACACAGATCCGTGAGTTATACAGACACATTATTTCCAGATTTGACAGCGACTATCCTTATGGTTATGGTACCATCGGTGGTGGTGTTGTTGCTGGCGATCATCACAGTGACCTGCATACGTCGCCTCCGTCACCCACGAAAACCTACTCAGCCAGCTAAAGACAACGTGAGTACAGTTCGCCACCACTCAAGTCCGCCGGGATCATGGAGAGTAATGACAAGCAAAGATGCCATAACGTAAAATCTCAAGTCGTAAATCGAAAGCATGCGAGTGTTTGAGGGACGAGGAAAGTTCCTAGCTCCGCCCTTATACGCCGATTTTTGAACCTGCCCAACTTTTTTGAAACCAAATCACCAATCTATCAAGGCATATCTTTGACAGGTGGACAATCTGTGAAACAAACGAAAGTTTGACATTTAGGTCCTGACCTATATGCCTACCTGATACCTGTATCAGGTATACATATACAAATGTATTCTGTGGGTCAAGACCAGTATTACCAGATCTGGGAAATTCAATAACAGAAAAAGTTTTCATTCGAACATTGAAAATAATTTTATGAAAATGAAGTAAAACGTTGGCACACACGTTTGTTTCAGTTTTGGAATCGGTTCTACGTAAACATGCTGATGCGAGAGGAATGCGATGCGGAGATCCGCGAGCGCGAGCGACGCGACGATATAGAACTGCAATATGATTACGTGTACGCCGGCCGACCGAGATATGCCCCTCGTACATAAACAATAATGGATCGTACATAAAGAATACTGTTACACTCGGTATCAAACCAACAGTTTTGAGTGCAGTGAACTGCCGAACTCGGCTATTCATCTACGACTTGAGTTGATCTATTTTGTACATCCATTAGCACAACAGGGCAAATACCTACTAACGAGATGATTTTTGATTTATTATTTTTTTCTATTATCGTAGCGTTAGGTATTTTTATATGTCAACATAATTTAGTAGGTAATGTAAAAAAATCCTATAACAACAATAACATATGCCTATTTGCTATCAGCAATGTTCAAGATAATTTGTTCATATTATGTCATTAGTCTGTAAAAATGATGCTCCCAATTAGATAGCGCAATGATGTTTAGCGAATACTAATTTTAATAATTGCACAATATGATTATTCTAATATTACACAATGTTCTTGCAGGACTTGGGCTCGCCTTACATGCGATTTGTTCAACTCTAATTGTAAAATATATAGAAACTGAAAATCGGAATTCTTAAAATTATAATATAGGTATTATGCTATGAAATAATATAGGCATTATGTGCTTGACATAACATTAATAAATAAAATTACAAGAATAAGAATGTAATAACCGTGCAATATCATAGATTTAAAGTTGTCAATTATAGTTATTAATCATTACTTCTATTACAATACATTATAATCTATACTTCTATAATAATAAAGAGTAAACATTTTTTGTTTGTTTGTTTGTACCCTAAAGGCTCCGAAAATACTGAAAAAATCTTTCACTCTTGGAAAGCTACATAGACTAGGTATATTTTATCGTGGTACGGACAGTAGTTCCCACGAGACGTGGGGATTACTACTAGTAAGTACTAAATAAAATGTGTGAAAACCTACTGTAATTCACGCAACTTTGGTTTGTATATCTTTTCTAAGGTACAGAGTAAGTACAGGGTAAGTACCCATTCCTACATAAGTTTAAGTACCTATGAACTTTTAGTATCTACTGCATGTACGCTTGTCGCATATTATAGACGGAATAGGTACTTAAGTAAATGGAAACCTTAAGAATTAAAGAAGCGCAGGACATGGCTGAATTGAATAAGATCTGAGTAATTGAAAAGATTGCAATTTTCTTTATACTTCGATATAGGTTTTTTATTATACTATATATAATTATAATTGACTGACTTTAAAGTTCATATAACAGTCACTAATCACACACACGCAAAATATTTTTCCCGTATATATGAGTCTATTTTCAGTACTAATCGAAATTGATTATACATTTTATTGCTCAATCCATAATTTTAAATGTTAATAACTTGTTGGCTTAGTGTAGAAATATGGAAATATTTTGCGGTAGCCAGATAAACAATAATAATCTATGGAACCTTATGTCAAATTGCTCGTGTTGGGTTTTTACGCGATTTATATACTTATGTAGGATTTTTTTATGAAGATGTAAACTGGCTAGAGCTATCAAAAGCTGCGTATATTCCCACCTTTTCATAAATTCGCGTTTTATATAAAAGCCGAACCAAATCTATTTGTTTCAATGTGATTTGGTGTTAAGATAGGAAGGCACGATGAAGATCGCTGTGGCAATTGTTTTTGTGGTAGCATTATGTTCGCACGTGTGTGAAGTGACGAGCGCTCCGTCAAATTCACCGGCCGTCAGCGGCTACGGTCCGGCTCCAGCGCCAGAAAAACATTTATCCGAGAGGATCAGAGAAGGAGTGGTATGTAATTTTATACAAATTGAATATTAGTATATAGCTATTATATTTTTAACGACAGAAAGTTTAAACATAGAACAAATAGGTATAGTTTCCACAAATGAAGTTTGCCTTTACGTTATAATGCACTCATTGTAATCAGATCATAACATGCATTATT
Organism: Helicoverpa zea x Helicoverpa armigera; assembly: GCA_033682625.1. Taxonomy (NCBI): domain Eukaryota; kingdom Metazoa; phylum Arthropoda; class Insecta; order Lepidoptera; family Noctuidae; genus Helicoverpa; species Helicoverpa zea x Helicoverpa armigera. Next base: position 2,176,503 of record JAWIIS010000005.1, on the reverse strand, counting down.
AAACGAGTTAAGACTAAGTTTTCCTGTTATTTATCTATTATTTACTCATGTGTGTGTAGGGAAAATGTAATAATGATAAGGAAAAATATCTTATTTGATTTGTACATACAATAAATAACTTCATACTTAGTTATTAAACAGTTTTAATATTTGTCTAGTTCACTACGATATAAACAATACAGTTTTACATATATCGCAAATATGTTAATTACTCATAAAATTTATGATTTCAGGGTAAAGCGGTACACGCGGCCATGGTAGTGAAAACTGTCGCTCACGGGCTACAGAGCATCCGTGAACATAAAGAGCAACATGATTCAGGAGCGTCGGCGGGACACAGCAGTGGACATTCTCCTCGCGTTGTGAAACAAACTGGCACAAACTTTTTAGTTCTCCACTAATTATTTTTAAACTAGGTACTAAGTACCACATATTAAGTGAAAGTGTGACTGACAGTGGAACTTTGTCATGAAGCTTTGTGCCATGTGCATGTTACCTGATAAGGCAGACATTTTGTAGCATAAGAATTACTTGTAAGAAACATAGACCTAATACTCGTGTGAAGAAATTAGATTTTCAATAAAATACCTAAAATAAAATAAATAGGCATTTTCTTTGAATCACCTTCCAGTTATTTTTAGTTCTCTACGAGCGTGGAGGTGAATGAAAGCGCATCTTCAGTTGTGAACAAAGATACGAGGTATTGTATCTAGTTCGCCGACATATATCAAAGTTATGAAAGACGTGGTGCCGGCGTCTGGTGTAACAGGAGACGGTCTTCTAACAACTGGACTGTCGCCAACAATGGAACGGAGCCGACACGAGGTACCGCCCACTGCACTTTGTGAATGATCAATACGTGCCCATAAGATCTTATATGGATTCTTATACTTAGCACCTTTCGTAGAAAAGTTTGATAAAATTCATTTTTATTAGTGGCCCAATTATGCGAGTAAATATTACTTAGTTTTGTCTTTGTTATTTCATATCAGAATCACGAATTAAAAACCTCAATGTAAGTGTATTGTGCGTTAAAATTTTGAGTAATACCTATTTTGCTTGTAAATACCTTATAATACGGAGTCAAGAAAAGCAAATAGTCTGAGTTTGTGTGATAACAGACTTATCCCAACTTTTAGTTCATTAGAAAGTTCATGTTATCTAAAGTCCTTCTAAAACTTCATTATAACATCATGAAGTTTAGATGAAAATAAAAGCTGCAAGGAAAAAAGTTTATAGAAAAACAAACAACCCGGAATATTCTATCTTCTCTTTATTATGTAGTACTCAGACGCTATTACTCAGGGCTCTACTTAATACAAAAGATCCAATTTGATAAAGTAATGAGTAATTTGATAAATACGTACTTATAACGGGAAAATTACAACACAGCTGAAATTGTAGCTTAAATTGTATCTAAGTACGAGCTTGTTACATTTGATAATTGAATGAAAACGTTCTCAATTCTCCGTTCGGAACTTTACATCTGTCTGTTTTCTTATATTTTATTATTCTCTAAGTATGCTAAAGTATACCAATTACTGAAGTATCTATTAAATTAAGTGAGATTTAAGAAATAGTAATGCATATGAACATTCGTTACAAGGGAACTTTACAATAATTACTTCTTTTCTGTAGAGAAATTCATGAAATTGTTCCGATTAACAAGTAACTTGTGTTTATCGTTTAACGCTTCAAGCTTTTCAGTGAGCTCCTTTACTTTTGCATCTAATTCCACTTTACCCCTGTAAAGGGAAACACAATTAAAACTCATTGTTCTGTAACATTATACTTGCAAGTCAATACTGTTTGTCGGGATTTTGAATTACTTTATTTACTTGACGGGAGACAAAATGTTGAGTACTAAAAATAATTTTCGATTCGATCTTGTATCAAAATTGGAAATCACATTTTGTGAATTGCGACACCTGGTATGAGTATTGCTTTGAAATAGCTTCTTTGAACCCTTCGTGTCTGCACCAATTTAATGCAAGAACGTTCAGAAAATGAGGTTATAGGTTTGATGACCCTTCACAAACTTACGACTGTACTACCATTTAAAAATAGTTTTCAAGCTATAAAAGTTATGTTTTTTGCAGTCAAGAATAACTACAAAAACAGGAATGGAAACAATACGCAATAATGTTCATCAAGTATCAAACGGCAACAGCCATTCAGAAGAAACACAAAATAAAAAAGACCCCTGTAGATTCGTTTTTCTTTTGCGTAGGGATTGACTGTCAATCGAATAGCATTTTTTATAAGGAGAAAACGAAATATGTGTGTGAGTGTCTCAAACTTTTTTTAGCTTAACGAACTTTTTTGGGGAGAATATTAATAAAGACTGTTTATTAAAAAAGTTACTCACATGATTTCAAGGAGATCTTCAGGTAAGGATGGTTTGAGCTGGTTGAGTTGAGATTTAAACTCGTCAACCATAGCTTGTCGCTTTTGCAACTCATCTTCCAGTTCCGAGACTTTAGCATTGACGTTTTCAGTCTCCTTATTAACCTCTTCTTCATGCTGTTTTATAATTAAAATATGTATGTACGTAATATTTATTGCGCAATGGGCGAATAAGATAATACTACATATAATTAAAACAAATATTAAAGTCGATAGATAAATTAAAAATAAGCAACAGGCAAAAAAAAACATACGTAGTATCCACGAGTTTTCCTGAAACGATCCGCTATTTCTTGTAACGTGTCCTCATATTGACGTCTATAAAAATATTTTTTATAAAGCTAATCTAACTTATAAATGTAACCAGTAAATACGATAAAATAGATAGGGTTAAGAAAAGCATATCAGAAAGAGCTGAAAAAGAAAGGGACGTGTTTGTGTGAATGTGTTAACGGATATTGCAATCACATGCATGGAAAACACTGACGGACAAAGGCAAAAAGGTCGCAAGCTGAAGTCTTGTTTTAGGTTTAATCCCAGAACACCCTAATTATACCTAGGTACCTACCTAGTGAAAAAAATAAAGAAAGAGTTGCTTGTGACTTTGTGAGGTATCATTCAAAAAATTTTAAACTGCTGTTCCTAATACAAGATGTTTGGTAATTTAGTTACAGGAGTATCAACTTATTTATTTCAGATGTTAATTAAGTACAAGTAATACGATGCAAAGGAATTTTAAGCGCCTTAAGAATTTGTTGAAGCAACATTTTACGACGACGTGTGGAGTAGGCGCGATATATTTAAGATCTAAGAATTCCCATTATTTTTACACACACGTGAAAGCGAAACTTCATTATGTAGTTATAATGACTTATCTAGTTGTTGGAAACTTAGCTTCATAAATACTAAGCTTCATAACTTTCCGATATATTGTGCTTGGGTAGAAGATCACATTAACAGTAGAGTAGATTTAAATATACCTATAAGTAGATCGGTAACGGTGTCCATCTATAATATTTGGACAATAACTGCTTTTTCTTTATATTTCTTGAGATTTTTATTTATAAGAATGCTGAGAAACTCAATTAAAGTACAAATAAATACTATTCAAATTGAATTAAATCCTATGTAAATATAGTAACAACGAAAATAATGAATAGGTGTTGTTTCAATAGAAAACCAGTGAACCGTTCTTGTAGCTATGTGTATTGGGTGCCACCGAGACTTTTGTTCTGTTTATAATTGAAAAGGCAGGTAGATAAAGGGTTGAAATCTGTGTACCAATAGGTGGCTAGGTATAGCCTTTATAGGCTTTTCTATAATGTATATAGCACACGTATCTGATACCTACTTGAATTAGTGACCGAAATAAAAGTATTAATGCATCCATTGAGAAAGTAATCATGCTAAGTAAATCATGCTAACTCAGAAAGGTACGAACCTTAATCACCGTCGAAGATTAATGAAATCCATTGATTACCTAAAGTCAATGAAACAAACTTCTAACTTACATAAGGAGTTCTGTTTCCTGTGCTTCTTGCTCCACTGACTTAGCCAGTTCACTTTGAGTCTCCCGTGCCCGCTCCATACTGTTGCTTATATCATCGCTTTGGCGTTTCAGCTGCATACGCTTTGCGGTTAATCGAACTGTAACAAAACAACTTATAAGTCTAATACGTGTATTCAATTTAGTATCTTCTGTAGGTCTAATATACTTTAGGTTACTACAGATGAACTACCCTGATATCTACGCCAGTCAGGCCCATAAATTGATGTTTCCTATCATATGACTAGTTGAGCACTCATTCAATAAGAAAATTCCCAGAGTCCGTTCAAATTGTGTGTTCTGAAAGTTACGAGTAGAATCATTACCTACCTATATCTTTAGTTGGGTACTTGTGGAAACTGAACTGTTGGTATTTTTATCAAAAATATCTCTTAAAGGAATAGTCATGTCGGGAAATGTTTCAATTTTCAAATACGTGCAATCGTCATGCTGGCTCCTAAAAAACGTCACTCAAAAATCTACCTATCGCCAACTTTGCTTTGTTGATGTGCTAGGGGCACAGATCACGTTCCCAAAAATTTACTGCGGTAATCTTTAATGCCACTGAAATTAGCCGAGTCATACTGACTAGCCCTTTCCTAGTCCGCACCGAAGCGTGGATGATGTATGAATTGGAGTAAACAACGCTCCTATCAGAAGAAATCGCTCATTGCGGTCAATATGATTGATTGGTGAACATACAAAAAATAACGTATCATTTTAAAATGCTATTGTAAAATAAGTTGTAAAGTCTGTTGGTTGTCCGTCTGTGTGTAGTCAAATTGTTATTTTATTATTATTTGACATCTATTTTTAAGTCTATGTTTGGCAAACCTAATGAGGCTGATGAAGCGCAGCAGCCCTCAAGCTTCAGTTATAATATAATATTGAAAAAAAAAAATGGCTTGGTAAAACTTACCATTTTCAAGTTTAAGCCGTTCAATTTCTGTGTTCAATGAACGGGTAACTCGCAACGCGGTCATCGTGTCCCGGTATTTCTGCTCGTTCTCCGCATCCAATGCGGGTAATGCTGAGCGCTGAAGCGTTACAGATAACATCACTATCATATAACTGGGTGTATCAATATTATGTTAAGTGACATTCGGTATTATACGTGTCTGATAGAGCGGACCAGTGACACTTTAATACCCTAGTTAGTTTAATCGGAAACAGGTAATCCCAGTCAGCTTATATAATTATCTAAAGACTAGGCCTAAGAGGCATAAATGAAAAGCATATGGCATTACGTAGTTGCCAGCGGTTAAATGTCTCTGGATGAAATTTGACTCAAAAAAAAAGATATTTTTTTTTTAACTTAGAATCCAAAATATTTCACACATAATAAGATAGCTACGTAGGCCATGACAAACAGCAGTGAGCGTATTACTCATTCGAGAAACTTTAGGGTAGTTTCCTAAAAAATAATAATTAGTCCGTCTTGTAGATTGTCCAAAATTAAGCGATACGTATTTTTAACCGACTTCCCAAAAAGGAGGAGGTTATCAATTCGGCCGGTATGTTTTTTTTTTTTTTTTTTTCTATGTATGTACATCGATTACTCCGAGGTTTATAGACCGATTTACGTGATTCTTTTTTTGTTCGACTCGGAATAGCTGCCAGTTGGTCCCATAGTCATCAGGTCAGGATCTGATGATGGAAACCCTGAGAAATCGAGGGCAACCTTCGAAAGTTGTAGGCATACATAGGGTAAAAACTTGATACTCAGGTGTACGCCTAAAAGCACTATTCAACAGTGAAGATTTGGAGCTGATCTGATGATGGAAACCAGAGAGGGTCGAGGGAACTCGACAACTGAATATGTAAACTACCTCGTGTTTGGGCTTAAATTATTTGTATTGACAAGACCTTTGCAACAGTTAAGGTTTGAAGCTGACCTGATGATGGAGACCAGAGAAAGTCGAGGGAACTCGTCAACTGAATATGTAAAATACCTCGTATTTGGACTTATATTCTTTGTATTGATGAGAACTTCCCACTTGTATGGATAGTGACAACTATACGTATCACTGAAAATCTTTAAATAAAAAACTTTTTTACAAAAAAATTAAACCGACTTCCCAAAACACTAAAAAGCAAAAAAAAAAAACTATTTTTAGGTGCATCGGCCTAGAAGTCGGTGGCAAAATTAACTTAGTAACATCCATTAGACACCGAATTCTAGGCCGATGCACCTAAAAATAGTTTTTTTTTTTTGCTTTTTAGTGTTTTGGGAAGTCGGTTTAATTTTTTTGTAAAAAAGTTTTTTCTTTTTTAAATTGGATCAGAACTTGTTAAGATATAGCGTGCTAAAGTTGAGTGTGACGTCACAAGTTGCTACAATTTTCAGGAGACTGTGACGTAAAAGGCCCCCACTCCTAATTTTTGAAGCGTATTATCTTTGTCATTTTATGTTTAATTAAAAAAAGAAAAAAACGTATCCAATATTTTTTGATTATCTAAAAAGCGGACTAAATATTATTTCATTATTTCGACCCTGGAAACTACCCTATTCCATTACTTAGGTATTTAAAAAACAATTTTCTGATCATCAATATTCATATTCGGCAAATAAAATAGTTTAACTTCTAATTAGTTTCTTTGGACCAAAAAATAACTTGTGAGAAATAGCTAAGTAAGCAATTAAATGTGTATTAAAATGTAATTTTGCTATCAGGAAACTTCTAGGAGTAGCAATAGCTATTTCTTTAGCTATGTTATCTTCATTAAAATAGTCACAATATACATTATTTATGGTTCTTAGCTCTTATTATACTAGCCGCATAAATAATTACTTACCTGGACGACTAACTCATTTTCAATTTCTTCCAAATTAGATTTTAGTAAGCATATTTCAACTTGCTGTTCTTCTGGCCTGAACATTGTTTTAATTAATTATAATTGTGTTAAAACTCAACAAAATGTACTCTGAATATGGAAAATGCAGGAAATTCCTTTCTAACAAATGATGCACGCAAAACTTTTTATTTGCCGCCAAATAGAGACTTCAATTTTATTTGAATTCAATGGAACACTCTTTAAAAAAAAACACTTTTTTTTTGTTGCGTGTATTCTCTATGGTTAAGGCCAACTAGGTTTTATGATTTCGATATTTGAAAACTTTTTAATGAATACAATGAAACGCGTATTGATATGTATTTTTAGACGTTCCATATTTTATTTATAAATAAGTAGTTATTGAAATGACATTTCCTAATTTCCAATTTATTACGCATTGCATAGTTGTCTGTGAACCTTTGTGTAGTTTGAATTGAAATGAAAATTTAATTAGTTCTGAAATATAGTACCTTTATAATAGAATAGTAATTAATTACTTGTACCTAGATACGACACCAAAATAAAACAATATGTTTTCGCGTGGACATCATACGCAGTGTGATCTATGTGAGTTAAAATTTTAGTGAGGACAAAGGTGTCGTGGGTTATGAAATAGCATAACTTTGAATATAACAGCATGAATTACGATTGTACCCTTATAATTTGTTGCCTGTAATAAATTACCAGTGTTTACGTGCCCAATTCAACAAAACAAAACCTGAGTTATTCAGGTGTGTTGGAACAAAATTATTTACCAGCCGTGATGTGAAGTTTTAAATACCTACATGAAATAAATTAATGTGGTTTCTGTCACATAACGTCTAATCAGTCAGCTGTATGATAAATAGCCGGCGAATTGCACTCGCCGCTATCGTTTTGTTCATATGTATATGTTACCGGCCGAACCCGATTTTAACATATATAAACACAGTGGGTGTCAAATCATTTAATTTTTTGTTGTTGTTTACTGTTCAATGAAGGAAGCATAAACGTAGCACCACAACTTTCAGTCAGAGTTTATTACTATACAAACCAGCGTCGAAAACTATGGATTTTACGTAATTAGGTATAAAATGTTTTTTTTAGATTTCCATTAGTGCCTATCTATCGATATCAAACAGGCTTAAAGTTGACCTGAAGAAACCAATTGTTAAAAAAAAAAAAAAATTTTTTCCCGTCCTCAAGACACCGATCACATCCATTATTCAGTTTCCATACATATAGTCGCGATTTATCAATATTAAAAATAAAAGCAAACAATGAGCGCTATCAGCCTTATTAGATAACAACCGCTCGTATTACCAGTGATTATTGAGTAGTAAGATAGGTATTTTGATAAAGAATACGTAATTTAGATTATTTGTAATCAGATCATTTGCGCAGGGCAATAATCAGTAACTTCAATTTTTACTTATATGTATTGGCATTTCTTTATGAGTGTTCAATACTTGTAGGCATCGGTAAATATGTACTACGTACTAGATAGAACGTTCCGAACAAAAAGCTTACCACACTGAACTGCACTGCAGACTATGCAGTGCCCAAAATGGCAAATCAGAGCGATTTTGACACCTGCGTCAGATGGATGTCTATGAAACGACAATTATAAAATAGAAAATACATATCAAGGTATAAACTTACACATATAAACTATTCGAGAGTCAAGTTAGTAAAATTACACGCTGTTCATGCTATTACAACGCTTGTATATCATACTTTTCATTTATAATTCAATTTTACAAATATGCATTAATTGGTTCCCACCCGCCATCTTAAATTATGGATTAAGAAAATCGTGCAGAAACAGATGTGCCATAAAACTGGCAGTAGGTAAAATATCAATGAAAACAGACTTCACTTTGTCATGGTATGTTCTTACTTTCAAGAAAAAATAATTAAATTCGCGAAAATTTGTGATAGCCCTCTTAAGAAAAAAACATCGTAATTAATATTAAAAACTCTAAAAATAAGTTCCTGGTTTTAATATATTACATGATTTTGCATTCAATTAGATATAAATAAACTTTTTGATAAATTACATGATTTTGAATTCACTTAGATATAAACTTTTTGAGTAATGAAAAATGTAGGCAAAATACGAGCGACACTTCAGCAATTAACATCAATGAGGATGACTACATGTCACAATACGTCAACGAGATGTCAACAGACGACATAAGCGGGTAAATTATTTGTATGGATGTTCTTGTCTATCGCTAGAATATATGTCAATGCTTGTAGGTAAAGGTATCTTCACTAAGAAAGAAGCACACGGTAAATAAAAAATATTCGCGGTTTGCAAGACAACCATCTCATCAGTTAATCGCCATATAAAATGTACTGCTTTCGCACAGCCAAACCGAGACAACGTCTGCTCCTAATTATTGTTCCATAAAAAATATCTGTTCGTTTGCACATTGCCCCGTCGACACTGCAACAAACGTAGCCAAGTCAACTTCACAATTCATTAGATGTTCCACGAAACAACTGTGTGAAACGGCAATTGAAATCCATTTTTGTATTTTTATTAATGTAGTAGCATTTCGAAGAGAAAGAACCAGTTCGATTTTGCAATGTCGTGAAAACCGCCGGAGTCAAGATCACATCACAATTTAACTTTAAAAATGCAAAAGAAACGTCACGTGATTAATGGTCGGGGTCCCTAAGTAGTTTTGCTCCGACATTGTTCCATCAATATTTTGTAACTATCCAAACGCAGAAATTCACATCCAGTCATATCATGTGACTTATTCATTTACACATTTTTATGTTTTATTCTAGACAATGACAGGCGGGTATGTTGGAAGAGCCGAGTAAGTAGTAATTTTATGAGCGCTACCTAGTCATTGGTCCCCTACGAAACGAAACGTTCGAATAGCCTGGTCGCCTCGATATAATTTAATGACGTCCAACAGAAGTGTAGTTGTAATTGTAAATATTGTATAGTTGAAAGGTTGTCGTAACGGAAATTCAGTAAAAAGCGAGAATTAAATCTTTTTTCGAAACAAATTCGTTAAGGAATCACCAACGGCACTGCGTTCTACCACGGTAGGCGGTGAAGAGGATTTTGTGGTTTACATTGGTCACTACGAAATCAATCCTTTTACACGAACAGCACTCCGACAGGGCATCGAGCCGTTTGCTTTCGTATGCCGCATATCAGATAAAAAGTATTTTCAAGAATGTCGAATGCAATTTCGTTTTATAGTGAATTCCGATTTCATAACTGGTCAATATAGTCGATAAGTCAACATCAAATGTTTAGGACTTATTTAATGTATGATAAACCAATTCACTCCTATGGTGAAGCAAGTTAGGTGATGACAATCGCGAGCAAACAATGAGCCGCACACTTGTCACACGGACGGTCGCAAATATGGCAAATAATTAGAAAACAAAGAAACAGTTCGATTTTCTTTTACTTTTGTGAGAACGTGAAATTTCTTTGGTGATTGCATCAATTGATGTACACGACTGGTGATGTCTTGGACATATTCGCTGCTGTTAAGAAAGTGATTTGTGCAGCTTTTCGAAAAGAACCTGTTCGTTTGCATTTTGCCTCGTAGACACGCCAGCAAACGAAATCAAGACAACGGCCGGAATCATTATTACATATGTATCTACTTTCGAATTCATATTCATTAGTTTGTTGTAAGCTAGCTGCGAAAGGATCCGATTGTTTGCATCAAAACCACGAAAAAGCAACTGTCATGTCCCATTGGCAAAAATTGAATTTTCTACAAGAGTATGCCTTTCCGAAAGTGGCCGGCACTTTGAAATCTGCCATCTTGAATACTATCGAAACAAAACTTACACAGGAAATTAAGAATTCAGTAGCAACTTTGGTTATGGAGAGTAAAAAGTTGAAGGAAGATTTAAGTGCTGCTAATAAAAAGTGCACTCGTTTGGAAGAAGAAATTAAATTTCTGAAGAACGATTGGATTGTCAGTACGGCTGCCCAGCCAAACGCAACGTTGCCGCGCGATGTTCCCGAGCCCCGCGACTCCGCGAGCTCGGCTCCGCCGAGCGCCGTCGCGGCCGCGCGGCCCGCCGCCGCCCCGCCACCACGCAGTCCGCCGCCCATGCCGCCGCCACCGCGAAAGTCAGTCGTGCGCCCCCACTGCCGGGGCGCGCTCGGTGCGACTTTCGCGCCGCTGGCTCAGCTGAGCGCTACCTACGCGGCGGTGGCCAGTAAACAGCGGTTGGGGAAAATACCAATGATAAATGGATTGTAGTGGAACACAACAGCAAGCGAAATAAAACTGTCGGCAGTTTCCGTTCTTTATGTAATTTCTTCAATGTCTGTTATTTGTTTGTTGATTGTTTAAATTGATGATGTCTTTAGGGGTCCGTTCACACAGACCGGTTCGGAGAGGAGAGCAAATTCTTAAATTAATACTTAGTATTTGAAGTAAGATTTATTTTTGCATGCATGCACATTCAAAAATAAACCACGAACAAGCAACTGTCATGTTCCATTGATATAAATTGAATTTCCTACAAGAGTATGCCTTAACGAAAGTGGCCGGCACTTTGAAATGAAACTGTCGGCAGTTTTCGTCCTTTGTGTAATTTCTTTCATGTCTGTTATTTCCCTGATGATTGTGTACATTGATGATGTCTTTTACACATTCGTCGGTGTTTTCTATGTTTTTAGAATGCATTAATTTCCTATTTTCGGCCACGTCAACACCGAATCAGCGACAAATTTTGTCTTTCGTTATACTTTCGAATCAAAAGAAAACGACAAAGACGACTTTTTTATTTTTTAAGAAAATAACCCTTTTATTCAAAAGACTATTAACTACAACTACTAACGACAGTTGGGAACAAGTGTTTAACTCTGCACAGTCTGGCTTCAACATTGTCTATAGATGCTAGAAAGTAACATCCTAACCTTAAACGTCAACAAAACCAAATACATCGCATTTGCGCACAGACTGAACCTCCTTAACCATGCCTCTCTTAAGATAATTGCACATGATTGCACAGACTATCACTGTTTGAGCTCATCTCTCTTAAGAACAGATGAAATAAAATATCTAGGCGTTACAGTTGATCAGACCCTAACCTTCAAACGGCACTTGGATATACTTGTTGCCAGAATGCGGAAGCTTATATATATATTCAGGAATCTCAGAAACATTGCCGACCGACGAACAATCAAGATGGTTTATTATGCTCTGTGTCAATCAGTCATAGATTACTGCATAACATCGTGGGGCGGTGCCAGTAAATCCTATCTTATAGAAGTAAAAGGGCCCAGCGTGCCATTCTCAAGGTCGCTTTTGGACTTCCTTTCCGTTTTCCGTTTCAAGAACTTTATAAAGAATGGGACGTCCTGTCTGTTAGGCAATCCTTTATTTTACATACCATTCTTGGGAAACATGCCCAATTGCAGTTTGACCCAAACTTAAACTCTAACAAACTGCGGAAAGATAAGGTCTGTCCAACTACTAGATCAACATAGTCAAACCACTATTCATGTCACTCATGTGCTTCACAAAACCGAATTTTAATTTTTGTTTCACTTTTTTAATAGGTATCAGTATTTCTGCTTTATCACTCTTCGTTACCATCCTGTTTGCCATGTAACAAATATTGTATAAATTGGATGCTAGCACCGGGGAGAGGCCTGGTGACCTGTGATTCAGGTATTTACATACCTACCATAGGCACCAGTCTCTCATAATGTTACGTTCATGTATATACTATAAGCAACTGTGTTTAGTTTTTAAGGTAACTTTGTGATGAGAAAAATAAAGAATTATATTAATTAAATTCAAAAAACTGCCTTCACAAAAACTGCCTGCAGCATTTCGAAAAGAAACTGTTCGTTTGCAGTTTGCCTCGTGGACACGGCAGCAATCGAAACCAAGAAAACGGCCGGAATCGACATCACATACTTTCGTATTCATATTCATTAGTTTGTTGTAAGGTAGCTGTGAAAGGAAAAGATTGTTTGCATCAACACCAAGAAAAAGCAACTGTCATGTCCCATTGGCATAAATTGAATTGTCTACAAGAGTATGCCTTAACGAAATGGCCGGCACTTTGAAACGAAACTGTCGGCAGTTTTCGTTCTTTGTGTAGTTTCTTTAATGTCTGTTGTTTCTCTGGCGATTGTGTATATTGATTATGTCTCGGACACATTCGCTGCTGTTAAGTCAGTGATTGTGCAGCATTTCGAAAAGAAACTGTTCGTTTGCAGTTTGCCTCGTGGACACGGCAGCAAACGAAACCAAGAAACGGCCCGAATCATTATCACATACTTTCGTATACATATTCATTAGTATGTTGTAAGGTAGCTGTGAAAGGAAAAGATTGTTTGCATCAACACCACGAAAAAGCAACTGTCATGTCCCATTGGCATAAATTGAATTTTCTACAGGAGGTATGCCTTAACGAAAGTGACCGGCACTTTGAAACAAAACTGTCGGCAGTTTTCGTTCTTTGTATAATTTCTTTCATGTCTGTTATTTCCCTGGTGATTGTGTACATTGATGATGTCTTTTACACATTCGTCGGTGTTTCCTCTGTTTGTAGAATTCATTAATTTCCTATTTTCAGCCACGTCAACACCGAATCAGCGACAAATTTTGTCCTTCGTTATACTTAAGACTCTTATGATTCGGAGATTTATAACCACTGACACTGGTGCAATTTAAAAATAAGGGATCAAAAGAAAACGACAGAGATATGGTACAAATAATAAGCGGTATATTAACTATTTAATTTACATAGAACATTTTTATATTATTTTTGGATCCAAAGTTGCACTCTATTCAAAATGATGATTGTTCGTCGCTGCGGGATCGCGTCGTCGTAAGGTGATTAGTCCGAGTCGTCGTGAACTTTGCGTCAACGTCTTATACTATGGCGTTGGGATACAGACGCAAGAAACTATCAACATAGTGGCTTCTTGAAGCGGGCTCTGCGTGGATTGTGTCGTATCCTAAGCACCACAACAACTTGAAGAGCGCTCGTCGCAACGTCTGCAGCACTCTTGTTTTCATGTTATTCAATGCAATGATGGTGGTGATTATATGTTTATCCTCGGAATTTTAATGATCGACTGTTTAACTTTTTTTGAAAATTCCCCTTTTATTCAAGAGTATGCCTTAACGAAAGTGGCCGGCACTTTTTCGTCTGTTGTTGTCGCTGCTGTTAAGTCAATGATTGTGCAGCATTTCGAATAGAAACTGTTCGTTTGCAGTTTGCCTCGTAGACACGGTAGCAAACGAAACTAAGAAAACGGCCCGAATCATTATCACATACTTTCGTATTCATATTCATTAGTTTGTTGTAAGGTAGCTGCGAAAGGAAAAGATTATTTGCATCCACACCACGAAAAAGCAACTGTCATGTCCCATTGCCATAAATTGATTTTTTAAAAAGAGTATGCCTTAACGAAAGTGGCCGGCACTTTTTCGTTCTTTGTGTAGTATCTTTCATGTCTGTTATTTCCCTGGTGATTGTGTACATTGATGATGTTTTTTACACATTCGTCGGTGTTTCCTCTGTTTGTAGAATTCATTAATTTCCTATTTTCGGCCACGTCAACACCGAATCAGCGACAAATTTTGTCCTTCGTTATACTTTAGACTTTCTTATGATTCGGAGATTTATAACCACTGACACTGGTGCAATTTAAAAACAAGGGATCAAAAGAAAACGACAGAGATATAGTACAAATAATAAGCGGTATATTAACTATTTAATTTACATAGAACATTTTTATATTATTTTTGGATCCAAAGTTCCACTCTATTCAAAATGATGATTGTTCGTCGCTGCGGGATCGTGTCGTAAGGTGATTAGTCCGAGTCGTCGTGAACTTTGCGTCAACGTCTTATACTATGGCGTTGGGATACAGACGCAAGAAACTATCAACATAGTGGCTTCTTGAAGCGGGCTCTGCGTGGATTGTGTCGTATCCTAAGCACCACAACAACTTGAAGAGCGCTCGTCGCAACGTCTGCAGCACTCTTGTTTTCATGTTATTCAATGCAATGATGGTGGTGATTATATGTTTATCCTCGGAATTTTAATGATCGACTGTTTAACTTTTTTTGAAAATTCCCCTTTTATTCAAGAGTATGCCTTAACGAAAGTGGCCGGCACTTTTTCGTCTGTTGTTGTCGCTGCTGTTAAGTCAATGATTGTGCAGCATTTCGAAAAGAAACTGTTCATTTGCAGTTTGCCTCGTGGACACGGCAGCAAACGAAACCAAGAAAACGGCCGGAATCGACATCACATACTTTCGTATTCATATTCATTAGTTTGTTGTAAGGTAGCTGCGAAAGGAAAAGATTATTTGCATCCACACCACGAAAAAGCAACTGTCATGTCCCATTGCCATAAATTGATTTTTTAAAAAGAGTATGCCTTAACGAAAGTGGCCGGCACTTTTTCGTTCTTTGTGTAGTATCTTTCATGTCTGTTGTTTCTCTGGTGATTGTGTACATTGATGATGTCTTTTACACATTCGTCGGTGTTTCCTCTGTTTGTAGAATTCATTAATTTCCTATTTTCAGCCACGTCAACACCGAATCAGCGACAAATTTTGTCCTTCGTTATACTTAAGACTTTCTTATGATTCGGAGATTTATAACCACTGACACTGGTGCAATTTAAAAACAAGGGTTCAAAAGAAAACGAAAGAGATATGATACAAATAATAAGCGGTATATTAACTATTTAATTTTACATACAACATTTTTAGTCTCAACGTCGTGTTATTTTGAAACAAAAAATTAAGATTTT
Organism: Helicoverpa zea x Helicoverpa armigera; assembly: GCA_033682625.1. Taxonomy (NCBI): domain Eukaryota; kingdom Metazoa; phylum Arthropoda; class Insecta; order Lepidoptera; family Noctuidae; genus Helicoverpa; species Helicoverpa zea x Helicoverpa armigera. The sequence goes on along the minus strand of JAWIIS010000005.1, from coordinate 2,160,950 downwards.
TGTTTTTTTTTTTACTATTTCTGTTAATAATTGTGTTTATGTATACAGTGTAATTTTTCTAACTTTACTTTAAAAACTTCACATCACGGCTGGTAAAAAAAAAATTTTACCAGCCGTGATGTGAAGTTTTAAATACCTACATAAAATTAATGTGGTTACTGTCACATAATGTCTAATCAGTCAGCTGTGTAATAAATAGCCGGCGAATTGCACTCGCCGCTATCGTTTAGTTCACACATAAACACAGTCGGTGTCAAATCATTTAATTTTTTGTTGTTGTTTACTGTCCAATTAAGGTATAATGTTTATTTAGCATAAACGTTACACCACAACTTTCAGCCAGAGTTTATTACATACCAGCGTCGAAAACTATGGATTTTATGTAATTAGGTATAAAATGTTTTTTTTTTAGATTTCCATTAGTGCCTATCTATCAATATCGAACAGGCTTAAAGTTCACCGGAAGAAACCAATTGTAAAAAAAATATTTTTTTTCCCCGTCCTCAAGACACCGATCACATCCATTATTCAGTTTCCATACATATAGTCGCGATTTATTAGTATTAAAAACAAACAATGAGCGCTATCAGCGTTATCTGATAACAACCACTCGTATTACCAGTGATTATTGAGTAGCAAGTTTAGGTATTGAATTGATAAAGAATACGTAATTTCGATTATTTGTAATCAGGTCAATTGCTCTGGGCAATAATCAGCATCGTCACTTTTTACTTATAGCTTTATGAGTGTTCAATACTTGTAGGTAAGGTATCTTCACAAAGAAAGGAAGCACACAGTAAAAAAATATTCGTGTTCGCAAGACAACCATCTCATCAGTTAATCGCCATATAAAATGTACTGCATCCGCCAATAACATTTCGGAATCCGGCATTCATTCAACGTTATCGGCGTAATTCGACACTGTACGTGCCGATTTCTTTCGTAATTGTTTAAGTTACGATAACGATTTGATCCGATTTGTTTGCATCAACACCACGAAAAAGCAACTGTCTTGTCCCATTGGCATAAATTGAATTCTACAAGAGTATGCCTTTCCGAAAGTGGCCAGCTCTTTGAAATCGGCCATCTTGAATACTATCGAAACAAAATTTACACAGGAAATTAAGAATTCCGTAGCCACTTTGGTTATGGAGAGTAAAAAGTTGTGGGAAGGTTTAAGTGCTGCTAATAAAAAAGTGCACTTGTTTGAGAAGAAATTAATGTCTGAAGAACGAAAGGATTTGTCAGTACGGCTGCCCACCCAAACGCAAAGTTGCCGCGCGATGTTCCCGAGCCCCGCGACCCCGCGAGCTCGTCTCCGCCGAGCGCCCTCGCGGCCGCGCGGCCCGCCGCCGCCGCCACCACGCAGTCCGCCGCCCGTGCCGCCGCCACCGCGAAAGTCGCACCGAGCGCGCAGCGCGCCCTCACTGCCGGCCGCTGGCTCAGCCGAGCGCTACGTACGCGGCTGTGGCCAGTAAAATAGCGGTTGGGGTAAATCCAATGATAAATGGATTGTAGTGTGTAGTGGAAGTTTTTTGTTTGCATCAACACCACGAAAAAGCAACTGTCATGCCCCATTGGCATATATTGAATTTTCTACAAGAGTATGCCTTAACGAAATTTGCCGGCACTTTGAAATGAAACTATCGGCAGTTTTCGTTCTTGTTGTAAGTTCTTTAATGGTTGTTATTTCCCTGGTGATTGCGTATATTGATGATGTCTCGGACACATTCGCTGCTGTTAAGTCAGTGATACTGCAGCAATTCGAAAAGAACCTGTTTTTTTTTTATTTCCATTAGTGCCTATCTATCGATACCAAACAGGCTTAAAGTTCACCCAAAGAAACCAATTGTAAAAAAAAACAATGTATTTTTAACATCTCCGACCCTATTTAATGTGTACATTAACGGTCTGATTGTTGCACTCAGTAGTCAACATGTTGGTTGTCACATTGATGGTGTTTGTGTAAATAATCTCAGTTATGCGGACGACATGGTGCTGCTGAGTGCATCAATCTGTGGACTGAGAAAGTTAATACAGACTTGTGAGGAATATGCCTGTGGTCATGGTTTAATGTACAATGTTAAAAAAAGTCAGTATATGATCTTTGAGACAGCGGGTGCGAGATGCCCAGTAAACATACCTCCTGTGAAACTTAGCGGTGTTGCTCTGGAACGAGTTAAACAGTTTAAATACCTTGGGCATATCGTAACTGTTAGTCTTGGAGATCATGCTGACATGGAAAGGGAGCGGAGGGCATTGTCTGTTAAAGCGAATATGGTCGCTCGCAGATTTGCGAGGTGCTCACGCGAGGTCAAAGTGACACTCTTCAGAGCGTACTGTACTTCGCTGTACACGTGCAGTCTGTGGGCGCACTATACTAGCAGAGACTACAGTGCCATCCGCGTCCAATACAATAATGCATTCAGGGCAGTTGTGGGATTGCCCCGATACTGTAGCGCCTCGGGTATGTTCACAGAATCGCGCACCGATGGCTTTCAAGCTACTATGCGCAAACGCGCGGCATCCCTAGTGCGCAGAGTGCGGGCCAGTGCCAACACTATTTTGGCGATGATCGGGGATAGGCTAGACTGCCCTTTCATAAAACACTGTTCTGACAGGCATGTAACTGTGCGAATGCCAAACAGAAAATTTTAATTTTATTTCATTTTATTTTATTTTATTGTATTTTATTTCATTTTATTTTATTTTATTTCATTTTATTTTAATTTTGTAATTGTGATGTATAATTGATTTATTAATATTGTTTGATTGTATGTATAAGTTAATTATTAATATTGTTTGTGTGAATTTCTGATATGGGTGAATTTGCCTGAAATAAATGACATTTTATTTTTATTTATTTATTTATTTTATTTTTTTCCCGTAAGACACCGATCACATCCATTATTCAGTTTTCATACATATAGTCGCGATTTATTAGTATTAAAAATAAACAATGAGCGCTATCAGCGTTTATTAGTTTACAACCGCTCGTATTACCAGTGATTATGGCAAATCGAGTAGGTAGTGAGGTAGGTATCGTTTCGATAAAGAATACCAACGTAATTTCGATTATTTGTAATCAGATCATCAGATCATTTGTGCCAGCCTAAGGCCTGTGTTTGTGGATCTTCATCTTCACTTTTAACTTACATTGGTGTTTCTTTATGAGTATTCAATACTTGTAGGTTAAGGTATCTTCACTAAGAAGGAAGCACACGGTAAATAAACAATATTCCTGGTTTGCAAGACAACCATCGTATTAGTTAATCGCCATATAAAATGTACTGCATTTGCCAATAACATTTCGGAAAACGGCATTCAACGTTATCGGCGTAATTCGACACTATACGTGCCGATTTCTTTCGTAATTGTTTTAGTTACCTACGATATCGATTTGTAGCTTAATGTCAAGTCATAAATAAGGTTTGGTACCGAACGACAGCCAATCAGAGACAACGTTTTAAGTAGGTAAGTTTGATAATGTAGATAATGTCTACTCCTAATTATTGTTCCATAAAAAAATATCTGTTCGTTTGCACATTGCCCCGTCGGCACTGCAACCAACGTAGCCAAGTCAACATCACAATTCATTAGATATTCCACGAAATAACTGTGTGAAACGGCAATTGAATTCCAATTTTGTATTTTTATTAATGTAGCATTTCGAAGAGAAATAACCAGTTCGATTTGCAATGTCGTGAAAACGGCCGGAGTCAACATCAAATCATAATTTTAACCTTAAAAATGCAAAAACATCACGCGATTAATGGACGGGTTTCCTAAGCAGTTTTGCTCCGACATTGTGCCATCAATGTTTTGTACAACTATCCAAACGCAGAAATTCACTTCCAATCATGTGAAGTATTCATTTACACATTTTTGTTTTATTCTAGACAACTACAGGCGGGTATGTTGAAAGAGCCGAGTAAGTAGTGATTTTATGAGCGCTACCTACTTATTGGTCTGCTATACGAAACGTTCGAATAGCTTGGTCGCCTCGATATAATTTAATGTCGTCAAACAGAGGTGTAGTTGTAAATAGTAAATATTGTATAGTTGAAAGGTTGTCGTAACGGGAATTCAGTAAAAAGCGAGAATTAAATCTATTTTCGAAACAAGTTCGTTAAGGAATCACCAACGGCACTGCGTTCTACCACGGTAGGCGGTGAAGAGGATCTTGTGGTTTAGGTACATTGGTCACTGCGAAATCAATCCTTTTACACGAACAGCACTCCGACAGGGCATCGAGCAGTTTGCTTTCGTATGCCGCATATCAGATAAAAAGTATTTTCAAGAATGTCGGATGCAGTTTCGTTTGATAGTGAATTCCGATTTCATAACTGGTCAATATAGTCGATAAGTCAACATCGAATGTTTAAGACTTATTTATAGTATGATAAACCAATTCACTCCTATGGTGAAGCAAGTTAGGTGATGACAATCGTGAGCAAACAATGAGCCGCACACTTGTCACACGGACGGTCGCAAATATGGCAAATAATTAGAAAACAAAGAAACAGTTCGATTTTCTTTTACTTTTGTGAGAACGTGAAATTTCTTTGGTGATTGCATCAATTGATGTACACGACTGCTGATGTCTTGGACATATTCGCTGCTGTTAAGAAAGTGATTTGTGCAGCTTTTCGAAAAGAACCTGTTCGTTTGCATTTTGCCTCGTAGACACGCCAGCAAACGAAATCAAGACAACGGCCGGAATCATTATTACATATGTATCTTCTTTCGAATTCATATTCATTAGTTTGTTGTAAGCTAGCTGCGAAAGGATCCGATTGTTTGCATCAAAACCACGAAAAAGCAACTGTCATGTCCCATTGGCAAAAATTGAATTTTCTACAGGAGTATGCCTTTCCGAAAGTGGCCGGCACTTTGAAATCTGCCATCTTGAATACTATCGAAACAAAACTTACACAGGAAATTAAGAATTCAGTAGCAACTTTGGTTATGGAGAATAAAAAGTTGAAGGAAGATTTATGTGCTGCTAATAAAAAGTGCACTCGTTTGGAAGAAGAAATTAAATGTCTGAAGAACGATTGGATTGTCAGTACGGCTGCCCAGCCAAACGCAACGTTGCCGCGCGATGTTCCCGAGCCCCGCGACCCCGCGAGCTCGGCTCCGCCGAGCGCCGTCGCGGCCGCGCGGCCCGCCGCCGCCGCCACCACGCAGTCCGCCGCCCTGCCGCCGCCACCGCGAAAGTCGCACCGAGCGCGCCCCCACTGCCGGCCGCTGGCTCAGCCGAGCGCTACCTACGCGGCGGTGGCCAGTAAAACAGCGGTTGGGGAAAATACCAATGATAAATGGATTGTAGTGGAACACAACAGAAAGCGAAATAAAACTGTCGGCAGTTTCCGTTCTTTGTGTAATTTCTTCAATGTCTGTTATTTGTTTGTTGATTGTTTAAATTGATGATGTCTTTAGGGGTCCGTTCACACAGACCGGTTCGGAGAGGAGAGCAAATTCTTAAATTAATACTTAGTATTTGAAGTAAGATTTATTTTTGCATGCGTGCACATTCAAAAATAAACCACGAACAAGCAACTGTCATGTTCCATTGATATAAATTGAATTTCCTACAAGAGTATGCCTTAACGAAAGTGGCCGGCAGTTTGAAATGAAACTGTCGGCAGTTTTCGTCCTTTGTGTAATTTCTTTCATGTCTGTTATTTCCCTGATGATTGTGTACATTGATGATGTCTTTTACACATTCGTCGGTGTTTTCTATGTTTTTAGAATGCATTAATTTCCTATTTTCGGCCACGTCAACACCGAATCAGCGACAAATTTTGTTTTTCGTTATACTTTCGAATCAAAAGAAAACGACAAAGACGACTTTTTTATTTTTTAAGAAAATAATCCTTTTATTCAAAAGACTATTAACTACAACTACTAACGACAGTTGGGAACAAGTGTTTAACTCTGCACAGTCTGGCTTCAACATTGTCTATAGATGGCTCCAAAGTAACATCCTAACCAATCCTAACCTTAAACGTCAACAAAACCAAATACATCGCATTTGCGCACAGACTGAACCTCCTTCCCCATGCCTCTCTAAGATAATTGCACATGATTGCACAGACTATCACTGTTTGAGCTCATGCCGATCTCTCTTAAGAACAGATGAAATAAAATATCTAGGCGTTACAGTTGATCAGACCCTAACCTTCAAACGGCACTTGGATATACTTGTTGCCAGAATGCGGAAGCTTATATATATATTCAGGAATCTCAGAAACATTGCCGACCGACGAACTATCAAGATGGTTTATTATGCTCTGTGTCAATCAGTCATAGATTACTGCATAACATCGTGGGGCGGTGTCAGTAAATCCTATCTTATAGAAGTAAAAGGGCCCAGCGTGCCATTCTCAAGGTCGCTTTTGGACTTCCTTTCCGTTTTCCGTTTCATGAACTTTATAAAGAATGGGACATCCTGTCTGTTAGGCAATCCTTTATTTTACATACCATTCTTAGGAAACATGCCCAATTGCAGTTTGACCCAAACTTAAACTCTAACAAACGGCGCAAAGATAAGTTCTGTCCAACTACTAGATCAACATAGTCAAACCACTATTCATGTCACTCATGTGCTTCACAAAACCGAATTTTAATTTTTGTTTCACTTTTTCAATATGTATTAGTATTTATGCTTTATCACTCTTCGTTACCATCCTGCTTGCCATGTAACAAATATTGTATAAATTGGATGTTAGCACCGGGGAGAGGCCTGGTGACCTGTAATACAGGTATTTACATACCTACCATAGGCACCAGTCTCTCATAATGTTACGTTCATATCTATACTGTAAGCAACTGTGTTTAGTTTTTAAGGTAACTTTGTGATGAGAAAAATAAAGAGTTATATTAATTAAATTCAAAAAACTGCCTTCACGAAAGTGGCCGGCACTTTGAAACGAAACTGTAGGCAGTTTTCGTTCTTTGTGTAGTTTCTTTAATGTCTGCTGTTTCTCTGGTGATTGTGTATATTGATGATGTCTCTGACACATTCGCTGCTGTTAAGTCAGTGATTGTGCAGCATTTCGAAAAGAAACTGTTCGTTTGCAGTTTGCCTCGTGGACACGGCAGCAAACGAAACCAAGAAAACGGCCCGAATCATTATCACATACTTTCGTATTCATATTCATTAGTTTGTTGTAAGGTAGCTACGAGGGATAAGATTGTTTGCATCAACACCACGAAAAAGCAACTGTCATGTCCCATTGGCATAAATTGAATTTTATACAAGAGTATGCCTTAACGAAAGTGGCCGGCACTTTGAAACAAAACTGTCGGCAGTTTCCGTTCTTTGTGTTATTTCTTTAATGTCTGTTATTTCCCTGGTGATTGTGTACATTGATGATGTCTTTTACAAATTCGTCGGTGTTTCCTCTATTTGTAGAATTCATTAATTTCCTATTTTCGACCACGTCAACACCGAATCAGCGACAAATTTTGTCCTTCGTTATACTTTAGACTTTCTTATGATTCGGAGATTTATAACCACTGACACTGGTGCAATTTAAAAACAAGGGATCAAAAGAAAACGACAGAGATATGGTACAAATAATAAGCGGTATATTAACTATTTAATTTACATAGAACATTTTTATATTATTTTTGGATCCAAAGTTCCACTCTATTCAAAATGATGATTGTTCGTCGCTGCGGGATCGTGTCGTCGTAAGGTGATTAGTCCGAGTCGTCGTGAACTTTGCGTCAACGTCTTATACTATGGCGTTGGGATACAGACGCAAGAAACTATCAACATAGTGGGTTCTTGAAGCGGGCTCTGCGTGGATTGTGTCGTATCCTAAGAACCACAACAACTTGAAGAGCGCTCGTCGCAACGTCTGCAACACTCTTGTTTTCATGTTATTCAATGCAATGATGGTGGTGATTATATGTTAATCCTCGGAATTTTAATGACCGACTGTTTTACTTTTTTTGAAAATTCCCCTTTTATTCAAGAGTATGCCTTAACGAAAGTGGCCGGCACTTTTTCGTCTGTTGTTGTCGCTGCTGTTAAGTCAGTGATTGTGCAGCATTTCGAAAAGAAACTGTGCGTTTGCAGTTTGCCTCGTGGACACGGCAGCAAACGAAACCAAGAAAACGGCCGGAATCGACATCACATACTTTCGTATTCATATTCATTAGTTTGTTGTAAGGTAGCTGTGAAAGGAAAAGATTGTTTGCATCAACACCACGAAAAAGCAACTGTCATGTCCCATTGGCATAAATTGAATTTTTTACAAGAGTATGCCTTAACGAAAGTGGCCGGCACTTTTTCGTTCTTTGTGTAGTACCTTTAATGTCTGTTGTTTCTCTGGTGATTGTGTTTATTGATTATGTCTCGGACACATTCGCTGCTGTTAAGTTAGTGATTGTGCAGCATTTCGAAAAGAAACTGTTCGTTTGCAGTTTGCCTCGTGGACACGGCAGCAAACGAAACCAAGAAAACGGCCGGAATCGACATCACATACTTTCGTATTCATATTCATTACTTTGTTGTAAGGTAACTGCGAAAGGATAAGATTGTTTGCATCCACACCACTAAAAAGCAACTGTCATGTCCCATTGGCATAAATTGAATTTTATTCAAGAGTATGCCTTAACGAAAGTGGCCGGCACTTTTTCGTCTGTTGTTGTCGCTGCTGTTAAGTCAATGATTGTGCAGCATTTCGAATAGAAACTGTTCGTTTGCAGTTTGCCTCGTAGACACGGCAGCAAACGAAACTAAGAAAACGGCCCGAATCATTATCACATACTTTCGTATTCATATTCATTAGTTTGTTGTAAGGTAGCTGTGAAAGGAAAAGATTGTTTGCATCAACACCACGAAAAAGCAACTGTCATGTCCCATAGGCATAAATTGAATTTTCTACAGGAGTATGCCTTAACGAAAGTGACCGGCACTTTGAAACAAAACTGTCGGCAGTTTTCATTCTTTGTACAATTTCTTTCATGTCTGTTATTTCCCTGGTGATTGTGTACATTGATGATGTCTTTTACACATTCGTCGGTGTTTCCTCTGTTTGTAGAATTCATTAATTTCCTGTTTTCGGCCACGTCAACACCGAATCAGCGACAAATTTTGTCCTTCGTTATACTTTAGACTTTCTTATGATTCGGAGATTTATAACCACTGACACTGGTGCAATTTAAAAACAAGGGATCAAAAGAAAACGACAGAGATATGGTACAAATAATAAGCGGTATATTAACTATTTAATTTACATAGAACATTTTTATATTATTTTTGGATCCAAAGTTCCACTCTATTCAAAATGATGATTGTTCGTCGCTGCGGGATCGCGTCGTCGTAAGGTGATTAGTCCGAGTCGTCGTGAACTTTGCGTCCACGTCTTATACTATGGCGTTGAGATACAGACGCAAGAAACTATCAACATAGTGGCTTCTTGAAGCGGGCTCTGCGTGGATTGTGTCGTATCCTAAGAACCACAACAACTTGAAGAGCGCTCGTCGCAACGTCTGCAACACTCTTGTTTTCATGTTATTCAATGCAATGATGGTGGTGATTATATGTTTATCCTCGGAATTTTAATGACCGACTGTTTAACTTTTTTTGAAAATTCCCCTTTTATTCAAGAATATGCCTTAACGAAAGTAGCCGGCACTTTTTCGTCTGTTGTTGTCGCTGCTGTTAAGTCAGTGATTGTGCAGCATTTCGAAAAGAAACTGTTCGTTTGCAGTTTGCCTCGTGGACACGGCAGCAAACGAAACCAAGAAAACGGCCGGAATCGACATCACATACTTTCGTATTCATATTCATTAGTTTGTTGTAAGGTAGCTGTGAAAGGAAAAGATTGTTTGCATCAACACCACGAAAAAGCAACTGTCATGTCCCATTGGCATAAATTGATTTTTTTACAAGAGTATGCCTTAACGAAAGTGGCCGGCACTTTTTCGTTCTTTGTGTAGTATCTTTAATGTCTGTTGTTTCTCTGGTGATTGTGTATATTGATTTTGTCTCGGACACATTCGCTGCTGTTAAGTCAGTGATTGTGCAGCATTTCGAAAAGAAACTGTTCGTTTGCAGTTTGCCTCGTGGTCACGGCAGCAAACGAAACCAAGAAAACGGCCCGAATCATATATCACATACTTTCGTATTCATATTCATTAGTTTGTTGTAAGGTAGCTGTGAAAGGATAAGATTGTTTGCATCAACACCACGAAAAAGCAACTGTCATGTCCCATTGGCATAAATTGAATTTTCTACAAGAGTATTCCTTGACGAAAGTGGCCGGCACTTTGAAACGACACTGTCGGCAGTTTTCGTTCTTTGTGTAAGTTCTTTAATGTCTGTTATCTCCCTGGTGATTGCGTATATTGATGATGTCTTGGACATATTCGCTGCTGTTAAGTCAGTGATTTGTGCAGCATTTCGAAAATAATCTGTTCGTTTGCAGTTTTCCTCGCGGACACGGCAGAACGAAATCAAGAAAATTGACGGAATCGAGATCACATACTTTCGTATTCATATTCATTAGCTTGTTGTAAGGTAGCTGTGAAAGGATAAGATTGTTTGCATCAACACGACGAAAAAGCAACTGTCATGTCCCATTGGCATAAATTGAATTTTCTACAAACTGAATACTATCGAAACAAAACTTACACAGGACATTAAGAATTCAGTAGCAACTTTGTTTATGGAGAATAAAAAGTTGAGGGAAGATTTCATTGCTGCTAAGAAAAAGTGCACTTGATTGGAAGAAGAAATTAAGTCTGAAGAACGAAACGATTCTCTGCCGTCGCGGCCGCGCGGTCCGCCGCCGCCGCCACCACGCAGTCCGCCGCCCGAGCCGCCGCCACCGCGAAAGTCGCACCGAGCGCGCCCCCACTGCCGGCCGCTGGCTCAGCCGAGCGCTACCTACGCGGCGGTGGCCAGTAAAACAGCGGTTGGGGAAAATACCAATGATAAATGGATATGTAGTGGAACACAAACGCAAGCGAAGTAAAACTGTCGGCAGTTAATTGTTTGCATCAACACCACGAAAAAGCAACTGTCATGTCACATTGGCATAAATTGAATTTTCTACAAGAGTATGCCTTAACGAAATGGCCGGCACTTTGAAACGAAACTGTCGGCAGTTTTCGTTCTTTGTGTAGTTTCTTTAATGTCTGTTGACCAGAGAAAGTCGAGGGAACTCAACAACTGAACATGTGAACATGAAATAAATAAATGTTACTGTCACATTACTGAAATAGGTACATGAAATAAATTAATGTTACTGTCACACAACGTCTTCTCAGTCAGCTGTATGATAAATAGCCGGCGAAATGCACTCGCCGCTATCGTTCACAGATAAACACACTTGGTGTATCAAATTTTTTTTGTTGTTGTTTACTGTTCAATTAAGGTATAATGTTCAGCATAAACGTTACACCACAACTTTCAGCCAGAATTTATTACAAACCAGCGTCGAAAACTATGGAGTTTATGTAATTCTAAAAAGTTTTTTTAAGATTTCCATTAGTGCTTATCTATCGATATCAAACAGGCTTAAAGTTCACCTGAAGAAACCAATTGTAAAAAAAATATTTTTTTCCCCGTCCTCAAGACACCGATCACATCCATTATTCAGTTTCCATACATATAGTCGCGATTTATCAATATTAAAAATAAAAACAAGCAATGAGCGCTATCACAGCCTTATTAGATAACAACCACTCGTATTACCAGTGATTATTGAGTAGCAAGTTTAGGTATTGAATTGATAAAGAATACGTAATTTAGATTATTTGTAATCAGGTCAATTGCTCTGGGCAATAATCAGCATCGTCACTTTTTACTTATAGCTTTATGAGTGTTCAATACTTGTAGGTAAGGTATCTTCACAAAGAAAGGAAGCACACGGTAAAAAAATATTCGTGTTCGCAAGACAACCATCTCATCAGTTAATCGCCATATAAAATGTACTGCATCCGAAAATAACATTTCGGAAGCCGGCATTCAACGTTATCGGCGTAATTCGACACTGTACGTGCCGATTTCTTTCGTAATTGTTTAAGTTACGATAACGATTTGATCCGATTTGTTTGCATCAACACCACGAAAAAGCAACTGTCTTGTCCCATTGGCATAAATTGAATTCCACAAGAGTATGCCTTTCCGAAAGTGGCCGGCTCTTTGAAATCGGCCATCTTGAATACTATCGAAACAAAATTTACACAGGAAATTAAGAATTCCGTAGCCACTTTGGTTATGGAGAGTAAAAAGTTGAGGGAAGGTTTAAGTGCTGCTAATAAAAAGTGCACTTGTTTGAGAAGAAATTAATGTCTGAAGAACGAAAGGATTTGTCAGTACGGCTGCCCAGCCAAACGCAACGTTGCCGCGCGATGTTCCCGAGCCCCGCGACCCCGCGAGCTCGTCTCCGCCGAGCTCCGTCGCGGCCGCGCGGCCCGCCGCCGCCGCCACCACGCAGTCCGCCGCCCGTGCCGCCGCCACCGCGAAAGTCGCACCGAGCCCGCAGCGCGCCCTCACTGCCGGCCGCTGGCTCAGCCGAGCGCTACGTACGCGGCTGTGGCCAGTAAAATAGCGGTTGGGGTAAATCCAATGATAAATGGATTGTAGTGGAAGTTTTTTGTTTGCATCAACACCACGAAAAAGCAACTGTCATGCCCCATTGGCATAAATTGAATTTTCTACAAGAGTATGCCTTAACGAAATTTGCCGGCACTTTGAAATGAAACTATCGGCAGTTTTCGTTCTTTTTGTAAGTTCTTTAATGGTTGTTATTTCCCTGGTGATTGCGTATATTGCTGATGTCTCGGACACATTCGCTGCTGTTAAGTCAGTGATTGTGCAGCATTTCGAAAAGAACCTGTTCGTTTGCAGTTTGCCTCGTGGACACGGCAGCAAACGAAATCAAGAGTCGACCGGAATCATTATTACATACTTTCGTATTCATATTCATTAGTTTGTTGTAAGGTAGCTGCGAAAGGATAAGATTGTTTGCATCAACACCACGAAAAAGCAACTGTCATGTCCCGTTGGCATAAATTGATTTTTTTAAAAAGAGTATGCCTTAACGAAAGTGGCCGGTCCTTTGAAACGAAACTATCGGCAGTTTTCGTACTTTGTGTAGTTTTTTTAATGTCTGCTGTTTCTCTGGTGATTGTGTATATTGATGATGTCTCGGACACATTCGCTGCTGTTAAGTCAGTGATTCTGCAGCAATTCGAAAAGAACCTGTTTTTTTTTTTATTTCCATTAGTGTCAAACAGGCTTAAAGTTCACCCAAAGAAACCAATTGTAAAAAAAAAATAATGTATTTATTTTTTTCCCGTTCTCAAGACACCGATCACATCCATTATTCAGTTTCCATACATATAGTCGCGATTTATTAGTATTAAAAATAAACAATCAGCGTTATTAGATAACAACCGCTCGTATTACCAGTGATTATGACGAATCGAGTAGGTAGTGAGTTAGGTATTGTTTCGATAAAGAATATACCAACGTAATTTCGATTATTTGTAATCAGATCATCAGATCAATTGTGCCAGCCTAAGGCCTGTGTTTGTGGATCTTCATCTTCACTTTTTTTACTTACATTGGCGTTTCTTTATGAGTATTCAATACTTGTAGGTTAAGGTATCTTCACTAAGAAGGAAGCACACGGTAAATAAACAATATTCCTGGTTTGCAAGACAACCATCGCATTAGTTAATCGCCATATAAAATGTACTGCATTTGCCAATAACATTTCGGAAAACGGCATTCAACGTTATCGGCGTAATTCGACACTATACGTGCCGATTTCTTTCGTAATTGTTTTAGTTACCTACGATATCGATTTGTAGCTTAATGTCAAGTCATAAATAAGGTTTGGTACCGAACGACAGCCAATCAGAGACAACGTTTTAAGTAGGTAAGTTTGATAATGTCGATAATGTCTGCTCCTAATTATTGTTCCATAAAAAAATATCTGTTCGTTTGCACATTGCCCCGTCGGCACTTGCAACCAACGTAGCCCAGTCAACATCACAATTCATTAGATATTCCACGAAATAACTGTGTGAAACGGCAATTGAATTCCAATTTTGTATTTTTATTAATGTAGCATTTCGAAGAGAAATAACCAGTTCGATTTGCAATGTCGTGAAAACGGCCGGAGTCAACATCAAATCATAATTTTAACCTTAAAAATGCAAAAACATCACGCGATTAATGGACGGGGTTCCTAAGCAGTTTTGCTCCGACATTGTGCCATCAATGTTTTGTACAACTATCCAAACGCATATTCACTTCCAATCATGTGAAGTATTCATTTACACATTTTTGTTTTATTCTAGACAACTACAGGCGGGTATGTTGAAAGAGCCGAGTAAGTAGTGATTTTATGAGCGCTACCTAGTTTTTGGTCCCCTACGAAACGAAACGTTCGAAAAGCCTGGTCGGCTCGATATAATCTAATGTCGTCAAACAGAGGTGTAGTCGTAATTGTAAATAGTGTATAGTTGAAAGCTATCGTAACAGGAATTCAGTAAAAAGCGACAATTCAATCTATTTTCGAAACAAATTCGTGAGGGAATAATCACAAACGGCACTGCGTTCTACCACGGTAGGGCGATGAAGACTCTTGTAGTTTACAATTGGTCACTACGAAATCAATCCTTTTGCACGAACAAGCACCCCGACAGGGCATCGAGCAGTTTGCAGATAAAAAGTATTTTCAAGAATGTCGAATGCAATTTCGTTTTATAGAGAATTCCGATTTCATAACTGGTCAATATAGTCGATAAGTCAACATCGAATGTTTAGGACTTATTTATAGTATGGTAAACCAATTCACTCCTATGGTGAAGCAAGTTGGGTGATGACAATCGCGAGCGCCGCACACTTGTCCAGTAGTTACGCCAACAAAGATGGAGTTCACGCATATTGTATAGAAAATAGATACACCAAACTCTAGAAACTTGCTTTCGTTTCAAATTGAATTTCACATTCATAAAAAGCAAACGCACGGTCGCAAATATGGCCAATTCCACCTCAATATTGATTATTTCACAAAATTAATTCTTATTGAATCAAGTTTTTTGTCCGTGTAGTATTTAGAAAACAAAGAAACAGTTCGATTTTATTTTACTGTTGTGAAAACGATTGTGTCAAAATCATGAACGTTAGTGTTGTGAAGGATCATATTTGCATCAACACCACGAAAAAGCAACTTTCATGTCTCCATGTAATGAATTAAATCTTCAACAGTGGACTGCCTTTATGAAAGTGGAATTCATTTTGAAACGAAACGGAATTCCGTTTTTGTGAATTTTGTGTACACAATTTCTTTAATGGCTCTTATTTATTTACTTATTGTGTGTACATGACTGGTGTAACGTAAACACAAGGGATAACAAGAAAATCTTGAACAAGAAGTAAGCAGTTTATTAAACATTCATATACATTCAACATTCTACGTTTTGTCCCAATATTTTGAATCTCAACGCCATAGTAACTTTAATAGCACCATTTTGGATCCAAAGTGTCGCAGTATAATTTTTTTTTATTTATTGTTCTTTGGTACGCGCGGGATCACGCCGTAACGTGATTGGTCCGTGTCTTTTGTATATTTTGCATCAACGTCTACTACCTACTATAGCGTAGGGATACAGACGTAAGTAATCATCAACATAGTAGCTTCTTGTAGCGGGGTTTGCGTAGATTGTGTGTCGTATCCTAAGAACAACAACAACTTGAAGAACGCTCGTCGCAATGTTTGCAACACACTTGTTTTCATGTTATTCAATAAAATGATGATCGTGATTATATGTTTATCCTCTGAATTTTAATTATGGACTGTTACATAATTTTGCAAAATTCCCTTTTTATACATCTTTTACATCCAGATTTCACGTCCAGAATTTACGTATTTTGGGTTAATTTTCGTTCGGAACCCCTTTTTCTAAGCTTTGTGTTAAGTCAGTGGTAAGTGCAGCATTTAGAAATTAACCTGCCCGTTTGCACTGCACCTCTTGCAAACAGCAAATAACGTAGCCAAGAAAACATCAAACTTCACTGTACTTCGGTACAGGAGTTAAAAAAGGGCAACATAGACCCTCTAATATAGCAAAGCCAACATGAAATATGTGGATTACAGAAAACCAAAACACAGTTCTTTTCATGATAGACTGTTTGCACGTAGGTATTGCCCGTGTAGGGTTTGTATCATGTTAACATTCGTTGCAAACTGAAAGCCATAATACATTCTAAAAATATGTCCGTATTATTTTTGAATACAGTTGCCGCATTATGGAGATCTTAATATCTCATCGCTAGAAATGCACACGCATGTTTTTGGGGTAGAATGGCAAATCGCATATCACCTTTATTGGTAGCAAAGCAATTTCAGCACAGAGCAACACTACTTACCATCCTAAATAACGATTTCATTGCCATTTCCAAAATCATTTTTAAAATCGAATTGTATTTTTTACAATGATCCATTCGGTTATGCAGCAAGCACATCTGCGCAGTCGGGCTGTAAAAGTTTTCTTAACTCGCGAGGAAACTCAAATCCAACCTTGTGGAATAATGAAAACTTATGGATCCAATATTGTGCGTAGCAACTGGGAGGTGTGCGTCTTGTATTTTTATTCTTTTAGACAAGACATTGCAGCTGACGGCTTTTTCTACCTGACAGCTTTACGTGTCTCATAGCACATTCTGTTGGAAATTACAGTTTTTACGAGCACAGTGTGTGTGTGTGTGTCTGTTTACTTTCCCTTATTGTTTCACCACACTCCTTACCTGAGTTCAACGCAGTCGTTCCGCCAAGCATTAAATTAGAGGATATAATATGTAAGTTACGTAGTTGAAAGGAAAAATAAATTTTGGTTTTCAAACGAAAGTGAGCTAGGTTGAGCAAGGACGTTCTTGAAAGAACAACAACACTGACTATTACAGTCAGTTGGTAAAAAATCACTACAAGGAATATCAAATGTAACGATAACAATTGTACGCCAGAAAGAATAATAATTATTGTCCACGACGCATGTAGGCAAGTAATTGCATTTAAATATTTTGGTTTTACAAAGGGAAAACTGTTTTAACGCAGCTTTTACTAAATGGATTTGATACACGAAACAAACTATTCATACGTATCTAAAATTAAAATCTGCCAGTTTGTCACAACGAATCCCGGGGTCAAACGTGCCACGTACCTTTGAACCGGTTTGTGGCATGACAAGGGAGGAGATGAAAGCCAGGTGGCTTTTCATGTTGATCATGAGAATTGAGAAAATAAAACATCATAAGCTATAATGAATCCATAAGTATTTAAGTAGGTGTAATTGAGTTATGCCCGATTCGTCATTTTAGTGATTTGGCATCCATAAAAAACGTGTCCCAGTTGGTCATTCAATAAAATATTTTATTTTGCTTAGTCCCAATTGGTCATCCGTACTTTATTTTGTAAAAAGTACTGTCAACAAGATAAGCTTTACAATATTGTAATATGTTTTTTTTTTTTTTTTTGGTTATGTTTTTTCCGAATATGGCAAGACGCTATTAATAAAATCGCGATTTCAACGGCGTCACACACCGCACGGCCAAAACCAAAATACCAGGATCGCATAAATCAGATGAGTAATATACCAATCAACGAGTGTCCATGGAACTGCCCACCGTGTACTAGGACCGCATAACTTAAAGGAGTATAGCAGTAGGCCCCTGGTACTTTTGTTACCGACACAAAAAGTATCGAGTCACATTTTCGGGTTTATAAAATGCCCAAGTTGCCTTCACCTGTGTTTTAATGTAAATTTTATTATATTTATATGAGAGCTATACCTTTACCTACATCGAAGTTTTTCATTTAAAATTTCTTCTAACACTTTTATTTCTGACGGTACTCTGATACGTGAAATTTTATGCGGGGGACGAATCGGAACTCAAAATTTAAATATTAAATTATTTATTTTGCTCGAATGACCAATTGGGACTTGGTGTATGGAAAAAATAGTTGGTGACCAATCGGTACTAATGACAAATTGGGAATAACTCGTGTAATTGTATATAACCTTAAGTAAGCAATGTAGGTAATACGCATTCAAAATGTTGTGCTAAATCATTAATTTAAACCATGATAGTTTGAACTACTTAAACTTCTTCCATTACACACATTCTTATCTTCCATTTTCAATCTCTAGCTTAGTTCAAGGAACTTTGACCTCTCTTAAATACATTAGATTCGCTATACAATAGTCTCGATTCATTTGCCCACATGGTCATCATTTTCATATAGATAGTGCTCTTTGTTCTGGAAGTAACCTAGGTATTTTATTTCTGAGCGAATAAAATTGAAAAGTATTTTTTTTATTGATTAGGTACCTATATCTTATTATTGTACTTATAAGTAGCCTGTTCAACTTGCTCTATTTAGAGTTACCTGTTCAAAATCTACTTGGATGTTATCTCGTACTTACACTCATTTTCATTTTCGTAATTCGTATTATTATATAGGTATGTTGTTATATGATATAACTACCTACTGAGGAAAATGAGATCTTTTTACATCAAAGAACAAAAAATAAAAGGCATATTATATCGCAAAACAAACACGTCTTACACAAAACATTTTATTTAGCGTACTCACGTGACATTTTGGCTCTAAAAGCCCGAGTAAGTAAATTATCTTTAAGTAAATTAGGCGTCACACAAAATTATTGTACACACAATTTGATAAAACCGACGTCGCTAACTTAATTTAAATAAATTAGAAGACAATCGTGTTTATTTTGAAGGCTTCTTTATTAAATTAATGAAGACAATACACAGGTGATTTTTGAAATATTACATTTCCAATATCGTTTTTGTGTGAAATATTCCAGACTCTTGAATTTCTTTCAAAGCTTGTAGGTATTGTTGGTTACTAAGAGGCGATGATTGGCGCATTCAGTGTTCGGCATCTCGAACCCTACCCAACAATTCATTGCCAATTTAGGGGTTTATTTTGTGATAAACAGGCTTTGTAACAACAGATTTATAGACAACAATGGGTATTTCGTATATCTGCAAAAAAAAAGTAAATATAGGTATCTAAATAGAGATTTTTTTAATGTTATAAAGATCCAATGTCAGGTAAAATAAAATGTTACTACTAAGTATAATATACAATAATCGACTATAAAAAGCTGCTCATCTTACTCACTGAACTGTCGTTTCAAGGAAAAATGAGAATTTGAGTTAGGTACTTACATAAGTTACTTTTGTAGCTTCACTGATTTATTCAGCGTAATGAGCTTATATACCTAGCTGTTACAAAGCTTAGAAATATTAGCAATAACATAGTCGTAGGTTATAGACATTATGTGCCTAACAAGACCAGCATACAAAACTTTACCTTTACTTACTTTATTTGATACTAGCTGTTGCCCGCAACTTCGTCTGCGTGGGCAATATAGAATAGTCAAAATACTACTTATCCCGTAGGTGCATTCTTTCACGTGACAGTATAATTAGGATTAGCACTTAGCAGTAGCATAGATGTCATAGGTGTCATTGAACATCATTGGCAGTCGTTACGGGTAGTCAGAAGCCAGTAAGTCTGACACCAGTCTAACCAAGGGGTATCGGGTTGCCCGGGTTACTGGGTTGAGGAGGTCAGATAGGCAGTCGCTTCTTGTAAAGCACTGGTACTCAGCTGAATCCGGTTAGACTGGAAGCCGACCCCAACATGATTGGGAAAAAGGCTCGGAGGATGATGACTTAGCAGTAGCATAGATTCATTGATCAAGGTTGTGTGTGTGTGTGGTGCGTAAGTAATTTTCACAGGAAACAGCTATAATCTATGTCTATATGCTTTGAGTCTGACAAAGCTGTCATTTGTAAATTTTCTGCAGCTGCTGCGACTAATCAGAAGCCAGAAAGTCTGTCAGTCTTACCATGGATATCGTCTTGTGTAGTTGACTGGATTGAAGATAGGTAGATAGGTAGTCGCTCCAAGCAAAATATTGTACTCAAACAGATTCGGTGACTGGAAGCCAACACCAACATAGTTGGGGAATAGCTGGATGGATGATAAAATGAGTCATCATCATCAGCAGGCGCATAGGGTAGGATAGTTTCACTACTGGGGAGAAACAATTGTATGACGGGGATTTTCTGCGCACTTACTCACTATGGTAAGGCTGACCCCACATTAGGCGTGCGCGATCCTCGGGCGTGTGAGTAGCGCGGGCGTCGCGAGCGCGCTGCGTGAACGTCGCGTTTTGCTGCCCTCCGGCATGTGTGAAGAGTGCAAGCGACGCGCTCGCGGCGAGCACGCGGCGCTCAAGTTGCGTATTTACCCCTTCGCCCGCTATCCCCGCCGCTCGCTAAACGCCTTAGCAGTTAAACGTCAAGGAGAGCGGCGCGTGCTCGCCACGCCTAATGTGGTGGCCTAAGCCGGGACTCCACCGAAATGTTTGCATTAGTTCACGAATAGGCAAAATGTACGTATCTGTGAGAGTCCACTTCATGTGTTCGTACTTGAAACCTGCAGTTTTGCCAAGATTTTAAAAATGTGCGCTCGCAATTTGTCATTTCTTGGTGGAGCCAGCAAATCAAAAGAAACATAAGTGTATACTGTGCGTCACTACCGCACACCGGGAAAATTTCGCTCTTGCGGAGGACGTATATTTTGTGTCACACGTAAACAGGACGACAGTAAGTATCCACCGAAACACTTTGACACTGACTTGGTCACCTGGGGCCAATCAGAGCTCTATGAAGCGATAATACGCTTTGGCTCCTACTGTTGTTGTGGTTTCTGAAAATTTATTCACCTCATTCAACGATGAATGTAATTCTGATGGCGACGTTGGCAGATCAACTCTTTTGACTTCTCGAATAGGATACCATTGGTTTTTGTGCTATGCACACCTGCAATGCATTCTGGATTAGGATAGGATATAGGTGGATAGGATTTGCAACAGAGAACAATTCTGTCTTTAGATTTGTGATTAAATGACATCAAACGTAGTTTTATATAAAAGGTATTTTTTTAGACTTGGCTCGGGTCTTACTGAGACTGTTCGTAATCGTGAACAGTGTACTTGCGATCAGAAGTTGAAAGTAAGCATGTCTCTGGTATGCGGCGCGTAATTTGTACGTTTTCAGACGCATAAAGCATTTTACGTGTGTATGGTATTAAATAGAGAAAGCTCCCATTTCTTATCTGCATTTGAATCTGTTCTTGTTTTTAAAGCTACAGAATCTTACATTACCTACCTCACGCTTAGCAGCGCTTGCGAGAGATAGATCCTCATTTCTTCTAGGATTAAGTTTACATATTTTGCTCAGCATTTGCATCAGAAAAAATAATTAAGGTCTACTTAATACTACTCACTCAAAGTAATTTGTTTTAAGGCCAGCACATTAGTGGAAGATAAGCTAAACTATGTTTATGAAAAAATCCTGATATGAACTCCATCTGTAACTTTAAACGATAATTAATTGTTCCACTAAAGTCATCATTTTTGACATAATGTTCAAAAAATAATTTAGATGGCACCGTTTTAAATTTGGCTGAGAACTATTAATTTTCTTTTCATCAAGGTAATAATTATAGTTGAATTTTGATGTGGCACGGCAAACTGACAAACACTATTGAAATGTCTATCGAAAAATTACACAACGTGTTAAAATATGGTGAATTACGGAAAATACACAACTCCATCTGTTGAAATAATAATCCTCTATAAAGAATGTATGGTAATATTGTCATTTACCATCTCGCTCCTTTGACTAATTTGATGTATTTTATTTACCACAGATTTAGCACAGATGGAGCTACTTTAACCTTGGCTAAACAAAATTTTCATATTTTTTTTTCTTCCGAAGTTACTTATAAAGGTGTGATTTTCTGTGTAAAGATTAATAATAGGCCGATCAACTAATATAAGTACAACATTCAAATGTACAGTTTTGACAAATAGATTGCGTGTCGTGATATTTTACATCTTGAATTCACAAAATTTGTCATATCTTTTGATAGAGTGAATCGATTTCGATGAAACAAAAACTAAGTAATACCCCAAGTTACGTAGAATTTTTGTATATAAGCATTGTCTGCATTTAATTCGTAGATTTTACGTGAATCCCGAACGAACAAACAGACAAACAGACAAAATTTACAAAAATGATGGAAATGGGTTCTGTTAGTTATTCTTTAACATGCTGGCTATTTTTTTTGTCAATTTCTTCAATGTACAAAAATTACTTTTCTACAGATTTATTATATGTATAGATCATGTTGTCGGCAGTTTGAAACAAAGGATCAAAAGGAATTTCCTCAAAGTTGAACAAAGGACTTCTTAAATATAATGCTGTTGATGATAAGCTAAATTCTTACTCAACTAAATATAAAATAATAAACCAATGGATAAATAAGGGGAAGTCATGAAAGAATTATTATTTTTTATAAATTGACTGTAATACATTGAACATTTTAATAAAATCCAAGGCCGAAGAGAAATATCGAGTAAAATAGCAACGACAACATTATGTTTCTAAACAGCTTCTTTGTTATAAGTCCGAAGGTAAGAAAATTATTCACGACATCAATGAGCCAATGCATTGTAATCGCGTTCCCGCTTCGTAGCACTCTAAATGCAAACCAGTCCTTCTATAAGGAATACAAATAAATAATGTAATTATTCAGATTTTTTTAGAACTAGCTATATGCAGCAAGGATAATATTAGTTAAAATAACATTACAAAAGTCGATTCGATCTTGTTTCGGAAGGCACGTTTAAATGGAGAGTCAGCCTGCCCGTCATTTGAATTTTAAATATCTTCGGCAGTTATCACGGGTAGTCAAAAGCATGAATTCGAGTATCGGTTGTCTGGTTAACTAGGTTGAAGAAGTCAGATAGGCAGTCGCTCCATGAAACACACTGTTACTCAGCTGCATCCCGGACAAATTACTTTGAGACACTAATCGAAATTAGAGGCCTCATTAACTTGTCATCACCAATAAAGGAGTTAGGATTAATATACCTATGCAATGTCAGTACCAATGAATTCCATTTTACAACTTATTCAAAGGTAAGTTCCCGAACTCCTTGTTTGCACATCAATCATTCGGGAGTTCTTTTGAGTTATTATACAACCAATTATGTAAATTACACCAATCCTATGTACCAAAATTTTCATTTTGTCTGACTAATAAAATTATCGTCAAGTGGCCGTTTTCATTGGCATCACTTTAATTGTTACTGACTTATAAAAGACAACGAGTTTCCTCGGAATAATGTCAAAGTTTTGATTGGTCGTTATTAACTTTGGGAATAGCATTAATTAAAATGAAATCACTTCTGTTAATTGCGATAAGAATTGCGACGACACTTGTAAAGCCAATTGCTGATAGAGTATAATGTAGCAAGTGTTAAAAATTCTGTATGATTGACGATGAAAACTCAGTACTATTCAGAAATATTAGTAAACATTAAGTATATGTCTATGTGTTACTTACATCTAGACACACGGCAGTGTGTCCGCCAAGTTCGAGCAAAAAAGGCGACACACCGGCCGTGGGTTATATTACACGAACCATTTCGGGCCAAATTCGACCCCCCTGTAACTCAAAATCTATTTTATTTACGCATATCAAATTTCTAGTATCTGTTGAGACCCCCTCACTTATCTAAAATACAAAATTTCATTAATATACCTATTGTAGGTCTTGAGATATTGACGTCAGAAAATCGCTATTTTTACTATACACTGATTCACTGATTCACTGATTCACTGACTCACTCATCAAAAACCTAGACCACTTCCAATGGTCGTATTGACTTGAAATTTGGCATGGAGGTAGGTCTTTATGTCAAGGTAAAGGGAAAAATCAGAAAAGGCCTTATTCAAAGGTAAGTTCCCGAACTCCTTGTTTGCACATCAATCATTGGGGAGTTCTTTTGAGTTATTATACAACCAATTATGTAAATTACACCAATCCTATGTAATGGAATTTTCATTTTGTCTGACTAATAAAATTATCGTCAAGTGGCCGTTTTCATTGGCATCACTTTAATTGTTACTGACTTATAAAAGACAACGAGTTTCCTCGGAATAATGTCAAAGTTTTGATTGGTCGTTATTAACTTTGGGAATAGCATTAATTAAAATGAAATCACTTCTGTTAATTGCGATAAGAATTGCGACGACACTTGTAAAGCCAATTGCTGATAGAGTATAATGTAGCAAGTGTTAAAAATTCTGTATGATTGACGATGAAAACTCAGTACTATTCAGAAATATTAGTAAACATTAAGTATATGTCTATTAACCGACACCAACTACTACCAAAACATGGAACTTGATAAACAATTCTGAGCTATATGTTCGCAAACACTGTTTTTCTACTCCGTTTACTAGTGAATGGTTTACGGTGGGCATGAATCATCTTCTTTCTCGACGCGAGTGTGAATGGGAAGATAGCTGGCATTCATCACAATGATTGACAGTCGATTGAGTTTTAGTTATTTTGAAAGTGAAGGAGTTGCTGTCATAAATCTTTCTAGTGAAAATACTGTTTCGTAGTCTTGTATTCTTTTACTATCTGTTGCCCGCGACGCTGTCCGTGGGGCGGCATAGAGCAGCAAATTACAACAACGCAACGTATTGTGAGGTACACATAGTAAGCAACCTAAAAGCTCTGTCTAGGTTAAAGACGCATGGCTCGCCCGATCAAAAAGGAGCTGTAGTTGCGCGGTGCCCGTATCCTTGAATCTTTGAAAGGTACGCCAAATTCTGGAAGTTATTCCGACATCGTAATCACAAACCAGAAAGTTATATTCTTACCGTCATCATCGGTTTACTCCATACATTCACAATTCATCATAGGCCTTTCATGTTTTGTCTAGCCCGGTTAACCGAGGTTCTCCAGCCAGCTTACACTTCGTTACACAAGATACTCCGGCAGTACTGGATCCTGTACTCCAGTACTGGCCTGGATCTACGATAGTGGGCATTGTGGGTATCCTTAATCGACTCGTCACTACTGTTATTAGGTAGAAATCTTATGTACATCCCCTGTATAAATCCTGAAATTAATGAATGTGAATGTATGTGATTATTCAGCCTTATCATATGGATGAAACCAAAATCTTTTATCCGCCCCTTTACTCTAGACTCCAACGGCAAACGATATCTTTACATGTAAAACAGTTCTTTAAATCAAAAATGGAAAACAAGAGAACAGACCTAAATTGTTGATTTACGTACACGATGCAAAATAATTCACGTTACGGCTATCTGTAGCATGCCCAGTTCGTCTTGTTGTTAGCTTTAAAGCGATGCATAAGTAATTCATCGGGTGCAGTTTTCAAAATCAGATTGATAATACATGAGGGACTGAGGGTGATCATAAAAACAACCATTCATTCATAAAATATGGTAGTTTACTAACACGGAGTCACGAAAAACCTCTTTTGAAGCAAAAGCGATTTTAAAACAATTGGCGTGCATTAAAACTTTGCACTGAACCTGTGATGCAAAAATGTGACATCGCATTCGTGTTATTTCGTAGCGACTCTATGGTAAAGTGTAGTTAAGTAATAATGTTAGTTCTAGTTTGTGTGACCTACTGGTTGAATTAATGTAGGTGCTCTAAAAACTTTGTCATGTTTTCATTAGTGTTCGTCCGTGATAGAGCGAGGTAAATATTCAGGGTATATTTTTTGTATAACCTACCATTCACGTGAAAAATGAAATGCTTGATACTTTTTTGTGTTCTTTAATTTTACAGAAATTATTTTTCCGAAAACAGCCGCTCTATTTATTTTACGAAAAAATTGGGATGAGTTGAATCTTGGAAATTGATTTTAATTTGTTTGTAAATTTAAATTTATTTTTTAAATTGCTGAACCGACGTTTATTTCTACCCGAGCTTCATGCACTTGAGTTAATTCCGATACTTATAGCCTGTCAAATGAAAGTGGAATTTAATAAATTGTAACCTTCAATAACAATTATACAATGAATTCGCGAAATGAAAACCAGCAGAAGTGTTTTTACATTCACATTTATTTGTCCCGAAACATTCAACATATCCATCATTTTCATTATAAAATTACTTATATTTCAGCTTCTATAAATTATCTCAATACTTTAGTATCATAATCGGCTTATTTATTTACAATAAACTATATTTTTTTTAAACACTTATAAAGACACATCGAACTAATGACCTAATGTTAAAATCACATTTCATAAATATCTACTAGCTTAAACTAATAAAAAAAGCTTATTTTAAAATTAACTATTTGTTGCTTGGAAACTTCTTTATAGATTTTAATACAATTACAATAAACATGTCGACAATTATTAACTAAAACTATTACATATTTACACTTTTCTTATTATGGCTTCTTCTTACTTAAAATAAGAAATTTATCCTGTTGAGGTACTTTATAATAAACTTTGCTTTTATTCCTCTTTGTAAATGAAAATGACAATATATACAAAATCACACCATTGTATAAAAATAAGCTAAATAAAGCTTTAAACAATCACCAACATGGGCTTAAAAGAATTTCTACTGTCAGCAAATAAAGACGAATCAGGGTCAGTAGTCTGTAAAAAAAAACAATCATATTTTTATCATCAACTCCTCTTACGATTCCAGGTAAACTGTTAAAATTATAAAAACAGAATTCTGAAAATTTTAATAAAATAATAGGTATTCTATTTATTTATGAATTCACAAACGTGGTGGGTAAAACAAAAAGCCGTATATAGCAGTGAGTAATGGCGCAGTGATCGGCGGGGGTGGCGCAGCGCAGTAAGCCCGCGGCTGCTGGTTGCACGCCGCTATATCTTGCGCTAGAACCCACGCCATGCGCCTGAGCAGCGTGCTCGCGGCTATCGAACACGACCGTCCGGCGTTCGCCACGCATTGAATGAAGTCGTCTCGTGCACTGCAAATAAAACAAATAACTGGTAACTTTGGTTTTTGACACATACATTATTTTTTGTGACCCTATTTAGTACTCTTCACATTTCCCCCCTATTCTTCCCTTCTTACAAATCCAAACAAAGCATTCAAATTGCGATTTTTAGTCCACATCAATAGACTTATCAGGGAATTCTTGTCCCGGCAATAAGGTTAAGGAAATGAAGTAGATTTACAGAACCCATAATAATTATTCAAGACTGGGTTCCATAAAGCTAACAACTGATGTAACCTAAGAACACTTGTATCATTATTCTTATTTTCCCCCTAATTGGGTAGCAGAGGTCAAATGGCATTCGGACGGCATTAATTACCGAGCCAACCCCATCTGGGCACAATAGGGGTGAACCTTAAAATTTATTATTCATTGTATATGGGCTTACTTTTATTAAACTTGTTTTCAGTTTATGTAGAAATCGCGTGGTTACAACTTCCAAGCGTTTTTAATGAAAAGTACAAAATTGACTCGCATAGCATATGTATCTACATGATGGCAAAAGGATAGGGTCGCCAAATACGTTTTCAAATAAAGAACAAAATGGTTGTGTTGGTTCCTAGAAGTTCTTTTTAAAAGCTTTTATTTAACCTCCAATTTATGTACCTATGTATGTTACGATGGATTTTTTGAACTTAGTTTTTATGTCTGAATTTCATTTTATTTGTATGACGTCAGGTTTGAAACATATACCAAAAATCCTTTGGTATAAGTACGATACGTGAACAAACTCGAAAGAATATGACAGCCTAATATTTTATTGAGTACAATAGAGAATACTTGACAAGTAATAATAGAGAAAAGTTAGTCATATTTTATTTACTTAATTCTTGAAATGTATCAATGGACTAATATAAGCTTTAGTTTCAAATTACGGAAACTCCTTTTTTGTAGGACCTCCCAGAAGTACTATATTGGGTGAAAATATAATTTCCTCGAAAGTAGGAACTCCCAGAAATAGCACATAGACGTTTGTAATTATGACGAGAAAATGGAATATCAGTGTCGTAGAATCACAAATTCTAAGATATTGTGAAGTCAACTAACTGGTGTCTAGCTAACTTGTACTTACTGGGAGTATTGAGCACCAACTGGGGAGTATTATGCACTGATTTATGTGGCCACGTGTTAAACTTAAAGCTACAATGGAACTTCTTGGAGACGTGATCAACGTGAATGTTGCACTACAGACTATACATATAAGCCATTGAAATATACACCCTCTGATAAATTACATAAGTTGCAAAATCGGTAGTTCTCGATATTTTATTAGCAGTGGGAGGCTACTAAGTCTCCTAAATATTGGAGTGTGATTAGAATAATAATAAGTTATTGTTTGTAAGTTTATTGAAAATGATCCTTGAGACGCAATTGTAAGCTGAAACTTATGAAATGAGAAATGGCAAAATGGGATTTCTATATTTCATATAATAAGCCTAACAATCCTTCAGAATAAATAGTAAATAGAACAGAGACTATTAATTTATTTATTTCACAAGTTCTGAAATGAGATAAGCACAATAAGATGCGGATAAAGAGATGAGAGGAACACATATAATTCTTTATTATATCTACGGATTTATTAACACTTGCTTTTAATTGCGTCTGCAGACAAAGAGACTCGAGAATAATGTTTCAAAATACAATCAGGAACAATGCATCCACTTCAGTTCTGTGAATCTTAGTATCTTTGTAATTATTATCGTGTATCTTAGCGAAATATTCCGTGTTCATTATCTTGAGTAAATGAAGTAAGGTATTCAGAATACATAGTTGCTTTGTAGTTATTTCTTAGGTACCTGTTTGTTTGGGATTTAACTACCTTGATTTAAAGCTTTAAGATACAACTGCTACAAAGTATTGAAAGGTAAGGTAATATGAAACCCAGAAATATTATTAAAAGTAAGATAAAATTTCCAGTTTTATTTCGTCAACACTTCAGTTAATACAGATCGCTCGTGGAGACTATGTATTTATTTTGTATGGAGGTTTTTATTTTAAGTATTGGAAAAATAAAAATATCAAAAACCTATTCTTCGATTATCCCTACATAAAAATATGAAGAGTAGATAATTACCAACACAGTTCGGCGTTCCTATTGAAATACGTGAGCTGTTGGGCGCGGTCCGTGTTCTCTCGAACGGCGACTTGCAATTCATCCACACATCGACTCCAGTCGGGGCTGACACGACCCCAACACGTTGGCTCCTTCAAAAATTCTATAAGAAAACGAAATAATTATTTAAAAGCTTTTATAGAATGCCCAAGAAAGGACTTTTGAATGCAGTAATGTGCACGGCTTAAGTCTGAAAATGCATTTGGTTATAACCTAAGAAAGAACAAAATTATGACTTCTCTACCTATATGTTTTAAATGTCTAGGATGCCATAAGACGGAAAACGAAGACCACATAAATAATGGACATAAATAACAAAAAGCTATAAATATGACACAGTAATCCGGACTGAGCATGATTGGTGATCGATGTCTGTGGTACAATATTAGTTTTATCTTTAATAAAATATAAGTAACGTAAATAAGTAACTAAAATAAATGCTATTTCGGGTTAATCACAAACTGGAATCTTTGAATTTCAGCTTCCTTTTCATGAATGGGGAACTTCAAATATTTTCCTTGAATGTCTTTGTCTGAGATGTAATGAAAGTCTTATCTATTTGAAGGTTCGTAAAACAATTTGGCCTTAACTGATGGACTCCTAAAACGAAAGATCAATCAGTTTTCAATCCAATGGGAACAACAAAGTTTTATTTATTTTCAGTAAGCGACCATTCGACGCCAGTATAGCCGGATGATGGATCGTGCAGAACGTGTAAACTTTAGTTCAAACAAACATTCATATAGAATACTGAAACAAATGAACAGCGCCATACGAGTCTGTTTCGTTTTCATTTTATAGCCATTACGGCTGCAAGCGGCCAGACATTTTTATAATTCAATTTAAATGTTTCCGATAACATCGATAATCCTCCTTGATTGTGGATTTGCACCTCATCTTTTTTATAAAACTTTAATGCCTCAATGATGGGATGATGTTAAGTTTGTTTGTAAAATTAATTTTAACTCCAAGATTTTCCTGCTCACCTTTCCTTATTAATTACGCTTGACATTTCTCTAAGAGCAATTTTTAGGGTTTTTAATTTTATCATAAGAACCAAAATTATTAATACCCGTAAGTATTAAAAATATTCCAAATTATTATAGAACGTGTATAATATAAATCGCAGTAGATAATTAATTACACAATATACATTGTTTTAGGTAAAATGAAATTGAAATGAAAATGGTTTCATAATGCAAAATTAATTTCGATGCTCATTTAATGGAAGTTACTAATTTGAATTCGGATAATTGTACATATCTATTATAATGTTCACGATATTTAGCACATTTATTAAACAGTCTATTTAATAATTGCTAAAAGGCTAATCAGTACTATTGACCTACTGACAAACCTTTTATTAAAATTACTCAGTATTATGTAGGTAATATTTAAAATTAATATTAAGATAAACAACGAACCTCTCCTCAGAGCCGTGTCATTTGTACAGAGAAAGCGCATGAGTGCGCGCGCGCCTCCGATCTGTTGTTGCAGTAACTTCTGTCCGTCCGTGGGGAGGCAGCGCTTGATCCACGCGTCCATACACACCATGCCTGTGTGGTATGCCCTGGGAATATATCGAACTTATTAATAATCATGTCATAGAAGAAAAAACAGGTATGTCTGCTATAGATTTGCATATGAACAATTAAGAGAAAATAAGATTGAATTTGAAGTGGATTTCGGTCCATCAATTAGGTCCATTTTCGACGAATTGAAAGTCCAACTAGAATACGACTATTTACTATAAGTGGAGATGTAGGTAAGTACACTATAATTAACAAAACCCTTCACGAAAGTTCAGCGAAACAATAAGGCTCGATTTCACTTATTGATACTAAAAACAGATCACCCTAGAGCTATTCTATTTGCGAAAACCAATAAGTGAGATCATCATCAAATGCCAACATAATAACAAAAGAAAAACACAAAATAACGAAACTTTGTCGTTTACTGTCATGCGAGGGTTAGATATAATTGGCCAAGTTTATTCGCAATGGTGCCATATGTCGAAATATTGTTTTGTAACTTTTCAATAAATGACACATGCTCCTTAGACTTTGGTGGGAACATGACAAAAGTCGTTTTGAATTATGATTAATGGTGTCATTATTATTTCCAACACGTTTTCAAAGTTCGTATATTTGTCATGTGTTGTACATATGTTGATAAGACCTAATTGTCATTTTATATAATTGATATCTGTATTTAATAAGTCAAATGAAAGCTATCCGTATAAGTCGCGAAGCACCGATCGGCCGCGGTAATAAATCTTCATTTGTCGACGGTGCCGTGTTTTCAAGCCATTAATCGTAGTTTTCAAGTTATAAAAGAACTGTAATGTATATATTATCGTCAATTACAGCAGTAAATAGTTGCGTGAGATCCCTGAGGTGTCATTTACAGAACATCTGGAAAAACTTGGGAGTCAGTCATCAGTTTGTAACTTTTGGGACGACACGTCGCAAAAGAATCGATGACTGAAGGTTTTTGAAGACCTTTGTATCTTTCCCTCGAGAATAGAAAGATGTTATACAGACATCTGGAATATGATCTGCTGTGAAAGTTAGAAAATTATACTGTAATATAGGTCTTTGATCAAGAGATTTTGATGATAACTTGACTTAAATCTTGGTAGCGCGCGGTGTCTAAACGATGAGGTGAGATCATTAGTACGTTTTCAGCACAAAATGCTATTTTCGCCTAACAATACTACAGAAAGTTTTCCTACTCGTTGTAGGTAAACTAAACTAAAATACGGTACCTACAACAAGTTCTTTGTCCGTATATCTGTAATAGCCCTGCCCACGAGCACTTGTGGTGGATTAATACAACCGCCGAGGTCTTACGTCTGGCTATTAGGAACATAACATGACATTAGTTGGACGGGAGCACGTACTCCAACAGTTAAGAGTGGCCTTGCTATGTCGATTTCGTCGAGATGTGCGTGTCCCAAATGTACTATTCGAATAATTGGATTACTATACCTAACATTATTTTGCGACGGAGTAAACGTTTTGTTGAATGTCAAAATGGTGGTATTAATTAGTTAGGTTCTACCTCTATATTGCTTAATTGATAAATTGTATAACTGGGTAAATAAACAATTAGTTAGATATAACTAATTGGTAATATATGATATCAATAAAAGGCACATTATTAAATGACTCGATCTTTATCGGAATTCGTTCGAATAATAGAATAGGTATTATCGATATTTCTTTAATACCAACGGCTTCTATGAATAAGTGAAGACCGAAAAATCTTTGATATATTTCTTGGCTGAAACATTTCACAATCCCGCCACGGCGCCGTAACACAAATCTCACATTTCATTTCATACTTTGCGAAAGGTCTTAAAGAATAAAGGTTTTTTTTATTAATTTTGATGTGGGTTACATGAGAACCTGTAGAAATACTATATTAGGCTGGACGTTTACTGAAATTCAATATGAAACCTTTTAGGCAATGTTGAAAGTAGGTACAAAGGTGAAATTAAATAAACGTTGAAGGTTGCTCGACGATCTTAATTTTACGTGGGTTATGAAAAGGTTTATAAGTTAGTCAGGCATGTTGATCACATTAGCCGACAGCCGTGAATTAACAATGTGAGCCGTGTGAGCTTTTGGCATGCCGCTAAATAATGGAAACAATGCCCATTATGTACATGGATCTTATGCAATGTTAGGTCACCTAGCCCACTCCTTTATTTCTGTAACAACTGCAATTACTGTGTTTGCCGTAACTGAAATAAGTGTTGGAGGACAACCCAGTAAATTATTTATCTATGATGAAATCTATGAGAAAACCATCGCGTGCAAAACTACATATATTGGAGAATATATTTAGTTTACTTACTGGCAGTGAGCGTCCAGTTCGTGTTTGTTCCTGGGCAGGCCGACTGGTGTGCGCGGGATAAGGCTCACACACATGTTCAGGTCTCCAGCGTCACAGTTCTCTGTCTCCCCTAACTGTGCTCCTCCGCCTCCTGCAAGAAAGACAATGAAAAATACAATACTTGTATACACTGGAAGCCGACTCCAATATTGTAGATACGGCTCGGGAAGTGATGACTTTTATACATGCGTAATTTCTATCACTATTCCCCTGACCTCATCCCAATTTCATATTTGGACCATCATGTCTTTCTGTCGACGTTATAATACGTCATAATGGAGGTAACATAGCATACAACATACAGTGCGCCCGACGAACCATGTACGGCTAGTTTGAAGTTAGCTGTTAGGCTGCTCAGTTAATCATTTACTAACAAAATTGTGCTGCGTCGGGCGCACTGTAAACTAGTGTGACACAATTTATGTTAGAGCGATGTGTTATTACAGAACGTGGGTATTTTTTCTAATTAACGTGTCGCAGAGGGTAGATGGTGGATGGTGTTTCTAAAAGGTTTTTGGTCTAATCTTTGGTATATGTATACGAGGATATACGAGTAATCGCATCAGTCTTCAACATATCGTTATATTTCACACTAGCCGTTTTCCCGCGGTTTCACCCGCGTCCCGTGGTAACTACTGCCCGTACCGGGATAAAATGTAGCCTATGTTACTCGTGGATAATGTAGCTTTCGAATGGTGAAAGAATTTTTAAAAACTGTCTAGTAGTTTTTGAGCCTATTCATTACAACGAAAAAAACAAACAAAAAAAATCAAAGTTTTCCTCTTTATAATATTAGTATAGAAGTATAGATAAGAAGCCAGGATTTAATTTTGATACGTAGTTCGAAAGATAGATGAAAACGTAAGGCAAAGGAAACTATCTACATAAATAATCCGGGAAGTGTGTGGAAATCGTAACTGACGGCGATTTCAGACACATTGTGTTCGGCCTTTATATCTGCGTTTGCAATTGCTCTATTGTGAGGATGTCCATTGTTATCGCAACGTCATGTCAAACTGTATCATAAATATTGTATAGCTGAGAAACTACGTCGTTTGGATTGATGAGCCAGTGCCCTAGAGAAAAAAGAAATAAATAATTGATTTTCTTGTTCGTTAGTCCAATTTTTCGTTGGTAAAAGCTAGTAACGTTCCAAAATACCTATGTCTGTTTTTTTCGTATATTTACTGGATTCAAGCACATAATGAATTACAGTCTCTTCAGAAAAACAGTGGCTTTTATTTTGTGTTCAACAATGAACTGGTTGTGCGCATAAAAAAGCGCCAAAGTTCGTTAAAAACTGCAACATTTTACCAAACTTTGGAGCGCACGTTGTAACACGTATAACGGAAAAAACCCAATGTATGATATCGGGTTGTCAAGGCGAGAAAAGTGAGAATCATTTCTAGTTTTACGAGGCACGTACTTCTGACAATAAGGCAAGGATGACCCGGCCATGTCGAGCTAGAAACCAAAAACAAAAGAAATCCGTGACACAAGCGTGGATGGCTCCATTAGGAAATACGAAAGAGGTGGGTGTAATCCATATCTTAGAGAACAGCGAAGTGATTATCTCTTGAAACGTGATAATTTTAAAGGTCTTTTTATTTAACGTTGAAACATTTCTTGGATATCTGTCTTCAAATGAAACAGACATAGCTAAAAAAACTGAGTTATGCTTTTTACATAGTAGTAAAAATGTCTACAAAAGTAGACGGAAATAGGCAGAAACCTCCAGAATTTTGGTTATTACATTAAGTGAATCTCCTGTCTGGATTCAACTACCTACTCAAACTAAAGTGGTGTATATTTCAAGCGAGGTTTGAAACTGACATATTGTTATCCTTCAAATTGTCACTTTTGGACAAACCCTCCTCATACTTGTTCCATGTGTACAGTACATTAGAATGAGTTAAGTAATTAACGCTATTTTTTATATTGTTAAAAGTAGAGGATAAACCTTTTTCAAAATTAATTAAAAGTAGCTTGACATTTTATGAGATTTTAACACTGGACACACATTAGGATTTAACTAGACAATTTCAATGAAATAATATCTCGCACTTAGGCATAGCATTTGACATGTGTAAAAAGTCTTTGGAGAAATAAGTGTATCAGAGAATAGAAATTTAATTCAAAGAGTTTCACGGGCTTTTGGTCTTCATTCTAAATTACCTATACTGCCTATAATTATACCTATATTAACGTTAGGCTTTACAAGGTTTAATGTTTATACTGGGAAACCAATATGATTTAACACTTTCCGCGTATAAGTTATTAGAAACAAATAGATATTAAATAACATTAATTTACTGCCTATGGTAATACCCCTCTATCAGTTCTCGATAAAGCATTCATACAGCTTTAGATAACGGATTAATATCTACAATGAGTTCAAATGAATACGGCTTAGATTGATGAACGTAACTAGTTCGCTGAACGTGAAATATTCAAGAGGATATGTTTGCATATGGTATTTTATTTGACGGGGAATAAAAACGATCACTATATTTTTATCTGTTGAAAAGATATTTTTCGAATGTCGAAGTAAGTATTCCAGGAATAGAACGTTATTATAAGCTTTTGTACCTATTCAATTTGGAATTTTCCGGTCACGATCCCACTGTGAGCTGAATCTGAATTATACTAAAGTTTCAATTGTCAGTTTTTCGCAAAGGCAAATAAGTTCATACATATTGCCATCACGGCTTGGAAATGTCAATAAAGCTCTTTTATAAATATTGGTTCTTTTATTTTTATTGTCGATGTTCTACAAAAATATCACAATGAATAACAGGTACCTAATGTTAATAAAAGTTACCTAAAATTGGATAA
Source organism: Helicoverpa zea x Helicoverpa armigera (assembly GCA_033682625.1). Taxonomy (NCBI): domain Eukaryota; kingdom Metazoa; phylum Arthropoda; class Insecta; order Lepidoptera; family Noctuidae; genus Helicoverpa; species Helicoverpa zea x Helicoverpa armigera. Next base: position 2,125,129 of record JAWIIS010000005.1, on the reverse strand, counting down.
AATAATACATCATATAAGCCAGAATCCCTTACAAATAATATTCAATTCTTACCAATGGAATGTTTTCTCATGAAGACGCACGCGAAAATGGGGCTCATGGGAAATATTTTATATCCCGGTCTACTGACTGGGCCTTTTACATAATCCGTTTTTATCTGCCTACATATGCCCTACATTAAATATAAACGAGCGAACGCGGATTTAACGCTCGCTCTGAGTATAATTAAGTACCGACACGCAAAAAACTCGTACCGTTTGTATGTTTGTACGTACAAGCAAAACATCTCGTTTATGATCCCGCCGGCTATAGCTGTCACAGTTAGCAACAATGTCGGCGGGAAATCAGGAGCAAAAACGTTGGGTTATGAACATAAGTATATCACAATTACAATAACCTTTATGTTTAGGCTATCAACAACACTGTTTTACAGTTAACAAGTACTTTATAACATGTTTTGTATTTTATTTTAATTATTTTTTTGTAACCCTGGTTATTGGTCAATTCTATCGCAATTTAAACTCAAAGCGCTCGTGTATCATTTCAGAATTTGTTTGAAGGCTTTGTTTCTATGAAATAAATATTGAAAGACAGCGGATTGCCGCTTTTTCTCTTTGCAATTTCGAACTGCCAGAGTTCCGAAACACTTTTCCTGTCTTTTTAAACAGTACCGTAAAACCCTTTATAAATCCTTTGAATTCTCTTTTTTATTATTAGATAAAAGTGGACTGCTCGGAATTGATAAACGACTGAATAAGCAATCCCTCGAAAGAATAGGGAATAGATCTTTATTGGTTTACCCATCAGTAGGGTTGCAACGTGACACACGAACATATGCCTCGGAGACGGTCACACCACTAATTTGACCCGTATCGCTATTTTGGGAGCCAAGGTGCCTTAGGAAATGTTCAGAAGTGTCACAGAATAGGTAGGTACTTTGAATTAAAATACAAAAAAAAAAAAACATTCAAACAATCTTTCTAAATGCAAAAAAAAACGAGCAATGTGTTTTTGTTGATGCATTTTCAATCGCATGTCTGTAATCTATAAAAGCACTTTAAAGTAGAAAAAACGATAGTGCTTCTAAAATAATCATAACGACCAAAACGCTCTGTGTTCGATTCCATCTGCCAATATAACTGTATAACACTAAACTGCCCCTCGAGATTTATTTCTAAACGCAATAATAACCTTTAGCATCTGGCTGACTATGGTATTAAAATCTAATCTTATAAATACTTTTATAAATGTTTTTATTAAAATGGTTTTGTTGCTAAGCGGAGCATCTGCGATAGGCAGTAGGCAGAATTTGGGTGCGTTTTACTGAGAACTGTTTCTGTTGGCTCGTACAAAGCAAAGAGAAAGTAATGAGAAATGATAACAGTTCCAAGTGTTAATTAAATCATCAATTAGATATAAGTAAACGCAGCGATTCTGGCGCGTCATTTCAAGATGATTCCGATTGAACCTTCTGAGACGATCGTATCAGGTGTGGTAAGGTCAGATTAGCTTCAACTCCAAGCTGCCATCGTCACCCTGCGGCTAACTTGTATCCGAGGCACGAATTACGTGTCGCTCACTTTGCCTTACCCACCCACCATGACAAGATACTCGAACTACAGACATATATAACACTAGCTGGTGCCCGCGACTTCGTCTGCGCAGGTTTAGTATTTCGAACAATATGTTTACAAATTGTAGCCTATGTGTTATTCTGATGTATAAGCTATATTATTGTAAAGTTTCATTAAAATCCATTCAGTAGTTTTTGCGTGAAAGAGTAACAAACATCCATACATCCATACATACAAACTTTCGCGTTTATAATATTAGTAGGATAGGTACATAGGTACTACGTATATATTTTCCTTTCTATCCCGAGAAAAAAGTTTGGTGGTTTATTTTTACGACATCTGTCATCGTTTCGATATTACTTGGCAACATTTCAGTACTTTGTAAAAGTTTATGTCTGTTTTATTTTGATAGCGTACCTACCTATATAAATATGATTATTAGATCGCTAAATAACAGTGTTACAAGGTGTTTTTTAAAGTGGAATGAATGTATCTACTAAGAATAATTATTAGAAGATACCGTAAGTGCCTATTTAGGATCAGTACCATCCTCGTGGCGTTATGATTTTATTGAAGGCCCCATTGAGTATACATTTTTAAATTGGCAAATAAAATCAACAAAATAATCAAATTGATATCTCGTATTATGTGCCTATTATCAAAGACTACGAATAAAAACAGTGTGAAACGCGCATTGTTTTCCAATTATGACACCCATTTGAACACAAATGTACGTGTGTTCTCTATTTCACTGGCAATTTCACGGCGCGAGGTTACTTGCCGAACATAATACAGCCCGGACTATTTGAATATATTTTCACGGTTTTCTTCCTTCCAAGGCGATATGGTGTAAACCCTCGGTTTATCCTCTACTGATCCTCCCATCACATACTGCCGGAGGAAAAAGCCAAAAATTGGTAGATACGCGATTTCGGATGCCGAATGTTTTTACGAGTGTAAGACAAAACAAAAGTTACAGTGTTTTTCCTCAAATCTTTTGGTTTTGTTGTGTAAAGTAAAAGGAAAATCACACAAGATTTCCATTTTAATCTTTGGCGTCAAAGAAACTGGAATCATTTTATGCGCCCTGTTCCGATCTTGAGTTCCGAAAGCTTTTCAAAGGAATAAATTGGTTGCACGGTGACCGTGCTTCGTAGGCGACGGCGGCGCGGCGGAGTATTAAAGTAACCTATGACATTTTATGCCCACTACACATAAGGAAGATTTACCGACGTAAAGGTTGTGCATCATATTTATAAATAAAGAGTGACATTATCAAAATAGCTTTTTTGTCACACGAAATACGTGGTAATTTTAGTAGGTGTATGTGAAAACATTGGACAACTTTTTACAACAAAAACCTAGCTATGAAAAAGGCGATCGCTCAAAATATCGTGCCGCTGTCAGTATTTTACAGCTACTTTTATACGAAATTTTATGAAACTGACTTCATTTTCATTAGCGCCATTTGCTTTTCAAAGGTATTTAATTAACGAGGCAAACAAAAATGTTGTGCCTACTTATGATTTTTGGACACAATTTTACATGATCTCATTAGAGAAAAAAATCGATCTAGAGCTACCGTTTGAAGCTTACTTTATCTAGTTTGCTGCTCATTATAACTGACAAGAATGGAGAAAAATATATCGGAAACTATTTCCTTTGGAAATAAATTAAGTTACTTACTTTAACTATGAATACATAATATCCAACAATACCTTGTAAACAAATTATATTCAAACAAAAAGCTAATTGTAACAATAGATGCTTCTATATATGTAGGTATCTGTTCTCGTAGAATTTGTGGGCATCGAATGTATACTTAAAAAAAAATACACACAAAAGAATTTCGAATCGCAACATTATATCAGTATGAACGTGAACGTAATAAATATATAAGTGCATAAAAAGGCCATAAAATTGCGCAGTGAATGTGTCCAACGACTTATACATATACCTATTATAGGACATATCATAGACTATAGGTATTAATTGCTATATTTTATGACACTAGTTAGCCATTATCCCTGTCCACTGCTTATAGGACCTCATAAATTATTTCTCATAAAAATAACACAGAGAATATTTACGACATTTTAAGCTTCAGAAAAAATATAAACTGTCTTTTTTATAGCGTGATACAATTTAGGGTTGTTAAGTAAGCAACAATGTAACATTAGAACAAACATTTTAATTACACATCTATATCTAGGTATACATATAATAAATCTGTAAAAAAAGTGTGTCTGTACATTGAATATATTAAAAAAATAATAATTGGGTGGGGTTTAGAAACACTAATGGAACACAAATCCAAAAAAAAAAAATTGTCTGTATGTCTGTATGTCTGTATGTCTGCATGTCTGTATGTCTGTATGTCTGTTTGTTTGTACACGCTAATCTTCCGAACTACTGAACGGATTTCAATGATTTTTTCTTTGTTGTATCAGTTTTAAGCCTGGTCAACATATAGGCTATAATTTATCTTCGAAACTTGAAGACCTGATGCGGAACACCAACAGACCAACAAAACTATAAGAGATACAAAAATGGTGCCATGGCAAAAATTGTTTCATGTGATGAGCATTTTCAGCTGAGATAATAAATGTTAAGATCTGGAACACCTGATGTGGAACCCCAAGAGCCCAGCTTCTCTGTACCATATACAGGTATGACGTTTTAGCAAAAGTTGTTCAATTTGATAAGCACTTTCTATTGACTTATACAAATTGAAGATCTAAAACACCTGATGTGGAACTCCAGGGGCCCAGCTAGACTATAGCATATAGAGGTATGACGTTTTATCAAAAGTTGTTCAATTTGATAAGCACTTTCTATTGACTTATACAAATTGAAGATCTAAAACACTTGATGTGGAACTCCAGGGGCCCAGCTAGACTATAGCATATATACGTATGACGTTTTAGTAAAACTGGTTCAATCTGATAAGCACTCTCTATTGACGAAAAAACTTCGAAGAACACCTGATGTGGAACTTCAAGAGCAATACTACACTGTCTTGAAATGTATAGAAATGAATGTTATGAAATAGGTATAGTGAATCAAAAAAAGTAATTAGTCCTTCTTTTAGATAACCCTAAAATAATGGACACGTATTTTTTCTTTTCTCCTTCTCACAAACAAATAATAACGAAGATTAACACGCTTGAATTTTGTGTTAAGTCACTGCTTAGTACAAATTTTACATACCTAGACGTTGCGTCACGAGCCCCCACTCTCCGAATTTGTTGCGTTATATCTCATTATTATTTTGTGTGTCTCTTCCAGTCCTCGGGACTACAGAGTTCCGAATTTTTGGGAGGCAAACGTGGGGCCGAAGCCAACACGCTGAAGCCCTTTTGAGACAATGAAATGGTGACACAAAACCGCTCTATAGGAATGTACCCAAGGACTATCGGTTCAGTGCTAAACTATTGCAAACTATGGATGAAAACTACTTGGGCTATTGTGATGGCATGCTAATGGACTAGGAATGGGGAAACTACGCGAACTATGGCACCTGCCGATGACAATGTGTAAGATACATGTAAAAATGGCAGGTGGAGACTCGCCAGCTCATTTACTGGGCCCCCGGGAATCAGTCACTGAATAGCAACAAGAGGGCAACAGGGACTTGAGCGGCTGAAGTGTGAGGATACCTAGGCGGATTTTAAACGCAGATTACGCGCTCCCTGTGGTTCACTTACCACGAGGCACCTATCCTCCGAGCAGGGCTACTAACCCTGCTCTAGCGACTCCACTCTGGACGGCCAAGCCAAGCCAGAGGCGTGAGACCTACCCCCGTCATGGTTCACTCCGACCGGCCGGAGATTGGGGACAGTATACTCTCCCTGGAGAACTCAGTATATATAGCCCCGCGGGGTCGCTACTCCCCGTCATCATCCTCAGATGTCCTGCGGTGCTTATATCTCTTTATTATTGTCGTTATTATCTCAAGAGCCTTTGTCCCAATTATGTTAGGGTCGACTTCCAGTCACGATACAACTGAGTACCATTGTTTTACAAGGAGCGACTGAATTCAATATCAGATGATTCAGATCTTTGATTTTGCTGACCACGTAGTCGCTGGCATAAGGGACAGGATCCGCGTACGAAGTCGCGGGCAGAAGCTAGTATAAAATACTTAACGTTCGTAAGCGTAAGATTAGCGTTTGTACCGACTTACTCAGTAGAAATACTATTCATGTATCCATAAGGAATAGATTAGAAACTACCAAACTACAATCACTTGAAATTATTTCCATTAAAACGCCAGTTCAAACGAAAAGCTTAACAATTTGGCAAATAAATCAAATGAATTGCCGATGGAAATAAATGGAACTCGGTAACCTAACAATTTGAATAGCGATGAATTTTGTGAGATCAATGCTCTTAATCCCTACAATAGCTAAATAAATAATTCTGATAAGCTCCATATAAAATAGCTGTAATACCGAAATTCATATCAATAACAATCTAAAATAATGAAAGGTAAGTTATCAAAGAGTCGATTATGTAGATTTTGTTTACGTCTTTTCACTTATTATATAATTTTTCATGCTTACATAAAAGGAGGTGATAGATTCTTTGGAAATGACAATTAGTTATTTTTCAACGAAAAACATTGATTGACCCTTCAATAAACAAAGATGGTGAAAAAAAAAACAATATTTAACTACCATAGCACACATCATGCTTTATTAAAAAATACACAGAATCAATGCCTTTATTCGATATTTGAAAGATCTCGATTTCAATTAAGAATTGTTTAGCCTTCCATAAATCCTGAATACAGAATAGCAATCGATTTTGATTAAAGTCAGATCAGGAATAGTTTTGTTGAAAACTTTTTATTGTAAGATTAGTTGAGCTCAAAAATACCGATCGGATTGTTTTCAGTTGACGCAGATGGAACCTTCCTGTAAACAATTCAGCAGGAAAATCTTATTTCCTGTTATTCGCGTTTTAGAACCAAAATTCTATTATATTTTATGAAAACTTTACTCAGAAAATAACATTATGTGATTTAGTAGGAAACTTGAAAAGATTTTCACGACGACGAACAAGTGAGTGAAGTGAATAAAGGAGCGGTGTAACAAATCATGGAAAAGTTTTTCTGAATAAAATCATGCGACCTCAGACAAAGTTACTCAGCTTTTGACACATTTAAGCCCGGTACTACCCGGTACATAATTAATACATATCCTACAGTTTTAATTAATTTTAATTGTCTGCCATTCAACGTGGCAATGCTGTCAGCCTTTTTGGGACGGTAACCTCTGACATGGATATGCAAGTGCTGAAAATAGTTTGGTTACATTAATTCCTAAGTTAAGTTTTATTTTATTTCCATATACTAATGGAAATAAAATAAAACTTTATGTTAGTAGGAGTACGTATGTATGATTCGATTCTAAAATCATAACTTTACGTATGTAAATACGTTGTTTCATGTGTGTTTGTAAAGGGACTTGTAGATTTGTTTTCTAATGATTTATATGTGTATACTTCGGTTTAAACGTATTATGATTAAGAAATTATTAATTTTAACGGTTAACTGCCCGATGCGGTATTTTTTTTTGCCCATTAATTTAAAATGTATACTGTGTGTGCCTAATCCTCTTGTTGAGAAAAATAAAATATCAAATAGACCAGCCAGTAGCACTTTAATAAAATACGTACTATACTTTATATAATACCGTAAATAAAACGGTCTCTATAAATCCTGAAATCATAACATAAAATGAAACGCGATTTCTGGGTGACATTGACGGTCGAAATAATATTCTGTATACGTTAAGGTCGAAAGCCTTTGTGTTTTCCTGTACTTTGATGTTTTATATAATGCTCCATTAAAAATAAACTCAACAAGCGATATTAACATATTGCAGCGGTTCCGAGATAAAATAGTTAATACTTTGTAGGTATACATAAGTAGCAATTTCCGTTTTATTGCAGTGAAACTATGTTTGAATAAACCATCCTTATTTCTTGTGCTTTTTCTCCACAAATATTATTTTCCCTTTATTTCTTTTCCCGAAATAGGTAAAAGTTTTTCATTTGTTAGACACAAACACAGTTACTGTGGTTACATAATATCACTTTTCGCATATATTTTCCATAAGAATAGAGTTGTAAGGAAGTCTATTGTTACGCGAATGGGTTTCCCAAGCGAGTGCTTCATTCAGATTGTGGACTGAATCTTAAATTAATCTGGTGACGGTTGTAACTTGATTTCGGCGGCAGGTGGATTCAATATACCTAAAATAAATAGTATCAAAAGGCTAATCCACTAGGGATTGCCCTCGAGGGAAAATACGAAACTAAAAGAATATAATATCAAGACTTTGATTGCTCTATTCGGGTTACTTAGTGGCTCTTTTTTGTAGTTGTGTCGTAAAATATCTCAGTAAACCTAATGGACGAATGCTTATTCTGTACCCACTTAAAAAAGTAAGAGAACAACGGAAATAGGTCAAAAAAAGAGCATCAAATGTAACGTATCTCTTCTTCCATCTTTTAAAAAAGGTAAGAAGCTTTTAAATAAGTACCCTCTTAATAACTATTTAAAAATTGAGAAACACTAAAACTTAACAGCAACTTAAATCCCGGTGAGCCAAATGATGAAGTCATAATTTTGTCGTGAGAACATTTAGAACAATTTAAGTACTTGGAAATGAGAAACCAAGCCACAAATTAAAAGCAAGTTAAGCTTGTTGTTTTGTTTTAATGGGAAGGATACACCGAGGCTTTGCATTTGTACCTTCATAACAAAGGGTTTGTATGAAATGAATAGAACCAACTATAAGTGTTCACCTCATTATTACCGGAAAGTTCATTAAAATTAACAAACTAATTCAGAGGACACAAGAGCTGATTACTTTTAGATGGTCTTCCTCTTTTATCCGGAATCCTAAACTCTAGCTTATGCAAAAACTTTTTAAACGAAGCTTGGCCGTCGTCAACCAAGCAAGTAATTTGCCTTTTACTTATATGAATATTTATATCACTTTATCTACATATCATTCTGAAGTTTGACTCTATAACGTTGGAAGACTTTTGAATTATTAATGAGACATTTTCTTCACCTCTTTCATATGCCCTTTGCTCCATTTTATATAATTTTCTTACTATCCGTAATTACTCACCTTTCAGTTCTCCCGAGTTTCCAACTTTACGCCTCATTTGTAGGTAAAAGCAAAGCCAGTTTTAATTTTGTGGTCTCAAATTCCTCTCTTTTTCGCACCGCATTTTTATCGTAATTTAGAAACTTTAAGCACGTTTTAAAAAGAATGAAGGTTTTTTTTGCTGAATAATGTGATAACTTTATCAAGTAGTTTTTAAAAAGAATACTTTAAATCAAACTTAACTAAAATTCAAGCATAAAAATGATTTGATTAAGGAACAATCTGCAACTCAACTAATTTCTATTTGAATGTAGATTTTAATCCTATACATTAAATTCAACTTGCTATCTATTTAATAAATTGGTCCATTCTTCAAAATCGACGTGAGCGTATGATGCTTACACACATCAGTGAATGCGGTATGCAAATGGAATTTCAGATGCTATTTAGTCGACATGGCAACACGGAGTAAATATCGCCACAATAGTTCATAACAGATACAATTTTATTCATTGCTTCAAATATTCTCATCGTTTATTTTATGGCATCTAAATCAGATCCGTCAAATAAATCTCAATTTCGTACTAACAAATGTATCAAAGTCTATTTCATGAGTAGGTAATGTTTCAATTAGTTTTTATGAGCTTGAGCCATTAAAAACGACTCAAGTTTCAGGTACTAGAGTCTAATGCCGCGTTAATTGCAGCCGTTGATCATCCTGTAACGTTGTACTTTGCTAGCTTTAAGAATAGGTTAGAAATTAAATAAAGTAGAAATATTTACAATACAATTATTCTAAAATTAATAAAACACCTAAATTAAACTAAACTAAATATAATAAAAAATTATAATATATTAAAATTAACATAATTCATATACGGAACCCAATATTAATTATTTACACAAAGGTCCTCGTAACTATTGCGCCTACGCATCTCTAAACTTTTGAACTGGTTTCGCCGCGCGCGACGGTGGTGCCTCGAGTGCATTCGGGCCGGAGACGCGGCAGACGACCAAATTGCATCAGACGTGACGGCTGTGTCACACGTTTTTTTACTTGACCTTCAAGTATTGCGTACCTGCCTAATTTCTACTTATTTGTGCTAGACAAATTCTAATCGGAAATCCCGCTGGGGTAAGTTTCCATGCATTGCTTAACTTCTATTGTAAGGTGTTCTTCTTGCTAAATTTCTGTCTAAAGCAGCTGTTCCTTGTTCACTTTGTTTGCTGGGACACTGTGACCTTTGGACCCGGCAACGTGGCCCAAGCTCTGCTAATGCTAGCCTTGTCTCTGCGCTTCCAGGATTTAATTTCTACGTTGGATATTCTACGTTCTTCGTTAAACCCTCGCTACGCAATCTTTCTACCTGGCGGCGAGTGAAAGACCAGACCTGATCCTGTCTGGAACTACCTGGGTCCTGCTGAAGACCTGGCTGTACAACCTGGCAAGGAGCTGGGCCGTCGTCGGAGCTACACCACGGTTCAGGCCAGTGTTCCCAGTGTACCTTCTACCTCAAGATCTATTCGTGGTTAGGGCAACAGAAGTTGGCTTAAATAAAGTCTCAATTTCTACCAAATTGTGTACTTTATTTGGACCCCTACCTACCTACCTGTCGGCCTGCCGGACTACCAGCCTACCAGCGGCCGCAATCCCTTTCATTAATATTCAGTCTGATATCCATTTCGGAGATTAGACTTCTAATCAACGTAGGATGATTCATAACCATGCAGGTATCTCTTGATATTAATTATTATGTCACTAATCAGCATTCCGACTTGTAGGTGGAAGCTTAAATATAGGTACATATATAGGTACATACTAAATGATATGTCACACATGATTGGCTGCGTTCACACCTAGCATAAGTAAAGTATTACATATGGTCGCATTGGGAGTTAGCAGTTTCCCCGATGCTTTAATGGCGTATTGCTGGAGCGGTGTGAACGAAATGCTGAATTTGCATATCCCCTCGTATGTCGTGAGTTATGCATGTTCGACTGCGCGGGCCTCAGCTAAATATCTGTGCTTTGTCTGTTAAATCCCTGGTTATTAATGTGTAACATTGTCACACATGGAACATTCGATTATGCCTATAATATTACTCGAATTCTATCCCTAAAAACTGATGTTCTTATTCTAATTGCAAAAGGAACATTCAAGCTACTAAAATGCTCTAATTTAAAATTTTAAAACGTTTAGTTTGCATATCCGTACGAAACGGGAATCTCAATTGAAACTTTTTGAATCCCAATTTGAACCCTTCCTTTTATTCAATAATAACAAAGGATGTTCACTACTTATATTAAAATACCTACTAATGTTTAAGGTTTTCAGTAAGAGATCGCTAACAGCGATAAGGCCTACCATTGTGTCATCTTCATCTTAACTTCAATTTGATTTATAATATAAATAGGAAGATGTACAAAATAAAGAAATGTATTATACACCTATCATCACTATGTACAACATTATTACAGAATAATAGAGGCCGGTACTAACAGCACAGTAATCAGATGGTGCTATTTAGAAGAGCCGTTTACTTTCCGCACAGAAATCTGGATTATGATATCGCGCGTAAACGTGCCGGCGACTAAAACTCTGTAGGCAAAAGTAAATAAACAGGCAGCCTGCCTGTAGGCACACCTAGTCGGTGTTGCCCACAATACAACGACCGTACTTATGGAAATTGTACTCGTTTCCCTTATAAGCTACCCTTGTTTAAACTTTCATCGGCCTGTCGCTCTGTTGCTACGTGGTTTGTGAACAAACATTATTTTTTTGTATATATAGGTACACAGTCTCATCATGCTAGCTACGTGCTCGAAAAATATGTAATTTTGGTCCGTTCTGTACAGTTTTAATCAAGGTAGTGAGAGTTTACTTTTAATGTTTAATACTACCTACTGTAAGAAGCAATTTTCTTAAATATACTCGCATAAATGAAATAGCTTTTCACTGTTAAAAATAATAATGGCACGTTAATGTAAAACCGGCTACTTTGTGCATAGTTGCATCAAACCAACACTGCGAACACTAGACACTCAATTAAATTTGTTTTAATTAACTTTATTTAACGAGCACTCGTTTGTTTTATGGACAGTGAAATCCATGTTTTTCATTTATTTTATTTTATTTCAGCGAACCAATTTACCTTTATTTTGCTAGTTACAGTATTATGAAGTCATTTTGGTCACGACACTTACTATGATACTCGTAAAAGTGACCCAATGGCAACATCTAGCTTTTTATTGCTAAGTTTATGGATCAAGTTACAGAAATATGGAAGGTATAAGTTGTTATTATATAATAGCGGTTTCCCCGCGGTTGAACCCGCATGCCGGGGGGGACTTTTTTCAGTACCCGGTTAAATATAGCTCATCTTACTCGAGAATAACGTAGGTAGTTTTCCAACAGTGAAAAAAAATTTCAACTCGGTAAAGTCGTTTCGGAGCTTTAATGGTACAAACAAACACAAAAAATGTTTCCTCTTACATAAATATAAGAGCCTATACAAGTATAGATTTAGAAAGACGAAAACAACACCACAGCAGATTGAATGATTGACTATACCTATCATTGTTATTGAGAGCATGTGTTAGCCCTTCTCTAAGATTGTGTAATCAATATCCTGTCTTGAACAAAACGCTATCGTAAACTACAATTGTCTCGTATCTGTAACCATTTGTATATAGAAGGAATATGTGTTTATTTTTTACGGAGAAACCTTTTGAAAGTTTATCATTTTGCTCAATATTTTTTAATACAACTTTGTAAGATCGGATATGACAAGACAAGACTTCAGTGTTATGCGTAATAGTTACGTAGTAACTATTATATAATCTGTGGTAATAGGTAAACTGAAAATATTTTTTAGGTAAATGTTGACGAAATTGCCTCCATGATAAATCTATCCTGTTTCTTGATATCTTTAGCACAACCTTGCAATTCTTTATGTAATATCACAATTAAGACTGTCTTGATAAATATAACTACTTATTAATGCTCCTATTTCGGATTGTGTCTATTTACGTAATATATTATGGTAATTAGTCGTGCTTTAGGCAGTGACATCTAATTATAAATGGATGCAAACGTTTTCCTGGAATATTAACGACAGGGATTTCTAGAACGCTGCGACTTGATTGAATACGCCTGAATGCTTCACAAGATTGTTTTCTCATGCGAGTTTATCATGTAGGTGTGTGAAAACATGGGATAATGATACAAGTAGTTTACACATAGTTTAGGCACTTGTTTTATGAAAGAATTCTGAACGAAATACTAATATTACTATGTGTTTTTGCTTACATCACATATACTTACATGTTATGTTATGTAACTGTTGTTACTGTTACTGTTATTGCCTTTTTATCGTCCCACTGCTAGGCACAGGATTCTTCTCACACGGAGAAGGATTGAGTATTAATCACCACGCTTGCTCAATGCGGGTTGGTGATTTCAGACTTTATAGTCCAGGTTTCAAGATGTTTTCCTTCACCTTTTTTATCAGCCATTTGTGTCTAAGATTACTTAGAAAGAACATACAAACTTAGAAAAGTTGCATTGGTACTTGTCTGACCTGGAATCGAACCCACACCCTCGAGAGGTTGGTTCTTTACCCACTAGGCCACCATGACATGTAACCGAATTTGTGACCTAAGAGACTGTACACTCAATATGGGTAAAAAGAAACTAACTGCAGCCCTACTAAAATTGACATACACCGAAACCGAAGCTCTGTTATAGCACAAAGTCACCCACCCACCAACAAACACACACATTAACACTATCACTCCCAATCAGACACCACACACCACACACTCACTCACCTCACACGTACACTCCATCATTCATACCCTCACATACACACCAGAACAAAAGCCCGATAACTTTAACTTTACCTTGTTTTTCAATTCAATTTTCTTTATCTCATTAATTTTAGAATTTTAGACTTTAATTTAAACCCTAATTTAAGTTCTATTAGCTGATAACTTATTCTATAGTAACTCCAAGATTATGTAACCTATAATAATAAGGAAACATCGCACTCAGAGCCACAAGACACAAGCAGAGCTTAGTTTGTGGCTCGACGTCAACTACCAGAATGTTATGTTACTCTCCTGTCAATAAACGTTATTTTATTTATTTATTTATTTAATGTAAAGGAGAAGAAAATATAATAATTCACAAGCCGAGCACGTTGTTACGACCTCTCATTAGTTGTAAAAAATAGGAGATTACAATCTCTTGGCCGAGGATAGCAAATACTAATGGTACAATAATCAAATTGTCATCAGTGATCGCTCGATTAAGAACATTTTCACTCGATATCTCATTCGTTTTCCTATCACGTGTTCGCAGAACGCCTGATCACTCGGCTTCGCGCTCTCCGATTTTTCGATAAATTCCTAAAAGCTATTCGAGTTATTCCAAATAATAATTATTTTGTATAATATTTTGATTGTGGGAACCAGCAATTCTATTAGGTTTTTGCTATTTCGGGTAACCGCGACGATTTACACCCAAATACAACTCGGTCGTGCGAATAACTGTAATTGCCTGGAAATAATCGAAATGTATCGATAAACCCACATGACAAAGGATGTCGTTTGTAATGTTTGTTTGGGTAGCTTTTGTTCAAAGGTCTCCTTTAACAATCCATACCTTATTTTATCTTCTATTCGAGATCTGGATCTAACCACAATATCTACAAACTACTTAATTGGATCCTTACTTCTTAGTGAGATCTCTGAGAAATTTAATCTAACCTTTGCTAGTAAAATAACAATTACAAATTAAATATTTAAAAAAAGAGATTTTAATGGTTTTTCCTCTGTATCGGATAAATAAGACTATTTTAAGAATTGTTTATTAACGTTTTGTTTAGCTAAGTAAAAAGCGAGTGTCTTTTGTTAAAGCGAAATTCGTTTATCAGTAATCCGAAAAATATGAGGGAACAGTCCATTTTCTTTCCATTATGGTTCTTATCTATAGAAATATCGTATATTATTTCGACGCTTAGATTGTACATTAAAGTACATAAGATTAAGATCTTCATCATTTTTAAAGCAATCCAACAGCCTGAGATTACTTAACTTATTTAACGTAAAAGCGGGTTAGTACTTTTAACCTAGCTGTCATAATTAAAGCTTCTAAAAACAGGCGGGGACCTAAACCTTACCGACATAAATTCTATTTGACATTGTAACAGGATCTAACTGCGATTACGTGATTAAGCACTTAATCTTTTAAAATTGGAGCTGTTTGTAACAAACCCCAAGAGTTCGATTAATTACGTTAATTGATTACGTATGAAAATGGTAATTAAATCGGTATGGAGCCTCACACAGCCATAAAGTTAGCGAATGTTCCAACAGACTTAATGACCGACGCGTTTATTAGTTTTATTGTGTACGCGACGATAAAACTAACAGGATTGTGTGAAATGGGATAGATAAAGATCTATTTTATATCTTAGGTTTGTTGTGATTTGTTTCTGAATACCTACTTTGAAATAAATATTCCGTTCATCTGAATCCTGCTTTTTATTATTTTCAACTGAATTCAAGAGTAGAATTTGTAAAGCCCTATTGAAGAAGCTCTCTTTTATAACGAAAAATAAAATTTAAAGAATATTTCTTAATGAGAACGAAATGTGTATACCTACCTACTTCCGTAAAACATATTAATTACTTACCAACTGCTGATTCGACAAAAACTACGTTCTACAACTGTTCTCTGGGAAACACAAAGTAATAAATATCAACATTACTTACACTTTCGCACTTCATCGCCTCGCTAAGTATTTCATGAATACGAATGTTTCTTGCTAATCCAAGCCCCTAAGTTACTGCACTGCTTAAATGTGAGGACTTAAGTAAGTAGCCTTTTGCCTGATTTACTATTATATTATAAAAGTACCTCTTTCGTTTGCAAGAGTTAATGTTTGTAACATTTTGACGACTGAACCGACTTTGATTTTACCACGCAGATTTAACACAACCCTAAAACGGATTTAGGATACTTCTGAAAACATTCCAAATGAAGAGCATCTTTATGGCGTGCTTGTATTATACATACTTTTTTATATACTTTTTTCATGTTAAATACTTTTCTGCTGTAATAATATTTGGAGTCACGACCGCTTACAAAAATGTTTATACTTTGAAATCGTTCTTAGTTTGTTGTTACAATATTATTCTTTGCTGATCCTTTTTGTATGTTCAGGTAGGCTTCATATAATAGACAAAATGTGTTGGTCTGATGTTAACATTGTGTGTACATACCCATATGAAGTATATGAAGTTAGTGGGTCATTGAACCAAGTTGCCGAAGACGCGAATACTTGGCAATCTTGGCATACAGTTTAAATTGTGTTAAGTGCTCCCACGTAGGTACCTGAACTAAAATGATGTGGGCTACTTACAAGAAGTAAAGCCCCCACTCTCAAATAGGGAGTAAGTTTTCAATTTACATAGAGCACAGTGCCAAAAGAGACAAAAAATCTTTTACCGTAGGTACTAATATCTACGCGTGGAAGGAATGCTAAAACCTGTCAATCAACTTGGTACTTTTGTGTCGGTTCACAGAATTCGCAAAACTTATGTTTATATAGGTATTCTTTTGTCTATTGTTTAACTGAAATATTCAGGTTCATTTGTAAAGATACCTGAGTTACTAAAGTGAAGAAAAAATACTTTTCTAGCCAAATAATCTCCACGCATATAATTTATAAGGATGTAGGTATTTTGTATACTAAACGAGTACAATCATAAACGTTCGATTATGATAATACTAATTTGATTATGTCCTCCACGAAATTGATATAATAATATGTTACCACAAATTAATGTTTTACGAATTAGGACCGAACATAGTAATTAAACTCTGTGATTTGCTCCAAATAAGTGTAAAGACATACTGAACACATTTTCTGATCATACCTTTACTCCACTTATGTGGAAAACATTGAATTTAATTACAACAGATACTCCTATTTAAATTGTTCATGACATTTTTGTTCTTGTTACTGAAACAGCTGAATCGTTATATTTAAAGTTAAGTTTCCACTCAAACCTAGCTTCTTCGTCGGAAGACGGACATGTTTTTTTCACGAAAAACATTGTGAATAAAATATCTAGCTGCTTACCCTAACAACGCTCAAGTGACTTGAGCAAAATAACAAAAATGAACAGTCAAGTTTTCTTCTGTGAAACTTGGCGATAAAAACAAATAACGCGCCAATGGAACGAGAATTCCAAGGTGAGTGACAAATGCAAATTTATGGAGATTGCCTCTCCTGGTTTTTATTTTCAGGTGTACAGAATTCATGATATAAATTCGATTTTTTTTCCCAAATTAAGAGTGCCAATCTTAGCTGACGGAAGTTTATTTGGACATCAGTTATGTTTTTCTGTCAGTTTTCAATTAATAAGTTCACCCTTACTTTTTGAGTAATGTTATTTGAATAATATCACGAAATAGATGTAACGTGATATTTCGAAGAATAAATACGTTTACTAGAAAATAATACAATGTATTGTGGTTTCACTGAAAACGAACAGTTGTAATTTTGATTAAAATTTAAATGGGTTATATTTAAATGATACTTAATTAATTTTATAGAAGACTGTTAAATAATAATATGATTTTACGTAAGAGTGATTACTGGCGAACAATTGATTGGTATTGAATTGAGATAAATTCCAAACTATTTGCAGAAGCGATCATCTGTAAATTGGCCAAATTCAATAGAGACTGAAGTACTTACAATACCTTTCAGTTATAAAGGATATTTCGGAATTATCAAGTTGCTTTTGTCACTACAAATTATAAATGTTAAACAATGAACAAACCTCGTTAAAAAGACTTTATGAATAAATAGTTTAATAGGGATTCGCCGCGTCCACTCCACTTACCACCTTGATATGAATGTTTACTTCAGTAATTCCCGAGATTAGCTCGTTTAACCTAACAAACAATCTCTTCAGCCTTATAATACATATTATTAGCCCTATTACCTATCACAATATTACTAGGCTGTTATCCCACATAGTGTAAGTATCACCTCGATATCACTGTGGATGAGAAACGTTAGTAGGTACGTATCTACCGATAAGTGTAGCATTGGCACGTTGAATGGCGTTTATTTTCGCGTGATAGAACTACAAAGCAGTGTTAATTGGCTTATTGTGCAGACGTTAAGTGCCATATTGACGATACGAATTATACGTGAATGGAAGTTAGAGGAAGTTTTGTGTAGTACTCCTATTATATGACGTAGATATATGTATAGTCTTAGTTATTATGAAAATATATCACTAAGTAGCTTATGACTGAATGAAATACATAGGTAATTGATTATGTGTGTGAATTATTAATCTAGTAATTCTTTGCTTTCTTCTCGTAATATTTAGATACTGTTCTGAATATCTAATTAAATAAATCTTGTGGAAAAATATAAATAAAAAGTTACATACACAGTTATGTTTTGTGCCGTAAAAGGCGTAATAGAAAGAAACGGAAAAAATATTAACATGCTATATTTTATTAAGGTAATAACAACAAAAAGTTAGTAGCAAAAAGGCCCAAAATAACTTACCCGCAATAAACAAGCCACTTAACAACCAGACAATCATATTATCTGATTAACAAAACTTTTTAAAACTTTCAACAAATCAATCAAATGTTCAGCAAATTAACTTTTTTTCTTCTCAAAAATAAAAATAATCTATCTAATTTTGAAGCAAACAATTTAAAGTTTATGAGAGAACTTCCAAAGATTTTCGATAAACATGTAGAAGTGCGATGTGGGAAGATCGCGTTCGTTGCCCACGGGATCTCGCGCCAAACTGAACGCTCTGTACGGGACTCTGTGGTCCTCGGAATGAGAAATCCTTTGGAAGTTTACACGGACCTCAACGCAGATCGTAGGAGCTGTACACACCGCGATAACAGACAAGCTTTGTTATATACGTTGAACATTATAAACAGCTTTACGAAACGAAATTGTGCTACGAAACACTGATTGACGTGTTATTTTGAATGACAATGATTTCGCGCCTGCCTTCGTTAATCGCCAAAAATGTATAAAGCGTGGGACGAGATGAACATTTTCATTAAACATTTTGTTCTTAAAATATTATTCAAATAAGGACGTCTATTTATTTTATTCACGTATAAAAAAATTGTTGGTGACATAAAGAGCATAAGTTAAATATAGTGAAACATTACCTACACAAGTGTCACACTGGTTTCCAAAGTAAGACATGCTTGTATCTTGGGAATCACCGCTCTAGTTGTGCATACGTCACCACCGGCCCAGTTTACATTCGTGGATACACATATTTAATGTAAAATGAGTACTATTTAGGCATGTACTAAAAATATTCACAAGTTTCTGTCCGTAGCGGAATTTGCTCTTTTTCATATTGAATGAAAACATAGCTATTAGACACCCTAGATCGTCTTATTGGTGAACGTAGCTTTAATGGGCTGATAGTCATACGATATTGTATAAGGTTCAAGGCATCATACATATAAAAGAACTATGTGACCTCTGACTGAAAGACCTTACGAAATGTTTGTTTTCACAAGAGACTACTGCCCAATATTAATATTATAATATTATTCTCCGTGTGGCCTATGTTTATCCCAGATACATAAGCAAAACAAATAATATATTACAGTGATATTACCTCGTCAGATGAGATTTAACTGGAAACATTTAGGCTGTACACGTATATCTTTTATTGTATAGAACATTTTTCATAGTTATTTTGTACCCTAAATCCTCCAAAACTATTGAACCGAACTATTAAAAAATGCTTTCACTGTTGGGAAGCAACGCTATCCCCAGCTGAAATGGGCTATTTTTCATCCAGGCTCGGGAAATAGTTTCCTATGAGACGTGGGTAGAACCGTGGGAAACAGCTAGTAACTCATCAGGTACCTAATATGTTATTGAAGTTATGTAGGTTACATAACTTAATAACAATGTTAACATAATAGACCTGTCTCTCTCCTTTATTACATACAATGCTGAGAAACTTGGTTTAGCGTATTAGGTACACAGATATTAATTATCAAGACTATTTAATACATCGAAGCTTCGCCCATGAACAGTTTATTCAAAATAATGATTACATTTTAATGAATACCTACATATTATTGGCAAGTAATGAAATTATTTCAAGTTGATAAAACTGATGAGTTTATCGGTGCATGGTATTAATTTCATCTTGTTAACGTGCCGTTTGCGCCACCAGATACCGATTCAGATTTTAACCAGATATTTATGAACAAAATTACGACACAAAAAGAACATTTATGATTTACTTTATTTTAATATTTACGATTTTGAGAGTGTTCTTGATCATTTCTACGCTGAATTCTGAAATAAGCTTTGTATTGTGAAGGTATAGGGTACCTAACATTTTTTTACAATTTTATCAAAAGCCCTAGAGATCCAAAAAGCAAAGAATAGAACGTGAGGCCGTAGAAATGATAAAATTAATAAGATCTTTATTCTTTTTTTGTTATTATTCTTATAAAATATTATCGGCCCATTGAATAGAAAAATTATAGTAACAGTAACCTGACAAAAGATTTCACTTTAATTTCTTTCAGAAAATGTAACCACTGAGCCCAGAAATTGCTTATATCTTATTTATAGAATGTCAAAAATAGTTTGCTCTATATTAAGACTGTCATATATAAAAATACTTAAGTACCGGCTGTTTAAATAAATAGTAGTCGTTGGTTCTCAACGTAAATCAAGGGTTTACGAGTTAAAATCGTATTTTTACGATCTTTACAGTATTTTACGACTTGATTTTTAAAAGCTTTGGTATGCTTTTCATATTCGTGTGTCATTATTTGTACTAGTATTTGTCAATTCTTTTGTTTGTTGTCATAAGGACTGTTTTACAACGTGCGACATATTCCGAACTGCAAAAATCTGTCGCAGTTTCACGTGTCCAGTTTGAACCAGTTTGAACCGGTAACTGACAATTGTTTGTACGGTCGCACGACTCGCGGAAAACCTATCGGAAAAGCCGCTTGTGTGAAAGCGCTGTTATGTGTATTTCAATGCAATAAAACCTTTTTCAATGTTTCAATTCCAAAGAAATACGATTTTCGAAGTGTGATTATAATGTTCCAAGAACTGTAAATGTGCACAATACTTTTCTACAAATCTTTTAGTCTATACAGTTACTTATTCCTGGAATTTCAGATACCTAGTCTTTGATAAGTACAAAAAATATAACAACCAGTTGTTAGCAATAGTTGGCAAGGCCTTGTCTAAAATTACCGGAAAAACAAAAGAAAACAGCTGTGTCATTTTAAGAGAAATAAAGGTATATAATGGAAAATTTCGTTATCATCCGAGTTGAGCGAGTGATATCGTGTCTGGGAACACTCTATTTCTTAGGAATTTATCACCTCGATGATACAATATGACATAGGACAGTACAATTAAGTTTTATGTTTTTTGTAGTTGGATAATGGCTGGTTGCTAGAATTTGCACTGAACAAATACGATAAGCTAATACTTGTGTAGATATGAAAATGCAACTTTTATAATTGATAGGTATACATTTTCATCGTTATAAAACTTGACCCTTCTATTGTGTATGTACCTAAAAGTTTGATTGTTGAGCAATTTACGGAAAAAATATTAATGTATTTATGACCCAAACAAAACTTTAAAAATTAAAAAATGCTTAATTGAAAAACTTGTAAAAAAACATTGTAGTGGATGAGCACGATAAGTCAAGAAATAGCTCTAGTTCTCAGAAAACTTGACAAAGAGTGCCATTCAACACAATAGGGAAGCTACTTTAGCCATGTTTAAAGAACAATTTTCAAATTAGTCGTTGGAAAATAAAGACAGTCTTTGTTCATTATAATATTCATATTTTATTTTTCAGTTTTAGAATTGCATTTTTGAATATAAATGATCTTAATGAGCATATTCATAAATATTATGTCTTGGTGGTTAAAATGATGTCAAAGCTAAAGTGGTGGTTTTAACAATCCGACCTGTTACAACCCTCAGCATTGTTGCGGACGCTATAAGAGAGATATTTGCCATAAAAAGGTACTTTACGCCTAAGTATATTCATAATTACAATAAAGGTAGCAATCTCAACTCGGAGCGACCGCAACATTGCCGACCACTTTCTTAAACACCCCTTAATTTAATAAATGGGCTCAAAGTAAGCCATGAAAGCTTTCCAACATATTTCTTTTTTTACGGAAAATTAAGTGACACTTAAAGACCCGAGTAACCCTTCTTATCAAATCAAATTTGTGTTATGGTATCACTTTCAGTTCATAACGCGAGATATGTTTCTAATGCCTATTTAATGTAGCAGTTTATTTCAGTTACTTCTAGCTTTACATATATAAGTACATAAGTGATCGTTTCTCATGGTTTCTGGCAGAGATTCCTTTCACATATTTCATGCGCAATGTGCTTTTGATGGTGGAATTAATGACTTTGACTGATTACTTGCGAATTGGGGTTAAATGCTGCAACCAAACGGATATACTCGTACCTGCAAGATTTTGATGTTGAGATAAAATATAATATTTGTAAAGTAATTATAATTATGATATACATTAAGTATCTTTATTATAAAGTCGCAATAATAATAAATATTACAGCGTAGCATCAATAAAAATAATAGTAGGCCATTTGGAAATTAAATTCATATAGGCAATAACAGTTACGTAAATGGGTCTTGCTAGGGATTACTGTGTACGTGAGAAAGCGCTGGTCCACGGAGTTAATATTGTTCGATTTCATATAACAGGCAAATAGGTAGACCACACCTATGGTGTTAAATTGTTTGTCTAGTTTGTTTTTCCTTTCCTGAGCACATAGGTCAAGTGGAGTAATGCGTTTACACTGCGTACACAAAAGGTTTTAAGGCTACCTCTCTGTGACGAAATTTTTGGCAAGAACTCTGAAGCCTAACCACTTTTCCTTGAAAATAGAAATATAATTTTAATATCTTCTTTATTGATCAAACACTTGCCAGTAATTCAAATTTTAACATCGCTCGGAAAAGGCTTTTATATTGGAAAATTAGAGGTTTCTAATGCTCAAATAATAATTTAATTTGAACACTATAAAGATGACCCAGATTGTATTCACAGATTTATAAATACGACTGATGTTTATTTTATCATTGTGTTTCGTTTTCAATGCTTTATTTACCTGAAGGAGCTTAAATCTGAAATAAACATCGTTCATTCCCTTGCTCTTATCGGAATTTATTATTTACCTTCTTATCTGTCGTCATCTCGCAAATAACACTTCTTGCATCCAACGAAAATTGGACTTCCTGTACGGCCATATCCATTATCATCCCTCCGCATAACATTGACAGGTGTAGGTATTTCACTTAGCTTCTCTATTACGACTTCTAACTTTTATCTCATAAACCCATCATTCCCCTAACACCACACTAAATCCGAAACAAACATGATAGCAATAAACATACTAACACTTACCTAAAGAAAAAATCTTTTCCTCTTTAAAAGCAGTGAAAACATCGGATCCTACTATTAGATTAAGTGTTAAGCTGCCCTTTTTAAGATAAACGGCCAGGATTAGATTTATATATCCATTTAGTGCTCAATGTTACCCTAATGTCATTATCTGTGAAACATCGGGTTAAAGACATGGTCACACCGAGGCAATACCATTAAATCTTGTAAACAGTAATTTCGGAGGCGACCACAAACTTCAAAGTTATGTACTATGCAAGCTAAGTAATTAAGGATTTAGTTATTGAGCTATAACTTAGTGGTCTCTAGATACAATCACTTAGAAACCTGTCTGTGTTGAAGCTGGTTTAATTGGGCCCTATGTCTTCAATTTAAGCGAAATATTAACTGAACTCAGTTATCTCTGAGTTCAGTAAGTGGCCAGCTCTTGTTATAATATTATTGCATTTTTATTCAATCATTTATCAGATATTTAATCATTATTATGATTCGGTATTTTTTCAATACGAAGTCTTTACTTCTTAGCAATATTTATTTTTGCATTAAGTACATAATAATCTAGATGTTATTTTCATGTGAATACATTACTGTGCATAAGGCAATAAAATATAAGGTTAAGCTTACATTACATTAGGTAAAGACGCGAGAAAGATCCCATTATTATAAAATCTTGAATACTTATAGTACTAGATGGATTTTGGTATAATCGATGTGTCATTTACGTCAAATTAAATGAGATTACATGGTATTTAAATATCATTATCGCAGGCATTTACGCGGAGTCATAAGAAAAACGTCTTTTACGTAATGTTACATTAATATAAGTGCGTCAAATAGCTGCAATGTTCCATCTCCATGTTACGTCGAAAGTGCCTGAATATTAGTTGCTCATTCTCTCACATTTGCCGCTAAATAGGTTACTATGCCGACTACACCCGACAGGCTAGCCGTCGACCCGTCAATGCGCGGAACTAACTAAAGCTGTAACAGAAATGCAAATAAAAACTGAAACGAAACTCGCGGGATAAACAATACTTTTATATAGTTATATCTAATGGTGGTCTTTTACATAAATTAAGTAACAATTTTGTTTCAGACTAATTTGCCGGCCGATTGAACAATTTACGCATAAAAAATGTGAACATTAAAAAACAATTAGAATTTTTATTGAGAATTTTATAAAGATAAAGTTGAATGGAAGTTCAGTAGCCCCGTGGAAACTCTTCTGTTGGTAACAAACATTGTGCGAGTACGCAACTAACGGACTCGTAAAAGTTTTTTCATTATGTTGGAAAATTGCGAAAAATTTACCTGAACCCCAATGTATTATCGTTACTAATTAATTTGTCTTTTTTGTAGCCTTGTTTCATTCATAGGGTTATGAAAGTGGCAATGCCTACGTGTGTGTAGATTGATAGGTAACAAAGTTTTATTTAGTAGAAGGTAACTTGTCATCTATTAAATCCAAATGAGTCGCAGAATGAAAAATTTATGAAAAATTAAATGTCAGAAAATACATAAGCAGTTTTGAGAAAAATGTCAGAAAATAGATTGCCTAGAAGCTCTATTTATAATGAAATATTTTCCAACGTCTCGATCATTTCTATGCAAAAAGTTCTTCAAAGGAAACATTTATTCAGCAAATGGACTACGGCATTAACATATTAATACAAAATTATAATCGTCTAAGAATAACTTATTTCAATATTTTATGTAGCCGACAAGAAGCTTTCGAAAGTAAAGTGCGCTGTAAGTTACTTTTTTACATAAGCTAGGCCGCTCACGCCTATCGCATTTTTGCGAAAAATAGGACAAAGTAAATGGGAAGCCTGTGAGGCCTCTACGCAAATACATTTAAACATTCTGGGGTGCGATTCACTAAGAAAAAACATCTTTACAACCAAGAAATCATCGTTGTAACATCAGATGTAAACTCGGCGGTATTCATTAGTTAAAATTGCGCGATCGTAGCGCCTCAACGATGTTGACGGCGTGACATAGAACTAACATTTGGAGCCAAATGTATGAAAATCGGTATTCAGCAACACGAAACATCCTCGCCTGCAACGACAACCTCGCCTTCGCCCTCGATTTTATCTGTCAAACCGAAAAGCTTGTAAATTGTGGATGTTTTCTTGGATGAAGGCGATTAAAATGTAAGTAAAGCGAGTTTTTTAATAAATTGCAATGTGAAAATATGTTTTTATGATGTTTTGTTTATCGTACTTTAATTCCTGAAACGTTTACGCCTATTTTTAATGTTTTAGATGGCAGTTCGTCTTTCCTGTACTTATGATTTTTTTGTTGGAAGAAACTAAACATCAAGATAATTAAATAAATAAAAAGTCACGCCTACGTGATACGTAATATGGATTTACTAACTACTGATTAAAACTATATTAAGGTTGACTGAAGAACAGATTAGACAGTTGAAAGAAGATTTCTCCTTTCCTAACAAAGGCGAATCGTTAAGGAGGAATTAGCAACCACACCAATATATTACACTTAAACAATATAATATAAATCATCATACAGTACAGTGGATAGGTGCCTAAAACTTACTGGCCATCAACCTTTTGTATGTACTGTAAATTTTTTGGTTAGTGGGATTTATGTACCAAATAATGCTATGTGACATTGCAAGAACAATATCTCACGGGCATCTGCCTCAAGGACTCAACAATATACAGTAGATGCCATCAACCATCCAGATATTATTGATAAGTACGAGGTAAGAAGCGACTGTGACCCGGTTAACAAGCAAGCCGGACTCTAGCAGTGACTTGGACAGTGGACGTCATGCTAGAAGTTATTTAATAAACAATAATATGTGTGACACCTTCTAACAATACATATTTATTTTATTACTTGTTACTGTTACAGCCTCTTTTTTATCGTCCCACTGCTGGGCACAGGCCTCCTCTCACATGGTTTGAGCATTGAGCACCACACTTGCTCAATGCGGGTTGGTGATTTCAGACTATATAGTCCAGGTTTCCTCAAGATGTTTTCCTTCACCTTTTTATCAGCCAGTGGCGTCCAAGATATACTTGTACATAAAAACTTAGAAAAGTTGCATTATTTTACCTGTGTATGTTAAATAATAATTTAATATTACACAATAGTGTGCAGGTATCAAAGTAATTTTTATAAAAATACTTTACTTTTCTGTAATCATCATCATTAATTAATAAAACAATATTTTAATTCAACATGTCTTTTTATTATTTTGTATTTTATAATGAACATGGATTTATTTATCTAAATTCAGATTCCAAAACATTCTCCTCACATAATGAAATGTATTTTTAACCTTTTGAACGCCAATGTCGGCTATAGCCGACATGAGCAAGCGTGCCCTGTGCGCCAACGACGGCTATACTCGACAAAAAACAGGTCGCAGAAAAATACAAAATAAACCTATTAAATCATTACTTTTATGTATTTTTTAGTAGATATTTAAAATTAAGATTTTCGGGCTTGGCGTACAGGGCACAGGAATACCGATATGGCGTGGCGGTGAAAAGGTTAACTCAATTACACCGAGTTCTGGCAAATTCTTCATGTTGCCTCGCAGCTGCAATTGAACTGGACTTCCTCTGAACTGCTCCTTTTTGTCCTTCCAGTACTGCAACACAAGCAAAAATTATGTGGTGTAATATATAAAATAAATAAAACAACTATTTGCTTGGTGTGGTTTAACTTTCAGTTGTAATTTCAAATGCCTTTATGATTGAATTTGAAGGATAGAGTAAAATCATTGTATGTATATGCCTGCTGTCAACACTTATTTAGTACCTAATACATACAAAACACAATGTAAAGAGTACCTACTATACTTACCATGATTTAATGCAACAGTAAACACACACAGGTTCATAAGTATTTTTGATTACTAACCTTACACCACTGCTCCAATATTTTCATACACCCACTACGTCACTGTTTGGGGCTGTTGTTTTCGGATCGTGCCTGATGACTGCTCGTATTTGCAGTACGATCATGGGCCCATCATAATCAAACATGGTTTGTTTTCCAAAAAGCTTACTAGCTCTTCCAGCTGACTCAACGAAGGCAGTGCGTTGCGAGACACTAAAAGATAAATATTTTAGTTAATACACGTAGTTCACAAAGACTGTATTGTATATTAAAATGTAAATGTTACGTACTGTGTACTTACTTTTGATAGTTTTGGAACCAAACTAAAACACAGGACAAGTAGAATGCCGTTGGTTAGGGGTACAACTTTTTTTAAAGTCCACTTGACCGCTTAAAGCCATTTGGAGCTTTGAAATCTCGTATTTAGATAAATAAAGATATAATCAAGTTACGAGCAAAATGTTTGTTTTGGTTTTGAAAAGTTTTGAAATGACACAGACTATATATTATACTACATAACCTAGATTATAACAAATGTCAAAGATTTGAGTCATTATTTTCTATGTCGAAAATGATATGATTAATTAAATATTCGTTGCTTATCGAATAGAATGTGTTTTATACATACATGTTATGCAATTACATTGATTCAAAATGTCGAAATAATGCCAAAAAACGTTAGTCGAGATTTTCTCGATTATACTTTAAATTGCTTTAGAAGAAATTTGGCAACACTGTAAACATCCTACCCGTCATCGTTGTTCGGCAGATCGTCGACGAGCTTTTGAGCTAAGCGAATACGGTTTTCAGCAACGTTGTTTTTAAAAGCGATGTCTACGATGCGACATCTGTGAACTCGTCGTTGTTAGCATCGATGATGTGTTTGTTACAGAATCGCATGGCTGTTTCAACACTTTCATGTACTCGTACATTAAAAAACTCACCCACACATGTCTGCCCACACTGTATAGAATAAAGCGTTGAGTTAGTTAAGTTAAATTTAAAAGGGTGCTCTATATTTTTTTTCTTTGCCGCCACGTAATACAGCTTTTATTATATGAATTTTTAAGCGTTTTGATGAAAAAATATGGCATAAAATATTGTTAAGTGTCTTCACATTTACGCCCTCGTTATAATAAAGACTTAACCATTGTAATGATATATGACTCCTCGTATTACTTTTACATGTATTCGAATAAAAGGTACTTACTTTGTAACCTCATGATTCAGCATCATCTAAAGATAATCTGAATTCTTTAAGTTTAGATGTAATGAATTTAAGAATACAATTAAATTCTTTCATTACAAAATACCACAGATGTGAAGAATTAATGAAGAATTAATCAGTTGTTTTTTCTAAATATATAATGTAAATGCGAAAACAATGTTGATCGAGCATTTCCATTAAAAATACATAGGTACATTAATCATTCAATATGTAAAATTATTCGTAGAAAACCGATACCTAGTCATTTGCACAAACCACTCCATCATTTTACGGGCAAACAAGTTACGGGTTGATTCCGAGTCTTTGACTCTTAAAGACAAAGTAATTTGTACTTCGTAACGCGTTTCATCCGAATATAATAGTAAGTAGATACTAGATACATATGATACGGTTCTATTAAATATGTCAAAATGTACAAATGTGCATACGTGACAATGATAGATGACTTCAGAGGGGCAAAGTTAACTAACGATAATTAATCCTAACTTTGCCGATATCAATATCTTATGATTTTTTTTTTCAAAAAATAAAACAATATTTTTTACCTCCGCTGCATAAAGCATCATCCTTCAAATAGTGCAGCAGTCAACAAGATAACTTTCAGTTATGTGTAAGATTATTTAAAAAGTCCAATCAATGACTACATACCTATTCCGTCAGATGGCACGCAAAATCACTAGATTATTTTTGTCTATCTTTTGTAACAGGATTATGCGTCCATTTTCCGTCTCATCCTCATCAGGCCGGACTATTATAATTTCCGCAGATGCTGACAAGTGCGACTGATAGCTGCATCCGATGCCATTAACTGGCAGGTATTGCTTTAGATTAATTATGGAAATACACGTGGTAGACTATCAACTACGTGCTTGTATTTCAATCTAGACACACGGCAGTGTGTCCGCCAAGTTCGAGCAAAAAAAGCGACACACCGGCCGTGGGTTATATTACACGAACCATTTCGGGCCAAATTCGACCCTCCTGTAACTCAAAATCTATTTTATTTACGCATATCAAATTTCTAGTATCTTTTGAGACCCCCTCACTTATCTAAAATACAAAATTTCATTAATATACCTATTGTAGGTCTTGAGATATTGACGTCAGAAAATCGCTATTTTTACTATACACTCAGTGACTGATTCACTGATTCACTGACTCACTCATCAAAAACCTAGACCACTTCCAATGGTCGTATTGACTTGAAATTTGGCATGGAGGTAGGTCTTTATGTCAAGGCAAAGGGAAAAATCTGAAAATGGCCAAGTGTGAGTCGGTTTCAAAATAATGAAGGTGTAAAATACTCAGTGTAAATTTATACCCCTAAGGAACTAAAACGAACTATATTTATCTATATTTATATAATATATCTTCGAATGGTCGTACCGATCTGAAATTCGTTCCAAAGGTTTGTATTTAGTCAAAGTAAAGTAAAAATCTGAAAACGGCCAAGTGTGAGTCACTTTCGAAAATAACGATTGTGTAACTTTGTTTCACGAACATAATCATAAGAATAAAATAAAATAGACAACCTTACAAAAATAAATGAAATCCCACCCAAAACAAAAATGTGAAAGACTGCCAAGTTCGATAATATGGGAATGCTTCGCCTATAAAAGAAGTGAGATCTGAATAAGTACCAAGTTCCATACACATACCTCAGTTAAAAATAGTTACTTTTTAATGATGTTACTTGGCAAGTTTTAATAGAAAATTAAATACTTGATTCATTGCGTTTAGTAGGTTTATAACAAGGTGTATGAAAACTTGCCAAGTAACATCATTAAAAAGTAACTATTTTTAACTGAGGTATGTGTATGGAACTTGGTACTTATTCAGATCTCACTTCTTTTATAGGCGAAGCATTCCCATATTATCGAACTTGGCAGTCTTTCACATTTTTGTTTTGGGTGGGTAACATATCACTTCGCAAAATCATTTCTCATAGGCTTGGCTAGGCTGACTAGATAGATCCTCCTTATTCGTACTGTCTTATTTCGTTCAAGGGAACGATTCATAGCACCACTGTAAGCAACTGATTAAAACAATATTTTTATATTGTGACAGACTTGCTCAGTGTTGATTTGGGTCACTGAATTGATTAGAAACGGCTTAATCGGTTTCTCGGTAATAGGATATTTGGATTGTTTCTCCTACTCAAAGTTACTGTCGGCTAAATTACATTTGCCAAATTGTAATCTTCGCTCGTAAAATAAGACCAAAAATGTTAACGTATTGCTGTTGAAATTCATTTCTTTTTAGACTACAATGGCGGCCATAAACATTTTGGATTCAAGCCAAAAATGTAATTCTTACTAGAGTTGTAGCAAATTTCTATTGTTGCGCTGTAATGTGATTCTTATTATGTGAACTGTTCTCTAGATTTCAATGCTCAGTGTTTATATTTATGCAAACTGTTTCCTGAATAAAACAACAGCTAGTATTCCGTTGCATTTAAGGAACGTACAATAGGTGTATATTCAAGCATGACTTTCACGGCAAGGATAGGCAGACATGACAGCAACCTGAGTCGGTTGTGAATTATCTTGAAAAGGTACTCCACCTCCTTGGCTCGTATTGTTGTCAAAGATATTATGTTTTCAGTTGTGATACGCATAGTGAAGAAGGAAAATAAGTGTATTCCATTTTTACTCATATCATAGGAACCACTGCTCAAAAATTCTTGCTTAGAAATCTTAAAATTGAAAGACACTATTAGACAAGCTAAAGACTACGAGAAAAGCGAACTAAAACCTTTTTAAGTACTCTTTTACAAACTGCGAATCTATTTCTAAGCTTTTAACTTTTTACCGAACAAAAAGCTAGACCAGGTACAAGGGAAATGAATGGTGTGAGCCAAACTCCGCATTGCACCATTGTAATGGCAGTCGCCTATTGCCGCGAGGAACCAATGGTATTGTCAACATGATTTATGAAACTATCAATGTATGTATGTATGTGTGTAAAAACCGTTTTCTATCTACCGTAACCGCTGTGGGTGCGTTTGTGGATTGGAATCGTACTTGAATTTATGACAGATTGCAAATTGTGTGGCAGAAAAACTGCCAGCTCGGCTATCATAGATACACATATAGGTTTGAAAATTCTCTTAATTAAAGCTAATAGTAAATATAAGCTATAGCTCTGAATTTTACGCTGGAAATTAAAGATTACTCCTGACAGTAATTAAACAGAGATAACTATCAAAAACCGAGATTTGTGACTCTTGAACTTAAATGTAATACGAGACCGAAACGAGACATATAGGTAAAACTGTTGTGGAAAATCTTAAAGCGTCAACACAAAGGTAGTTTCCAGAAACGAGCCTGTTACATTTAATTCCGAGTTTCAACACTATTTCAATGGGTTAGATAAATTAATCAAGGAATATTGAAGTGCCTCACTACTTAATAGAGTTTACTTCAAACTTGCGATAAAGAGGATCTTGGAAAGCCTTCGCAGAAAGTGTTTCGGAGAAGTGTTCTTCTGATTGGTGTATTGAACTAATTTGTGGCTACATTAATTGTAGTATCCGTGTATTCTCAAGGCCATGAAAGGTGTAGATGAATGATAAGGGAGACAGTAAGCAAATACTAAGTGAAGATGATTAGAAGCTTGAGGGTTAAAAAAATCGATAAGTAGGCTTAACTCTGCCTCTAAAAATGCAGAAATCCAACAACGGAAAATACCTGCCTTTGCAAATAGATTACAAATGAATGTAAAGTAAACACTAATTATTTTTATGTACATTGAATAATTGAACAGTTGATATTACTCTTACCCATCAGGTCTTTACAATACGGAACAATAGCATTCAATTTGTTACAATGGACCGAATGGAGGCGATAATGGTTTTGATGAAAATTTTATTCTTCCGACTCAATACGTTTAACCAAAACATCATTAACTTTATGGGTCATAGCCATTAACTGGTTTTATTTCGCAAAAGAAAAAATCTAGTACTTTTACGATTATTGTTGTTAAATGTTGGTTTGCTATTTTATTTTGGCTTAATTTAAAAATAAAATTCTAAACTTTTTCTCCATTTAAGACCACTTTATTCTTACTTTGCTTTTCCATTTACTTTTGTGTAAACTGTGCCATGTTTTTATCAAATAAACTTGCTAAGTTTTGGAAGTCTAAGAAGTTCTAGACTTAGCTGTGATTTTTATTTATTACTCCCTTTTGTTAGTAGTAATAGAAATGTCAACTTCAAAGATTTATTTTATATTTTAATACAATCGTGATTTTGCCTTTATTTTAAATTTTATAATTTATTGCTCGGGTGACATCATCATTTCGCTGTAACTCACTGGAAATATACGACACTGAAAAGAGCCGAATTTAGGAACAATTTGTGTAACACAGTTATTTTATTACAATTTACATCCTTAACCAAAATGTAATGTATGTACATAGTGTTCAATAACTGAGCCGACATACTCTACCTGATTTGCCGTAGGATATACTTTTATGAGTGAAATAAACTGGGAAACGTTTCCAATTTCCGTAAAGTCAACACCACAGCAACCGATGCAGCCTGCCACAGATTGCCTAAAATGAAAAGTTTGTTTGTTGTTTTAGGAACTTTTTCCTTTCTGGGACCTTGTACCTAAATTGAATGTTCGGGATACTGGTTTATTACAAGTTTGTCAACCGATTCAATATTGGCATGGACTTTCATCATACATATATACATACGTCCATGATCGAACTTGTTCTGATTCCAACCATCTGCTTTCAGGGTAACTAATAAACTCTTTTGCAAAAAAAGCGGGCACCTATGCGAAATCTTAGTTTTAAGGACTTTACGTGTACTTCAAAGGGTTTTAATGATTGTAGTATGTTTCTAGCATCAAAAGAGTTAGCCGAGCATGCGTGAGAGTGTATTCTAAATTTGAATTTTGTACAATTGCTAAGAAATTGGTTAAACCTTGTTATGGACTAATTGCTAGCAGAAAGTTCGTCGGTGTTTCGAAAAGTTTTTGAAGTGATTTTCAGAAAAATGATAATGCAGTTTTAATGAATGATTAATGTACTTTTTTGTTAGATCAAAACATTTTTGAAAATCTATGCGTATTTGATAAAATTTTCACCTGCTCTAAATGGGCTATACTGATGGTTGATGGCAATGTTAAGAGTTTCGGTATTTTAGTGTAAAGCGTTCTATTGTTTAGATATTGTACCCACGTGTTTTAAAATATCGCTTTTTCATAAATAAACACTATTTAGAAGAGTATCAGTACTTTGAGCTGCGACAAAACCAATTGAAAGTAAGCAGTGCCGATCACAACTCGTCTCCTATAAGACTTTGACATTTTTGAAAGTCTTGAAATTCTACAAAATACGGAAAATAGCGCATAGGCTGTGAGCACGAGGTCTTAAGGTCTCATAATCACTGATTTTTAAACAACCTCGTCTCTTGGGAAACTCCGTAGAACTCTGAAGATCTATGAGTCTGAGCGTTCAAATAGCGTGTTTTCATCCCACGGACATTTGATTAAATAAACTTGCCTACAATGAGATTTTCTGGCATCTACAGCACTTTCCTGCTTAAATCATAACAATAATTGGCTATCTACTCATTTCTTAAGAACCATACGTTTGGCCAATAATTTTGAACTCTCGACTCCCTTTCAGCTAAATCGTCGTTTAGTAACCCGATACCTATGGAGTTATCGAGAGCTTCAACGCGGCAATAATTTGACTTTTTAGATAGCTTTAACCCTCCTCATAATTTTTCATGTGGTTAATTTTAACATTTATCACAAAATTTGGTATTTTTAAATGACAAAGTCCGATAGGAGACGAGTTGTGATCGGCACTGCTTACTTTAAATAGGTTTTGTCGCAGTCAAAGGTACTGATACTCTTCTAAATAGTGTTTATCTATGAAAAAGCGATATTTTAAAACACGTGGGTACAATATCTAAACAATAGAACGCTTTACACTAAAATACCGAAACTTAACATTGCCATCAACCATCAGTATAGCCCATTTAGAGCAGGTGAAAATTTTATCAAATACGCACAGTTTTTCAAAAATGTTTTGATCTAACAAAAAAGTACATAAATCATTAATTAAAACTGCATCATCATTTTCCTGAAAATCACTTCAAAAACTTTTCAAAACACCGACGAACTTTCTGCTAGCAATTAGTCCATAACAAGGTTTAACCAATTTCTTAGCAATTGTACAAAATTCAAATTTAGAATACACTCTCACGCATGCTTGGCAAACCCTTTTGATGCTAGAAACATACTACAATTATTAAAACCCTTTGAAATACACGTAAAACCCTTAAAACCAAGATTTCGCATAGGTGCCCGTTTTTTTTGCAAAAGAGTGTATTTGTATCTGCGGCCCTTGATTACAGACAATACCAAACCAATATTTGAAATCATAATCCTTTGACAAACTTGTTCAAAGCCGAATTACATAACCAGCTTAAGTCAACAAAAGTTTAAGCGGTAAACACGGGTTGGCGTAGTACTAGACAAAGTTTCAGATTAAAGTAACGCTTAATATCATCCACATACTAAAATAATTTACCCTGATGACGGTTCCGAGTAATTTTGTGAATAATAGAATCCAATTTGGAAACTAAAGTTCGTCGCTCACAATGGCCTGATTTCGGGTACTGTTGAATGCATGCCAGCATGATTAAAATGCTGGTGCACGTAAGAAAGATGAAGTACTGCTAAACGAACTCTGAATTCTAACAGTTTCATTGAAACGCCTTATCTGAGGTAAGTATTCAGAACATATTTTAATAAGACGTTATGATATTAAATGAAAGTACCTTTTTATGATTTGAATCTTCTTTTATGTCGTTTCAAATATGATTTTTTATCAACTTAATAATCAGAAAGATAATGCCCTATGACCTATGAAACACTTTTGAAATTGAAAACCTGAAGTATCTTGCCAGGGTACATCAGCTCGGCAATAAATGATGACTGCTTGTGAAATCATCTGTTCACGACAAACACTAAGAGGATCTATCTTATAAGCTGGTCCGTAAGTACGTAGCAACCTAATCGACCATCATTCTATTTGGCGATGCGATGGTCGAATGACTTCAATACCTTTGCAAATTGAATTGGACAAAGGTATCGGCGTAATATTGGCCATTGCGTATGGGAGGCTTAAAGACAGGGTCTTCCTGTATATTGTTCGGCAAAATGTCGCTGATACCATACATTTCTGTTGACCCACATTTGTGCCTATAAGCCTTTAAGCTTTCGGCTGCTATCAAGAACAGTTAAAGCAGAAATGCAATTATGCTTGCTTTGTAATTATGTCATACTCAAACAGTAGTTATATGTATAGTAAATAGTAAAAACGAGGCCATGGTACGGCTTTTGATCTTGGATTACTCGAGGCAATTTTCATCTCAATGAATATTGTAGAAAGTCGTGAAGCGCATTTAAATTAGCTAGTTGATTTAGGTAGCATCTAAGCCAAGCCCGTAATAAATTCTTTGGCCTAATAGCTTTCCTGGAGATTCAGTTTGAATCAGTAATTTTAGGACGTTTTCTGAAAGCTCCATTATCTACAAAAAATGTTTGGTTGTTGAAATAAACTGAGGGATCTAAGAATTAACACGTAACTTTTGCAATAAAATTGTTTGCCGATACTTGAATGTTGAATACTAATAAATTATCAGTAATTTAACCGTAGTAAAATGTTTGTTATAATAACACTTCCGCATGAATAACAATAAAATAAAATAATTTAATTAATTGATTGTAATTTCATAGCTTGCACAATTAATTTCCCTCGTTGTGTATTTTTGGCTGTTCAATGATTCGACAAATAAGTGAACAACCCTGAAAAGTATTATCTTATATTTTGCAGACAAAAAAAAACTAAGTATGACTTTTCGTAAATCGCTTCTACCTATTTTCATGAGGTTTTTATTTGTTTATTTAAAACATCTTAAACTATCATTACAGGGTTCCCCCTGCGACAGGTAAGAATTTAGCTTTCATTTTGAGTACAGACTGACAGTATTTAGTTTTTTCTTTTTTTAATTTTTGTAATATTGTCTTATTTTTTTAAAGATATTATAGAAATCAACCGCCCAGGGAGATGACTTTCATTTCAGAGGCGAGAGCAAAGCGAACCTCATTTATTCAATATCTGAACGTAATGTAAAAAAATGGACGACCTTGCTCTAGTCGACTTCCTCACAAAGTAAATAATGCTAGCTGAAACTCTGATTAAATTAAGTAAAAGTAATTTTATTAAATGAAGACATTTTATTGAAGGTACTGAAAAGGTAAGAAATCTTTAGGAATATTGTAAATGACAAAGTTATTAAGTTAGTTAAACGAATATATAACTAATTTTACAAACAATAGATAACTAATATAATTTGTCTAACTACTATAGATTGTGTTTGAAGACTAAGGAAAGGGTAAAGGAAAGTTTTAGTGTTTACCTGCTTGAGATGAATAAAACTTCTGCATACTGTAATATCAAATCACCGCAAAACAAAAATATTTGCATGCTTTCTCAATCTGCACTGTCTAAAAAACCTATTCCGTACAAAAAGTAATATCCGTAAATGCATATTAAATGTACCCATATTATCCTCCTTGCGGAAATATCAACTTTGTAACAAACAAGGTATAAGATAAAACAACAACGCCAAAAGCTGGCCCTTTGTAACAATCTGTTTTAAAATAAACGAGTTAGATATACGTGCATACGTAAGTAATCTAGTTTCTTTTATGTGTGTCGTTTACCCTCTTAATGTAAACGTTTTCCATTTTACGCTCACACGCTTCCTCGTAAAACTCATTGGAATTTCGTTGGAGGTATATCACATTCGCAAAAGTCGGGTCACGTCGTTATACTATGACAATTTGAACTGCTGGATTAGGCAATTGAATATTAGATTGGCCTAGTTTAATTGAATGTGACTCTTCATTTTGTTAACTTTATAAGTTTTATATTATACAGTTCAATGGGTTCACTATCCACTACTGAGTGCTACAAGGCACTAAAATCCAATAAATGATAAAAAAAAAAATTATACCGCAAAAAACATCGAAATTCACTAAAATAACCTATGAGCAAAGTTGTCATCATATTCATCCTCCGAGCCTTTTTCCCAATTATCTTGGGGTCGGCTTCCAGTCTAACCAGATGTAGCTGAGTACCAGTATAATCGTGTAATAATCCCACAGTATAACAGGTCAGTTTCACTCCACGTCTGACGGAAGATAAGTTCCTTACTAAGCATAGAACTATTTCTTGTGTGACATTGGATGACGGAAACCATATTTTCGGCCTAACGAAACTAATAAAGTTTTGCTACATCATGATAAGGGTTTCAGGAAGCAACACGGTGACAATAAATAAACGAGACAGCAATTTTATGAAATGTGGTCATGAAACATCTACCTACTACACCATGTGCACGCATTCATTGTGATAGTTCGATTTTGCAATGATCCAATAATAATTAAAATACAAGCATCGCTTCATATAATATGAATTTGTCCTGCAAACTATCGGCACCCGTAATTCTTTTTTATTTATTTAAAATAACACGATAAGTACGTAGGTACTTATACTATGTAGAGATATACATATTGCAAAGCTACTAGATATACCTACACTGAAGTCTCATGTGGAAGTAGGTAATAGTAGTAGTTCCTAACTATACACCAAAAAGAAATATCTCTTGAAGAAATTGCTTCACGCTTTTAAAACTTTTGCTCTTTGCTATACGTTAATTAAAAATTTAAAAGACTTATGAAACTGTCATATTTCGCCACTTTATTGAGGCTGAAACATTTTCATAAGAAATTTATTAGCTGCTACCGTATAAAAAGATAACACGTTTTATATTTCATACACAAGGGATTGCAATATATTAAATTCAATAAAAATATGATTATGCTGGGGTTCAAAACATTTTTAAGATTACAAAAAACAGGTTGATATTCGGGCCTATAGGGGTTGCGACGATATCAAATATCTGCAGATCTAAAGTTCTTTGGTGTTATCTAAAGGGCTAACAACAGCGTAATTTTTACATGAAGCTTTCTTGGGAAAAATATTAATACCTTTTTTTCTTCAGTTTTTTTTTTTTTTTGATAATCTCTTATTTACTGAACTATAAGCCTTTGTGTTTGCGAACTAAATATTTTTTTGGCAAAAACCACTGTTTTAGATCTCACGAATAATTAGGTAAGCGTTACAATGAGCAACATAATGTTTTACTTACATAAACATGGTAGATTCTAATCGTTACACGGAAACTTGGCCAAGTAGGACAGAATCCTTTTAGGTTCTGGCCAAGAAAGATTTATCCAAAGACTCAGCACTTTCTTAGACAAACGTTATATCTTAGAATGGAAATAAATGGCACGGAATAGAAGAAAACCGTAATTTATCAAAAAAGTTACGTTTTTATTGTATGTGATAAAATATTTGCGTTCCTACATATTTTGAACTTAAGAAGAAGTTTTAATTTTCTTTCTTTTGATGCTTGCTAATAAACGTAATTTTGAGACGTATGTAGGTATACTTATGTAATAAAATGTGGAGGAGTAAGCTTCACAAAGGGCTTACCTACTTTAGGTATTTATGTTGTATGTATAGCCTTAGTACCTACTAACTCCTCAAACATTCCTACGTAGGTACAAGTACCATTTGCAAAAAAAATCCTCTCAATGAAATAAAAATGATACCGTCAAAAGATATTCATAGCCGTATGTAAATTAACAGATCATATCAAATTAATATTAACAGAAAGTCATTGCTTTACAAATTCAGAGCCCGCCACAGGTGGAAAATTGAGGCTTCTCTCGTCATCATCAATTCATCATAATGACTAGCGTTATGGCCGCGGTTTCCACTATCATGGTTATAGAGTTACGTGCTGTCAAAATGCCTAATACATCTAGTAACCTGAATAACTGGATAGGGGATTTATTAATTGCTATTGCCTACGCAGAGTATGTATGACGTCATAGTGGCATTGAATGCGTGGGTCATTTTGTAATAAAAACTGGGGGATGATTTTAGGTTACGTAGTATTTTTTTTTTTGATAATATTAAACATATGGTGTAAATTAGCGTCATTTGTTTTGTCTTTGTAATGTGAACGACTTGTGGAAACTTGTATCGAACTTTTTTATGACGAAAACTGAAGAAGTCTAATCAATGATGTAGATAAAATACTTAATCTGTTACAGCCTTTTTATCGTCCCACTGCTGGGCACAGGCCTCCTCTCACTCGGAGAAGGATTGAGCATTAATCACCACGCTTGCTCAATGCGGGTTGGTGATTACAGACTTTATAGTCCAGGTTTCATACTTAATACAAAATACTTAATACTTTTGTCTTCCTGCTTGGTAATGTGTTGTGCGGTAAAAGATTGCCGCCAGATGGCGAGCTGACGCCAGAGTTAACTGCAAGATGCGCACTCAGCAGTTTTAATACACTCTTATCACGCTTTACACAGGTAGAAGGAGTTAAACAAGTTACAAACTGTGAGGATTAGTCTTAATTTTATAAAACCTACGATCTCTTCCCACGGCTTCACGTGTAGCCTGGATCCTGGAATACACAAAATTCCCTTACAAGTGCATGCTTTCGACTTCCTACATACACTTTATATCCTAGATCACTTTATACCTCTAGAAAGTCATGCACTAGTTTGAGCTTTCTTTTATGCTTCATGACCCAATCGTTAATTATGTGGGCTGATCGATCAGTTAGTGAACTAAGTTGTACAGCCTGTTATCTGTATCTGTACCCTATAAATAAAATAAAATAAAAATAAATAAGTACATTAGCTATATATTTCTAAAACTCCACTAACTTTACTTCTCGTCTGATGTTAATACTGCATTTTGCACCAGCGAACAATTATCTTACGGTTATCTTATTACATTCCGAAGTTCGCTGAGATTGGTTTCGAAACTAATAAGTTCGTACAGGTACGTCGAAATTAGAACTTGTAGTTTCATACAATGATCACGTGCATATAGTAGTAGTACTAGTATTTGGAACATTCGAAATTGGATATGAAAACTTTCTTAGGTGCCACCAACTTTGTCGCCGATAACTCTTGTCTTCAAGTTTTTTATAAGAAATTATTTGAACAAAACTGAACTTCTCTCGTAAAAGTTTTGTCGTTAAAAAGTCTGTAAATAAGGATCAATTTAGTAAAGTTAAAGCGGTAAATTAAAAATGCAGCGATATTTCCAAGTGATATAACTTTTTTATTTATATTTTACATCACTAGCTGGGCTGCTATAATTTTTTCCCCAGTTTTGTAGATTCTATGTAAAGTTATGATATTGAGTAAATTCCTTGAATAATCTTCCCCTTTGAGACAGGTGCCGCTGTCTCGTAATTATGTTCCTCATTAAACATTACACGCGCGTCTCCTTTGTCAAATGACATAATTAATCGAGGGTCTAGTTAATTCCTGTAAGGATGGAAATCAGTTTCATCCTCATTCGTCCCTGGGCAAGTAAACGAAATGAAAGACTTTCCGGTGTCTGTAGGATTGTGACCTTATTTATTAGAGAGCCTTTCAACGATATCCGGCTACTTGGGTACGGATGTATCAGTCCCTCGTCCTAACTTATTCTAGCAGGGATTTTTACATATATTTTCCTAAAATAGATGCACAAATTTATTGATATATATAAAGATGTATTCGCTTAACAGCGAAGGTAAATTTAAATTATTTAAAGAAAAGGTAAACCAGCGTGTATATTTTTGAATAATCAATTTCACTAACAGCACCTGCGTTCAAAATTGAATTTTAAATCTAGACTTCAATCTTACTTATCTACCGTGACATTATCATAACTTGGACAACAGTTTAACTATAAGCTTGGCAATTTGGACTGCAACCAGTTTATAAACTTTGCAATTTAGACTTAGAGTTTATCATAAA
Source organism: Helicoverpa zea x Helicoverpa armigera (assembly GCA_033682625.1). Classification (NCBI taxonomy): domain Eukaryota; kingdom Metazoa; phylum Arthropoda; class Insecta; order Lepidoptera; family Noctuidae; genus Helicoverpa; species Helicoverpa zea x Helicoverpa armigera. Next base: position 2,083,867 of record JAWIIS010000005.1, on the reverse strand, counting down.
CTAACTTAAACTTTGTACAGCACCTTGTAAATTTGACCCATAATAACTTGGATACAATAACACCGTCATAAATCGAGCACCTCAAGTTAATACCTACACTAGAAAACGAACAATATCCGAAATGATCCCAAACAATTTATGGCTTATATTCAACCACAGGATTTACGATCCAATCGACTTTATCTGATTTTGTTTGTTTAAACATCTTACTTGAGCTTTTGAACAATTTTGATTAAAATTATATCCAGCCATTGAAACCAAAAATAACTGCCTTTTCATACTCTCACAAACAAGGCTTAGATAGGTGCTCAATTTTATCGACTTCGAATTCGAAGTTAACCAAATTCAATTTTGTATGAAATGGGTGATCTTAAATGTAGGACGCTTGGGTTCTCGTTGAAAATGTAACATCCAAACAATTGAACTTAAATTGTTAAAACTTTATTGCTTCGGTGGTCTCCGGGCGATGTGGTTGGTGGAGTGTCTCCGAACAGAAACGAAGTGAGGACTTGTGGATCCCGGTGAGCAAATACACCAAGTTCCAGCTCGTTTAACGAACATCCAAAGAAACTTTTGATCGCTTCTCCAAAACTTGTGAATTTATTGAACCCACTTGTACTTTGAACAAAGAGCTCGAAATGTATTTTATTGTTCATCCATTTAATATAAAAAAGAAAAGGTTTCTCAATATTTTCTTAAATTAAAAAAGTAAATTTCGACGAAACAATAATGAATTATTGTTATTGTGTATGCTATTTAATTTGCAAATTACAAAGGTTATTTTGTTAGAAATTATTTTATATTTTTAAAGCCTTGTTCAAGGATAAAAGGTCTTTAAAAGTAAAATTAGACTAAGACGGTGTTCAAGTAAAAAATACATAAATATCACTTTGCTAGCAACTGTAATAACTAGGCATAGGCTTTATTAGTCGTTCGGGAATTTCATTACAGAACTATCTTATAAATGAGCCATTTTTTCAACCTGTTATTACATGGATGGCGAAAGAAGAGCCGCTACAATTTATTATATAGCTTATTCTTAATTATTTTGGCTCCGAAATGCGCTAAACACCATCATCATTCAGGCTCCGTGTATGACGGATAGTACGATTTGTACAGAAAGTTAATAAAAGATGGCGAAAAATATGTGTCGTTGGAACTACAACCAAGGACGTTTTTGTATATGCAAAAACATTCTTTACCAGCTCGGCGGCTTTGTATAATTCACGCCATTTGAAATTGGTCAGCTGCGGTTGGCTTTCAGCCAGTTTATGGGTAATACTTTACTACCACACTTTCTGGATAAAAAGCAGTTATTTACACAAATAATTCAATTACAGCTGTACATATAATTCTTCGGCAGAAAGTTATGGCTCTTAGCTTAAGTAGGTACTTGTTGCCACTGCGATCTAAAGAAAAAGCAGAAAGGATAATATAGAGGTAAGTAGTATAGAGCATTAATGGTCAGTTTCGGAGCCCCTTTATCAATGGTTTATCGAAATGTACATGACATACAGGTTAAACTGAAAAACTTATTTTTTAAGCCAGTTAATAAACCGCCAATAAAGTTGCTAAAAAATTGGTCATACATAACTCAATGTCTTCATGTATGTTCTACCAATTACTGTATACATTGAATAAGAGATAGTAACTTGGTTTAAATGAAATATTCTAGGAAGATACCTTGGAGAGACAGACTAAGTATTGTTCTTTCAACCTCAAAACGTCGAGATTTTTGACAGGGGCAAACCTTCAGAGAGTAGCTTTTCCTTTTCACCTATAATTTAGTATTCTAGTTCAACTATAACGTTGAGACGATTTTCTTTAGTAGACTTAATTCCGAAGCTTTTTCACCTTAATCTTTCACTAAAGATTACATCGTAAGCTCTCTTGATTTTCCGCTCAATCTTATCCTAATACCACAAGGATTACTTCGAGATGTTACAAACAAGTGGGTGAATGAAGTATTTAATTTTATATTTATAAGTAAGTGCTTGAGACTCCTTGGATAATGTCAGCCTACATTTTTATCTCTCCCAGTCTTCGTTATAATTGGAGCGGATTTAAAATAGTGAAACTATTTGAGATAAAGTTACTTCAATGGAAATACATTTCAGTCGATTTCTTATTTGATTATTTCGATCGTATAATCTTCCTTGCAATATTTTCAGAATTCATGGCAAAATACATACTTGCAATATAAAAGGTTATGACTTGTTAGGGGTGTAACTAAAATGTATGTAAAATGTGTATAGATACGTTGTTGATAATATTAATCATTTCTGACCTTCCGAAACATTACTACCTAACTAAATAAGCTCTCTGCGTAAGGAAGTCGTTTATGAATATTTGCATGATATACATAGGTACTTAGGAAGTGATGATAAACTCTGCTGTCGGTAAGTGAACGCTCGTAGGTACACGTATCGTGTGCCAAAAAAATATCTTACTCGAGCACTGAATAAGATAACCCTGCAAACGACCTCAAGTACCTACATTCGTTACCCGAGTGTAAGTGCTTACAAAGATAAGAAATGAACAGATCATTGCCTTCCAATATATTTTTATTTAAGTACATTTCTTTCAATATTTTAGTACTTAATCGTATTCTCGTAAAAAAAAATCGCTTTTATCTAACCAAGAAACGAAAACATCAAAATCCCTGCACTACCTTCGTATTAACTAGAAACCTTAGCAAATTCAGTAAACAGTCCACAATATCGTAACTAAACCACGTAAGCATAAACCGCCAACAGATACACACGTGTCACGTTACTATTGAGACAGGTTAGAAATGCAGATGACATTTAAATGCACATTTATGGCCACGAGCATCCCCACAGGTCTAAACTTGGTCTAACTTATACTTATAGGTACCTAGGTAATGCAAAACCTGCTTCCTTCAATAGTTCGCTAGCATTAGTTATGTGACATCTCCTTACGTGGAATACGGAATACGAGACCACTTCAAGTTCTGTTTAAGTTTTTATATTCTGAGAACTGAAGGTAGTGAAATGTTAAGTTTTATTATCTGTTTCTTACCGGAGACAGTTGTAAAAGTCAATTGAAAAACTTGGAGCACATTCGCGTAAGTCGTGACATGCTTGTGAGACGAACAAATAAAATGTTTAATGTCCACGATTAGTAGGTACCTATCTACAAAGTCGTGCTAAGAAAACTTCAGGAAGTTAAGATTTCGAATTTTTAGGCGAAAGTTAATTGTAAGGCGCAATTCGTCTGAAAAGTACTTACCTATCTATCAAACAAACTTATTTTTTCCATAGTAAAGAAGTATTACAGCCGAAAATCGATCTCAGTGGCGTGCACTTGGAGAGGCCTATGTCCAGCAGTGGACTGCGATAGGCTGATGATGATGATGATGAAAGAAGTATTTCTACACCTAGCTATGAGATTGTCCAGGGCGATATTATCACATCATATTCAAGAAGTAAGTTTGTATAAATAACTTACCTAGCCCACCTAAAGAATGGACGAATTAGAATTAGTCAGTTCACCAGTACAACTTACCCTGAACATAACATAAAGATTTTCATATAAAATGCGGGTAAAACCTGGAGCAAACATAATTATATATTCCGTGTATCTGTTGAAAAGGAACAAATCTACAGCTGCAGATAAAATACGTTTTCAAGTATTCACGTGTGCAATTCCTTCGACATTGCATACCTTTGCGGTTGTAAAGGAAAATAAGATACCGTATACAATTTTCACAGGTCTCGTATACATTTTATAGACGTACTATATTTTTGGAAACTGAATTTTTAAATTGGCAACCTCTACTTACATTTTATTCATGGAAATATCGTGGTAGATTCGATTTACAGTAATATTGAAATGGAAATTGAAATATGTGTACTAAAATTTTGGAGAAAAATAATTTCAATGGCGTTAGAGTGCTTCTCCTTATTTTAAATTCCTTGATTGACACTTTCTGTCACCTGAAAGACAAATTAAACATGATCAAAGGATAACTTTGGTCATTCAACATGGAAATGCTCTCTGGCTGTTGAGTTGTCCAGCAATCAGGCGAAGGAAAGTTTTAAAACACCACGTATTGTATTTCATACCTAAATCAATCAATGAGTAAACAACTGGTTATAAATAATGTAATGTAAACCTACCCTACCTAAAACTTAGTAATCGGATAAATCGTTATCGACAGATCAATAGTTAACGTTATTGGGGCTCCTTTATAAATACAATTATTACTATCCAAGTATCATTTTAAACTGAGAAAATGTAAAACACTTTCCAGCATCGATTTTAATTTATTAAAAGCTAGTGCAAGCGCGTCCAAAGTCAGATAACGAAAGTACGTAAGTAAAAAGAGTGCACTAAGGGCACGAACGTTCCAATTTCATTAAGTCCTTTCTTAATCTCTATAAGAGCAAAACTGCATTACAATGAGAAAAAAGATTTCAGTGGAAGCTCTATCTGTTATTGAAACTTCTTTTGTTCGATGCCAAACTATGGATCCGACTGAAAGTGCAGACAGCGACAAGCGCTGATAGAATTTTTTATCAGTATCGTAATATTGTTTCGTAGTTGCAGAGTGGGCAAGTGCTACTGTTTATAGGAACCTATTTTTAGGTATGTCTGCAAAGTTCTCTTTACTGTACTTACTTTAAAAAATCGTTGGTTATGAATTTGCCAATAAATATACCTACGTACAAATGTCATATATTCATCCGAAAATGTTACAGATTATCATTTTAGTAATCCACGTCATATTCGGCCATTTAGCATCCCCGTTGCATCCGTACGTGCATCGCACTCATACACGAGTATTAGGGTGGCGGTACAACGAAACTGATTTACGGCCCACTAGTGGTTGCAAAACCATTACGTATTTTCTGAATAAAACTATCCGAGATACATACTCAGCAAATTGAAACGCAAATGATTTCCGCTCCCTGCCATATCAGAAACAGATCTATCTCGTACTCTCGTATTGCACTACGTAAACAACTTTTGATTTGATTTACGCTACGAGATATCCAAAGTTCAGATAAGCGCGAACCTGTATTAATTATGAGAAGTTTCAGGTCGTCAAAGTATGGTATAAATGTTAGTTGTCTGTTTTGTTTTTAGTCATCCTTTATACTAAAGAACTTTTAAATAAAATACAGGCTACATTGTGCAGTTTCCATCAGGTTTTAAAGCACTTTTCCTGTATTCACATGGCGTGACTACACGAGCTGGTAAGTCTATTATAATTTTAACTTTTGTATTTTACTCCCACTGCATGTTGCAAAAGGTTTTCCCTGTGAAACATTTTTCTTTTACTATATAAATCGCGAAACATAAGTAGGCATTGTTTTGTAATCGAATGAATTTTTGATTGATAAATATTTTATTACTGAAAATAATAAATAAAATTCACTAGTCCTTATTGAATATTATTGGATTGAAAATTGTACTGAACGTAGGTACTTAAGATGGGTCCTGATTTCACTTAACGTGCCTCAGGTGAAAGGAATGTTTCAATATTAAAATCTGTATTATTTACTGTTCAAAAGGAATAAGATATCTCAATTTACTGAATTGTAAATTTCAGCACGTTTCATTTAAAATATTTTCAAGTAAACTTAATCCATTTTGATGCTTACTGCATATTAAATGTACTGAGATTTAATTTCAGGCAGAAATATGTAAAATATAAAAACAGCGTAATTTGAACTCCAGCAGCATGTAGGTAATAATGTTATTTACTTTATTTTTTAACATACAATATTGTTTCCAAAGAATATTTAAAACAAGTCGTCAGGGCGTTATATGCAGGGCCATTCATATCACTTTGATTACCTATGTCCTCATAAAAGTAGTCTATATGTAAAAAAAACTCCTTTACTTTATACCTCTTGTCGATAAGTCGTTAGACGAAACAGATAAATTGTAAACCGGTACAAGCGTTAAAGAAATACTGCATCGAACAATTGCACTTAAAAGCGCTAAGCACGCTCTGCTACAGGTAATAAATGGGATTAAACTTTAGCCGGATTTCGGTAAATACGACTATCTGGAGCTACGAACACTTTGTACGTTTAAGACCGAATTGAGTAGGTACTTCAGCAATATTGATTTTACACTGACCGAAAACCGCCTTTCCCAAACAAAAGTTCGGACGGAGCCTCAAAATTCATGTTTTGATCTTCAAGACGGGACATGGGTATTCCTAGTGATGCTTCTCCGTACTTCACATCAATAAGATCTGACGTTTTGTAGCCTTAAGTCTGTTAACACACGAATATACCATGGAACGAAATATTAATAGTTTCATTTACGTGTTCCGAGTGTTTGCAATAACTGTCAACTAAGCTGAATTTATATTCGGCGCGCAAACACTTTTCTTGCTAATTTGGTGTAAAATACTGGTATTTATGTATACATATGTGACAGCAGCTGTAAATTTTGAACATATAAATTGTAATAGAATCCTGTGTCATGTTTGCTGTAAGTATAAATATTTTCATGGGTTCAAACTTCAAACAATCATAATTATGTTAAAAATAAATATTTTATTAGAAAATATATTATGTACTCGAGTAAATTTCAAAGATTTTAGGAGAAACTTTTTACTTTGTTCTTTTTCTTGACTGCTACCTTAAGGTAAACAAAGTTAATGCTATTTATTTTAATCAAAGGCGCTTTGAAAGCTAGATGGTTCACATTTTTCGCGTGTAGCTCAAAGAGTTTTGGTAAAAAGAGGATTTGTCCAATTAACTAATAAACATAAGTCGCTTATCACGGGTGACTAAGTTGCAGAAATATATCATGCTCACCCTTTACTTTTGTCACTTAGAACGGAATAATTTAAGATTTCAGCGAAGCTTGCGGAATTTACTCGCAATTACATAGGTACTATTTTAAGTTTGATTGTAGGTAATTATTTCGATTTTTACTTCTGTATTTATTACGTGTAAATAACTAAACTTAAAAAGGTTATTTACCTAATATCGAGTAACGTTGAGCTGCAAAAACTTTTATATTTTGTTTAAACATTTCGTTTTTATCTGACTGCTGCCCGACATCGACCAAAAAATGAATTTGCAACAACATTTGACTTCTTAACCAATTCAAAACAAAAAATCTCTGCTAAAGCATTCTCGCATCATTACTCCTAGAAAAATGTTTTGTGATCGTACATAATATATTTCACGTTTCGAGTCGCCCTTAGACGTTGATTAATTACTTTATTGTACCATCTCTTGAACTCGAGCCATTTTTTAGGATTCACAAATTCATTGTAGACTTACTCGTATAATTTATCCATTACGTTTACACGCCACTGATATGATAAAATTAATCTTCTTCCGACAATTCCTTTGTTTGACATAGCTTTCATTACTTACATTCTTCTTTTAATTTGAGTCAGTCCAAATTATTCTCACGCGAATACGTATCATTTTCGTCTACTCGAAGCTCGTTATTTATTACTTTTGTTTCTCTACTTACAATGTTATAAAGGGAAGCAGAAATTCTTAATAAAATAAAAGTTGGGCATAGTTTATAATACGACTACACGTTTTGGGAACGACAGTTACCTATGCCCGACTCAGTAACAAAACCTTAAAAATATGGAAAAAGGTTGTCATTATTATGTGTAGTTTATACTAAAAATATGTAAAGCACTGTTCGTAAACAATTTTATCGTAGCGACCACGGCAACGTTGAACGTGTTTTTACCGCAAAGTTGTCAATGTTAGCACTATCCTCACTTTTTTACAAACATGAGTTCAACCTCATACTCAAAATTATATTTGTATAGTTTTACCAACAACGCTTGAAAGGTACATGAACCCATTATTTTAACACAGTTCAGTTGAATGTATCAAATATCAAACAACTTTTAATTATCAGGTTGTAAGTCAATATTTTAGCAACATCAGTTTTAATGAAAGGCACTAATTAAATATTAACTAAATTAAGCGCTTGTGTAAAATCCAATTTATCGTATTTGGTCCATTTCTATATAAACGAGGATAAAATACGTTTCGCCTTTTAATATGATCTGTGTAGAAATTAAAAGTAAATATAATTAGTTCGTTAATTTCGTACTGAAGAAGACCTGGGAAAATATGCTTAGTACATATTAAACAGTTTAATGAAAGTGCTTGTTCATCTCGTATCACGAACAATATTAATTTTAAGCTACACCGCAAAAACTTAAGTTAGCATCTACATCGTGCGGAGCGCACGTTGAATTAATAAATGTTACTTACCGAACGTTAAACTCTTGTAAAAGACGCAAACTTTCAGAGTTAATGTACTTTGTTAAAACTGCCAACACTTAATCTAGGTTTTCACACAATAAAAAAGTGAGCTTACAAGTTTAATTCGTCTTTTGGGTTTGCTAGAACCTCAGACAACTTCTATATAAAATACATTCAAGGTACCTCAAAGAATACCAACTTACTTTTATGTTCTTATCATTGTTTATTTGCTTTCTCAGAAGGAGGATCTGATTCTTAAACAACCTTCATTAATTAATTCGTCCAGCAACTAAAGTGCGCTAAACAAAATAAGTGTCTGATGCATCTAAGTATTAAATTACTTGTGAAAGGCAAAAAGTCCAATGTTGTTGCCAAGAGAATTGCGCTGAAATGGTAAGGAAGCTCGTACGAACTTGCAGTTTCTAGTTTAGCAAGTTTTTGGCCGCAGTTACGTTGCAATAAGACGACTTTTATGATTTACTAGCTGTTGCCCGCAACTTCGTCTGCGTGGGCAATATAGAATAGTCAAAATACTACTTATCCCGTAGGTGCATTCTTTCACGTGACAGTATAATTAGGATTAGCACTTAGCAGTCGTATAGATTCATTGATCAAGGTTGTGTTGTGGATGTGACCATTTATCTAAACAAAAGAAGTAAAGCTTGTGACGTTGTGAATATCTCTGGATCTAGTCAGCCAATTTGGAAAATTATTACGTATGGTGCGTAAGTAATTTTCACAGGAAACAGCTATAATCTATGTCTATATGCTTTGAGTCTGACAAAGCTGGCATTTGTACATTTTCTGCAGCTGCTACGACTAATCAGAAGCCAGATAGTCTGTCAGTCTTAGGTACCATGGATATCGTCTTGTGTAGTTGACTGGATTGAAGATAGGTAGATAGGTAGTCGCTCCAAGCAAAATATTGGTACTCAAACAGATTCGGTGACTGGAAGCCCAACACCAACATAGTTGGGGAATAGCTGGATGGATGATAAAATGAGTCATCATCATCAGCAGGCGCATAGGGTAGGATAGTTTCACTACTGGGGAGCAACACTTGTATGACTTGTATGAATTGGGGATTTTCTGTGCACTTACTCACTATGGTAAGGCTGACCCCACATTAGGCGTGAAAGTCGCGTTTTGCTGCCCTGCGGCATGTGTGAGGAGTGCAAGCGACGCGCTCGTGGCGAGCACGCGGCGCTTGAGTTGCGTTCTTACCCCTTCGCCCGCTATATCCGCCGCCCGCTAAACGCCTTAGCAGTTAAACGTCAAGTCGAGCGCGCTGCAAATGCCGCAGGGCAGCAAAACGCGACGCTCACGCAGCGTGCCCGCGACGCACGCGCTACTCACACGCCCGAGGATCGCGCCCGCCTAATGTGGGGGAGGTCTAAACCGGGAGGGACTCCACCGAAATGTTTGCATTAGTTCACGAATAGGCAAAATGCACGTATCTGTGAGAGTCCACTTCATGTGTTCGTACTTGAAACCTGCAGTTTTGCCAAGATTTTCAAAATGTACGCTCGCAATTTGTCATTTCTTGGTGGAGCCAGCAAATCAAAAGAAACAGAAGTGTTGTATACTGTGCGTCACTACCGCACACCGGGAAAATTTCGCTCTTGCGGAGGACGTTTATATACCATATTTTGTGTCACACGTAAACAGGACGACAGTAAGTATCCACCGAAACACTTTCAAAGATCTGATGAACGAACAAATCAGACCTGACTTGGTCGCCTGGGGCCAATCAGAGCTCTATGAAGCGATCATACGCTTTGGCTCCTACTGTTATTGTGGTTTCTGAAAATTTATTCACCTCATTCAACGATGGATGTAATTCTGATAGTACTATTAAGAACACTTGCTTAGCGCAGAAGCTGACGTTGGCAGGTCAAGTCTTTTGGCTTCTCTAATAGGATACCATTGGTTTTTGTGCAATGCACACCTGCAATGCATCCTGGATTAGGATAGGATATACATAGGTGGATAGGATTTGCAACAGAGAACAATTCTGTCTTTGTAATTGAATGACATCAAACGTAGTTTTATATAAAAGGTGTTTTTTTAGACTTGGCTCGGGTCTTACTGAGACTGTTCGTAATCGTGAACAGTGTATTTGCGATCAGAAGTTGAAAGTAAGCATGTCTCTGGTATGCGACGCGTAATTTGTACGTTTCCAGACGCATAAAGCATTTTACGTGTGTATGGTATTAAATCGAGAAAGCTCCCATTTCTCATCTGCACTTTGTATCTGGGCTTGTTTTCAAAGCTACAGAAGCATACATTACCTACCTCACGCTTAGCAGCGCTTGCGAGAGATAGATTTTCCTTTCTTCTAGGATTAAGTTTACATATTTTGCATCAGAAAAAATAATTGAGGTCTACTTAATACTACTCACTCAAAGTAATTTGTTTTAAGGCCACCACATTAGTGGAAGGTAAGCTAAACTATGTTTATGAAAAAATCCTGATATGAACTCCATCTGTAACTTTAAATGATAATTAACTGTTCCACTAAAGTCATCATTTTTGACATAATGTTCAAAAAATAATTAAGATGGCACCGTTTTAAATTTGGCTGAGAACTATTAATTTTCCTTTCATCAAGGTAATAGGTAATTATAGTTGGATTTTGATGTGGTACGGCAAACTGACAAACACTATTGAAATGTCTATCGAAAAATTACACTACGTGTTTAAATATATGGTGAATTACGGAAAATACACAACTCCATCTGTTGAAATAATAATCCTCTATAAAGAATGTATGGTAATTAATTGTCATTACCATCACCTCGCTCCTTTGACAAATTTGATGTATTTTTACCACAGATGGAGCTACTTTATCCTTGGCTAAACAAAATTTTCATATTTTTTTTTCTTCCGAAGTTACTTATAAAGGTGTGATTTTCTGTGTAAAGATTGATAATAGGCCGATCAACTAATATAAGTACAACTTTCAAATGTTTACAGGTTTGACCAACAGATTGCGTGTCGTAATATTTTACATCTTGAATTCACAAAATTAATCATATCTTTTGATAGAGTGAATCGATTTCGATGAAACAAAAACTAAGTAATACCCCAAGTTACGTAGAATTTTTGTATATAAGCATTGTCTGCATTGAATTCGTAGATTTTACGTGAATCCCGAACGAACAAACAGATAAACAGACAAAAATGACAAAAATGATGGAAATGGGTTCTGTTAGTTATCCTTTAACATGCCGGCTATTTTTTTTGTCAATTTCTTCAATGTACAAAAATTACTTTTCTACAGATTTATTATATGTATAGACTAGTTCCTGAGCGCTTCTTTTTACCCAGCTAAATGGAGTAAGCCATATCTCTTCCGATTTTTAATGTGCTTTGTTCTAATTTCCCAAAGGGACTCTGCATTATTTGGATCTTTGCCACGTTCGAGGACACCTAAATATTACCATAATTTTCGTTTAAGTAAACAATATTTTCATTTTCTTATTTGCTGCAGAATTTGAATTTTGAACAATTTATTCGTTTTACGACTTACCAAAAGATAGATAAACGAAAATGGTAAAATGATTTTATTACCTTAGGTGCCTTCTCAAGCTTCACAACTTCACTTTTTAAATCCCTGTTTCCGTAGCTGTATCTACCTCTAAGCTGACTTCATCTTCTCCAAAGCCTAGATTCCGTGCAAAATGCAATGACAACACGGAATTTGTAAGATAATATGCAAATGTGTACCTATGCAATATGCATGCGGCCGAATGAACGCATCAATATTATTGAGGAAACAGTACCTTGGAATAATCTGAGAAACCCTGTTTGTTTACCTGAGATTACATATTCGAAAATGTTTTGTAGAAATATAGGTAAGTACATACTTATGTACAGGACGCGGTAAATACTTTCTTAAATTGTATTACTAAAAAAATAAATATAAAACGAAATCATTATTTTTTTCCTCCAACAAGTATGGAAAGAAAAGTTTCGAATTTACGGGCAAAACATTTAGGTAAACCATATTAAACGCACCTGCAAGTGCCTTTTTTAATATACAAATTAACCATCGCAGCAATGTTGTATGCAAGGCCGGTGCTGTTAAAACTCTTTGGTATAATAAATTATTAGATTTTTTTTAATTTCCTATTATTATTATTTCAGATTATTTCATCCCTCGTATTATTTCAGATATACATACATATATAATGACCCACACACACTATGTATATAGGTACATGCCTACCAATCGGTTGACTGGCTAGACAAATAGGTGATTTCACTGGGGACGACTCACGACCCGACCCCGACTTTCACAGCCTAATATAATTTACAAGATATTCTCTACAAAAGCACAGAATTTTACGCAGTAGATAGGTTTCCCTTTGTTCTTACAACATTATTTGTTTAGGGGCTGACCAAATTCGCTGGACCATTTAGATCTAAATAATCAAATATATGTTTTTTGTACATTGTTTGTGCATGATATGTTATATTATTTTATTTTATATAAAAATAAAACAAGAGCTATACCACTATAGTGATTTGACTATAATCTGTTACTGGTAAGGGCAGAGCAATAATATTTTTGGCAGAATGCCAACTGTATGTTTCGTTGAAAAAGATAATTAAAAGCCGATTAGCAATATAATTTAATAAAATTATGAAAACGAGTTCCTTCGTTAATGCTGGTCAATATAGGATTTGTATGGTGGTAAGAACAATTAGACATGGTCATCATGTCAGAAACCAGACCACTCAGAATGAAATAAGTACTTAATGTAGTACGTTCTTATTAGTTCCCTCAAATCGAACTTAAATAGTAAGATTGGTCCTGAAGTTCCAAATAAACTTATATAGGTTTTGCAGAATAAAGAGCTTTGACTTTGAATAACTGAAATGGGACCTAAGTAGCAATATTGAAAAACTTTATAAATTAAGCTTAATCTAGTTTTAGCAATAAATTGAGAATAATTATTTGAGAAAGGTGTCTAGTAGCCAAGTTTATATAAACTTCACACGATACAGCATTAACTAAGGTATTGTTAACGCCGTGTTATATTAAATTTTGTAGGCAAGCGGCGGATTTGCCTCCCCGCTATGTTCATAAATTATTCCAAGTTTCTAGTAGCACAGGATATTGGGAAACTTGCAAATTTAAGGTCTTATAATGCACGGGTTGTGAAAGGATTTATGTCCTTTTTTTACTAAAAACAATATCGAAACTAAAAATCATGCCCGAAAATGCTGCATAAACACATTTTTCATAAGTGTTTTTGTTTTGTAGGTAATTGAGTACCACTCAGGCCTTTGTTACTATTGAACAATGCAAAAGGATGCTTCAAAATATTTGTACATAGCTTAGCCTGTCATCGGAATAATTAAATAACTTGACGAATCTCGGAATAAATAGGAATGTATGTATTATAGTCAATGCTTCTAATAGGCATGTAACTTAAGTATGGGCTTTTAGCAGAAGGAATTCGTGCTCAGGCCGGATTCCGAGCAGACAACATGATGGATGATGTTTACCACGATTTGGTTGGAGAACTTCTAGTTGATCACACAATTGGGCGGCTAATTAAGCTTTACATCTCATTTGCAAAGTCTAGACATGTTATTTGAGAGCAGTAAAATCATATTCTGCAACTTGAATATTTAAATAACATTATTTTGTTTATTTGCTTTTAAGTTCTCTGATGAAATGGAAAATGTTTCATATTTACATTGAAAGAAAAAAAAAGTAAATTGGAATGTTGACTTGGATGTTAAATTGGATGTTGGAATTCTTGACAACTATTATATTAGCAGCATCAGCAACAACTCCTAAATGCAATGTACAATGAAAAATGGTCAGTGTGACATCTATTAGCTAGGAATCACAGTAGTTAAGTATGTTGGGCTCCGCAGATCAGTATTAGTATTAGAATTTTCGCCGCATGTTTCTGACTAGGTACACCTAGCTTCAACCGGCTAGAAGAAGGACTATAACTGTCGAATGAACAAATAGGCAATTCTGAAGCCATTATTTACAGGGAGAAGATTAATAAAATACACCCCACTTAACTTACACACTTCTAATACTCGCTTAAACATTACATTGGTGTGAGTTACGAGATATTTTCGCCATAAGGAAATGATAAATGGGCTGGATCGTTCCCGTGGAGGGCGTGACCACTATAAATCATTATGGTATAATAAAAGGAGGCCCACATATGTCTCCCTGTCCGCGTTCTGTTTCATGAGAAAATATAGTCTGCTGTGAGACCAATGAATGTTAGTTTGTGTTACCTAATCGAGAGATTTATTGACAAGTCACTAGATGAAACGATAATTTTAAAACAACATATTAGGTAGGTACTTATCTACGTAGTCTTGAGAACTATGGTCTTATTTTGATCTTCTTGGCAATCATTGAAGCCGACCCCAACATAAATTTAAAACTAGCGAAATAGAAAAAATGCCACTGATGTTTTGCAGTCACTGAAGAGATGTCAGAAACTATTGTCAGGAGATCTTACATCTTGAACGATCAGGCATGAGTAAGGAATATAATCAACGCCTTAAAAAGTAGGTATCAGAAAAACCAATTGATTTGATGGGTTTATAATAAAAATGGATTAACATAGCGTAATCGCTTATCACGCCTGAATACCTTCTGTTTTAATATTTTAGGCGATGATTAATGTTAATTCTTCGTTCTAAAGTTAAATTGTTTTTCTAGGTAGCGTTAGACACAATAATGGAAGGCTTAGAAGGAGATAAGCTGAACGGCGCGGATTTCATCCAAATCTGCAAAATTGTACGACAAGCGATAGAGAAGTTTCAGAAGGAATATGATTAGGTAAGAAAAAAGTAAGTGATCTTTTGTAAATGATATGAAAGCCAAGTTTTGCGGTATCATCATCTAGCTAAGTATCCAACCTCTTTCGCAATATCATGACGATATCATTCGATTAAAATAAAGAAAACAATGATGTTCTTAATTTGGTCGGACAAGACACTGATTCAGGATATCCTTTTATTTAGGTATACCCGGAAAACAAGGCGCCTCGGTGTCGATTGAACTCAATACCTATTTACACAAATGACTGCCCCTCAATCATAAAACCTACTAATGACATTTCAATGACCACAACAAATGGATTATTTATTCAGGAACCCTTCCTTAATTAAACAATACAAAGTTTACCGTTTCCTAAAAATATACACGGATGTAAAAGCAAGGAATATTTTCTATAGGGAATAGCGAATTGTTTGCTTTTTACAAGAATTTACAAGAGACAAACATCCATAACAATGTACTTCACAATTTACTTATCCTACTTAAAACCTTTTAAACTTATTTATAGATATGTGTAACAGAACGTTCCTTCCTAATTACATTAACATAAACATATTTTGAACAACACAATGAAACTGTGTAGAATCTAAGTAGGTTAAATTGCGCGCTTAAATCACACTTACAGTAGGTCATAAATAAACACACAATCTTCCTTTCTTAGCAGGGTTGTATAACCACGTTATTAACTTTGATTTTCTTTACAGGCACAAACAAACATATTTGGCCGCACAGTTTCAAAAAGTAATCAGAAACAAGAAGAGAGAATTTAATAACCTCAATTTGGTGTGCAAAGCGCTGCTGTTTGCACCGCGCAAACGTTAATGCTTGTTGGTAGAAACTGTAAATTGTCTTGAAGAATGTTCCTCTAGCGTGGTTCTAATTCGAAAACAGTTGTGAGCTTAGCCGCAACGATCTCTAAGTTGATACAAGTAAACATCCCACGAGATTCTGCTCTGGAATATTTAGTACATCGAAAGCCCATTATGAAGAGTTTCGATTTTCTCGTTTTGTTGAAGAAATACGATACAAATGAAGAGATTTTGTATTGATCTAGCAATCATGCTCAGCCTCTTATCAATGTTTCTACAAAGAATTGGATTGCTATTGTTAACAATCCAATAATGAACTTACGCCTAGTTACTTACCTACAAGATAGCTGTAATGAAGTTTGGTAAAACTTAAACTAGCCCTAGTTAACGTAAGCGAATAATAGTAAGTTTGTATGTATAAGAAATTAACTTTGGTAGAAATAATACGTAGTTTCAGCCATAATGGGCGTCCTTGCTTTTAGAGAAGAGAAATGTAATTTCCTTCAGACACTTTAAAATTATTATTATTTCATTTTACATAGGTAGCTTTCGCCTAACATTTTCAGTGTTAAAATGAAACATGTTTTAAGTTCATTAGCTTATCTAACCTCGTTTGTGTCAAGAGGTATAATAATTTATTACGTTTACACATTTGCAATGTTAAATTGTACGTAAAGCGAAGCCCTATGGACCATCTGGTTTCCTAGCAAAGCAATGAAATATCTATAGCTATTATTATTGCCTTGGAAAAGATATGACTGATGTCTTGTACTGAATTCAGATGTCGAGAACGTCACGGCAGGGCAGTAAGTAGATGGCCTGGTTCATGTAATACAACAGTGATTAATTGTTTTTTGATGCTATTGTTATCTGTTGTTTGCTTACCACAGTTCTGTTTAATATCAAACACTGTAAAAAATCTTCTTATTTAGAAAGCTATAAACAATTTGTGATTGTGTTTTTGGTCAAATTTCGCACACAAAACATGCCAATGAGTTTTGTGGTAGCGTTCTGATAGAATTTCTGATTTATGGCATGAAAACTGATTTCATCGGGGCAAATGAAAGGTTTTAGTTGTAACTTAACTACACTTTGAATGTGCCACCATCCTAGTATGTTTGGGGATCGTCTTATGTTAAAAGCTATGCAGTATAATTAATAAACACAATGAAAACAAGTCATGATGATTGAAAATGACTCTCATAATTTATAATGTCTATAAAGAAGTTATAAAAAAGGTAATAAGCTGTATAGGTACTTAATAAGTTGGTATTACAGCCAAAATAGATTAATCATTTTCAGTTGCTGTATAGTGAATGTTCAATAAAAAATGCCTTTTGAATCCTACTATAATATTATAAACGCGAAAGTTTGTATGTATGGATGTTTGTTACTCTTTCACGCAAAAACGACTGAATGGATTTTAATGAAACTTTACAATAATATAGCTTATACATCAGAATAACACATAGGCTACAATTTGTAAACATATTTTTCGAAATACTAAACCTGCGCAGACGAAGTCGCGGGCACCAGCTAGTTTAAAATAAATACCTATGTAGATTTTTTTATTCACATACTAATTCAGTTTTTTCACAAAGCATTTCTGTTTCACATTATTCAAACTGGGAAAGCTAAACTGGTTCATGCCTTTCAAAAGGTTAACTTTTGTCACTATAAACGCTTGTTGAAAGTTCAGTACGAACAAAATAAACATGGCCGATATTTTTTGTTGCATTGATTCACCCGAGTGCTACTAGTTAACATTAAGTTGGATCAGTTGATTGAGTGAAAAAATGAGTTCCAAATTGATTAAGACATGCGTTACCTCTCTAGAAGAAAGTTAGCCACCCTCTGTGCTTGAACATTTAAAAGTATAATTAATACACAATTAAAAATATCGGAAATTGTACTAAGATTAAAAAGTTTCCACATAAGTTTCTACTGTTAAAAATATACTCAAATAAAGCATTTATTCAGCTTTCCCGAACAGTTTTCAGAAACTTCCGTTTTTTTCAATGGATATTGTAATCAATCATAATTCCCATATCGTCATTGCAAAAAACATTGTTAATTAAAATGTCAAATATCTACATAATTCCCTTGTGGTAAGTTAAAAATGGTAGCATTATAAATTTTCCAAGAATAGGTGAAATATTATTAGACTGGCATTTATAATGTGTGTCCTCCGATGTCCTCTCTTAGATACATCTAAAATTAACATGCTAATTTAATTATAGCGCAATTCACCAGAGGTGAAAAAGGACCTTTATTTCTGTTTACCAGCGGTATCCACTATAATACCTACGTATAATGTCATCAAAGGTATATATAAGTAGGTATTCCATCCTTAAAATAAATAAGACGTAGGTAGTTACAATTTATCTTACCTACCTGGACATTTCAGAAAATAATATATTCAAGACAATGAAAGCTTTGATTTCGGATGGATCGCTATTTGTTACGCCCTGTAAATATTCATATCTGCTTAGAACACTTTCAACAAAAATTTTGGCTTTTGAACATTTCATTTCAAGTAGAAGAATGAAAAAAAATAAGTACAAAGTCGGATCGCCGTCACTCAAACAAAACTTGTTTCGTACAGGGATCATAATAAAACTTCAAAAGAAAGAATGTGAAAGGTCGGAATTCTCTTTCGAACAGTTTCAGGAGTAATGCGAAATGTTTGATACGTTCAACAGAAAATATCAAAGAATTTCAGTTAATTAATATAAATTTCGTCGTTTAATAAAATAGCTAAGGGTCATTGGAAATGGCTAATTAATTAGGTTCATTTTATTTAAATTGGTCTCGGTGTGAATACAAATAGGTGCCTAGTAATGTGACAAAGCTATTTAAATGATGTGGTTATTGCTGGATTGTAGCGGATAGTGCCTACAAACGGGATTTGCATCGAGCCAGCGGGCCGCGACCTCAGTCGTTGTGTGCAGGAAATGCAAGCATTAATCACAGCTCACACTGAAATTACGCTCAGTGCTTTGCAACAAACAGAACAAAGCAGACAGAATCGTCAAAAAAGTTTTTTTTTTTAACGATGTTTGTGTGTAGAAAATAACTAGCACAATTTTCACTGTGGATTTTTTGAAATTAAAATGAACTAAACACTTTTTTTATTCATCTTGGTCTATTATAGCATTTTACGCTATGTGCTCAATCGAATGGTCCAATGTCCATGAAAAACGAAAAGGTTTTGATTTGTTAAAAGACTTAATGGTTTTCCCTAAACGGATTTGTGGATTAAGTGCTTATAGAAAACTGGTAACCTTAGAAAAACGGTCGGCATCATTATCGTATAAAAGGGCATTCATTTGATGTAGATTTAACAAAAGTACCTAAGTTGTATACCTACCAATATTAAGTGACTACGGTACCAAATCTGAAAAGTATCCTTGTAAACTGAAAAGCTAGTTTAGCACGTCAAATACCGAAGAATTAGGAAAAAATCTCAAAGAAAATTCTGTTTCGGTTAAAGTGTCTGTATTGGTATCAAAACCAAATAATTACCTAATTAAATTAAGTGTCACATAAAACATAAGAAGTTATTCGTTATTCAAAGATATGAAACTGGTAACAAAATGCAAGAGACTTTATGAAATCTTTCCTATGTTATGAGGCTATTTCTCACAGCTGGCTGTTATTAAGAACTACACACTGTGAAATGAATTGCAGCTGCTAAGAATGAAATATTCTTCTTTCAACTACAAATGTGGTTCAAGTAGTACAAAGATGATAGTTAGGTCCACCTGTTTATATTGTACCACTTAGAATAAAAGGTTACTTCAACATGTAAGTACTTGCAGTTATTAAAGTAAGAAACACAGAAGCCACAACTATGCGCATGATTTACAATAAGTATTGTTTTACACTTTCTAAAAACATGATAATGCCAGCTACTTGAGTTTGCAGCCTTCGCTTGAACATAACCCATTCGCACATCAGCATTACTGAAAACTTCGGTCAGTAGGTGGTCTTAGGGACGGAGTTTCTTTTCTTTATCATATGAGACAAAAGTATGTTATGTAGAAAAAAACTGATTCTCTAGGAACTATCAATAGATAAGACCTTTCCACTAACCTTCAAAGGTGTAAAGTATTCTCCTGGGAGCCGCGAACACTCAAAATCTTCCACCGACATTGTCTTAAAGGGTAACTTGGTAAAGTTTCGGGTCGAGAGACACCTATGAATTCCAATGCCTGTCGAAATTTGAGTACTTTGATAGGCTACGTGACACGTAAGTACTACTCTGTGATAGGTAAGTAGGTACTAAGGGCAAATAGAGTCAGCAATATTTCCAACATTTATTTATTACAATATACATAGGTACTTATTGTTAAATTGAAATAGGTTCATACAGGTTACATACAGGCGGAAACAGCACTACATGATAGCTAAAGAATTTTTTACAGTTCAAGTCCCTACGAGATACGGGAACAAAATAATATGTGTACCAACAAAACAATTCATAAAGTTTAACTTAAAACTACGCCAAAAGCAATTTCAATGCAGTCGCACTAAAAGCCTCTGTACTGTGCCAAAACAACAAGATGCACATAAAATATAGTCCTAGTTACGCCCAATCCCAATGCAATCCCAACGAACATTAGTATGCATTCGACACTACGACCATCTGCCCCTAGCTACACGCAGACATCTGTAATATTAACCCTGATAATAAAATCAATACTGTCAGTAAATTGTAAAGCAAAGTGCACTTTTTTAGGTGACAGATCCCTTCATTATAGATAGAGAGGAAGGTATTGCCAGGCCCATACTGAGAAAGCCATTTTCATGCTGGAGCTCTTATTGTTTTAAAGCTACGATAATTCTCAAACAATCCGCAGAGCAAAGTGCATGTAACATAATTATACTTACAATAAATAACTTAGATACCTACAGTCTGACAGACATAGACAAAGATACCTATATAGACACGTATTAAAGATTCGAGAAAATGGCAACACAGGAAAGCCTGCAGGTTTCCGCGCAATTTACTTCTCCACTGACATGTGAAGTTGCTGTTAATTTATGATCTTACGTTGAATATTGTAGCTAACATTTTATCCAAATGGAAATTAATTTTAGAGATATTAATTGCTACACAAACTACTTACGTACGGTAATTCTGACTTGGAGAGAAAACATGGTTGCTAAGAAATTTTTTACATTACGCTGTCAAAAGAATGGTTTTTACCTTACATAGCCAATTTTGTTAAAAACAAGTCCTGTTTTACCAGTGAGCTTCTACTGATTAAACTTGTCGTCTTAAATTAACTGTCTCGTGTTGTGATATTTTCTCAAAATGAACGAGAAACTTAAGCATAGAACGAGATACTTGCATGTTCGCTGTAATGAAATGGAGTGCTTTGCTTAAACGAGATAAGAGCTCGTGTAAACTATTTCACTTTTTCTTACTAATTTCATAAAATATCTCGCTCATATTATAATTTGTTTCGTGATTTTTTCAATGTAGATATGAACCTGTATTATGGTAACTTCAGCTAAAGTAATTCATAAACATAATGAAAATCAGTCTCACAAAATGAAAATACGACAATATCTGCGTTTAATTTTTAATTTAATCATCTGTCGTGCGCACTAATTCAACGAAAACATGTTACATAATTAATTTAGATAATTAAAATCTTAAGTATTTAGCATTGTATCAAAGGCAATACATCAAGCGAATGTCTCAAGCAAGTGATGCCACAGAATAGGTTATTTGATTGATAGCGCTAATTACTTCACACTACGACACAGTAATAATTTAAATCAAAATACAGAGCAATTTAAGTAAAGTTTTGTATGTAAGTAAGTTTTGTGTTAATACTCTGAACTTCAGTCATAGGTAACTAGGTATGTACTTATCGTTTTTGAGTACATAGGTATATTCCATTCATCCATGCATGAACCCAGCAGACAAATTTATCAAGGTAAAGATGAAAGCATAAACAAACTGGTAACGAGAGTACATAATATCTACTCAAGTGTTACAATGCCAATATTATAATAGTACCAATTTAGAAATCTAATTGAACACAGTCGAGAACAATGTTCACATTTAGTAACAGAACAAATGAATGAAGAGATACAATGGGTGCTAGCTGTGTATAACATTATGTGAAGTATTATTATTATACATACATACGAGGCGTAAGTGGTCGAGTCTCCTCAAGCCAGTTGTTAAGGACCGTTGTCAACGAGGCTTGAAGTCGGTCGACGAGACTCGACCTAACTACGTTTTGTTTAGGCTCTATTATTTAAAATCTTAATTAAAACAACATTAAAAACATTCGTCCTAAATTTTAGCACATAATTTGTACAATATTTGGTTAAAACTAATAATATTTGGTAACAATTCCGTCAAAACATAAGCTAATAGCCCGGTCAAAATAGACATAAAAGTAGTGGTCAAATAACAAAAATTCCCACAGAGCTGATTTTTGGTGGAGAGCTAGATTTGGTCATTATAAATAAAATACTAAAAGTCCCCATCGATCCCATGTGTGCGTCAAAAGTTATTCGAGGTCAAATGTCAAAATTTTAGGTTTTTTGATTTTTTTTCGAAAACGGTAAGTTTTATCAAAAAAAGACATCAGGCCAAAATCGTAGATCTTTAAATTTTCTACAAAAATGGCATTAACAGTTTTCTCCTAAATCTTACCATTCCTGAGATATAGCGATTCAAAGAGTCACACTATACATGATATGCACATATAAGCCACGTACGTACGAGGGCTGCCTTTAAGTTGTATCGTTTGAAATAAGTACAGACAATCTAATAAGTTAATACCATTCATTGTTTTTCAAAGAATTCTCTGCGATATTTGATGCACTTTTGCACGCATTAAACCCAGTTCTTGAAACATTTATTCCATTCTAAAGTGGGGGTAGTCAAATTGGCCGATTTGTATGAGTCAACAGCTTTTTCAGGTGTGCTGAAACGTTTACCATGAAGACTTAACTTAATTTTGTGGAATGTAAAACAATCGTTATGCCCACGGATCTATGTCACGGTATGTTACATATTATCTTGGGTCATATCGGGTTTTGAACTACCTTCAAGTGGCTTGTTTCTAAGGCTAGATTGCCCACTTTTAAATCCTAAATATCAGCGTACTGCAGTCCTAAGGCATGGTTCTGCATCACTAAACACAGAACATTTTTTTTAAAGCGCTGAAGTCGCGACAATCCGCTTTTAAAGTTGTAGAAAATTATCGCACGCTTATTTTCCTTCGACATTTCCATTTTTATCCAGAAGACTGGGGTTGGAAATTGATACATAATATCTGGAACCTATTAAAACTCTACTCCCACCTGCTCCAGGAAAACTCCTGACATAATTTTTTGCAATTGCAAAAAAGATTGTAGTATCAAATCATCCTCCGAGCCCTTTTCCCAACTATGTTGGAGTCGGCTTCTAGTTTAACCGGATGTAGCTGATGTAGTACCAGTCCTTTACAAGGAGCGACTGCCCTATCTGACCCCCTCAACCCAGTTACCCGGGCAACCCAATACCGCTTGGTTAGACTTACTGCTGCGGCTGGTGTCAGACTTACTGGCTTCTAACTACCCATTACGACTGCCAAGGATGTTCTATGACATCCAGAACCTACAGTTTAACGTGCCATCAGAAACAGTCGTTGGTGACCAAAATATGCTTAGAAAGTACATACAAACTTAGAAAAGTTGCATTGGTACTTGTCTGACGTGGAATCGAATCCACTCATACTTGAGAGGTTGGTTCTTTACCCACTAGGCCACCACTAGTTTTTGTATGAATCTGATAAATCGAAAACAATCACAATAATAGTTAATCCAATAGTTAATATCAATAATGACATCATATTAGAACTTGACGGCAATTATTCCCTTAAAGTATCCTAAAATTGTCATGACAGTTAGTGGAGTAGGCCTACAGGAGAAACTACGGTAAATAAAACGCGCCGAGAACGAGAACACTACCTCACAGGTGGCGTGGACATGTGTGCATGTCATGTATGGAATATACTTTGAAGCGCAATATCTCAGGAATGGTAAGATTTAGGAGAAAACTGTTAATGCCATTTTTGTAGAAAATTTAAAGATCTACGATTTTGGTCTGATGTCTTTTTTTGATAAAACTTACCGTTTTCGAAAAAAAATCAAAAAACCTAAAATTTTGACATTTGACCTCGAATAACTTTTGATGCACACATGGGATCGATGGGGACTTTTAGTATTTTATTTATAATGATCAAATCTAGCTCTCCACCAAAAATCAGCTCTGTGGGAATTTTTGTTATTTCAAATGTCTATTTTGACCGGGCTATAAGCGTTACATTGAAACTTTTCTATTTCAGTCCTAATAACTTTTTGAAAGCTTTTCTAAATTCAATATTGAAAATGGTATAAATTAATGGATTTACTGTTGAGTTGGCATACCCTAGCCACGTGATTACATTAATGAGCCTTAGACTAGGACAACAAGATGAGCAAAAGGGTAATATTAAATACATTAGGAAAAATGGAAGCCAACAGACAACAAATACACCCATAATGATCCCGAGAGTCCTCGCAGCACGGCGCTCCTTAGACAGGGAGATCTTTTGCTTTTGTTCAATGAACTGATTTACTACGTCGCCGCTTTTATTGACACTTGCCAACAAAGGTTTCTCCTGCTTCTTATTTTTGTGGCTCATTTTCTTTAAAGAACCAACTACTTTCGTTTTATAACTTCCACAACTACCTGGTGAAACGTCTGCTTGCATCTGGTTCATATTCGATTCAATCGTTTGGCGCGCAACTGGATCATTCAGTAACAGAAAAGGTACAAAGAAGTTTTTCTTTATATCTATAAATGCTTTTCTCTGACATCTTTTAATACTCGCTCCACTGTCGGATTCATTGTCTGAATCGTCTCTATTTTCTTGGCTTTCTTCTTGACTTTGTATTACCAACACTGGATTTTTGTTTTGAATGCGCGTTACTAGTACTCGTTTTCTTAATCTTTTTCTTGCGGCTATGTATATTTTGATATACACTATTGTCATAATAAGAAGAGGAATAAAGAATGATCCGAGCGATGAATACACGACATAACCGGGTTCTGAGGTCAACTGACAAGGAGTATCTGCGGTAAACTCATCTGGCCAATCATTCCAACCCAAAATAGGTGGTGAACTTATTAACAAAGACAGGATCCATACTCCAATTATTTGGTACACTACTCTTTCCAATGTCCTCTTATTAGCGTAATTAATTGGATCTGTTATTGCCCAGTATCTGTCGAGAGCTATAGCACACAAGTTCAGGATCGACGAAGTGCACGACATTATATCACAAGTCAGCCACATTTTACACAATTGTTTACCCCACAACCATCGTCCTAATGTCATGTACGCAACATTTAACGGCATCACTAACACTGCTACTGCTAAATCGGCTGCTGCTAACGACACAATAAAAAAGTTTTGCACTATTCTCAAGGGTTTATATGTGAAAACTCCAAGTATTACCAGGATGTTTCCAAAAACAGTTCCTGCGATAACTATGAACAACATTACTATTGTAGTTAGTGCTTCCCATTCTGGGACGGCTATTTCAAAGCCAAAACTTGAGTTGTAGAGAAGGTTAGTCGAATAACATTCTGTTCCCAACGACGAATTGTATAAGGAATCATTATTGTTGAATGAAGAAACATTATAGACGTAATAATAGTCTACATTAATCAAAATGTCATTCATGGCGCTAAAATATAATGATTCTCTAAAATATGCGCAAAAGTATCTTTAATTAATTTTCCATCCTTGTCACTCGGAAACCGAAAACGTAGGAGACCCTCGTTTTTCATTTATTACACAAAAGTTGATTGTTCTCCTGTGCCGTTAATTAATTAAAGAATCAAATGGATACATTTTTACTATTCACTTTTGGTATTTTGAAATACAATAGCTGCGGAATCGAATAATTCTTTGCAGCCAAACGGTTCGTACGAGACTGGAGGCCTAGGGGACTTTAAAAGTCGACCCACATAGCGGAGACACTTGTAAATAAACTACATGCATAGTTAACCGTGTATATCTAACGTGTGTTCTCACGACAAAGATACAAAGATCTTTGTATATAGCCATGTCAGTGTCGTGGACGCCTGGGGCAGTGTGAGAGCTTTCAGTCTATTTTTATACGACTACCTATCTAGAGCACCTTTCGTGGGATTACAGATGACCTGTAGATAGGTATAAGTATGTGGATATTATTTCTGTTCAAATTCTAGTGCAGCTATCGAATGTGAGAGTTAGATTGGGTATAAATATTTTATTGTTTCGAGTATCTACGTTTCATGTAGGTACAAACTTAAGCGATTTTTTTTTGGAAATAGAACGTAACAAGGAAAAACATTGAAATTCCGAAAAGTCGTGTTTGTTTTTTATCTATCCATCTACCTACTAACAGTTTTTACAGTTACAGGGAACTATACTACAAAATAAAATTCCATAAAATATTTCATATTTTTTTTAGATAAGAAGGCTCGCGGCCGTGCGCGGTTTTGGCCCGCTTTATTAGCAAAGATACCTTGTCGTGGTACTCGTGTCATTGAACCTAATCCAACCTAACTTCTAATTGAATAATCAGTTTCGCAAGACGGTCCTTCCATGTTTATATGGTAAGGTATATACGAAACTCCCCGGTTAGAATGGAAACTAACCTCAATTTGGGTTGTTAACAAAGTGCTTAGTTGGGTAGGGCTCGGCAGAACTAAAAATTAAATCATTTTAGGTTACCATTCCAGTTCCTATATGGTAGGTAAGCGGAGGTATCTTAGTAAATACCTCAAGTACTCTCTTGTGTAGGTATTACTGCCTTATGTAGTCCCCTTAAAGGCTCCAGCAGACCGGATGCGTAATGCGTAACCACGTCGTAGTCACGCGCGTAGTTACGGCGTAACCATGAGTTGTAATGTATGGAAATGTATGAGACAGGCCACACTGCTTGCGTAACGTAGACACGCGCGTGGTTACGCAAGCGGTGTGGCCTGTCTCATACATTTCCATACATTACAACGCATGGTTACGCCGTAACTACGCGCGTGACTACGCGCGTGGTTACGCATACGCATCCGGTCTGCTCGAGCCTTAAGTGTTTCCTTATGTACATACCTACATAGTTACATTTTTTACACCCTTATGAATGACCCCTAACTAACTACCGCTCTTTTATGTAGGTACTTCGTTATGTAGTCCCTTATCTAACTAATCCATAAGGTACAGTTATCGGCACGGATATTGAGCCCTGACCTTCACCTGCGCAGAAGCGATTTACTGCCTTATTGCCTTATGCGTACGGGTGCGCAAAGCGATCCCCACTCATCCGCCGAGAGCTCAATATCCGTGCCGGTAACTATACCGACTACCACTATGTACTCCCTTAGGTACTACCTTACCTTAATTAATATGAATTTCCAACCTTTGGTATCGGATAGATATAACATAAAAAAGTAATAATAAAACGATGTTTTACGTTTCCAAACAAAATACCTCTGCTGAAAAAAAAACAGTCATCGCACGCCATCTATAGCTCTCTTTATTAGATGAATAGACCGGAGGGCAATCTAAGTATCATTTGTGAACGGTAGAGGTCACTAGTCAGAACTCTTATGTATCGCTTTTATTAAAAAATCCTTCAAAAATTTGTTTTAAGTACTCTTTAAAATATTTTTGATAAATGATAACTCATCATTTAAATAAGAAAACAAAAAGTTATATTTCAAATTAAATTCTGGCTGCTTGGAAAGGAGTGGATATTAAGACTGTCAAAAAAGTTTAGCAACAAGTGGCGCTTGTGTGCTATGCTGTTGCCGTTAGAGAGAAAGAGAAGTCCGATCCGATTATTTTGATTCTCATGTGACAAGATTTTTTCTGTTTGCAGTTCTACACCTTTTGCGCTAGCTGTCAAAATATTTAGCGGAGACGAAACGCGACAAACACAGTTTAGTAAAATATCGCGTCTAATATTGCGCTTGCAAAACATAATAATCAGCAAGAGTAATATACAAAGTGTCTCCTGTTTACTTAGGTGTATTGTTCAAATGATAAGTGCAACATAATGGGGTGTTTATCGTGGATCCGAGGTATGACGTCCAATCTTACTGACTGTTTTACTCAGATATTGGATATTTTCAGTGTTTTAATTAGCTTAACGATCACTTTAATTACATTTTCACGATGTGTCTGTACGTGAGTTCTTTGTTGCAACGTTTTTCTATTGCTGTGATGTACCGTGCGTATGACCTTTTCCTTGAGTTAATGTTATTAAAACGCTGCGTACGTATTTGCATTACGACATGGTATCAATTACATAGGCAACATATTTGGCTAGAAAATGACTACCTAAGTTAATAGCAGCCAGTCGACCTCCCTCGAAGATACGCCTCCCCTAAGGTGTGAACCTATTTATAGCTCAATCATGATTGACTTTTACTGGAAGCAGACACTATACATCACATACTTACCAATTTTATTACTGTGTTGATGCTATAATTTTGCCATACAACATTAAAGAGCACTAATAAGTACACTATTATTATCCACACCTTATCTTTACCAAAAACCCAATTTTACCTATAGGTACTCCATACATTTTCCTCATGTTTAATGTAGCTAATAGCTTTTATATACTGATAGGAATAACACAATTCAAACTTATGATTACAGGGTTCAAAATGCCTTTTCCTTTTAAAGATAAGGAATTGAACAAAATAGCAGCACTGTTCAATGTGTCCACATTTCTCCTGACTTGTGCTGCTCTGGTTCAGCCCAGTTGGTTCAGGATCAAGGGCCTGCACTGTACACAGAGCCTGTCTTTAGCACAATTCTTCTCATTTGATAATGATGATGATGACGATAGTCGCCAGAGTATTGAGTATGATCCTAGATCTGACTATAATGGTAAGTTTGATGAAACGGTACCTTTCAACCTACCTACACTTTGAAATTCCATACCACAAATAGATTTCATACATTTCTTTAGACCCATTTGCCCATGTTTTAAGAAGAAAACTGATATGTATGTTGTCTGTAAACTTGTACTAAAACAAACACCCAAGTCTGCTGAGGCAACAAAAGAATTTATCCTACGTCACTGGGGTCACCTCGAATTCAGGCAAATGCTACTGGTTTTCCTTTTTAGAAATATTTTGCTCATAACCATGTAAATTCATGTTTCCTCTTAAGCTGGACTGATAAAGAATTGTATTTATACATATATATTTAACAATGTTTTGCAGGTTTACCTCCATGCACAACACCAGAGACTATTACACTTATGAGAGTTCTAATATTACTATGCTTTATGGTGCTATTGTGCTCATGTATTGGTACCCTGATCAACCTCACAAGCCTCAACAGTAGAGCCATCAAGATGTTGAGAAGGAATGCCATTCCAAGCATAATGTGTGTATTTTGGGTCATAGCTATTGTCGGAGTATGTTACTACACAACTGTTGTGCTTGGAAATGCAAACAACAGTGATCCAAATACAATACAAGTGGATTATGAGTATGGATTCTATACTATTACAGGGGCTGGTGAGTTGCATACCTTAAACATTGTTGCAAAACGAAACAACCAATTGATTACTAAATAGCAACCTTTTAATTTAAGTCTATTGCTACTCATATCAATGAATAATAAAAATAGTTCATTCAAATGTTGTTTTTAGAACAAATTCCTTATTATACTTAGCTTAATGCTTGAGTTGCTACAAAAAAATGATAAGGCCATGGATTTCCTATGTGACAAGGTTGGCCAGTTGTTGAGTTTTCCTGTTCAATAATTCTTAACAATCTGCAACTTAAGCAAGTTACAAATTAATATTAACAGAAATGTATGTTGTGTCTATTTATAAAATATTATAATTCTGTAATTAATTGCTTTAGTCAGGGGATATTAGTATTTCATTTTAATCAATTATGAATTTCATTAACTGAATATTTAAATATTACAGGTGCACTGGCCTTGTTAGCATCTGCTGCCAACCTTTGGGGTGCTCCTTTATCTAGTGATGAAGATGTTCAAAGGCGAAATTTAATGGAAGACTGGGATGGATATGAAGCACACAGTGTAGGCCCCACGCCTGCCGTGCCCACTTTGCCGCCGTACACGCCTAGTGCCGACTATGTGCCCACCATACACCCACCGTACGCACCACCAGTACTCGGAACACAACAATATTTCCCATTTGATGACCTGTCCGTTCTTCCACCGCCTCCCCCATATTCTCCTTGATTTCCCTAAACTTATCCAGTTCACTTCTCGAATCACCCAAATATTGATGTATTTTTAGTTTGTAATCTACAGTATTTATTATTTTAATTTTATCGGCATAATAAGTCCAATGCTGAAGGTAAGTTAAGGCTTGTGAGATGTTTGGAGCCTCTATGGAGCTGCTGAAGAAGTTTTTGCTAAATAAAATTGAGATCTACAAATTGCTGAATGCCAAACATATTGATGTTTAGTTATAATACGCACATGACGTAATGCTGCTAATATTTTTGAACAAAATTTGTTACAAATATATTTCGCAAAAACTCGTGCTAGCCAAACTTCTAATGAAAGTATGATGGAAGGAAGTAATCTCAGCTGTTATGGATAAAAAAATGTTTAAAGGATTTCTGACTTACAAATCCAAAGTTGGTAATATACGTTTTTTACTTTAATTGTGATGAATGTTTCTTTATGTTAAATTTATGCATAGGTAACCTTAATTATATCTACTCTAAAACGCCTAAAATCTAAATGGAATTTTGGTTTATGTATGTATATATTGTGGTTGTGAGTTAATTAATGACTACTGTTCACTTCTACATGTGATTTGCCATTTTAGTGCCTATTCATGTCGTATTTCTCGAAATGCTTTAAGATAAAATAATAAAAGTTCTGTTTATTATTTATAGCCTAATTAGGTGGTATAATTTTGTAGATTAAGGGCCGATTAACACTAATTGTAACGATTGTATATTAATGAAATGTACCCCATCATTGATTCAGTCTGTCCACTGTTCCAAAAATGATCATATGACTGGATTTACCTGGTACGTTTGCATGTTCTCCCGTTACAATAACAGACTACGTGAATGACTATGAAATGCCAAATGTATTTATATCTCCAAACGTTTACCTGTTTCGTGTTTACGACTTTATCTTATCATTACTAATACTTTAACAAATAGATTATCTTTGAAACACTAATTGCACATGCTTTAATTTCGATAATGGGACACTATCAAAACATTATTCCCCTTGTCATTAAGTTACTTTGTATTGGTCTCATATTGAAATGATAAAAGGGTCATTTTGTTACTACATGTGTATAACTCTTACCTACTTATGATTTAATGACCCCTTCCAATATGAAATTAAAGCAATCCATCACTTAATGCCTTTAATGTTATAGAATGGTATGATGCCATTGTAATTTAGTAAAATATTGTTAAATTAGATGATAAATACTACTAATACTTATTTTTGCATTACAATTAATATGTTGCAAAATAAAACAACAAACTACTAGAGCCAAAACAATTGTGTATTTTAAGGGCATGAGTCAGGGCATAATTAAACAAAAAATATCGAGAGATCTGTCTCATCCAAAAGATACAATGTAATGAGCTTTTTAGAATCTAGTAAATATAATTTGTGGTCTTGACTGCCACAAATAACTAGACAAAATATACCTAAATTTAAAATCGATGTATGAGTAATAGTAAATAGTAATGGTAGCATCCCTGTATAATATTCATGTTACCAAAAATATAAGCATGTTATTAGTTTTATTGTTTGTTAATGTATAGATTCCTTATAGGGGTAAGAATAGTTATTCCTAGTATATCAACTGGGAAGTTTATTTTTACATTAAAACAAGAGTAAAATTTTATTTTTGTGTAAGACCAATATGCAATACATATCTATAAACAAAATTGTTTTTTCCTTCTAAACAATCTCCTGAAATCTCATCCTGTAGTATAAAATTGTTGCTTGCAATTGTTTATATAGGTACCCTATGAATTTTCTACCATAAATTAGTACACAGGTACTTTTTACCAACTTACTATAAAATAGTGCATATAATTAAAATAAAAGAACCTCTTGATGACCTAACAGTTTAATGTCATGGTTATCTATTTACAGCAATAAATAAATGAAAATATATCTCAAGCATGGCAGTTTTAAGAAATCATAAAACAATTTATAAATCTACAAACATGTATTTACTTAAATAGACTTATAAAATCACCATGTAATGATTTAATTTCTAAATGAGCAAAATTATACAAAAAAATACTTTCAATAATAACAACATCAAATAAAATTAACGATCTAAGTGTATTTTTATGAATAGATATTTATTCACATGTCCATTTCAATTATAAATCTTTCAGTGCACTCAAGTCAAAGTGAGGCAGAGCCGCTCTGTCCGCTACATTGATAGGTCTTCCCAGCTGTGGCTCCTTGGATGTAGGCATTTTTTGAATAAAATCATTTTGAACACCTTCATTTCCTAAATTGATATTGGAAAAGTTCCTTTGCAATAAATCATTCTGAGTAGAAGGAAGATTCAAATACTTGACCCTTTCTTTTTCTAAATAATTTACCCTCTCTTTTAAGGTGATGTTTTCATCCTTAAGTACTTCTGCTTGCATTACTAACTGTTCCACAAGAGAATGTAGGTTCTGATTCAGTATTTGCAACTCCTCTATAACAGTTTCCTGACCCTTTTCATTCTTCTTACCATCTACAACATCAGTTTTAATAACTGCGTCTTTCACTTGGCCTTGTTCAGCATTTCTATTGATTAAAGTGTATAACAAAGAATCTGCTTCATTTATTGTTCTATAAATAGCGACTTGGACTTTAGAACTATCATTTGCTTGAATATTGTAGGTAGGATCTTTCCCCAAACCTTTGATATTGTCCATTGCTTTTTTGACTCGTTCGTATTGTTCCTTTTTGTTCTTGATGAGATCTTTTTGTTTGAGATGATAACTGTGTTGCAATGTGATAGATTCAAGTGCGACTGACGACGTCGTGGACTTCATAGCGTCCAGTAATAGTTCAGCAGCATTGTGATGGCACTGCATCGCCTCGTCATACCTATTGTTTATCAGGTGCGCCTCAGCACGACGGTGTTGTTGATGGGCCTGCAAACAGGAATAAGCATTTACTAGTTTCAAGCGGTAGTATAACTTCCCCATGGAATAAATTGTAAGAATTTAGTCATTACCAGATTAAGTGGATGTGATTCCATTACTCTATTTTACTACAAAACTACTTTCCAGTGAAAAAAAAACTATTTATTTACTACTGTTACTGAATGAATAATATTATTATGTCAATGTCAAACAAAACTCTTCTGTCAAACCTTGAGAAAAAATTGCCATTATCAAAAAATATTTTTGAAGCTGCAGAAATTCTTCGTCTTGAAACAAACCGTGAAATTCTGTGTTTTTTATTTTGTACATACAGGCAAATCATCAATGAATTTTGGAAGCCTTTTTTAACATTTACCTGAAGAATTTCTGCACTTCTATAAATCTCATTCTTTAGGCACTTAATACAAAAATGACTAGAATAGATCAGTTCTTCATTAATGAACCTTTATTTTCAGATTCAGATGTCCTTTGCCGCCTATTTCGACTGAATGTCCAAAACCTCCTCCAGGTTCATGACCATGAATTTTGGATACCTGCTTACTTGTAGTTCCCAACTACACTATCTTTTATTCCTGCGACAACGCCACAACGAGTGAGTGGTAGAAATAGAAACGCTTTTGTCTATTAGAAAAGAGTTTCTCAAAATGTTCCTGACTTTACCTGTGACAGCGTGGTTGTATCGTTGTATTGTCACTTTATTGTACTAATTCCAGAATAAAATTCGGCATGATTACGCTTCTCTGGAGATTTATTTATTTAGTGCTGTGATTTCGTACCTACATACCTTCCAATGACACTTCAAAATGCAGAATTATCGTAATTTATGTACTTCCTGGACGGAAAAGAGCGAACAAATATTATTAAACTGTTCAAATAATACGTCTATTGCGAGAAAAATACTTGCTTATAAATTATTTTTGAGACCAATTTTGATTTATAATTGGTTTGAAGAAGGGTGCAACAGGCATTCAAGATCCCTAGAAGTTCAAGCATTAAGACATATATTCCAAATAAATGATGAGCGTAGGCTTTACAAACAGTTCACAGATATTGATGTGACCAAATACATGAAGTTACAAGAGATACGATGGAAACGCTCAACTGGAGCCAAATTAAAAACCATTCGCAGACTGATTCATGCACTATCTGGAAATGAGTCTGACACATCAAGATATTTCACCAGGGCTTGTGATAAGCAAAAAAACCAGAATAGCTTGTATAGCTCTTGCTCTGTGTTAACAAGTATGAATTCTGAAACTAAACCGTCCGCTGCTGTTGTGATTCGAAGGAGCATCCGACAAGAAAATAAAAGAAGGCTTAAGAAAAGCAGACGTTGACTAACTTTTTTTCATGCCAGATTTTCATTTCCTACCATCCTGTAACCTGTACCAAGCTCTTCTTTACGTAAGCAAGTTTTAATAAAACTACTTGCAAATAAATTATGTGTTAAATACCTGCTGTTTCTTAATGAGCGTATGGATTTCGCAAACGGATGTACCTAAATGAGATTTATAAATAAGGATTAGGAGAATGGTATCTTTTAGTTAACTACCTAACCTACTTTGTAATTTGAATTTCAGTACCTACGTAAGTACATCATGGAAGTTATTTTCATGCAGCTTTTTAGCTCTAAGGTGTATTCAAAACTGGAAAAATAATGACAGAAAAAAGTCTTAAACATTTTAATATCTAAGTTAAATATTTCTTACTGAATCCAATAATTTTCGATTAATTTAATTTTTCTTTCTTCTTCCGACTTCAGTATCACTTCATCTTTGCCCTACCTTATTTATTATCTTTAAAAAATGGTAGGAATTCACTTTTGCTGCTCTTTATATCTCAAGGATATAAAGATTGTTATCGTTACTGATCCTGAAATGTCGGATTGACTGAGGGATTACTGTCGCCACCAGAAGTTCCACATTAGTACCTACATTGCAGCAAATAAATCATCCTGGTGAGTCATCCATACTATTTTTCCGTGAAGAAGCAGCTGCCTTATAGTCTATCAGTTCTATATTCTGTTCTGTGGGAATATCCGGTTGTGAAAGATGCGCTCTAAACCTCTTAATTCGTACTTCATCGCAAAAACGAATACACGCATGCCGAAATCGTTGCCGATGTCTCCTTAGAGCTACTTCTTCGCGTTCCAGCAATATCGAACAACATAGACGTTCGTTCTTTATATGATCTATGACATCACTTGTTCGATATTTACTATAAACGGTCCTGATATTAGGTTTTAATTTGTTAGGATGCCTGTGAGGATAATTTGATTTATAAATTTCAATCAAGACACTACTTTCAAAACGAATCAGTTTTTTTGAACTACATTCGTCTAAACACCAAAGCTCGCAACCGTATGTTAGTATAGGTCTTACAAACATTCTATATATTTCGAATTTAGCACGACAGTGCAAGGCAGGATTGCATAATAAACTCCAGTACCGTTGACACCACAATTTTGCGCATCTTAGTCGTTCTGTTATTTCGAGATTCATCTGGTCTCTGGATAACTGCATGGTTTGGTCTAGGTATACCTAGTTTATGGTGGTAAATAGGTTGCATTGCTGAAATTAACTTTGTCACTCCAAATAACGTATCTTCATCATTGCTTGTTAAAAATCCTGCATATATCTTATTTATATTGTACTTTGGGGGTAAGTGTATAATAGTGTCATTCAGTGTCAATTTTATATCTGTCATTTATGCCAAGAAACATGACCAGAAACCAGGATTTTTTTTTAACAAATCACGATATCAATCAGGTCTTATGAAAGTAGTTGGTAGGTACCAATCTTCTTCTTATATATAAAAATGAATTGATGTTCGTTCGTCTCACTAAAACTCGAGAATGGCTGGACCGATTTGGTTTATTTTGTCCGATTTGTTCAATTTTGGTAGAGGTCCAGGGAAGGTTTAAACGATACGAAGTTTGTTGGGTCAGCTAGTAAGGAATATAATAGGTAAGGAAGAACGTACTGGTAAATAGATACATATTAAAATCATTGTGTATATTTGCCTTGTGAATTTGATATTAAGAATCCAAGAAGGTGAGACACGGTTCCATTACCAGATCAATAATACATAATTGAACTTATGAGGTAAGTCTCTTTTCTTTTCGCCATATACATCAATGTTATCGGGTCTATTGTTTGAAAATTCACCGTTTGATTTCAAAACAAACATCTGGCATTAATACAACATTTCACACACAATCTATACTTTTTACCGTTAGAATCTTAGTCGCTTTAAACCGTTCGAATCTACAAGGCTTCTGAAATGATTAAATGCTATCTCACCTTAGCTTTTTTATGGAGGGTAGTGCACGGAACCGCTTCCCAGTGTTCTCTGACTGAAGTAAAGAGTCTTATGGAAGGGTGTGATCGTCTTACGGGGTTAAACATCACCAGTGTTGGAGGCACCATCGTCAACGACCATAACTGCGATGTTCTTCTTCCAAAACAAGTTTTCATGGAAGAGCCGTTATTCCAGTATCCATTGGCAGATTCAGTAAGATTGATCTAATTTTTCTTTTTGATAATTTTGGGTCAGCATATCATATATTTCTTCTCAAATCTCTCCGTTACGTTTATTTGTCGAGTGAGCTTCTTCTTCGTTTTTATTAAGTTGACTGTTGCAGAAAAAGTTCTACACTTTAATTATGGTTGACCCGGATGCACCGCCGCAGTTGGACGGTGAATTTTATCTGCACATGGTGAAATCTAACATACCAGTAAGTTTATGTATCTGAATATGAAGGAACTCTTGAGCTTCCATATAAATAAAGCTTACCAATGTAATTGCTCTTGCGATCTTCATAGAATATTTTTGTTTCAGGGATTAGCGTTGAAAGCTAAGGAAAGTAGTAAAACCGTTGGCATAGATTATAGGGGTAAGTCCTGCCCTTTGTTGAGCGAAAGCTTCTGGAATAATATCTTACGCATTCAACCTTTTTAACTCTTGTACGCTCTAGGGTACAAACCACCAGCGCCACCTCGCGGCACGGGGCCACATCGCTACGTTATCCTACTCTACGAACAGGCCGATGGAAACAACTTCTTGCCCACTGTGCCTTCCACGCGACACCGATTCACTCTCGCTAAGTGGCTCGTCGGTAAAAACCTCTGTGGACCCGTTGCGGGAATTGAATTCAAGACCGAATTCTAGATGGCGTTAGTAGTTACGATGGCCACTGTAAAATTCTTGTTTTGATTCAAGCACAGTCTAGTATTATTGTAAAATCTTCAGCCTAAGTTTTATTTTAATTTGGACGATTTTGTTTGTATTAATAGTTATGAAATTTTCACACAGTCTTGTGATACGATGTTTTTAGTTAAGATTAAGTTAATTTGTTTCTGTTCTAAGATACATTAGGTACCAAAAATAAAATAAATAAGAACTTAAGTACATTTATCTTTATAAATTGTATAGGTAGTAAGTAGGTATAGAAGTATGTAGGAAGGTACTTTAGTTATTTAAATAATTACCTTCTATATTGCATTATTTCATATCATATTTAAATATGAGGAGATATAAGATGGTTCCCTGTAGCGTAACTAGCTTGTGCTATAAATTGTAGTTGATACATTAAATTGTAGCATTAAGATCGCCTAATAAGAATTAAATAAACCAACATAACACATTTTGGTTTTATTGCCTTCTCAGTATCAAGCTTAACGAACTTAAAAACGGGAATTTAGAATCTATTTCGAAGACGTCATAAAACCATAATTAAAATAAGGTTACGAACCTATCAACATTTATACAAACGCCATTTATAAAATAATTGAAAAACATAAAATATCCGAAGCTTTCAATAAAATACAAGTGACCACTTAAGCACATAGTACCTGCTAATGGTATAATTAAGCTAGTTGGTAAAGTAACCAAAAGAAATAAATAGATTTATGTTGCGCCGTATTTACAATCGAAGACAAATACTAAGGGTTAATTAAAACAACGCCCATAGGTACTCTTCGTGCTAAAACACATTTCTTTTATTTCATTTCAACGGACAAGTTGAAAAATAATGGCGGCACGAGCTGAGCGTAGGCTGCGCGCGCGCACGCGACACTTCCCTCTCACCTCGCGTCCCACGCGCCACCACCGTGCACCGCGCCTAATTTATATAAACAAATTATTTTCTCATCTCTAACTACTGGTTTTATCCAGCGTGATTTATCGTGGACGACCTAATGATATACATTTTCGAAAATCACCTTTTCGTTGGGAGTGTTGTTACAGGTCACCAAAATAATGCGAATGTCACGTGGTGTGACAGTTCTCGGAATAAGGACCATGGTCCATGACCCGGGTGGTCCCTCGCAGTTTTATAGTGGTACTTAATATGTCAATGTATTATAGCCGCCGTTGTTTTCGGACACTTTTACAAAGTATCACAAGGTTTAATTGTGTTTATGAAAGTCAATTTACTTTCAGATAAGTGTTGCTTTTAACATGACGTTAAAAATATGTCGTCGTTCTTCGATATTTATTGCGTGCTTGTATGTATTTTTTGTGTTGTCATATGGTAGTACATTGTAAGCTAAACATTAAGTTTTGAGCACAAATCAATCTGTCTCATGAGTCAGGATAATCGAGTGGATAAGTTTCTGCCGTAGCGTACAGTTTCAAATGTAACGGCACATAAAGTTTGTTCTAGGCTTCTCAATGAGAGTACAATCACGAAATTAGTTTTTTCTAACTCAAGTTATTCACGAATGGGAGTTAGGTAGCCGATTACACAAAACAATTTGGACTAAAAACAATTCAGTTACTAATACAGGAAATTAATCTCAGAATTTTATTTTTATTATTTGCAAGTATTTAGGTACAAAGTGGTACCAAATGACAAGACATTGATTAATGATGCTTTAATGGCGGTTATTTATCTACTCTACTAAATAATGCACTAAGTTTAAGAAAAAAAATGCTATCTGGTTGTCCTAGACCATGAATGATGACATTGTAGGGTCAAAGTTTTATTTTTAACTCGCAACAAAATACCAATGGGTACCCTTCAACCTTGAATTTCGCTCAATAAAAATATGTGAGGGCGAACTATTTATATTTGCAAGTACAATTTTAATTGGGACTTAAAATAATCCCCTGTAAGAGCAATTAGCGTAGGGAAAATTTATGGATATTTCGTATAAAAAACGTCGGTTTATCGAAAATATGAAGGCCAAGTGAAGCTTTCAATAACATTAGCTACCTGCTGAAATGCGTCATGTCTGGCAAATGTTTACAAAATAATGTCTTAAATTAGACGCGTAGATAATTGAGTGTTCATTTAGAAATGTCAGTGGTTTAACAATATAAGGTATCTCCTGTTAACAAGTGTCTTCTTTCACAACAATAAATATCTTTAGAAAAAGATACATTTTTCATTACGTTCAAAGAGTGTTCATTTGTACGTAATTGCAGCCTACGTTCCTGTAGCATACCTACTCAGTTTATTTCAGGATCACTGCTGTGACACATACCTACACCTTTGTGACTTTATTTTGCGGGTCACAATAAAAAAAAATGTCCTTAGTTTTGGCTAATTAATAATCCTAGCTAATAAATTACATTCATTGGAAATAACACTCAAGAAAATTGTTATAATTATTATTCTATCTAAATACACCGAGGTTGAATTAAATTTAGATTTTGTAAACACAAACTTTATTCCTAGAAATATATAATACTGAATGAATGATTAATTCTGGTTAACCACGAAATGACACACAGTGCTCATAGCAGGGCTAATTCTGGGAATATATTTGTTACAACATTATTTTTTATTCCGTTTTAGGTAGTATTAAGCCGAAGGTCTTGACTTAGTTTTGTTTTTGTAGCTATAGATCACAAAACAAGTGGATAACAATGACGTAATGCGACCAATGTATATACATATACCTAGATAGGTATATGATTCAACAGTGGGATAGACGTAAAGATTAATGAAAACAAAATAAGAGGAATAATGAATCAGTATTACTGCCTACCTATGTTCATTCATAAAAATCACTGGTGATAGGTCAAACCTTCAACTTGTAATACTAATTCTACTATGCTTACTGAAGATAGGTACCTGCAATAGTTGTAAGAAGAACTCAGCCAATACAGGTATGAGGTACATAAAGCCTTTATATTGTCATGGACTTTGATACACCATTAGAAATTGAATCAATTTAATTTCTATTATGACCATGAATTATTAATTCATTCAGAGATGACATCACCATCCCAAGGTTCCATGGAGCCTATCTTAATTAACAGTTCTGTTGAAAGGTAAAAAGAAACAAAACTTCGATGGCTATCTAATGGTTGAGTTGTCATATCACGAGGTTGGATGTCGCATCATTTTTGACAGGAAGCTCGTCTATCGTAAATTAATCGACATGGCTCTCCAGAAACACCAAATTACTGAACCGGTTTGGCGTGTGCGCGTTCGGTGACCCTCCGGAAATACTTGCGACGCAACACCCATAGAGAAACTCGCCACGTTTTTCTTAATATTCAAATGGAGAACATTACGGTGCATGATTTCGAACCCTCTATGTCATCAATATTCTACATTATATTGAAATTTTTGACTTGCAGGTGGTTTGCTTTTTTTTTGGTTGGGGTCAAATATGTTTCATACTTTCCCTTCACATAAATTAAACGACGAGTATAAACAGTTTACATGTTTGCGTATTTGTGATAAAATCTAAATATACTTACAAATTTCAATTGATCGAATGATTGAATCTAATATTTCTTCAGAGTGAAGCAGCTTACAAAACAAAGTCTCATTTAAACGAACCAATTTAGTAAATATTAATGGAAATAGAAACTAAGCCGTTAACTAACTAAAAAGATTCGTATATAAGATTAAACGAATAAACCTATTCATTTTAAATAGATGTAATAGATACCAGGAAAATACACTTAAACATGATCCTGTCATACTTAGGTACCTGCCTACTCAAATACATTTCCATATACCTAAACTAAAATATTTTATTTAGAGATATCAATAATTTGAGTATTATCGTCTATAAATAATAATTGCTGGAACCTATTTATATTAATAGGCATGTAGGCACTCGAGCCTACGTAAAAAAATATTTTCCTGCTCAATTTGAATTTCATAATACATTAAAAGTTTTCTGTAAGCTCATAGCAAGAACATACATTTTCATCGCGTAGGACGATAATACATATTATACCTATAAATATTTTGACAGTCAAAAACAAGCGAAGCTGCGGGCTATAACCAGTGAAGAACAAAATGGAGCCGTGACATTGGCATTTGCCCGCTATTTTCCTTATTACCTATTATTACATCGTCCAGCTAAAACGTTCAGTTATCGAATTACATACATTTGTTAAACGTGTAATTGACTTAATAAAATCATTAAACATAGTTTTAGTGGTTTGTCTTGAGGACATGAGCACTGGCCAGATTATACCAATTATATTTTAGAATTATACATAAGTATACACTCTAGGTAGGTTGTTATAAGAAATTGAATTTGAGTGACGTGATATTTCCATAACTGGATTTGAGATGTGAGATGGTTGCTTGCAGGACGAGTCATAGGCGATACATGTGGACCTGCACGTTTAGTAGAGCCCAAAATGGTTATATCTCTGTTGAGACAGAATTGCATAGTGATTAAGTACCTAACTTGAGACACAATGTGGTAAACTTTTTTATTTGAAAGTGCCGTTCTACTATTTTATTACTAGGTATAGGTACTTGTATTGCAATGCTTCAAAAGCCAATAAATATTCCAATTACGAACACACCACGCGGCTTCTGTTGACTAGAAATTTGTTCCACGTGTAAGATACTGCGAAGGCTTATAGATAGATTGATGGTCTCCAAATCCCTTAAAGCTTTACTCTAAATGATTTATATAGAAAACATGGTTGTTTACGTGTCGCAAGTGCTGTTATATGTGAAAAGCCAAAAGTTACGGCTTCCTTCCGGTCGCCCACGCTGCGCCCACGCCGGCCCATCGCCCACGCCACGCAGGTAATATCAATCAATTCGGCTAAATCCACTTCTATGATAATGCAACAGTTTCAAGTTTATATTGCCACATTGTGATCCGAAATTAGCTTGAAGTTTGAATTACTGCGACCACTGAAGTTGCTTGAAGAATTGCATTGATTTTACTTACCTACCTAGCTAGGAGCTGGGTTGTGCCAACCTGTTTTGATACTTAATATTTAATTGAAGAAATAGATAGCAGGTTTTCTATGTATGTAGATATAAATGAACTACAAACAAAGCAGATAACATGATTTAATCACGTAAATCATGTTGAGAAAATAATAAATTTTTCGTCACGTACTCACGTGTCTACAGTCTTCCCAAGAGCATTACATGATAAGACTAGGAGAAGTCGCTTATGCATAAGCTTCATAATAAATAGTGTCTTCGATAAGTGACATTGTTAAAATCTAAAAAAGCTCACAGCCACTTGATCTCAATTATATCCAGCTGATTTTCTTTTGGCTTACCATGTTTAGCATTAATACTTTAACAATACGCTATATTAGCAATATTTGTACAATAATGTATAGCCTATTTATTTCACCTTACCGGCCTTTGATACCAATATGGGTACCGCTCCGATTAACAAACAAAACAATATCTAATAACTCGAAAATAATCAAGTAAACATTATCAACGTGTGCTTTATTGTTAAATAAATAAGGCCAAGTGCGTTAGATAAAGTTACATTAAGAGAGTTTCTAATGCAGTCATCGCCAAATACAGCGCAAGCGCGGCCCGTTTCTCAATGGCCGAGATAACTGCGCGCGCGACGTCATGGTTAAATCTGAACGAAGGCTGACTGGAGGCGTTAGCGGAGCCCAAGCAATTAAATTAATTAATTATTTCCTTTCAAATTCGCTTGAATACATCAATATACTAACATTTTTATAGAACACGTGCCGTCTATAGAGACGAGCCGGATGATATTAATTAAATTATCAATTATATCAGATCAGTAATCGATTAAAAGATATCATGCGTAATAGTGAAGTCGTAATCAATAAATGTCGATTTATGATACACATATAATTATGTTTGAATTAGATCAGCTATTAAAATGTTTTGAAATCATGATTTCGCTGTTTAAACAAACACATAAAAAAGTAGGGTCATTTCGCCTGTTGGCGACCATTTAGTGCAGTTGGCAAGTTTGACGGCGATAATAAAAATGCTCCAGCACTCCTTTCCATGTCAAATTTGTGTAATGTATTCCTTATATACTCTATTTTAAGATTAACTTTCAGTTGTATTAGAAATATCTTACGTTTTCTATTTAAATCGATAAACCTCAAAATTAGGCGTTTTACCCAGTTTGCGTCCACAAAATCCAATTCGCGTCCACCCATGGTCCAGTTCGCGTCCAGTAGCTTAGAAAAGGAATATAGGGGTGATTTTTTTAAGAATTAATAAAGAAAGATTGTATTAGATCAATTTCTTTATTTAACAATAAACTTAATTATTAAAAGTCAACATTATCATCATTTAAAATTCACTTTAAAAAATAAAAATAATTCTTCTCAACATTGGTTTAAGTAACTTAAAATAAGATTAAACAGTATTTTTTTTTATTAAGATATATACGTGGTTATAATTAAATTATAATTATAATTTAAATATTTAATTATAATTTAATTATAACCACGTATATATATATATATATATATATCTTAATAAAAAAATAGAAAAATTATAATTTAATTAGAACCACGTATATATCTTCATAAAAAAAATGTAATTTAATTATAACCACGTATATATCTTAATAAAAAAATGTACTGTTTAATCTTAATATATTAAGTAATTTCATTTAAGATAAGTTCTTCGGATACAGCAAAAAAGAAGGAAAAGACAACATACACAGAAGAAGACTTAAAGAAAGCATTAAATGATATTCGAGAGAAGAATAAATCGATAAAAAAAATATTCAAAGAATATGCCTTGTCTGATAATTTATTGACTCAACAATTCTTTTAGTTGTATGTTTAGACAAAATTGTTATATTGTTTTGTTAATTTAATATGGCCAAAAACTTACTATAATCAACGCGGGTCTTTCCCTGTGATTTTAGGGTAAAATTAACAGAACTGATTACAGTTTATTTTTCAAGTTGCAAAATTAATTGCCTAATTTTAAGTTACTTAAACCAATGTTGAGAAAAATTATTTTTATTTTTTTAAAGTGAATTTTAAATGATGATAATGTTGATTTTTAATTTAAAATAACAAAAAAAAAATAAAAAATTTACTGTTTAATCCTAATATATTAAACAGTACCCATGTTTTAATTATTTTTTATAAGCAAGTATTTAACGAAAACAGTGGACGCAATTTGGTTTATTAGTATAGAGGATAGTTTTAGTTCGCGTCCATTGTGGACGCAAAGTGGATGTTTTGTAAAATTCGATGTAGTAATTCGCGTCCACCTTATTTTATTCGTTAAATATAAAAAACATTACCAAATTCATGAAAAACATTATACCTTTATTCATCATTAAACTGTAGAAATAGCTATCTATCCTAAAATTCACATAAAACAATATAAAACTTACCATCAAACACGCCGCTGCACACTAATTTTTATCTAAAATTCAACGTGTTTGCGCTTTCTTGTTGAAGAGCC
Source organism: Helicoverpa zea x Helicoverpa armigera (assembly GCA_033682625.1). Classification (NCBI taxonomy): domain Eukaryota; kingdom Metazoa; phylum Arthropoda; class Insecta; order Lepidoptera; family Noctuidae; genus Helicoverpa; species Helicoverpa zea x Helicoverpa armigera. The sequence continues at coordinate 2,039,127 of JAWIIS010000005.1, read as the reverse complement.
TAGACTAATTATTTTTTCTAAAAGGATTGGTTGGACGCACAGAACTTTTGTCTATCTGTGCGTGCCTCTTATACATTAACGTATTAGCGGTAATGATCTTTCGTTTGATTGGTGTGTTAATTATCTTGTTTTCGAAGTTTTTTTAAAGGAGATCGGCAAAATGGTCGCGAACTGGGCGATGGTCGCGAACAGGCGAAATGACCCTACCTAAGTACGTGTAGCTGCAATAACTACGTGATTTTGTAAACGTTTATTAATTTGCGTAGAGCTTAGCGAAAACTAGATAGGTATCTGCTACAGAAAGATACAGGTTTTATAACATTAAGCAGTAACCATTGACATGATATTTAGATTTATGCGTGGGTGTATGTCACTCGCTTTGAATGACCAGTAGGCGCTTATCAGCGACTGCGGGGAACTGTGCCATCTTAATGAAAGGTTAGGAAGTAACGCAACGCATGTGAGCGTGCGTTGACATTCTCTGTTAGCAAGGTTGGTGGTGGATGTTGGCGCCGGGCGGGCGGCAGGGCACGACGCGTCGCGATGCGGCGCGGTGCGCGGCCGTGACACGCGCGATGCCGCCGTGCGTAGGAACGCCACAAATTCGCCGTTCATTGATAAAAACCGACTCCCACTCGCGTCGCAGAGGCTCCATTCACCGGCGCCGCAGGTTGCGCAACGCGCATGCGTGGCCCTCCGACTCCCCCCGCGCCCCGCTCTCCCGCCGAAACCTTCATTCGAAGCACTAACAGCCTTCCGCAACGCTTGTCACTATTTCACCAGATGACGCGAATTCTAGCGCCTCGTGTTCCGTAACATTCATTCACAAATAAAGGCTTTAAGGCGCGTGTCAGATATTTTATTAAGCATTCCTGTTACTACCCATTCCCGATCTCAGAAATTGAATCGGATGATATGTTAGATTCTACGAAGTCTGCATTACCGGGGTACATCATGTTGGTCTTCCTGTATTGAATGCGTTTAGATTTTACAGTAACCTCACTGTGAACTACCTGCTCACGTATGATTTATACCGGGTATTCTGGAATCTCGATATGAAATCGGCATGAACTGCTGTCCTGACCTGCAAGTAACAAACATCAGATTTAGAAGTTAACCTTACAGCACTATTATTCTGCAATCGTTCTTGAATGAAACCGGAAATGGAGAGATGGCTGTACAATGAAAGATAAGACACCATCTATCTAATCCGCGTAATCGGCTCTTCTACAACAAAAGTTACATTTGAAGTATAAGTCTTAAGTAGGTAGCCGTAAACTCATAAGCCAAGCCATTGCCATAAAGATCTAGTAGCTTAGTTGAATATCAAAAGGTATCGAGTATAATATAAGCTCGATTTTAACGACGATTTTACATCGCGAACATTAAGTAGAGCCATAAACGGGTGAAGGGAATCTGAATTCAGATTATCGGTTTACATATCGTAATATAATATCATGATACTCACACAAGTAGAAGTCAGTTTGCTATCACCTTAACGTCTCGGAGAGTTATGCGGTGAATATTAATTGATGTTATTTGCGAATTTACACGCACTTTTAATAAATACGAGGTGAACTTACCAGTTGCTCGTAAATATGGCAGTGCATAAATTCCTTGCAATGTTTCCTTGTTTCCTATTGCCACGTGGTGATAAGATAAGAAAATTGTTCTAAACATCCTTTTATTTACGTTAGTTATGTGACATGGCAAGACAATGTCATGTTATTCATAAAAATCGATTAAAATACACGAAAAAAACAGCAGTGTGGCACACCTCAGATGCTGCTGGAAGGACCTTTTACTCAGCGCGAAAAACTAACTAATACATAGCATTATAATCAGCGAACAGAAACTTTGTTTTCAGTTACTTACGTGATTAAAATGAACTCTATATTTTTTGCGCTCAAAACATTCTAACAGTCGATATTTTAAATTTTGACTTAATATATCTGATATTAGAGGCAAAATTGTTACTTTGTCATGTTTATGATAAAATAACGATTATTAATAGATAACAAAACTAGCTTATTATTGAGGAATATTTTGTAAAAGCCACGTGAGACGTTGTTTCTTAGATACAGAAATGATATTAGGTATCCACAACGGAAGTCTCAATGACTATTTTTATGAGACATGGGTCAAGTTGAATGTGAAAAACAGCTTTTGCTATTTCAAGTTATAATAGATCCAGTATTATTAAAACAACGAATCGAGAATTGGGAAGTCCGAAATTTATTAATGAGGTGCATAAACTCCGCCCACACAATGTTTCCTGACTAAATCTAGATGGATCAGTTTATTGTTTGGACAATATATTCGCTGTCTTATTTATATTTCAGTTGTTAGCATTCCTTTTATTTACTTTACTCCTTACTTGTCGACCACTCTCTGCATAGCTTTTCAATTTAGGTAAGTAAAACGATTTATTCAAATAATAAACTTCAAATTAGAAAAAAGAAACAAAACGTATGTGTGTGTGAACCACGTTTGCACTTATTTTCCAATTTCTAATTGATTTACCCTGCAGGCAATTTTCAAATTATTTCGATCTGCGTTTCTTGAAATACGAGTTCACCGTCTAATTAATCAAATCAACGCAGAGGCACTTCGAAAAACGGTAAGTAGAGTGAGCGACAAATACGATATAGGTACGTACCCTAAATGCAGGTTAACGCACCTGAACCAGTTCGTAATTAAGAATACATTTAAATTCATTAAAAAGCATTAAACTTTCCTCGGCCAATACACATTCAATAAACGACACGGTAAGTGGGCCCATAAGTGGCTAAGTAGTAAGTAGCCGAACCTAATTATGTCGTGAGTACTTGTGTCGGTACCACAAATCTAACTACATATATGAAGCTTAACATAACAGTTAATAGTGCAATAATATCGATATCGTATTATCTAGACTAAGTACATATTTTTATAACCCGATTTAAACCTGGTTATCATTTTAATTATCGAGCAAAGCTTGCTTTATCTAGTGATATTATTTTTTATGTAATTATAATCCTCTTCGATATGCATATGACTTATAGTCACATACTTATTATTTTATATTACGTGCTTAGTAACGGTACTAAACTGTAAACTATGACAATCTTATGTACTTAATTAGGTATCATTAATATTATAAATCCGACTTTCAGTAGGTACCTCAGACAAATATTTTCATATTTTCTCTCTAGGGTATCTATATAACACTTATAAACTAATAATCCCACCGTGTCTAATCAGGAATTAGATTCCATTTAAGTCGAACCATTAATTTTTATGTCGAATTTGCATTGAATTATTTAAATTAGCTCACATAAAAGTATTTCAGCATTAATTCTTGGTTTTTATGTTGAAGAGAATGGAAAATGACCCGGAGTATAATTAAGTATGCTCATTTACTAAAAGACGTCAGAAATGTCGATAGAATTTTTATTGACTGGAGGCGATAATGAATAGGTGTGCCTCTGTGTTGCGATGTTCTCAAAGTGTCTAACATAGTGTGCCATGAAGCTCAGTGACGCTTCAAGTGTCACGACTACACTCACAAGTTCGCGCGAACTCCCCGCTAGAAGAGGTCAAGGCACCATTTTGTAGATATAATGTTTCAATACAAAGTGATTGTTGTCGAGGCCCCAAGTCAGGGTTATACGCAAACTAAGCTAAGTAAGTAGGTAGACAAGCAAGAGCCGATCATTAACCTAACCTCAACATCTCATTTCAAATTTCACGACTCAAGATTCAAACAGGAAATCGACATTTACTGCAGTAGGATAGAATTAAAAGGTATTAGATCTCAGTATCTGTTTGAGACAGTAATGATAGTGAAGTACGAGCATATAATGAGCGTTATCGCTGGCAGGAAGTGAGAGGTTGATGGTGCAAATGAAAGACAATACGACTGTATTGGCAAATAATGCGTTTGTTTAGATAGGCGCGTGCGGCGCGCGGAGGCGTCGCGGCATGAATGGCCGCGCGTGATTCACTACGGCCCATTCATAACCGACGCGCGCGCATCACACGCCACGAAAATCAATTCAATGCCACTTTATGCCGTGCTGCAATACGTTTGCGAAATAACGAATCTATTCTCAACTAAATGCCCATCACGGCGGGTGTCGCTCTCAGTACTGTTATGCGATAAGTGCATTTACGTTAAGAAGAACTGAGATGATTAGAACGCAGTTTTCACAAAATTAATCAATTTTGGTACCTGTTTCTAAAATACGCTAAAATTAAATTATATCAAAACTTAGGAATACGAAAAGAGCGCCTATTAAAGATTAAAATCACTAGTTACCTAATAATAAAATTGTATCAGAACATATTTACCACTTCATTCATAATGTAATTCAATAAATTATCAAGCTGTGTAATTCAACCAAGGAACCTCCTACACGAAGCCTTCTAACACAGAAATACTAATTTACACATCTGATGAGACTGATTATGTAAAATCTATGTATGTAGGTCTTAAACTGTGAACTTCTATCATGTCTAAACTTAGCTTAGCTAACCTCAAAGTTAAGTAATCTGGCTGAGAAGAAACTTGCAGTGGAACAATACAAAGGCCGATTAATACTTAAGTATTACATAATTAGGAACTTGTCTCAACTTCTGGGCATTAAAATATTTATCGCATTTCTTACCAGAATATAATGTTAAAATTTTACGTCAAGTGTAAAAGCTCTCTTCGCCAGCCTGACGCCGTAGGCTCGTATATAAGTACAGTTGGTTTGACTCGAAGGCAAAAGGTTATGAGATTTCAACCCATAGATTTGCTGATAGCATTTAACCGGACGGGTAATTGTTTGGTGAACGGGCTATTAATTTTATATAATGGCTTCAAGTCCACATTAAAGTTACCTAACGAAAATTATGGTACGGACCTCATGTCAGACTCTATAGAAAACTTTTATGCTGCACACAAAAAGACTGAATGAGTTATAGCTTTGTCTTGTGTTCGTGTTGTTCAAAAATAATTTTATTTGTACGTATAAATATTTATTTTCCTGTTACGTCAGATTTCTCGGCACACGGCGCGAAAGCTTTATTGATTTCTGACACATTGTACGCTTTTCATAGAAAAAGGTAGGCCCATTTAGTGCATCTGTATTTAATTGCAGAATTGCATGAATGCTATCCATGTACCTCTTCTTCTCATCTTTCCACATGGCATTGTGTGTTAGATATCGGAAATGACCAAAACGGTACAAATAAATCTACCATGGAAAAACTGAAAGCTTATAATAATTTTTAAATAGTCAAGAAAACACTTTAAAATGGTTAAGTATAACTAGAATGCCTGTCTAAAAACCATTTTGAATAGCAATGTTTAGGACTTTCAGATTACCCCATAATTGTCTATCAATCAGATACATCGTAGCTACCAATACACCAAACGATTGCGCAAAACATTTCATGATTCTAATACTTCATTGTTCAGCAACGTCAATGAATAAGACCTGTTTTAGATTGCAATGGTAGCGACATACAAGCAAAATATATTACACAATAAACAACTAGTGACTCCATAAAAGTTCAGTGTGACGATAAATGGAAATAGTATCAGATTATGTGACCATACGCCGATATTTACAACACACAATTTGCATGAAAAACAATCACACATGGCACAAATGGGAAATGTTCTACAGAAATGTGCCGAACAAGGGCATCTATAGCATTTAGTTAGGAATAGGTAAACAATAAATAGTTGAACAAGGCGTTCGAATGTGTTTACAGTTTAAGTGGCCGGCAGATAAGGGCTGCCATACACTAGAAGTTGTTGCCAATGTAAACAAGATCCGATTAGAGCAGTCCATGAATAATCTGGCTTTATTTAGTACATATTACCTATTATATTCATTTTAGTAGCTGTTTTCAACTGTCAGGTTTGGAAATGGCAGATTAGACAGTAAGTTTTCTGAAAGCATTCCGTATTTGTGTTCCTTCTTTAGGACCCAGACAGGATACATGATTAGCAAGGTTTGGACCGCCCAAGTTGTTTATGTGTTCCAACTTAACTTCTAAGAAAATAATAAGTAAAATAATACTATTATTATCACACCTCAACATCAGTATTCGTACAAAGTTTCAAATAACACTATTAAATTCCCACTTTAGTTGCTCAATAATATAAACACTGCGCGGATTAGTTTTATAGTGCGATAAGTTATAGATAACCATTGGAAAACACAAGTTATTATGGAAAATAAAATAATAAACTTTAAGTAAATATACCATAGATGTCGCGATTTATAACGACATTATAAGCAGGTAATCTGTGTTCGCAATTAAGCTTCAAGATTAACTTTGTGATGTCATTGCAATTCAATACAAAGATGTTAGAGATTATTACATATGTGATTTAGCTTAGTTACCTTAAGGAATATGTTTGTGTTTTTATCTTAAACTCTAAATTCATTCTGCAAATGTGTACTAGCACAGCTTTCAAGTCTGCAATCATTCTTTCAGGAATTCGAGACACACGACGTTTCACTAAAACCAGGTATATTTTTAATCCTATCTAATATTAAGTACCTTGATGACTTCACCTTCTTTAAGGGCCAAAAATAGCATAATACCTCCCACCTTTGCACTTTCAATGGGATTCAAAAATGTAGGCTATCCACACATAAGCTCCGGCATATTAAATTAAGTAGGTATTCGTGTAACAGCCGGTGGCCGATGGCCAAGTTCATATCAGTTTTCGGTCACGATCACCATGAAGGCTAGCCACGCAATAAACATCCATAATTTACATCGCATTATTGCCCACGGCTCAACGAAGTTCCTGGTTGGCTTATTTAAAATGACCAACTAGGCTAAATTGGTTTAACGCATATCTTACATCTTGTGTATAATGTAAGGAGCCGTAAAGAACTCGCTTCTTGACCACGCGATGGTATCGGCTAACTAGCTGTCGCTATATCGCCAGCTATCGTGTTAAACTGTACCATCTAATACTATTTCTACTTGTGTATTTTAATTTCTAGAATATGTGACACTTCTATGGCTTTGAGTTATTTTTGGTCGCAGATTTATACTTGGGAATAAAACTAGAGGTTGCGCAGGTTGCTTTGAAGGCATGTAGATGCCTCTGCTTTACGTTTTGTTAGCGTGTTTCGTAGGTGCCAGGTGGGTAGTACTAAACGTAAGCTTCCAGACAACGTTTGTCTGCCAAGAAGTAATGAATTTTGATGATCACATTGAAGCCCGATGTAGACATAATTCCAACTCCTTCATTTCAAAGCTTACTTTGTAGTCACAGCTAGTGGTCAACGCAAACAGTGTGCCGAACGGTTTCATGCTAAGTGTTTACATATTTGTTTGTGCGTGTATGGCGCTCAAATATTAGCTATTTTTGAAACGTTGACGACATTAGGCAACAGTCGCGTAACATTCCAAGTCCATTTGAATGAGAAGTGTGTCAGTAGTTGTTGCATGAATTGTTATAAGACGGGTGTTGCGTTCGCCCACCGTCGCGCCGTTTCTAGAGGTGGATTTGTGAATGGAGCGTCGGTCGGCGGCAGAGCCCGAGCCGTGCTGATCTGCACCGCTTGCAACAGCATTCGCCTACGTGCGTTTCGAGGTCGCCAACTTTCATTCATAGGCACGACGGTCACATTTGCAACGTGAAAAATCTGCAATCTAATCGCAACTGAAGTAACTGAGGTAATAATGTTGCGCAACATTTTCCTAGTCTGACGTAATGCTTTATGCAGGTATCTTTGTCCAGCTTTATGGCTTCCTGTCTGCTTAAGATTGAAAGTTTCTGCGTACTCGGAAAATGAGTAAAGATTTTATTATGATTGGAGAAGATGCGATTTATGATCAAAGATTAATTATTACGGTGACTGTCGTATTGTCTTAAAATCAATTATAGGTATAAGATGGTTATTTATTTCATAGAACAAAAAAGCTTTTAAGTTTGCTAGTCGTTACTAGTTTTTTCTTGAACATTAATGGGCACTTAAAATATCTTAGTGGGGTTTTTAACACCTTTGTTTCCACGGTAATAAGGTACTTTGTTAAGGTACAAAGTGAGACCCGAAGAGTAGTGTAAACGTGCTAAATTGAAAATGCAAACAATTTAACAGTTTGTTCGTCTTCTTTTGTTATATTGAAACAATAGTTGTTTTTCAACATACTAACAATAATTTTGGGAAATTTTGTAAAAAGGTGAGGTCAAATGAATAATTTTTGTAAACTAATAAGAGATTCGAATATAACGAAAAGTCTATGATTGGCTGTCGCCAGAAATCGTTTTAATATAAATTGATATAAACCTACTATTCAAACGAGCGTCTATTAAACGGCTTAAATCATGTAACCCGACAACTCTGACTCGTCTATGGCGTCTAAAATATTCCCGTCGTTCATTGACACGTGCCAAACCAGTTTTTCGGGCAAGTTTTTCTGAATGGTCGCTTCCTTTGTGAGAGTAAACATATTCAAATGTTGCGATTAATTCATAGTCGGATAGTGCCATGGTTTTATGAATGGAAGCCAATGCAAGTGTGTGGGTGTGCGGCAACGTAGCATGCACGCTCACACATACACGCGCGGATTTGCATACTGGCTCGAGCGAGCCACGTGTTCCTCTCAAGCACAGTTACCTCTTCAATATTCGAGAAGTTAATTTTAAATGTAAATGATATTTGAAAGTCAACAGTTTATAATACACCAAGGAAATGAGATCTTTCAATGTTTGCAGAGCGATCTCCTTCCGGGTGCGTGTTAGCAGAACCAACGGTTTCAGGGAACCGTTCCACGGCTTGTGCGCTGACAATTCCTAACAAAATGTTGAGTTTATAGTTAATACTTAAGTTCTTAGTATTAACAATGTTGTGAAAATAGTTTATCTGAAATCAAAATGTATCAAATGGCGCAAATGTGCGTACATATTTAATGTGTTGTTATGTAGATATTGGGTTATATAAAGTGTAGACATGATCAGGATTTAGGTGTATATTAGATTATTTAACAACATCTCACATGAGCGTAATTGCAAATCTTCTGCAGACAGAAAATACAAATATAAAATTCAACTTCGACCAAGAGGCCTTCTTTGAAAAGAAACCCTAACAAGAACTTACTAAGTATTGAAACCTGCTAATCTGATACCAATAGAATTATTACCATTTCCATGTATTAGGGCCTTACGTAGTACGAGTTCTTTAATAGTTCGTTAGGCAGAGTCATTAGGGGCGATATCACGGGGCACGCATTGTATTCATCCTGCACAAAGGATGAGCGCTGGAACCACAAACGCCTAGTTAGCATGATTTATAGCGAATGCGGTATCTGCCAGTTTCAATAGTTGATTCCATATATGTTGCCTTCTGCTTGTACTATTGTTGCTAATACGCAGATTTTGGTATAGTCTACATTCTTTACTAACACTTTGAAAATAATCTTACCTACGCTTTAACTTGACAAGTAAAGACTGGTACTTAGCTGCATATGATAAGACTAGAAGCCGATCCCAACATAGTTGGGAAATGGCTATGCGGATGAAAAACTTGACACGTTTCAAATTCGTATAATATCTTTAGTTATGCAACTTAATTCTAATCAAGAATGGCTAAAATCATCACTCACCTCAAGAAAATGAACCCAACATTTCCAATAACACAATAAATAAGACAGCCAATTAATACAGCTTTCAATATGCAGCGGAGACAATAGAAACACGCAGATAGTTAAAGCTATAGAGGATCGCATGCTTAGCCAAGGGCTTCGATGAGCAAGGCACGAGTCATTTCCGGCGCTAAGGCTGTTGTCCCATCCACGCTTGTTCGATGTTGCAACTTGAGACTCAAGAAGAATCGCTGCTAATAAATAATCGTCACTTTCATAAACACTGAGTCATGTGGAAGACGATTGCCAGTTGTTTTGCTACCTCGTGTTGGCGGACTGATGTTCATCATGTCATCTTGCGCAATCGACCTCATCCCTGATCACTAATATGTGGGTGATAATTATTTTTTCTCGCCCACGATAGAGCTTTGTTTAAGCTAGTGCTAATGTAGTGAACTAACAATTGAGGCTTTCAGTTGCTTTTTTTAAATGTCGAGGTTTTGGATATCAAATCTCTCTTTATTAGCGAATCATGTAAACGTTACCTAAATGTGGTATGTATGTGCTAGACCTCAATGAATTTAAACATTTCTTGTCAAAATGTTGTTTTTGCGGCTGTCTAAGATTATATAAAAGTCAGTCTTATTTAAACTACTGTGTTAAGCTTTATCCGCTATATATATAAAAATACTTGAAAAGCTCTGATTCTATTTTCGATTTGTTTTAGCAAACAAATACGCTAGTATTGTTGGATGAAAACTCCAAAATATATTCACAACATGAGTTGTGTTAGCAAGAAATGCATCGCAACATGGAAATATCTAGTTATGCAAATGTGTGGAGCTATTGTGTCGCTTGTCACTATGTATCGGACGCTACAAGATATGCGCGTAGAGGCGCAGTGGCCACTCGAGCGGCCGCGCCGGCGCCAAACTCGAAAGCTAAACCATCCCATTTTTTCATTTCCATCATTAGTAGGTTAAATCCGATATAAAATTTATTTATACACATTTTAGTATGTATTTATGCAAACTATAGTGACAGTGAACTGGACTTAATCGCAGCATCCAATCGTAATTGATTTCGTTATCGAAATATGCGTTCTTCTGATGCAGGTGCTCAATAAGGCTAAAGACATTAACAGTATTTGAATTAATTATTTACAAATTCATTCACACTCTACACAAGTACAAGAATAACAGGATAAATAGGATGGAAAATATCCATGGAATATGTGTGACAGTGTGATGTTAAACTGCGTGCGTGAAATCAGCTGACCACCAAAAACCTTCAAAGCCCATCTAACCTCAGTAACTTTTGACAGCAGCTTTTAATATAACTTACAAAAACAAACAAGTAATTTGTGTAGCAGATTTCAAGGGTCGAGTAGTTCGACGAAGCTCATCGCGGCTCGTGGGCGTCTAACGGGACCGTGCGGCGCCAGTCGTTACTCTACGGTGTGTGGTGCGGTACCGTTCCGAATGCTCCTACCAGTCGGCACGTCCGAACGTCCGATTCCTACAAACCTAGGACCGCCACAGCTGGTATTAAACCCAGCAGGACGCGCACAAAGAACAATCAGTAAATATCCCCAGTAATAGCACCGATCACCTAATGATCTAAAACCGGACCAGAACTTTATAGCTTATGTGGCCTTTATAGGCAATCTTCATTGATCATGTTCGTTAATGGAAAAGGCCTTTGCGATACCTGTTAGTGTCAGATTTCCTAGCCATTAAAGTTTAAAGAAAGGCTGTTTCCGATGTGACATCATGGGCTATACAACAGACAGACACATTAAGGCCTCTATATCACAAAGCATTAACAGATCCTCTCTTTGATTTTGCAGGTGTCTTTGGTGTAATGATGAGGTTAAAGGCCAAAGTTTCATTGGAGTTCACTCTCTTTGGTACTATATTTTGATTGGCCTATCTTTTCAATCAAAGGTGAAGATGGCATAGAAACAATGAATTGCTTATGTCTCCATACTAATACCAACTATTACTATCAATAAATTTTTCGAAGTAAGGAAACGCCGTCGTGTCGTGGTGTACATTGTGTTTGTATAGAATTTGCTGAATTGCTGCCAGCCTTATATAGGCTACTACATAGGCACATTATTCCTTCGCACCATGAAACAGCATATTCAGTTCAGATTTTAGTACAAGGCATCCCAAAAACGTTCGTCAAATTGCGCACGCGACACGATCTCATCAAACGTTTTATTACTATTTTCATATTACCTTCTGACCGCAACTACAATACAAAGTGCTACTGTATTCCGTTTCGTATACATATATGACGCAACAACATGAAATCAATCTGTGTGTCTGTGTGTTGATATATGGCCGGCGCCCACACTGGCTCCGTTGCAGATGAACCCATCAACCGTGCATTGTGTATGCTAATAGCCGATTATGGATATAGGTTACGCTAACTTAGCCTTCAAGCTGCAAAGGCAACTTCAAGAATAGCGAGGAGGAACTACATAGTTACAATAATCGCCTAGGCATTTGATTGTCTTTCGTTCAAGTCCTCAGGTCACCTACTTCGGTAACAAAGAAAATAATCAAGAGTCCAAAAACAAAAAGCAGGCCACTAGGCCATACAAATAAGTAAGTGGCCATTTTAAAATCTAACAAAAAAAATAGTAAATCGGTGCGTGACATGACATGCAATCAAACAACAGTTGGTGTAATAAGCGGGGGCGTTACGTAAACAAAGAGTTGGGCGGACCTGCCACCGGGCGCCACCTCCCCGCCCCTCCCCTACCCTCGCTTGCACCTGCATGGGCACATTTTCGCTTTCGCAATCAACACCAAATTGAACAGCGAGAGGCGACGTGACGCGCCAGCCAAACGCCTGGCGCCACAACAAAATGTGCTGCGCCGGCGCAATTAATATGTAAACTTTCGGCGTTGGCTTTCTGCGTGATAGAAACTGCCTATTAACATTGAGGTTTATATTATGCGTGTCTAATGTAGTATAATTTTAAATGATTTTATTAATAAATTACTGAATGCGCAGGAGTCGTGTTATTGATAACCGTCATTTTGGCACACCACATGTTTTGTGGACGACAATGTGACGATTATAGACAATAAGAAGATTTGTTTATATCATTTTACAGATAGAATGACTCAAGTCACAGCAAGCTATTTAAGACTATACAGCTCTTGCAGAGAGTGCAGCAGGTCTTGCCACACTTCCTCATTAACAATGAAGCAGATGATAAAGTATGTATGCATAAGCTTGGTAACTATTTAGAGAACACTAGGCACTTTCACTCTACGTAGGCAGCTAGTGTTAATCTTGTATACAAAGTAAATAACCAACATACATTAATATTTCCATCTCTGGTTCCTTTGTTAATTTGGTACAAGATCTCAGTAGCTCAGCTTATCTGGTCGAGCGACTAAACCGAACTGCCTACCATAAAAGGCAACCACACAAAATTGAAGGGGCAAATAGTAATGATTTTCCTTCATTTACATTAAACATTAACAAAAAATATTCTTTAAAAGTCGACGCTAACTACGACCACATATGGCGTCGATTCGCCGCCACCTACTAATTGGGAGCGACACTAGACAAATATATCGCCTTTTATGGTCGCGCTGGGTATTAACTACACTGATTGGTAAATAAACAGAATAAAGGATCGTAAGGCTGAGATGAATCAGCTCTCGATCGAGCCGTGATTAGAGACGATTAGCATGCGCCCTCGCACACCGCGCTGGCTCCGCGTCTACCAGCGCGCGGCGGCCCACGTGGGAGGTGGGACGGCCCTGCACACCCATTGTCTTACAACGCGTTATAGCATTATAATAGCACTGCTATTGCACACTATTTATGTAAATCTATTTGAGAATTCAATTTGTCTATTGTAATGTATTCATGAACGGATATTAGTAACTGTGAGACAAAGTGATTCTCGTCAACAACCTGTCAACCAGCAAGGGTTTGTTCGCTTGATTTCATTTGTTACAGATGCGGCTAAAGGTGATCTAGAATCGAACTAGATTTGTTACGATCAACGACGAAGATATTTTCTCCAAGTTACAAGTTGCACTATCAACATTTATTTCAGACCAAGAAGAGTTTCATAGTCCTCGAAGATGGTAATAGGTATCCTAAATGGCCATTAGCTTATCATCAACTCCATTGTAATGCACAGGTTGATAATCCATCAGTATCATTAAAAATATTTTCGCTATCCCCAAGTGTTTTTTACAAATTAGTCCGAAGAGGTCGCGTCAATGACGTGTTTCGTACGCTCTTATAAGAAGTAAATGGGAAGCGCAGGTTGCGAATTGTCTTGCAACTAAAAACAAGCAAATAAAACATACAGGCAGGAACAATTCAAAGGCGCAAGTGAAATGACGAGTTTAGGTCAAAGATCGAGTTGCCTTCCATTTGTCTGCACGTACTCCCCGAGCATCGGCACGCTAACAGGTAACCAGCTTTATTGTTGTCCTGTCACTGTAATGTATGATCCTCGCAGACCGATATAATCTCGACGCATTTCTCGCAATGATAACAGCATTAAAAACGATAGCCACATCTGAGTGGCCTGAGAATCTGTGTGAGTTATCGCTCGCAGAACGCCACTTGGCCGGCCGCGCGTGCGCACCGCTGCCGCACGTTTTATTGGTGTCGGCGCCATCGACAACTTTCTCGTCTCGCAGACAATAACGCTCAAATTGGAAACCAAAATGATTTTTATAACTCGCATCTACGCGTCTACAGGCTTTAGCTAGAACTCGATCGCCTATTGCCTACTCGTGAAATGTCGTAAATTCCAACAGCGTAGGGCCACTTAACGCAGGAGCGATACTCAGAGTTATTCCGACTGTTTGCTCGTTACGGACTGTAGTAGGTACTTCTAACGAAGGCACCCAAAAACGTTCCCACAGTCGTCGATCACCGCGGTAAAAAAACCAAGTGTCTACGAATTAACACGTCCGCGCGTTGTGTGTGTATGAAAACACTCGGTGGCCTCGCGAAGAGCCCTCGTGGTGACGGAGAGCTGTCGGTGTCGCCGAGCCTGACGCCTGACGCGACCGACGCCACTACACGGCGTCGCCCAGCATACCTGCTGCACGTCTTTAATTTACTTTAATTTGAGACGTTCAAGATTACAAGCGCACGGTTTCAAGGGTTCTCAGTAATGATTGCTAGTCAGTGACGCACGCCCGGTGTTGTTTATGCTCGTTGATCTTGAACGCTTACAACAAAAAGCCTCCTCTTGAATGAATACGTTGTATCTGCATGCGTTGTGCTTATTTACACGTACGTGCAGGCAGGCTTCATTACCGCGTCGGTGTGCTGTCGTCATCCGCGACAGTTACGCTGGGCCACTAATGCGCAGAACAAACATGAGCAGAGCGTGTGTGAAAACTCAGCCCTGTTCAGATCGGACATGCTCGTTAATGCACAAAGTAAACTACACTTAATCTTTCACTTTGTGCCGCTTAGAGAGAAATTAACAAAGAAATGTTACTCAAACACTGGCTATGCTCAACGTATTAGCGTGTTTCTTTGCTGATTGCGGGAATTTACCAATCATATGGAGAAGGGTATTAATCAGTGTTAGTGTGCCGTGTGACTTCACTGGCCAATATCATCTTCGGTACTTGAACTTTATTGACCGATAGGTACCCACTGACAACACGGTGCGGTAGTTGCTCTTGACCCTCACTGAGTAGTTTGGGTTGGGCCAAGCTTGCTTGAAAATAATAATATAATAAACACGAAAAGATTTAATTTTGAGTTAGCCATTGTGTATCGTGATATGATAGAACATTTTTAGAACTCAACAAGTCAACAGTAATACCAACAACTATAACTAATTAATCATAGCACAGAATTAATTACTTGCTTTAAGGAAGTAAAACTAACCTTCTGAGTACTTACCTATATTCTGTCTCTGTAACTTAATTTACACAAACGCTTCTATTACACAACCGGTCATACAAATCAACAATTTAGCATTTATTTGCGTCCACGAGTTTTAAGATAATAATATTACTTATTACATGTTCCCAGCGGCTATAGCTCTCCGCAGATCATCCGGCAATAGGAAAATAAATAGCTATGTGCATGTAACAGTTACGCTTGTAGTTTATTTTACATCGCAATCAGCAATAGGTAGGCAATAATAAGTCGCGCGACACAGAGCGAGCGTGGCTAGAAGGGGCAAATAAATCAGCATTTGCCGGTAGATGAACTGTTTAATTATTGATTTATTGTGCAGTGTTCGGAGCAAGGCGCCAACTAATTGGTGCTGGCGAATGTTCGCGTGACACCGGCCCTACGCTGGAATTATTGAGACAAAATCGTCCAATATTGAACAAAACACGACCGTGCATGACTTCGTTACCTTTATCTATTGCAGGCCTAGAATGTATTATGCTTTAGAATTACATTTATTATTTTTTCATTCTGATCTATTTGTTCAAGAAATATACGACTGGATACGGATTAACTTCAATTCATTCGTCACGTAAACAAATATATTGAAGTTTCCCATAGTTCCCTGTACGGATACCAGGAAGTCGATGATTTGTTTAAGTCGGTGGCTATGCATAAATCAATAGTCCTAAACACACGTTGTGTAGTCCAATTACGTGCATACCTGAACAGATGCACGCATGCGATCTAATTGGATCATATCGGCTAATTGATGACTGTTGGTCATACCTACTTAGTGTCGTTTATGAGCAAACAGTCATAGATGAATGATCTTAATACAATAAACACGCATAAATGTTTTTATTCTGTTTTGTGAGACTAAATAATAGACAAATAAAAATCGGTCAGAAAAAAGTACTTAAAACTGTTTTTAAGCACTACAACTTGAAGATGCGAAAGCGTAAATCCAAGCACCCTTGCAGTACATATCTAATACGTACCCATCAAATCCCCGTCTCCTAAAGGTTGAGGTCAGCTAAAATTTTCTAAGTAAACAGAAACTGGTCGGAGGCTGTTGATTTCGCAGCGAGTGTGTTGTGAACTTTACCGGACACTGCGCGGTGAACCGTACCATCCGTTGTCGCGAGAACAAACATGTGCGTGAGACTCTCTTCTTTAGGAATGTTCACACTACGAGCTTTAGCTATAATAAGATATATGATAGATACAATTTGCTGTTGTAAACGATGACATGTATTTGTTTCGTAGCCGTAGCAAAAAAATGCTACGCCGTAGCATTAGCAATTTCACATAATTATCTAAAATTAAATAGTCTTTGCGTGCGCGTTCTTTGTTTGAAAAGTGACCTCCACCAGAAATGCAATACAAAATAACATGTAGTGCTACGACAAATAAAATTAATTTTCGTAGACAGTTCTCCTTTTCATATTGCTCATCCTAAAAAAGCACGAGCGTTATATCTGTGTCTATGCCACCACCCTACCATGGACGAGCACTGTGACAGAGGCAAGCACGCACTCGGTGCTCGTTTCAATATTTTAGTAGCGACACAAGTAAACAGAACTCCTTTGTTGGAGGTCAGACGTGTGTGAAGAGAGTTTCCGTGTCAGTCTCCGCTTCTCAGCCTTAGTTACACATTAGCAGACTTCGACAAATATTTTTTGTTCTCCTATGATCACCTTTTATTGTTGATCTGAGTTCCTTGTTTGTTGTTGTGACGTTCCGAGGCTGTTTGAGTTTTTTTGAACAGGTTCTTTGATTGACAATTTGACATTGAGAGTAGCGCCTACTTTTTTTAAGTTGCACTTGTTCTTGTTAATCAGGTAAAGTTTATTCCGGCATGTGTTATCTGGTACTCTGACGCTCGGTATAATGGAAGCAGACATCAATACACAATACATCAATACCCGAAAATACGATAACAATCCTAAAAATGGAATGAATACACATCAAGAGACGCCGCAACCTGTAGCTCGCCGGTACTCGAGATAGTCATTCACAAAAGGCTATAAAGTCGCGAAGAATATTCCAGCGATGCTTAAGTGACAAGCCGCGGTCTCAGAGATAAGCTATCGACCGCCCCGCGAACATTATGAGCTGCGATAATCATCGCGATCACTTCACTCGCTGATAAACAAATATTTTGATTAGTCTCCTCACTACAAATTACCAAAGATAGCATCTACAGACGTCCGCAATCCCCGACAAAGTATCTACACTAAATTAATAGAACCTTTTATGTCCTGGGGCGGTATCGAGGATCATGCGGAAAACGTCCTCAAATGTCACCATATCGCATTAATACTAGATTGCGGGGTCTTAGGTTTGTACCAGTTTTATGTCCCACAGATAACACTGTATCTATAGGTAAGTTATAATGTTGATAATAGACACCGGCCCTATAAAGAAACTTGAGCGTAAACAGCCAATAAATAAACATGAAATTATGTTTGGACTTTTTGTATTATCATGTTTTGTGTTCTACAAGGCCATCAAGATAAAAGTCACGCTAGTTGGTCGCGTTAAGGCTTAAGAAAGAAAACTTTTACGATCGCATGGAATTGTAAGTTCAACTCAATGTTCAACACAATGCAACATGTTTTATAAAATATGAACTTAATTCATACTAAGCAATGCACTTAAAATAACGATAATCGCAAACAAAATATCTGAATAACGGAAATTACTTATCTACAGCTTATAAAACTTGATTTGACTAACTGACGACACTTTGATTATATTATATCTAATAATATCTAGTTTGTAGAGACTCGTAGCTCGTTCATAATACTAACAATTTTGCATAGATAAGCCAAAGGATAAGTTCCTCTCGAAAAGCTGTTTCTATCTCAACACCATAAATAATTGATATTTTAATGTCACAAATGATCTGTATGTAACTATGAAATACAACAATCGGCAAATAGCCTTAATTAGAATTCTGGAGCAGGACTAAGTTGAAGCTTATTTATAAAGAAATTAGTGCTAAAGTTGCTTGACATTTGTGTGTATCTTACGATGTTAAAGAGGTGTTCAATGGAGGCAACGTGTTTTTCAAGCGAGTGCCGTGCCTAGCCCATAAGTTATCGTATGTAATAAAATTAAATGTAACACATTTCTCTTTTTCATGTAATCTTCATAATTTATACACATTTTTAGTTTGCGACGTGTATCGGCGCCTGCGGCCGCGTCGGGTACGTGCGCCTCTTGCTCACTTTGTACGCGTTCGTACCAACTTGTACTGTGTGTATCGCTTTCGGAATATCATTACATGAACATAAATTTATTTTCGACGTCCACAGTAACTTATGCTTGTTTGCGCTCAGTATTGACTAACTTACGTTGATTACGATTGGAATCGTTTACGAAACGAACAGATTAACCATTTCACCTGTTCACATGCTCACTGATTTTAGTGGATTTTTTTTGTGAAGTTTTTTGTGTTGTTTTATTTTTAAGTAATAAATAAGTGTAAATATATTAAATTCGTAAGTACCTATATTTTTATATGAACAGCATAAACGGCTGTAGTGATGCGGAAGACAGTCAACCTACCACATCGTTGGACACCTCAGTGAGATGTCCCCACTGTTCACAGGCACGTTTTTTTAAAGGTGAACGAGGCTTGAGGGTGCACTATGGCAAAGTACATAAAGCCCGTGGTGTACCCTCAGCCTCTCAAACTGTACCTACCACATCGACAGCTACAACACTTACCCCACTTTGGCAACAACTTTCCAAATTAAAACATTCAGTGCCCATTCTGAAGAGAGTTCCTCGTGGCGCAAGACCGTCGGTTGCAAAAAGTTTAGCACGATGCATATCCCTTGCTGCCCGAGAGAACTCTGAACGTGCCTGGGAACAGTTATTAACCTTCCCTTATAGGGTTCTACATGTTCAAAAAAGTTTGGCATCTAAAAAAACTTTAACAGCCCAAATTAAAGAAAACTGTATGAGTACTATTTCTTCTTTTGACCCTAAATTACCGGCACGTCTACCCCACAAAGGGCTTCTACATCATGTGGAATCCAAATTAGGGGAAGGTGACATAAGTGGGGCTGCTAGGGTGCTTTTTAGCAGCGATGTGGTCGCGCCATACTCTCCAGAGACTTTTACAGCCCTGGAGAGTAAACACCCGGCCGCAGCAAATGACCTCTCCTTCCCCGACCCCAATGATACAGATCCATTGTACATTACAGCTATCCAATTGCGCTCGGCTGTCAACTCCTTCAGGAGCGGCTCCGCCGGGGGCCTCGATGGCTTGACGCCGCAACATTTAAAAGACTTAACGAGTGCAAGCGCCGGGGAGGCTGGTGAGTCGCTTTTGAGGGAGCTGACAGCTCTTATAAATTTAATGCTCGCCGGCAATGTGCACGATGCCGTCATCGATGTCTTGTATGGGGCTAACTTATGCGCCCTACGCAAGAAGGATGGCGGCATTCGTCCCATTGCCGTAGGTAGCACCTACCGACGTATCGTAGCCAGAATAAGCTGTGCCTATTACAGCGAATCTTTGGCCAGCAAGTTCCAGCCCCTACAGTTAGGTTTCGGTTCTAAAGGGGGCTGTGAGGCTGCGGTACACGCATTAACGACTTTCCTCCATAGTAATGAAGGGGAGGTCATTTTAAAGGTTGACGTCATGAATGCCTTCAACTCCGTAAACAGGGACATTCTGTTGACAGAAGCAAAAAAAGAAATCCCTAAAGTTTTTAAATTCCTTTGGCAATGTTATAGATACCCTTCCAAATTATTATATAAAGACCATCTTCTCGAATCTGCTGCTGGATGTCAACAGGGTGACCCTCTTGGGCCAGTCATTTTTAGTTTAGCTATAAATCCAATTATTCGTCAGCTAAATTCAAAATTTAACGTCTGGTATTTAGATGATGGCACCCTAGGAGGCGATGTAGAGACTGTTCTCAATGATCTTATACTATTAAAAGAAAAATTCAAATCAATCGGTCTCACACTCAACTTTTCGAAATGCGAAATTTTCATTCCTGACACCAACATTCATAGGCAAACGATTATTTCAAAATTTCATACCATAGCTCCGCAACTAAAAATCGTTGAGAAAGCCTCTCTTCGCCTACTAGGGTCTCCGATATATGACGACTCTTTTTCCTCTTTTATAGAGGAAAAAATTCAAAACTTCAATGACATTTCGGACAGGTTACTTAAAATTAATGTACATTCGGCATATACCCTTATTCGATATTGTTGTTTCGGACCAAAATTTACTTATATCCTTCGCTCTTCTCATTTGTGGAAACATCCGATCCTATTAGATAAAGTTGACAAAATTATCAGGAACACCCTTTCTCTAATATTAAATGTGGCCCTGGACGACCGAGCCTGGCAACAGGCCTCACTGCCTATTCGCTTGGGAGGCCTCGGCGTCCGCAAAATTTCCAGTCTTAGTTTACCGGCATTCCTCTCCTCGGTCCACAGCACCGCAAGTCTCACTAGGAAAATTCTATCTTCCTCACTGGTGGACTTTGGGGTGCCGTGTTTGGCCGATGCGTTGAATACTTGGAAAATGACTTGCCCAAATACGGTTATGCCCAGTGACCCCTCTTCTCAGAGACAGTGGGATGGGCCGCTCTGCAGCATCACACGGAATGATCTTCTTAATACGTGTAATGGTGCTGCCGAGCGTGCTCGCCTGCTGGCTGTGGGAGTATGGGAATCTGGACTATGGTTGCAGGTTATTCCGTCAACCAGCATAGGCACTATGCTGGATGACAACACCTTCCGTATAGCTACATGCCTTCGATTAGGCGCTCCCTGTGTTGCTCCGCATCGCTGCCATTGCGGTGAAGCTGTCGACAGCCTCGGGCACCATGGTCTGTCGTGCTGCAGAAGTGCTGGTCGTATTGCACGGCATGCCAGCATTAACGACATTATCCGTCGTGCTCTTTCCACCGCCGGCGTACCAGCTGTTTTAGAGCCTAATGGACTGGTACGTGACGATGGAAAGAGGCCAGATGGTATGACGTTGTTGCCATGGAAGATGGGTAGGCCCTTGGTGTGGGACGCAACATGCGTCGACACCCTGGCGCCATCACATCTTCCTAGCACGGCAGTCTGTGCTGGGGCGGCTGCAGCTTCTGCAGAGACCACCAAGCGGCGCAAATATAATAACCTTATTGGAAATTATAGTTTTGAGCCGTTTGGGGTCGAAACGCTCGGACCGTGGGGCCCGAGTTCGCGGTTACTTTACAAGGACATCGCGAAAAGGCTTGTCGACGCTTCGCGTGACCAGAGGGCTGGCTTATTCTTTGGACAAAGAATTAGCATTGCCATTCAACGTGGCAATGCAGCCAGTCTTCTGGGCACGTTTCCGGAGGACAGTGATGCGGAGGAATACTTCGACGCCTGATCGATGCTCTTTTATATTATGTTTTATGTTTATATACATTTTGTATATAGTATTTTATTTTTAGTTTTGTATAAAGATAAGTAGCTTAAGTTTGTATATATGTATAGTGTGTACATTAATAATTCAATATAATATGACATATTAAATATATTATATATACTCACTTATTATGTTTTTATGATTTCTTTTGATGTATTAATTGATTATGGAGGCTGTACCGAAAACCACTGCTTAATAAATTAATCTACCGTACCGTAATATAATTATGAGGAATTACTTATTAAACTAGAGCAACCACAAATAAGAACCATTCAATCAACTTGCATAATAAAATAATTACTATTCACATAAACATAATTGATCGCTGCCGTGCTCCGGCGCAGTCCAATTACTCGTCTTGTCCTCTAATATCTGCCTACACGAGAATATATCGCGGCACTCATCGTTGCGCAACTGAATATCGTTTAATATAATTAGATTGCCAGCTTTAAATGTCACTGAGTCAACAGTTGCTTCTGTTCGCTTCATTGATCCATCGCGTGCTTTCATACTTTCATCGTAACCTTATTCAGTAAATTGTCGGTCATCAACAACATTAACTTGAGACTTGCTGCGGTAATATAAAACAATTTAATGGTGTTCAATTCGAACAATATCGAAGACAATAAAAAGGGCAGGAAGGCAATTTGTACAGATATCAACGCTGAGCATTGAATGGGCGAAATCCATCAACAGTTAATGCTGTTATGTCCGCAGTGATTTATGTAGTGAGGGCGCGTACCGCACGCTTGTTCCCGGAGGGATGCCGCAGACTTAGGTACAGGTTACACTGATGATAATACAGCGGATTCATTCGCGGATTGGTTCTTAAGAAGCCCTGGTGACAATACTAGACATAATAAGCTCTCATATCACGAAGGCTAACTGTTTAAAAAAATTGGTGTTCATGTACAAAGAGTGTCTCGAAATCTTAATTCTGTTTTGTGAATGCAACCTACGGCACCCAACGAAGTATTGTAAATTATAATATTGGGATCAAAGCCGAAATCGTTGTTACCAACACTGAAGAACCGAATAGTTGTGTACAAAGAAATGATATTTGAGCACTATTTACATCGACTTCGACACCTTTTTGGATTGCAGAAACTTCGCTCTTGCTCTCCGCTCTAGCTCCATCATGAATGGAGACCATCAAGCCGATTCCTTTCAGGCAATAGAGAGCCTCCCGCGGCGTCGGCTACTCGCCGTCTCCATCAGGTGGCGCACAAATAACGCAATAAATACACGCTTATCGCAAATCAGCTCGTCTCGAGGGGCGATTTATTCATGAGCCCTGCATATGCTTAACCCCGCTTACATTTATCATAGGTACGCAGCTCAGTCAATTAAATTAAACGGAATCGATGACAGCAGAGCTAGATATGATTTTTGATGCATTTGTGTTGTTTGTTGTTGTGTTTTTTAATTATTTATTTGTTTGGTTAATTAATGGTTATAAGGTGACTGAAATATCTGAAAACTATTTCGTGTACCTAACCAAAACTTTTATCTAAACTATATTTTTTACTGTCATGTAAATTCACAATTGAATGTAAAAAATATATACACAAATCATGTAAGTTTGCTTCTTTGAAAAATATTTTCCTGAAGATTGATCTTTACATAAAATTAACGACTTGAACAAATCACATCAGTCGTGAGATTAGTAAAGCACCGTAACAATTTATTGTTCGTATAAATCTATCTAAGTACCAGGCTACTCTTCATGCAGTACCTATATTGTCAAACAGTCTATTTCAAAATACTTAACAAAACATATCCTACATATCATAATGCCAGTACCAATGTGTGATGTCATGTTAGAACTGACGAATGAACAACATTTCATTACAGCCTTCAATCTGAGATTGTAAACATCGATCAATTGTCATTGTGGCGGTTCCCGTATCCGATCAATTCTCTCATTATGCGAGTCACGTCGCATCTCAATAATAGTACAAATGTTTCATCTGCACAGAACGTCAGCAAACAAATACGAATCGTTACTTAGAATAACAGAGAAGCCATCGCGAGACCTGCAGAATACATAAATAGATAGATTTCAAGTAAAGATGAACTGACAAGTCAAGTCAACACTAATGTTCATCGAATAGGCAAGCGCCCGATGTCCTCGTTGGTACTCTGTTATCGCCGCCGACAAGGCTCCGCTTTTAACACGCTAAACGCTTTATACGTTCATCACAACATTATCCTTTCGACACGGTAGCACTAATTGGATGAAACATTTGAACAAAAAATCTCTAAGAAACAAACACTTTAATAACACGGACGTTGGTAATTTTGAGACGCGAAGGGAATTCCATTTAACATGTGAATTGGATGTGTCAGCTCGGCGCGAGGGCTGTCATTAGAGGGCGTTGAAGAGTGCGGGCAGCGGTCAGAGGTGCGGGCAGCGGTCAGAGGCGCGGGCGCACGCCGCGACACCCGAAGGCAGCGCGTCAACACCGCTGATTGATGGCCGGCCGAGCCTCGGACCCAATGATTGTTAGTGTTTAACTAACAGTTACCATTCAACAGATCTTGATTGATGGACTAATGATATAAAGTAAACACGCGGCCGCGTCGTTAGGTGTGTAGCATCCGTCGCCTGCAGCTGACTTATTCCCATCACTCAAGATTTGTTGCGGACAGAACGGTTTTAATCAAAACTTGCTTTCAATTTAATGAAACATCAATACATTCACTGTTTTATTACACTCTAAGCAATAAATTATGTGTCGAACTAGCAACTAAAAGTCAGCCTGCAGCATTATTTTCGTTTAGATCTGACATGGCAAAACCACACAATTAGAAAGGCTTAGTAAAATAAAACAAAACAGAATTAGAACAATAGTCAGACACCCCATTAATACTAAGGAACATCGAATTGTGTGAGCAATTTGAGCCGCCACCATTCTGGGATAATTCATCGCATTATGATCAAAAATTTTACACTTAACGATTATTTCCGGCCACATTGACCCGTGAGCCTATAGCCGCACTTCGCTCTGCTCCATCACGTACATTTAATATTATAAGCTATTAGGCGCCTCGCCAGCCCTCCATTACTGTGTCCATATCATAATACGGAATTGTCTGTTGAACGTTTAGATTTTATACTTTTTACTTTCATTGAGTGTAAAACAAAAAGGCGGGACCGTCGGCGCCGGCCATTGTTCTCCGCGGCCATTCGTCGCACTTCATGCTATTCACATTCAAATTAAATGCCTTGTGTACAAAATTAATTTGTCTTTTGTCTTAGCTGAGGGCTGGACGACCGCTGACATGTCACTGCGCAGCAGGGCGCGCCTGCGCGTCGGCTCCAAGAGCGCCCCATGCCCTTACATGCCTATATGTTTCTATGACATTCGAACTGCATTGCTTTACGGATCGTGCCTTAATTAATTTTCAAACAGTAAATAGAATAACAAGCTAAGAGAATTGAAGCAAAAGTATTATAAAAGTTTGATCTTTTGGGAAGCAGAATCACATATATCTGAAATTAGTAATACAACACGATGTATATGAACCTGAGAGAAAAGTAATAAATGAAACAGTGTGTCTGTTTACTCAGAACCACTGAAGAAAAGTAACCTCAACAATAAAAGATGTCATACCAATTTATTCAGACCTCTTTAGCTGTCACCCACAGACCAAGTAGGTTAGGAGTACGTTACACGAATCAGAATTTCATAAAAGACTGATGAGCTTTCATATTGTCAACAGTTAATTTAACATTTATTCAACATACAGATACATTTTATTTGCTTTATTATATTCTCACATCAGGAAAAGAAGTGTTGGAAATGAATTATCTCACTGTTCGAGGAACACTTTTAAAGTAGAAGGATTTCAGAATCTTATTTAAGTTAGGTACCTACTTACATCAAATCATGTCATGAGTGCATTTCAACAGCATAAACACCATAGTTAATACGTCTGTCCAAAACGAACGAGCGCGCATCGCATTTGTTGAGAGATAGCCGTGACGAAAACATTGCACCCCGCCCCTCTAATAACACATCTTTAGTTACGTATAATTAAAAACTCAAACATCGACAACTAACAAATTACGGACCTCGCCGTCACAATGAATCATCCAGCATCAATTAAGCTATTATTAAAGAACAGATATTAAAAAATCACAACACTATCTTCTAAGAAATTAGAGTCGTAAGTGAATCACAGCCCCACCCGTGACGACTCACTTCTTCTATCTCGATATCTCGCCTCGAAACTCGAAGGTAGAACAAGTATGACTATCAAAAGTCATAAATAACATAATGCAAGTGAAGCCAACATAATACTGAACAATGTTTGTGATAAATATGTACGAGGCGACACAACGAGCGAGATCGAGATGATACCGAGTATTCACAGTTGTTAATTAATATTCAATGACTTGGCAACATTCGGATGATTGGTAACAAATGAACATTGAATGTTCCATCAATGACCGTTAATTCGCGGTGATTGTCCATAATTACTTTCTTGCTTTAAATACCTGACACGAAATCACAATCCAAAAGTTTATTTTTGCTGTTTGCAAGCTCAAGAGTCATTAAGAATCGATGATAGAACTTGCTTTAAAATATCAGTTATTAGGTAATTACAAAAACTGATTGACATAGCTATAGGTACCTACTACATGAGCTTATAAGTACGCTGCGATGCCTACTTAGATACATGCTATAAAGCTATGAATAGAACTAGTTCTCTTCATCTACTGGATTACATTTTACAAAAGCTTAACAAACAACCGGAATGCCAATCAATGATGATTGATATTCGGATACGTAGTCCATCAA
This sequence comes from Helicoverpa zea x Helicoverpa armigera, assembly GCA_033682625.1. NCBI lineage: Eukaryota > Metazoa > Arthropoda > Insecta > Lepidoptera > Noctuidae > Helicoverpa > Helicoverpa zea x Helicoverpa armigera. Next base: position 2,012,379 of record JAWIIS010000005.1, on the reverse strand, counting down.
CACCGTGTTAATGCGAGCGGATGTTGTGAAGTCGCGCCCGAATCGATACGAATCTCGACGATCCCGGCCGAGTGAGTGGCGAATTTGCGGGTAATTAAATTTTGACGCATGCACGCTGCCGCCGGCGCTTGCCCATCCGATACCATCGCGGCGTGTAATTGTAAACCGACGACAGCATCGATACTCGCTCAATTAATATTCGACACACGCCACGCGTTTCGGGTGCAAAATTATAGCCGTTTACGGCAAATTATACGCAAGGTTTTAGCTATCAGAGAAAAATCTTTTGGAGATTCTCGCTACTTACATGCTGTAATTCCAACTCAGATTGCAGTCCATTATGAAATGATCAAACACTTCCAATTAGTTGGACCTGAAGCAAAACATCCATTTGTTAATAAAACGCATAAAAGCCAGTGATAAAATAACCGTGAGAGACAGAAACATAAGCAGAGTCATGTGATGGTTGTTGGTTGAACGTGAAGAGTTAGGTAAGGACATTTCTCGGAATGCTGGCCGAGACACTAAAGGACTCGGCGACGCGACGTTACCTGGCCATCGAACGGCACTTGAAACCTGTCTCGATCAATCCACCTCTTGTTGCTCGTGTTAAATAAAAACCTCTCTTAAAATACCAACCGAATGAGCCCGTTGACACTTGTCATTCCGGTCCTCAATCCTTTATATTTGTCTTTGAAATGTGATGACAGTAGTACAAATTACGAATACAAATCTGTGCGTCGTTCATAACGCGCTATCTGACGCGTGTGATGGATGCGCCTGCGACGCGCGACGTCGCTCCGCTCGGATCACTGCGCTGTAATTAATACGAGCGGTACGGCCTATGGGAATCGCTGTCACTTTATGTCGTTTTCCACTCCGTAAGGTAATACTGTACACTGTCATTGGTCGGTTATTTATTGCTTTCGACTGCAGTACAGAAACAATTATCTGACAAGTAACTTACATGTTAAGAACGCGAGTGCCAACTGTATCATGGAGACCTGGGTGTATAATTTCGTTCTAAACCAGTAAACATAATTTAAAGATAACGAGTGAATCGTAAAACTCTTGTGGTAAATAAGGTCTCGTGGCGGCGCGGGCGCATGCCGCGGACGCGTGCTATTGTTGCGCGCAATTTACCGCCGCTTCAATCGCTGAAATATTTCGTGCAACGGGCATGTCCAATTGCTAACGAGCCGACTGCGACGCACAAATGAATAAGCACCTCATGCATAGACTAAGTGATTGTACGCTAACCTTACTGGCCACTTGAAAGATTTACACCAAAACAACTGCCAAGAATGATTCAGTAAATCAGGTTTTGTGCTGAAACTCATGAATCATCATTTGTTTTGGTACAAAATTGAATTTGATGTAGGTAAATATAAAAATCGATCAAATTTTAAAACTAAGACGTATGAACCCAAAATGAAACATAAAGAACGCTGGCATTGCATCATAATATACCTAAATAAACAATATACCCCAACCAAAATCTATCCTCAAAAAAAAATAACCCACAATCTAGAAACCTCTTTCATTTTATGCCTATTTGTACAGCCTGCGATGGTTATTCTAACGCGTGAACGCAACATTCAAGAGTGGGAATTAGCTGCACTTATCCCGTGTAATGGATCGCTGCACGTGTGTGTAGGCCATTGTGTTGGCCCATATCAACTGAGGGCTGGCCCTTAGCCACGACACATAGTTTTTTTAGGCTTCATATACGTACCTAATGGAGATTTACCTGAGAAATCTTGGTCCTTATAAAATAGTTGATTTTTGCTGACCACTTTCTTTTAATTTTCTTGAACTCAACCATTCAACGAAATTGACTCATGATTGAAGTTCTATTCAATTTTCAGCATTCAGTTTTTATTTTCTTCTTCTTTATTATTTTGATCAATATTAAAATTACACGCGTGTAAACCATAGTTAAAGCATTTAAAGCATATGTCCGAAGGTTTCCCATACGAGTTGCTATTGCCATACGCCCGAGGCGCCAACCGCACGCCCGTCATTCATACAGCATACGCACTTTGTTTAGCCAGCATTAACTCAAGACAATTATCTTCACCGGCAATCTACGTCTGTGAACTTATGCAGCCTATCATTGGGAATTACTATCACTCGACTTAACCGAATTACAATTCAATTTCAAACTTAAGTGGATGTACGATGTTGATTCGCATAGAATTTGCATCCCTAAGTTGCGTCCCATAAATTGGTAAGAAGCTATAGGAAAATAAATGAAGTAGGTATATGCTGCATAATGTAGTCTAAATTAATAATACTAAGAAAACTAAATTGTAACACTTATGTAACTGTAAATAAAAATAGATAAAAAACAAATCCAAACACTTTAAACAATGACATGAAATATGATGTTCGTTCGACATTTACCGTTTCTCTAAATGTCAGCAACTTAGCAATACATATATTTACGTAATCAGGTGCAACTCTGAACAAACACCTGTTATATAGGTCACCAAAATAGCTTTAGATGCTACAATCTAGTAAGCTTCCAGAGTAAAAATGTAAGTTATTCCAAACTTACCCCTCAGGACTTCAAAAAGCTCTCGTAATACTTAAACCTCATAAATAATTGAGACCATTAACGCAATAAAGCATGCAATTTAGAAGATAATAAATAATACTCACTTCATATCATCTTCCTGTTTCACTGCTTACATAAGATCGTTTTGTGTTGAATAAATCTGAATAGTTAAAGAGCGGCACAATTGGTTTTCCTGAACAGCTTGCGATTTCATTTCCTTATGTGGCGACTATTCTTCAGAAAAGCCGGATCGTTTAGTCCGGTCTGTTTCACAATGAGTCCTAACGGAATGCCCTCCGACCCGTCTTATAGGCCGGCTGGCACGTCAGATCCCATTACACTTGTCTGCTTTATTGTCTATAAAGCCTTAAGTGTCGATGATCTCTCTCGACGTCGCCCGATTCTTATTACATAATACTTTAGTGTACAAAGAGTAACATTACCCAATTTTATACCGATTCTATCTTAAATGACTATTTCAAACGTAGTGCTACAATAAATTTAAACCCGAAACTTACCACAAAAGAATGGGTCATTTACGACATCGCGCTCCATTCACGAGCTAATAGTAAAATAATATAGCTGCTCGCCGACAAACATGTATTTGTAACAAAGACGTGTAAAATTTCTCAAACGTCAGATTTATACGGCAATCTCCGTCAGTATTTCAGTCGCTGCGACTATTAGTTGCGTTTAGAACACGTGTGTGTAACCGAATCGCTTACAAAAGATTAAAAGGTGGTAATTTGACGTTGATTTAGGAAGAGCGAGGCTGCTTTCATCGCACGGATTGTCTTACCTCAGATCCAGCGAGACGTTTTGTCTATGGCAGACGGGTTCAGTCCCTTTATAATGTTAAAATTTATTATAAGTTACGTCAATATATCTTACGGGAGTAATTGATTCGTTTTAATTTTCTTGAAAGAAGGCTTTGACACATCTTTGACAGTTATCCTAATATCGCCCCAGTGACAATTATTTTAGTAATGTCCTAATCACCATTCATAACATAAAAATAAAAACCAGTTATCGAAAACCATATATTACATAGTAGACCAAACTAAACCGTTAGTTTTATTATGAACTTCCTGTGGCAAAAGGTGAGAGGCCTCACCACAAAACACCAAAATGAAATCATTAGGTGTTTAATGTAAACAAAATAACCGGTACTTATTCATAATATCATTATGTCATTACCATTTCCGTATTACAATTATTATCGTCTTTAGTGAGAATGGTTATATTTTTATAAGATGGTGATTGCGTGCGCGTGCGCGAGTGCAGCTGCGCGGTAGCGGGCGCGGCGCAAGCGCTGATGTCATCGGCTCAACTTAAATGTTATTTTCCGTCGCTCGGCGTCGCGTGGGCGCGGTAACCACTATCGGCCGTGGTCATACCAAACCCACAAAACCTTATTTTGCACATTATCTTTTTATTACGCCTTTGTAAACCGAATTTTATATCTCATCACTTCCATTCACTAGGCACTTGCATCTGAACGATAATATGTGCACGGATGTAGGATTTTGTGTTCGAAAATGTTTTTGAAAAACAGCGGTCAACGCCATTTGAGGCACATTTTTAATTAAAATACTAACCCAAAAAAGCATACATAAAAAAACAAGTGCAATAAATTAAGTTTCGTTTCAAAATGAACTTCAAAACACACTAATCAAACGTGTTCCTGGTTCGTTTTATAACGTTATTAATTAGCCGTATTGTTTTGTTCTCGGTGTAAACACGGCACGTGCTAAAGTTATGAATGAAATAACGTTTTGCAAGAGCGGATGTTGCGAGGCTGCTTGTGTCGAATTAGGTTTAGAGCCTTATGAAGGCTTGATGAATGAACTGCCCCCCGCGCGTCTCCCGCAACTGTACTTATGTTCTTATTGAGATCAAGTGATAATGGTGCATTGCTCTCAGTGTAGAATTTACGTTGATATGCATGAATGAATTGGGTTTTTAAGCAAATATTGTTTTGTCTGCTATAAGTAGTAAGCTTTTGATGCGACTTTATAATAAAACATTTTTATTGATTACGTGATGACGTAACTGAATGATACAAAAGTCAGGACATAGCTTGCTAACTGAAGTAAAAAAAATATGTTTAGTAGGTATATCTTATCTTTCAAATTAGGTGTGATGTATTTCCTTGTTCCAGTACCTCTCATTTCCAAAGTAGGTTATTGTATTTCCTTTTATATTCATGCCTATGTTTTATTATATATTCTTGATATCTACATATGTATATCATAGATACTTTTATACTTAGTAGCTTACATTGTAGTCAGTTAAAGAGGAGGCTCTTTCTAGTCCTGTCTACGGACTTAGCAGACTAGTTTCTTCCGTGTCGAGTTTAGTATTACATAGTCAGGTAGACATTTTCTCTTTCACAAGACTCAGCGGCTTAGTTTAAATCCCGTGGCATTCATACAATGTTTAATCAGAACTGAGAAGCACATTTAAGGAACATTCATAAGAAAATATGCTGTAAGAGGTAAATAAATAGTTTTTTTGTTTGTATACAAAAAAAAGTTTTACAAATTAATGACATGTAATTCGCCAATCGATTTTTTTAAACATATTTAATTGTATATTTTTATGAAAGCTTACAAGTTTATCACTCAGTTCAATCAATAACAATTTATAATTAAAATAAAGCTCTCCTACAAACAGTTTATGACTTGTTACTTAGATTACCGTGTTCACAGTGATAAATACTGAGATAATAACATCGAGTATAATTGCATGGCATTTAAATTACGATTGAGCCGATTAATTTGTTTAATATTCACAATATAATATCAATTAGCCGTAGATTGATTTCGTCATACAGTTTAAGTGTTGGGCGTGTACTTGTAGTATCAGAGATCGTGGTTTATACCCTACAGGGGTTTGCAGGTAATTTGATATTTTATAGGAATTGTATGTAATTTTAAGTCTGTTTTTAAAGGGAATAAATGTATCAGATACATTAGGTACATTTTATGTGAAATATAGGCGATCTTATGTTTTGATCAATCCTGGGCATTTTCTTCAAGATCTGCTGGTATGTTCGCATTGATAAAATTATATTTTCAGTGTACCATTATCTAAAAGAATATTTGCCTTTTAGGTGTCTTCCATTGTGTTGAGAGATATTTACAACTTTGCAACTGTATGCATCACATGCCTCGATGAATACAGTGTACCAATACAAAGACTAGAGCTGTATCTAAGACTAAATGGCCAGCCAATCGTGTCGTAACATAATTCAGTTTAACATATCTGAGTGCAGTACTGTGCCTGATACGTCAATATGTCCTTGCGCATTAATTACGCCCTATCTAAATGTGTGGTGCGCACGAGTGTCAAAGTCAAGATTGACGCGCGTCAGTGGCGAGTGAAATGTCGCAAGCGCATGCGCGGTACACCCCGCCCCCTCCCGGTCCCTCGCCACCCCTCGCAGGCTTAACATAAAACTTCAATTTGCATAATGCATACAGAATATGTAAACTTATCTCCGACACGCCCTTGCGAGTGACACGGCTGAGGTGTGCCAGGATAACATTATTCTCGTTGCGACGATATCCAAGTCTAAATAGATCGCATTTGCAAAGCCACATGTTGTGTGGATTTTATTAGCACCACAGATGCGACGCTCAGATATTATTTTTATGCGTCGGGAACAATTCGAATAGTCGTTTCAGTATTTATAGAGCCATTTTCGATTCGAAAAAACATCGATACTTATTCTATTTGTATCTGTTATGGACCATGTGATTAATTCGGGCATTATTTATAATGCCCGAGCATTATGAATAATGTCTAGCTTTATCGGGCCACATGATTAATAACTATCTTAACTTCATTATTTATCACTTGGCACGGGCATTATTATATTACTACATGATAGTTGGGCAATTTGATAATAAAGCTATATTTTATGCGGTGCGAGGGTGGCAGTTGTTCTAATAAATAAATCCTGTTACTTGCTACATATTTTATGATTATTGTTTTAAATTATATGTTCTATTTTAATGGGAAATTATAAGTCTAGCCAGAAAATTTTGGACAATTGTCATCTAATTTACTAACTCGGCCTCGTTTTTCTTGATCTCATTTTTCTTGGCTCGTTTTTTTTATGGTAGAATTTAATTTGGATTCAAAACATTGTATTAAAAACTGAACTTAGTGACGAAAACGAATCGCTGCAAAACCGACTCCACGTAGTCTTGTCTGCCCTACCCCTAGAGTGCAATTCAAAACCGCGTAGGCGCGGAGGGGCGAGGCGGCCTGCGAGCTGAGGCGCAGGTAGTTGAAGCGCTCGCCGCCGCGGCTGAGGATGGCCGGCTGAGCCGGCCAGCAAGCCGAAGCTGCGGCGGTGAGCGTGAAAACCATCTGCGACGATAAGCTCGCATGGGACCGCCGGAGCCCCGCAGCGCCGGAGCCGTGACAGAAGCCATGCTTGCAGCATGTTGCATGCTTACTTCTATGCTCTGTCAATTGATATGGGATGTGTGAATATGTTTGTATTACTTTGCCCAAAAGGTCACGGGCAATATGTATAGTGCCCGGTCAATTTGCTTGTTTGAATAATTATTATCAAATTGCACTCTCATATTGGGCATTATTCATAATGACCGGGCATTATGTATACTGCCCAATTTATCACTTGGTCCATAACATATCCATTTTATTGAGGTGATATTACGAAAATGAACCCTTAGTTTTGTTTTGTTTTGTATTTAAGCTGAGTAATAATGTCACGTATCGACGGGTGAGGCGGCGAGTAATTGTGCGAGGTAGGTGAGCAACCGGTGACCACACTCGAGTCGTGTCTTTTTTGGTAACAACTTATGAAGCCCACAGCAATAAAACGTGATTTCATTTGGCACACGACGCGAATATTATCGACGTAAGGCATCGTTAAAGAGCGGCCATCCGTTCCTTATTAGCCTAACACGCGCCACGATCCCTATTTCGAATGCAAATAAAATTACAAGGCTACCATAAAAAGTGTTTATTAAGACTTTATTCGCGTTTAAAAATTCGTAAAGTCTTATTCAGCTCGAGCTGTTGCCCACTCGGTCGAGTTCCGAAGTTTTAAAATTATAAAATTACTGTCGACTCGGTCTCAGAAATGAGACGTAAATGGGAATTGTCTGCAAAAAGCGGATACAGCGCGACATATCTTCTTTCACGACAGAATCCGATCATTGTTGCATAAAGTGTGGGATTAAGGGGTGCATACCCTAGAAGGCGCGGCGAGGCACCCACCGCGTGCGCGCGCGCCGCTGTGCGCTCGGACAACTTGTAATCGATTCATCTTTTATTGCCATTTGATGGCATCCATATAGTGCATATTAGCGTCTTCCAAGTGCATCCGGTCTGCGTATCTGATCTTCATGTTATCATTTTTAAAACAAAATCTGTATACATTTTTGTTCTACAGAAACACGGTACTATTTCTATACATCGATTATGGAACAAAACAATAGATATATTCGATACCTATAAGCAACATTAACGTCTATCTCAAAATGTTGAAATTCAAACCATTCAATTAATTACATTTTTTATTTATGATAAAAGAATTTTAAAATCTAAAATTACACATTTCGATATAATTTAATCAATTCGAAATATTTCGTTGTCATCAGCCGGAAGATATTAGAAGAAACAAGACAAACTGCCCGAAGGTATCAATTACAACTGGTTGAATTACCTCACTTTATGTTCAGAACAAGATATAAACAACATTAGTTTATTTGACTTTTCTATATTGCAGATAAAATCGTGTAATAGCCGTCGACGACTATAATTTGTGGCGTCTCAATTGAAAGGTCAGTCGCGGCTAATACACATATTCATATCAGTTATCCGAGCGTCCTCTCTCCGAGACTTTCCAATTAAGCAATTTAGATACGAGCCGGGTCTGACACGACGTTACACGAATGTAAAACAAGGCCTATCGGAATGATAATTCAGTGATGTAAATAACAATAAAGTTATCAGGGAAGGCAGCGTTGCTATGGGTTTTGACAATAAAAAGCGTCGTGGAGTGCGCGACCCGCCGCGCCGCTCTCGGTATTAGGACGAATTTACGAGCGCCCTCGACGACGCTGCATCACGCGGCACTGATATTGTGTCTAAGTGCCTGCCAGATGCCTTTCCTCGCTCTCCATACATATTCAAGACACTTTATACCTGTCGGGGAAAAACGTCTCCACAATTCCTTCAATATCCGATGTGTTTTTAATAAAATGAAAACAAATAAACGATTCAGTAATCTTCATACTTCTAACTTATTCGAGCAGGTTACATAAAAATAAATAAAAATCCAGCATATAGTTTTTATGAATCGAATGTGAAGAATCAAAAACAAAAGCGTTGAAGTCTTTTGTTAGAGAGAACGAGATCCGAGCGTAAAAGCTTATAATCACTAACCACAGCATTTGAATAAGAGCTGGTACTAATAAATCAATATTGACAAAATTAACATACAGTGTTAATTATGTTCAATTGTTTATTAAGGTTTGGATCGCTGGGTGTAATCTATTGCCATTTAAATAACAGATGGAACAATAATAGTGCAACAAGAAAGCATAGAGGACCGGTCTTGGGGCTGCATTATTCGGAACCTGTTTCTGTTGCTCTAATTAACAATACACAAATCGTAGCTTGTATGCAAATGAGGGAGCGAGCGTCGAGGACACGGCGTACACTCGAGTTCCATCCGCGATAACAAAGAAAGCCCTATTTTTATTGGGATCAGGTCATTTTAACTGTCATACGATTGTGTTTCTCGTTTCAGAGTTCATGTAGTCTTGGGACTTGATATTTATACATTTTACTTCTACGTATAATAAGGATAAGTAGTTTATTTTTGGATTAAGTGACGGAAATACCCAGGTATATAATTTTAGACTTTATTTTCCTCCTTTCAAATAATTTCGAATCACTTCGAAATCTATCCATTAATTATTTTCTTTCACAACATTTTTAACATTATCACACCTAACCATTTTGAATTAAGCAATCAAGCCATTTTCCCTATATTTTCAAAACATTTTTCCTCAATTTCCAACACTCTTGTCACCCCAACTGACCAAGACATACCGGTCGCCGTATATGCGAGTTTATCGTAAAATTGAATTAAAAAAGAGAGATAATAAAAGGCGATCGCATCGTAATTCTGGCTCGCGACAACGCAGCACTTTTATTTGGAGGCTCGCGTGTGGCGCGCGGGGCGGGGGGCAAGCCTAATCGTGCGAGCTTTAGAGTGCTCCACTGTGGACTTGAGTGTTAACCCCGAATGTTTGTTGTAAGATGTTTTATTGGTAAAGTTAAGATTTTGAAAGCACTATTTATATTGTTTTGCGTGCTATTTAAATATAATAGAACGTCATAATATGATACAATGGAACTTACCTAACAAGTCGTTCTTACTTTATTCAATTTTACTTTATCATTTTTGAATAGGTATCTATTCTTATTTAGCTGTGTCCTTGTACAATTTTTTCTATTATTTATTATTGTTTGTGTTTTATGTGTACAAAACTATTAAATAAATAAATAAATTCTCCGCGGAACATACAGATTTGTCATAAATTCCACTAAACGAATGTCTCAAAGCTAACCTTAGGCTAATTAAAATCATAGGATGAAAGAAATTGGATGGTAAATTATTTATTCATTACGAGTAGGTACACTAGATAAATAGCGTCAACCATTCTCATTAAACTTTTGTTTCTATCTACCGATATTAACTGAAACTATGTTTTATTATCACATTACTTAACACAAAATAAGTAGATCCAAACAAAACTCATTCTTGTTCTACTCAGTGTCCACACAAAAAATATTAAATATTTGAAGAGGGACTACACAGCGGTGCAAAGCGGAGCACGCTGCACATTATGGGCCGCGGTCCTCGGGGACAATCTTCTTTTATTTATATCCGCCGTGTAACATCTCGCACCTCTCTCGAGCCACTTGCGGCTCACTCGACTCCTTGCAGCCAGTCATCCGACTGTATTCCACCTCTTTACGAAGAATCTTTAAGAAGTAGTTACAACGTTGCTCATATTTAAAAGAAGGTCGTAGGTACGCTTGAAGAACAAAATATTTTGTGTGTAAATAAGGTTCCTATTATTCCATTCAAAATTGGAAGGTGTTCATGGAAATATTTCTGTTGCATTGAAAAAACTTGTACCCATTGAAAAAGGCATATTTTTTTTAATACCTACGTACAAGTGACGCGTTAGGTTACTTCAGTTTATAAAGTAAACAGAATAGGCAATATGAGTCGTATCATAATTTTATGATAGGCAGTCTGTAGTGCTAAATTCACTTCTGGTTTTACAATCACTAAATATAATACGCTTGAAGTTTTATTTATATGATTATGATGACATAAAAGCGAAACATAATCAGAACACAAAAGTCACAATATTTACTTTATCTCACTTCGTTTTACGATCGCTGGCAAAATATTTGAACAGCACAAACCACGTCGCTGTCGCATATCTTTACTTTATTTGAATTGTGAACTTTTATTTTCCCTCAGACTTGTTTATTTCAAACAAAATATAAGTTTTTTTTTTTTAATCTCCTGTGGAGCTTTTTATTGTGTTAGTTATTCTGTGGTCAATATTAACAATAGAAGATTATAATAGAAACATTATGTATTGCATGACTTAATGCTATAAAATTAATGAAAACTGATCTACAAGCGTTTTATTAAATTCTACACCAATCCATTTATAGACGTTCAATGTACACAAGATACGGCGAGTAGTGTGCTCCAGGTGCCACACATCGCGCGGACAATATTTTTATTTTCATCGAGCGTAACATTGGAAGCGCATTTTTCCGGGTAGCGCGCGACGCGAGCCGGCCGTCCCTCCAACCTGACTTGTAATTTCAAGTGTTTACCCTGCGCGCGCGCAGCAGGGCGTCTCACAACAATGCCCATATCCTTTTCACATAAAATATATGAAAAGTCCGGCTACCAGCGAGCCACGGATCGCCCGGCCGATACAGCGACTGCATTATACTCGCTAGCTGCCTACCGAGAACTTTTTATGAGGGATCAAATTGATTGGTTCGGTGATAATATCAGAGGTATTGCGCGTATTGTGGCCGACGGCCGACGCCAGCCGCTTAACACGTCGCGCTTCGGCTTCCGTTACCATCGATTACGCAGTTACACTTCTCACACCTCTAAAGAGATGTAATTTGGAGATGCTGAGAGATTGTTGCTTGTAATAGATATGCACATTTAAATGCGCCGGTGAAAGGTTGCAGGCCCGGTTCCCAAATAGAGTCGATCACAATAAACACTGGCGAGCCACAACGTTAGTACTCACAAAAGTAATCCGAAGTAAAGTTACATGTTGTGGTGCACGTAATGTCTTTTTCATGATACCAACCGTTAGGTATCACCGTCGAAATTGAATCGAGTTTAAGATACGCTTTAAATTTATTGAGCGCTCGCAACGAATCATCTGCGGGCAGGTCGAGGCAGGACGTGCCCCGCGAGCGAGAAACACAAAACCACAAAGATAAAAATATATTACAAAATGAGGCCCACTTTGTGTTTTGAAATTACAATCAAATAAATTACTTTTTATTGCTCAATCTTGTTGGGTTTTATTAAGGTATCGGCGCTGAATGCGAGAGAATAAAACATGGCGGGTTTACGCGACAGACAAGATGTTTCCGTGCGCCTTGTAGCCGCCAGATAAACGGAGGTGCTTTACATGGCCCTCGAGTTTTTGGAGATAAGCCATCACGACGTGTTCATGTCGACATGCGGACAATGAAGAAACACGGACACTTTCTCCGCCACTCTTCATTTTGAACACGTCTGAACGTCATTAATGTTCATATCCTTGCTGGAAAGCCATATTGCACGAAATAATTTCACGTTCCATGCAAGAAGCAACCATAGCTGGGCATAACTAATTAATTTCATTTCTCCTTATCTTTGTTCTAACCCGGTAAAAACAAACCATAAAATAATGATCATAACTCCTCGTTGAGTGCCGTACTTCACAAGCGTTAACTACTTAACAGGTCTGCAGTGAATAGATCTGTAGTCGTAAAGCGAAACTGGAAGTTAGTCTCAAGCTGATGACAAACCGTAGTGCCAGTTTGAAAACATACAAATCAATACGGAGACTGCGGAGACAAGAGAGCATATCGTGTTGATTAATGCTGATTGCTAAAGTGCGTCGACGCATGTATAAGTAATGTTACAGCCCACCGCGGCGTTTCCGTCTCAACCGGTCCTAGAACAATGTGCCCAAACATTTACTTACTCACTATTCAACATGTGGAATCGCCCCCATGACTTAGTGGACATTAACAACAACCGCGACGCCCGGCCTAAACACCTATCGCTGGCGCAAATTATGCTTAATACAATTACGAATCATTCATCATCGTATCGCTTTCGGAGATAATTGGCAATGATAAACTGAGCGAAGTTGAGACAATACTGAATAGGTGAACCACTGAAGAGGACCCACAACACTTGAGCGTAAATTCGCACAGTTATTACCCATTTAGTGAAGCATGTGCAAAGCTAAAGGTCCGTTTATGTTGGTGTTGTGGAAGCGTGGAAATGTGCGCGAGAGCACAATGCGCCGCGTGTGTCCCTTGCCCAAGGAAACACATTTATCATCGTCACCTAGCGACCCGCGACTTGTAATTGTGCGCCATATTGTTGCAAGAGTTATGGGCCCTGTGCGAGAAAATGCTCTCTTCCGCTTAACTTGTGCATAAACATTTATCGGGACAGGTTAATTTAATTTAAAAAGATAATTCTGTTTGATAGTGTCAGGTAGATGAGGCGAAAGCTTCGTGTACTAGTTTTCAGCTTTCTGGGCTTGGCAATAAAACGTAGTTACTTTTGGCACTTTCTTTACTCAATCATTCAAAATCAAAAACCACTCCTTCATCAAAAAGAACTTCTGACTCGATGTGTTATTTACTCAATCAATTTAATACTCATTGGATATTTGAGCAGTTTTATTCCAATTCCTGGTAAAACACCGATGCATTTTATTGTGAGTGTACCCCACGCAGCGCCCCTAGACAAAAATCGCATCAGCTTCCCATATATTTCCCTTGTCAGTGTTCGAGGGACAATACGGTAAAGGATTGTAGAAAAGTGAGCATAAAACACGGCGCACGCGCATCGGGCCGCGTCGATCGAGCAGGACATCAGCATTGTGACGGGAGCGCGGCGGCTGCGCGGGCTCGCGATCGAGCCGCGATTTGTCGTTATTTGCGCACGCGGCGGCCGCGACGCGCCGACTTATGACGGCTCTTATCCGCCATCGCAGGAGCCACTCCGCGCCTCTCAACATCCTCCGAGATCGTCGCCTCGCCTACCTGCTGCTAGTATTTCTCACAGAAACAATGAGCTTTTAAAGGTTTATTATGACAACAGAACTGCACAATGCGTTTTAATGGTATTTCTCTATAAGATTCTAAGTATAATTGAAATTTAATTTTAACTGAGCTTTTTACCGTTCCTTCTGATGGATCAGTTTTATAGCGAGCCTCTAAAAGTAAGTAATAATGTTCTGTTTGATAAAACTTCTATTCTTGGTTATCGTTGCTTACACTGAGCGTGGCCGAGCACACTCTTGGTCGGGTTCTTATTTTTGTAGGTAATAATGTGTAATGATTTTTAATAGCACTCTTTCTTTTGCTCATTACAGAATTCTATACTTATCGAATGGTCAAAAGTTTACAGAAGAATACCTACTCATCTACTGACACGGATCACATGTTCAGTATCTTGCCTGGTATCAGATGGAGTGCGATGGCTGGCAGTGGACGCGGCGCCGCAAGCGTTCCCAACCTATAATAACGTGAGTACGACGACGCTATCAAACCGACGATCACAGCCGAAATCAATTTTAAACAAACTCTAGCCACCACCTACAATTATCATTGTACTGAACAATGCGTACCACTAAATATCGGGCCAGTGTTAGAGGTCAGTCGGACCATGGTCCATCGATAATGTAAGGTTCTTTTCCGATCGCATGAGATACAATCGCGATGATTTGTTGATCCTACGCTAGCTTAAATATTGAAATTAACATTCATTTACGATTTTTATCTATTCATACAAAGAGCATGTGAATGAGATATTATAAGACAAAGCGATGTGTGTTTGTTTATTTATTCTTTGAAATCAAATACCTTCGTGTTGATGAGATTAAATTGTTATGACTGAATAAAGTTGTTGATAAGCAGCGTATACATATTATAAACACACATTATGGTGATGCCAAAAATATTGCAATGTATTTCCACGTTGAAATTGGAAATGGCCCAAAGTTCTTCAGTGTTGGTTTCGACAACATGTTTTCCTTCCTAAATCCACGATTGAAGTTCCTGCAAAGATTTTTAATAATTTAATCAAGATACGGATACATAATCAAATACCTAGGTATATATAGTAAATATGTATGTACCTAAAAGATGTTGTAAATAGGTGCCTATACTATAAATTCCAAAATAGTCTGAAGCCATAATTTATCTGTTTTGGAAAAGTCAATTTGAATTTCATGTTTGCGATCTATTGACATTTAAATGATTTATTAATCGAAATATACACACATAATAATTGTAGGTGTCTATTCGAATAGTCTATTTAAGTATGCTATACATTTTAATCACTATTATAAAATATTACAAAATGTTGTCTCGGGGCGTTAAAAATGCTTTGCCATTTTCATTGGACCATTGAATTATTGCTTTGTGTTAATATATTTATTTAAATTTAGTGTGGTTGTAGATACAGGAAACATATAGAGGTGTCTGGTAGTGGGTGGTCTGGCGCCCGGGCTCGTGCATCCCCAATGCGTTAGTTAACTCTATGCAAATAGAAGGTCACACTCGCCGCCGACCAACAAAAAGTTGTTCATTAACGAACTACACTGAATATCGATTCGTGCCTGATATCGAGATAAAATTGGGAATTCCTATCGATGTTACAGGGGTCTAACCAAGGGGTATCGGGTTGCCCGGGTAACTGGGTTGAGGAGGTCAGGCAGGGCAGTCGCTCCTTGTAAAGCACTGGTACTCAGCTACATCCGGTTAGACTGGAAGCCGACCCCAACATAGTTTGGGAAAAAGGCTCGGAGGATGTTACAGGGCACTCTTGTCATGTTCAAATCTCTATTATTGCTCGTTTTTCAAAAGAAAATTATTACGCATTGTGAAAACGCTTGTAAAGTACAAAAAGCAAAGTTAATTGATATATCGACGGGCGGCACGGGTGCCGGGGGCCGTGCGCCACAGTAAAATTAAAATTGATGATCATGTAAACTTTATTAGTGGCAGCATAAAAATGTTGGAGTAAATCAAAGACTGCGCTAGTATATTGCATGACGCCGCGTGATCTAGTATCGGGACACCGTTAACACTTTATTGCCGTTCATACTTCTTGCACCATTTCGAGAAAGTAAATTACTCGTGGCGCTCGTAAAATTAATGCCACATACGGTAATACGAGTACTTCAGCTTGTCACTGTCAATTTTTATGATGCACTCACTTGATATCGCAAGCAGCTGGATTGAGCCTAGCGCAAAGTGGCGATATTTTTACCCTGACACATGTGCAGTAAAAGATTTACCTTTAGTAAATAAAAAGAAGTCGGTTACAAACAAACATACAAACATACAGGTGAAGCTAATAAAAAGCGTGTAAAAACCGGTGAAATACTTGTTTAAAATATTTTTAACACAGTGTGTCATAGTTCTGCAGCTCTGATTGGACGCGGAATATTTTAAACAAAAATGTAAATAACAAAAAAGAAAGTAGTGAGTGAAATGTGAGTACTTGTTGGAAATACGTATGTATTATTAAATTAAATTGCATTTCAACAAAATATTTACGAGAGTAGTAATTTTTCATGGCGGACAGGCCCCGCAGCGAGCGCGCCAGCCTACCCCGGCTCGCCTTTGGACACAAACCACTAGCCTCGTGGCAGCCAGCCGCTAATAACTAACTTGTATTTCTAACAATTACGTGCTGATATCTACAGTGATAATAGACCATTTCATGCAACAAGACCTATAGAAGAATATAAAATCTTTTTTCCACTACTTTTTGTTCACTGGTGGCCAAGAACATGCAGTTTAATGTATAGTGCGCATATCTGGTTAGTAGACAGAAAGAATAAAGAGATTCGCCATAAAATAATTCAAAAGGCAGTCTCACTCAAGTTACCAGGAGTGCATAAAATAAACAGCAGTGCGTATTGAGCACATCGCTCAGTTGGCGCGGAGATTACTTCATGAAAGCTCACGAGGCGATCATTACCGACCCCCGGCCGCAATCAATCCGCCTTGCATAATTAAGACACTAAAATACAAAATATATTCTTTAGATAATTCTTATCTTGAGATATGGTTTTAATTTACAATATCTGGCTTTTATTTAAGTTCAACTTTACACTCTTACTTACATATTTCCGACGCATCAAATATAAGTTTTACTGGAATCTTTCGCACATAGTTGATTAATTGATCAAGTCATATTTATGAATACTGTCCACGAATACTTAAATTATTATAGCCGAACAGACATTAAGATACTTATGACCTAATTTATAGGATATCTTTATGATAGATTAATGCAAATTGTCAACTTGATTTATTGATAACAGTTACGGGCGATATTTCAATTAGCTATTTAAGAGTCATCATAATATCGATACAGTGTATCTGTGTTGTAAATATGCACTACAAGTAAGTAGCCTTTGATAAATGTCTCCGGGACTGCGAACAGTACAGCCGGGGGCTCGTGCAAAATAATTAAAACTACTTAACATTCAAACAGAAAGTACCAGTAGCCAGTTTGCGGCTCATTTAGCGAGAGGAGGCCGGTCGGCTGGCACTGACGACCATTACTCTCCCACCCGATTGATATATTCTTGGTGGACATGCGATCGGCGACACGTCATTCCGCTTCCACTGTTCACCGGCCCGACCTGCTACCGCTCGCTACCAGCTCCGTATAAATAAACAAACCGTACAAAGTAATAAATATCGCGTCCGCCTCTAACAACGTACGTCACTATAAATCGGACACTTCTTTTATTGCTGCACATCTAGACCAATTAAAATTAACTCGTAATTGTCGATAACCGTCAATAAAATTGCTATACGTCGATCTTAGTCAATATTAATCTCTCTTCGGGCAAAACGAATTATTAATTCATTATTTTACGAGGATTTTTAATTAAAAGAGTAAATCAATTTTGATTATATTTCAACTTTACAATGTGAAATCTCCTTATATAACGCGGAGTTCATAAGCACAAATCATTACCACTCGGCCTTAATCGAGTCCAGTAAAAGATCGGACGAATAAGTCGACGTCAGATTAAACACAAATATTTACATGTGTACAAAAGCAGAGAGATAAAAGTTTACCTTTTACAAGCAATTTGAGGTTATTTATTATGTGGAGTGGCGCGGGAGGCGCTCTGCCGGCTGCGTTTTGGTGCAGCTTCTTTATACAGAAGCCATTATAAGTATCAGTTTCAGATCATAGATCATAAACGCATTTATTATACGAAGCTCGGGATCCGGGGGGTCCTGTCGCGTGAGCCACCGCGTTCATTGTTGACTTTTTATTGTCGTGCGTATGTCACAATTTTCGTGGACCTCACGAGAGATCGACGCATAAATATCTAACACAAGAATGTCCCGTTTCGGATCTATGAGTATTTATGTGGAAGAGCTGGAATGTATTTAAATCAAACATGGACGTCGAAGTAGCTTAATCTCCTCTTTATGATTATCGTAAATTACAATTGATTTTAATAACTTATTTACTTCTTGTGTGTTAGTACTCGTATTTAGAAATTAATCTTGATGATCTTATCAAAGCATAAAGAAATAATTTTCTGGTTTCAAAACATTCTTTACAGTGTCGTTCATTAAATAAGTACAGAAAGTTTCTCGTTTAGTTCACATTTAGATTCGACTGATAGTTCTAAATAGCATTCTACGTGTACTACTGGCAGACATTTTGAGGGTTATTATGTTAATTGCGTATCTAAAGACTTTTATATGTCTAGTTAACATTATGCATTTTTAAATTAAAATAAAAAACGTACTATGACGCATGTACTCATACTAAATCACAGGTATCAGCTACTTTTATGGCCTTGTTATAAGTGAATTTAAGTAAAATGGCACTCTTAGCTCCAGGCGAGAGTAAGTGCGGTAGCGACACAACTTTCCATGTCCAAACAAATTACCTCCGAGAAAAACTCTTGCGCTAAAGATTGAATCGAGAAGTAATTCTCCGAGTGATACAGTCACCAATTACCGAGAAATAAGGATGACCCACACTCACTTATAGGTCAGCTGTCTGTCACCTATGTTTTGAATAAATTGGAACATAGATGCTTACTTATATAAAAATAGGATATTAGGAAGCAATCAAAAAAGTAGGATCAACGGAAAGGTGACCACAGACAGACGATAAAAGGACCATCTAACTTCCAAATTCTTTTTGTTCGTTATATCCAAACTGAGTTTATGCGTCGTACGGATATATATGTAGTAGGTACATGAGCATACCTATCTTCTGTATTGGGATTCTATAAAACTCGATCAACAACTCGCATTTCACTTCGATTCGTAATGTCATTTCATACTTTAGGGGAGGTAGGGGAGGGATGGGCACTTTTTCACATTTATTGCATAAAAAATCAGATTTTACAGATAATCAACTTTATTGCCATTTCTTATGTTTGGCTAGATAAAATCAAAGAGCTATCCTAAAAATTACAATCAGTTTCAACATTACGAGATATTTAAACGGTTTAAATAAAACCGTCGACACGTCAAAATTTTGTTTAGTCTGACATGCTTTAGTTGGTACTTACGTAGTGTTTAAAATTACTTTTTGCTTTTTATAGGGTTTATCGTTTATAACATTTTGTCATAATAATTGCGTACTTTTTTGGGTCGGGGGTTTTTTTTAATTTATTATTTTATTTTATTTCATGGTTTTTTAAAGGAGCTCCTTAATGTTTCCTTCTTTTTATGATGGGTTCGCTAATGCGATCTCAGCCAAAGGAAGCTGTTTAACAATCCTCATGACAAACTGGCTCTGGGAGAATTGCACAGATTGAGAAACAATAAAGATGGACCTTTGTTGATCCAGGGTTATATATCATTCTAGGGTTTCATCCGCCACATCCCATTTCCAGCATTAGGTTCTCGTCAATTAGAAACATGAAGAAAACTAGTCAAGACAAATTAAACGAGCCCAAACTCGATGGGTTTACTAAAAGGCAGTTCAGGGTTACCTATCTTCGTGTCCTAACAGCAGACCAGCTCAGTGGTTCCAGAAGACATTAGTATTTCAAATTTTAGATCCCACATATGCTTGCAAGTAAACTGAGCGTGTAACATTCCTATCACACCTAACAAACGAGCTGATGACCTTGAAGACCTGAACCGATTTCCACCAAACATAGCTAAGAACACTCCCGAATGACATTCCTTTTAAACAAAAAAAACCGCATTACAATCGGATCATCCGTTTGGGAGCTACGATGCCACATACACACACACACACACAGACACGTCAAACTTATAACACCCCGTCGTTTTTGCGTCGGGGGTTAAAAAGAATGGTTTGCGACGGGAAATTCCTAAAGATTTAATATAACGAGCAATACAAGAGGTATCAAAAGGTTAAAAAATAAAATTAACAGCTGATAAATATGGAGTCCCTAGATCAAGTTGGCAACGGTACCTGAAACAAGATTCTATAAAGGATTTTTAGCGCAGATTTATAACCTCACAAATTTTCACTGAAGAAGAAGAACAAAAATTTACAAATTATACATTACATGGTATGTCCAAGCCTCCCTACCATAGGGAGCATTGGACACTTTTGACTTAGTTTATAAAAAAAAAATCGGTAAAAAAACTTAAGTAAAACGGGTTTATCTTATGTGCACTGAAAACTAGAAAATAAAAAATAGTTACTTACCTGTCAACCTACGTAGGTGGTCCCGGTCATATTAGACTAAAATAAAAACGTGGGGCCCATAAACTATTGCTGTAGTACCTCTTCTAGAGGTATAATAGGTGTGGATTGCATCGACTTACTATAATCGTAACTGGAGATTTTGACAATCAATCATTAATAATAGAAAATACACATACCTTTCATTAGTTTTCTCTTTATAACGATCCGAAACCGCAACAAAATATTTAAGTACTTTTACGAGTGTTTGTTCTTGACAACTCACAGAAATGACAGATAGTCTATGGATGAACACCGTTACCAGTCGGTAACGTAAACTACCCAATAAAAAAAAAACTATGATCAAATCAGAATAAAAGGACCCCCCCCCCCCTTTTAATCTGATTTGATCATGTCTCCCAACTGCCCATCTCTCCCCTACCTCCCCTATAGATAGACAGATTTTGGCAGATCTGTCAAAATCTCGACTTTAATTTAGTTCAACTTGTCAACACGCTCGATAGTGTAGCGCTAGTGTAGTTTGACAATGTCAATCACGAAAATTTAAGGTAGAATTCCGTGGGTCGCGATTGTCGCAGCCGCGCGCGACAAAAGTCAACCTATGAAAATGTATGACACCGCTGCCGAGGGCCGCGACAGTCGCGCGCGGACGACGAATTTCGTGAGCCGCTGGCGGCCGTACGCTTCTCAACATGGTCTAGCGCTTAATAACATCTATAGAATTTTAGTAAAACCAGAATTAAATTGTTGACAATGCCGCGAGCAGCTTACGAAATTCGTCGGCCGCGCGCGACTGTCACGGGCCTCGGCAACGGTGCCATACATTTTCATAGGTTGACTATTGTCGCGTCCACGGAATTCTACCTTTAGATCGAAGTCGAAGTGAGAGTGATGTCGAAGTGAGTTGTGATATTTTATAGAATCGACATGCTGGTATAATAAGGGCTACTTCCTAGAGTACCTACTAAGAATATAATTGATTGGAAGCAAGCCAAAATTTGGTATCTAGATTCCTTAGGCGGGAATTTTCCAAGAATCTATTAAACTAATTGATATGTATTAATATAATAGAATTATGTCTACACGAAAAGGAGGATTAGAAGATTAATATTTCCCACAGCAATAAATACTTCGCAATAAAATAAAACTGCATAAAAAAGGTGTTATTTACACTAGTTTTGTTTTGTTTCTCGTCCAGTTCAATGGTTTTGCTGCATACGTCTGCTCGCCGCCAATCTAACTACTTACGAAACTCGCTCAATCCAGTAATAAAATGTTAATAAAGTACGTAAATCAAGATAACGTCAATAGTTAAGAGAGTTCGACACAACGAAATAGTCTCAGGCGAGGTGAAGAAATTACCTCACCTATGTTGAGGACATAACTCTCTTCGACTTTCCACCTCATCACTGCCACGCAAGATTCAACCTTAAGTTACATAAGACAAGATATAATTTTCTACGACCTTTCCAACAATCAAAACCTAAACAAACACATCAATTTTAGAATGTGGATGTTTTTTTTTTTAATTTCCTATCACAAACCTATATTATCGTGGTTTCGTTAATTGCTCAAATCAAACCAATAAAGTTTAGGCGACGGCTAGCACGTGCTTCATGCATATGAAAAACATTCCATTAGTGGAAATAACAGTACCTAATCGTGAACGTAAAAAATAATCGTGCATAACATTAATATAAAGGGCGTGTCATTAGAAGATTTATCGGTATTATTTCCACGAACTACTTTAGGAAATTCGTTACAAAAATCTTAAGTTTTTACAATACAACAAGCAAAAACACTTAAAATTAATTAGGAATTTTAAGGTTAATTTGAGTGTTTTTATAACACGCTATTTTGGTAAGACAACTTTTGTAACCAAACGATCTTTATCAGGGTATACATATTGCATAGAAAATATTACAACAATTATAAGTCTACGAAGCTCTTAAAATACACGTAGCATTTAGCTCTTCTGGATTACAGTTTCCAAATCCATTTTCCATGCCAAAATATTATAGTCAGAAAGTGTAATAAATTAACAAACTCGTATTCGCATTTGAAACAATACTTAAGAAGTAAGATTAGTCATAAACGTTCTAATATTTTACAACGGTCATAATTAGCGGTATTTCCTTTGTAGTAAATTTACAGATTTGACCAACAAATAAATATGCGCAAGATAATAACGTTGTCCAACTAAAGGATGCCACACACGAACGGGTCGAGGGAACTCGAACCCAATAGTTATAGTTATGGCAAACATGGACACAGAGTATGAATGGGACGATAGATTGTCTGAAGTGTTTTGCTAAGGCCGTAGCGAGAAGAGATTTACTAACCACGTTATATTTGATTATTTGTGTACAATCTGCAGCTATGCATGCTATGTGCAACTAACCTTAGGTACAAAAAATGGTTGAAATGATCCTGACATCGGACACGATAAGTTTCTGCCTACCCTTGTGTGTAGCTAACTTGGGATATTTAGCTATGGGACAGGATAAAGATAATATTTTTCATTTAGCCCTCGGAAATTGTATCATTAGCTGATCGACGACTTAACTCATGCAAAACTCTTAAACTTATATTCTATGTCATGCATCATTTAACCCATTAATAAAAGTGGCCTATAAAATTCTTAATTAGCAGAGTCTTAAGCTTACTTAATTCATACTGTAGTGCTAGGCATTAAAAACGGTGCGAGTAAAATACCGAGTGCGTCCAATGCAATTCGATGCGGGACTTTACTATCGAATATTATCCAATATTATAAACCACACCTTACACTTAAGCAGATATAATAACCGTTACATATTTTAGGATAACGTTAGTGTATAATAAACTTAACTTTTACCTTAAATAATTCTAACAGGTATTGCCAGACGTTTTCATTTGCGCTTACGCAAGCAATGTGTTAGGCGCCAATAAAACGATGTTCGCTATATAGCTATTAATAATTTGTCAATAATTTTAAAAGGTACAGAACCAGTAAATGGAATAACGATTAGTAAACAACAAACCGAATTATATTAGTGGGAAAAGCAAATATTATTGATGAACTATAATACGTATGAGTAAGCACGCGTTAAATAAAAACAGGTTTAACTAAACCATGTTTTGTGAACAAATATTGTTTCAATTAGATTACTGAAATCGTATATTTGCATATAATTGAGGTCATTTGTAAACAGACGACAATCTGATTGATGTATTTATTTGAAAGTTCCAGTATTGGCGACACTCCTCGTAATGTGGATATGAATAAAAACAATGCACTTTGTGAACAACTTGCATTACAAAGTATAATAACTTATGTTCATGGTTGTATTTTTGGAGCGATTTATTAGTGTTTGTAATTTTATGAGGTACCTTAACCTCATTTTCTTCCGTGCTAAGGATACATACTTTGTTTTGTAAAAAAAGGACATAGGTAGACGTTTTTAAAATATACGCTTATTGAATTAATGATGAAACATCATTGTGAAAAACACATGGTTTTCAATCAGCAGTCTAGCTATCAGACTTATGAGTTCAACTGTTTTTTTCCACAAAAGCCCCGAATCTAAACTTTAAAACATTTCACTATTAACTTCATTATCTTAATGTACCATCTATTGAGAAATTCCATTGTAAAAATATTTTTATATCTAAGTAGGTATGTAACGTAAACTTTGTCGTATAAAAGTCGGATCACAATCAATTTCCGAGCATCAATAAAAATTTGATCTGCGGTATAATTTCGAATGTAATATGTTATATTTAAATCTTTCTTATCTTAGTTAGGCTCTTATGTCGATATATGTATTAAATCACTCATGAATTTAAAACATTTTATTGTCATTTCGAAGTGAAAACAATATAAATGTATTTTATGCCACGCTTGATTTATATTTTATAGGTGAGATGTGATTTATTGTTGGTCGATTTAATATTATAATCTTGATTCAAGAGTTGCGCCCGCGCCGCCCCGCCCGCCGCCGTCCGTCATTACGAGTGTCGTCCTGACTATCAGGCTTTATTGAAATACCTCATACATTTTGTTCTTGAAATTTATACGAACGTAGCCTATCTAGCGCAGCGAAGCATGGTGTATCTGAAAATCTTTACAAATAATAATAGATCGCCATTCTGAAATTCCGTTGCATTTCAAAACTTTAAATAAAACGATTAAAAGACACACATTGATGGCTACATAAAACAGTATTTATGAGTGTAGCGCAATAAAAGAAGCATTAAGTAACGTGAAATTCAAGAAACATGTCGTATTCATTCATTATGATGCATGTGTTAGATTATTGTATATTTCTTGATTTTAACTATCTTTGTAAACGAACTTTAAATGTCAAATATTGAATATTTTTACTGTCTCTGTAAACGCACATGAAAACGAGGGTACCTTTATGTAATTGTTTTATGTTCATTAAATTTTATATCTAAAATCTTACATGTTTAATGATAAAATAAATATTAAAATTATCGTTATAAGTTTTAAATAAGATTTGGTGTGTTTAAATTAGTTTATTTCAATTGTGAATTTAGTTATTTGTGTATAAAGCTTACTTGTCTGTGATTGGTCAATTGTGGCGGGATAGTATGACTGTTCGAAATAATGTTTTAAAATAGTCATGGCACTTTTCTGGTGGACGTTGAGGTGTAGACAACACACGAAAGTTAAGTACTCTTCCTGATTTATATTTTCTTACTGTGATGTGATTATTGTAATTGTTGTTTTATGTATTATTGTGCTGATGTTTAAAATGTATAGTGATCTATCGCTTTATACACGTCTTTAAGATATATTTATGCTGTACTGTGTATTACATTGGGTACCATATGGAATTATTTCTTTATGATATATATGATTTATGTTCTAATGGGTTATAACCATACAGACAGAATTGTGTTGCTGGGGAGTTTGTTCCACCACTTCTTCTTCCCAGCAAAAACACATAGGAAGTGGTGAAGGGTGGGCGTTTTGGGGGCTGTCTATTGTAAAATCCTGACGTTCTAAAAGTGCTGTTTTGCAGCCGAGTTTGAATAAATGATCTTTCATTTCGATTTGATTTTGATCATAGAAAATGTTTTATTTATTTTTTATACCTTTATGTTTTATTCCTTGCTTTCTACACTTATTCTTGGGATTTCAATAATTAAATAATACATTAAATTGCTCTATCAAGTATCAAAATCTAACATCAGAAGTGGGATGCCCTGCTTCCAATTATATGTTTTTAACATATGGCCATGTTTCAGGATGGATACTGAGAAAATCATAATGATGTGGCGCTTCCAGTCTTTGATTTGAAAAAAAAAAAGCGACAACGGTGCTACCAGGTGGTGCAACAACATTGAAATGCTTGCCAAGGATCTCACCTGGAGTAGCATAAAACAGTGGCTGAGGCAGGTAAGGCCCTTAAAGGGTCTGCTTTGATTTGGTTGGATCGAACGTTGTGTCTACAGTGGTTTATGTTGAATACGGCTTGTAATCGTTTGTCAGACTGGCCGAGCGGTTTGTAGAAGGTTCAGACTTAACTGTTAAAAAATCAACAGGTTTTACTCCAATTCGATTACTTATCGGCTGTAATGCCAAAATTCCATCTATTCACTCTCGCCTTAAATGTCAGGGTAGATGGAGAATTAGCACGACAATCGTTTTGATGCTTGTAGGCGAAATAATACAAATTTTGAGATTGGAAATAAGGTATATGTCAATGTATTTTATGTTTATATATATTTTGTATATAGTATTTTATTTTTAGTTTTTGTATATCGTAAAGATAAGTAGTTTAAGTTTGTGTATATTTAGCTAAAATAACCTAAATAAAAATGTACTGTGTATATCAATCAAAATCATAGGCGTCATGACAAACTCGGTCCCAGATTAAGGGGTCCATATACTATAATTTGTATTCTTCCTAATAATAGGTATACTTTGAGGGGTCCAGGTAATCCACGAAATATTATTAGTGCTAAGAATAAATTAAGATTATAGACGTTAATGATAATGAGTCTGAATGATATACATTTATATATTTTTGTAATGATTGTTGTTTATTTTGTTAGTTGCTTAAAAATAAATCGATTATTTATAAAATCATTGTATTAACGACTAATGTGTGGCTGTGCCTGTGGCTGTGCCTGTGGCTGTGCCTGTGGCTGTGCCTGTGGCTGTGCCTGTGGCTGTGCCTGTGGCTGTGCCTGTGGCTGTGCCTGTGGCTGTGCCTGTGGCTGTGCCTGTGGCTGTGCCTGTGGCTGTGCCTGTGGCTGTGCCTGTGGCTGTGCCTGTGGCTGTGCCTGTGGCTGTGCCTGTGGCTGTGCCTGTGGCTGTGCCTGTGGCTGTGCCTGTGGCTGTGCCTGTGGCTGTGCCTGTGGCTGTGCCTGTGGCTGTGCCTGTGGCTGTGCCTGTGGCTGTGCCTGTGGCTGTGCCTGTGGCTGTGCCTGTGGCTGTGCCTGTGGCTGTGCCTGTGGCTGTGCCTGTGGCTGTGCCTGTGGCTGTGCCTGTGGCTGTGCCTGTGGCTGTGCCTGTGGCTGTGCCTGTGGCTGTGCCTGTGGCTGTGGCTGTGACTGTGGCTGTGCCTGTGGCTGTGCCAACAATAATTTGTTTTGTAAAGAAATAATAATTTGTTTTGTAAAGAAATAATTTGTTTTGTAAAGAAATAATAATTTGTTTTGTAAAGAAATAATAATTTGTTTTGTAAAGAAATAATAATTTGTTTTGTAAAGAAATAATTTGTTTTGTAAAGAAATAATAATTTGTTTTGTAAAGAAATAATAATTTGTTTTGTAAAGAAATAATAATTTGTTTCGTAAAGAGGTACTTCGAGAGCGAAGTACAGGTCAGTATGGCCGTGTTAGATTATTGTATATTTCTTGATTTTAACTATCTTTGTAAACGAACTTTAAATGTCAAATATTGAATATTTTTACTGTCTCTGTAAACGCACATGAAAACGAGGGTACCTTTATGTAATTGTTTTATGTTCATTAAATTTTATATCTAAAATCTTACATGTTTAATGATAAAATAAATATTAAAATTATCGTTATAAGTTTTAAATAAGATTTGGTGTGTTTAAATTAGTTTATTTCAATTGTGAATTTAGTTATTTGTGTATAAAGCTTACTTGTCTGTGATTGGTCAATTGTGGCGGGATAGTATGACTGTTCGAAATAATGTTTTAAAATAGTCATGGCACTTTTCTGGTGGACGTTGAGGTGTAGACAACACACGAAAGTTAAGTACTCTTCCTGATTTATATTTTCTTACTGTGATGTGATTATTGTAATTGTTGTTTTATGTATTATTGTGCTGATGTTTAAAATGTATAGTGATCTATCGCTTTATACACGTCTTTAAGATATATTTATGCTGTACTGTGTATTACATTGGGTACCATATGGAATTATTTCTTTATGATATATATGATTTATGTTCTAATGGGTTATAACCATACAGACAGAATTGTGTTGCTGGGGAGTTTGTTCCACCACTTCTTCTTCCCAGCAAAAACACATAGGAAGTGGTGAAGGGTGGGCGTTTTGGGGGCTGTCTATTGTAAAATCCTGACGTTCTAAAAGTGCTGTTTTGCAGCCGAGTTTGAATAAATGATCTTTCATTTCGATTTGATTTTGATCATAGAAAATGTTTTATTTATTTTTTATACCTTTATGTTTTATTCCTTGCTTTCTACACTTATTCTTGGGATTTCAATAATTAAATAATACATTAAATTGCTCTATCAAGTATCAAAATCTAACACATGCATATTACAATGTCGTAATGCGATGTAATTATCGAGTTATGAACGCTGTAAAACTTATGAATGCTTAATACTGGTATTACTCAGTTATTGTGCTGTGGACGTTTGTAAAAACAATATAATTGTAATCGTTAATTAATGTTATGTTCCTTCAGTCTAAAATTTTACATTTCCTTGCAAAGAAATAGACAAAATTTGACCTTTCAACGGATAACAAATAAAACTCAGAAATCACTCATGTTAAAAAGGTAATCAACGACAATGAAATACAATTTAGGTATTTCAAATACATTTCATGAGTAAACAATGATAGTTTATGATAATTCTGTAGTAACAAATATCCATGGCTCACGGCTTGAATCTAAATAATAGGGAAACAACAAATATTCACCTGTCATAAACATAAAATGCATCACTGTTCAAGTAACATCACATAAATGAGATTACCAGTATTAAAGACGTAACGCCGACATTCCGTTCTACCAGTTTCTCTAAGCCATAGTGTCCGGCACAGCTGGCGTTTCAATTATTTGACGTATATGCGAATTAGTCTTTATCAGATGTAATAAAATGCAAGCATGTCCGGGCGGGTAGCTAGCGCGATGGTCGATACCGCGCGACGCTGGGTGGCCGCTACTTGTCTTACGATAAACTTATCTTTACAATCGATCCCTTCGATAAAATAAAAACACCGATGCGTTCGGATGTCGAATGCTTGACGCGCTGCGAAGCCATAACATTTCGAGTTTTATCGAAGTAGCTATCTGCATTTGCATCTCTATAGGACCCAATACATTTTGTTACCATATTATTAGCATTCCAGCGCCACTTGTGTAGTATTCAGGTATTATAAAAATACGACAAACCATGGAGAGGTGTGATGTGTGGAGTTTACACCTTGCTATTGAATCCAAGTGATCTTTATAGTTCGTAGAGCGGGGAGACTAACTGACTGGTGCAATCAACTAGACTGTTTTCTCTTTTTATTTTTATTTGACACATAAGAAGTTTCACAGCCCTCTCATAAATTACGATTTATATAAAGATCTATTAGATATCAAACCAAAGCGTAGGGTTACGAACAGCAAAGAGTTATCAATAGTTAAATATAGTATCAAAGCTCTTCGAAAGTTCACCGTGATCGCGTGGTGATTGAAAATAAAGCTTAGAGTTCATTGTCCCTAATCTCGGCAAGCACTCGATGTCATAGAGCCGATGTAAAATGTCGTGATTCAGTCGTAAACACACAGATATAATGGTGTATTGTATGAATGGACACTAATGCTCGCTGTAGCGGACGATATGTCCCACATGTTAGCCCAAGTGAGTGCTACGGGTCAATGGTTGGCCGGCGCACGCGCATCGCAAATGTCAAGGCTCGATTGTCGCGAGAAATCAGTTAAGCGTGTTAGGTCGCAGCTAAAATACCACCGTCGCACTTATTGCCTTATACGTGGCTCCACTGCCATTACCGTACCTTTACTGACACACTCGTTATGAAATCTAAACAAGTCGTAATTTGTCAATTGAAAAAACAACTACTTCGTGTGTGGGAAACTATAAATTACGTATAGTAAAAATAATTGAAAAGCTGTGTACCTAATTAAGTAACAACCAAACCAAACTAATTATAAGATAACGCAACTCGTAGTTTAGTTTGTATTTTATCCAGAGCAACAAACAAGCTTTTAATGCATGCACTGGTCTACGCGGCCGTTTAAGTCTTTCATATCCACCGGCAACTGGAACGAATGAGAGTGCATTTAATATTTAACTTGCATAGAATTTTTATGAGATTTTATCTAGGCCTTAAGCTGGCTGTTGTTGGTATAAGAAAATTAAATGTCAATAGCGAATAGCCGAAGCAGATAGTTTATTCCCAGACACGTAGCATTGTTCGCAATTTGCACCGTGTCGCTCGTAGTCGAGTTACTCAATGGGCGCGACAAGAATGAATGAAGCAATCTTAACAGCAGTAAACGTAATTTATACCGTTTCTCTTCCATAAACGACGTGGCTTTTGAAGTACTCGTTAAGGGGCAGCACAGCTTCTGTTCGACAATTAGGCAAGCCCCGCACTTAGCATGAAAAAGGCACGTCCTTATCGGCGCTCGGTAGTCGACAATCGCAGCACAATCTCACGAAAACGCCATTCTAAGCTGCACCTGTCATAAACATAAGTTCAACGGCCTGCGCGACTTTCAATTAGTCACAAAATAGAACATTTTAACGGACGCTAGAGAAGTAAACAAACGTGGTCCTCGGGCTATTTGGTTATGGCGGGCTCTCATCAATAATACTTCGGGGGCGATAATATCGCGGACGCGTGTCTCGCGTAGAGGAACTTCCAACACCGTTATTAACCTCGCGATAGTCATCGCGACCGAGAGATCATTTAGTGATACGCTTTATATTAAATTACTCGGTCGTGCGTTGATAAAATATTCCCGGTATTCTATTACCGAAAACGAGATAACCGCGCCCGCCTTCAACAGCTACGTAACATACGTAGTGATTATTTGGTTAATCTCTACAAGGAAGCGAGATGCCAAAAAGTATAAAATCCATTTATACTAATGTCAGTGAGTGTTTACGATGAGAATGTTTATGTTAATGGATGCATTAAGACGTACGCCATGCGTCAAGTTGCGTGTCGATATGGGATCGAGCGCGGCGCGGCGTGGCGTGGCGTGTCGCGCGTTGCGAGCTGCGCCTGCGACGATACTTCCACCTCTTACACTAGTTAATCCTCCTCACAATGTTCACTTTTTACCTCAGACATGTTAACGTATTGTCACCTGTTATTTACTGTCACAGACAATTTCCTACCTACATCTGCATCAATATGTCTTCATCACGTCAGCAAGTGACAATTTATATTTATTTAGTTGGTTACAATTTTACAATACAACGTTGCACCTTTATCATTTAAAATTCAAAATAAAGAAGATACAAGATACTTTATTTGTAAAAAACATGGGTGTACATACAGTTATGCAGGTTGTTAGATAAGAAAATAAACGTTACCATTCATGTTTGGCCTCTTAGGCGTACAAATATTTAAAAAAATAAAATTTGAAATAAAATTTAAAATATGGAACATTCTAAAATTTTTACTTAAAATTAGGTTAAAAATATAATAAAAAAGCTACTAGCAAAATTTAAAATAAGGAACATTCTTGAAATTTTACTTAAAATTAGGTTAAAAATATAATAAATAAGCTACTACCTATAAACAAGAATTCAACTCTTAAAATTGGAAGAGACTATTTTTTGACAAATATTTTTTAAGAAAACAAAGAAAACGGAGATACATAAAGAGTTTTTAGGTATGTTAATCAAGCGCAGAAAATATGCAATCTTTTTATTATACATAGGTATACAAAACAAGTTAGAAGTATAGCGTACAGAAAATATGGCATACGATTTGTACGAAAAGTGTATTTGCGCAAGAGTACCTCGAGGACTGGCAGTGCCTTGTTAGTACTTCAGTAATTTCTCGTTTCATTTCGCATGCCGACGATGTTTGTTATACTAACTGGGTATATTTTTCACGCAAATGAACTGTTTATCGGCTAATACGAGCATTAAAGCCGCAGAATGCGGTCGGGGCCGGCTGCCGGCAGCCAGCTCACGCCATTTAGTAATTTAACAGTGTAATGAGCGTCTTTCACTGCTAAACTAGTGCTGCACTTGGAAAATCATCAGTGAAATCTCGGACGACCCTTCAATGACACGACACCTTAGAGCAACCAGTCGACCCGCTTCCACAACCAGTTAAAAAAACTCGATTAATTTATTATTTACGCTGACACTAACTGAGATACATTGAAAATGCTGCATAGTACGTACACCATGAATAATGAACACCTATACAAAGTCAATTTGTAGCGGCATCTTCAATATATGTAGATGGACCATTAAATCAAATACAGTTACCGACATTTATTGCTTTTGCGCATTAAAATTCATGTAATCACTATCGAGACATAAAAATTAAACGGCATTAAAATTACTTCCATTAAGGTCTCATTAATTTCCTAATCAACGCTGTGGGGCATGCACCTCGGCGAGTGTCGGACATCAGATACGTGCATGATTTACCGGGAGCCGCTGGATAAACAGGCCACAGGGACGAACGCCACAAAGGCCTCGTCGAGCATAATTTACTTCTCCCCACAATACTTCTAATTAAGATCATTCGTGAGTCCAATGAAGCCAAGGACTATGTACTCACTGCACAAACTGGACGTTATAAATAACTCAAATCGTAACTCACGCCTTTTCCGAGCCACTCTAAATGAAGAAAAAGCTGGACAGGACTTTTAAATTTTGGACTCTGTTGTCATTAAGTTAAGAGTGAAAATACAGGTTTTGTGAAGCTCATATGAGTCGAATATCGAAGTGCGAGTTGAGTTCACGCCAGGGTATTGTTACAGAAACTAAATAAACTAAAACACACGCCACTTATTTGTTCCTCGGGGGTAGGCAGTCTCAACTAAATCTTCCAGTGAAATGCATTCAGAAAGTTAACTTATTATCTGAGCTTTGCTTAACGTGAGCCTCTTTGACGAGACGACCGAGCTTCAAAAGCAAATCATTCACGTATTTATCATTGTTAAAATAAACAAAATTTATCATACAAGATGTTTATCTTTCTGCGTCCTTTTACTGTCCTATTACCAGTAAATTACTACTTAACGATGTAACGTCGTGCCAAAGATGTGTTTAAACGTCTAATTTTATTACAAACGTGAAAATCTATGTGTAGAGCTTATTTTACTTCTGCCTCTCCGTTCATATTATCATGTCAAGGTCCCAAGGAGCTTGTGATTTTAAAGCTTGATCAAAGTGACAATAAAAGCAATATTTTTTTATTATAAGGAACCTTTTGGTAGGTAGATATTTACGTACCCTATGTATTCCGTTGAGTCGAATACGTACTCGAAAAATAATGAACCCTTGACATTAAACTTTCCTGTACACTTCAGAGAAATCACTTTGATTTCGTCAAAACACGCTTAACATGTGAAAAACAAAGATGTTTCAAAGAATGCTCGGTACGAGTGTAATGCTATTATTGTTGTCAAAATAAAATATCAAAAAAATAAGAAAAGATTAAATCAAAAATAACACTCAGGCAATCGTTAAAATAAATGGCATTCAATATTTCTGGTCCGTAATTATGTATCTGGTCCGTAAATATGTGTGGTTCTCTTATAAACCTATCCAACCTATCAAAATAAACCTATAAATCTCGACAGATCTCGATGACAAATAGATGAAAACCAGTCAACTGCTAGACATAATGATTTCCATGAACCAATGCAAATATTATTATCACCGTATGAAGTATGGAAGACATACCTACACAACTTTCTATCTTACTATAGTTCCTCTAACACATTCAAGAGGTCTATTATTTGATCAGGTATACCATTCACGGTGAACGAATTTCCCCTACTTCAATTTATGGAAAGGCATTCCCATATTTTCAGAATAATATTGCTTTTAAGAAGGTATTTAGTTCAATGTGTAAGCAATTAACAGTACTATCTAGCCTGATTACTAAACTTGCCTGCTCGCTAAACACTTGTCATGTAAACCTTGCTATATTCGCAGGCTACTGCGGAGCAACGCAAGAAGTTTTTCAATCAATTTTGCATTTCATTGCATTTTAAACGTGGAACTTTTCCTAGACTTTTCTTTGCCATACAGCGATGGATTGCGAATACTTTTTACACTCTTTCTGCTTGGTTCATTCGTGGTAGCCTTTATGGAGTAAACATAAGGTGGCTTTATTATGACTAGAGTTACCATTCTGGTGTACACTGTCACTCCTTAGCGGGCACTTGTTGTAATGATGTCATTTGAATGAGGGTAGTTGTAAATTAGATTTGAATGCGCCGGTATGCAACGGAATAACAAAAATAACCGAGTCACTTGCGGCCAAGTTTATTTTATATCCATTTTAATGGTGGAATAATTACAAAGATATTTTACATTTCAAATGCAGTCTTTCGTAAACTGTTAGGTGGTAGTAGTTAAAATAAGGTACCAACATAAATGTTTAAAACAATAAAATTGATTGGAAAGCAATTGCTTTATCGGACTAGGTCATTTTAATTGATTTATTGCTAAACTTGAATTACTTTAGACAAACATCCGTAGACATTTTTACCATGAATACTTATTTTCAGCTTCATGGAAACTTTAGCCCCATTCTTTATCCTTTCCAAGTTGCGAATAAAATACAATACATAGTGTCCTGACCATATCCAATATTTTGCTTGTAAGTATTATGTATTGATGAAAAACAGAAAGCTCACGATTTTAATATCGGAACGAACCCATTACGCCATATTTTAATGAGCAACAATGACAGAATAAATAAGTTGCAACAGGACGTGCGCGCGCGTCTCGGACTGTCAACGGAATCAATAGAGTACAATAAAATTGCTCCTTTCAATGCAACGTAGTTAGGTCTAAATGAGGTTTGAGTAATGCCGCGGCTACACGCAGGCCTCGCGTGGTAACACGCATTATAGTCCCCCGCTCCTCAACGCAGCGCTAAGCTTCCACTGATTTGACTGCAATCATGTACATAAACTACTGCCCGCTCTAACAAAGATAAAATTTCCGTAACACAATCCCAGATACAAAGTTTTCGCCTGTCATTATGGCTGTCTCGATGTTGGCGTTTACTTGTTATTAATTTATTAACCCTACCTGTGCTCGCTTGTAA
The DNA here is from genome assembly GCA_033682625.1 of Helicoverpa zea x Helicoverpa armigera. NCBI lineage: Eukaryota > Metazoa > Arthropoda > Insecta > Lepidoptera > Noctuidae > Helicoverpa > Helicoverpa zea x Helicoverpa armigera. The sequence goes on along the minus strand of JAWIIS010000005.1, from coordinate 1,977,280 downwards.
ATCATGGTTTGTCAGTGTTTTGCGTGTAAAATCTGTTTTTACGTGTTACGTAGTCAGGTATTTATTTGTAAACTAGCTGTTGCCCGCAACTTCGTCTGCGTGGGCAATATAGAATAGTCAAAATACTACTTATCCCGTAGGTGCATTCTTTCACGTGACAGTATAATTAGGATTAGCACTTAGCAGTCGCATAGATTCATTGATCAAGGTTGTGTTGTGGATGTGACCATTTATCTAAACAAAAGAAGTAAAGTTTGTGACGTTGTGAATATCTCTGGATCCAGTCAGCCAATTTGGAAAATCTAAACGTATGGTGCGTAAATAATTTTCACAGGAAACAGTTATAATCTATGTCTATATGCTTTGAGTCTGACAAAGCTGTCATTTGTACATTTTCTGCAGCTGCTGCGACTAATCAGAAGCCAGAAAGTCTGTCAGTCTTACCATGGATATCGTCTTGTGTAGTTGACTGGATTGAAGGTAGCTAGATAGGTAGTCGCTCCAAGCAAAATATTGGTACTCAAACAGATTCGGTGACTGGAAGCCAACACCAACATAGTTGGGGAATAGCTGGATGGATGATAAAATGAGTCATTATCATCAGCAGGCGCATAGAGTAGGATAGTTTCACTACTGGGGAGAAACACTTGTATGACGGGGATTTTCTGTGCACTTACTCACTATAGTAAGGCTGACCCCACATTAGGCGTGCGCGATCCTCGGGCGTGTGAGTAGCGCGGGCGTCGCGAGTGCGCTGCGTGAACGTCGCGTTTTGCTGCCCTACGGCATGTGCACGCGAGCACGCGGCGCTCGAGTTGCGTTCTTACCCCTTCGCCCGCTATCCCCGCCGCCCGCTAAACGCCTTAGCAGTTAAACGTCAAGGAGAGCGGCACGTGCGCGCCGCGAGTGCGCTATAGGTAAATGCCGCAGGGCAGCAAAACGCGACGCACGCGCGGCGCCCGCGCTACTCACACGCCCGAGTTCGTACTTGAAACCTGCGGTTTTGCCAAGATTTTCAAAATGTACGCTTGCAATTTGTCATTTCTTGGTGGAGCCAGCAAATCGAAAGAAACATAAGTGTTGTATACTGTGCGTCACTACCGCACACACCGGGAAAATTTCGCTCTTGCGGAAGACGTTTATATACCATATTTTGTGTCACACAGGACGACAGTATCCACCGAAACACTTTCAAAGATCTGATGAACGAACAAATCAGACCTGACTTGGTCACCTGGGGCCAATCAGAGCTCTATGAAGCGATCATATGCTTTGGCTCCTACTGTTATTGCGGTTTCTGAAAATTTATTCACCTCATTCAACGATGAATGTAATTCTGATGGTACTATTAAGAACACTTGCTTAGCGCAGAAGCTGACGTTGGCAGGTCGACTCTTTTGACTTCTCGAATAGGATACCATTGGTTTTTGTGCAATGCACACCTGCAATGCATGCTGTATTAGGATAGGATACAGGTGGATAGGATTTGCAACAGAAAACAATTCTGTCTTTGTGATTGAATGACATCAAACGTAGTTTTATTTAAAAGGTGTTTTTTTAGACTTGACTCGGGTCCTACTGAGACTGTTCGTAATCGTGACCAGAGTATTTGCGATCAGAAGTTGAAAGTAAGCATGTCTCTGGTATGCGACGCGCAATGTGTTCGTTTTCAGATGCATAAAGCATTTTACGTGTGTATGGTATTAAATCGAGAAAGCTCCCATTTCTTATCCGCACTTTGTATCTGGGCTTGTTCTTAAAGCTACAGAATCCTACATTACCTACCTACCTCACGCTTAGCAGCGCTTGCGAGAGACAGATCCTCCTTTCTTCTAGGATTAAGTTTACATATTTTGCATCAGAAAAAATAATTAAGGTCTACTTAATACTACTCACTCAAAGTAATTTGTTTTAAGGCCACCACATTAGTGGAAGATAAGCTAAACTATGTTTATGAAAAAATCCTGATATGAACTCCATCTGTAACTTTAAATGATAATTAATTGTTATACTAAAGTCATCATTTTTGACATAATGTTCAAAAAATAATTTAGATGGCACCGTTTTAAATTTGGCTGAGAACTATTAATTTTCCTTTCATCAAGGTAATAATTATAATTGGATTTTGATGTGGCACGGCAAACTGACAAACACTATTGAAATGTCTATCGAAAAATTACACTACGTGTTAAAATATGGTGAATTACGGAAAATACACAACTCCATCTGTTGAAATAATAATCCTCTATAAAGAATGTATGGTAATTTATTGTCATTTACCACCTCGCTCCATTGTCAAATTTTATGTATTTTATTTAACACAGATTACCACAGATGGAGCTACTTTAACCTTGGCTAAACAAAATTTTCATATTTTTTTTTCTTCCGAAGTTACTTATGAAGGTGTGATTTTCTGTGTAAAGATTAATAGGCCGATCAACTAATATAAGTACAACATTCAAATGTACAGTTTTGACAAACAGATTGCGTGTCGTAATATTTTACATCTTGAATTCACAAAATTAATCATATCTTTTGATAGAGTGAATCGATTTCGATGAAACAAAAACTAAGTAATACCCCAAGTTACGTAGAATTTTTGTATATAAGCATTGTCTGCATTGAATTCGTAGATTTTACGTGAATCCCGAACGAACAAACAGATAAACAGACAAACAGACAAAAATGACAAAAATGATGGAAATGGGTTCTGTTAGTTATCCTTTAACATGCTGGCTATTTTTTTTGTCAATTTCTTCAATGTACAAAAATTACTTTTCTACAGATTTATTATATGTATAGACTAGACTAGTTTGTACTTGATTGCAATTCGGGTTATAAATAACAGAAATTCATAAAATAGGACAGAGAACAGAAACTTATCGTGCTGAACTATTAATATTTATTAAATAACAATAAGCATAAAATAATACTACAAGAGACACATAAAATCATTTATCGACATCTTGGTTTAATATAAAACTCTTAAGCGGTAGACTAATTATAGACACCGATATTAAATTTGTAGTCATTATTTTTGAAGAATAAATTCTGTAGTCATCCGTTACGATGCCGACAAAGGCCCGTGCAGCGACCGCTACGTCAATTTATAATGCGATTAACAGAAAGAATGGCGATCCGACTGATTGCACGGATCCTTATGGTCCTGCTCTTCACCAAAATCCTCGATCGGAATAATGACGGTCGCTTCCTTAATCGTCAAAGAATAAACCGCGGCCCGCGGACGTTATTTATCGACATTCATTTGTTTCGCTGCATCGATATCTTGACAGTAGTTCGAAATGTCTCAATTAATATTTAGCCTAAAGATAGTGTGTAATGAGCCGTTTAATCTAGGCGCGCGTAAGCCGAGTGAGCCTGGTGAAGGTTATTAATATGATGAAGTGGTGCCATCCATCGCGCTGCGCTGCCGGGCCGGACCACCGCGGCGGCTTCGAGCCCGCTGGACCGACCTCGCTGTATAATATCAATAATAACATTAATTGCAGCGAGCCTTTTCAAAAGATTTCACGTGAGAAGGGATTAACGCTTGCTTGTTTGGTTAATCCGAGCCGGTGATGGCGTCTGTGGGAACTTCCACACTGTTCTAGTACTGACGCCCTTCCATGAGAGAAACTGACGTTTCTTAATCTTATATTAAAGCGTCAATCGATACCTTTAATTTGTTATGACAAAGTTTTTGTGTTTTGAGTGCTGCACATAAAATTGACACCCTATACATATTTTTTGTCTGCCCCAGAAAATAAATTGTCATACTACCTATCCGATATTTGGAATTCATAAGTTTTTACTCTACATCTAATCTTGATAATGTAAGCAAGACAATCTAAGTACGTACTCGACATAATTCGTATCTCGTGTGAACAGACTTATGTCAATGACGTCGTAATAACCATAACGAAACATGAGAAAGTAAGCTTATTTAGAGACGACAAAATCGTTTAAGCATTGATAAAATTAGGAGCTCATAACATACAAGCAAGTTTCCCTTCACGGCAATGGAACTGTATAAACATACAATAAGAGATGGGAGTCAGAGAGTCAAAAAACATATTATCGACACGATTTACCGTCGATCGAATACGGTAACGAGCGTTAGCTTTTCTCACTTCACTAATTTAGACGTTACCAAAGTAGCTCAACGTTAAATGGAGGATGAGCGGTTACACGGTAAATACGGTCAGTTTATATGGCCTGTAAACAGCGCGACGTGAACTGTACACAAGGTGATTTTTTATTTGTATAGTAGCTAGTTCAGGCTCAAATACCCGTGAGAAGAGCGCGCCTCCCAGTACGGAGCCGGACGCTGGGACCGTACCGACGCCGCTCTACTCGACACATAATCTTGAATGACACATCACACAGCAATCAGCACATTGCTTATAGATTGACTAATTAGATGTCATGTGTAAGATAATCCGTATTGTGACTACCTCTGTGATGCATCGCGTGACTTACTGATAACGATAACGTAAGCATGTGTTAGGTAAGTCAAATACTGCACCAGACAAGACTCACTAAGTAGATGGTATTCCAATCATAAATATAATATTTAATACACTCACATTATTTGTACTATTAAGTTTATAAATATCATATTTGTTTACATAGCTGGATTGCAGTTCAAAGTTCAGCTAATAACAATACAGCTCCACTGTTTATCTATGAGGTTTTGACGTCTGCCCAGTCGTTGACACCATCAATTTAAGATTACGTGAAAATCCGACGAGTGAGAAATTTCCTGAGACCGTAAGCGAATGTCATTTGAATATAAATTGTATCGGGCAGAGCCGGGCCGGGCGCGTCGAGGGCCCGTGTACCTCTCATTGTGCGTATAACAAGATCAGTATCGACTTAATGACAATATATTGGTAATAAAATTAGATAGTCCATGCCGTCATCTGAGCGAACATCACCGGCCGCGCCTCGGACACTCCGACTCTCATATTTATTGCAAACTAACTAGAAACATTATCGAATGACGACCACGGTCTGCTCTGAATAACCGGGGACATCTTAAACGTAACATTTCACCAAATTAAACCTTATTCCTAGATGCTACGACTCATATTGTTCATGCATTTGTGTGTCTAGCGAGCGTGGTTAACTTTACGATGGTGGTTCATAAGAAAGCTAAGTTATGGTATAAATATTATGACACTTTTATCTGTTAGTGAGGTTGAAAAGTAAATAAGTTCGGTGCAGGGCGACGCTGCGGCAGCGTGGCAGCGACTGCAGGCACGCGTAACGTCGCAGTTATATCGGCGCTCACGTCTCCCTACAATATATCGACATTTGATTGCGGATTATTTTCTCGAAATACAATAAAATCTCCCAGTAATTTAAAACATCGGATTAGTTGAACAACAAATGGTTTGAGTTACAGGTATTTGATAGGAATAGATATTGAATTTCGTTGACAATATGACGTTTATGATTCTTAATTTTTCCTTCAAACTGCAGACCTTTAGAAACCTACAGGCACATGTGCCAGATACTCAGTAAAATTGAAATATTTAAAACAAAACGCTTCAATGAGGACACTTGCCCCATTAACTTTGTCATTTGGCTATCACATCAAAGAGTTAAAAAATGAATCCAATTATCTTTGAAACACGGAAGAATGATATGAGAATCGTTTAAATGTTACGGACTAAATAAAATGAGACGGTTAGCAAATGAGGGAAATGGTCAAGAAAGCTGTAAAAATACATATTTGAATTTATGTATTTTCTGTGTGGACAGTATTAAAATAAATCATTTTCATATTGGCGTTGAAAAAGCTTTTACACGAATAATGCATTAACGCGCTGTGTCACGCATATGTAAGATATGACATTTTAAAGAAGTCATATTGTGTAACAAGGCAGACGATCATTATTTACTTAGTCTGTGGCGGGCGCTGCGCAGACGCAGTGTTTGCACTGTACCGAGCCGGGGTGAGGCCAACACGCGATCATCTCCGATAGCAATCTATAAGATTAACGGCCTAACTTGTGACACCGCCTTAATTACTCACACAATAATCCTTATCGATCGATTTTATGGTGGATTTCAGATGTCTGACGCTACTCAAATGCGAAACGTTCTTATGACATTCTTACACGATTCACAATGGCAGAAAACGGTTATCTGAACATTTTTATTCAACCGTGTTTTCTGTTCATATTTTTCATCTTCGAATACTTACTATAGGTACTTCGAACCATAAAACAAAATTTTGTGCAATCCAATCGCCCTAAATTAAATAAATTGAACATCTGTAAAATCAATTAACAATTCCCGTTGCTGTGTGAAAAGTAGTTTTTCAATTGAAACAATTAAGGTTAGCCGAACAGTCATCGTGAGCGCAAGAGAACTCAAACAACCGGCACAATATTGTTTAATAACAGAAAATTGAAAATTCCTTCCAAATCGACTCCATTTTCCTATTTGGTGAAAAGATTTAGGACTTAATTACCCTAGCTACCACACAGTGCTACGAGCACGTAACGTAAAATTCGTATAAAAATTATCATATCAGTAAATAGGTAAAGATATAGGTATATCTACTTGACCATATTCATGTAAAATACATCTTATAATCATAAATCACATAGTTGACAAGAAATTACGCTAAAACTTAGAAGAATTGTCCTCAACAGTCAACCAGACATTGCATTACTATCAAATCCATCAAGTGACTTCTCGTGTAAGTATGGATGCCTGCTACGGCCGATGTTAACGAGTTCTTCTCTTAACAAAATCAGATCTTTAATTAAAAAGCTGTAAACAAATGCATACTAATGTGAAGGTATGTCGCAGCATAAATAAGGACGTTGGCAGACGGCAGTAGCGAAGGCGATGAGTCCACACATACCGATCTGTTAACGAAACGAGCCGCATTACCACCAGTCATCTGCCGCTTAACGTAGATTCCACACGGAGCTATCAATTTCAGCCGAAGCTTTTCAACCATTTATTCTAATTATGGTAGCAGTATCGCTCGTATCCGAGCACCGATCAAGCGTTATCATTAACATTCATAAAAGCGTCGAATCCGTTTAATTCATCAATTATTGTCCCTGAGATGTATATAGTTTTCTCGGCTGCCGTTAAAGAAGCAGACATCTGTAGTCGTATTTAAGGTTTATCTGCTTCATTAATCTGGTAGCGAGCGCGTGCTGATGTAGATTAATGGGGTGGCGCGGGCGCCGGCGATACCATCGTAGGATAGCATTTATTCCGGGACTGATGTGGATCTCTTGCCGAGGTGCCTCCGCCGCGGACGCACCGCTGCACGCGACCCAGCTCAACGCAAGCAAAAGTATTGCGTTTCACTGCAACAGACAGGCTATATTGCCAACCATTATAAAATTATGTCGGCACTAAAAGAGTAAGTAATTAACCGTGTCACATTACACTGGTAGTTTCGAGATTAGGAAACTGACTTTATAGATAATATACGTAGACTAATAAAGATAATACGTACGATACGGGACGTAAAAGCCTGACAGTGATTAAAGCTCTATAACAAACATATTGCGTGTCACTGACGCTAGTGTCCTCAGATATTTATTGCAACGTCGCGCCTCGCATCGTTACCCATGCCATCGAAAGGAAGTGTTAACACTTCAGTTGGTCTGTCACAGGATGCGCAGCCGTCTCGTAAAATTTACGCTTATATGCGACTGATAACCGTATGTTTCAGTACGGAATTAATTCACACTACGAGACAGCTGTATTATCTCATTGCAAATCTATTGAATATTTGGTTAGAATTTATACCAGCATTCCACTGCTATACGTTTGATATCATTTTCATAAAATCAAAATATCATCTTCCCAAATTAGAGATCAAATGGAATCGATATACTATGTAGTAGGTGTTGGTACTAAACAGCATGGTAGATTTAACGTGTGTGGATATTCGTACACAACACTATATATCGCTGTTAGAAAGCTCACAGTAATGATTCAAAATGGCCTTCAAGTCGGCAAGACAGCTCAGCTCAGCCGGCGCCACAATGCTCCCCTTAGGCGCGAGTTCATCTAAACCAGTGCCACGGGAACAAGAATCCAACATATTTATGAAACCACCATTAATTATCCAAATAATCGATCGCAGTCGTTAGGTGATTTATCTAGCGTCGATAAGATTTTAATGAAGTACTTTGATTGGGCGCACATGGACAGCGTAGACGCGGTTATCGGCTCACCGATAGCGTGCGCACCATTGCCTCCATATACCTATCGATGTATTAAGTTATTAAATTAAAAATAAATTTCATATATCGCGCAAACAATATTCGACCTTAAGCAGTGACGTGTTAGACGCGATTCCGAACGCAGAAACTAATTAACAAGGTGGATCATTCTGATTAGAAATTGGTAGATATCGGCACGTCGTTCATTGTGGAAACTACTCACGATACTACCGTGCGATAAGATAAATGGAGTTGGAAACTTTTTATTGATAATGTCGTGAAGGCGGGTGGCGTGCGCGCGACCTGCTACAAAAATGAACACTCGTTAAGGGGAAAGGGCTAATCTCGAGACATAGACGTGATAGTCAATATGCGTGACAAACTTTAAGATAATCGTACCAGACACAGATTGGTGAGTGATTGTGAGCTCACAAAAAGAAAGAGCTTTCCGGCTCGTTGTATTTGTATCTCACTTAGAGCTATTTAAATTACAAAAACAAAATACTATATACTTATACAGTAATAAAATATTAAGTTTAGTAGCCCTTCCTTAAAACGCTAACAACATGTGAGAACTTTACAAATGTATCCTGTTACAATAAATAGCACTTATTCCTTTAACACAATTTCCCTTACAATCACATATTTAAGAACGAAAGAACATTGCAATGTACAAAACGCGTACAAAACTATTTTAAAGTAAAACCACTGTAGATACTACCTTCTTCTAACAGAGCTATAAAATGGCAGAACTTATTTCCATGACCGAAACATAGTTGTGACCCTCAGATTATTTTCAGAATTTCCAGTGCATTTTGTCCGAAGTCTTTAGTTGCGTGTGAATAATAATCAAGTATCGGGCCCGAAGCGTTAGATCTCGGGATTAATTAACGAAAAGTAACGTTAGTAGAACGTGTACAGACTAATGATCGAGAATAGGTTCATTTGCATTAAACAGACGACGCTGGTCTTAATTACTGGGAAAATTACAAATTAAACAAAAATTAATGGGACACCAGCTCGTTGGGGCTTGGGGTATACTCACACAATTGTGATGAAGACCTTATGCGTTAAATATTTTCAACTTATCTGTTGATAGATCTTTTAAGAGACTCATGAATATTATTAGCTATTAATAGGCCGTAGAGGAGAGTAAAAGCCAATCATGACGTGCATGGGGAGTTAAGTGAAAATAAATAAACCGTTGATTAGTCAGTAGTTGGAGGTAAACAAACACAACTGCCGTTTCTGTCATAATTCATAACTTTTTATTATTTTTAAGGTTGGTGATCTTTAGGTGCAGTGTAAGATGTTGTTGAGTTACTTCGGTTTCAAGAGTAGAGCCAAAACCTTGCAAAAAAATATGCGAAACTACTGAATAAAAAAAGAGTACTTACTTCACACTATGACTCGAATATCCTGATTATTTAATCATATATTTTCATTATTATCAGGAAATATCCATTATCTCCACACAAAAAAGTCAAGCATCGATGCTTAGCGAAATGGGAATTACAAGGAAAATAGGACCCATCTATTGAACTCACTAAATCATCGGTATACCACTGCATTTTCTCAGTCGTGACTAAGTTAATAAAGCAACAAAATTGTGGTTACCGTGTAAAGCACAAAGCTTGGTAGTCAATAAGTATCTTACCTCGGAAAGTATGTTGTCTATTTATACAATATTGTAGTTGGAACTAAAAACACATAAAACATCGGTCGCCCGCTGGTGCCCAGGGCTCGACCGCTCGCCTCTTAAGGACCGATGCAAATACCTTATAACACTAAAGTATTCAGTCTACTTTAGTTTACTTAAATCTAAACTAGTAGTCTATAAATAGAGCACCCAGTAAAACTGACATTGTAATAAATACACTGCTTTACGATACTGGATCGGTGCAATTTTTTATTTAATTTATATCGCTCGATTAGATAAGTTGTGTGTGCTCGCACGCTCATCTCGATTAAACGATCAATATCTTTAGCTACAATAATATACGTGCATGTTCATAATCTAAAAATATGGATACATCCACGCAAAATTGATCCTTTGAGATGACAATTGTATAAATCATCTTATCTTCACATTTAATCGGATTTATGTTCAAGAATATTGGTCCGAAGCTATAAATTAATCATGTAGGCTGTCGCTAAAATATCGCTTTCCTAAGGTGAGGGCAGTGGCGGCGCGGGCGCATCGTATCGGCGATAGAACACGGGCGCGCCGGCGAGCAGGCGCGCGCGCAACAATAAAACCACATCAAGCGGCCCCGCGCTCGCCGTCATTTCCTGGCGACAAAATCTACCGATACCATCAAACTCTCATGTCCTCCTCTACCCTCCGATATAAATCACGCGCAAACTATGCTTTATTCAATACGAACCCTTTGAAGTTCATTTAAATAAGCTATCAACACCACGGCTGCACTTAATGAACACGAAACTCCAATAAAGCACAAGAAAATAATAATAGCACACAACTAAAACCACTTACCGACACATCTCATTTGAATAAAGTAAATTACCTACCTCGGTTTCAATTCTAAAAAGTTACCTGCAATTAATTAAACGAGCATTTCTTAATTATCTATTAAAATAATAGTACATTTTAATTGGAAACTTTTATAGGGACACGCAAAATAATTAAGTGATCAATTAACCGTACACGGCGATGTATATATCCAGCAGCCCTGTTATCAGCTCGCATCTACAACGTTGTCGGAACAAAGATCATGCAACACCGTTTGTCAACTAGCATGGTAATGTACCTACGCGGAATTGTTAGCTTCATAGAAACATGCCACTATACATATATTTTATTTATCAAGACCAAATGTAAGGCCAGATTTTTTTTTATTTAACTGAGATTTGCGATTTTGGGAAAAATAGGATTAGTCTTAAAAAATAAAAAAAATGCAAACGATTCAAATTAATGTAACAGGCAAACTAAATCTTTACATGCATTAAGCAATCATGTCAATGCAAAGACTCTTAACATCAGCGCTCTGCTATCTTAGGCATAAAACGGAGGCGCTATAAGTTCATATCTCACCAGAGTGCTCTTTGGCTTGATGTCCAATCCCCGTCAAGAGTAGTGGTTGCGTGTTCAATGAATGTAAACTCATAATGATTGACGACTCATTCCACCTTACGGTTGCCCACTAATTTTCTCATAACCTATCCCTTCAATTAACACTTAAAGAAATATTTATTAAAGCCTTATTAATTAAGAAACGTTCATTTTATGGCTATGATTAGATATACGCTCAATCAAGACACTTATCCGCAGTGATAAGTGATACCAAATAAAATCTCTGACAGTATTTAATAGGCAGTCTATAAAAAGTCAATGGGAAGTCTCAACATATTATTAAAAATCGCTGAAATTATAAGGTAAGGGACACACGAGTTGAGTTATCACTAGTATTAGTTTAATAGCTGCGGACTGGAGCCAGTTGGTGGCAATGGCAGCTGCGGTAAGTCTTCACAACCATTCTGGTTCTTATTTGGTCACACTGATAGCCTTCATTTGTTTTTATTTATCATATTGTTCACACTTTTTTGCTTAGACATAAGGTGAAATTGCATATCAGAAATTACAATTAAGGAACTGTAAATATCGGTCAACAAATTACATAGTACACTGATTCGTTTTGTTCCCACGCATCACGCCATAAAATACACCTATCAAAGCTATTGCATTTATTTAACAAATAATCATAATCACAGGCCGGCTGTTTGATCAGGCTACTTATTAATAAATTGTACCCAGCCCGCTGTACCAACAAAATAACATCTTGCTAACAAACATTATAAAATTATAACAGACATTAATGTTTACTCTTAACATTTAATGACTTGAAGAATACTCGTCCGTCTGCGAACTAATTATGTCAATAATAGAGTTGTTTATCGTTCCGCCCGATTGCCTACATCACGCATAATTGCTTTGAAATATTTTCTCATGCAGCCTCCTAAATGTTAAAACTTAATGTTTATGTTAAACTATACTTATTCGTTGTTGATTTAAAATTACTTTCCAGCTTTATTGCTGCACGTTAGCATAATATGAGCAGTATTTGATTGGATACTTTAATTTGGTAACCGGAAAAACATGTATCAATTTTCTTTTTAATGGTATTGCTATCCATACATTCACGGAGTTATAAAAGCTAAGTATACTGTACCAAATAAAATACGCGTAAAAGGTGTTGCAACACTAAATCATTTAGTGAGTTAACCCTTTGGATGTCAAGTTCATTGTTGCGAAGGATCAAAAGTAATTCAATTAAATTGTATCAGGTTCGTTAGTGGCGGGCGCGGAGTGCACGCGGGCTCGCGCGCGCTGACCGCGGCGGTCGCGCGCCTGTCTCGATGCGACACTAAATGCATATAAACATTGTATCGACTGAAAATCGATGCCGATTTGATTTTGCGGCCTTCATTAGGGATCCGGTTCTTCATTTCAATAAGCTCTGCAGCCTTAATGATTCCGCGGTAACAACGTTCTTAATACAACATAATGCCGTATTTAGGAAGCGGCCCTTTTGAACTCGCTTCGATGTTAGTCGTTTAGGTTGTACGAGTTTTATTTTGTTTCATTTTGTGGTGTCATTAATAATGCATAATTAAATTTTATACGCTGTTTATAAAGCGACTGTATTTACGACTGCGTAACTGTCTTTTTATATGGAATATCGTATTCATTTAAAGGTAAAAGAAATGCTAACATATGCAACAAGAATTTCAATGGCGCGCGGTTGTATTTTGAAATAGCTTTAAAGAGCGCGAATGGCGTGCGCGGTTGCCCGTAGCAGAGAGATAGCGCCTATCCAGCCAATTAATATGCCTAATGCTAACATCATTATTACTAGGCACGGCGCACTTAACATACTATATCCATTTACATTTTGATTTGTGTAGAGCTGGGCTGCGATTAATCGGCGAGCAGCGTGCGCCGGCGCCGCTGATTTATAGAACGTGCTGCGGCCGTGCGCACGCCACGCACTCGCTCTCCTACCATAATCAACACATACACACTACAGCACCATGTCGATACACTAGCCAATATAATGTTACGCACCATACTGTTGTAAAACCATAGTGTTGTAAACCGATCGTATCGATACATTTTCACAGACTAGAACAAATTCACGCAACACAGCACCGAACACCAGATTTCATAAATAACTTGTGATTCCAATTCGCATTAGAATATGAAGATATTACGACACTATTCTAGGTTCACAAATTAATCTTTGATATACATACATACATACTTACCTACTTGACATATTCTAAATAAATGCAGCATGAGGCAAATGGTGATGAATAAATATGGTTCCTTAAAATAAAAAGACTTCTGAATATTTAAATGGATGAACTCTGGAGCTTTTCCAAACTTAATTGTAGAACCATTTTAAATTATTACAGTACATGATGTAAAAACGGTATTTAAAATCCAGAAAACATTAAAAGCTGTTATGGGCAGTAAAACACGAAGCCACATCCAGGTAAAGTGCAAAATTTTGCTTATTAAGTTATCTGTAAGTAAATATCCCTAATAATCTGTACGTAGATTGAGTTGTTCACTTACCGCTAATTTTCTACACAGAAACGACCAATTTGTGAGCCACGACATGTAATTTTAGTTTTTATTAAGAAAATGCGATTTTAGCGCGGGATGCACGCCTCTCGTGTAATGACAGCGATTAGACTAAATTGATCATTGTATGGACATCGCTGTGCACAAGGCTTTACTTGCAGACTCGCCTGTAGGATGTATTTCATCCACACTTTATATAAACATATTAAAATATAAAATAAACAATGAAAGAACCCTTTAAATTCTATAAATAGTCCGTTCGTAGAATAGCTTTAGGTGCATCGAATTTATGTAAAAACATACAGACCATTTATTTAATAAGTAACTTGGGGAAGTATTTCTTATGTTCTCATTCCAAACAATTCAAAATTGGAATAAGTACAATCGAGGCCTGCGCATGATTCAAGAAAAACATTCTAAAAACGTCTTTGGACTCATTTTAAGCTGTCTTTATATTGTTTATTTTTACATAAAAGGTGGTAAAAAATGTCATATATTTACATTAACAAAAATATTCCAGTCAAGTTTTATATAAGGCAGTTTTAATAAGAATTTTCTCTTAATGTTTGACAATAAGAAAATTCCTTTCCATTTTTGAGTATTTGAATCAGATAATTAAAAATTTCCTAAAACAGTTTACAGCTACTTCACTTTCTAAAATCATATTATGTAGATATAATTAAGTTAACTTTTAGTGTGGTTGTCATAAAATAAATATCCCTATTTTGTCTGGTGTAAACATCACCTTAATTCCTCAAACTAGGTATTAAAAGCAAAAAAGTATAAAAGTCGTAAATATCAAGACACGTATTATACTACACGAACTAAGCCTATCATAAAAATGACTAGAGCTTTGATACAGCGTGCTGTTACATTTAGTGGCAGTACATCAATTTTAGTGGCATGACAGGAATATGCATAACGAGTCCAATCACCATATTGGCATTAAACTCAAGTCTAACAGTAGCTGTAAAATGTTTTATAGTTCAACTAATTGAGCAAAGCTCCTGTTCAAGCTAATTCCTACTAAATCGCGTACCTCAGGCTATTTCAATCGTAATTACAAAATGGCTCTCTCTACACCGCGTACTTTTTCAGCTTTAATAGTCAGGTAATTCTTGTCTTTTTACGCGTTACGTAAGGGTATTGAGTGAGTGGGTCATTTCAAAAATAGATAACTTTGCAAAAATCCTACTAATCTTGAAAGCATTGCTTTAATCTTGAAAGCATTGCTATTGCTTTTATTTTATTTTTGGATTTCTCGCCTACCTGTACACAGTAAAATCAAAAGGATTATTCCAGTAAAGCGCTCTGCAATAAGATGAAAAAGGTTTAATCCAAGAATGCTCTAAATAGAATACCTTCTAATATCTTAAAGGGAACGCTATAGACAAGGCAATGTCTGCGGGAACATTTATGATATCTACTTAAGTTCACGCTGTGTAGTGCTGGAAGCAACATTAAATCAAATATCAGATGATCAGAGGCAGGTAAACGGTAGCAGTTATTTAGCGGGAACAGTGGCGGGAGTCGGCGCGCGCGCAACCGCCCACTCGCGTGATTTATCCGCCGGCTGTCGTTGCCTCGTGCGGATTTACTGTCCTGTTGAAATATCAGCAGATCCGTGACGAAATGTGCCTCGATTCTGTCTCGTAATCTGCTATATACGACGCCGAGCTCGCCTTGTCAGACGACAACGCTGGCTCTAACGTAAACGTCACTAGTTGATGAAATTTGAATAGTCTGTGCACTGTGCTTGAATTTCATGCTTCGTAAAGAAAGCGAGGGTTGAGTTGCCGAGTTACCAAGTTATCATGGAATTATAGCACATAAGAACCGCCTGAGGAAAATAAAAATAATTGTAATCAAACGTCATGATCTATATGCCTACGTCATACGTACACACGTGCAATTATAATGAAAAATTCTATTTCAAGGCAGGAGTAAACAAAACTGATCTAAACAGTGTCAGAATAGTATAAAGCAACATCAGCAATAAACATAGATTTTCGTGCAGGTCGTGTATTCAGCGCACCAGTTTCAGCCAGGTCGTAGCGACTGTCAGTGCAAGTCGGGGGATATAACGTAGTGAGTGGATTCAGTGCCTGTATATTACCATACCCGTCGGTTTATGAGCCCTTGTAGTGTTTAGGCGCCCACTCGAGTAGCTAACCATTTGAATTTATCATTCGCGTGGATTATTGCTTATTGGAACAACAACTGTCTCAGATATGCAAAGATAACACCAGATGGAATTGTGTTAGCTTGCCCGAGAAAGGTAAAAAACAATAGACGTGACTTGAATTATGGCATATCGGCTTTGTTTTCAACTGGGCTGGCTTGTGGAATGACAAGCGAACTTATTGACTTTAAATTGAAATATCAATAGACTTGTTTAGAACAATGGCACTGGTAGGTTGGATTATTTTATACCTGCAGATAACTGGATATGTCGTGTTCGTTGTAAGATTGTATTAATTTCTGCAAGTCAAGTAATTTAAATGAATTCAGATCAATACAGTAATCAGGAATTTAATTCAGGTCATAAGTACGTGTTACATTACAGTTAGGTACTTTATTTTCTATTACAACTTGAACTTTACCTGATAGTCTTCACACCTGGTAACGAAGTAAACAGCTCAACTCATCCACTGATCCCTGTGTGAAGTGTAATAAATTAAATATAAGTATCCTGGCAGTATTAATAAATAAAATGAACCATTAAAATATCATATAAACAATATTAACGCAACAAATGGCGGCGCGCAATCTTGCATCTCGAATAAGCTACATAACATCTTAAGCCATTATCTTTCAATAGTGTTGCGCGAGTGGAGGACTTATCTGGCAATTAAATCGACATTCAGAAGCACATCGCCTTTAATTCTGTGCATGCCACCGACAAACACTCCACAATGACTCGGATGCATGACAAATAACGTTTTGATTGGACACTCACCTACCAAATGTCGAGATTGTGCATCTCCATTGTACGGGTTAGATATCGCTTTGAAATTAAAATGCAGTTCAAACTGAACAAAAGATGATAGTTATCTGAACAGTAGGAACAACATAAGTTCTGAAACTTTCAGATATGTAGATAGGAAAAACAATAATGCTTGTCTTTGCAATCAAAAACAATAATGAGTTGGAGAAAGGCAGACTTTACTTTGGATATAATTCACAGAACATAGCACATTTCAGACAATTGACATACAGAAGAAAACTCTAACGAAATGTTAATTTTTCATCTTCCAATTATTGCGTGAACGTAAACAAAATCAAAGGCAAATTATATCAAAATTAAGACGACTTCTAAACTAATAAACTTTGAACTAATTACAAAACATATTTGTCACGTTCCTCGTATTCCGTAAATCACTTTCCCACGCTTAGTCTCAATATTTCTATGAATAATTTCATTCCAGTTCCGACGATCCTTAGAAGGTAATCTCGTATGATAATGGAGAACCGTTTAAGAGATTGATATAGTCATCTGCGTCGTTATTACGTACCATAATGAACACGGTGTTATAAACTTTCATATCGGATCACTGAGCCCTGACATTTTGTATCGCTTAAGGTTATCCATCGATTAAAACGACATTAATGGTATGATTCGGTTGAAAAAATAGGTTTGATGTACCTACTGTCTTGCAATGGTGTTGTAAATGCTACGCTTTATGAGTATCGAATCAAGACCAAGTAGCATTTGAATTTGGAAACTGATATCTTTATTTAATATGTAGGTACGAAATGTTTGATTTTCCTCTCGGACGGTAGCACAGGCGATCATCAAGACCTCAAAACTTTTTACTCAAAAAAGCAAATACACAACGTAGGTATTTCCTAATCCCCAATTGTTTTTCTCACTTGAAAATGAAGAAAACTGTAACAAATTGCCCAAAATTATCAAAGGCCCTTTTTGATAAATGTAGAATTTAGAAAAATGTTACTTGGTGCTTATTTCAAAAGATCCACATACTTTCACCTTTTCAAAGGATTTGTTGGATGGATGGGTCACCAAAGAATTCGATACGCGTAGAAACGAAAAGGGCGAACTTTAGCAGGAGATTAAAATAGTGAACGGTTAAATGTAGAACGCCTAGAATAAGCACAATACGATCAATTCCTAATATCTAGAAATATCCATGTGTAGGTGCACATTCTTTTGAACAAGTTTCAAGATTCACTCGTCCTACTCGTAGTCATAAATATCACGAGATCTTAGCGGTCCTGTACCATCATGAATTCAGGACGGGGTGCTCTAACATAGGAGATGTTACCTAAGCTGGAACAGTAAAATATTCATAGCGACAAAATGCTTTTCATCGTGGTTACTGGCCACCCGACGCGCGAGTTATGACATTCTCTCACCAACACGACGCGCCCTCATACATTGCGCGTCTTCCAAAGACTGTATAACCATATTCTCTACGGTTTCTTCCCAATCATGGCCGATGCCTATGTCCCGCTGACTCGGAGCACTAACCTTTTAATCGCACTCATTGCACCACAAACCATTATACAGCCAATTTTTACGGCTTTATTCCGGGACAGCTAATTTCAGTTCAATCTTTCGCGTAATAACTTAAAGAGTCGTGCTGGGCGAATCATGATTATTATGCGAGTGGCCGGTGTCCCTTCGAACAATATTCATGTGTTTAGTTAAGTCGTAGACCGGTACCAATTTTATAGCCACTTATAAAGTTGCTTATAGCTTATATGCTTGTGTTGTGTTATTGTTTTACCTTTAAATTCATCACCCAACATCGTAAAGATTTAAACTGTTTTGTATCATATAAATTATTTGATACTTTAGTAGACATGTTTATTATTATTTTCATTGATATCTATAAAAGAGCCTGTTTTTTATTGTATTTTGTAACACAATACGTCTTTTGTCCAATTTTTATGGGAAATATTCATGGAAATACAATACAAGTTAAGCAAACGTCTTGACAAAGTGGAGCGCGTTCGGCGCGGCTGCGTTTCCACGCCTCGGGGATCCAATTTCGCCGTTCCCACAACAAATCGTAGAGTCAAAGTTCACCGCCTAATTGTACGGCGTTATCGACAGATCCGAGCGCTTCGGGAGAGAATATTTATCAATAACATGTAATTAAAATTATTTAGTCGAGGCCGGGCGCGGCGCGTCCCCGAGGCGAATTATTACACATACGCCGCAAGAGGTCCGCGGCCGTCATTAGCCGGGACATTTTTATTCCTTTCTCTTTAATTTCCGTCAGTCGACATAAATGATGGCGCTAGTACCGCTGCAGCGCCGCAGGGACACATCGGCCGTACAATAACATTTAACAAATGCTGCACCGAACAGCCGGCATCTAAATGAAATTCGTCAGTACATATCCAAGAGTACCCGCTTTAAGACCGTTCAATCTAATTGAAGGCCTTGTTTTACTACTTTAATGGAGCTTATGGAGCAATACTGATAGGTTTCACAATTTAGATTAGATGAGTTTTACGGTATACTACACGGTTTTTTTTTTATAGTTCTTCAAAGGGAACTCAATTTTCCTCAGATCTGTGAAATAAAGACACACAAATAAAATCGTGTGCCCAGTTAGCGACAACATCTCTACTGTGGCGGCCGTCATAATACTCTCTATATCGACATGACCAGATAAACGTTCTCAAAAGGCTCATACAATGGCGGAGTGCATTTACAGCTCCATTGTGAACCACGGCTAAGATAGTGAGCTGGGGTATCTGATAACGCGCCACTAAGTGGCCCAACGATCACGACGCACGTCCACTTGATGAATTATACAAACACCAATCAGTTAATTATTTTATTCACGTCGCTCAGGCGCTTATCTAGCTTTGTGTTCTACATAATTGATATGTTAAGTCGATGGAACAATCGGGCCGTTCGGTCGCTCAGTCGATAGGGATGACTACAGGTTGACGAGAGACGAGACGATGCGACGCGGACGCTTCAATCTCCCCACAAACAAAGCCTCGACCGCTGTCAGTCTGACAGTCGAACTACCTTGCGCCCGCGCCGCGCCCGACACAAAGAACCATTTTACCATAATACGACAGAGCCTATTCTTTTCCCATCTATTATGGCATAAACTAAATTATTGTCTTGTAAGCCCATTGATAACGAGAGTCTACGGCGTTAGTCGCGTGTAAATGGAATAAATCACGTTCATTGTGTTATTCAGTAAAAACAAGTCTCATGGGTATTGTTCAACCGATTTGGAGACTGTTCATTAAAAATTGCGCTTGGCAAATAAAACTGTGAAGGCAATACAAATGGTACAGTTGAGCGCAACTAATAACATGCGCACGCGCTGACGCCGCGCCGCGCACCGAACATACTTACCGCCACAGATTTATTCGTCTCCATAAGAAGCGGCAATTAAGTCGTCCCATTTTAAAATACCAAAGCCGACCGACTTTGCTTATCTGAAATGCATAGGATTGAATTATTAGTAGCAATTAAAGACTTCTCAAAATATGTTTTATCAATATTTTTAATACGGTAGCAGGTAACTACTTATACATTTAAATTTTATGTACGCGTGACTGAGTTCATTATAGAAATATTCTCTTAGAGATAATGAAGAAGTTTTACTTCGATCGCCCGGTAGAGAGTCCATCAAGTTCGAACTTACGACATATTTTAGGTCGATATACTTTGGCTACGGTCGCTTTACAGTCTCTTCAACCACTTTTTTGAATGATATCTTATGATTCTTGTGATATAGTTTCCACTCAGTGACTAGGTACCTATTAGTAGTTTTGTTATAAACTAGATGAATTAAGAACAGTATTGAACATTATCAAATACAAACAATCAACTTGAAAATGCATAATAATAATATGATACTTAAATGTCTGAGAAACAATTTTCATTCAAGATAATGCCATCCGGGAAATAGGAGTACGGGTAATATAAACACCCATCTATGTTAACTCATTCAAGGTAATAAAGCAGTGAAGGTAGAAAAGTGAGTGTTGCCACAAATGGAGTGTCGAAGGCACTCTATTTTCTAATCTTCATAAAGCCTTCAGAGTGACGGCGTTGATATCAGTATAACGCAAGCCCAATGTCGGCCTCAGACTATCGGCCAAGAATGCGATACAGCCATGAGGGATAAGTGTTGGATTAATAATTTGTAAATATTAAATATTCATGAGCCCGAGCACGGGTCAAACATTCATTTTTATAAGAGCCCGAGAACTGTACCCGCAATCATATTTATTAAGGAGACGCAAGTAATTATCATAACTGACTTAACGGAACAACTTTCGGCCTAATGGACGCTGCACAGGAACGCGGTGGAGTTATTTATTATTATTAGTGAAAATTTCAAAAGCATTTGGATCATATTTACACATTTTAATAATCACAGTAAGCTGATCGCTATGATCTATTAATTTAATTTATTATCATTGAACTGTTTTATTTGGAATGATCACAAAATTAAGAATGCAATCCGAGTGAATTGAAATGCAGAGTTTAGTCAAATTAAACTTACTAATCCTTTTTAGGGTTCCGTAGCCAAAATGGCAAAAACGGAACCCTTATAGTTTCGTCATGTCCGTCTGTCCGTCTGTCCGTCTGTCACAGCCGATTTACTCGGAAACTATAAGTACTACAGTGATGAAATTTGATGGGAATATGTGTTGTATGAACCGCTACAAAAATATGACACTAAATAGTAAAAAAAAGAATTGGGGGTGGGGCCCCCCATACATGTAACTGAGGGATGAAATTTTTTTTTCGATGTACATACCCGTGTGGGGTATCAATGGAAAGGTCTTTTAAAATGATATAAAGTTTTCTAAAAAACATTTTTCTTAAAGTGAACGGTTTTTGAGATATCAGCTCTCAAAGTCGTAAAAAGTATGTCCCCCCCCCTCTATTTTTATAACTACGGGGTATAAAATTCTAAAAAAAATAGAGGTGATGCATGCTAATTAACTCTTTCAACGATTTTTGGTTTGATCAAAGTATCTCTTATAGTTTTTGAGATAGGTTGATTTAACTGTAATTTACGGAACCCTTCGTGCACGAGTCCGACTCGCACTTGTTTCTGTTTAAATTAAATGTTTTTAATTGAAGTAATTCTATTTTGGATAGATTGAACTTGAACATACGTTCATGTTTTATAATAACAGTTATATTTTAAAGCAAATAGGTAGTATTCATTTTCAAAATATACAGTCACAACGCAACTCCACTCTTTCGCAAACAACATGATAGCGATTGTCATATCGTAATCATTTAAATAAATGCAATTATAATCGCAAATTAAACGTCCACCAACTTCAAATAAAACAAGATGAAATCTTTTTAATTTAACTAAATTGCATACAGGGTGATATTTCAGAGAATTTTACTAACGTCATTAACAAGGTACCTGTTAATAATAAATTAGTTGTTTTTCATCACGTAATAAAATATTAAATTACAAGTTTCACGTGCCTCTCGAATACTTTAAACTCATTATTGCGATCATTAAAACGCAGTAAAATTCGATATCTGTACTTAATATTATAAGAGCTGAGTTATTAAAAAAAGGAAAACCCAGTTATTTAGAGCCACATTTAGAGCCAAAATATAATATTAATCTGACTTATCACAGAATATCAGTAGGTAATTTTGATGTCTAGCACAACCTGTTTGTAGACTAAGATAAGATGTTGAGATAAATAAGTTGGTAATTAAAACAATTCTGAATGTAAAACTTTGTTAATAGGAGTACAAATTTTTGAAGTAGAAATAAAATATTGGATGCTACTTATCACATAGGCAGATACTACTGGTAACACTCTAGTAATTTAAGTCTCCATCCATACTTTATTCTTGTTAAAACGTTTTCAATCAACCTCATATCGACAATATCGACAACAAGGTACTTATTTTAGCAATAATTTTAGCAAAAAGAGTACTTGATTAACATATTTGATTTCGTGTTTATTAATATCTCACAAAATATGAAATTAATAAGCAATTTTATTTTCCATCCCACAGCATTTAATTATCGACAAACCGCCATAATCTGCGTTTAACACACATAATTATGCAAAATAACTTGACAGGATATTATGCGAGCACATAATGGATTTTCATTTGCAGTGTCAATATGTGTTGTAAGGTTGTTTCACAGAGGCGTGGGCGGCGGCGGCGCGTGCCGACCGGAGGCGGACGCGAGGGCGCGCCGGTAGCCGCGCCGACGGTAGCGCCGCCATTTACACCACAAATTAACAACCTGAATAAACATATCATTACAAAACATCTCAAAGGACAACATTCATTAAACGCCTCTCACATTTAACGCTCAAATAAAAATCGTGCGATAATGACGACACGCCACTTAACCACATTATGAAAAATAATGATCCGTTATAACAATATTTTCATAGTTATGGCAGTTAAATTATGTGTAGACAGAATATAATACTGTAAGAAAGCGCCATAAAAACCCGAAGCCTGACTGTGTGGACATGTCGCTAGATGCCGGTCGGAACATTTCCGTGGATGATATACCGAAGACGAGAGCTCGAGGCGCGCGCGCATCGCGCCCGGCGCCAGACCTGCGCTCGCGCGGCGTTTCGTTGACTTATGGTTCTTGTAATGTATCGCAATGCCTCTATCACTCATGAATATTTATTGAAAAAATATATAGATTACAATTTATAATGTCATCGCGACACAGATTACAAACGTGTTTAACGTCAAATTCTGAAAATATTATCTTTACACGAATAATTATTTATGACCGCGACGAATCAAAAATGGCCTAGATGGTCTTGTAATATTCATAAATCATGAACGGCGTCACAATATTTGGCACCATTTCATATCGAAAAATGTCCACATGAAGACACATCACCACGCAGGTAGGTACTGCAAAACAAAACAAAAACTTCAAGATCAGCTCAGACGGTGATACAATAGATAAGTTATTAGAAAGATAATATTACGAGGGACTACGGCTATAAAAATTATGAAAAATAACATCAAAATGTTAACGTACTCTAAATTATGCTAAAACTCCCTAAACTAATCTCCATTAGCCGCTTTAATTTAAGATGTTACAAGACACATTATAATATTCCTGACTCGTAAACTGCGTCTTGTTTGCCTTCAATTAATTTAAATCTAAAATAAAAATGCTCAGGGCAATAAAAGAAAACGTATGTATGTGTAATTTTTCTAATCTGTATCAGGTTGGAGCGAACTCGCTCTCCGGCTTCCCGTGGTTAATAAAATACATTCAGGGTAGTCATTAAAAGTATATTTTATCGCGTTTTAAATATTTAGATATTCATCTGGTGAAAGTTCATTACTACGTAGACGTAAGTCGTGAAACTAAATACTGTCGCAGACAAGGTGGTACATATAACTCTAACGTTACTGATAAGAAACGCCAGCACATTAACTGTCTTCTAATGATTCATGTGTCTATTACTGATTAAATGATTGGAATATACCAGACCTAACATCTATCTATTTGCTAAAAGATACTGAACGCTTTTCTTCCTACGCTATTATATTGTTCAGTAGTAGCAAGCATTTTAAATTAATCTTGAAATAGATTTCTTTACAATTGGCAATCTGATTATTTTGTATGGCTTTACCAATTTGCAATCGCTAGGTGGGCCAGGCACGCGTAGCATTCAACCTTTGCAGAGATTATGCAAACCTTCAAGGATGGGCCTGAAGTCATTACACTGATTGGGAAAAGTCTCTTTAGAATTCTATGAAAAGAATTGTTGGCCTTGATATTTACAGAAAATTCCTGCCTACAATAACGATCCAATAAAAATGAACTCGAATATTCTGACTTTGCTTAAAATATTCCATTGTAGATCCAATTTTTTGCTACTATTTTTAGGTCACTAAGTAACTTATAGAAACACCATTATCAAAATCACATGAAATCAGATACACGGTCGTGCGTATAACAAATATATTATATCGGACAGATAAAATTAATTAGATGCGGATTGCGCAAACATCTAATTATTTAAAATTCAACGGTAACCCAAGCCGACCGTTTTCAAAACATGAGCATCGTGAAGTGAAATAAAAAGTATAAACTGTCGAATATCGATTAAGAAACCGTGTGTTGGCTCTTAATGAGGTCGATACGTCTTCCCGAGTAAGTACATTATGAGATCAAACGCAGGGTCAGACGCAACCGCTGAATTATTAATTTACAAGTATACTCAATTAAACACAATTAGGACCTTTGGCTCCTGTTGGATTACGAGATGCCTCTACGCTGGACGCTAACAAGTATCATGATTTTAGGTTTCTAAAGTTCACAACTTAGGTATGGTAATATACAATTAATTAATAGCGATTGCAAAATGTGAATAAAAGTTAAAGGCAAGGAAGCCCTAATTTTAATGAAAATAGGAACATCAAGAGAAATATTTTGAGTAGGTAAGCTGAACTTGTTAAAGGAATTGGTGTACAGATCAAGTTTTTATGCCATAAAAGAAACTCAACTGGTACTCATGTATATTTACTTACAAACGAACCTCCGGTTTTTAAAACACTGGTCGGTAGTCGATAGCATCATATATCAAGTTGTCGAGTCGTCTATCAGCGGACACGTGCATTGTTTGTAAACTACAAGACGACTAGTTTTGTTGCTGGCGGTACTAATTGCGGATCAGAGTGTGTTCACATAAATATAATCCGCCGTGAGCGGCTTCGCTCATTTGTACAGCGGCGGACGGTTGTCATGTACCCGTATTAATATCGATGAATAAGAAATTCGTTATGGATGGGCTACAAGGCTGGCCATTACTGCGCCGATCTGCCGCTGCCTGCGCGGTGTTGGATGGCTACCATTCTATCCTGTCGTTACCCGTTTTTATCTACCTCTATTTATGTTGTGCCTTGTACAGTAATTATTCATTTCGTTTCATCGGGTGCTCGTAGTGAATGTGCTACGCACGCTGCTCTGACTGCTGATTTATTGAAATACATATTTTGAATACGTATATTCCTGGTGTGTTTGATATTCACGACTTACCTTAAGAAAATGTTTAATAACTATAATGTATTGCCTTCCCTATCAACGCCGATGTTAGCTTGTGTGTTTAACATCCTTCATGTAAGTTACATTGGGGAAAGGTTTACTCAGCGCTGTATATTATGAGTAGGACTTGGACATGATTCATAAATTACGTTATAATAAGGACATTTGTAAAATTATAATTTTTGAGCCTCTGCATCTGTTGGGTAACATTTCTTACTACGAATAACTTTTACCGTTAATTCTATAAATCAATACAGCGACTCGTCAATAATTCACAAATTAACTTTGAATTTTCAGATTTAAGAGATATCCAAATATTTTCATTATTCGCTTGGTAAGTATTGCTGTCGTTGGCAAATGTCATCAAGAAACAAAGGCTGCTGTGAGAGTGTGTATCGGCACAAAATACATAGGTACAGAAGTCAATCTACATACAAAGCGCGTTCGAGTCATGCAGACAAAGGTGTCTATGTGTGCGTGTTCACAGACGCGCTGTCTCAAAACAACTCAAAACAGTGCGAGCGCGGCTGCCGTTTTCTTGAGATACGCGCGTCACACACAAGGTAGATAAATGTGCACGCGTTGTGATACCTACCTAACTGTAATTTGACTGTAATATTTTTAATTTTAATTAATAACAAAAGAAAAAGTAATAATGGAGCAACAAAATTCGTATTATAATTGAACAAGTTGACGGTTGTTTTATACAATTTTAACAACAATATATAATATATAACAATAATAATTGTCGTTTTTTTAGCCTGCCGTATTACCTAAAGTATGTACCTACTTATTTTCTCATATTTCGATGGTTCGTTTAATAAACGCAGTAGGTAGGTACAGTTAGGTGGGTAGGTAAGCGCCCCGGCGGCGGCCTCTGGCCCAATGCCGTAATAAGTTTTGGTAGTGTCGACCCAGGCGAACCTGCCTACCTACCCTCAAAGATTATTGCTAGTAGGAGTTGATAATTTTTGTGATCATGCCGAGACTATGCTGTAAGGTAGACGAAATAAAACTCGCACATCAAGTTTTCTGTAGGTAGAAGCAAGCTTAGATCAGGGACTGTACCAACCCATTACATACAAAAATATTTTTTCACAAGTAAAGAGTAGGGTAAGTATATATGTATGAATAACAAAATTATAAATTGCGGTTTCTGAAAAACGGTATCTCGTTCAAACGAATTTCCGTTGAAAGTGTTTATTAACCACTTGTATGCCACATTAAATATTTTATTATTATTGGTTTATATTTCATTTTTCCTGTTTTATTCTCAACAATACATCAAATAATTAGATACGAGTACCACTACCACGTTAGTTTTATGCGCCTAAAACAGTTGACAACCCTAGCGCGACCGCCGAGTTTAGGCATGAAAAGTGAAGTACATGCATGAGATTGACTTCTGTACCTATGTATTTTGTGGTATCGGCAAGCCGGGCCGCACGGCGCTCGTCAGTAGATCGTGTGCGCGAGCGCGGGGGGTCTCCGCCGGCGATCCATCACGAACCGCCGAAACACCGAACTATACGATTATTATATTCAATAATCGATGAGCATTAAGTGAAATTAATTTTATTGGGTAATGGCGCTGGTCGTGCCGGCGCGCGCGCAAACGAGCCGTATTAGTAGCGAGCACGCTGCGCCCGCGCAGCCGGGCCGCTGGTGTCGTGACCGCCGCACATTGCTGCCAAGCAATAAGCCACCAATAATAAGGCGATTATTGTTCATTAAATTATAAATGTAATATGCCGATATGTGCTGTGTATCTGCCTCTCATATATCTCTCATCTCGCATCTCTATGTAAGCTATTTGGAGATGACTTAAACTTCCGAAGAGTCTGATTTCACTTCGATTTTAAAAATGGAAAAGAAAATTTTGTTAAGAGAAAATATTACAGTAGGTAAAATATGCGCTCGCTTGTACCTGCATCTGAATACAGGCGACTTTTTCCTTCGGGAGGCTGTCAAACTGCTGGGAATAGCTTGTAATGTAATATCCCTTGAGAAATTGTTCGGTAAATACAGTTCATAACGTGAATAGCAGTATACATATACAGTATATTCCCAATGTTCAATAAAGGCAGTGGCAGACGCAATTGATTCTAGGAACTAACACCATTCTACAACAGAGCCTATTAGAGCTCTGCCTCACTAGGACGCCATGGCGACGTCGCCAGCGGCACAGGTCTGGCTACTTCTGGCATCCAAATGTCGCCAAGTCGACTGGCCACGGCGTCTCGACAGTCAATTGTTTACGTCGTCGCTGAAGAAATTGCACGCTGCCTGGCGACCACATTGGCGACTGTGTGAGGGAGGTGCGTTTTACCGCGTAAATTATAGTGGCAACTGTGGCCACGTCGCCAAGCGGCCACGGTAGCCAGAAGCCACGTAGGGAACTGTTGCTCGTGGCCACGTCTCCAATTTGGCGACGTTGCCAAACCGTCGCCAAGTGAGTTAGGTTCCATACATTTCAATACAAACTGCTTGGATACGTAGCCGGCGACGTCGCCATTGGCGTCCTAATGAGGTAGGGCTCTTACAACGATAATGGTGTTTCCATATTAGTCCGCAATTGCCCCAGTTACCATGGGCTAGGCGGGCACGAAACAATTTTTGACCATACAACCCAATCGTTAATCTTTACATATTATTAAACGAAACGCAATTCTGTCTGTAGGTTAACACGTTTTAACTAGAGAACCACTGAACCAATTATATGGCTTTGTTTGAAATTATAGTGCTTATCTACCTAGCCTATATCTGTGCTGTTTTAGATCTCCAATTATGTAGTTACGATTAAAATACGAAAAAATACTCATGTGGATAAATTTTTTCATCATTTGAAGAGCAAGAACGATCTTCGTATAATAATAGACTTGTGTGCACAGAAAACAATCGAATCTTTTAACAAAGTGGAGGTGTTCGCCGAGTGCGTTATAAATGATGTGTTCCGGTTCATACATTTGGAACTGAAGTAGGCAGCTCTTATCACAGAACAAATAACATAGAGAACAATGAAACGCTGTAGGTCGTTGTGTTCAGCTGATCAGGGTCGAAGCCTCTTTACAACGGACGATGCCTTTGCAATCAGGTATAAATATTGGTTCCAAGATGCTAGGAGATAAATATTGATTTCAAGATCCTTCTCAGGCAAAACAGACACTAGAGTTTAATACTAGAACAAGATATAACTTACTTCTGTAATTTATTGTTGGAAAACTTAATCAAATACTTTGATTGAGTTTATAACCTCCTTAACTAACTCAAGACAGCCTTAACTGAAATCAAATTGCGGCCATCATAAGGACCGTATAAGGCAAATCTCATTGTGCATGTGTTCCAAAGTCGTGCAGTGTAAAGAGGTCCCGATGACGCGCGCCGGACCAGTGCCTCGCGTGTGGCCACCGTTACTGTCTCACAACAATACACGCTGATATAAAGAAAATATTATTTATTTAAATTCCATAAAACCCAGCTGTCGTTATGTACCACCATATTCTTATGTAGGCCACGTTACAAAAGGCGACATACAACTTTTATCTACAGTTAATGTTATTTATAACACTTGCGCCTTTTACGAATTGAATAAAATGAAAGTTCATCAACAATGTACGCTTGGAGGTTTAACATTGGGATGTTTAATGAATATTAACTTCCTGTGCCCTCAGTTTAAAGCTCTTGTCGTGTTCCTGTACGGATCAATATGAGCAAAACCAGTTCGCGAATAATAAATATGTCAGGCGACTGATTGTTACCATAAACTATTAAGAATAATAGTAGGAACACCTTTCTAGGTGTAACTTATGTTCACAAGATTAAATAGCTTTAATGATTTTTATTGTCTATTGCACCTATTTAATATAGTCTATGATTATGGTGGAGTTTATTTATTTGTTTGTCGTGAGAGTTTCGCCTAAACTTTCGATTATCGAATGATCTTAAAGCCATTAAAAATGAAGCTCGGGACGGGGTAGAGTATCAACAAACAATAATTAAAAGTAATGAATGATGTTCGCCAAGTGCAGCTCTGGTACAGTTTGTGAGGATATAAATCAGAGCGATGTACCGCCACACTCGGTGGTGTACTCAATTAATTAGCGACATCAATGGACCGGCCCGATCACGAACAAATATTGTATCAACATTTACCTGAAATTATCACGTTATACATTTGTACCATATCATTTTTTTTTCTTTCTTTATGCATTAATATCAAAGCATAATTGACTGTTAGTAAAACAAGATAGATTTTGAAGCAAGGTGACTGAAAAAAATTCAAGATCATGTTTTTTTCCTCTAGCCCACTGGAATATTTTTGTTAGTCTCCAAATAGTAACTAGAGTAACATGAGTCCTGAGATCGACCTACTTCAACACAATAAACATTGTAGGTAAAAAAACACAAAGGTCGAAAAGATTTTTATTTTTACATTATTTCTCCTATCAAAGGCACCTCTAAAACCCTTTGTACTGTATTGGGTGTAAGATGTAGCCAGACATTTAAATATAGACGGCACAATATTTTTACAATTTCAGATTCTCCCACTTCATAGCAGTTTTTATTTTATTTTTAATAGTACCCAGAAATAATTAAATCCGATTTAAACTTTTTTTAAATAGCAATACCAATAACCGTTAACCTTTTCGAAAACAGAAAAATACCTACATCGGCCTAATAAAGCAGTAGGTAGACCTCTGAAAAAATATCATGTAGGTGTACGCCATAATGAGTCAGACAGAAAATGATTCGACAAGGAGTATTAATTCAATGCCATATTGAAATTTAATTAATTAAGTATAAGATTTTAGAGTACGGAACGAAATAGGATTGATGTTTTGTTATTTATTTTGACCAGACTAGTTTGTGAATCATAGTCGTACCTGGTAAAAAAAAACTTGAGTGTTAATGTAAGGCGCCATGTTGCCGCTCGAATCGCTGTAGTACATATTTAGTTGATGTCGGTGTGATTGCCTCGCAATGCTGAATTGTCTCAATGTAATATATAATTGTTTATGGCGAGCATGACATCTGACATCGGATACCTGCCACCTGGGCCGCTTTTGGTACATTAGACAGCTAACAATTTAGCTATTATGGAGTTAATATTCTCACGATATGAACCTATTTCAGCATTTGAAGGCTGAGACAAATTCGCATTCATAATCTTTACCCGAATTAGCACAGTATCGTATTTCAATTAACATATTTCCTCACAGATCTTATCGCGTTCCCACACTGAACATTGCTAAGCTTAAACTTAATGAGGATATATTTGTGGAATTTAATAAATATTTCAGCTTACCTCAATACATTTAAATTTATAAACTATCAAGATCTATTTAGTTCATATCACTGTAATTTGCACACATGCAGTTAATGAATCGCATTTCAATAATAGAAACCTTAATCATTTTAACACCTACGTTTAAAGCAACTATTATCTTTAACTTAAAATTACACCTTTTATCTGCTAGGTATGGTGTCAAAACAGTAAATTGTTTAATCTACCCAGAAGATCTTTAAAGCAATTTGCTGCAACTTTATATCGGCTAAACACGGCTGAGCTACAATAATTTGCAGGTTCGTAAATGAAATCGAAATGCAGGAGTTCCATTATCCACATTCCCAAAATCTAAATATAATAAGATTTTCTACATTTAATTCAATATTAATATGTTTAAAAAGCGCTCTTCGTCCTCTCCTCTAAAAACTAACTTTGCTGTGCCCGACAGGGTCCATAATTGTTTCTTTTAATTTTACCCACCAGCCTGTACACATTATGGAATGCAATAAAGTTATTGAGTATTGAGTATTAATTAGCTAGATAATATACTGCTAATTGGAAATAAATACATAATATAAGTATGTATACATGAAACGGATGTCTCATGTTGGATATCGAAACCTGATTACGCTGTTTGTAAATAGATAAGTAATTATTGACTAACTTATTTGTCTTATGGTCGGAAGCAAACCAACCTTACATAAAGCATTACATGATTTATTTATAAGTATATAAGTTTTCTGTCCAGGCTTATCAGTCACTTCAAATGGAAAAGTATCCAAATTTGAAAGTACTGACGAATCAGTCAGTCGACACAATATTAGAGCAGAATTCAATTCTATAAAGTATATCAATGCGATTCCTGCTTCGAATAAATGGCAGAAGCTCTGATTAACTCGTGTATGCTCTCTCAGACAGTAGTCGCTGACATCATTAACATATACCTACCTAATACCCACCACGCCACTCCATTTGTCACCGGCTGCAACCGGAGTCACTTCGCAATCGGTTCATCCTTTTTTAAGTTTATTAGAAGTTAATTTACATATCAGTGACCGGTTCGCGGCGAGTAATGTAGTATCACTGATCAATCAGCGTTTGACGTGTCGTATAATTATCGTCTCTCAGTTTCTTCATAAACGGAGGACTAGTAGGTTGGTACAGTCAGCGAAACTTTCTTGTTCAGATATTTTTGTGTTTTTGAAGACTTGCTTTATTATATATGCTTACCTAAACAAACATGTGTTCTTGATTACACTTAGATAGAAGAAGGTCTTCCCACGTTTCAGGTGTTTAGTCCTATTCAGTAACTTGGTCTAGTGACAAATATTTATTACACTGTGCGTATTTGAAGAAAATGTTGTCAACCTCAAATCGATAAGCGTGAATGTATTCCGTTGATAAGTATTTGAATGTAAATAAGTAGTGATATATTACTAATTCAGGTAACATCTGGTAACCTGCAAACGCTGCATCTCACGGGTTTAGTGGCAACATACAGTTGCAGGCGACTGTACAAAATGTTTAAATAAAACGCAAAACATGTAATAACAACGTCGCACAGCGGGCCCATGCAATCAAACGCTTGTCGCGGCTGTATTAATAGTGTCGCAGGACGCTATCTAAGACTTGCGACAGACTCCAGTCTCGGCCACTTCTCCTACAACCGAGCACAGTATAATTACTAGTACAAAACTTTCATAACTCCCAGCCCGGCCCCGTTAAATAAGAATGAGAGATATTTCAGGCGTTTGTATGCTGTCGCTTAATTACACGGTGCTGTTGTCGCTTTAATAGAATTTAATTGTAGTCCCCGGCTCTAAGTCTTAGCGCTCGGAACTTGTTTCATGTTAAATTTAACTGTTATCAACGCTTAGGGAAGAACGATACAAATTGCCTGACTGTATCAGGTGTAATGTTTCTGTCTATTGCGTAATTAAAGGCAGAGTTGAACAATACTGTCGGACAAACTGGTCACTTGTCACAATTGACCTTTTAAGCTGGACTTTGTATGTAGGCAGACGTAGGCGGTTTGTGGAAATTCGTGAAAGGCTCTCATTTTATGAAATGGAATCTTTTTTCATTTAACTTTTTTTGTAAAACGACGAATAGAAACGAATATCATCTCAAAGAGATCTACTCTTTGAGAAACAGATACTGCAACAAATCTGTACTGACATGCAAATATTATAAGTACATTAAAAATCAGTCACTACATTTACCTGGCTGACACTCGATCAGGCGTATGATAGCTCAGACCAACCGCACGATGCGAGTGTACTGCCATTAAAAAGATGTAGGCAATTGCTCCAGTCTGATTAAATATCGTTATCGCGTGTATCAAAAGCTACTGCACTTACCTACAGATCAAAAACTGCTGAGTTAGAACATCCATCAATGTGAATAAGTGGAAATAATAAAAGGTATATTTAAAGATCTAGCCATACCAAAAGCTAAATAGCAAAATACATCTTGTCATAGGACACTTTCTTTAGTCAGATTTTTGTCAAGTTTAAATTCGGATATGATGTTATATTACGACTTATATGTATGTGCCAAGTTTTATTTATTTATTAGTCCAGTTACAAACCAATGAACAAAAGCTTTACATGTTCGTGAAAAACTTCCTCTCAGAGTAATCCACGAAAAATTACAAAAATAGAATACAGGTTTATCCTACTTGTTGCAGTGTACTTGAAGCAGTCCTATGCGACTTCTTACTCTATGTAACTGAACATTTAATACAATATTCATAGCTGCTTAATAAAGCATAGCTTTCAATGGTGTCTCGGCACTAAAGCGCAAGTAAGTCCGCGCTCGTCCCGTTAATGCAGCACACGAGCCGAGCTTGTTACGAGCATTGTACGGCGCAGTGGCGGCGGCCGATGATACATTATTTTTATAACAATAAATCGTTGTAAGTAAAGCACCGCTCTGCCCCGGTGGTCTCCGGCCTGCCCCTTGTCGCCGCACGCTCGCTCATCATGCCCCGCAACTCTGACTTAAGACTACTCTACACATTTAACAACTCAAAATCGACCATTAATCTCGTTGCGAACATCTATGAGTTCATCCATTTTTTTATATTCGAGGCCGCGTTTTTTACAAACCCCATCATTAACAGATAACAGATAAAAAGGCAATGACTTTCCGATCGTTAATTTATTAGTTAACGAACAACCAGATACAATCTATCGTTGCATACATAAAGATAAATAGTATGAGACACGTTTTCTGGCCACTGCATTGGCCGAAGCTGTGATAGCGATCGTAAAAATTAATAGTCCTTGACACGCGGCGGTTCAATTTGCCTTTTAATTAGTAGCGCGCCACTGATATCGTACTTTACCGGAGATAGTGAAGATAACAGCTATGGGGAATCAATAACGATCTCCACCGGTACCTACTGTATATCTACTGAATTTTAAATACCGTGATTAACTTCACATTTACATATTAAAGTTAAAGTGTTAAAATAATACCAATGAATATTTATATCGCTTGCTTTATGCATCTGACCTTAGCTCTCTGTTTACATTTTTTTTAAAGACTAATAATTTTCTCTAAATTAAAGAACAGTTTATCGCAGATACACAAAATCGAAATAAAATATCGAAGTCTGAAATCAAAATTAAAGTTTTCTTAACAAATTCAAGAGATAAAGCACTGATTGCAAGTACAGTATTGTCCGGTATCAGCCACTAATAAATCTGTTTTTCTTAATTGAATTTACTACGCATAAACAATAAACATGTACGATAAAATACTGATTAATGCCGTGCCAAGCTGTTCAAAGGATTTCAAGGAGGCTTGAAAATATAAACAGTGGGTTTATCGCTGTAAACAAATTGGTTTAATACTAACTATTTAGTTATGCGCATATTAACTGTGGGGGGAATTGAATCGCGTTAGTTAATAGCTCACGACATGGGACCGACATGTACCGTATATTTAGTTTTGTATTTATATCTAAATTCATTTAAATTGGCTTATTACAAACCTTTCTTCTCACGCCTCCATGTTAGGTTAGATTAATAAATTACTGTTTATATAGTTGAATATGATTACTGTTGCCTAGAATCGTATAATGTAGTGTAATAAATTTTCAATTTACCAAGTTGACTTTGTCATTAGCCAAGTCCATCGTTTGGCATGACTTTATGTCTAGGTTGTATTAGATGAAATAACGATCTCGCACTAGTATGCAATAGCTAGGTTTACGTATTACTTATAATATTTATATCTGTTATGAAACTTCAGTTCACTTCATGATACTCAATAAATCTCATTTTGAAAGCATACATCTCAACGCAGGCATCTCAATTTATTAATTTCGGTATTGTCGATTAGTTATAATTTCCTAAAAACAAAAAAAAATATTTACTGTGACCACCTTGATTTTCTCAATGGAAGTTTGAATGGACGTAGCCACTAAATCAGGTACAAAATGAAAGTTTTTTGTAAAACGTTACCTTTCTAAAACATTGGACAGAAATAACAAAATAAATTAAAAGAAAACCACAAAAACATACGATTAAGAAGTGTTATCAAAGCGGCCGTATCATTCTCTTAATCAAACGTCAGATTTAGTCAATTTAGCTCTAATAATAGTGTTGTGTGCGTTAAGCTCTTTGATTAATTGTATAGGACCTTCATTTTAAGGAAAATGATTCATGAGTATACATTTGAGACGCGTGTGTGTGCGTAAAAGTTGTAGGAAAAATTGTGACGTATGTGTGTGAATGTTTGTGTGTGTGGGTAGCCAGAGGTGCGCACGCGCTCACCGCACGGAAGCGCTATCGGTCGTCCATCGACGCGTGATTTACGACACGCCATCTCACTACACACTTTTACGTTACCATAAAATAAGAAAGAAAAGAAATTCGAATATTGCCTACTGAGTTTTGAGAGGCTTTCGCCGACTTGGTAATACTTAAGAGTAGCTTCAGACCGTACTCCTTACGGGTATTTTCCATATATGTATGTACGAACCTGCATAAAAAATAGAACAAGTTAAAAATAACTGCCGGGACGACCCAATTAAACTGAAGAAAACTTATTGAATACAAATTGATGAAAATTCGGTAGGTAGAAACCACCAAAGTTTTCTGTGTACCTACTTAGGTACTCCAATTGAAAATCTGCAATTTCCTCTTCGGTGCTCCTTCATCAGATACGAAATTCAGTTTGACGCAGCGATTACTTACTTGGTATTTATGAGTAAGAAGAAAAACCATGCAGGTAAATCTAATATTTATTCCTTTTTTATAAAAAGGAAAATCACATATTTTTGATTCGTTTAAGTGGTATGACTATGTAATTATTATGAGAGAAGTGTTCTATTTATTTGTTTTTGCTACATTTACCCAGTCATTTTCTTTGTCACATTCTATTTTTAACCCACATTCGTCACAAAGTGCGATTTCTATTTTAACTGTACGAAAAACGAAGATAAATAAATACTGTGCGTTTTCCTGTTATCTATTTTTGCGTAGTAAGTACACATTACACATTATTGACGTCAAACCCGTTCTAATGCGATCATACATCGCAAACAACTGGAAATTATCGTAGGAACCTCTGCAGTACCTATTATGCCCTTCTCGAGAATATACCTAGTTTATGTACAGAACTAGTACTTGTGTCCTGCCATCAAATAATGATAAATACAAGCTCAATAAACTAGACTTCGCTATCTCAGTTAATGGTAGAAAATCAATTTGTCATTGTTTATCATTATCCAGCGAGATAATGATATCCGCTCTGATTTCGCTGTTATAAATCACAATAAGATTAACTCTGGTTAAACTCGAAAGTCACCCAGGAAGCGTTTTAAAGTAAAATCATAATTCATTAGTCGGTCATTGAGCGTACGTACGTACGTACGAGCGGTGGAGGAGACGGAGCGGCAGCCATTATACGGGATGACGGCGCGCGTGCCGCCGTGCGCCCGCCAGCAAGCGTTGCTCTCCGCGCCACGCGAGCGCGCCTGACCCCCACGGCTCCCTACCCAAACTCCGCAGGTCACTCTTAAGTGGTAACGCCAAGCCAGCCGTCGCCTTTAAATAGGAAACGACACGTTTATCCAATTAGAAATTCACCATATCTTTGTGATAGTTGAAGAGGAAATTTGAGCAATCAACTTGCAGAGCGCCTCGGCGCGGCGTTCCTATCACAGTTTATTCAATTGAGCTCGTAATGAAGTTATGTGAGCTATGAACAGTATGAAATAAGTGCTCCGCGTTTACAATGGACGAATTCTTGCCTGATGATTCGAAAACGGATAAATAGATATTGAAAGGCGTATGGTTATAACATAAGAACCCACAAACAAACTCAAACAGAATCTCTGTAAATCCAATAACAGATGCTATTTATACGAAAATGGTAAACGACTGAGAAACGCTGGTATCGATAGCTAAACTAACATTTATGGAGTCAATTGTCAATTTAACTATAACCTTAACGATTAAAAGATATGCAAAAGTAGTGCTGCTGTCCCAAGACTTATTGTCGGGTAATAAGATAAGTATGACCTCAATACGGATTCCAGAACGAACTGGCCAGTGTGAAATATAGCTAGAATAGTAAATAACGCATAATATATAACCAGGCGGAGTGCACAAAAGCGTGAACTGGGAACAAGTTGTTATTACAAGGTGTTGAACCTGGTTTTCTGATTTATTGTTGAATGGTATTAGCAATGATCAATGTTGTTTTGAGGTGTCTCTTTGCTGCAAGCGTTTTATCTACGTTAATTACGAAACCTTCTTAGATAAATCTCATTCAGTCAGGAACTAAACGTGACATGGAATCCATTTATACTGTCGTTTGCTCATAAAATTAATGCCTGTAAATTGACGCAGCTCATATCTCAAATGAGATGTGGTTTTGACCTCTAATGACGATAATAATGCAATAGTGACATGAGTGAGTAGAAAGGAGTAATGTGTATATTTTAGCATTTATTCTTGTTTGTACACACTGGTACCATCAAACCAGAACGAACGATTTAATAGCTACAAAGTAGTTCTTTTTGTGTTCAAAGTGTGAATAGGTCCACGTTGATTCAGTGTTAGGTCACATGAATGAGGAAGTGTGAGGGTTTAACTCGGCTTGTTTAAGAGGTATTAGAAGACGTGTCGTGTGCCGGGCGCGTGGTGCGCTCGCGCCGAGCCCGCGCTCGCCCCGGCCACGCCGATTGATACACCGAGTTAGCCGACCTCACTCACCGGCCACCGCACTGACCTCATTCATAAATCGTCATTTAAACTTATATTCAAAGAGCAAGGGTCCCCCGGCCACTATAGATTCTGCCATGTCTTGTGAATTACGACGTCTTCTTATGATTTGTACCGTTTCGTACCAATTGGGCTGATTTATGGGAACGTGCCGTTTAATGAATAATTCTATGCTTAACTGCCTTCATATCATTTAATTTTATTCGATCTAATTCACAATAACAACACGTGCTAAAAACTGTACAGTGTTTATTTTGTACTTTTTTGCCTGAGGCAGTGAATAGAGACGTGTACCATTTAACACACCTAGCTTTATTCCGTTCGCCTGCTAGGGATCGCCGCTTGGAATCTGGGAACTCAATTCATCTATGATATGATAAGTACCATGAAGCGCATTAACAGAAGTAGACAATTGTAAGAAGGAATGTGGTTACAGAATGAGGAAATCTAAGTGGACAATAAAAGTGGTGTGTGACGCTTTGTGACAATCGCGTGGCTTAGTGGTGCTCGTCATGCAGCAACCACTCCAAATTAATATATCCTGGCTCGCGCCGTGATTCCTAATATTATATTTAGACGTGACACGCGCTCGTTTGTATCAATTGCTCCCGTCTGCCTCACTGATATACGGCCGACGCTACTTTAGAACAATGATGGCATAAATTGCGCTATTACGCGCTTTAGCACTGCCCCGCGACCCTGCGCGACTTCTGACTCTCTAATTGACAAATTAGCCTGCACTGATACGCTTGCATGCACAATCGACGATACAATCACAGACAGCCGTGCTACTCGTTACCTACGAACAACAAATTGTGCCTGCCTACGCTCAATCACCGCTAAAGCCATACTAATTTAATATAACCACAAGTTGTCAAACTGAATGGGAAGGCAACTCGATATATGAGCACACAAACGATTCTCATGTCGGGGACAAGCGATTACAATGCTCATTAATAACTTCTTGTGCGGCGCCGCTAACTTCCCCAATACAAATCAGTCTAATGAGTGCATCCCATGAAAGCCTTTTAATTTCCCATTTGGTTCGGCCACCTCTGATATCGACTGACTGTTATTAATATAAGACCAGAGCCGGTCGCCGGTGGCGGCGCTCCCGACAACCTCGATTACGAGCAGCCGTGCGGAGGTATCGCAGACGCTCTCCGCGACTTATCTCTCACTATTAATTACGCTCAGATATTCACCGGACAAGTTTTAATGCAACTGCTTCATTTGTTGCACTAAGAGTGCCATATCGGAGACGTTATACGAGTGATAACTTTGTAGAACGGCCAGCGAGCGCGGGGCGCGACGTCGCGGTTTGACAAGTAATTTATAACCTATCGAGTTATTCGTGTAGATGACTGATAGCTCCGGAGCTGGCGTAAAATGCGGTCTTTACACTTAGCACAGATAGTCATCTATGTTTAAATCAGTTATTTTGTAAGAGCTGGTGCACAGTGGCGGCTCCGCGGTACCCGGCTGATGCAATTACTGTTTCTATTCATAAAAGAATTGGAATCAGATCAGGCGCAGCCGCGGGCTGTACCAGCAAGTGGTTAATAACACCCCACTAAGAATATTGACTGCTGTTGCAAATTGAACTAAACTAGTATCGTGCTCTGTTTAAATCGCTATTTATTTCATATTATTTATCGTTGTCCAATAGATACGTACAGCTAATGTAAGGCTTTCAATGCGGTGATGT
This sequence comes from Helicoverpa zea x Helicoverpa armigera, assembly GCA_033682625.1. Lineage (NCBI taxonomy): Eukaryota > Metazoa > Arthropoda > Insecta > Lepidoptera > Noctuidae > Helicoverpa > Helicoverpa zea x Helicoverpa armigera. The sequence goes on along the minus strand of JAWIIS010000005.1, from coordinate 1,937,194 downwards.
AAAGCGTCGTAAAAATATACGTAATTTACAAAGGACCTAGTGTTTTATTTTGCTGGAAGATGGACATGCTGACCGTTATGTCTGCCATCATAATTCACGTAAATCATATTCAGCCGGTAAACCAGTCCGCTAAAAAGAAAATATCCGTCTGAGCCGGGCGCTCGATAACTGCCACTTTACAAGCAGGTTAACTAATGTCGTATCATAGATAACTTTACATTTATAAACTCCATACGTCAAAAAAGAAGATTAGGTATTTCGTAGGCAGTAAATAAAAAGCTAGTTATTATTACATTGAAAGGTACAAATATTAATATTTGATGCGTGTAACAACAACAACGCTGGAAACTCTATCTATGATTTATTGATTAACATCAAGATAATATTTTAAGCCGGCAATAAACAAAACATGGAACCGGCTAAAGTAGGTGACTTAATTATTCCGTCATTCAGGAGAATTAAAATCAAATTGAATCGAATTTATTGACAGTTAAGATTTGTAATATTATTCGATTGCGTTGTTTTACTCGAATTATCAATGACCTGGAATTTGAGAACAGAAACTATAAATGGCTTAAATCAAAATCACATTACTCAAATCAAGAAGCCAAGTTGATCGATACTTCACAGACTCGACATTCTGAATGCTTATTTATGAACCAGTTGGCACCCCGCACACGCTAGGACGAAAGCGTGAAGGCCGCGATGAAAAAGTATAAACATTTGTTGAAACTTGTGGACATTAGTTATGCCGTCACACAGATGATATCGCAGCATTAAGTGCGGATGGTCAGCAGTGGCCAGGTGTCACTTATCTCGTACGGACTGACGGACGCACTGTTGAAACTAGAGAAGAAATGAGGAATCTCTCGGATGCGCGTCGGTTGCCATAACTCAGCAAGATAACTCGCTGTCCGGTAAAACTGTTAACGACAAATAACGCAGATAACGTAACGGGCGCCTAAACGACCCTATCTACCGTTTGGATAATATTTAATAATTACTAGCTGTTGCCCGCAACTTCGTCTGCGTGGGCAATATAGAATCTTCAAAATACTACTTATCCCGTAGGTGCATTCTTTCACGTGACAGTATAATTAGGATTACCACTTAGCAGTCGCATAGATTCATTGATCAAGGTTGTGTTGTGGATGTGACCATTTATCTAAACAAAAACAGTAAAGTTTGTGACGTTGTGGATATCTCTGGATCTAGTCAGCCAATTTGGAAAATTATTACGTATGGTGCGTAAGTAATTTTCACAGGAAACAGCTATCAACAGCAAATGATTGTCAGACTCAAAGCATATATATCTATGTATATATGCTTTGAGTCTGACAATCATTTGTACATTTTCTGCAGCTGCTGCGACTAATCAGAAGCCAGAAAGTCTGTCAGTCTTACCACGGATATCGTCTTGTGTAGTTGACTGGATTGAAGATAGGTAGATAGGTAGTCACTCCAAGCAAAATATTGGTACTCAAACAGATTCGGTGAATGGAAGCCAACACCAACATAGTTGGGGAATAGCTGGATATATGATAAAATGAGTCATCATCATCAGCAGGCGCATAGGGCGCATAGTTTCACTGCTGGGGAGAAACACTTGTATGACGGGGATTTTCTGTGCACTCACTCACTATGGTAAGGCGGGACTCCAACGAAATGTTTGCATTAGTTCACAAATAGGCAAAATGTACGTATCTGTGAGAGTCCACTTCATGTGTTCGTACTTGAAACCTTCAGTTTTGCCAAGATTTTCAAAATGTACGCTCGCAATTTGTCATTTCTTGGTGGAGCCAGCAAATCAAAAGAAACCTGTGCGTCACTACCGCACACCGGGAAAATTTCGCTCTTGCGAAGGACGTTTATATACCATATTTTGTGTCACACGTAAACAGGACCACAGTGAGTATCCACCGAAACACTTTCAAAGATCTGATGAACGAACAAATCAGACTTGACTTGGTCACCTGGGGCAAACAGAGCTCTATGGAGCGATCATACGCTTTGGCTCTTACTGTTATTGTGGTTTCTGAAAATTGATTCACCTCATTCAACGATGAATGTAATTCTGATGGTACTATTAAGAACACTTGCTTAGCGCAAAAGCTGACGTTGGCAGGCCGACTCTTTTGACTTATCGAATAGGATACCATTGGTTTTTGTGCAATGCACACCTGAAATGCATGCTGGATTAGGATAGGATATAGGTGGACAGGATTTGCAGCAGAGAACAATTCTGTCTTTGTAATTGAATGACATCAAACGTAGTTTTATATAAAAGGTGTTTTTTTAGACTTGGCTCGGGTTTTACTGAGACTGTTCGTAATCGTGAACAGTGTATTTGCGATCAGAAGTTGAAAGTAAGTGGTATGTCTCTGGTATGCGACGCGTAATTTGTACGTTTTCAGACGCATAAAGCATTTTACGTGTGTATGGTATTAAATCGAGAAAGCTCCCATTTCTTATCTGCACTTTGTATCTGGGCTTGTTTTTAAAGCTACAGAATCCTACATTACCTACCTCACGCTTAGCAGCGCTTGCGAGAGATAGATCCTCCTTTCTTCTAGGATTAAGTTTACATATTTTACATCAGAAAAAATAATTAAGGTCTACTTAATACTACTCACTCAAAGTAATTTGTTTTAAGGCCACCACATTAGTGGAAGATAAGCTAAACTATGTTTATGAAAAAATCCTGATATGAACTCCATCTGTAACTTTAAATGATAATTAATTGTTCCACTAAAGTCATAATTTTTGACATAATGTTCAAAAAATAATTTAGATGGCACCGTTTTAAATTTGGCTAAGAACTATTAATTTTCCTTTCATCAAGGTAATAATTATAGTTGGATTTTGATGTGGCACGGCAAACTGACAAACACTATTGAAATGTCTATCGAAAAATTACATCACGTGTTAAAATATGGTGAATTACGGAAAATACACAACTCCATCTGTTGAAATAATAATCCTCTATAAAGAATGTATGGTAATATTGTCATTTACCACCTCGCTCCTTTGACAAATTTGATGTATTTTATTTACCACAGATACCACAGATGGAGCTACTTTAACCTTGGCTAAACAAAATTTTCATATTTTTTTTTTCTTCCGAAGTTACTTATAATATATATTTTCTGTGTAAAGATTAATAATAGGCCGATCAACTAATATAAGTACAACTTTCAAAAGTACAGTTTTGATAAACAGATTGTTAGTCGTAATATTTTACATCTTGAATTCACTAAATTAATCATATCTTTTGATAGAGTGAATCGATTTCGATGAAACAAAAACTAAGTAATACCCCAAGTTACGTAGAATTTTTGTATATAAGCATTGTCTGCATTGAATTCGTAGATTTTACGTGAATCACGAACGAACAAACAGACAAACAGACACAAATGACAAAAATGATGGAAATGGGTTCTGTTAGTTATCCTTTAACATGCTGGCTATTTTTTTTGTCAATTTCTTCAATGTACAAAAATTACTTTTCTACAGATTTATTATATGTATAGATTTACATATATTTATCAGATGGATAGAACGCGTGCGACGGCCAACGACATCTCGTCGCCGCGGCCCGCGATACTTCTCAAAGTGATTTATTTTGGCGTTCGGTTACGACAACTACAAAATTGATATGGAAATTATGAAATATGCTAATAAAATACATATCGTAGTAGTGAAATACAAGAACTATAAACCAATCAAAAACCTAATGAATTTTATTTGTTTGCATAGATAATCGTTTGTTTTTAACAGCTTGCTCAGTATTTCAAATGACGTTCTATCCATAGAATTAAATCTTTATAAAAAACATTTAAAAGTTGAAAGAGCTTCGATACACATGTTTATTGTACCAAAAGCGATCATTAAAAATAATCTCTGCCGTTCCACGGATACTCTTCGTCTCTAAAATAACAATCAGTGCAGATCTCAGAAGTTACTAAATCAAGTCAACTTGCAATCCACCACGAATCCATTTAACGTTATGAAAGGTTTGAGATACAAAATGATTTGTATTTGTGAGAAATCTTTATTATTTCTATGCAGTGCAAAACGATTTTTCCTAGGAATATTTATTTCTATTTATATTATAATTCTCAACAGCAAGGCAATCTCCAAGGTTTCGGAATGTATTTTTGTATTGAATGAGGCTTTTATTGAGCAGATGAGCAAAAGCAACTTCCTGTGTAAGTATCCGTTTATTTATTACCATTTCAAATATATATTACAAGAAAATAATCTCATTTAATTGATTATATTTGTCCCACATTTCAGCGGTGCGTGAATATTATTCATGTGACTATGTGACTTTCGTTTGGAGCAAGTGTAAATATTTTCGTTCAACTAATGCAACGCATTGGACAGAGGACATATTTAAAGTATCATGAATTTAGATAATGAGATAGTTTTGTATGTAAAACACAGACACATCCGGCTTTGCCTCCAAGGCGGTATCGTGTTTCATTAGTGACATATAAATACTTAACTTAATAAGTATCAAAACATTAATGATTAAGGCGAACACGCTTCGGTCGCGACGTCGTCATTTCTCAGCGCATAATAATATTGTAGTTCATAACTGAAGCCAATTAATAAAATACTATCAGAATGAATAAACCAACGGACCACTATTTCTTTATTTAATCTTTGGTTACCGTGTTTTGCTTGTCGTTGGTTATGAATGTTTATTTGATAAATAATATTCAGTGTAAGAAAAATTTTATGTTAAATATTTCCTAACACTGTACGATGAATGTATTGAAGATAATAGCTCATTATTTCTCATTCTTTATGAAATGACACCAAATAAAAGGTAGACTTGGCTACAGAAGCATATGATTTATTGTATGCCTCTACTCAAGGCAGGAAATAATATAGGTTTGTAAAATTAGCACCAAAACGAAAGAGCTAGCCCTTAACAAAATGTAATGGTTGTCACAAAAATTAGGCAATATGAATCTCGATAGTCCGTTTATGATTGACCTTATCAAGACCGTCCTACCTCATTACATCGAGACCACTTAATAGCCATGCTTTCTAATTCGTAATAATATATTTTATAATTTATTGAGTACGACATTTTTGATCCCACATAAAGTTTGGGAGTATATCGTAATATTTATCGGTGTCAATACTTGTGATGGCACTGGTGGTGTTATACGCTAATCTATTAAACGATTTACTATAAGTTACGATCTTTTACTGATTAGCAGGTCGAAGTTGAAAGCTATAACTAATAAAACGTTTATTGTGATGCGAGTTCGTTTCATTTGATAGACAAATAAAATAAGATATTATCGTGCTAATAACGATAGAAATAAAAAATATGATTAGGTATAACCCACTGGTTATGTGAGATTGTATAACTTAATAAAAAATACAGAACATATACCAAATATACGACACATATAAATTTTTTAAAATATATAAGTTACTTGGCCCTTTAGCATAAATTTTTATTTTGAATAATTCCTATAATGAGTCAAAGGTTAATCATGATCTGAATATTTTTTCCACTGCACATTATAGGAAGTATTCATCACGGCAATTTTCTTAGTAAACACAGTTATGTCAGTTATTCCCACAATTTCATCCGCGTCTAGTAATCATATAATTATTCGCTGTTGGTTTTTCTGTATTATGAATAATGGCTCTTTTACTTGAATAAACTAAACAAAGTATAAACATAATACCTATTATCTAAATGTCCTTTAAGGATCCAAATATCTGTGTAACAGTACAAAATCAAAATATTTAATATACCTATGTAATTACTTTTCTTAAATCACTATAGGCACCGCCAGTAATTTCATTCTCTGAGTTACTTATCTAGAAGACTAGCAATCAGACTACGAATCAACTACGAACATCAAATTAAGTATTGCGACCAGATTTACAAGTCAAGTTAACCTTAGAGAGGCAGGTCATTAGATCAGTAGAAGATAAACCGGATTCTAGTACCAGACCAAAACAACACGAATACATACCTACATACACATGTATAGCTAAGTAAGTAAGTACTAGAAACATCAAAGACCTCCGACATCATAGTTTTACGACAGGCTCTCATAACAAACCAGCGTTACCACATTTAACACCGATTAAAACTAACCTGAAATACACACAAAGACAGATAAAAAGATAATTCTAAAAGCTGCTAGCAATATTCAAGTTCCAGTAGCAGTTCTAATTAAAGAAGTAAATTATATGACAGTATGATCACGTCACCTCATTAGCTATAAAACCGCATAACATAAATAAAAACGCCGCAATAATTCCAAAGGAAACGTCACTGAGATATTGAGTGCTTATTAGTCCAAGATCGGCGTTCACATCTCAATCAGGGCTCGTTAAAGGAGGACACTACAAATTACATTCCGCCTGGCCAATTAATTTATGTTTTATAGAGTGACGGTATCGAGACATGGCATGCGATCAGACGGCTGCCGTATCGATATCAATAGCTTGACATGTGTATTACGCGTGTGATGCCCAGTGACACACGGCCGCGCAATATGCGCAGGCGCCGCTTTTTGAATAAAATGAGACAGTGCCCATTCAAGTAATTTGTACTTATTATCTTTGGACAGAGTACATGATTTATTGCACTATTAAGTATTTTGTGAAATATTGTAAAGAGTAGTTAAGGTGATTTATGAGATTATAGAGCCTGCTCTAGAATTTTCTTCGTGTGTCTTTTCCTTTTGCTTATTTTATGTTTTAATTGTCCAAATATCCAATAGGTACATATTATGTGAATAGGAGCTAAGCCTGTTTTATGGTAAATATACTGACCCAATATATACGTACATATTTAATTATTTCGGAAATAACTGCAACATATTAAAATTACTAATCTACAAAAAACTTATATCTGAAAGACCATAACATTGTAAAATCTAATGCATATGCGCAAAATGCTAACGCTAAATACTGAAATAGGTACAAACAGTAAAATAACGATCAAAATACATTTATGCAAATGAAAGTAGCAGTAAAAGTAGTTTTAGTGATATTTTCCTTTAATCTCATCGTAAGTATAGAATGTTCATATGGTTACAAGGTAGTTTTTGTTAGGCGTTCTCACGTTACGCTGTATTTTCCGGCCAGTACCATAAAGGCATGTCAATGATCGCGACGAATCGGGATAATATCTGATATAACAGCATTTTATATGAAAAGCAAATAACTAATATCGATAAGATATAAATTATTAATTATTTAAGCTTTTGCCCCACATTTTTTATATACACTAGGATTTAGACAAAACCTCCCAATCTTCATTAGACCGTCACTATCGAATTAAGGATGTCCTTTATTTTTCAGAGATTTTCATGAAAACTATGGGACATACAATTAACAAGTTTAAAAAACAGCTATTAAACTTTTAATTTCAGTATAATGCTATATCAATGACGCGAATCGTACATTGTGCGACAACTATCGTAGCAGAACGCTTGCGAGTTATCTGAGCAAACGCAAAACCCGTCTGACAGCCATACTACGAATGCTCAGTCTCGCACACGCCTCGCTTACAAGTATTTACTAAATGGTCATTTCGCTGAGAAAGCTAAAAGCATGTACGTAGAAATATTGAAGTGAAAACTCGGTGACTAGAGAACCGATGGTAACGTTCCTGACGACGGCCCTAGCGGTCACCACTCAGCCCGCTCTCACTTAATGTCATAAATAACTTTGTCAATCTGCTAACTTAATAGCATAATTTATCCGTCGCAGGACAACATAACGAGCAATGCCGATAATAAACCAGAAAAGCCATGAGGTGATAATAGCTGTCCGTAAATAATGATTCCTGATTGCCGGTCCACACCTCATCGGGCAGGTCGCTGGTCGTCCCGACGTAATACCGTTGTATGTATCGGTAGTTACGCGATTTCGATAATGTTACACGGCTGAAATATGGCGATATCTCCGCATTATCTCCAGAACAAGAAGTGACCTCTAAAACTAGCATGTGTTCGGCTCACTAGAATGCAATCGGAGTCTAATTAACGCAAGCACTGGACACGGCCGGCATCGAGGATGTACCGATTAGACCGGCTCGCCCATTAAGGAGAAACAATCACATCTCAAACAAGGAATAAGCAAGATTAGTTCTCCACATACAACTACTGACTCACATAACCTATTATTATCGCCAACCCTTATTTAGAATGTATCTATATTGGAAAAGAAAACTCTGAACGCTAGTGTTTTGTTTTGAGATTGTTGTTTGTTAAACTTATTTCACAAAAGTAGAATTCTCTACGAGTCCGATTCATGTAGTCAGTAGGAGAGCAAGAAGTAAACAAGCTACAGAATCCGTTATTCAGGTGTATTGGCGTGTCAGATTGTATGCAGGTGTGTGTCGCGGCAGCGCGCCGGCGCAGCGACGGTAGCAGCCACGCGGCGACGTCGGCCTCACTACACGGCTGCTGTGTCGATGTGTTGCCCGATAGCCCCCGCTCCAAGCACCGGACCATTTATTCATGGTGCAATAAATTCAAATTACCGGATTAACAATAGTACGGATACCATCTCCCGATCCGATATTTGCCAACCGATACTAAAGACATACGCTACCTTTTGCTCCCGATGCTATAAACATCTATGCACTTTTGCAATTAGTTATAATTGGTGAATAAGCCAAATTCAATGATCGGAGTATCTTACATTTACATACCACATTATAAAATGGTGGAAATCCTTTAGTTTAACAGCAGGCAGTTAAATTCTAACGATGCGGATGGAGTAATAATCCAGATAGCACTTATAATAGAGCTGTAAATTAAACACGCGCTCGTATAAAACAACCGATGTGAAGTGGGTCTAATTTTAATAAGAACGATTTACACAAAAACATTGCTATCAATAAACGTCGCGGTGGTAAGAGCTTGTCGTAAGCACATGAGTGTTGTAGCGCTCGAGGTGGATATAGCGCAATGAAATCCTACACCGCGACGAATCGAACGCTGTCCTGTCGCGTTTGAAATTTCTGCAATATTTCGCCCTTTTCACGCAGATATACTCGGCCCGTGTCTAAACCGCCGGACATGAAACACAATATCGCCGAGTGAACTCCATAATTTATATGCACCACACAGCTACAACACTGCAGATTATTACAGTACGTGTTACATTAAAATATCTTGCATACTGATTCGCTGGGATCAATAATTACTGCAATATCTAGAAAAGAGTACCGCAAATTAAATTAAATTTAGAATGGCGATGTCATTTTGGTAACATAACTATTCCAAAAGTAAATTCCGTAGGCTTGTCGTGTCACGGCTGTTTACCTAAATAGATTTAAATGAATGCATGCGATTAGTGTGCCGCTCTCTGCGCCAGCGCATCTGAGCTGTGTACATCAGAAGCACCAGAAAGCTGGAACTGGTTTGATGTGGTGCTACGTTTTAATTGGAGCGGACGACAGCGATTGACATGACTCTCATAAACTTAGCGTTCTAAACGCGTTCTAGTAAATACAAACTTGGTGATTTCTGCAAGTTTATATAACAAATGTATTTAATCGGTTTCGGCCGATACGGTGTTACAACTCTATAGTTCCATTCCTTCATCATAAACGCTATTCCTTCGAAAAAGAAAATGAGTCTGCACTAATGAGTAAAATTTGAAAGGAGATTTTTGTCCTAAATAATTAAGCCATCTTGTAGCAGCGTTAAAACGCGGCGTCACAACCGTTTATCTGCAGGTATCCACGAGCCGGGTACAGAGCTAATCAATCTAGCGGACATGGTCGCATTGTGTTGCGACAGGCGGGCGACACTCCTGCGCACTGCGGCCATCCATCAAGCAACGTCCGCTGCACGCGATATACACGCACCCAAACACTACGAGATTCACCTTGCTGTTACAATAAAAAGTGCAGATTCAATCGTAGGTTGAATCAAGATATGTAGGTATGGGAATTGTTTACTAAGTAAGCTGTGATAACATAGATATAGGTCTTGTATGTAGCAAAAACTTTGTTAATTAACACAAATTATGATCGTGAAAATCATAATCGTCATCATCGCTGGTGTTTCGTCTCCTCTTATTTATTTTTCCTTGACGTAACATACCTATAATGTAAGGTAACCTATATAGCATAGACAAAATAACATTAAATACAATTAGCGGAGACAAGACAATTTAGTTTGCCCGCCCATCCAATCCTGAGACATTGTTGCTATCAAAATTACGAGGTGCTTATTACCTAAAAATACTCAAACGGCCACAATACTTGGCTCCGGTTCAACTCGAGTAGTAGTTGTGCACACAACGTGATTGTTTTCACTAATGTTACCAACTCTTATGTCCGATATTTATCCCCTTGTTTATTAGATACGAATAATTTGTCCTATGTAAAGTTGTAAACACATTTTGTGTGGAAAATGCTGTACAGAATATTTAAATTGTAATGATTAACGACCATTTCTCTTGCCAGAATTTCATAATTGCATAGCAATTTTTTTAGCTTTGTATTTCGTTTTTTATAGATAGATTAACAACTGTGTCTTTAATATTAATCTAATTATCTTGTAATTAAACTTTTTATTGTTTCCTTTTCATAATAGAACAAAGGTTTTTCTCACCATATAAAAACGGACTGATGGCGCATCTTAATAACCAAATTAAATATCAAATGTCAACGCCCACACAATCCTTATAAAGGTCAAAGGAGGAACATTACTGATAAAGGCAGACATTAACATTCGAGAAACTATATTTCTAGGGTAAGAATAAGAAAATTGTTAGGAAAAATGTTTTGTTTTGTCCCTACTGCCGTACAAACATTCTAAAAAACTCAATATTTAAAAAAAAAACTCCTAAAAGTAAAAATAACTTACATCCTACTCTTCATAGAATCATATTTACCTTGTATCATATTTACTTTCGAAATCCTCTAGATGTCATGAATGTTCCTAGAGGAATGGTAATGTTTGAAATCTCTTATTCGATAAATACGACACACGTATCAGATGACGTGCCAGGATATAGGTCATGGATATATTAGAAATAAACCGCGTTACGTGTCATCCACCGTTGTTCGTGATAGATTCGCATAGAACAAACGTCCTGCTAATGATAGTTTATGACGAGACGGAACGGTGGGTGAGCGTTGAAAGATAACATGACCACGACCACGTAAATCTTTGCTATTCTTTTACTTTTATCCGTTCACGTGGGTTAACAGTGATGCGTGTTTATCTTTGTCCATTCTATTTTCCGACCTGCTTGTAACAATTGATGTCATGTTTTAATAATACACATACTAATTAGTAAACTTTCTAAAATTATCCATGTTTGACTTGGTTGTTCTTTTTTGGGAATTGGATGACGATACACTGAGGCGTAACTAAGAAGTAACCTGACGAGTAAAAATATAAATAGCAAATGCAAAACTAGAAACTCTGAATTGTATACATTCCAGAAAATGTTGTATTTAATGAGTGTCCGGAAAAGCGATTCGGCGAAAATCTCTATTTTTCAATGGTAACCATATCCGTTTGCCATGCCAAGTTGAGTTAATGATTGCGTTTTAACGTGATGTTTTATCAAAACTTTGGAGCTTTGTTATAATATCTTATTTCGAAATTGAAGACTTGTCTTGAAATAATTTCCTTCGAAGAATATAGTGAGGGGTAACTGTAGTTTGCATGTTGCACGCGTGTTTTTACGTGACGTTGGAATATTCAGCCGGTGGTCGATGCTGCGAGCGATTTATGCACCAGCAACGATAATGGCCGTATTAATGGAAATTGACACCGCGCCCGGTCTCGTGGGCTCGTGGGAGACCGCACCACCGCCGCTTAAGGAAATATAATATTAACGCACCAATCATGATATATAATAATCTCCTCCTCACACGTTGAAACGACCTGTCTTTGCGCCCATCACTACCTTAAGTGACAATAATTAATTCGTCGGCATGCGACGGCTTCGGCTTTCGATTACCCATTTTTATGAAATTTAAAATATCTTACTGCTTTTGTTAATGGTTAACTGCGTTCTTGGTTGCTTCGTTGCTATTACTGCGTTCTTGGTTTTCAATCAGTTTTATGGAACTGTCAAACGTTATAATTCTTCATTATCTTGTACCAATGTTATTTCTGCAGCTAATTCTTTTCTCCTCTCAGCCTTAAAAAGCCCACTGCTGGACAAAGGATGGGAGGATTTGCTCTCTCTGCACTGGGCATACGTGGTTGGTGACCGCAGTGTGGATTATTTTTAGGTTATTTTTAGCAAGGCGTTTAATATCCCACTTGGTGTATGGTTGTGTGGTGGTTAAACCTATCACAACCAGTCAGTCGCCAGGACCTCGTCCGTTATTCATCAGGGTCCATCACGGACAGCTGGGATTGATAATTGGGACACAACAATATTAGTTTCCCCCTCATCCACCCTTACTCTTGAGCCTGTGAGAGTAAATGTGTGATGATTTGAAAATAAACTTCTAAATGAAGTTTTACAAGTTTATCCTGGAAATATAATAATTCATGACAGGCAAAATGTATGACGAAGCATCGAATGTATTTGATCGATAGCTACGACCAGCCCACCGGAAAAGGTATTACGGGAGACGGATTGCCAATGAATATGATAATATTGGTAATTGGCATTTATTGTATATTTGACGATGGAAGCTCAGGAAACGAACTAATTATATAAAAAACGTACCCTTATATTAAATACCGAACGTTTTATACGTCCCTACCTTAGTCTTTTTGGTCCAAGTGATCTAGTTTCATTGGTAACACATAACTTACTAGATATCTATGCGGGCCTTGTCTGTTGTTATTTCTATTATGGGAATCATTATAGCGCTATGAGTTACGGCACCGTCTACGGACGAATAGCCCGACTGTCTCCCTTGCATTATTTATTGGCATATAATGGCTTCTAATGGGAGGCTATTGAATCTGCCACCTGCATATGTTTTATTTTTCGCGGCCGGCACAGGGCGGGTCTCGGCCCTCGTCTCGACTCAACGCATGTGAATATTCATAACACAAGAAACGTTTCGTCCGGTGATTTAATTGATACCCAGCCTGAACCGCACACAGCTACACCGATGGACAAAACGTAATTGCTCGTTAAGACTCGATTCTCGATTGTTTCTTGATTGTAAAAATAAAAAGTAATCGTGAACGCTCTGTATGGATTAAAATTTAAAAGATACTTGAAGAGTGATTCTTATAGGGGCGCGGTGTTTATTTTGCTTCTTTCCTCAAAGTATTAAACCTAAAGGATCGAAATAAACAATGTAACATTCTTTATAGAGTATATCAAACAAGGCTGATGATGATATCGTCAGACGTAAGCAACAAATAAGTACATATTCGAATTTATTTAGACCTTTCGTCGATAACACGCAGTATTCAGGTTCTTTTATTTGCAAAACACGACGGACGCAAGTGCAATTTATTGATACGGTGTTCGATAACCAGTAGGTGCGTCCCACGCGGAGCGGCGCGGGCGCAGCGGCCGCAGCGAACACAATGATCGCGAGCGCGCCCAGCAACATTTACAAGTATTGCGCCCTTCGGAAGGAAATAGTGAAGCGGGCCCATGCTAAATACACTCCATAAATATGGACGGTTATGGTGTCGTAAAAACAAAGTCAAGCTGCGCGAACAGCCTCCGAGGCTATAAAGAACAAGCGTCATCGCACCTCAACATACTTAAACAAATTCATTTATTACGTATGAATATTCTTGGCCAGCTCCACGCTGCATTTACTATAATTATTTTATAAGACTTTATGATTATAATTTGAATACTATGTAGATTTATTTCACTTTAATGTTAAGAAATCCACCTGCATCCAAAAATATTCCTATCGCAAATTTTCTATTGCTGTTACTGTCTCTAGTTTTCTCAAATGTGAAACGTTTAGATTAGCTAAACCTAATAATTAGTAGAAAACCGCGTAAATCCAGACCAATATCTTTGACTTGTGATTCAATAAATGACAACGTATTAACAATATTAGTATAACTATAATATATTACAAGACAAACGGCTAGGGGCTATAAGTTACCCGTAATCATTTTTACATATATTTAGTTGAGAAAAGTAATCAAACTGTGGGAACGTTTGCATTTAAAAATGTTTATAGACATGTACTCGAAAGAATATATTATTTCATTTCTGTAATAAAATTATAAGTTATGGTATACATACATATGTAAGTTTTTATTTAATTCTCTTTATTAAAGCCGAATAAATTGTGGTTGTATTAGTTTTAAGACTATCAGTTTTGAATTGGTAATAGGGAAAAAATGCATGGGCCCCTTAACGTCACCAGAGAATGTTCATAAGTGGGTATCACCTACGGAGAGGCGACACGTACACTGACACCTCGGAACAACATTAACATTTTAGTTTACAATGCTGAGCCACATAGTCACCAGCCTCACTCCGTGCTGATAATAATCACTGACGAGATATCATGAAACAATTTATAGAACGTTGAAATACGATAGGTCTTATTGAAAGAGGACGTTCGTCTAGATTCGATTTCTAAGTTTCCAGAAAATCGCTGACGTTCTTTCAAAGCCTCCTACTGATAAACTGCTTCTAGTTCACAACACGTCTTATGAGGTCATTGATTTCTTCAAGTTTCCAGTGAATCACTGACGTCCTTTCTAACAAGACTCCTACTGAAAAACAACTCCTAGTTCACAACACGTTTTTCAGTGACATGACATTGAATGGCAAGATTCCTAATTATGCATTGACAAAATTCGCTCAATTAAACGATTAGGCTTCATATATCATTGTTCCCAATTATTGAATACTCATACAACAACAGCTTGAAGCAATAACACAGATTATTTTCAGGTTGTATATGCAAGTCTGTAAGTAATGGGAAATGGCGAGAGAGCGGCATTGCGTCTCCTAGGGCGCAATTATAACGCGCCCGCGGGCGAGGTTTGTTACGCGAGAGCTTGGCGCCGAGGTACGACCTATGACTCGAACCTATATAGTACGAACCTTATGATTATAACTGCTGTATAACAGAAACTATTCGTGTTATTTAGTGCAACAATAAATTCGTAAGTTCCACCGCCTAGTGGACGACGATGATTCGATTACAACTCAAGAATGCTTTATGTTAAATTCTGATTCGAAATTAATATTGAAAGTGTGTCTCCCGCCGCACGTTCTCTTCATAACAGTGATAAATTTAGAAAATATCGTATTAAATTTATATAAAAACTAATCAAATCACTATAAAACACTATTAACCGCATTATAAAATCACACCTCCATCGAGTATTGTAAATGAATATTACCAAATGTAAGTCGCCTAATGCTCCCTTAATGCTTATAGCCATCTATGGTACGAAGCGACTTTTAATTATAATTTATAGTTAGAGGGACTTTCTGTTTATAAAAGTCAATGTGACCATTATAAAAAGTTATTACACAAGGTAAAATTATTTCCATCAAAGTGATGTCTACAAATTCCTATTTGATAATAATTTTAAACGTGTATTAGTTAAATGAAATCTTGTCGATAAATGAAAGGAGCGTTCCGTTGATGGGTTGTTAACCAGACGTCGTTATTACATCATAAACTCCAATTTCGGACTAATTGAAAAAGGAAAAGCGGAACCCACAGTCACAAATTACCGACACTATATCAAGTGTTAAACGGCACTTATCGACGCCGAAACGGCGAGAGATCATTGACGATGAAAAATACACAATTTGAGGCAATAAATCAATGTCAACAAGTCACGCGCGTTCAGTAGCTCCCTTCTGAATGTTTTATTTTATTATTTATTACTCGTAACGTAATTTCTGTAGGAGGAAGCGTTTAATTACACGCCGATTACCCGGCTAAACGCGGGCTTCGATATGTGGCTAAGTAATTTCGATGAATTGCCCTACAAAGTGCTCAAGTTGATGGATCTTCTCGATTCATGAATTAGAAAGTTCGAATAAATATTTGATGAGACTTTGCAATAGTTTAATTATAACGAAGGTGTGCCCGCTGCAGTGCTAGCTGGTCAGTGCAACCCGCGTAGTCGACGCAAAGCGCCTCACGCGTCCACTCGCTATTTGTATTCAATACGAATACTCTAATACGGTGCGCGATCTATCGACAGCGAGGCAATTTATCTTGCCCAAGACTCGAACCCCAACCTTGCATTGCAACTGCCGCACCGTATTTCCTGTTGCCTTGCATGACACCAAATTGCTTCTACAAACGGTAGGGAATGTAGATTGTTCTATTATTGTTTTGTTTCAAGGATTTGCACTGCATGTGTTTGTACTAAGAATGGATGAACTTCGCGCGTGTTCTATAATAGGTGCGAAATCTTATGGGTACGTACCGATTGGATAATATTACCTAGTAAGATTTCGCTTCTAATAAGAAACCACGTAGAATACATGATATTCAATTAGATCATACCAACAAAATTCTCTGCTAGTCGGAAACATTACGATTTCCTTTTTAAGTTCCTTCCTAATAAATTCGTTCATTTTGTGATAGACGTACCCACCTAACAAACGCATTATTGATTCATCGATAAAAATGAACATACATATGTACTTAAATAGGTATGGATCCGTTTGGACCAGACGAATGAAGAACTAGAACTCAGAAGAGCTTAGTGTGGAATAATTTGAGGAGGGAAAGAGAATGAGCATCCTTTGGCTTAGAAGCACCTAAGAAGCTTTTATCAAATTAGCTCAACTTCGGACATTTACTCTTTACAATGGTGACAGAATGTTAAATAATTTATAACTAAAAGCAGCTCCCTACTGTAGATGACTCTACAAGCATAAAGCGAGCACTAGATGACTCCATATTTGAGCTTTGTGACTAATATTTTCTGAAATTGGAAACTTGAAAGCCATTAAACAAGTTGCACCGAAACAGACGAGCGGTCTAGTCCAATTTCGAGATTTCCATAAATAAAGTATGAAAAACCATTTTTAGTTGTTGCGACATATTAGACCATTCTAACAAGAACACACTTGACTACTGTACATTTACACTTTGATAAGGTCAAGAAGTTATCGGTTTGAAAATATTTAAAAAAATGGTATTTGACCCTTCAAAAAGCCTTTCAGGATATGTCAAGATGAACATCTTTATCCAACCAGATTCTATGAAGATTCTAATTAAAACGTTTTATTAGACTGCGCAGCATCCCTTAATATTCCAAATTGATAAAAGTTACTTATTCGACTCATTTAAAATAAGTAATTTTAATTTATAATTCTTAAACTAGAATACGGAACTGAACGCGGTGCTAGAAAACCTTATATATCACACTTAGCGCTGCTTTATAGGAGTTGCCACAACATAAGAGAGCACAGAACGCGGTCATCGCGTCCAGTTGGCAGAGCGCATGTAGCCGTCACAGTAATTGATAGTCGGATTTGCGGGTACCCGCGTGAATAATCATAACCGCTGCAGTGGTTAATTACCCTGCCCGACTACACGTAATTAAGCAACCGCATTATTCCAGCTATCTCAAGCATGTGAGCCCAGAACCTTGTGGCCATACAACAAACTATCTTGGGATAGGTCCTTATCTAGAGTAAGGACGATATTGTCTTGTTCCGTACCGTTTGGACTCCAACTTTACATTTGTGTAACAAATATAGCCACTGTCAGCCTTTTACATCTTGCAGCAGAGCAAATTAACACCTCAATTTATTCGCTAAGCAACAATGCTACATTGTAGAGTTAGCCCGTTTGAGCCGCCATTACTTCGCAAACTGATGTTGATTTTGATGTTGCGTAGTCAGACATAGACGGTAGGTATGACGAATTTACATAATATCGTAAATTATACCATTTACACGCAATTACAATGGGTAGGTAATAGAAGCCTTCGTCTGTACAAGCTGTTCAGTTATAATGTCCTACTAATCCGATGTAATAATGGAAACCCCACCGACTTAGATGATGTTCCGCTCGGAATTAACGTTATTAATCTATTTTGTTACCTGCTTACCCAAGCTTTTTATATTATATGTAGTTAATGATCCCCATAAAGACGACATTGCATGTTAAAATAATTCTACATTTGTGAGTATTGAATGTAATTCGGTTTTCAAGAAAGTTTCAACAAGTGGGCGTATTGAACATCTAGTTATGTAACATTTTGATAACCTTTTCGAGTTTATTGTCTTAGCCGCCCTCGTGCTATGCTGTTACTGTTTTATTCATTATCCTGTAAAATGTTTTCATTTAAGGAGTATGTTTAAATTACTGGTTGACAATGTAATAGAAGGTTTTTATGGGAGCATACGGCGTAATTATTTTGAACTTATTTTCAATTCCAAATCATGGAAGATGTGTAGGCGGCACACAGAACTCAATAATATGACCTTAAATGTACATGCGAACAAGACTATCGGTCCGAAGCCTAAACAACAAGCGATGGTCGGTTAATCGAGCGGTGACGCTAACTTGCGCGCGCGCCGCTTCCATATAAGTCAATCTTCCTATTCGCCCCCGCGCGCTCGCAACTGACGGAACCACTAAATGACGCTGCCCGATTTTCCGACGATTGCCTTTTCGTTATGTTAATGACAAAAAAATCATTACCGAAAGCGAAACAGTCATTATAATAAACTGTTGCTTTATGTCAAACACTTTTTTGTTCTTAGTCGTTACAATAACAAATGACATCATGATATTTCGATCTGGGTACCTAGTAAAAGGTTCAAAAGTTTTTTCAGTATTGAGAAAGGAAGAAATTGATAAAAGCATAAACTATGGAACAAAGCGCCGCGACTTATCCTGTCACTGAATCTCCGTCTGAACTTTATTGTTTGAGGAAGCTATGTGTTGAGTTCGTTGTTAGATTTTATGAGAAATCGTAGCTGTCAGGAATACCAATGCAAAAATTTAACAGCAATTTAGATCATAACTAAGAATAAATGTAATACACAACAAACAACCAGTTTACGAGAACTTCATAACCACATGGATTAGGGTCCCATCCGCTTTAATATGAAGGAAATAAATAACAGGATTATTTTTATTTTTGGGATGAAAATCGGGGTTTGCACGTCAACACCATCAATGCCAAAGTTTATATTGACATTAACGAGACCAGTGAAAATGTCATCCAGCTATATTTGTATCGTGTCAAACGTTTCCTGATATTTGTTTATCAGGCTTTATTATCTAAATAGGATGTTATGAAACGGACGGACGTCATCGTGTAAGGGAAATTGTATAAGTACACAGAACAAATGCGTCATCACGCCTCCGAAATGATGTCTGTGACATCTACATTGAACACTTATCAAACGTTATTATGTAAGGATACATTTACATCGTACAAATCCTTAGCTAATCGTACGCGTGCGTATTTCAATGGCTATTATTGTAAAAGTTACGCGTAACGTACTGTTGTGTAAAGTCGGTAACTTGCTGCTCAACTGAATTCCTACACAGTACTTAAATAAGCTTTATTGTCTCTTAACATTATGTACTCTCTCTTCATTCATAAAGTTAACATGTAACATTATTATGACATGTTGAATGATGTGTTACATGATACGACGGTTCATTAAGTTAAACACATTAATAGGTAATATGTTGATACTGACTAGGGTTTAACAACATACTTAGATGAAACCTTACCAGTGTGCTTTAACGATTTTGTGCTACAACCAGTGTCTTTACAATACTATACATATATACCAAATGTAAGTAATGTCATAAAGCTGAAGAGTTGGTTTGCTTGAACGCGCTAATCTCATCAAATACTGGTTCAATTTGAGAAAATCTTTCAGGTTCGCTGAATATTTCTCACGAGAAGCACATGCGGATACTACTATGCTGTATGTCTATCTGTATGGCTAACTACCTACTACAAAAATAATATTTCCAGTACAGAAAATCGACATATATGGCCACCAGGTGAATTTGTGTGCAGGCCACGTGATAAGAACAATGTATTTTCGCAACTGTATTTTAAAGTTCAAAACTTATACTTACTGAGCTACTTGTCTATTTTTATAAGAAACTAAACTGGTTATATATACCTAGTACAGATGGATGGTGTCTATTGTTTATAATAAAAGCAGTCCTACGGCTATTGTTGCTCAAGGTGTTGCATAGAGTATGAAGTACTAGTTACTTTGCGTAACGTAAGCCGTGGGCGCCGGATGTGCGAGGGCTGGGCTGCGGCCCTACGGCACGGCATTTTCGTCATTTCCAACCGCCCTAGCATAAACACATAAGGGCCTGATATTTCAACGCCTTTAATCATGCCGTAATATTAGCCAATCCTGAATGCGATTAGAATTAAGAATCGAATGAAAAAAATAGGAGTGTGATGCTTACCTCATTATTTTTATACGGATGCAGACATGCATCCGTATAAAAATTAGTAGGACTCGGGCAACAGCTATTATTTCATAATCCTGACATAAACGATAAGATTTCACAAATCCCGTCCTAAATAAATAACTGATATCGTGATCGGACAAAGCAAGTTTTGAACGTAGAAATTATTATTCACTTTTAAGTTATATGTACAAAGTTTTCAAATTAAAACCTTACAAAGTTCAAAGGGCAGTCCTAAAACTCCAAGTTAGAAAGAATATCGCAAAATTATAAATTCATAACAAGGAACCCCTAACGAATAACGATTTGTCCACCCACGCGGCGAGTAGGCGTGTTCACCTCCACAAAATTACAGGTTTGATGACGGTCGATTAGATAAATGTCATCACAACGAGCCTGTAACTCTCCAGAGGGCCCGTTGGTAAATTCTGGCAGCTGTCAGGAGCAGGAAACGTAAGAGGGCGCGGCGCGTCCCACGCCGGCTCTCCCACTCCGTGCACTCTGACATTTACCCGAAGCGTGGAGGATCAACAGGAGGTTGCCATGACGACCCGCAAACATTCCATGACCTTTCCTTATTTTAGGGGTTCGCGTATCAATCCTGCCGTATGTGGGTTATGTTATATTACGAGAGTCTTTAGTATACCCACACACTAATAAATGCCTACGTAATTAATAAATTGAATCAACAATTTCGTAAGTTTGTCTAAGAAAATTACATCAAAGGAGTTTCCCTAAAGTAGCTAAACATTATGTATGGCACAAACGTTGCCCATACTCAGGTAACCTTTCACAATTTGGTGTAGGTTGATAAAATAATAATCATAATTTTTTCCACTTCACTCACCCCCTTCAGTATTTATGCAGTAAGTAGGCTGTGTAATTCTAAGGTTTGTGTTGGCGTGCTTGCCACTTGCTTTTATTGTTTTTCATTCGCTTATGCAGAGTTGTTTATCAGAGAGGGTAACGAATGATCTTGGTATAATCTTATGAACTACATAGTTTTCTACTACATACCTCACTATTTCCAAAAGAGATCTATGTGTACTATACTAGGTTGGTAGAAAGATACGTCAAATAGGTGCTAAAAACTGAAATAGAATACGGAGTTACGATTTAGGCATCATTACGTAGCTACGGCTATGACCAGTTACGTATTTTTAGAAGAAGCCAATGATTTATCCGATCTACGTAACGTCGGAACTATTCGGGCCGCTCCATCGACGTCACAGGAGAGCGCGTGCCACCCGGCTAATTGTAGCATATCCAAAACGGTCTCCGGGATCCGTCACCCGGCGGCAGCGCAGCGCGTAGCGTCCGAAAGTGGATCGTGAGTCAACGCGCAGAGAAAGTGGCTCGTGGCAGGAGTGCGCCGCGGCAGCAGGGTGGCCGGCGTGACGCGCATCAGCGGCGAGCCTCCGCGCCCACGTGCACGCCCGCGCTCGCGCCGCCCGCCGTCGCTTCGCCATCACTACACTTGTGCGCCCCGCGCTTTTCGCGCGCCTCCCTTTGCCGTCGCGACGCCGCGCCATTTTCTCGCGCACGTGGGCGACGCCGGCGGCCGAGCGAGGACGCCCGGCTCGAACGCCATTAACGCGACCGTCGTGAATGAACGCCGACCTCGACCGGGTGGCTGGCGTCCATTGATAGGGCGCGCGGCGGACGACGACCGCGGCGCTCACGGGGGCGGCGTATGCACGCCCTCGCCGCTCCGCCTGTGCCTCAGTCGAGGATGTGGCGTTCTCCGCGCGACGACTCAGTCCGCGTGCGAAACCTGTGTTCATTTATCAGTAGATATTCGTGACCCTTCAGTGTGATTAACGTGCCGTGTATATGTAGTTTCCTAAACGTAATGTGCTGTGATCACGTCAATTTTGATAGGACCTTAAGTTAGTTTTAGTAGGAGAGTGTAGTGCGTACGCGCCGGTGCGGTGTCGTCCACAGGGAGTTGAATGTGAGTGCAGGTGCGGTGTTGCGCACGAGGTGGTGTGGATTGTGCAGTGCGGGAATGCGCTCGTGCGATGCTCTCGGTGATCGCGATGCGTCGGCCGGAGGACGAGGAGCTGGGAGGCCGCGGCGACGGCGACGAGTTCGTGGACATCTCGCAAATGCAGCTGCTGGTCGAGGCGGGCCCGAGCGGGCTGCACTACGGAGGCCCGCCGCCGCCGCACGCGCAGCCGCAGCCCTACGCGCAGCCGCCCGCGCACCCCGCTACCACCACCGCGTCCGTCGACGACCTGTTCGCACTCTACTTCACACCCACTACGCATGGTGAGCACCTAGCTTTTCATCTTCCTATTGCTTCTTATACTAGTATCTACATACTACAATACCGTCTAGCTATAAGAAAGCCACAACTGATATGCAGAACCGGTTTAGTATTCGTATTTACATAAATCGTCCTCATTCTTGAACTTGTTTTATAATTTTGATAAATCGTTATGACATAGCAAAAACCTGGTTGTCATGTTATACTTATGTAGAGTAAGGTATTTGAATATCACGGCTAATTAAAATTAAGTTATTGCATAGAAGTTATTATTTTAAATCTTTGTTTAATGGCCCATTTCTTATTAAGATATCATTTAATTCCGTGGTAGGTATTTTGTTTATTTTAATAATCATGTCTAGAAGATTAGGTTAGAGCCTAGAATGTTAAATTAGAAAAAAATTACACCACATCACATTTCATTTACTAATTCAGGTATTTGAAAGTAATAGCCTATCTAAGTAAAGCTCAATCTAATTTCCTTACCGTTGTAATGTTATTGTCATCAGCTGATTCCTTACTTTAGGCCAAACCTCAGAACCCTCATACACTTCCACAGTAATAGTAAACATTGGAATCAATGTGCCGACTATCCGATTTCACTAGCGCGTCATCATCGCATTTAGCATCAAAGCGGCGATACAATAATTATTTTCATACGCACGGATAAAATGAATGAACGTCGATAACCCATTCTCATGACGTGGAATAGACACGCACCTATGACGTCCTCATGACGAACTTATGTAGGTGTCAGCAATCATTTATTCATAACGATTATCTAACAAATATTTTCATTCCAATACAAAAGATTTTAACGCACACGAAACTGTCACATTATTTAGTCATTTTATACACAAACAAACGGTAAACTCATTCAAAGTAAGCTCGCTAAAGATTGGCTGTTGATAGCTCCCAATTGACCCCGAGCTGACCCCATGGCTGGTATTGTTCGTCTAAATACTTCAGTGAGTTACCTCCCAAATGAGATAATAGTCTGATGTCAGTTACTTTGTTATTATGTAGCGTATCATCTAAAGTTACTTTATCGAACTTAAGTTGGGAAACTGTAACTTACTTGCTGTTCTGAATTAAGTTACAAACTGGTAAAAATAAACTATGCTTACTAATTTACGAATGAATAGAAATATGCATTGAACTATTAGCTGCTAATATATTTTATGATGTCTCAATGTATGCAAATACAGCTTAGCTAGTAAGATAAGAATTTCAATAAGTGCTATAATCTTGCAGTCTTAAGAATGCCCACGGACATTGTATGGAGTTATTTCGTAAACGTCAGCTTCATGGGCTCGTAATAATTCGGATCAACGTTCCGGCACTCTGTTATCTGGACCGGACGGCGCTAATCGGCTGCGTCTGCGCAACCAACGCTATCATGTTCACCCAACATAAACATTGCCATACGTTTATATGGACCGTACATAGTATTGTGCTGTGACCTTCGGGATAACATAATTACCAAAGAATATATAGACAAATCCTAGCAATTTCCTTAAATAGTCGATGTCTGATACAATTTTATTTTTTAAGATGACATGTCTTAGACTCAAATATAAGCTTAGACTAAACAGCGTGGTCATTCGAACGCTTTACAAAACATGTGACGGTTTTAAAGTCCGCAACAACATGCAAATCGTGGGTCGATATTGCATCTCGTACCACAAACCAGTTTTCATCTCTACACTCCGATTGAGCGGACACAACTGTTACATTTAAATCTTTTTTACGGAAATACTTTGTATAGTAATGCGATACAGAAAAACCATGATGATACAAGAGGATCAGAAAATGGTATTTTGTAACTGCCAACTGCTACTTTGGCTGAAAAACTAATTTGTTTATTTTTTTCAAAAGCATTCATTCCTTCCTACTTATATCTTCGTTAAATCATTACAAAGAGAGAATTTCCAATAGTTTCAAATAAGTCTGAATTAAAAAAAGGTTTTTTTTAAGATCTTATTTGGAAATTAAATCAATACCTGTGTAGATATTGGAATCTCTTTAAGAGCTCAAGGAATGAGATCGTCAAAGCCTTAACTGTAGGCTCACTTACAGTACAGTCACTTGCTAGCAGACAGCTACGTTTGCAGTTTTGTAGTGCAACGTGGCATTCTTACAAACAATTCGTACTGAGTGAGCATCATAGATATTCTTTGTAAGCAAATATGGGATGTTTCAGGTGGGCGATTAAAATTTTTTGTACATTTCATTTAATAGGTTTAGGTATTTTTATATGCCATGCTTATTTACACAAAACTATCCTTTATCATTTGGAAGTATATATCGTAAATAAAATCACTCCAGATTAAATTACTCAAGGCTAGCAGAGACAGTTCAACTCTCAAACTAGTAGGCTTCAAAATAAGGATAATGTAAATTCTTAAATATCTTCTTCATTTAAGAATGTCATAAGAGTAATAAAATTAAATTTGTCATAAATAAATAATAAAATACTATACATATATTAAGTTGATTGTTTTTATTGCCTAATTCAGGCTTTAAATATCTTAATACTTAAATATTAATTCATATAAACTTGTCAGTTTATAGAGCTGTCGATTAAATATTCTATTATATATTCAGTTTTTGTAAATTAATTACTAGCTGTTTCCTGTGGTTTAGTACACTTTAGTATAAAATATATCATAATAAAACTTCTCGAATCTTTTAACTGTAACAAATGTTTGATTTTGTATGTTACTACATATATTAATCAGGATTCGGATAAGATTTAAGTACCCACAGAGGATTACAGTTAACAACATAACACGTAAGAAATACCTCTATAAAACATTTTTGTACTGGTTTTCTATTTCTTTTTTTCTTTTCTATTATATCTTCTCAGAGTTTGTTAGTCAAACTGTAAGGGACAGTCTCCACGCTTCATCCATCCGATCATGCTTCCTCTACCATTTATTGCTACCTATGCTTATTATGCAGTATTCACATGTGTAAGGGAAAATGATCTTCGTAAGGTTACTGGTTATTTACTGATGTACCTAGGTATTAGATACTACACTAAACTAAATAATCAATTAATATTTGATCTGATCCATCTTAAATAACTTGACTTGAAACTGTATAACATACACTACAACATTAAATAGGTACACCTACTTACATTCTAAAGGCTCCGGAAGTACTGAACTGATTTGGAAAATTCTTTCACCGTTGGCTACACTATTCCCGTTACGGGAAAGCACCTCTCTCAATCTTTGACAGCCGTTATGTATTTAAAGCCCTGAAAGTCAAACAAACCGTTCCAAAATTAACTTCTTTTCAATATTCAGGCTTTTCAGTATTCCGCCATTATTGGTTGTTACTTAAGGTCTTTTGAAACCTATGGCAAACCCAACATCTAAATACCATAAGGAGGGATTATAATCAGGATCAAAATCAGTAGGTGCCTAGTTGCGCTCGCGACCATTACAGTTATAGACAGACTTATTAATTAGTAATTTTATTAGTATCTGATAGTCTATTTTATGAATTAGTAGAATCCTTTAATTCAGGCATTGACACTGGGGAGTGGTTAAGAAAACGAAGAGAACGCATCTGTGTAGGATTAACTACCTATTATAAAGGTATGTTTATGCCTATTGAAATGAAATATTTTTCTCAACAACTACTAATATTAAACTACCCACGAATGCCCACGGTACCGCCCCTATTCGTATAGAACTTTCCCCCATTTAAAAAGAGGCGTTGCCGACAGTAGTCCATGGTCTGTGATTGGCCCGAGGTGAGGCGTTATAGCGTTCAATATTTTTTCTCCTGTGTCAAAAAATAGATATGTACCTACCTAACTATTATAAGCTGAGAACCAGACATAAAAAAGTAAAAATAAAAAGTGGCGCCGACTTTAGCATTCCCTGAAATATAAATTGAAGAGCATCTCTAACTAGTCTTTACCCAAATAACTAGCTAAGCTAAGATTCCAAAAAAGATCTTCCCAAATAAGAGTTCTAGGAAAATATTCGAAGAATATTTTTTTTATTCGAGGAATATTTGCGTCTTTTATTTCACCAGCACTTAAGTATATTTTTTTATCAAGACTAAGAAGTTAGAACCTACATACTTTCATAGTATAATTTTGTTAGTCTTAGGTAATCTTATCATTGAAGAATTAAAAAGAACAACATTCAACCTTATTTCAGTTTAATCTTCTGCTGTGTGTTTGATATCACATTTAGATCAAATCATTATTTGATATCCTTTGAATATATTATTGGGCAGTAATGAATGGTTCACCGTCTCAAAAAAGGTGAGTAAAAGATCAACATAAATAATAGTCCAGGAAGACTGAATAGCTCAAAATAGTACAAGAGTCAGCAATTGACAGCAATTCTTTATAATTAGTAAATTTTATATATTTAATTTCTATAATTAACTTACTCCACTCTTGGTGGTCCACAGGGCCCTTTAAAATTGCAGCTAAAAACCTAGACAGCACTTAATAGGGATTTAATGAGATTAGCAACGTTCTGGGAGAGCGAAAAGTTAGCCAACAGCACCTGTATACTTGTTTCTTGTAGATCTTTAACTACAGAAATCAAAACAATGTTTTTAAAAAGATTACGAAAGCAATACCTACGAATATTGGAATTGCAAATGAATAGAAAAGATGAAGGGATGTAAACAAAATTTTCTTTCATTGGAAACCGTAAAAGATATGCAATTATTTACTGAAATCAAGCATTAGTTAATTAGAAAAGCTGGAAGTCCTTAAAGATCACGGGTCTTGTTGTTCATTCTGACGTCCTATTTCAGAATTACTTCAGGTATTTTCTCGAAGATTATACTTAGATACCTACCTTCCTACATAGAATACAAAATTAGAAAAACATACCTACTAATGTGAATCTCGTTTTATGCGTCCTATAACATAAGTACATTACCTATTACATCGTTCAGCATGTATCTTACTTAGACTTATAGAAACGATCATAGAAACATTGGACATAGAGTGTGCTGAATAGATTTTGGTAATGTAAAGTACCTGGATCAGTCATACCTACTAATTATTATCAGTAGGTACGTTAAGATCCATGATTGACTATATGCTACCACTTGCAAATATTGTTTTCTACGATCCAAGTACCCAGCAATTCAAATTATTCTGCTAATTAATTTGAGCTTATTTCCTCATGTTTCGTTTATATTTAACTTCTAAATCATTTTAGTCTTCTTGAAATATAATGATATTGTGTAAGTAGCGCTTACTTACCTACAATATTTCCGACCATAGAGTTCCGAAACCCTAAAAAGTAAGTTTCAAATTCAGTTAGTAAAAGTTCTGTTGCAACACCATAAACTTAGTAGGTGCTCTTACATTAAAGGTTGCGCACCCAAACGTGGCGTCAATAACGATGCTATCACTCAACATAAGAGCTCCTTGTAATCCGTGCTGATACTGTCAAAAAAGGCGCATCCCACGCCGAGCGCGTCACATCGGAAGCGGCGGCTCGTCAGAGGTGCCCACATGAGGGCATTACACCTCTCTGGACGTTCCCAGATGTGCGATAGTCGGTGCACTCGCTTTGAGCGGCCCGCGGTGCCACGGGGGCACGCACGTGCTTTTGAGCCGGCCCGCGCCGTCTCACGTCACCACACACAAATTGACAATCTTGCCTTTACTAGACAAATTCGGCTTCTATCCACGCCTCTAAATGATCTGCTTTGCCACGCCAAAATGCCGACAACCGCGTAAGCAGCGGCAAGTTAGATCATCTTGATCCATAATGATAGCAATATCAGATGAACAGGATTTCTTAAAACCGGCCACAAATTATACAGATTCACACACTGAAGTCTTCTAACTCAGGTAATTATACAGTAAATTTTCATTTCTGGACTCGCATTTGCTATGAAAACATGAAAAACCGAATAGGCGATTAATTATCTACCTATAGCGATTTATTAATCTAATATTTTATTAAATGGTCAGATTGAATGGTCTTTATTAGACGATAGCATAGAGCTCAGATAATCCTAAAACAAGCACGTCTACGTTACCCAGAGGCCAAAACTCGTGCTTTAAAATCATAGATAGAAAGCGGGCAGGTGACACGAAGCTTTTCACAATCTAGTTCAGTCAGTCTGCGTTGTAAAACGTTTTACAAGTAAACCGTCGATTGCATTTGTAAGTGACGACTGTCGGGCCCCAGCAAGTTTCCCTCGAACTGCCAGAGTAAGTGCACGCGCACCTGTGCTCAATGATGGAGAACAAATGCTATCATTAGGGCCCATCGCCGTGAGCCAAGCCCACACGATACATATTCAAACGCTGCTACGACAATGCAAGTTTATTTTAAAGACAATAAATTATCGCTAATGCCCAATTTGCGTCGACTGGTTAACAATGCCCGTTCCCGCAATTACTTAAACTCGTGTAACTGCGTAGTTGCATACGATACGATCTGTGTCCGACCGTCCAACGTCATTGTCTCACTCGATACATGCTCCGCAATTACACTGTATCGATTACAGCTGACTCAGTTCTCTTCGATTCGAACGATTGACTGCGACTATAAAACATTGTTTTTAGTACACGTAATTAGTGTTCCGATAAAACGATATTTGCCTTCTTTGTCGACAATCTGCCTCTGAATCTCAAACATGTAGTTTTAAACGTGAGTAAGTAGGTTTAATGGTTTGAAAAAATGTCAGGTAGAGTACTGAGTCACACACTAAACTTACCCATATGAAATTCATGTCACATAACGTGTAACCAAACAGCTTCTGGAAATCGCAAACGATGTAAACTGGAGGGACATGTCGGTTCGCAATCTGCCTTATCTCGGGCCGGAAGTTGACAATAGCAGTATTTCTGTTCTAAGTCAGTCATATAAATCTAGCTCAAGGTATATTCTACAGCAAAGTGAGCATGTAAGCTTAAAGCAAGGTAAAAAGCTTTCTATATAAAAATACAAGTAGGTAAATAAGTAGCTGTTTAGAAATTTTACAGCATTTTTTCATGAAACTGAAAATTAATCTTACAGTTCCTAAAATCCTGGTTGTTTACACAACAAGACGCACATAAATGTATCTCTAGTACCTACTTACAATGTAACAAAAAGTTCCCTTTTAATTTATTTAATACCTATATTTTATTTTCGAACTGGAATTTACTAACCACTTGGCGAAGCTTCAGAATATGAATCCTGAGTAGTTGCGAAACGCAACAAAAATGTGCTCATAGCTTAAAGCTTGGCATGAGAACAGCAGATAATGCCGAATTCTCCCAATGTTTGCAGAATGTCTCAAGATGAATAACAACATACGCACCGTCGACTTGATTATAATCTTGTATGAAAT
Source organism: Helicoverpa zea x Helicoverpa armigera (assembly GCA_033682625.1). Taxonomy (NCBI): domain Eukaryota; kingdom Metazoa; phylum Arthropoda; class Insecta; order Lepidoptera; family Noctuidae; genus Helicoverpa; species Helicoverpa zea x Helicoverpa armigera. Next base: position 1,907,222 of record JAWIIS010000005.1, on the reverse strand, counting down.
TCCTGTGAGCGCGAGAATTGCATCCCGGTTACGTGTCGCAATAAACTGAACTAGCCAGTGATTATTATTTGACGAACACAGAAGGAACAGCTCAACATTTGTAGATAATGTAGCCTAACAATAAATATAAAACGGTATCAACAACATGACCAGTTATCATATCAAACTACGATTAATGAATAATTTTCAAATAAACCGTTGTAATCGTTGTAACGATATTGTAGACGCTTCTGAACTAAGTTTATGAAGTGGATACTGGTAATGATGTTGTACTGATACAAGTAGTAGTTAAAGTATCAATCAAACACGTGCACACGCACTCATAACCATCCACTCGCATATTCAAAAGCTTATTCAAATCGTATTGAAATTAGGACATTGTGTTTAGTTTATATTCGTGATATTGATACGATATACTGCTTTATAAATAGTCAGCGAGTAGACACATTCATTGTAACAAAATGTTATTAATAATAGAAGTTATTTCGTTCTTGCGTTTATCTTCAACTCCAGATTTTTTAAGAAACTAGAGGACAGTTTAATAGTATCGGTGTTGTAAAACTGGATGTGAGCCAATGTTTGTCTAGTTTTAAGTTTTGTGCAATCGCCCTATTTTTCTAAACTAAAACAGTTGCACGCGACACGCTTGAAGAGCACCGGAGTCATTTTCAATAATATTTAGCGCTTGAAACATTTACACATGGCACCGTCACTACAAGCTTAGTGTGCGGAGATTTCATAATATTTTGATAGTTTCTCTCTCATTACTTTAGATAAGTATATAATTTTACTATACTTATCAGACAAGGTTCGAAGTCTTAATGATGTAGGTAGATACCTTAATTATAACCAAGTAAGTAGGTACCACGCTTTCGATACTATCTCTACTACTGCTCTTTAATGTGACATACATGGTTTTGACCAGACAGAGTAAGATCAAACTTATAACACAAACGTACGACTAATTAAACTTGGCCTCCCTGTGATTCGTTTAAGACATAAAAAAATTAACTGTCATCATGTCAGACGCGTGCCCTCGGACTTGACTCATCGCCTTACAACAACGGAACACTAATGTAATAAACGGCTTAACAGAAAAAAAAATGCGGATACTCTAATTAATGGACAAGAGCAAGACCCTGACCGTTGATGTACACTGGACAAATGAACTGGCACGATGCTGCAACGCCAGTACTCCTAAACGTCCGACCTTGTCACGGGCAAATTATTGTAACGCAGTGCTGTTTGCTTCCGCGAAATGACATGTCATCAGTCTTAGAAACTCATTAAGAGCGCCATAGAATGCTTTAGCAGACTTCCGTGTATTACAAAACAGCTAGCTATCATGAATAACACAAATTAAAGCTTCAAAGATGAATCCTGTTTAAAAGATGATATCCATTTATCTAAAATGCTTAGTAGGTGTTAGTTTTGCGGCTAAGGTGATAAAGATAACGCCTAATTTATCGATGTAGTGGTTAAAAATGTCACTGGACTTGAGTGATACAAGAAAGAGCAATCAGTTATCAATTAATGCTTGTCTGACTTCTTAAATGTATTCAAATTGCCAGAAGATCTTACATTTATTTATGCTATTTATTTATGACACTATTACGATAATGTATCGCGCATGATTAAATAAGATGGTCTCTTTTTAATGTTAGGTTCTAAGCTCTTTCAAACATACGACATTAATTTGGCAAACCCATTTGTGAGTTGATACAAATTTTGTATTTGTTTATATTATAAACATTGAATAGTTTTTATTCATGAAGTAATTTACTGAGAACGCGACTAAAGCTTAAAGATTACGGAGAAAGCAAGTAGATACCTATTTACGATCAACTAAACAAAATTTCATTGCTCTATATTCGTTTTGCTTGGAACAGTGGTTCTTAACCTTTTCGACATAAGGGACCACTTTGACAAAAGCTTGTCTTGCCGGGGACCACCCCATCGGTTTACCTGAATCTAGAGGTCTTTGATAAATGCGCGAGCGAAGCGAGCGCGAAATTTTTATCGGAATTAAACCAAATATTACGTAAAATTTTGCCCAAACATACTTAACTTTTTGTTTGTTGACGAATGCAAAAACAAGGGCATATAGTTTCTGAATACGCGAGCGAAGCGAGCGCGAAATTTAAATGATTTTTTAAGACTCAAAACCAAAATTATGTAAAAATGTTGCGAAAACCCGCGCGCGCATAGATAAGTCGATAAAAATAAAGTTACATAACTTACAGCAACGTCGCGAAGCAAAGCTTCGCGGACCACTTGGAATGCTTCCAGGAACCACCAGTGGTCCGCGGACCACCGGTTAAGAACCACTGGCTTGGAACATATACAGTTAAAATGTTTCAACGTGAAATACTCTACCATGAACGACCAAAGAACTATCATCTTCTTCGACAAATAAGTGATTATTAAGTGAGAACTCAGTACCAGAACCTGAGTACCCATATTGCACATTTACACAAATATGATTCTGAGACCGCAAACGCCGTGGTTCTGAGATCTAGCTGTCCAGTGGATAATTGTAATTGGTGACCGACATAAGTGAGTCAGACACAAGTGGCGTCCTATATCGTTGATTATTTACGGGTTGCAGCGCAACTCGTAATTGCGGTCGGGACCCCGCCACACGGCTCGTTTATCTAATTAGCGTCCCGGTGCGAGAGTCTGCGCGCACGTCGCCCGGCCGCAACTCGCAACCGCGCACCGCCCGGCCTGCGCCGGCGCGTGCTCAACCACCACTTATATTAACTAACACTGCCATGATTAAATGAGCCATAACTGATAGTAGCAGTAACTTGTTATGAAAACATCGCGATAAACACAAACAAATGCGTTATGTCAAAAGGAATTTGGTGTTGTTTCACTGAGCTGACAGCTGGAATATGCTTATTTCACTTACAGTCGCGTAAGTAGTATAATTGCTTAATGTCTATTAGGAAATCATAATTTATTGTGCGTATTGCTAAAACATGATTAGATACTGAAGTAACTTTAGAATCTATACCTATGTGAAAAAAAAACATTGATAATAATCAATAGGACTATAAAAAGGTGGTGAAGATAAGAATAGTATTCTAGGAGAACTACGTCAAAATAATTTAGCAATATTCATATTTGAATTTGTAACATTTTTTCATGAGCTGTCCCGTGATTATCCAAAAAAATTAAGGTAACAAATATTAGGTACTTTTGATCGAAAGCAGATGGGAATTCAAGGTTTGTTCTCGGTCCTTAATTACAATTCCAAAAGCGAGCGCCAACTCAGGTCAGGCTCGGTCACTATTACTGACTTATGTTCCGATTTAATTGCTTTGCCCGATATAGCTTCCCATTAATAAAATTTACATCATGACAAACAAACTTTAGTCACAGTTCTGGGTAAGTAATGACTATTTAATATAAAACCGTTGGAGCTGCGGTTTAGGTAATTCTAGACTTATCTACCTTATGCATAACAATGGCGATTTTATTCCAAAGTATTAGATGAAACAGAGTCTGTAGGTCAGGAAAAGACTGCATAAGACTTGCCAAAATCGGCCCGTACATCGATGTCCATTTAATACATTACGATAAAACAAAAGTGTCTACCACACAGTACAGTCGATGGTAAGGGTTTCCCAAAACTACGTTCCGCGGACCTTGGGCGTTCCGCAGCATGGTCATCAGGGCTCTACCAGGATTGTCTTTCAAACTACAAAAATCTTTGTTTACTGTTCTCAATTGTAATTGATATGGAGTTACATAAAATAGCCACTAAAATATAATAGTTACCTTTAAAGTTTGGGAACCATGGTTATATATTCAAGATTCCCCCAAGTTCATGTTGACAGAACTCTGTTCAGAACTGCATACTACGAACAGACTAAGTTAGTTGAGTTGTGTTCAAGTTCTCAGAAAGCTGGAAAAAAACTTAAGAATTTGAAAAAGGTTTAATACAAGCAAAAGCTGTATTTGCGTTATTATATACCTACTAATTATCATATATAATAAAAATGTTCAAATTCAAAGAAACAGGACATTCTTACGTGTACAGCGAAAGAAGCTTCACATTTAGCAACACTAAGCCAATAAAAGCAAGCAAATATATAAGCGTGAACAAAGAACACAAAATCAAAGATGTGATTCGGTGTATTAATTTTATGTCTCCCTATAAACCATGATACTTTCGCTTGTCCCTACTTTATAGTCCAGAAGTCCTGAAGACAACCGAAGATGACACGCTGGATCAAGACTTCTTGTAGCTCTTTCTTATCTTCGTTGTCCCGCTCCCAATGAATCCCATGGATCTGAGCAATATAAATCTCGTCTAAAAATGAAAATTTAAAAACATATTTAGAGAATTTATAAACGTAATGTCAAAAACATGTTATTACAAGCATAATGTGTCAACTTTCAAGTACCTATTATCTTAAAGACTTGAAGCTAGCTTGAAGCTCCAAGCACTAACTTAGGAAGTCTAAATTAACAAAACATAAGACGTAGGCGTCATCGCCAAAATCAAATCTTTACAAGTCAATTTTGTTCAAATTGCCGCTATGTCGACAAAAAATATGAATGGCTCGGAGTGAGTCAAAGATGTTCCTAAGCCGCCGACGGCAATGGATCTGTTAGTGTGTTGGCGGGAACAATGCTTCTAATCCGCGCCAGTTTCAAACTTGCAGACCTTACCTTGACTCCTACGCCACAACTCCTTTTACTGAACAGAACCTTGTTCATGAGTCGTCTAGATAACACTTCCACCTAAACTGGCAACGTACCTATGAGCGTCACTTTTACTTAACCATTTTCCAATTTCGACGTACTGCACCAACGTCATACAAAATTTCTACTTTCCACTTTACAATTTGGTGCTTAGGTTCATGAGTACCAAAGAATTTGTAAAACAAAATCCAAAAAAAAAATATTACCTAAGTAGAAAGTCATTCCTTTTTTTAATCAGCAAGATATATACCTTACTTGTGTACTTGATATAATGAGGAAACCAATCATCCCAAACTCATTTAGATTTAAAACTGTAAATCGCCATCTTTATACTAGGTATACTTAGGTACAAGAGAACGCACGCAAATTAGTTGGAGTAAACAATGTTGCAACACACAACAAAGTTAACACTATTGACAGTTTTTGTTATGGTATTATTCATGAGGAATGGCCTCCGAGCTAATGAATGAATGGGCCACGCTCACTGCGTGCCGCCCACGGCTACTTCATTCATACGTAGCCCTGCGTGGTCGCGGACTTGTTCTCAATGTCGCCTTGCAACGCTGTCCCATGCACTACTGACACCTATGAATATCGTATACGTAGCCATTTATTATTTCCTTATACATATAAACTTAAACAGTTTATAGGTTAAGGAACATTCACGAAAGACAGAACACACCCCGTTCTCCTACACATTTACTACAAATGTCAAAGGTTTATCCAAAGGCCTTCTGAAATATTGTAGTAGGCTGAACATCTGCGTTATCGTCTAAAACAGTAAACTCAACTCAACAGGTTGCCTCAAAAAGGTCACAATCGATAAGAAATGGCAGAGTTGAGGATGAATAAGGCGAGCCGCCAGCTGTGAGGCATCGCCGCAAGAGTCGGGATGAATGGCGAAGGGGGTGGCGAGGGTATGGGTTAGGGAGAACCGGCACGTGTTTCGTGGCCATGGTCACGGGATGACGTCCGACATTTAACGACGCATGCGCGGTACAAAGCAACAAGGTTCAAGGACGTAGCATCGATCGTGCTTAATGCCGTTCTGCCCCCAGCCACGGCCGGACGCTGCTCTTAACCAGAAGGAAATCGATGTGGCTGCCATTGCCACGGCCACACGGAAGGCCGATTCGCCGGTGCAAACAATACGGGAATGATACTATCGTAACATTTACCGGCTACCGAATAATGGCTAAATCATTTCTGTTAAAGCATTTCCAGTAAATTGCAATTGTGTCTCTGTAAATATTACTTATTGCACCATATCAAATGATAAATAAAGAATTAAAGTTGCGTGTTTTATTTCCGCATGGAGAAACAGTAAAATCCCAACCCTTTTTCATCATTTTTGAATATCGTATACCTACTACAAACAATACATAAAAATACACGTGCCTATTAAACCTAAGAAATGTAAAAAAAATGAACCACTAAAAATAAGCTTAATAAAAAGCTTAGAAGTCTGGTAAAAAAACCTGACAACATTCCACGTTCAGTTCTGCAAATGATTCTGTACAAAAACAAAATAAAAGCATAAACAATACATTGTGGTTTATGACAGGAGACAGAGCCAGTCAGTTAGTGCGGTAACTCCGTATTCTTTCGGTGCGCGCGAGTTGATTGCGCGCGTAATCCGCCGTAAATAAGGGACGCGTGCGCACCGCTGATTACATTACAGCCGAACACGCACATCGAGATCACATGAGTCGCGTGACAATAAAAATTAAATTATACTTAAGTAATTATAATGTGATAGCTTACAATCTTCATAAGTTGATATTTTATTCGATACAAGAAATACGAGAATGGTGCTATTATATTATTATGTTCGCACGCTAGTTAAGATAATTTCTATGAAGATCTCTTTAACCAGAAAAATCGATAATTAATGTCCCACACAGTTTAATAGAAAAGTTTTCTAGATTAAATTACGTATATTAAACCTTCAGGAGTTTTGAAAACATAAGAAAAAAACTGTTCGTAAATATTGGAAAAAGCTAAACCAACACAGTTGGTTTCTCCATAGTATTATGTATGCAATTGCACTGATTGCGAATGCAAGTGTCGTACGCGCGTGTCAAATCGTCGCGCGCCCACGCATCGCATGCACTTCCCGACATCACCCACTATCTCACACACGTTATTTCCACATACACCATAAAACCGCATACTATGATCGAACTTCTCCTCAAGTAATCAAACCTGCTGAAACATTGTTTACGCCGCAATTTGCATCTACAGAACACAGTATTTACCTTATCGCTGTAATAACTATCAGGTAGGCTCTATTATTGTCATATTTGTACAATACTGACGCCATTTGCCTCTTTAAACATCATGACATCGACCACAAATTACAGAATTTATATGTGTGCGCGCCATTCATGAAGTTGCCACGATTTCCCCCGAATCCGTAGTGTGGGGAAGGTGGGCAAACAGGGTAGTGGGGTGGGGTGCCTCCCTATTTATGAATGAGGCCGTACGTCATTGATATCGATCGCACGCTCGGCGTTGCGCGGCCCCGGCAGAGGTTACCGCACAAGGGCAGTGTTGGCGGTCGATCAACAGGTGGCCGGCTGACGCACGCCGGCAATACAGCCTTTCCGCTAATTTTTGTCACTTCTGCTATGACGTCAGAATGCTGATACCACATAGTTTACACTTTTAGTACCTGCGTTATCTCCACTTCAGCGGACCTATCTACTTCAAGGATTAGAAGTCATCATATGTGTAGGGGAATCACCCTTCGTCACTTACAATATCGACAGAAAAGCATCGCGAATTCGCGAAGCTCGCTTCTGAATTTTTATTCTTAAATGCATTTTAATCTCTTGCCTTTCAGCACAATTTGATTTCTTCTGTACTAGTTGATATTGAAATTTACCAGGTGCCACGAGAGTTTGAATTATAAATAAAATCTTATTTCATTAGAATCAGAAACTTTCTTTTCAGCAAAGTACCCATACCTACTTAAAATAAACTATAAAGTACTATTTAAGAAGAGCGACAAAGTAATATCGAACCCACTTCACAGGATTGCCTTCTTGGAGAAGCCTTAGTTACATAAGTAGGTAGTTTGTGGAGACATGAAATGAAATCATGTCGACTGGCTCTTTGCAGCAGTGGTTGTATGTGTGGCACCATTGGACTATTCAACTGAATTCTATTTCCAGTGAATGCAGGACAAAACTACATTCGCATTTATTAGTTAGGACTCCGCGATGACGTTCATGACACAAAATAATTATCAACCATGACATGCGTAATATTGGTATCGATGTGATAGCTGATCTACACTCGAGTTATTTATCGGAAAATAAAAGTGTAGCTAAGTGTCGTGCGTCACGCGAATAATTCCTGCCACCCGAGAAGGCTTGGGGGTCGTGACGTCAAAGCCACCCCACAGTCCCCCGATTCTCGCTACTCACTACTCTATTCATAATTTTCAGAATTTCCTTTACATTCACGACATGAAAAGGGAGGGCTGTTTAGACTAGCCAGTATGTACTTAGGCAGTAAATGTACAGATGTATAGGTATTCTTTTTATCTGGGACAGATCCTAATTTATCAATGAAAGACCAACGACCGGTAGGCAATGAGTTGAGCTTTAATAATAATGGTGGGCATTACTTACGTAAAAATGGTACCTGTTACTTCAAGCATGAAAAATATTTAAGCACTTTGTGGAAGCATATGTATTATGTGCATGTGCTTGGTGCCATTTTCATTTACGGTATTAAAGCACATTTTTGCAAACGTTATCCACAATACTAAAAATAATTCATTTAATCACCGTGTTACATTAAGCTCGTAATAAAGTACATTGCAGACGTGGTGGTAACTACGTAAATGCGTACGAATTACGTTCACATAACGATTACACAGTTCTATTAATGTATCATGATAAACATTTAGCTGTTTAGGGTGTCTGTGTACGTCAGCAAGCCAGTGATAAATCTGCACAAGATTAGAATTCTCGAGTGTTGATCGATGGAAGCGTAATTATAAGCATGAGTGCGACGTGACGCGGTAAACCAGCTCATCTTGACGTGACGAGTGCCAACATTACTTTCGCGTCACTGCACGCTATTTCAGCGGCGTTATCGGTCAACGGGCAGAAGGTGCTAACCTATGTGGGCGCTTTGCGCTTTAGTTGTACGCTCTCAATACTGTTTGTTCGGTACCTACTCGTCTCTGTTCGGTGCTGGTTTTCAACTAACTATAAGCGAGATTTGGATGAACTTCAAATATTTAATCACTCTAGTTACTATTTGATGATTTGCTACTTGGCATTTTAAGAACAGTATTATTTCATAGTTATGCCGTTAAATAAAGGCAGTGTTAGGAACAACCGCACCCTGAAGTTACATAGTCAAAACATGAGTATTTCTTTCCCGCAATCATTCTAAAATGCATCCAATCTCTGTAGTGCTCGTAAGTAGATTTATATTCAGTTCACCCAGTCATATTTATTTATGACAAAACCTATCTCAACATTTGATTACGTAGGTATACATCATATCCACCAATCATATCCAACACCAGCAGATTTTTGCACTCAGGTGGGACTTACATAAGACCTGCAGAAAATATTAATTAGAAAGCAAACATACCTTGGCAGCGAACAGCCAATGATCATGATTCATCAATACGACTAATGAAAGATAATGTAACAGTTTATATTAATAGTCGCCGGCGGCGTGGCATCGTCACCTAGAATTGCATTTGCAACACAGGCGGGTATTATTAGCCTGAGTTCACACATGCTCGCCAAACGGCAGCAGTAGGTCGACTCATTGTCGAACCACTTTCTATTACTACGGCTTATAACACAAGTGTTTACTTGGTGTCACCACGACAATGATACGTTTACGGGGGCGTTGCTGCTACTAGAACTTCGTAGGCGGCCACCTATCCGTCTTATAAGTTGTAGAGTGTATTGAATCTTGTCTGGGAAACCTTTGATATGGTTTCGTCTGGGAAGATATGCAGATATACCTACCCAATACCAGATTATATTCAAGATACTTAGTAACATGCTTAGAAGTACTTACTTAGGTGTAACATAACCCTTACTATCAAATCTCATAGAAAAAAGTATCACTATCCCCGGTATCATTATCATCATTGACTGGTATAAAGCTCAAGTCTAAAGGCACAATACGTTTGAAAATGAGAGTTCGTCCAGTTCTTTAACATAGACATCCTAAAGTTTGATTTGTTTTAAAATCTGTATTGTAAGCACAGCAGCTCTCTGAATACTTGCTACGTCGCTATTTCATCCACGATAGGTACCTACTTCAAATGACATTTAATGTTAGAACATCTGACACGTTGAGAGAAAGGTGACCAAGAAGTCATTCATTGTCAGTGTCTATAAACAGGCAAGTAAGTAGGTACTTAAAATTTGAGTACTTCAACCATTGACGGATGATAGGGACTTGATGCCAGATAGCTACTATTCATTTATTATTGGTTGATGGGCGTAATTCAGCACAAACATTTCGCTGACCATTTCGTTGAACCCATAAACTGTGAGCAAAACAAGCCCAGTTGAATACCAAGTCATATGACTGACACATACTTCAGTTTTCACAAACATGAAAGCGTGAATAATAATCTAGAAGAAACAAATAGTAGCGAGATGGAAATAGACATCGGTATTGAAGCAACGGTCCGAAATAGAACCCCGCCTCCGAAGTCCAAACCAAAAGCAGTCAAGTTAATTATAGAACGATTCCCGCAGGGACGTTTTCATCTCGTGATTCACCTGCTGAAAACTCGATTGTTCGCATTTTACGTCAATCGGTTGCGTGGTGTTTACGAGCGTGCGCGGCGCGACGACGGCGCAGGAGCGTCAGCTGACGGCCAGGAATAGCCCTGACATCGCGGCCACGCTATGCCGCTTGCGCCCGCGCACCCACAAATAGCGCGCTATAATTAGACGTCGGTGAAATCGTGGGTTTGTTATTTTTCTTTATCGTCTCCGTTACGCGATAATTGGGTTAGCGTGAACGACTGCATGTGGGCCCAATCGGGCGTCGGCGTGTCTCGGGCAGTGGCGGCAGGCCGGCACCACGCACACAGCTGCGGCCATTGTCCTGCCACCGCAACACAGCACGCCGCACTTACTCGCATACTTGACATACATATTTTGCGTTTGAAAACTGCCTTGTTATTATAATGTTCCGTGCAATTTTGCAAACCAATATTTTGATAATTTGCTGACGATTAGGGATACAGACCTGAATATGTAGAAGCTCACTACATGAAAAAGTATGATCCTACTTTACTTTCTTACTTTTATAACTATTGAAAATCATTAAAAGTACTGTAAAGGTACCTACTGCTTTAAAAAAAAAACCTTCAAAATGATATGATCTAAAAAAGTTAATCTCAATAATCATGAAAATATGCAGACGTCAGAAGTAATGAAGTGGCGAGTGACGACCGCGTTTCTGTCTGTAAATTACCCTTACCTCATACAAATACCTTCGGTTGTTTACGAAAACATATTTTCATGTTTCATCGTATCCGTCAGAAATAGATTTTACTAACATTTGTTTTTCTTTTATTTTTGGCCGGTGTTTGTTCCACTGATGATGAAAATACACCCAGAAATAAATATTGAGTATTATTTATAAATAACTTAGGAAAAACTATTGTAAATATTGTCTAGGAAGCTAAGAAAATTGCATTTATTATCTAGCCATATATTATTTCCTTGATCTTGAATGGTCCAGGTCAACCGCCCACCAGCTTAACCTACACCTAACGTCTTGTAATTACTGATATCGATACGTTTAAACAATTTATCAATTATTATCTGATCAGTTTACTATGTCCACATAATGTGTCCTTCAATTACCCATATGAGCTTAGAAAACGCCCCTTAGACCATGGATATCATTAAAAATCCAAGCTTATTTTGACTGTTAAGTACAAACGCCAGTAAAACAAGCTACTCCAATCTGTAAAAAAAAACAAATAAAATTGCACCTCATACTTAAGAATTAAAGTTGAAAATCTATTTAACCTTTTCACCGCCACGCCATATCGGTATTCCTATGCCCTGTACGCCAAGCCCGAAAAAATCTTAATTAAATATCTTCTAAAAAATACATAAAAATAATGATTTAATAGGTATATTTTGTATTTTTCTGCGACCTGTTTTTTGTCGAGTATAGCCGTCGTTGGCGCACAGGGCACGCTTGCTCATGTCGGCTATAGCCGACATTGGCGTTCAAAAGGTTAAGAAATTTGACAGATCGTAGTAACTTGATGTGCTGGCGTAAGACACATTTTACATAAAGATAGCCCTGACAGAAAACCATAAAAATAAGTGTCAGATTAAAAAAATGAGGTCTTTATAAAAATACCCATATAATTTATATTTCTTCTATTTGCACAGACAAAATTAAATAAATTATAATCATTTCATGGCATGGTCGTCATTTTCCGTATCTTTACATATTAACCTATATTAAAATGTTAAGCAATAGAAACGAATAAAATGTTGTCATAAATATTAGTGAGATTTATACATCACTAATTTGTGTTTAAAATAATCATTTAGAGCAGTAAAAATATAGCTGTGTGTCATGAGTGTAGAATGTAGATCACGGCGACATAAAATTCTACTTATCTACTAGATCAAAATTTAAACACCACAATGTAATAAATTACATTTAATTCCTGAGGCAGAAACTCTATTTGCATAGGTCATATAAAATTTTATGAGCTAAAACAGTCCAAGTATTTTATTAGTTATAATACTTAAATATGTTTATTATAAAACACCGAATATCTTAAATGTCCCGGCTCCCTGAGCTACGCATTAAAAAAAGTATATTTTATATAGAGCCTCTTCAGTAGAACAATCTGCTGCCAAACAAAATAATAAATCAAAGTTTAATTGCAAGTGTAGCAGATCCAGTCAATCATACAAAAATGTTTATGCAAATTATTTGAAAAAAATGACCAAAAATATTGTACGTTAATAGCCAAAAAAACGATGTATAAATAACAAAATATTATACTATAGTTTAAAATATAGTCTAGAAATTATTTGCTATAATTCCCTTTCCATTCGAATTAATTTAAAACTAATTTACTTTACGAAAAAAACTACAAAAAATAAGCATATTTTTAATACACTTAAATGACTAAAAAAAAACAATTTAATTAATATACCTAATTTGTTACTGAAACTATACCCGTCCTATCCCTATCGACCGTCAAATAGCATTAAAAAAAATTAAACTTAATATTATTTTGCAGTGCTTTGAAAAGTCTAAAAATATATTTTTCTTTTTCGTCCTCAAAGGATGCAAAATAAAGTGCATGATTGCATGGTACGATTTTATTTTTATTTCGAAATATAAACCTATATTCAATGGCACAAAAAGGCAGCCATTAGCGTATAATGTGAATTTTCCAGGAATTTTCATGACATTAGGAGTATTCAAAGCAAAGTATACGTAGGTAGTATTCAGGAGGCTCGCGTGCCAAATCACAGGGGGCAGGAGGAACACGGAGGCTTCGTGGTCGAAGCGGGCGGCAGGCGGCCTGGGGGGGCGGCGCGGGCGGTAGGCGGCGTCGGGCGGTGACGTCAGCCTCGGGGGGGCAGCGCGCCGCGCGATTGGCGGAGCTGCGCGCGCCGCTACCGAATATGGGACCGCGGCTCCATTGATAAAACTGCGACGCGGGGTCGCGCGGCGCCAGTCCCCTTCGCACAGGCCACGCGAGAGGCCGTCTTCACGCTGGCGTTGTTCGTAATTCCGCTCGGCCCGTGGGCCGAGGAGCAGGTGGTGCCGGACGGGATGGGCACTGATGCTGATCACCCGACCGGCCCGCACCTGCTCTCCCTCGCTGACGTGGGCGCGCTCGGGTTCGACTGCGCGCTGAAGCCGGTGTCGGCGCCGACGCCTGCCTCCGGCACGCCGACCGACCTCAACACGCCAGTCACCACTTCGGACCTGCCCGCTTTCTTCCCGACGCTGCTAGAGCCGCCGTCAATATCAGGTGCGAGTCCATGCCGCTGCTCCAACGCTACTACCGAAAGCATGCGCCTCGCCGGGACTTGTAGGCGGCCTCGCCCCCGCCGGCCGCCGGCCGATAACGTTGTAAATAAACAACCCGGACTCCTTTGACATCGGCATGTCCTTCAATGCCCTTCATAATTTGCAGTTCCGTAATTTTCGTAAAAACGACAACTTGAAATGATCGCGTTATGATAGGTCTTATAGGAGTTACCCGGCGCGCGGTACAAGTTTCAGTGTTTAGTGAAATGGAAAGTTCAGCGGCCCGTGTCATATGTTCGGATCGATACATGAAGCTGAATGGAGTTTCCCGTGTGTACCTAGTCGCCGGCGCTACAAGGCGCTGACGTTAGCGTTTCATAACTTGTACCCTATCATGTTTAATCCCTGAGTGCGTGTCTAATTACTATCAATATTTGGAGCTATCAAATCTGGTATGTCTTAATAAATCTTTTTTAAATTCTCAATACGTCTGCAATACAGTGAGTACCAGGAATAATTTTGAAGTGATTTTCTTTCAACAGCACCAAAAACCAGGACATTATCTAATTTCCTAATACTGGTATACCTTGGTTTCTACCAACTTTTTTGATAAATAGTAGAAAGGTACCATTGCATTCAAACGTTGCTACCGATTTTAAATGATAAAAAAATATCAGATCCTCAAGTTTTAATTAAATTGAACACATTTGGGTCTAATTTACACTTTTTATCGACTCTATATTTGTGTGCAGTCTGTAAATTAAAGCCTTCAAGGAAATAAAATAGCTACTGTATTTTTTTTATTCTGGCAACGGAAGATTTTGTAATAGACAGAATCGAGTAAATATGACACAGTGTGAAACAGTGATCGGGGAATTGTTATGAATACGATGCGTTAATTAATTAGTCAAATAACCAAATAAATAGGAACTTTTGCAGAAAAGTATTGTTTTTAATTATTGTTGGTAGGCTACTGCCTCAGCTGTCTTTTTCCAAAAAAAATATAATAAGTAACTGTTTAGAGCTAATTCTCATAAAATACGATCTATGTTAAATGAGTAAATAAAGCTGAAGGGATTTTAATCAATCATAATAATATTTACTAAAGTACAAAAAAAACTCATCCAATATTTTGACAAAAAACAGCAGTCGAGTAGGTGATGGTCAACGGTCAAATGATCATACGGCACAAGTCCGGATAGTTTAGAGATACGCACTTATCGACTTCCTACGTTATCGACGGCGTAGCATTGCGCCATCCGCTCTGCCGCCCGTGCGTGCAAAAATACTACCTACCGATAAAAACCGTATTCTACCTAATTACAAATTATAAACATAAACAATATCATTCTTAAATTGAATTAAACGTGGACTGTAATTTGCACGCGAATTAACTACTCCTCTCCCGATTTTGAGAAGAGCCTTTACTGTTCGAGTTCGTACCTACTGCTACCTCTCGGAAATGTTCGCTTTATTAGTGGTGCATTATTTTGCACACTACAATTGAAATTCCCGTATTTCTGTGATTTGCTAAAAACTGCTAATAAACTATAAATTAATAAAGTTTTATTTTTGTCGTAGGTACACTGACAGGCGATGAGTTGTCGTTAGGATGCTCACCTCGACGGCACAAGCACGAAGCATCGTTGTCACCGGGCGCACGCGCCGAGGACGCTAGCAATGCGTCAAGCGCTAGTGCATCATTGTACGGGCCGTCGGCCGGCAGCGGCGGCAAACGAGCGCCCTCCCCGCCGCTGCAGTGGCTGCTGCCGCCCGGCCCCGGCCCCGGCAGCGTAGACAAATACTTCCAACAAGAGTATGAGGAGCGCGTCGAGCTGCTCCCTCCGGAGTGCCAGCCGTACTGTGCCCCGTCACAGCCGTGCCCGCCACCGCAACACTGTGAATACCGCCCTCCGCCGCAACCACAACAACAACACACGTGGGAAACGCAGGAGTACGCTAGTGCGCCGCAGCCTACCCCCGGACCCTCAGGCCTCCCAAAGCGCGAGCCCTACCCGAGTCCGGCCGGTCCTAGCGACAGACCAGTGCAGCTAGCAGAATATAACCCGTCCACGAGCAAAGGACATGAAATCCTATCTCAAGTGTACCAACAAAGTGCGCAACCGCTCCGGCTCGTCGCGGTCAAGCCCCGCAAATATCCTAACAGGCCGAGCAAAACCCCCGTCCACGAGCGGCCATACGCATGCCCAGTGGAAGGCTGCGACCGTAGGTTCTCGCGGTCAGACGAGCTAACGCGGCATATCCGCATTCACACTGGTCAGAAACCGTTCCAGTGTCGAATCTGCATGCGCTCGTTTAGCCGATCAGATCACCTGACGACGCATGTGCGCACCCACACGGGCGAGAAGCCGTTCGCGTGCGACGTGTGCGGACGCAAGTTCGCGCGCTCGGACGAGAAGAAGCGGCATGCTAAAGTGCACCTGAAGCAGCGACTGAAGCGCGAACGCGGCGGCGGAGGCGCGCATCACCACGAGCACGGGCACGCGTCTCTCTAGCATCCGCCCGCCACCGCTACCGCGGTGCGGCCGCCGGCCGACTCCTCCGACGATAGTGGCGGTGACTCCTCCACGGACAACTGAACTTTTTTATACTTTCACGTTGAAATTATCGAATAATTTCATCGCTTAGGTGTAAATGAATTGTCTTTAACAAAGCTTTATTAACTCTACATTTGTAAATTCACTGAAATTTATATATATCTTTTTATACATATTTGTAATTACTATGGTAGGATTCGATTTGCTCGATGTATTTATTTTATTAGATAGGTTAATTGAAAAACTGACTGGGAACAAACGTAGATACGAAGCGATGTGGCCTAATGTGTCCAGTGTGCGTGTCGTTACGTTTCTATGCAAAGAGAACTTTGTAGCCTCGTGTGATGTTTAAGTCACTGTCGTCCTCGGCGTTATGTGAACACATATCTTTCTGTCTGATGATGGCAGTCCAACGGATAGGCTTAACAGTGTCTCGCATAGATATTCTCTTGATAAGCTATCGATTAGTTATACGTTGTTGTATCTGTATTTAACAAGTGACTATTATGAAGTTGAATATGAACTGTACTCGTAACTTTGACTGAAACCGTCTTCTTGACATCGACAGCGAGAACTAATTGATACCTAATGTGACAAATTCTGGAGGTAAACCTGCCTAGGACTACCTACTTAAGTATTGTAGGTATATTTAATATTCTTATATTTGACAAACTAACGTGAAACTGTGCCATTAATTTAACTTTACAACGTGCCACTGCAATTTTTATTTACATAATTGTGTAATTAAATAAGTATAACACGACTGCTGAATAAGTGATAACTATGATTATTTCGTTATTATACTATATTTCTAGTCGAAGATAAAGTATAAACGTGAGAATGTCGACTATTATGTTTGTTTAGATAATATTAATATCTGCCATTACTAACATTATGTATTTACGTTTCGACAGCTGCTGTCACGATCTTCTCTTGCTCAAACGTTTAATTTAACTAAATTTGCTCAATTCTGCTTCTGGTACGGACTCATCCTTGAGATATGGCTACTTTATATTTCTACTAATGTTCTTCGTTGCGCTCACATGTGTTGCTCTCTTCACGCACTTGTTGTTCAATCATTTCACTATGACGTTTTCCCAGTGGCATATATTTTTATAGTGTACGTATTATTACATAGACTAATATAGTAAAAGTTTAGCATGTAGCGTTTAAATTATGATCTCTTAATCATTAATAATTATTTTCAATCGTAGCGAAGGCCCTTTATTTATAATACTCATAAGTTTCTGTATAGATGTAACTATGTGTAAGATTCATTTTTTGGATTTCTGTAACTGTGATGACGATGTTACACTAGCTATTATAATATGATAAAATTATGGCCACATGCCAACCGTTAGGTAGGTAGATGACCACTGCATTGCTTATTAACTCTGTGACATTTTGCCATTATTGTAATATTTAATAAGGCACCTATATTTATGGTACGACTCCTTACTATAATAACGTTAAAAGCATATTGAGTTCTTAAGTAATGCAGTTCGAAAACTGAGTATTATATTCTCCACGTTTTCTCATATTTCTGAGTACAAAATTAAGCACAAAATAGTCGTAACTTTGTCATTTAGATACTTCAATTAAAAATGTTTTTTACGGGACAGCCTTCGCAACTATGCTACTTTTGTACTAGTTCCAAGTAAAAAATATTTTTGTTGGATAGGTACATAATCCCAACACATCACGTCTTTAGATTAGGAGTAATTCAACAAATAGTGCAGTCGTAACAATCCGGAATTAAAATGTCAACAAACAAACAGTGATAAAGTACAGGGTGGGCCTTTCAGTAACGTCGGTCATTATGAATTTAAGAAATCTGACAATAATATTACTAACTCTTGCGCTTGCAAGCAACCCACTAACTGCAAATGGGAGCGGTACCTATGCCGCCGTGGTTATCGTTTAGTTTAACGTGGACATTTTTAACTTCAATAGTAGGCACGTCATCACGTCTCTGCAGAGCACCGTTCCCAAGCTATAGCGTCGCTTACGAAGCTATGTAAGACGAAGTGCCAGGGGCACGTTCCATGCTCCCGCGCAATATAACAATGTGGTGTACGAGTTTATAATGTTTTTACTGTTATAGACGAGACGAAGTCTCCGATAGACAAGGCTAGAGTAGATAGGTATTAAAAATCGTATTCATGTTAAACAAACGAGTGAAAATTGAAACGGAAAAGACTAAATTCTTACACATTTACATAATGTTGCATCGCGTTCGCGTTAACGTTATTGATATACGGTGTTTGTATTAGGTTACGAGTTACGACTTGCCCATTGTTTGCACCCGCGGGCCAGTCTCGCGGGTTGGGATGGTGGAGCGATCTCGCATTGTTGCATTATGTTCTACATTCACACAACCCCGTGCTTCGATGCCGCGCATCACACGAACACTTCACGTTAATACCTAGCTCATAAAGTACTTTTGAATAAATACGATATCTAAGTAACTTGTATGGTGTTCACCTGATAGTGAATGAGAACGAATTCTTTATGAAATTGTGTATGGTTATTGTTTAAGCTATCTTATGTATTTCACCTGAGTGAAAGATGTTGTTGATGTTCTATAAATATACTTGTCATAAGTAGGTATTGTTAAATCTCACTAATTTTTACTAAATTCTATTTAATTAAAATATTTGTAAATACACTCTGACTAAATTTGAATTTAATGTGTATATAAGAGAAATGAAATTTTTATTTAATGAATCCACCTAAGGTGAGGAAATACAAATTGTTGAAAATTTGAATTTGGAGTTTATGTTTTCAATTTACCTCCCATGTATAAAATTCAGAACCTCATTTATTGAAAAACTTCGGTAAGTATACTACAAAGGAACCAAATCATAACGAGGAAAAATTATAAAGAACCATATTGACGATTTCTGTTTTCCCTGGAAGAACTACGAATTCACACTTAAAAATTAAATCTGAGCACTGAAAAAAGTACCTACATCATCATTTAAAAATTCTTAATTAAGTGAAGCCCTATTAAACCTGACACGTATACTGAGTTAATTTAATTACCGAAACTGACCCTACTAGCGCCATCTATAAGACTGCAGTGAAACAGGGTCCACGTCAAGCGCACTACTGACTACGAGTACTATGACGCAATCTTGATCAACGATCAGCGTAGAGGTACAACAACTTGCCACGAGAGGACGCTCTTCTAATGCTCATACAGACCAAAAGCATTCCAAAATTACGCATCAGATCAAATCGGGATGAATGAAATGGCGACAAGTTGCAGGTTGCGTCAATTTGCGATCCGTGGATTAAAGGACTAACCAATTAGATTTGTCGTTTTATATGGATCAGAGTTTTATGGATTGAAAAAATTGAAATGCGGGACGAAAAAAAAGTGCATGTAGCAGAAATGAGAATTTTAATAAGAACAAGAGGAATGATTACATAATAGGGAATTTGAAAGTAACAGAAAGTGACGGAAAATGAAGGGAAAGCGGCATCATGAAATGCCCAACTTCAACTAATATTCCATCCAAATTCCTAAGACGCTCGATATTTTCGTATTTTAATAGGCTTCTGACAAAGTCTAACACAAGATGTTGTTCGTTAACCCGAAAAGTTATGTTTGAAATCAATCTGTAAACCATTACACGTTGTGAATTAGTTTGAAGTCAGAAATAAAAACACGTTAAAAGTATCTATTCAAACTGAAACATCCAACAAAAAGTTGGAGTGCCTCAAGGTTCAGTCCTGGGAACAACAAAACTTTTGCGAAATAATAAAAAAACTTTTCAATTTACTGACCGAAACCTACAAAGTTATTTCTAACATTTCAATAGTAGATAACCAAATGTAAAAACATACCTATAATATAAGTATCTGGTTTTGTTACTGGAAATTTTCTCAAACAATATATATCTGTCATTCATTAGTGAGGGTGCTATCAGTTTATTAGTAAGTCAGTGCTGTGCTTCTGTGGCATATATTTAAAAAAAGATTTAACAGTATATAGTCCATAACATTGTATAATATTTTTAGAAAATTCCAAGTATGTTAGTAATTCTCTAAATTATTTAAGCATATGTATTTGAAATGTTTATTTCAAAATTGGCCAGCCAGTTCACATACAATATTAAAGCATATAGAACCCATTTTAGTCATAGCTTGATTTATATGAAACCATACACACATTGTCACGCTGTTGTAGGGTTATTAATTAATATTTTAACAAGTTTTCGAAAATAAATAGAATTTTATTATGCCAGGAAGTAATGGAGTTATTCGATTGATTTTATTCAGATTTACATTAGATAATTTTCTAACAGTAGACGTAAATAACATGGCATCTTAAACTTATGATTATCGTATACCTGACATCGTATATCGAATAAGACGAATAAATTGTGTTACGTTTAAAGTTAAGTTCTATTAGGCGAATTGAAAGTAGCGATTGTTAAATGTTATATTATTTTTATTTTACTTCAATTCGATAGGTATGTTAGCACTAAGGTATCATTAGTACCGCTGGAATGATAAAACAGTAAATATTGGAACTATGAAACGTTCTAGCTGTATTAATAAAACTTTTACAAAACAACAAATAAATAAATATCATTTGCTATATAAGAAACTGAATATATTAAGCACCTAATTTAGATCAGTCTTAGATTTTAAGCTATAACGTCCATTTACCTATCCGAATTAACGATTAAGGTAATTTAGGCTACGTCTAAGACATATAATTACAAAAATTATATTAATTAAGATATATTTCTGAGCGGTCCTAGGCCCAATCTAGTCAATAATTTCCTGTTATGTGTATAAATATGTGTAAAAATGTAACTTCCTTTCTACCATGTATGAAATAAAAGAAACATGCATGTTCAACACGAAAAATGTTTAATTTTATTGTTTTATATATTAACAATGTACAACTCGACGTCATTCATCAGTGATAGAAAGCAAGGTACTTTTAACTAAATATCTGCTTTGTTCACTTAAACTCTGCTTCACCAATAACGCGTAAGGATCTGACGACCCGAGCATAGATCATGTGATAACTAAACATACCATAAAGAAACTTTTTTTAAATATTGTCAACACGAAATATCTAAAATCTAAAAAAATATTAAATATAAAACCCAGTCAAATCTAGTATAAAACAGTACACACATCTGAAAAACCAAATCTGGACGAAACACGCTAGTTTCTAATCCTCGACATTTTCTTATAAACAATCAGAGAGATATCGTGAATCATTTTTATTTCTTTTCATAAAAAGAACGAATGTGTTTTTTAACCATAGACTAGACCGCGTAAGGTTACAGTTGGATGTTTACCATGGAGTACGGGGTGTGCTATGTGGTCTCCTCGTAGTGTTCTTCGGCTTTGACAAGGTTGGGTTCGGACTCGGAGCGGCGCTTGAGCCCTTCCGCGTCGGGGGATAGCGGCCGCTCCGTCACTTCAGCCTGGGCGCTTACACTGGCCGCCTTTATATCCGGCGCACTCCTGCTTACATCCACCTAAAGATAAACCTTTTTTAAAAGACGCGTAGAGAACAGTAAAGTCAGCGTTTTTATGTTACGTATGTGCAACAGACTTGACGTTATTTTCAGATTCGTTTTTTTTCTTTTCAGTTTCATTTGTTTTGTATAAAATATTGTGTGTCCCTCCATTCATCACAGGACATTCAGTACCCCATTGACTAGACAGGAGTAGAAACCAAAAATCTCCTCTTTTACATTCTTTAAATAAATGTCGTGTATTGTTATAATCTTATTATATGCCTACCTTATGAATAAAAACTTGTGACGAATTTTGAAGACATTTCCTTAAATAAAAACTTAACCATATTGAATGTACCTTACCATTTCAGTATCAAGGAAGTCACCGGCCTCTTGTTTGACTTGCGCGTTCATTTTGTCATTCAGATAGCACACGCCATTTAGATCAATCGCGCTGTTCGAGAATATCGCCGCGGCACCAACTGACGCGTCTACCAATGGCTCGCTCTGAAGAACAAAATAAATTACAAAAAAGGATTAAAATAATTTCAATGAAGCCTTCATGATTGTAAAATGAAATAAAGAAATAAATATACCATAATAACATTTTCAGGAACTGTAAATTTCAACTGTGTTGGCTTCTTAGGTGGAGGCATCTCAGCTTCCGGTGATTTGTGAGTATAGGCTATGTCTTTTGGGGTCATATCCTTTTGTTCTCTGAAAATAATTGTTATATTATTTCTTGCTTCTAAAGTGGCATTCATAGTTGAATAATGAAAGGAAAGGAGCTCGTCGCTAAATAGATCGATTTCTTCCATATTATAACACCTGTATCCCATCTGTCTTTGTGCATCTTGGACAGTTGTTATGTATGTATAGTTAGAAGCCAGTGGCTGTTTAGAGTAATTTGCCTATTGCTCTTTCCAATTTCATGAAAACAGCAAAAGTTTTTTATCAAGTTTGAGTGTCGAAGTTTACTTACTTTTTAGGCGTAGCGTGGTAGCTCTCATTTTTCTCCGTCTGATGCTGTGTAATCAAATCACAAGCTTTTCCAAGTATCACAATCGATACAAGAACTCTTACTGATATAAGGCACAAATATGCAATGGATATTAAGAAGATTGCAGCAAACCTGAAAATTAAGGACACTGCTTTAAGTACTCTGCAAGAAGAGTGTTTACCAACTTTAATTTTAGCGACAAATTAGTAGAACTACATACTTACCCGTCAACTTTAACAGCATGAACCAGTACCCTGGTAATAACAACTCCTAGAGGCAAAGGTATAAAGCCCATTCTACGTGCCACTAAGTCTGAGTGGTCACTGAAGGCGTACTTCTGCCTGGTTTGTGCCACATCATATGCCAAACTCACTGTATATTCTCTATATACTCCATAGGGAATCTCATTGAACCTGACCAAAACAGAAGGGAAGCTTGTTCAGTTTAAATACCAATGACAAAAAAAAAATATTCAGTAGAACAGAAATTCATAAATGGTTTCTTAATTAGTTTTATTTAGACTGACTAAAGTGAGAAACCCTGATTTTAAAGCGCTTTCACACTGGCGGATTTTCGTCCCGCCTAACAAAAGCGAGCGTATATGCATGACACATTCAGAGCGGCAAAAACCTGACGCTCGGTTATAAAATCGTCAACTACAGTTGTAAAACTAAGATGTTAACCTTTTTGCTACGCCCGTGCGAACTGAGCGGATAATCCGCTAGTGTGAAAACGCTGCAAAGCCAATCTTTTTAAGACAAGTGTGGGGCTCAACAGTAGGTGAGCAGTAAATAAACAAAAGATGTTGGCTATGTATAAACAGCAAAAGCTTTCTATTAGAATAACTCCTCAAATCATTTATTAATTCTAGTAACCTGGTAATAAAAGCATGCTTGACCCAATCAATGATGACCTCAAAAGTGAGCACCAGAACACAATCCGGTGCAAGTATCCAGAAGCGTTCTTCCCTCCACATGTACTCCTTCATAGTTTGCAGAACTACTATAAACAGTAGCACCGACAGATGCAACCGTTCTCTCACATCACTACATGACACTTGGAAGAGATTGTTCTTGTCAAACTTCTTGAAGACACTGCCTTTTAATTCTACAAACTAAAAGCCAGACGTTTTAAGATATGTTAATCGTTGAGCAGTCTCATTTGACTGAACATTAGCAACAAGTGTTTAAAAGTTATGAAAATTGACATTTCAACATGAGTATTTGAAATAGTTCATTCAAAACATTAAAGAAAAATAGTTACACATTTTCCATACTAAGCTATGCCATCAATGCAAAGTGACTCTGGATAACTCTGTGTTTTTCATAATAAAATTATTATTTTTGTTATTAAAAGAATAAAGAACCATATTATAAATAAATAAATGAACCATTGTTTCCAAGGCTTATATAGCTAGTCATGAATACCTAAATGATACTTACATTGTTCGACATCATTATGATAAGAAGACTTTTATTATTAGAGTTAAAGGCTACATTCAGTGTTGTAGCTTGAAACAGCACCAGTAAACTGTGAAGAACTGAATTATGTGATTAAGGAAATAAACACTTAAATTAAGTACTAGTTTATAAGTTGCCTAATATTTGAATGAAAAAATTTACTTAACAAGTCTAGTTTCTCATTGGATTTTTCTTTGAAAACAAACCTGCTACAGAGATTGAAAAGGATACACACATAGATCATAGCAAACAAAAGATGAGGTATAACTCCCAGATGTTCCCTCCTTCTATCCCTGGGTTCAGTAGCTGTCCAGAACAGTGCATCAATAGTATCCTGGCCAAAAGCTGAGAACAGACGGTCACCAACCTCCAACATATTGTAAAATATATACAATTTCATCACACTCTGACTCTTCACTAAATGATACATCATATTTGTATCTATATAGCACATTAAAATACTGCAAATGACTAAAATGAAACCCTTAAGCATGTCACATGTTTCAGCTGGTTTCAGTATACTTTTGCGAGAATTTGAATGAAATCTGAAATAAAAGGAAATATTCAAAATAATTTTCTTTCGATAAAAAATATTTATAGTAACACATGTTAATTAATATAAATATATCTTACCCGAAACACTTCCTGAAAAGTCTGCTAAAAAAAGTCCAAATGGCCATGATAAACCTTAGTGGAAGGAATGTGTATACAAACAGCAAGGAGTCTGCACACTGAAAGAATCCATAGGCCATGAACTTTTCCAATTCCTGAGGAATTTTAATAAAGGAATATACTTTTTCTCGTCGGGCTGAAAATCTTTCTTCGTCATGTTCTAATAAATATCCTCTTGTTAGTTCTACGTGCAAAAACGCAAATAAGGAAGCTGCCTTCTCAGCATCTGAAATTATCAATTTTAAAGTTTCTCGGATTCATTGCGCCTCATTATACCCCACAAAGTTGTCTCAAAATCTAGTATTTTACCTTTACATTTCGTTTCCTTCACTCCTTTATCAAAACTCACATCGCCGGACGAATTTTGTGAATTGGTTATAGATTTGAACCGTAACCTTTTAGTGTGTTCCTGCACATCCTCATTTTTGACTATCATGATGTTCAGATTCCAAGTATATCAAAGTACAAATCCCTATCACATTTGTATTGATTTTGATAGAATTTTTCTTCTAATGCGGTAACTAAAGATCCAAAAATTTATTTATTGACAGATTCAAATGACAATAATGAATAATGATGACAGATAAGAAATGACAAAACATTGTATCATTTGACATAACTTTGACCGCTTGAATTTCGATGTCGTTGACATTTAGTGACACTGTACTAGTGAGAGTTTCTTAGTGAACTTAAGAAATAGATAATACTAACTAGAAGCCCATTTATATTACATTGAGGATAAAAATGCCCCTAAAAGCATTAGAACAAGTTGAAGATGATCTTCATAATAATTTCAACCAGTTCCGACTGACTTTCAGCGTTCACAGCAGTCTAAAGAACAAATCCTGCTTAATTTTTATGTTTTTTCATGATTGTAATTATACGGAACCTAAATATTAATCAATCTAACCCATTTAATTTGTCTTTTCTTTAAAATCCTATTTATTTTCAAAACAACATCCAATTGATGTGTAATTTGAAATCGACTAAAATATTTTTTTAGTCTCTGGTAAACTCACTATTTTGCACGCTATCTGCGCGACATCTTCGTCTGGTTAAAATTCGTTGCCTACGTTAGCGGATTTTCCTAATTTTAGGACCAATTTAATATTTCAATGTTTTAAATCTTCATCGGATATAACTATCCGTATCTCTAAATACGTTATTGCATCTTTTAAGTGAATTAAAACCACAATTATGGCTTCGAATGAAGGGCGAAGTGCTCAGTCAAACTTGCATCAGCAAGACCTAACCAAATTGGTGAGTTAAAATATTGAAATATAACATGAAGTACAACATACTTTATCTTAATTTTGCTTACTCCCATGAATCGTTATTCAGTATTGTCAATAAAATCATTTATATTCTCTTAACCTATACATAATTTAACACATGCACTGTCCTAGAAAGTATGTACTTGTATTGGTACACTAATTTCCAGATTGCACAATTATTTTTATTCCCGAAAATACATTTTTTTTCTGAAAGTTCATTTGAAGTTCCATACAAATGTTATTTTGATTTTCAGGATGTTACCAAACTATCAGCTCTTTCTCCTGAAGTTATATCGAGGCAGGCGACAATAAACATTGGCACCATTGGTCACGTAGCTCATGGCAAGTCAACTGTAGTCAAGGCAATTTCAGGAGTGCAGACTGTCAGATTCAAAAATGAATTAGAAAGGAATATTACTATCAAGCTTGGTATGTATATGTATCTTTACTACGTATTTATTACTCTTAACAAAAATAAACTTGACTTATCTAATTACAATTTGGTTGTTGAAGTTCTTTGTAATCCTTTTTTTTTCACCTCACCATAGCTGGGTAACTAATAAAATTTTTTATTCAAAAGTTATTATTGTAATTTTAAAAATTAACCAAATATTTTTAATTTGTATTGTTATATTTCTTTGCATATATAGTAGTTATGCAAAGCGAGTTACCATTAATAAATTGTTCAGATGCTAAGCAAGATACCATGTGAAATATACTATTGCATATCCTGAAAGTAAAATTTTATTAATTTTTGGTCTTATAAGATTAATATAGCTGATCTAATTTAATAAAAACACATGGTATGTTGCAGAGCGCCTGTCCGACTCGGTTGTTAAAATGTTTCGTGAAAGAGCTGATGAGAGAGATGAAAATTTATTCTTTGAAAAGTTGAAGAGATCCAAAAAGAGAAACTTTTGTGCTGATTCTGAAGATGAAGATGCACCAGCCCCTAAAAAACAAAAGAAAAACAGAAAGGATTCTGAAGAATTTATTATTGAAAAAATCCTTGAATTTAAATTTGAACATGGTAAAGAATATTTTTACATAAAATGGAAGGGATGGCCAGATAGTGAAAACACATGGGAGCCTATTGAACATCTTGACAACTGCCCAAGTATTCTCAAACAATTTCTTTCTGATGAAGAATTAAGACATTGTAATAAAATGGATCAATTGAAACATGAAATTTCATTTGATAACCTGCTGAGTGAAGAAAATCTTTTAAAAAGGTTTGATGAAATAGAAAGCAATGATATTGTGAAATTAAAAGATAGCTTAACATTAAAATTACTTTCAATGATTATTTTATCTGAAGAGTATGAAAGTTTTGCCACAGACCTTGTACAAGAAACTAGAGATATTTTACAACTGTATGTTGTATCCAGAAGACGATGTCAGCAATTGATGAAATTACAAAAGTGGGAAGAACATATAAACCAAGTAGATAAATCTAAAAAACTTCTTGTAGAGAATAATTTTGACTTAGCTGGACCACCAGAAAATTTTACCTACATTAATCAAAGCATACCTGGTAGTGGTGTCACAATTCCTGATGATCCACCCATAGGATGTGAATGCACAGCCTGTAACTGTCGCTCTAAGACATGTTGTGGTATGCAAGCCGGTTTGTTTGCCTATACAGCCAATAAAAGGCTTCGAGTTGCTTCCGGTACTCCCATTTACGAATGTAATAAAGCATGTAAATGCTCATCAGACTGCTGCAATCGCGTGGTACAAGGAGGACGAAATATTAAATTAAGTATTTTCCGAACCTCCAATGGATGTGGATGGGGAGTGAAAACAGAACAAAAAATAAGACAGGGGCAGTTTCTTTGTCAGTATGTGGGAGAGGTTATAACATTTGAGGAAGCTGAGAAACGAGGAAGAGAATATGATGCTAATGGGCTAACATATTTGTTTGATTTGGATTTTAACTCTGTTGAAAATCCCTATGTAGTGGATGCAGCTCATCTAGGAAATGTATCACATTTCATAAATCATTCCTGTGACCCTAACTTAGGTGTTTGGGCTGTGTGGGCAGATTGTCTTGATCCTAACTTGCCTATGTTGGCTTTATTTGCCACCCGTGACATAGAACCTGGAGAAGAGCTTTGTTTTGATTATTTGCAAAAAGCTTCTGACAGTGATGATGCTGATACAAACAGTTCTTCTATTAGTAAAGATAGTTCCTATGATAATGAGATACCGAGTGGTTCTGAAGCTACCACAGGTATCAACCCAGTGTCCCCTGTAAAGTCAAGATTTGAAATCCAACAACAAAATAGAGCAATGCTACGAAATCTTACTGAATGCAAGTGTGGTGCTTTAAAATGTCGCAAATATTTGTTTTGAGTTTAGAATTTTAAAATTGTGTTAGATATGAACTCCAGTATTTGGGCAGGTTTCAAATTAGAAGGAATCTCATCATTCTATGTCAGCCTTGTACCAAAGAATTCTGTGAAACTCTTTGAAAAATCATAGAATTCCTGTTTAAAAATAAACATGCATCACAATAATTATCTATTTACATCACCTGAAATTCTTAAATCTTGTGTCCTAATCATGATGGTTATTATACCAGCCTTCTGAAACATGTATTTGAATTGTTTATGAAATATCAGCTACTCAGGATCAAAAATAAAATCATGATTTTTTTCTATAATTATACCGGCTAATAGAATTTGAAGGTGCTGATAGTATGCCTTATTTGTATACAACAGTATGTATAAGTATTATAGAGGGAGGAGTAAGGATTTTTTATACATGTTACATATTGACAGTATAGTTATGTAGGTTTATGGTTAGGTAATAAATTGTTAAGTACAAACATGTTATTGTACTGAATTATGTTACTTCAACATTTAGTTATAAATTGAATAACATTTGAACTGTATTGTAAGTAAAATGACATAGTAATTAGTTCTTTATAAAGATTTTCCATTTTTGTTATAGTTTAATTGAATAAAGTTTAAATACCCATAACATTATTCTTATTTATGTGCATGTGAATGTTTTTTTTTAATATTACATACTACGTCCTATCCCATATTTTCTACACAAAAAAGTCCTGTTTACTGTTTACATCCTGACCTGAATTACTGGAACAGGTTTTTGTATTCGATCAAGTTATAAGCATACGGTAGATGTCGTACACAGTTAAATGTGTCAACATGAAAAGTTAAGTCCTCTTTTGCCATCACAAACATACGCTTCAATATTGTTTATTGTATTTAAGGTTACGCTAATGCGAAAATCTACAAATGTGACAATCCAAAATGTCCGCGACCGACGAGCTTCATATCGGGGGGTTCGTCAAAGGACGACAGCTTCCCCTGTCTGAGACCGGCTTGCACGGGGCGGTTCCAGTTGGTGCGTCACGTGAGCTTCGTCGACTGCCCCGGGCACGACATCCTTATGGCAACCATGCTTAACGGTGCCGCGGTCATGGACGCCGCTTTGCTTTTAATCGCAGGTAAACTTTACACAAAAATCACACTTATATAGGTATCTAGGCATAACATCTTCATCTGGCTAACCTTTCCTCAACTGTGTTGGGGTTAGCCTTCAGTCTAGCTAGATGCGGCTGTGAAGTACTACGGAGCAACGGCTCATGTGAGCTCCTCAACCTGGGACCTGTGGGAGTGGTCAGACTACCAGGCCTTTGACTACCTATAACCTTATTGGCTAGCCAGCTAGCAATAGTAATTTAGCTGAGCTAATGATAAAAACTCTGCTTTGTTTAGGAAACGAGTCTTGCCCTCAGCCACAAACCAGTGAACACTTGGCAGCCATCGAGATTATGAAACTGAAACATATACTCATACTGCAAAACAAGATAGACTTGGTAAAGGAGGGCCAAGCTAAAGAGCAACATGAACAAATCGTCAAATTCGTACAGGGCACTGTCGCTGAAGGAGCACCTATCATACCCATATCTGCTCAGTTGAAGTATAATATCGAGGTAAGTTATTAGTTAGTAAAACCAATACATCATTTTAACAGAGAAAAAAAATCCATTGTCTAGCTACCAGTTGCGTAGATGCGTAGTAGTGTGCACAACCGTTCGAATGCTCTAATACCCATAACATTGTAACAACATCGGTCTTACCGACGGACACAGAAAAACACTCAGGCTAGAAACAGTGCTCGCAGTATGTGTAGCTATATCTGTGCAAGTCTATGAACGCGCACACAGCTGCGCTGACGGTACGCACGTGATTTTGTATGTGATTCGGTCGGGACGTACGGTCAGTACAACTGTTGAATACTTCCAGGTGTTAT
This sequence comes from Helicoverpa zea x Helicoverpa armigera, assembly GCA_033682625.1. Classification (NCBI taxonomy): domain Eukaryota; kingdom Metazoa; phylum Arthropoda; class Insecta; order Lepidoptera; family Noctuidae; genus Helicoverpa; species Helicoverpa zea x Helicoverpa armigera. The sequence goes on along the minus strand of JAWIIS010000005.1, from coordinate 1,876,739 downwards.
GTGAATATATCACGAAGAAAATTCCGGTGCCTCTGAGAGACTTCACGTCACCACCTCGGATGATCGTCATCCGTTCTTTCGATGTGAACAAACCTGGTTGCGAAGTAGACGACCTCAGGGGAGGAGTCGCTGGTGGCTCCATTCTGCAGGGAGTACTTACTGTTGGAATGGAAATCGAGGTAACTGGAGCTTTCAACAGATTTTTAAATTAATAGGGTAGTTGCCTACGTTTGATTTTGTACAATATTTAAAAATAAGGCCCCATATGGAAATATGTAGTAGATACGTCTTTGTTGCACATAAGAAATAAGAAAATACATAGAAAAAGAAAAAAGTTTTTTTTTAAATGAGGACTGCCTTATTACCGTCTTTCTTTAATCGTTACTCATTTCACCAGGTCCGACCAGGTCTTGTAAGTAAAGACGCTGACGGCAAACTGACTTGCCGCCCCATCTTCTCCCGCATCGTGTCACTATTCGCGGAACAGAACGAGCTTCAATACGCCGTGCCTGGAGGTCTCATCGGAGTAGGAACCAAAATTGAACCTACCCTCTGTCGTGCTGACAGACTTGTGGGACAGGTATGTCTACTGTATCTATATGTAACTGTATTAATTGTATTATTTTACGCCCATGTACGGATCCTATTATCTTTCGGTTAATCTATTTTTGAAAGCTATTTTATCAGCCATATAAATTTCTAGCATTATCCAAAAGCATATTGACACAGTCTGCAAACCTCTAAGATAACTTTATACATAAATCCATAACTTGATAGATTGAAATGTTATTGAAGAATAACCTCATAATTTACGTGTTTTTTAGAAGATTTAATTTATTAATTCCTTGTCTTAGGTCCTTGGTGCTGTTGGTGCTCTACCGGGAATTTTTGTGAAGCTTGAAGTTTCATACTACTTATTGAAACGTTTACTTGGCGTACGTACAGAAGGTGACAAGAAAGCCGCCAAAGTACAAAAACTAACTAAGAACGAAGTATGTATTATAACGTCGAACTTTCAATAATAAAGGAAAATTGAAGGGTATTTGGTACTTATTTGTAACTTTCAGGTCTTGTTGGTCAACATTGGATCTTTGAGCACAGGTGGAAGGGTAATCGCTACCAAGGCTGATTTAGCCAAAATTGCCCTCACCAACCCTGTGTGCACCGAAATTGGAGAAAAAGTAGCCCTCAGCAGGAGAGTTGAAAATCATTGGAGGTCAGGAAATTTTGACATCAACATATACATGATCTGTTTTAATTTAGTATTTATGATTAGAATCAAATTTTGCCCAAAAAACTTAATTAAGATTAGATAGTTTCTGTTGAGCACACATTTTGTGCAAGTGACAGAGATTAGGAAAGTGAAAAACCCATGTACTACTGAGGGTAAACTAGCTATACTTATAAAACACGGTTTTGTAACATTTAAAGAAAGTTTACTATTTGCCATAATACATATATCTATTTATTTCAGATTGATTGGCTGGGGTCAAATTCAAGGTGGAGAGACAATCGAGCCAGCAAAGAATTAATGTTATGTATTTTACTTTTATACATTAAACTATTATATATGTATTTAATAAAAGCAAATATAAATGTAAATAAAATTATTATTTAATTTCAATTAAACTAGACTACCTATAAAATAATTGAAAAGTGAGTTCATTTAGAGAGAAACATTTTCTGGGTAAACAATTTATTTGATTTTTGATCATTTATGCTTGCAATAATGAATTTTAGGCCATATATATAAAAGTGTTGATATCCTCGTCATCTCGTCGCATATATTTGTGTTCAATGAGCCATTCCAGTTGTTCCTTGATCATCTTCTTCGAAGGCAAGAACATGTTCTTCAAAATCTCAACCAATTCACTCTGAAAAAGTATGTATTTTTTAGTAAGTAATGTTAATGTGAGATTGAGCGAGGTGTCTCACGTTTTCACAATAAACCTATTTAAGTTATACCCCGTAGATTTAGGATCCCACTACAGTTTCATAGATTGACAATACATGACAGATAACTACATGTAGTATCAGTGAAAAACACGGCCACGATCCAGACCTGCAGCAGCCCTCTACTAAAACTACTACAAACAAAAAACAACAAAATCCGCGACATTGTGAAAAATTTTTCGTGGCTCTATAATCAAAACAATGATCAAAATCAAGAAACAAATACCGATATCGAAGTTTAGGAAACTAGTGCGTATTATTTTACCCCCATAATAAATGTATTTCAGTTAGGCAATCTATCTTGTATCTGTGAAGATCTAAGGGGGAGGCCCATGTTCAGCAGTGGACGTCCTATGGCTGAGATGATGATGAATCTATCTACTATTCTCTGTTCCTGATATCCTAAAATATAATAAGTTTTACTATTTTATTTTTTTATAATCCTTACCTGGAGAGCAGTATTTGTAATTCGTTTTCTCATTTTCAGTATCTTTATGATGGCTTCTTGAGTCCTTAATATCCGAAGTTGGACAATGGAATGATTATCTTCTATTTGAGATCTCTCAGTACTCAATTGTAACCTGCCAATCAAGTTTATTTTGCCTCTACGTTGAGGTTTACCATTTTTTATTAGGGCAAATTCTTGATTAACCCAAAATGTTGTGTTCTCTGTAAAATCCTTAGGATTCTGAACTGCTGGTTCGTAACACAGTAACTGCCTTTTCAGTTTTGGAAATGCAACAAGGGACCATAAAGTCCTCCTCAGTTCTGGATCAGGGAGCTCAGTGGCAAGTCTTAAGTTTTCGTAACTTATTTTCTCCATCGGTCTTTGATTCCATGCAAACAAAACTGCCATTTGAAATGTAGTAACATCCAAATCGAATCTACCAACAGAATTAGCAAAAGTGATTGTACCATTGCTCATATGATGATACCACTGTAACTTTCGTCCTGAATGTTTCTTCTTGTAAAAGTCTTCAACTTCAGGTATATAGTCTTCTAACTCTAATGGAAGGCTAACAGTAACTCTTTCAGATCCACGGGCCCATGCTCCAGCATTGAGTATTTTTATATTTATAGCATCATGACGAGTAGTGTCTGCTCTAAACTGAGTATTAAGATCTTCACTGACCTTAATATCTTGAAACATTCGAGCCAGTTTGTTTACGTAGTCTGCCGGCATACCCACCTCTCTCAACCACTCCACCATGTCCTCTTCCTTCTCAGAATCTGCACTAGAATCTAATATTAACCTTCGAGTCAAATGTGCTTTGTGATATCTCATAAAGACATCCTTGTTTTCTATATACTTTAGAACTAAAAGTACATCTCTTAACCTGGATTCTATCTGTTCACTTGTCAAACGTTTACTTAGTGGAGTCTTCCTTAGCAACATGTCACAGTAGTTTGCTAGGAGCTCTGGGCATTTACTCTCAGGTGCTGTGCCTTTGCTGCCCCTAATTAGAGCAGAAGATGGTAGCTCCAACTTAAAAACTGTGGTGTCATTTACAACACATTTGTAAGCCTTGTCTCTGGCTGTTAAAAACCTTGGATCATCCAGAAATGCATCTTTAGCTAATGAGCTAAACCGTTTAAACAAATCTAATAAGCGTTCAACATATTTTTCTGAATCGGAAGTGATAATATCTGCTGAAGCTACCATATCAGCCAATCCTGCAGACACTATGTGTGCCTCTAGATCTCTTAAAATTGGTGTAACTCCTTCTGGGACTCTGTCAAGTAGACGGAACATAAGTTGTAATTTTTCTGTTTGACCAGCTTTTATCAAAGGTGCACTCTCTGCAAGTAGTGTGGGAAGGTGTTCTCCAATTAAAACCTTCTCACAACACTGTGTAAGTGCTGCCACACTGCCACTTCCTGGCTCCAAGTATCTATGAGCTCGAGCTTCTTCTTCCTTCAGACGTTGATCAGCATACTTCATGTAAGATTGGACTCCATTAGCCAACAATTGTTCACTAGCTTTTAGTTTGTAAAACTCTTCTGTTGCTTGCATGTAGGCAGCTTCAAAATTTTCTCTGTATATTTGAAGTTTATCCACAGAGTTAGAGCACAAATTAACTGTAAACAAATTAATTAAAAACCAATTATTAATAATGCACTAGGTCAGACTAGCAAAGGGTGTGTAAACTCGCAATTTATGCTTGTGAAAATGTAGGTGAATTTGACTTACCATAAGATTCCCTTACACCAATGACCAATTGTGAGTCAAAAGATTCACCATTACGTTCAGCTTGCACAAGCTTCATTGCAGAATCTTGCAATCTCTGTTTAATATCCACAAAGATGCTTTGATTCCATGAGTCTAACATTAGTTTCCTGACCAAACTATCCTCAATATTGTTGTTGTTATTCTTTTTTTGTGTACTAGATGCATTAGAACTAGCAACCTTGCTTACATTGTTGATAGAGTTTTCTAACTGTCGAAAAGGAGTTGGTAAATAGTTGCACTGAGTAAAAAACTTTCCCCATTCCGCGATGTAAGCCTTGAGAAGGGCTTGGTCTTCCCGCTGAGCCAGTACGCGGTTTTGAGCCTGTTTTATATACATCATTATATCCTGCTGCAAAGCATCCCTTAGCTTATATGGCCCTCTCTCGTCCCATAAGCATACAGAATGAACAGAACCAAAGAGATCTTGCCATTCTGTTTGCGTAACTGGCTCCTGCTTGAGAAGTTTCAAGACTATTGGCCGCATAGCAGGCCATTTATCCTCAAAAGTGACTTGTCCTTTATCCTGTAAAAGAAAAGCCATGAACACTTTTATCACGATGTAACACTTTTAAGATATATCACGGAAGACAATTTTACAAAACAGACCTTTAACATGACTTGAAAATTAAAATAATACTTTATTCACACAAATACACTTCTCATAATCAAATATATCTGGCGGTGGCGAATTAATATACGATAGTATTGAGTAGCTTTCACGTCAATATACGTGAAAATATATCAAGCCGTCAAAAGTAATTCGACTACGTACTAAAACACCCAAGCAATAATCGACTATTGTAAACAAACGAAACTGAAACCGACAAAACGGATGTTGGCAAAAAAATATATTTTTCATCATATTTTAGCTGGTTATAGAATAAATTTGCTGCGAAAAAAAACCTTATTTGAATTATACGCTATACGCTTTTCCTATATAGGCCTTTTTTTAGGGCTTCGTGCAGGGGCAGATCCAGGCCTTAAAAAATAGTTAATGGGCATTTTCACCCGTGTTGAAAATTCACATTCATTACCTACCGTTCGAATTTCGATACATTATATGGAACACTTTGTGAGCAAGTCTGAATAGCAGTTTTTTCTTTTGGCTTTATGGTGTGATAAACCATTATCGACGTCTCTCATAGTTTTCCATCACTATTCACTATGCTATCGCAATGACACTTGACAGGAATGACACTGACAAAACTCAACAAAACACCGATTCATTGTTTTTAGTTTTCAAAAGTTACATTTCCAGTTTTATTCATATTTCTTAGACTTTAAATTGTTAATATGAGTACTTTTGGTGAAATAAACGAACCGTCCAGTCGAACAGCATGGGAAGACTGGGACGATGTTTTTGTTACTGATGATTTTGTAAAGTAAGTTCAGCTCTTGATGATTTACGTTTTTTGTTGGTTAGAAACTTATTGCTGAGTAAGATGATGCTGACTGTAATTTTATATTACGGCACCCCTATATATGTACTTTTTATAATATTGTACTGTTACTATTTGCAGTTTACGTCTGGATAAGGAAGTTGACATCCCTAAAGAAATTGATACTTTCATAATATTAGAAGGCAGATACTTGTACGACTGTGTCAGAGCACATCATGACCTGGAACTCGTCAATTCTAATGCAGAAGTTAATTTGTGTTTATTCAAGACAAAGAAACAGAACAATTATGTTTGTATGATAAGAGATTACAATTTAGTTTTGAGCAGTGAAATTGTTGAGTTGTTAAAAAAATACATTACAATTAGTACAGATGTTATAGCTATAGTAACAAAGCCCATGGTGGAATACCAAGTATCTGAGTTGGTCACCAAAGACTATGTGATCCGGAGTATATCAGCAAGCAAACCATCAACAACAAGAAAACTGAATGTTCATTTCCCAAATTTGGAACAACCCAATATAATATCTGGTGTATCTGCAGGAGGTAATTTACTTTAAGGAATTATTGCTTATCACTGTAAATAGCTTAAGCTATTGTAACTTTTTTCATATGATCTTGAGTTACCTATTCAGTAATAAGAATTTTATTAAAGAAAGAAAGAGCACTTGAATTGATAAGCAATACAATCAACATTTTTCTTCCAGTATTGTAACTTTATTCACTGTTGTCTTATTCATCTTATTTTATTTTTTCAGTACTTTGTTGGAGGGAAATCATTGATAAACCAGCAGTAGCTATCATATGTTACATTGAGCATCCAGAAGAGCAGCAGATACTAGAACTATATGAATTACTAGAAAGATTTAAAATCATCCCAGATATGTCAAAATTTCACAGAGACAATATATTAAACTCAAACTTATACATTTGAATAATTAATTATTATTTAATGTTATGTTTGTAACTACAAAATTGAATAATTACAGCAATGTATTATAATTTTGCAAAGAAATATACCACATGTATTTGAATATATTTGTTCTTTTTTATATCTGCTTTCCTGCATGATGCCTACATTTCCTACGAGAACTTTACTTTTGGTCAGTTGCCTACAACCATAACCAGCAAATCAAGCAGCCAAACCGACGTTTTGTTCGACAATTTATTTCTATCGGTTATTTTCTGAATCGTTATACAGCATGCGGAAGTTCCCTTATGTGACTTGACTGGTTGGTGTAATTAAGCATGAGTGGTGTAACCTACAACTGCTCAGTCCTATTCTTTCAAAATAAATAAATACCAGTAAAGGAGAGTGACACTGCCATGCCCCCAGAATTTGTGGTGAAAAATACCCGAATCTACCTGTCGGGGGCAGCGGCGTGAACAAATACGCTTTTATCAGTTATCTTTCGAAGACCTATTTTTTCATATAAGGGTTTTTGTCAAGTAGGTACAGTTCTCGACTTCTCGCTAAAAAGTAAGTACTCCTCTGTTGCTACTATCTCCCTGCCACTTGCTACTACCAAAAATGGCTGCTTCCCCCAATGTTCCTTAACGACACCAAGTTCGGCGAGAACCATAGTAGTTTTATAGGTAAAAATAAAAACATTAATTTCTAAAATTATACTTATTATCGTAAAATTTTATTCAACATTAATACATTAACATACATTTAAAAATATTTAATAAAGAAAATAATAAAAATTAACATAAGAAAACTTACATAAAAAATATACAAATAACCACAGCCTATTGGATCGCAGACCAGTTTGAGTTTGGTTTGTTATGTAACGAAAATAAAGTACTATTTTATGTGTGGACTATGTACTTACAGGGTACATACAATTTAAAAGGACAATAGGCAAAAATAATTATTCTGAGCTGGTCTTGGAACCAATAACAACCAAATACGTATCTCCTTACTGGGAGTTGTTTTTTTGGTATTATTGGTCCTTGTGAACTTGTATAATACTTTAGCCAATCCTTTAACGGCGACTACGAATAGCATCGATTAAATTTCTGATTCCATTGAATTTTCAGATACCTCGTTATACTGTTATGTCGAATTATTCCCCATAAAAAATCTCGTAATGTTATTTTTATGTCCAGGCAAATGCAATTCTATATCGATTCTACTATTCGTAGTTCTGAAACGGGAAGCATAGGAATGCTCTCAAAGACTTATGACTGTGTAAAGAATAACATTAACTTTTTCCGATCGTTAAGTGACCTTTAAGAATAAACAGAAATTAAAAATATATTTACAATTAGCCTTAAATAGCAAAGGATATAACGATAATATAAACTTTAATATACAATCACATAAATATTTAAATCAGAGTTAAATCTATCAAACTACAACACTATACAAGCAACATGATTGGAGCTCCCGAATTCTTAATATTATTAACTTTAAGACATTTAAGAAAAGCTTATGCCGTCCAAATTGAGGTATTTTTATTACAATGGTATGTATTGTATTACCTAAATATATAGCATTTTTTATGTCCAAAAATTTATTTTATAAAAATATCATGAAACTTTCGTATGTTTCGTAACCTACCACAAAAGAAGGAAAGATAGCGGAGACGCCATAAAGTAAGTAGGTCAGGCGCCTTCTTGTAGGTCAAGCAACGTACGGTAGGCGTGATCAGTTACTGGAACTATACTCCATTCAAAATAACATTAGAAATTTAAGTAAACCTTTTTTACTGTTTGTCCAACCGATTTTGACTTCTATTCCGTAGACAAAAGAACGGAATTGAAAGCAAAATAGTGGTTACAATACCAAGTATTTACTGCAGCCGCCATTAATCATACTACTAACGCAATAGAAGTCAAAATCGGTTGAACAAACAGTAAAAAAGGTTTACTTAAATTTCTAATGTTATTTTAAATGGAGTATATGTAGGTAACTAAAGTTCGAGCTCCTGGCGAAATCAAAACCGATCTGTCAAAGATTGGTCTTGACTGATTGGTGATTTTATAATGAAAATAATGGGAGGGTTCCATAGAGGGCGTGTAAGAGCGCAGCTATTAACGTACCCCGTCCCTCGAACACCTTGGCGCGCTACTTTCTGAGGAGATTTTGCGTTATGACATCTCCGCTAGTCATTTTGTTCTCCATGTAACCTTTCAATATTTAGTATGTGAAAAACGAAAACTAAATTAGAATTTACGAAACAGACTGATTTTCTTACGATTTTCAGCTCGGCTCGTACACATCAAATCAAAAATAAAGACTCGCAAAGCAGTTTTGTGTACAAGCCCTTATACTCCACAAAAAACAATATCCTTAAAATTTTGAATAATTCTAGATTTATCGAAACTAAGGCAGTAGTATTTATGAAAACCAGACACTACTTAGTTACATGGCGACCAAAATCTGGTTCTTGAATATAATATGCTTAAGTATCTAATCTATTTATCTAAATTGACTTAAATGGATGAATTTTAAAATGTTGCTTGATATGAAATATATAATTTTTAAATATTGGCAGCGTTCACACCATTTACGCATGCTGGGTACTGGTTTTCCTTTCACCTCATTTATTTTTTTAACATTTAGTCCCTGGATAAACTTATCTACTTACATTCAGTGCGTTTTGATGTGAAAACTTCCTTGAAATGGGTACAAAGTATTATAAATATTTTATCTTCTACATACAATCTAGTTATTTTGCAGATCATTCGTATCGTACCACACATTTCCACTAGTAAATTAATCAGTTTCAAAACTATATGTTGTGAGCGTTTTCACAATAGCGGATTTTACCGCAAGTATATGCACACTCAGTTTAGACCAATAACATTTCAAAAATATTGCGTCCAATTGAAAGACTTTTAATACATATTTTACGTTTTGATGAAGTAGGTAGTGGAAACGGAGTTTTAATTTACTTATATTTTATAAAAAAGCAGTCACATAAAAATATTATTCCAATCTACTAATTAGTTATAAAGTATATAAGAAGATTAACTCCATTAGAGGCAAGTGATTAAATGTTGTCTTACGCCTATATTATCAACGAGCCTTCTATCGGCAGATTTGGTTACTGAAGATAGATTTTGCAATACAAAGTGTTGTGTGACCGAACATTAGGACAAAATCCTGTACTTACATTAAACAAATTAACAAAATTGTCGTTTTGTTCGTAATAAATAACTGGCGTTTATAATAGAATTGTTGCCAAAATCGAGTCAAATGATACAAGTTGATTGCAAATCAACGTTATATTCAGTCATCGTACTACATCACGTATCTATACGTAAATATAAAGTATTATATACCCTTTCCATTTTAATAAGAAATATTAAAAATATGTAGTTATTTTTTACGATTACAGAAAAATATTGAAAATTAGTTATACAATGAATTCAATGCATACATGCTTAACACTAATTGGTGCACTAAAATGTAATGATACTTCTATATTCAAGACTTTTTCAAGAAACATTTATGTGTTTCCTTCAGTGGTTTCCTTGAGTTATTGACATGGCTGTGGATTAACCAACTTAGTGTATTCTGGTGATATGGGGCACATATCATTGTGAAATTTATTCATTCCTGTTAATATTTACGTTAATTTTGTGAATGTTTATTTAGACAAACAAATACCCTTGCCAGCCAAATAATTTTTGGCATTCAAAATGACAGTAATAACTTATTGCGAATATAATTTTCCGATATGTTATAATAACTATTAAAAGTTCATTAACATGTCAATAATTAAAAAGTATAAAATAGCTAAGCCATGCTTTCTATTTTTAAAATACATTTAAGAATGTATATTGTGCCGTCATATTTACTTACACTATTACACATTTATTATAATAAACATTTACATGATTTTAAATACGGTTTCGCAAACCCATCTAGGTATTTAAATGATAGAATATTTCATACATCTAGGTATTAGATTTATGGAGAAAAATTGTATAAAACTATAATGATTATTTATGTCATACACATATAAATCACTACTTTCCCATTCAATATAATTACATATTTAAATAGTTGACACACAGCAAAAATGCTAAAGAAAAATAATACAGTGTATAAGATTTTTTTCATATGTATTTGCAAACATGTAAAATTAAATAAAGGAATGTAAAAAAGTTATTTGATTTTTCTCACTTATAAAGCACATCTTCATCATATTATACATACATATCGGTAATTCCTGACTAGATTCACTTTTAAATATATACCCAAGTGCACATCACTGTGTGATCCTTAACTGTATTATTTTTCACAAATGGTACACATGTGATTTATTTGTGTAATTTTTTATCATATAAGTAAGCCCTATTAGCGTTTAAATTAACTGAATGCAATTAAGATGCTGTCAGTGTTTACTACTAACATGATGTAAGTTAGCCTTAACAATAACTTATAAAATATAAATGACACTGACACCTAAATCATGGCGTAATCATATAGACGAGGAGTACATTAGTACTCCCCCTAGTTGCCTTGTAAAGCTTCTAATGACTAAATCTACTTCGATACCATACAAAAATAAAATTGTCTTAGACAATAAAGCTTTTATATGATAGACATAAACTCTCTTCTCTAAATAACTTTGGAGGTACATTGAACAGCCTTTCGTTTTTTTACTCACATCTGAATTTGTTTGTGTTTAGTATTTATATGTCATTTAATCCACCATTATTTTGTCCTGCTCTGACTTTGTCCAGTACTTTGTTGACGAATTCTGAAGTTTTGCCTGCTATTTTTATCTCTGTAAAAAAATAGATTTTTGTTATCCACAAGATAAGGAATGGCCTTGGTCTGTGCATTTGTTTAGGTTTCATGATTAAACTACATTCTGACGAAAGAGCAAGCTACAATAACAAACCAGTACATACATTATTATCACAATGATAGAAGAACTAATTCAAATCTGATGATAATTTGATTCCAACAAGAATTTAAAATAGTAAGGACATTACTAAAAATACAATTTTACCTGTGGCTGTATTAACTATGCTCGTCACATGTGAGTTCCAGTCAACGTTATTCTGAGAGTTAGTCACTCGGCTGCTCACAACTTGTTTCATTTGTGCTATGCCATTCATAAGACGCCCTGAAGTGAAAATAATTATGGATATGTATAACAAAAAATAACAATCTAGTAATAATACATGACTTTCAACATGGAGGAATTTGTTTTAGATACTTTTAGGATGAGTTGCACCATTTAACTATAACAATAACCAAACCCTAACCAGAAGTGTACTAGTTAGTCACCATTGATCATATCAGCGATTTGACTACTGAAAATGGATTGCTATCATTATAGTTTAATAGTGCAACATTATGTCTTGTAAATTGCACCTTGAATTAGAAAACACATAATATGTTTATGTGTATTAGAAAACACATATTATGCAATATTGTGAAATAATAGTAAAAAAAGATTTCACCATAATGTTAATAAAGAAGGTAACATAGTATGTGTTTTGCTCAAAATAAAAGATCACACCATTATATTAAAAGTCACTTCTGTTCACCACAAAAACATCTTTGGTTTAGTATCTGAAAAATGAAACATGACTTACTGTGTTCCTGCTCCAAGCCATGTAGTTTTAATTTATTTGCCTCATGTTGTGCCTTTTTCTTCAGTCTGCATGCCCGTGATGCCAGTTTATTTTTCTCTTTCCTCGTTTTTGGTCTAACATTGAATGGCAGCTCACTGACAGGTATCATATCATTTATTACTTTGCCCAAGTTATCTAGTTCTTTACCGATTAAATACAATTTTCTTGGATTTGGAGTAAGATCATTTCCATCTCCTTTCCTGGCTTTTCCGCTGTAAATTATATTAATTTATGAAGAACCAATAAAAAACTTAATTTAACATACAAAACGAAAAATCTCTTACCTATGTTTGATACCCCTAACACTGCAACTGGGACTGAATACCGGATCAGTTACTGAATTTAGAACATGTGGGTCCTCAGATTTATTCTTCAGTATAAGTCTCTGACCCTTCGGACCTTTAGCTTGAACATTGTATTGCCAGAAAAATCTCTCTTTCTTTGAACTGTGACGAGACTGTTTGCCTTCTGTTTCATCATTTGACTCTGTAATTAGGATAATGAATAATAATGATAAATTAATTAAGTGTGTTCAATATCATTACACTGCCATCTAGTGGCAAATAGCGGAAACTAACCTACGGCGTGAACATCGTAACATCGTGCAACCGCACCGCGAGTGGGCAGCACCGTCGCAACCAACTTCACTTCGCTTGACAAATTCATGTAAAAACGTGTGTGTCGTTTACGTTTACCAAAACTTTATTGTAATTTTAAGAAATATAGAACGTTTAATTTCAAAAGGACAATAAAGTACTTCATTGAAGACGTCCCTGCCCTCCATCGCATAGGAACTTGGGGAACGATTGAAGATTCTGGTCCTTGACGAGACGGATTTGCGAAGAACCACGCGACCACGTGGAGCGTCTTAGAAAAAGGCAGTGGAGAAGAGGATTGTCCAGGATTGTCGGCGAGTCGCATCCGGTCAGGTCGCAAAACCCATCCTTCTCCTCCCTGTCCGACAATTTGCGTTAATATCGTTATTTTCGTGTTTTAGTCGTTGTGCTGTGCGGCGCGGCGCCGGGGTGGTGCTGAGCGGGAAACTGTAAGTACTCTTGCTTTCCATAGCCTTCCAAAATGAGTGACGATGAGGCAAATAAAGTGATCGCTGACTTGAAAAAGCAGCGAGGCACGTTGAAAGGCAGGCTTACGTTATTCGAGAAATATATTTCTAAATTAGAGAAATTGTCATTAACTCCAACTATTTTAACTGAATTAGAATTACGAATAGAGTCTACTTGCACTATTTTTCAAAATTTTAATGACATTCAAAATAAAATTGAGCAGTTAGTAGATGAAACCGATTTATTTGAACAATTAGAATACCGTGAATCTTTTGAACAACAATATTTTTCAATCATGGCGGACGCGAAGTGCTTGAAACCTAAAAATAATGAACAATCTGAATCCATTTCTCCTAAAATAAATCCTGTACCTATTAAGTTGCCAGTAATAAAGCTTCCTGCCTTTGATGGTTCATTTGATCAGTGGTTGGAGTATAGGAACTCGTACCTCACTATGATACACACTCGAGAAGATCTTAATGATATACAGAAGTTTCATTATTTAAAATCGTCTCTCAGTGGTTCTGCCTCTCAAGTAATTAGTGCATTAGAATTCACTGCTCCGAACTACTCTCACGCATGGGATTTGCTGGAGAATAGGTTTCACAACAACCGCTTACTGATACAAAATCACATAAAGGCATTATTTACCACACAACCACTTCAAAGCGAGTCATATATTCTAATTAGAAAGCTAATAGATTCAACTTTGCGTAATTTGCGAGCACTAAAATCACTTAATGAACCGACCGATGCTTGGGACACGTTAATCGTTTATCTTATAGTTTCTAAGCTCGATCAGTCCACGGAACGCGAGTGGGAAACCCATAAAGGTACCCTTGTATCTAAAAACGATTCAAATAATATTAAATTAGATGATCTATTAGAATTTCTCAGAAACCGTGCGGATATGTTGGAATTGATAAAATCAAATAATAGTAAAAGTGTTCCTTCGTTTAAGCACAATAATAATGATTCCATTAAGTCAAATTCCAATCAAAACAAAAGATACTTCAATAAATCAAACAATATAAACTCGCAGCCTACCACACATTCATACGTAAGTAATACAAATCCAAATAAATACAACTCGGGTAATAATAACAAACGACGTGTTTGTGTGGACTGCGGCGGAGACCATTATTTGTATTTATGTCCGAAATTTTTAAATTTATCCGTGCAAGAAAGATACGTAATTGTGCAAAATAATAAGCTTTGTCAAAATTGTATTCGTTCTGATAATCACTCGCCAACTGAATGTTCATATGGTCCATGTAAATTATGCAATAATAACCATAATACGTTACTTCATAAAAATAATACTTCTAGTGCCGTAACCCCGTCTATTTCGCATCCGTCGCCGAGCGCGAGCAAATCAGCTGACGCGCAAGTACATTCCGAGCGCAATGTACTCGCGTGCAGCGCGGCTGCGGTACAGCCCGTTTTGTTGTCGACAGCACTAATCGAGATTCCCGATTCGAGTAATAATTATCACACAGTGAAGGCACTTCTTGACAACGGTAGTCAGAATTGTTTTATCACAGAATCGTTATGTAACCGTTTACAATTACCTATGATACAGTCCACGCTTCATATCACGGGTGTAGGACAAAGCGTTTCGAATAGTTCTCACACCTGCAAGGTTAACTTTCGTTCTAAAGTTAATGATTTTAATACAACCATACAGTGTTGGGTGCTGCCGCGTATTACATCAAAGTTACCTTCGTTAGACGTTCAAGGTCAATGCATACAGCTACCTAAACATATTTCGCTCGCGGACCCCACGTTTAGCGTTCCTTCGGACATCGATGTTCTTTTAGGAGCAGATATATTTTGGGATCTGTTGAATAACGATAAAATTAAGCTTAGCAGTGGTCCATATCTGTACGATTCGAAATTAGGATGGATTATCTCGGGCCCACTTTGTAATAATCATTCGTTTAATTCTAAAAGAGTACAATGTAATTTCGTTCAAATTGATACTCAATTGCAAAAATTCTGGGAGTTAGAAGAATTGTCTGACTTACCGAATACTATGTCGAAAGATGATCGTTATTGTGAAAAATTATTTACAGAAACTACAAAACGTGATGAACACGGTAGATTTTCCGTTCGCATTCCATTAAAGGAGTCACCCGAGTCGTTAGGTGATTCATACACTATGGCAAAAAATCGTTTTTTATCTCTCGAAAGAAAGTTAGATCGTTTACCTGACTATAAAAAACTTTATTGTGAATTTCTTCGCGAATATGAGGCACTTGGTCACATGACCCCAGTTGCATCAAAGGATATTTCTGATATTTTAAGTAAACCGCATTACATACTACCTCATCACGGTGTTTACCGAGAGGATAGTGTTACTACGAAATTACGCGTTGTTTTCGACGCGAGCGCGAGTACGTCGAACAATAAATCGTTAAATAATATTCAGCATGCAGGACCTCCATTACAAAATGATATTTTTTCTATTTTACTTAGATTGAGGCAATATCAATACGTAGCTTGCGCAGACATTCAAGCATTCTTCAGACAGATTTTATTACAACCGGATCAACGTAACTTACAGTTGATATTATGGCGGGAAAATCGAGACTTACCTTTGCAATTATATAGTTTAAACACAGTGACATACGGCACTGCGTCGGCTCCTTTTCTCAGTATGCGATGCTTAAAACAATTAGCGTTAGAATCTGATGATGATTTAGTTGCTAGGACAATTAATAATGACTTCTTCGTCGACGATTTGGTAACAGGGGGCAATGACCTCCATTCATTGATGCAGTTATGTAATAAAATTTCCGCTTTATTAAAACAGGGTTGCTTTCCGTTACACAAGTGGACGTTTAGTCATGACGTGTCTCATGAGAATTATAAAGACTTAAACATCGGTGATAATCATCTGTCTAAAACTTTAGGCTTAGGTTGGTGTACGGACAGTGATGAGTTTTATTTTAAAACAAAAATTACACATAGTGATACAGTAGTTACAAAACGCATAATGTTATCAACCACTGCGCAAGTATATGATCCTTTAGGTTTGTTAGCGCCTGTAGTAATTAGAGCTAAATCATTATTACAAAAGTTATGGTTACAAAAATTAGATTGGGACGATGAAGTTCCCGATAACATTGCAACTACATGGCATAAGTTTCTTTCCGATTTACAGCATTTACGCGATATCAAAATACCTCGTTACATTATTAGTGGAAATTACATAGAACTTCACATATTTACTGACGCGTCGCAAAATGCCTACGGAGCGTGCGCCTACGTTAGGTCGTGTCATGATAATTGTGAAAGTACTACACCTATGTCAGTTCATTTAATATGTGCTAAAGGTAAATTGGCGCCGATAAAGTCAGTTAGCATTCCTAGGCTTGAGCTATGCGGAGCCTTTTTAGGTGCAAACCTATATAACAAAATAAAAAAGTCTTTACGTTTAACTTTTAATAAAGTTTATTTTTGGACCGATTCGACTATCGTTCAAGGGTGGTTACGTATGTCACCGCATCTACTAAAAACTTTTGTGCAAAATCGCGTTGTACAAATTAATGAATTAACGTGTGATACAATTTGGCGGCATGTAAAGGGTACCGAGAACCCTGCGGATATTATAACGCGCGGTGCTACGCTAGACACTTTAAAGTATGATAATAATAATACTTGGTGGTGTGGCCCTGCGTTCTTACGAGAACCTAGAGTTATGTGGCCAAAAACTAACAATAACGAATTGTCATGCGTTGACTTACCTGAAACTAAACCTGATTCTATTAATTTACATTCCATTCAAGTTGTTCCATTATTTGATTTTGAACGCTTTTCGTCATTCATTAAACTACAAAGAGTTTGTGCATATTTATTGCGTTTTTTAAATAATGCGCGAGCGGCGACGCGCGGCGGCACGTGTATGCGTAAAACCGGTCCGTTATCTGTGGACGAGCTGCAGCGATCGCTCGAAACGTTGACGCGCTTTGTTCAACAACAATCATTTAGTGAGCAATATCATAAATTACTACATAAGTTACCGTTAAATATAAATAAAAATAGTACAAACAAATTATTATACAATAAAATATCGGGTTTAAATATTTTCTTAGATAAAGCTAATATAATACGTGTAGGTGGTAGGCTATCTAACGCGGTTGAATTTAATTATGATAAAAAACATCCCGTATTGTTAAGTAGTAAACACCGGTTTTCAAGGTTGTTGTGTGAGTATGAACACAAACGACTACTTCACGCTGGACCTCAACTTTTAGTATATTCCATGCGTGAAAGGTGGTGGATTTTAGGAGCTCGCAACTTAGCTAGACAGGTAGTACATAATTGTGTCATATGTAAACGCATGAGAGGGCGGACGTTGACCCCTCTGATGGGTAATTTACCTTCTGAAAGATTAGAGCCTAGTTTTCCATTCATGCAGTGTGGAGTAGACTATGCCGGACCACTGAACATATTGGACCGCAGAGGCAGAGGTGCCAAGCTTATAAAAGCATATATTTGTTTATTTGTTTGTTTTACGACTCGAGCCATTCACTTAGAATTAGTAGGCAGTTTAAGCACACAGGATTATATTTTAGCATTAAAACGTTTCATAGCACGTCGTGGCAAGCCATATCAAATATTTTCAGACAACGGTAAAAATTTTGTTGGTGCTGAAAAGGAGTTGTCAATAATTTTTAATAATACTAATGATATTTGTGATTTCCTTAGTAATAATCAAATTCGTTTAACGTTTATTCCACCTTATAGTCCTCATTTTGGCGGGTTGTGGGAGGCAGGGGTCAAGTCCTGCAAGTACCATTTACGGCGGGTGCTGGGCAATGCCAAACTAACTCGCGAGGAGTTCGAAACGGTATTAACGCAAATTGAAGCCGTTCTGAACTCCCGCCCCTTGTCCCCTCTGTCCTCAGACTCGAACGATTTCCTTCCACTCACTCCAGCGCACTTCCTGATCGGCCGACCGCTGACTGCGCCCATCTGCGAGAACCTGACGACGATCGAGCCTGCGAGACTGGGACGCTACGACCGCGTGGAGCAACTCCGACAACATTTTTGGCAACGATGGTCAAAAGAATATGTTTCAGAGCTCCAAACTCGAACTAAGTGGAAGGTCAACAGTGAGGACATAACACCAGATAGCTTGGTTCTTATAAAGGAGGAGAATGTTCCACCACTCAAATGGAAACTGGGACGAGTCATGCAAGTATTCCCGGGAGCTGATGGAATATCTCGTGTAGCTGAAATCCGTACAGCGCACGGCATCATACGGCGATCGTTCGCTAAGATCTGCCCTTTACATCCACAATAATCAAGAGGCTTCAGCGACAACTGCTACTTTATGTTGGAAGACTACACCCAGGTGCTTCCAAGGCGGCCGGCATGTTCAATATCATTACACTGCCATCTAGTGGCAAATAGCGGAAACTAACCTACGGCGTGAACATCGTAACATCGTGCAACCGCACCGCGAGTGGGCAGCACCGTCGCAACCAACTTCACTTCGCTTGACAAATTCATGTAAAAACGTGTGTGTCGTTTACGTTTACCAAAACTTTATTGTAATTTTAAGAAATATAGAACGTTTAATTTCAAAAGGACAATAAAGTACTTCATTGAAGACGTCCCTGCCCTCCATCGCATAGGAACTTGGGGAACGATTGAAGAAAGTGACATGTTTATAATCTGCCTAGCCTTTTCCCAACCATGTTGGGGTCAGCCTCCAGTCTAAATAGATGTAGGTGAGGACACGTGTTTATTAAATAATTCAATAAGCAAGCCGACCCCAAATGACTTGGGAACAGGGCAGGAAGATGATGATGAATAAGCATGTTTATAAATTAGTGAAATAACTCTTATGACTTACCATCAGAAGATAAATCTTCATATCTATCACTGTCTTCATCTGTCTCAACATCACGGTCCTCTTCATCTTGTGAGAAGTCAACGGTGCCAGGACTGAGAAGCCCTCCAGAAAGGGATGATGCAGATCCTGCTTCAGCCAATGAGCTTGTAGACAACAGATGTTTACGGGGCTCTCTACGCTGCCAGATCTAGAAAGTACATTATTTATAAGTGACATTACATATTATACCAATCGAATTCTACATTTAATGAATGTAAAACAGTGTTAACATAATGTTGATGCACTGTTGAACATGATCTGTTGTTTTTTAAATTAACTATCAATTAAGATAATTTCTTAAACACAGTCAGTTACTTAATTTTACTAATACACTGGGTTTTAATTTATTATGCAAGAAGATTACTTCTGATGTTTAAAATTGTTACGATTTTATAGAATATTTTTAGTGTTTATTATCACAAATAATTTAAAATAAAATAATGTGTGTATATCAACTAACCTGTTCCATGGTGAGGTGTGTAGGTGCAGATGAAGAGAGTTGAGTTTGCTGAGGTTTTACACTCGTTGGGTATGGCGGCAGCACAGTGGATGCTGGGACTGACTGCCCTAGAGCTATCTCACCACTGTACCCATCCATCCTTAGCAGCAATTCTGGCAACTGGTTCATAGGCTGAGCAAAACTTGATGAAGCTGAGCTGTGTTGACTTGCAGGTGAAAATGCTAGCTGGGCACGACTATAAGGACTGCAAGGGCTCTCTGAAGGCATTATGTTATTCGGCTGAATTGTGATCGGGCCACGGCGTGAACCACTCATTGCTCCACCAATCTGTATGCAATAACCACTCTCTTCAGGCAGTAAAAGATCATCAAAATTCAAATCATCCAGTAATGTATCTGGATTTGCATTTAACTCAGCCAGTGTAGGTCCGCCTATAAGATCAGCTTTATCAACTTGAAAAATATCCTCATCATCCATTTTAAAACTATCCACTTTAGATGTGCTGTCAGTTTCAAACACCAGCTTGTTGTATGACAAATTGGACATATTGTAGGAGCCAACCAGATTGTCTTGTAGACACAAATCGAGCTCAGTGTTGAAGTCCCCTATATCAAAACGGCGCTGCGGGATGGGCACAGAAGCTGACATCGTGCCCATCTCTATCGGTGACTCCTGTTTAATCTCTACACCTGGCTCGAGAAGAAAATCATGTGTGTAAATAGAATCCGACATCGCACGTGTTTGTGACCAGTGACCTTGACGTATAATAGTCTTGTTGATAGAGATTGGCGCACGCGTCTTACGTCTCTATCGATTTATTCTCAGCGAAACCCACGTGTTGTGATTATTTCCCCAGTCCTATTCTATAACAAAATCTAATAAGAAATTCGTGATTAACTTATCGTATCTTTTAATCTTATATACTTTTAAATATCTCATCCTTCAGTTACATAACTGTAACAAAACACAACCCTCTAAACAAAATTTGTAAGCAACACTTGATATTCACAATGACTTTCGATATCGAAATTAGACAAACAATAGTCTCGATCAAATAAGAAGCTTCACCGTGAATTGTTCCAATAACACTTGTTATTTGAGTTTCACACTATATCAGTAATGAAATTCAAGATGATTTCACTAAATTCAATTGATAGAATAGCCACAATAACAAAAACACTGCTGAGCTATACGAAGTAAACAAAGATTTTATTATTATTATTCAGCAAATTCAAAGGTCATTGAAGCGAGAAAACCATATACGATATTTAGAAGTGTGAAAGAGATATATGGTTTTCTTTCAAATTCTAGCGAGACGGAAGTGGAAAGGATCCGCGAGCTAGGGACGTATTTTCTTACTATTTTGTTTGTCTATGGTAATATAATTCGACTCTATTTTTGGAAGGCTTTTTAAATGAAATGTTATAGTCGAAAGTCTTGTTTTTCTTGTAATGACTTAAACATTAAATTAAAACTCAATAATATTTGTTTTGTTTTAACCAAACGTTTTCTTTGACTGAAGTATTATATGCTTCTACTCGACTCTTGATAGAGAAACTAAATATAAATAAAAATACGGACAAAAAGTTAGAAAATCAGGTAAGATTTGAGAAGAGAAAAGATTTGCGAAAAATAATTGAAATAAATTGTAACAGTTAAAAGATAAATTATCATACCTACTTCGTCAAGTAGGTCATTAAGGACTAGAATAAGAATGGACTGAATGGTTGGATGAGCAAAAAGCATCATGATGCACCACAGAGCTTAATTTTTTTTCTGTGAAGGTCTGAAGGACAAAGATGAAAGATGTCGTAACCAGCTGAACGTCAAAAGTGCAGTGACAATACTGACAAAATAATACAAGTATTATTCAATTTTCAATATTATGGGCGACGAAAACTTAAATTCTAGTAAAAAATGTGATACCAATAAGTGTAATATCCTTATTATTGGAGCCGGCATGGCTGGCTTGTCTGCCGCCAATTATCTTCATAAAAATGGCATGGAAGACTTTATAATTTTAGAAGCTAGAAAACGTATCGGTGGTCGTATCATTTCCATACCTATGAAAAATCAGAATGTAGAGCTAGGAGCCAATTGGATTCATGGAGTACTAGGTAATCCAATTTTTGAAATAGCAATGGCTAACAACCTTGTAAATATTATAAACATACCTAAACCCCATAAGGTTATAGCAGCAACAGAGGATGGGAAGCAGGTACCTTTTGGAGTACTTCACGAGATACACGAAGCTTATGTGTGCTTTCTACGGCGATGCGAGGAGTACTTCCTCTGTCAATATTTACCGCCTCCAGACATTCACAGTGTCGGTGAACACATCAATTTAGAAGCCACCATATATCTAGAACGTCTACCATCGTCGGAAGAGAAAAAGTTACGAAGATTAATATTTGATTGCCTACTGAAAAGAGAAACATGTATATCTGGTTGTAACAGCATGGATGAGATAGATCTCCTGGAGTTGGGAAGCTACACTGAGCTACAAGGTGGAAATATCATGATACCATCAGGCTATAGCTCTATATTAGAACCACTCACAAAAAATATTGCACCTGACAAAATACTAAAAGATCATGCTGTAAAAAAGATAATTTGGGATTCAAATGAGCATAGCTCACAGAGACCTCTTGAGGACTTAGGTGAAGAATCTGAAGACTCTGACCAGACAGTAATTGAAGACATTTCTAAATCATCATCTGACAAGACTATGAATCCTGGTGAAGGCACATCCTTCACAGACGTCACACGAAAACCAAAGAAAAAGTTCCCTAACTATGTTGAAGTAGTATGTGAGAATGGAAAATCTTACTATGCTAATCATGTGATATGTACTATTCCCCTGGGTGTTCTAAAAGACAATGCTACCAATTTGTTTGAACCCTCTTTACCACAATATAAGATGGAATCACTGGAAAGATTATTATTTAGTACTGTAGATAAAATTTTCTTAGAATATGATAGACCATTTCTAAATCCTGAAATCACTGAGATTATGTTACTTTGGGAGAATACAACTACACCTGAAGATATATCAGATTCATGGTATAAGAAGATATACTCATTTAGCAAAGTATCAGAAACCCTGTTACTAGGCTGGCTGTCAGGGAAGGAAGCTGATTATATGGAAACACTTTCAAATGAGGAAATCTCTACTACTTGCACAAAAATTCTGAGAAAATTCTTGAATGATCCATTTATTCCTGAACCTCAGAAATGTGTTTGGTTAGTGTTTTACTAAATTAAATCCGATTTATGTTTTACTATTGTTTATTTGATAAATGATTGTTAAATTTCAGCACAAGTTGGAGGAAACAGCCATTTACGAGAGGATCATATACTGCAATAGGTGTGGGGGCTAGTCAGAGTGATATTGAAAGTTTAGCTCAACCCCTGTTCAGAAATGTACATGATAAAAAGGTAAATCTTAGTTATTCTCACAGAATTCAGTGTGCGTTCGCGCAGCGGAATGTTGTTGAATTTAAAGATTTTAATTATGCAGATAATTAGTGTAAGACGTCCTATAATTGTGTATGGTAAATAAAAATTTGTGTATGCAGCCATTGTGGAGAAATTCACCAAAAACAGATTCCGCTGGGCGAACGTTGGCGAACGTTGTCCTGGCGGAACTTTTTTTAATCCATAGACTTTAGAAGAAAAGAGATGTGTCCGAAAATTAGTGTGTATTTGTGTATAATTGATTATGTATGAATGAAATCAGTGCATGCATAAACTTCGGAGAAATTCAAGTTTCCGCTACGCGAACGTTTGGCCATTAGCTAGTTTTCATATAAAGCGCTTACATAGAGAGCTGTAGATTTTTACATACGTTGTTTTGAATTTGTTTATATTTGTTTAAAAAACAGATTTAGAAAAAGTCGTAGGGTTTAAAAGATAAAAATATAAACGTAAAATACACTTATTAGGTCTTAGTTCTTAAAGTATGCAGTTTGGGGTCTAGATTTTCACGTTTACACAAACCTTGTAAGTGTCTCCAACATGTTGCCAAGTATCAATGATGTTCCGTTAGTAATTAAAAAGTTATAGGATATTTTACCATGAACAGATCACTGTTTACAAAGCAGTCGAATATCACGACGTTCTAAAGGAATTGAATGGTAAAATGTATGCCAATAATTAGTTAAATCATTCAACTATTCACTTGCAAAATTTCATGTCATTAAATTCAGTAATTAAAGAAAGACAATTATAATACTGACGGAGCATCGAAACCCTACATAATCCGACCAAGTTCGGATAGCTACAAAAAAGCGGCCGTGCCATATGTCTAAGCAACGTTCTTAACTTGGAAGCTTAGTATTTATTAATATGGTACAGTTGCGTACACAAGCGTTAGGAAAAAATAAAACAATTGTATTTCTTGATTGCAAAATATTGTTATTATAATAATGCCACTATCTACGATAAAAATAAATCTTCAATTAACAAGTACTTCTCTATTTAAATATCCGTGTACAAAAATATTTTTATTATTATTACTTACATAAATTACTTGACTACGTGATTAAAAATAACGTTAATAAACGTTACGTATTTTAACTAAAATGTCGTTGATAGTGGCATTATTATAATAACAATATTTTTCATTCAAGAAATGCAATTGTTTTATTTTTTCCTAACGCTTGTGTACGCAACTGTACCATATTAATAAATATACTAACCTTCCAAGTTAAGAACGTTGCTTAGACATATGGCACTGCCGCTTTTTTGTAGCTATCCGAACTTGGTCGGATTATGTAGGGTTTCGATGCTCCGTCAGTATTATAATTGTCTTTCTTTAATTACTGAATTTAATGACATGAAATTTTGCAAGTGAATAGTTGAATGATTTAACTAATTATTGGCATACATTTTACCATTCAATTCCTTTAGAACGTCGTGATATTCGACTGCTTTGTAAACAGTGATCTGTTCATGGTAAAATATCCTATAACTTTTTAATTACTAACGGAACATCATTGATACTTGGCAACATGTTGGAGACACTTACAAGGTTTGTGTAAACGTGAAAATCTAGACCCCAAACTGCATACTTTAAGAACTAAGACCTAATAAGTGTATTTTACGTTTATATTTTTATCTTTTAAACCCTACGACTTTTTCTAAATCTGTTTTTTAAACAAATATAAACAAATTCAAAACAACGTATGTAAAAATCTACAGCTCTCTATGTAAGCGCTTTATATGAAAACTAGCTAATGGCCAAACGTTCGCGTAGCGGAAACTTGAATTTCTCCGAAGTTTATGCATGCACTGATTTCATTCATACATAATCAATTATACACAAATACACACTAATTTTCGGACACATCTCTTTTCTTCTAAAGTCTATGGATTAAAAAAAGTTCCGCCAGGACAACGTTCGCCAACGTTCGCCCAGCGGAATCTGTTTTTGGTGAATTTCTCCACAATGGCTGCATACACAAATTTTTATTTACCATACACAATTATAGGACGTCTTACACTAATTATCTGCATAATTAAAATCTTTAAATTCAACAACATTCCGCTGCGCGAACGCACACCAGAATTCAAGCTATTTTTCATAGATATCTGTAATAATCAACATAATACATGTTCTAACATTAATGGAACTGTGGGATAGCTATAAAGGAAAATATTGCTGATGAATTATTATTATGTATTAAGTACTTAGCTAAAAAGTACATGGAAATAATTTTCTATAATTTCTATCTACATCTTTTATCACTTATTTGTAACATTCCTATCTCAGATAACATTATAAGTAAAAAATATGTTTAGGTAGGTTCAATCTGTCTACTACTTTAGATAAGCAATGATAAATAATTGTTAATTCATGTAAGAAGTGTGTACAATTTTAGAGGATGAGAGAGACATTATTTCTATAAGGGAACAAATATAATGACCACCATAAAATGCTTTGACAAAACACACTCTTATCGCACTGTTTAGAGGCATGCAATGCAATAGACAATTTTCCACCTTAGTGCAGGAAAAAGATCCCCATAATGTTATTACATTTATTGTATCAGGCCGAACAGATTATTTTGGAGTCAATTTACTTAAACAGGATAGCAAGATGTAAAAGCTTTGGTTATCATTTTATATTAAAACGCTGGTATAATTTTGATGATCATTCACTACTTTTGGTGATCATTTACTACTTTTGGGATAACAATGATTTATTTGGACTCATTTTGCTTAAATAGGATAGCAGAATGTAAAAACTTTGGTTATCATTTTAATTTAAAATGGTGGTTTAATTTTGGTGATCATTTACTATTTTTGGCTTACGCATGATTTATTTTGGAGTAATTTCACTTAAATAGGATAGCAAAGTGTTAAAACTTTGGTTATCATTTTGCATTAAAATGCGAGTTTCATTTTGGTGATCATTTACTATTTTTGTCTGCTATTTGTTACTATTTCTGGTGATCAGTTAAACATAAGCCTTTCTATAATGACACTACCTGTTGCTAGGGCCACTGGACCTTTGCTAGGTCTCATACCACCTCTGTTACAAATAAGTTGTGCTAAAAAATGATTTCAAATATGATTCCAGCCTGTTCTGCTCTTTGCTGGAGAGCACACACACAGCAACTTCTACTCGACTGCGCATGGTGCGTATTTATCCGGCCAAGCGGCGGCGCGGCGGTTACTGGCCCCAGACGAACCTGAAGAGAACTTCCTTGAGTGCCCCGGATCGGCTGACCTGAGTTCATGGATACAAGGAATACAGCTTGAGGGCTAGTAATAATACAATGGTATGTAGACATGCTTCATATGCACAGTGCCTAGGTACAATATACTCTCATTGTATTTATCCATTATACATAATTACATGACAGAGGCTTGGCCCATTTTACTTGTAAGAATTGTGATTTTGTTTAATACTGCTTTTATTAGGCAATAGTTTGCTGTTATTATATAGGTAGAAATTTTTCCACCATGAAAATTTTAGTGGATTTATATTATTTATTTCATGTATTAAAACTATGTAATTTATTGTAAAAAAGTAAAATTGTATGTCTGTTCTCTTTAAAGTTCTAAAATTTTGCTTGGGTCTATTTCTGGGACATATAAAATGGGTTCTGAGAGAAATAAAATATTAATGAAGTCTTTAAAGCCAAGTATGGCATTAATTCATACAACATATTAAATTGTGGAAATCATTTGAAAGATGGTCTAAAGGTACAAATGCACAACATTAAATAGTGTATATGTAATTAAAACAGTTGGTTTGATTAATCTACATGTTGTAATTCATACACCAATGCATAAATATATTTTTTTGTTGACAAGGAAAAGGAAGTTGTCATGATTTTAGTTTTATGTCGATTTGTTTTTTATCAAGTGGTCGCATAAATTATTAAGAATAATGATTAATTAGTGTACAATTAATGAAATAAATAATTGTTGTGAAGCATGGTTACCGAAATTTGTTAAGATGACTATAAATTGCCTCAATTTAATTTGATTTCATACTGATAACTTCTGGATATGGTTGAGATTACATTTAAATCAAATTAATTTGTGTTAAACTTTCTGTTCTTGTTATTCAATAATCATGCTAAGAGGATCAAGAAGACTCGCCTGATATATTTTCTTCTCCTGTGGAAAAGAACTATAAATACTGACGAATGGGATAACAATAAAGTTCCGAAAATATGATTCAATTGGGTTCTGCCACCTCACAGCACAGGTCCTTCTTTTTGAGACATACATTTATGTAACCTGTAACGTATATGCTACCTTTCAATAAGATCATTTTTGAACGATTCTGTCTATAAGAGCACAGTAATATGAAATATTATTACCCTGTTAAGGGTGTTATTATTACATGATTACACTCGCAAATATCTTGGCTCAATGTACTGCCAGCAACAAAGGTTTAACTTTATCAAATTACGGGGTATACTGATTGACCAAATGCAAGCATAAAAATCAAAGTGGTTGCAATATTATGGGCAATTCCATTGACTAATTAGTAATACTGAACATAGAAAAAGCAAACTTGGATTAAGATATTTTTGGTAGTGTAGGTAATATAGTTCTCACCAAACTCGATGGCGGCTCAGAAATTGCGAGTCGCAATTTAATTTTCTCGCACAAGTACCTACGCGCATTTGGCTCATGCCCTTCGCGCTCCACCTTAAGTACAACTTTTTTTTTTAATTGCGCTGCGAGTACCTAGTTTGACGATAACCATATCACCACCATACCAAATACACCCTAGTAGAGTAGTTTAAGAGCGCTTTTAACAAGCGGGTATTCCGCGCGGCAATCAATTTTTGAAAGCCAGGCGTAAATGCCATTACCTATTGTAGGCCTAGAAAAACAAATTTAGACTTTCTTTAGGATCTCGATATCCATGGCATAATTAATTTTGTTTCATCCTAGAAGTTTACATTTCTGTTTCTGATGTAGGTAGGTACCTATCTATAATGTAAAAAAATGGTTTAATTAGTTGACGTTCCTTGCCGTTATTCGTGGCTAACGCGTCGTTCTTGTCGACTTTAGCCGATAAGTTTTATAATTCGGCTGTTGTCGAAAGAATAGGATTAAATGAACTTTACCTTCAAATATTAGAACTCTTTTCAATATTTTTGTTTATTAAAGCCCAGTTCTATATATGAATTAGTTTGGATTTGAAACATACCAATGCAAAACCAAATTACTGACACATTATTAAGAAACTACTAAACGAAACCTGCGCCTTGAAATAAGTACCTAGTTTTTCTGAAAGGCAGTTCTAACACATTTTTAGCTTTATGCTAGACCATCATTTAGTTGTTCCATGCGTCTTAAAAAAAGCGCACAATTAGGAGTTAGTTTTGTGCATATTGTGAATAAAATTATACATGCCTATCAGTACCTATATTTAAAAGCCCAGGATTCTAGTCCAGCTGGATTGTAAGAAATAGACGGACCTGAAGATGGTTTTAACTTGCTAATTCATCTTTGTATATGTTATTTACTGTAGCCCGCATAGTGATAACATAGTTAATCTCACATAGGAAAATAAGGATGATTTTATCAGGCTATTAACATTAGAATTGTGCATACTATGTGAGTAAGCAGTGACTATTTGTAAACATTGGTTTTGTTCATCAACATTTAGCATGTCTTTGAGGCAAATCCTAAGACCAAGTGTGGTGTTAAAAGTTCGGAATAAACAACGATCCTAGAATGGTTCTGACTATTACCATTGGGGGATGTTCACCATGTAAATATAACGATAACCGTACAATTGATTGGTACATCTCAAGTATTACTGGAAATTAGGATTACTTAACAATAACATATACCTACCTATGATCGAAATTGAAATGAAAACTTTTTTAGGCGCAGTTAAGTAGTTTTCACATTATGTATATGTAAATAGACAAAATGTTAGTGAACTTTGTTCAAAATGCTGATGGCTAATAAACATGTAGAATGAATTTTGTACTAAGAAGTGTTTACTTCTCCTGTGGCCGTCTTTTAGTACTTTTATCTGTGGTTTATTCATTGTTCCTTAAAATAATATATAAACTGCAGACAAAGTACTCAAAAACCAGCCATTAGTATAGTTAATTTGTGCTAGGTTTTATTTATGACGGCAGGTGCATGCAAGCTAAATTGGCAGATTTAAACTGTACCTAGTATTTGCATACCTACTTACTATGTTATTTAATGCATTTCCAGATTTTAGACTTATTAAATATAATTAGGTTACATTATTCGATTTTTCTAGTCAATGCAATGTTTTTTTTTGTATCGCTTTAATAAATCATCAAATACACAAGATGTTTTATTGATACCTTTATATTAAGTAATAAGCAGTTTTATGTAATAAAAATTTATTATAATATTAGTAATAAACAAAAGAAGCAAAATTATTAAAATAACAAAGTATAATAACATGTAATAAAAAGAATACAAAAAATATATTAATGGCTACATAAAGTAGTTATAAGTTAAATTAAAGCCCTCTAAATATTTATTTAACACCTTTGTTACAATTGTGTTGGGTACAACTTCTATTTGGTCAACATGTTACAGAATGATTTCATTTTATTTTTCTATAAAACAGAATTTACAATATTTACAGTTTGGTATGTTACAGCACTTCGGTTGATGCTGTTAATATTCCTCCGTAATGGAATAGAACATGATTTTTAATCTGATCATAATTATAAATTGGTTTTAAGTAAAATTAAATTATAATAACTATAATTTTATTTCCTGTACATTTTTAATAATACTTTTAGTTCAGCCTGTTACTTATAATAGATAATTATAATCTTTTGGGTTGTCCCTTTTACAAAATTGAGACTTTCATTCCATCAAAGTTAATATTATATGTTTTTGCAATAGATTGGCCAAACAGATCTTTTACCCAATTGCAGGTACTTTACAAAAAGTTAATAACTTTCATATACGTGTGATAATAATACTATGTTAATAAAACCATGGAATGTCACCACTGTTAGATAATTACAGAAAAATACTGAGTAGTACAATACACAACAATTACAAAATAATACAACTTATGCATAACTTCCCAAGACTTCAATGATTTGTGATCTCAAATTATTCATTAACTTTAATCCCTAAGGGACTTTCGAAACATTTCAAACATGAGTGTCATAATTATAATATATTAATTTAATTGAAATATTACAATAACAGATCTATAACAAATGTTACAATAAAATGTTTTCATTGGAATATAAAGTTCATGGGGAACTTACAAATCTAACTGATACCAGATCTAGCAACCTACAATTTACTTAAGTATAAGTAATATTATGTGTCTAAGCCCTATGGACGGATAATCTTCTATCAACTGGTTCAATAATGAGTATTCAACAAATAGTACATTAAAGTAGATGTCATGATTAATTTTCTTAGCTTACAGATAGAAAGTAATAATTTCATTCATATTTTCATAATCATTAAATTTTTATTGCTCAAAACAATCTTCACTTTGAAGGTCAATTTTTTATTTTTAAATGACCAATTTTTATGGAAGTGCATTAGCAGTCAAATCTAAAGAAGGTAATCTATCTGCAAGCATTCATAACAAGGCTAGTTCAAAGACTAACGTACAACATGTAATTCAATCAAAGAATCTTTTGCAGTAATGTTTGTAAGCAACCTTTTTTCATCTTCACGTGACACTTCTTGCCAAACACACTTCCCAATAAGGGGGACCTCTTCCAGGGGTGGTCTAAAGGCTACAAGTAAAGTCAGACAGCAGCCATCAGCTGGTGGGCCATGTTCAATGTTCAACAGACCCAGAGGTCTGTGTTGGCCCACATCAGCACCAAACATTTCTACCATAAACCTTCTCAATGTTGAATGAATACTTTTTCCAGGATTTATCTCACATGTAGGGAAATGAATTGCAGTTTTCTCACTCAATAGTACATGCAATTTGTTTGTACTCCTCTTCTTTATAACTACAATCAATCTTAACAAATCCTTGATATGAGGTATGGGTGCTGGTAAAATATCTCTGTGCCATAGACTATCAGGTTTCCTGTGTTTATATGATTGTGTTTTTTCAATTAGATGCAGAATATCATTTGATCTCAATGAAATTTCTTGAACATTAGAGATCCACTTGGCTTGCAATGATTCTTTGTCTGCTCTGGCAGGTGTTTTTAATTCACCACCTATAACTTCACCAGTTAAAACAAATCTGTACCACATTCCGCCAGCAGTCTCAACTACTAAAAGAGTTGTGGGATTACAAAGAAGTCCTGTCTCCTCGAGAACCTCTCTGGTAGCAGCTTGCACGATGCTCTCGCCCTTTTCCATGCGTCCTGCCGGTAAGTACCATTTGCCAGCACAACTCTCTTTCGCCTCTTGCATCATTAAAACTTCATTAGATTCATTTATAATCACACAAGCGACGACGTAAGTGACGTTGCTGCCCAGTACCGGTTTGAAATCGGATGGAGTGGTAGGTGTAATGCCCTGAGATTCGGCGACACAATTTTGGTCAGCAATAGTAAAATCACAAATTTCGTTATCTTCTCCGTCCAGGCCAAGACCATCAAGTAATTTATTAATATTAATGTCTACTTGGCGCGACATATTTACCTAATTACTTCTGATAAACTCAACTCGGAATTATATGAATGAGCTTCAAGGTTGCTTGAAATGATACGATGATTTTGTTTAATCAGATGCTTTACTGACTAGCTGTGACTGTTTTTTATTACAAAAAATACTTTGATTTAGAATTTTTAGCACATAGCAAACATGAATGACATGACACACATGCATGAATACCAAACACACCAAACATGAAGGGAAGGCCAACATAACATCATTCAATCAGACATTTTTCACTCACTCACTCATTCAACTCAATTATTACACTGCCTGCTATATTTTGGTGATTTTGGTCTATATGGTAGTTTGCTCTATAATCATATTGCAATCGTAAATCATTTGCAGACAAAATGATTCATTATTGAATGACAGAAAATTATAAAAACGTTTATTTCAAAGAATAAATAGCACAATGCCACATACGCTTCAATCGTAATCGAGTCGGGATTGGATCGCAGTCGAACAAGAATCGAATGGCGCTTAAGTAAAATTAGGAGAATCGGGCGGCGGGCCCCTGTGTGTAATAAACGCTGCGAAAGACTAGGCAAATAGATTATACAGATATAAACTGACTAGGCGGTATGGTCGAAAGTCTTTAGCCTGCCCTATAGACAAATTAAAAAAATACAGTGTCAAATCTGTCAATGTCAAGTCACCTAGAAGGACGAGGAGATCGATCGAATCCATCATCGAAACTTGCTTGCTGCCTGGTGCCTGTCCTTCACGGCTAGAAAATTTATATAAAATAGTCACATCTTTGTGTCGCCATGTCTGTAATTAAAGGAAACATGCTGGTGATTATTTATGGATAAGAATACTTATTTCAGGTACGTGATGTTGACGATGTTAATTACGTAATATTTTGTAGGTTCGATCCTTGAGCACATCGGCAGCAGCCGGCCAGCTTGTTAAACCACCAGTACAAGTTTTTGGTTTGGAAGGCAGATATGCATCAGCATTATATTCTGCGGCAACCAAAGCTAAGAGTTTGGATGCAGTTGAAAAGGAGCTTACTCAGTTCCAACAGTCCATAAAGACCGATGCTAAGCTGAAAGAGTTCATTGTGAATCCTATTCTCAAGAGGTCTTTGAAGTCCGAAGCTCTAAAGCATGTGGCTACTCAAGTAAGTCTTAATTATTGATACTTTCATAATCATTGCTATTGGTTTTCTAACCCATTCATAACACATGACTTACATTCACCTTAGAAGTGGGTTCAAATAAAAGTGTGTATTGTCATGATGCAAGCTAAGGCTAAAATTCAAATGGCTAGAAGTCCAGAAGAAGAAGATGGGATAGCCTGAACTATACATTTTGAAAGAAGTATTACTATTACTTGTGTAGGTACTTAGCATTAAATGGGAGATAAGAAGAGAGGCCCTTTTGCTCTGAAGAGATTCTTCTTCATCAGGAGATCAGATCAGAGGGAGAGATGATCATATTACGATAAACTCATCATAAAAATAAATTGTGCTAGTGCCTATTTTTTGCTGGCACTATCTCAGTCTATTTGATAGTTACTTGAAATAATGACATCATTTCACAAAGTTTTATTCTACAGCAGATGGTAATTGACCACCTGATTCGAAGTCAGTATACATGAGGAATGGTATATAATGGAAAGGTTGAAAAATAATATTAACAAAATGTGTATGTTGCACTCAATCATTTATTAATAGTTTGCTGGTAGAGTAATTATTATTATTATTTTGAATAAAGTATTCAGTATGTGGGATAATAAGGGTCAATCCCCACTGAAAGAGCAGCGGCAGTAAATGCAAGTGATTGAGCGTGAGCGTGGCGGGCCGCGCTCTTACATTGTCCGTGCTCTTACGGCCGCTGCTCTTTCAGTGGGAATTGACCCTAAATCTTTAAGTATTGTTATTAGTTGATGTAGCTGGTAAGAGATATAAAGTATGTAACTGGTGTAGATTGCACTGAACTAAATTAATTTTATAAAATTTTCAGGCTAAATTGTCTCCTACTACAAGCAACTTATTGGGCTTGTTGGCTGAGAATGGTCGCTTGGACAAGTTGGAGTCTGTTATCAATGCCTTCAAGATCATGATGTCCGCCCACCGTGGAGAGGTGACTTGTGAGGTGGTTACTGCCAAGCCCCTGGACCAGGCCCAGAGACAGAATTTGGAAGCTGCTCTCAAGGTACTATACAACAATGACAAATAGTGGATTTCACAAAAAATAAGCATATTTTTTTATAGACTAAAGAGTCAATTTTTCACTAATCAGTTTCTCCTGACATATAAGTTTCCCTCAGGTAGATTGGTAAACACCATTCTGCAAGATCCCGTTTTTAGTTTCACATTTCTTATTTATCCCATTACAATTTGTTTCTTTAGTTTTCATTTAAATAAAGTCAGGACCTACTTGAACAGTGTACCCATTGGTATTACAACTCATATTAGGTTATTAAAGTATTGAAAAAAAATATATCTAATAATTTTTATTGTAATATTTCAGAAATTCCTGAAGGCAAATGAAACTCTCCAGCTCACAGCCAAGGTTGATCCGTCTATAATGGGTGGTATGGTTGTTTCCATTGGCGACAAGTATGTGGATATGAGTGTTGCCAGCAAAGTGAAGAAATACACTGAAATCATCAGCACTGCTGTTTAAATAATCAAATAACAATTGAACTGTAAATCTTAGTGAAGCAATTAATATTTAAATCAGTTACTCATTAGACTAGTTTGTTTCATTTCAATCTTGTCACCCTCTTCTTCAGAGAACTATTGCTGTAGCATCTACACATATTATGAAAGGTTTATATTGGTCACTCTATTATCAAAAATAATTTAGCTCTTCTGCCGTTTCTCTTGCAACTAGAAAAAGTATAATGCACCTGTATAAATACAACTTAGTATAGTTTTTATTACTTATCTAGTATCTAGTTTGATCTTCAGTGTCAGCAAGTACAAGTATCAGCTTCAGCATAGGTTATCAATTATTATAGATTAGTGAGGGATACATTATCAACGACTACAATGTATATGTACATTATTTTGTCTATAGCCTTCATGACTGTAAGTTAAGAGTGTTAAATTAATTTGGGTGCTAAATTGATAGGGGTTTGTTTACTGAGCAAGGTAATACCAAAAAAAGATACAATCCTAGACTGTCTGGAAGTAAATGATAATGAAATAAGGACAACCTTGTACGAAATACATTTAAACAGTTCAAGAAAGACAGTATATCCTAAGTTGGGCATCATGCCTGTGTGGGTTGTCTTTTTGAGTAAATAAAACATCATTTACAATTAGAACACAAAATTTAATAGTGCTCCTTGCACTGCCAAATTAGATATACTTATAACAAAAATAATACTCTCACAGTAATCATAACACTAAGTTATATTTCTCTAGAATTAACAAGAATATTTTAATCTGAGATCATTTTCATAGAGATCTTTAAATTGAACATGTCATTATGTATGAAGGTAATCAATCAATAATAGTAATAATTATGAGCAAAATTTTATCCTTCCGTTGGGGCCGCCTCTCCCCTGAGCAGCGCATTCTCAGCTTCCAGCTCAGCTATGCGCGCTCTCGCAGCCTCAAGTTCGTCGTCCCCACCATCAGTTCCCAAGTGTTTTCGAACATACTCTAAAGCGTCTTCCGGCTTATCAGGTTCTTCGTATAAGCTAACAAGAACCTTCGTTAAGGCATCCATGACACCAGCACGCTCAAGATATCGCCTAAATTCTTCTCTTTTGGAATCGATGGGCTGTAAAAATAAAATTTGTTAAAGTAAGCATTTAACAGTGATGAAACTGTAATATTTTGTGTGGTTAATAACAAACTATTTATATTTGTTACAAATTCTTAATTGGTTTGTTTACGAAGAGGAAATTGACGAATTACCTGGCAATTTAAAACACTTACCTTGTACGAAGACATTTTGGAATATTATTTATTATGAACTTAATACGTGATGAGTATTAATATAATACTTTTCCTGTCAATATTTAAGAGCAGAAAAAAGCAAAGCAATATCAAGAGAACCGTACAATATTATAATAATTGATCTGACATTTCAGTCGGTCAGAAATGACAATTGACAACCGTAATTTTCTACTTGACATTTGTTGACAATAAGGTTTTTAGGAGTGCGACCTCCTTCCTTCCTTTGCAAAAACAACAAAATATGAATTAAAAAATATTTTCTGATAGCATTTAGTACTTGGATATCGAAATTTTAAATATGATTTTATTTCCTTATCTAAATAAACATGAATCCTTATATAAAGAACCTAAAAAATAATCTTCAAACTTTTCACCGATTTCTCTCAAATGTTTTTTTTTCTGTAAAATCTACTATTCTAGGCTGTCAATGGGCGGTGTAGCAGCCTTCGGCTTCTAATCTGCCTTCTTGTTTTAGTGCGAAATATAAAACACAACAGCCTCCACCTATGGCCTCCACACTACTCGCGAAATTGTCCGGCAAGTGCCAAATATGGGTTATTCCCGCTCGGTAACACCCTTTCATCAACACTGTTGACGATCGGGAAAAAAAAGTTTCGTTCGTTCAGTGTTGACGAACGCTACTTATTATTTTAGTGTAAAATGGTTATTATGCACATGGTAAGGCCACTTTTATTTTCTAGTTAATTGTGTTTTAAAAGATTTAACATAATCCATTAAAACATTTAAAAAATCCATGACATTTTATTTCCATATTTTAAAAATAAAAACCGGCATTCATGGACACTGTGAACGAACGAAACTTTTTTATCCCGATCGTCAAGTGTTGACGAAAGGGTGTTACCGAGCGGGAATAACCCCCAAATATACTCTATATTTCAGAACACATGACAGACATACTGTGAAAGCGGAAGCAGAAGTAAACTTTTCTGGGTGGGTTTTATAAAAAAAAAACTTTATTCAAGTGGTTTATCCGTTTCAGAGAAACTGTGCCATAGACAGACAGACACAAACACAGTGGTCAATGAGACTTTAATGTGGAAGAGTGTAGTTAAACTACGAATTGTGTTAATTTTTTTATTCTGTAATTATTTATTTGTGATAAAAGATAACACTTTGTAGCAATTTTACTGTCGTAAAGGCAATCCTTATTTATTTCTTTACTACAAAATGTGGTTTTTAAAATTTTTAATTACTACACAGAGTTTTGCGAACAAAACTTTATAACAAATAAATATGCAATAGAACCGAATTGTTGCCTTTTTTGTAGGTTATACAAAGCAAATTATATTATACTTCAAATTAAATGCAAGGTGACATTATGTTATTTTAAAAACTTAACTAAAATACTTTGCGACTTTAATAGTAAATGTTATTTTAAGATTCGTCATCACTTCCCGCTGGTGCTTTAGGTTTGGGCCCGCCTGCTCTCTTTGCCATAATAATTTGGTCCACCTTGAGAATTGTTGCAGCTGCCCCAACGGCGTATTTGAGTCCCCAGTACTTTAAGACGTATAAATCCAATATGTTTTTCTCTTTAGCGTCACATACACCATTGTTTTCAGATTCAATGTCGTAACCTGCATTTTTGTTGCCCTCCTGAGAAAAAGACAAAAGTTGATTGTATCTGATGTTGTATCTGATGATTTTGGGTATACTGGCAACTGAAAATTTTTAAGGACCCTTAATTTTAACCGAATCATTAAAAAAAAAGGTTTTATTTACCTTGTGAGCTTTGTAAATGTTGTTGACAACTTCTGTGGCATTGGCACCAGAATTGTCAGCTAAGGCACGTGGGATGCTTTCCAAAGCAACGGCAAACTTCCTTACAGCATATTGTTCTAAGCCTGGCAGTGTGTCTGCATACTGAAGGAGTTGCTGAGCCAATTCAATTTCTGTTGCACCAGCACCAGGCAAAAATCTGAAAACAATTCATATTTATGTTTTCCTCCTACACTTCAACTAGAAAGTCTTGTATATTATAATAAATACTTACTTTCCATCCCTGGCAATTCCCTTGAAGGTATTCACACCATCATCAATGGCTCTTTCAATGTCATCCATGTAATTGTCTGTAGAGCCTCGAATGACAACTGTGGAGATGCGTGACTCAGTGCTGTCCATGCGGAAGCAAACAACACGTGTGTCTCCTAGCTCCTCCACACCAACGGAGTCACAGTATCCAAGCTCTTCAGCAGTAGGTGTTGTAAGTCTTGGCAGCACCTAAAAATATTTTGTTAGTTTAAATTGAAAGCCACATTGAAACATGATATTATATTTTAAAGATCATTTACTTACAGTAGCATTTACAGTCCTAGCGAGGCGTCGGATGTCGAATTTAGAGTTAAGACGAACAGCCATTATACCATACTTGTTCAAGAAATGCAAAGCCATGTCACCAAACTTAGCACCAGCAACTACTACTTTGACTCCAGAATCTGCAATCTCTTTAATTTGTTTCTCCAGTTGAGACTCCTCTCCCCTACTGAAGTTAAGAAGTTCATCAGCTGATTTGATCAAAACTGTTCCTTTAGTTTCAGTCTGAGTGATATCCACAGGGCATGAGTACACAGCAACTTTAGCTTTTGTTGCAGAAGGAACATCTCCTTCAACCTCTCGCTTGAACACCATTCCAGAAAGAACTTCAGACTGTAGAAGTCCTGATCCTAGAATCTAAAATGAGAATTAATATTTTTTTTATTATAAATCTAAATACATTTTTTCTTTGAATTTAAATATTCAAATAAATAGTGTAGTTTCGAGGCATACCTTGCATATTCTCACATTATCAACATTGAATGTGGTTTTTTCAGGAAGAATAGCAACACAAGCCTTGGCCACCAGTTCAGCAATAAAATCTTCATATCCATACTGCTTGGACATGATTGAGGGAGTTATTCCCTTGACAACAGCTTGAACATTTTTGCAATCTTTAATTTCTTCACAAACTAGTCCTGGCAGGATTTCTAAGCATTTTTCTAGGGCTTTCTCATAGCCATCAGCAATTTCAGTGGGTGTTACACCCAGGCGCAGTAATTCCTCAGCTGCTTCCAATAAAGCACCAGAGAAGACAATCACGAAGTTAGTACCATCTCCTACTTCAGAATCTTGCATCTGACTGGCCAGTACCATCAATTTAGCAGCAGGGTGTTCAACATCAAGCTCTCTGATAATGGTACCAGCATCACTCGTAACAAACTGTTTATCGATGTGGTTGATAATCATTTTGTTCATTCCATTGGGTCCATATGCTGAACGCACACTTTGGGCAAATTGTTTACATGCGTTAATGTTACGGTAAACTGCTTCCTCCAGACCAGAGTACATCTAGGAACAAAACAATAAATCTTATAAGTACAAAAATCTTTGAGAGAACAGTGAATACTTTCTTTGGGACTAGGGTGTTCATTATTAGCACATTTATAATTCTAGGTATCACTATTCTGTTTGCCTTTAGTAGATTCCATCCAAGTTCGAAACGTGAAAACCTTTTTTTAAGATCATTGCTATAAAGATAATTATGTGACAAATTCTCATCTTTTATTATATCAAAGCTTATTTTCCACGATACGCACCAAGTTTTTCATGAAATTGGGAGCTAATAGTCTATATTTAAGAAAATATCAGATAATTTTAAAACATGAGTTGCCCGGAGTGGGCGCTAGGATTTTTGGTTATGTGTTGAGACTTACCCGTGCTCCTTCCTTTAACATTTGGGGTACACCCGGAGCTTTCGGTACGTGTAAAGCCATTTTTTCTTGGAAATTGAAGCACTTTCAAATCAAACAAATTATCTTGATTTCCTCGTGATCTGGAAAAAAGCGACAGAAATCACGGTTCCAATGGCATGAACAATGAATGAATGAATCATGAATGAAAATGAACGATGGATGGAAATGGACAGACAAAGCCGGGCCGGCAGTGTTGTAACAAATAAAAATAAAAACTTTTTTTATTGTTAAGTCTTGGTAAGGAAAAAAAATATTGCACCGAGTGCTTTAAAAGTAGCTTGGGTCAAGAGTCAGATTTCTAGACAAATAGAAAGAAAGAAAGAAAATACATTTATTCCA
The DNA here is from genome assembly GCA_033682625.1 of Helicoverpa zea x Helicoverpa armigera. Taxonomy (NCBI): domain Eukaryota; kingdom Metazoa; phylum Arthropoda; class Insecta; order Lepidoptera; family Noctuidae; genus Helicoverpa; species Helicoverpa zea x Helicoverpa armigera. The sequence goes on along the minus strand of JAWIIS010000005.1, from coordinate 1,836,986 downwards.
TATTTATTCACGCATGTGACACATGGACAAATGGATTTCGAAATCTTTTGGAATATTCGTATAATGATTTGACTGACTTATTTTTTCGTGTTATTCAGTTCTTAATCTCTTTTTTCTATTTTGTTAAATTGTTGATGACAAGTAGCCAAGTACCTAATAATTAATAATAGTAATAGTAAGCCCCGCAGGGCATCTGAGGCGGATGACGGGGAGTAGCGACCCCGCGGGGCTATATATCCGAGTGCTCCAGGGAGAGTATACTGTCCCCCATCTCCGGCCTGCCGGAGTGAAGCATGACGGGGGATAGGTCTCCCGCCTCTTGGCTTGCCTTCATCGGTCGGTCAGAGTGGAGTCGCTAGAGCAGGGTTAGCAGCCCGCTCGGAGGGTAGGTGCCTCGTGGTAAGTGGCGAGTGGGCCGGTGATGCTGGATCTGCATTTAAAGTCCGCCGAGGTACCCTCACCCTTCAGCCGCTCATGTACCTGTTGCCCTCTTGTTGCTATTCAGTGACTGATTCCCGGGGGCCCAGTAAGTGAGGTGGCGAGTCTCCACCTGCCATTTTTACATGTATTTAATACATTGTCATCGGCAGGTGCCATAGTTCCCGTAGTTTCTCCATTTCTAGTCCATTAGCATCCCATCACAATAGCCCAAGTAGTTTTCATCCATAGTTAGCAATAGTTTTGCACAGAACCGGGGATTGTCCTTGGGTTTGTGAGGTACGCACTACTTCGGCCCCTGTGATTTTATACTTAAGCTCGTTCTGTATTTACATTTAATGAATATATACGATATACTATACTCTTCTACTTTACACCATCATCGCTGTTTTATTTCAACTTTACCTGCATTGCTGCTACAGGTTCATTTCTATAGTGTATACAGGGATAATCGTCGGTTTTGTGTCACCATTTCATTAAAGATGTCTCAAAAGGGCTTCAGCGTGTTGGCTTCGGCCCCACGTTCGCCTCCCAAAAATCCGGGACTCTGTAGTCCCGAGTAATTTTGACTTAAAAATTATTTGTCTGCGTCAGGACCGCTGTCACAACTCACCGAACTTCTCGAAATACATGTTGAGAGTTGCTACCCTCGTGATTTTGAAGATATTCAGCATCCAAAATTGATAGCCATTCTGATGGTATCAGGATGGCTGTCACTTTTTCCAGTGTGAAGAAACGGCGCAAAAGTAATGAGTTGTTTTTCACCCAGAGTTGCTACCTTTTTGCTGCTCTCCAGAATTAAATTTTAGACCATATCGATTCCGTGGATAAAGACATTTAAAAAAACAGTTTTTGCGCTTTGCAAAAATAAATTAGCAAGTTGGCATACATAAGTTAATATGACAGGTAGACTATAGATAGCGCCTAACTCAAAAGTACTGTTTTGTATTGAACAGGCTGAAACGACGACGCGTTTCAGCCAAAAAACGTCCACTGCTGGACAATGCCTTCCCCCAAAGTTCGCCCCTTCGCTTGATCTTGAATAGTAATAATACACCTCAAAGTAATGATGGCTTCATTTTATTCCCGAAAGTTCTTACAATTTGAATTTAATCCGATAAGCTTTTCAATGCAGAGTAAAATCATACATCGGATTTTGAATTGTGGGAACTTACAAATAAAACCAATTTTATAGCTACCACAATATTTATTAAAAATACATCACTGGAGAAGACATACAGAAGTTGGTAAATTTGGCAACTTGTCTAATTCATAATATAACTACTAGCTTCTTTGTAATACTAGGAAAAATGAACTACTTACAATAACCCTAACATAAAGCAGCTGTTGATGAGGCAGCTGCAGTCTGTTTCCCTTTGAGTAAGTAAATATATAGGTACTGCAAAAATAATTCAGAATCTTTTTAAATATATAAACAAAAAAAAACTATTCATCTGTTCATATAAAATAATATCTAAAATTATTGATTACACAAACTTTCTAAAAAAAAAACGAACGTCCCAAACAAGAACGACTGTATTTCCTTTATTTATATTTTTCATAATTTGGCAAGGATGCAATATATAAAAAAAAAACTGCCATTTAGGCCAACCGTCTATGTTCCGTGCTTTCTTGCCAAGCCAAGCTGTACACCGTCGTAGTTCTAGTAATACATTTCAAGGAGCTTAGTGGCACAAGTATGTCCTAGATATCCAATACACTATGGAGTATCTAGTCAGCAACTTCGATAAAACTATTCATCAAACACGAGCGAAAAGTTTGGCCATTGCAAAGCGAGTTAATGGCGCCACTGAAGCCACATGAAATATTTCTTTCTTTCTTTAATTAATCAGTATTTACCCTAGCAATTTCCTAGCACTAACATCACAGAATGGTCCCCTAAATCATTAAATTACAGAACCAAGTAGTACAAAATTAAATGTTACTTAATACTGTTTCATCAAAATATTTATGGAGTACACAGTGTTTAATAATTCACTATACAATATTTAGCACTTAACCGATTTGAAAAAATATTTTACTATTGGAAAGCTAGACTATCCCCGAGAAACATGGGCTATATTTTTTTCCGGTACGTGAAGAAGTTCCTCTGAAACCGCGGGAAACCAGCTAGTTTTATAGTATTTTAAGATTACAGAATTAATAAGAGTATAAACTACTTAACTACCCTTGAATACAGATGCCTGCTATTTTATTGTTTATTATATAATAAAAACGTTGAGATGGGACCGTGGCCCATGTTTATCCATATTTCTCATATTAATCTAATGTTGCACGCGCGCATCTGTCAGAACCGACTCGGGCGAAGGAAATCAAATGTTATTATGATTCTGCCAGAATCGGCCGCTTCGACCGATTCGCCACTTACAAGAGTGGTCATACAATATCATATCATAAACAATTCTAAAATTCAATTCCTTCGCCGCACTCGAGTCTGATAGGTGTGGTGTATTTATAAGTACTAAACAAATGACACAACACTAATACAGAGGATTCAAGTACTGTGCCTTACAATAATACCACCATATATTTTTTTTATGTTATTATTCGAGCTGTGCTCAGACCAAAATATTTTATATAAATTGAAGCTAAGACCCTATAAATTAAATAATTCATTTAATTTCACAGCGGCTTGTATAAAAACATAATATAAGTAGAGAAAACAGAATATAACAGTGTTAAAAATTACAATTACATAGCAGGTGCTGAAATAAGGTCTCAAAAAGATGCACCAATATAGGAGTCCACTAAAAAATAAGTAGATATTCGGATTGATCGTAAGTATGGTCATGCTGAAATTGTAGATTTACCTTATTTTACTTCATGAAACATCAAGGATATAATATGCTTATATAGTGAAAGAGATTTTTGAAATGTCATTTACGGTGAAAATATGTTTAAACGTGCACATTTAAGAAAACTTCAAGGCAGTTTATACACACATATACAATTTCATTATTTGCTCATTACAAAGTTCCTGAAGGGTATACATAAAAAAATATATGAGATAACTTATAGTTTACTAGCAGTCTCCTATATGTAATAGATATTAACTAAAACTAAGAATAAGTTACACCATCTAACTATAACCAAACCATAACCAGCCATGTACTTGGCACCCGTTGGTCAAATCGGCGATTTGACAACTTAAAATGGTGTGGTTGTCGCTATAGTTAAATGGTGCAACTCACCGTTAAACCTTTATTTCGCATTCTTAGTACTGAGATCACCAATTAAGATTTAATGTCAAATGATCAGAAAGATGATAAAATGACTTTTAATTTATTTTATAGTATACTAAGGAAGCTGCATCTATGAGTAATGAGAACATTTCCATTATTTAAGTGTCAAATCATAATAACCATGATTATGAACTAAAAACTATAATTATCACACTGAATATTTATTAATATGTTAAAAAATAAATCTATTAAATACAACGCATATAAGTCTAACCTTTAAATTCGATAATGGAATCAAATATTTAATAACAGTCTTGAATTACGAAAAAGAAACCAAAATAAACTGTTTATTTTATTTTCTATACATTGAACAACACGAGTTTACGAAACCATTGTCAATTTTTGTGTAACTTTAAATTGGTTTTTAGTCGACGAGTTAATGGATCTACTCGAAGGAGAATGGCATAGTCAACCAACAACAAAGTAATTTTTTTTTCCAAAGCGTTATACACCTTAATAATTTATTAAAGCTTAGGGTGAAAAAAGAAAAGCTAGAAAAGAATAAGGAATAAAAATGTTACTTACCAAATCACAGAAAGTCAATTGCGAAAAATAGATGTAGCATCAAAACTCTGAATCGTGGATTACTATGCCTGAAGTTAGAGTCTCCAATTTACGTCTTATCACATTTATTAACGAATTAATTTTATTTGTTTAAGTCAGTATAATTTTAGAGTTTCATTTTGGACGTTTTTAGTAGTCATCGTCTTCGTCCTCCGGGTCGGACATAGATAGTACTGGGATGAACTTAGCTGTGTCGACCGGGCGTTGTGTGGTGTTGTATCAGAAGACGTTTTTGGGCGGCGGCACGGCAACCACGGCCGCGCCCGCTCGCCCCGTGCTTAAAGGAGCCAGTTTACGCCAACAGTTGGATTCAGAATCATAAACTTCCACTACACAGAGATATTGCACTCCGTCGTATCCCCCTGAGAATAAAATGTTTAATTTAGTGTACGGATAGAAAGAAAATATGTGCATTTGTTTACAAAAATAGCAAACTTAGGGTCGATTTATACCAGCGCAGAGTCGAAGCGCATCGAAGCGTCAAATTTTTTACAACTTAAGCGAAGCCGCACTCTCACGTTTAGTAATGGGCATCAACAGCAGAACTATTGAATCACTTGCCAGTTGACGCGTTGGTTCGCTAGTGGGCGCGAGAATGCGCGCGCACCAATTTGTGTAGTTCGCGCGCAGACGCGCGAATTCCGACGAATGCGCGCGTCTTTTTTAAATAACTAGCTTCAGCCCTCATTTTGAAGATACCTACTTTGCGTGTCCAAATCCCGTAGTTCTTCAGACCAGCACGTGGAACCAAACTTTTTAATTCTGGAATAGATTAACCAAGACATGAACTTACCGACAGCAACAATCCGATCACCAAGTAGACATGATCCAATAGCATCTCTGCCATAAGACAGTCGAGCTAGAAGGATCCAGGAATCAGCTACCGGGTCGTATCGTTCGACGCAAGCCAGTCGGCCGCCGACAGTGTTGGCCGGCGCCTCATGACCTCCCAACGCGTATAAGTAACCACCCGCTGCGCATACCTGGAATATAATTCTTTTTTAAATACATACTTTCGGATTATTTTGAGTGGGATTTGTTATTTGTTTTTTGCTATATAATTTACTTATAAAAAAATTACATTTAAACTACCGATTTCGTTATCGGCTGTCGGTGAAATGGCCGTAAGGGGATGAACCAGCTGCGCAGGACATAGGTATTATACATGCGCACAGGCATTTGCGCGGACACAGGTTCACTCCCCGTTCCTTTTCTTTCTCTCTTTACATTTCTATGGTTTCTTAAAAAAAAAATGGGAGAAGAAGAAATGTGTCAAAAATGTATCCAAAGGCCTAGCGCATCCGTGTGTTTTATATGTCAGTGTCGCTAGACTTCAAAAATACAATGACGCTATACTCACACTAACACCGCCTCTCCTGCGCATCATAGGGGCACAATTCGTCCAGTGGTTAGTCGCGGGGTCGTAGCACTCCACGGAGCGCAGACACGCGCCGCCGTCGCGCCCGCCCACCGCGTACAGGCGCCCGCGCAGCGCCGCCACGCCGCACGTGCTGCGAGCACCCGTCATAGGGGACACGATTGTCCAGGTGCGGGAACAGGCATCCCATCTGAGTGACAAAAGCATTGTATTAATCCTTATTCAGCCAGTATTATTTAATCAGGCCGTAGTCTGCCCATGACCATGGACGCTGTAAGTAAAGGATCCGAAACGTGGGAAATATTAATATAACCGCGATAAAATCCGTAAAAGTAGTTTTATTCCGAAATAATTGTATTTGTTTACTCGGTGGTTTCAGACATAGGCGCGATTGGGAAGAGTTCATTTGGAGTTGCGCTCGGATCAATCACGAGTAAGGTAACCAAATTGGTTAGCTTTTACCTTATTCGACAGCATTGTTGAAATTGATTTGGTATGGATACTTTTATTTGTCAGCGAATTTTAGCTAGCTGAAAGCCCGATCATACATATTTCAGCAAAAGATACGTACATGTTTTTATTCAGTGTTTAGATGGTTGCAATTTGTATTACTTGTCCTTAAAGGCCTAGGTGTTCGTAATATATTGGTAAAAGGACATTCTCTTCAAATCACAATAAATAAAGAAAATTATTAAGTTCATCATCATCATCCTCCGAGCCTTTTCCCAATCACGTTGGGGTCGCTTAATCATCTTCAAAATGATTAAGTTATTTAATTTAATTTTACCTCTCCACAGAATTCAAGTAGATCCAACCGTCGTGACCGCCAACTGCGTAGACAGGCGAGTTGGGTCCGTCGCCTAGAACAGCCACGCCTAGGCCGTGACGATGTGTGTTCATAGGAGCCAGTACACTCCAGCTTAGCGAGGTCAAGTCGAAACATTCCACCTGATATAGAAATAAACTTCATTGTAATGGCGAAGATGGTATTTCCTGGCTCGAGGTTCCGTGGGCGGATGCCGGTTGATTACAAAAGATAGTTTACAGGGAAGAACATAACGGAGTATACTACAGGCTAGTATGTAAGGAATAGATAAGAGAGAACATAGGGGTTGTACATAAGGAGTTAGCCCTTTTTAGGAGTACATAAAAATATAATAGTACATAAAGGCCAACAGTACCCACTAAGGTAGATCCGCCACTGTGTTCTACCTACATCATTAAAGATTGAGAAGAATATTTTTAACAACCCTGAAACAGTTGACATTCAAATACCGTGTTCAATGTTTTGAGTCCATCTCTGCCTCCAACTACGATGAGTTTGTTCTGCATGACAGCGACTCCAAACTGCAGCCTTCTGGCACCCATTCGCATAAACGGGGTCCAAGTGTTCGTTCGAGGGTCGTACATTTCCATATTACTGGCACCCTGAAAAAAGCCAGAGAATTAGGTGACAGCACTTTCCAATAAGAATGAAACATTTTTTTAAGTACATAATTTGATCGTTTCTTTGTTAAGCTTTCACAAAACACTTGAACCAATTAAAGATTATGGCACACATGATATAGAACACTAATGATTGTTACGAATTCCTTTACAAGTTACCTTCGTTAGTACAAAGTGAAACTGTACCTTATATCCGTCCATGCCACCAATAGCTAGAAGCCTTCCAATCGTTGATGTCCGTGGCCTTGTGCGGTGTGAAAACAGAAGTGACCGTCTCTCGGGCAGAAGATGCCATTTCACTGCTTCCATAATGAGTGGCTGACATTCTGGCACATTACCGCAGGCTAACTCTACTTTATCAATTAAGTACTGAAAACAAGATAAATACATTTTAAAAATGATGTTATAATTCAGTCAAGAGCGTCAGTGTTGGTGTTTCTTTATTTATATTTTACTTTCAGTGTAATGTAACCTGATGAAACCCAGTTTATTTTTCTTGATTCTTCCATAAAAAGTAATCTGCTCTTAACTAAGCTTGAACAGGTCTATTATTAAATAATGGCTATAAAGGTGTAAAGTAGTTAAAAATATTTACCTCTGATGATAGAAGGGGTAGCTTGATTAGTTTTAACAAAGTGGCCAAATGGCTTTCTCTATTGGCACTGTCATGTTGAACCCACGCCATGAGGCTTTCAAATACATTCTCTTCAGTCACTACATTGAGATCATCAGATTTCAGCAAGTTAGCTAGCTGGTCTGCTTGGAGGGATAAAAATTCTTGATGTTTCACCACCTAAACATAACATTATGTAAAAAAATATGAACAGATTATTCACAAAACATAAAAAAAAAATAAGTTGTGTTTATTCAAATAAGAATTATGTAAACAATAAATAATTAAGAACCTGCATGAAGTTTTGGTATGTGTATTTCAAAGCACTTTTGTGTAAATCCAAACAGGACTGTTGTTCAGCAAATAAAGCTATTCCCAGACAGTTACAAGGGTCCAGCTGCTTCTTTAGAAAAGCACAACAAGCATTTGTAACAGAATTAAGCTGCAACAAGCTTGATGTTGAAAGGAGCACCTCAACCGTTTCCTCTCTCAGTTCTGCAAATTAAAAAAAAAACAGTTGACAGCATGAGATCAACCTTTAAAGAGGCAAACTATTAAAAGTTTGCTTATTTCATGAAAAAAGTAACTGTGCATACACATTGCAGCAAAAAAATGTTTTTTCGTTTAAATATGTGCTGTTTGAGTGTGTTATAAGACTTTAAGCTGCAATGAATATGAATATTAATAAATATAATAGAAAACCATAATATACTAGCCTATGGTGCCAGTGTAACAATAGTGTACAAGATCCTGCAGTGCTTGCGGGTCAACTCGCTCAAGTGTGATCTCACTTGACTGAGCTTCCCTCAGGGAGCCAGTGAACATTGCTGCGAAGTACTCGCTACATGATGCAAGGAGGATTTTGTGTGCTGGGATTCTGTTGTAGAAAAATAAAACATTTTAGATGACACAAACCTTTTTTGTAGATATTTTTTTTTAAATAGAGGATATAAGAGAATAGAAGTGAAAGTGAAATTAAATATAACAATTCATTTATATCTGCTTATATGTTCCAATTTCTGACAAAAAGTATTAGTATGTTATAAATAAGGAACGTAAATTATGAAATACATAATAACTGAAGTACCATTTCTAGGTTTCAAGTGCATCTCTCCTTATCGTGATTCTATTAAGAATATAGTTAATAATAATATGTTTATGACTGATAGTGGTGGTAATCATAGAAATTTTAATTAATTGCACACTTCCTTTGTTACAAGCAATAAGTGCTATGTGAGAGAAGTGTTGAAATAGAAAATTTATGTATGCTTTCCTGAAAAAGGTGCACACAGGGATGAGTAATATCCTGTTCTTTGTGTTTACACCATAACACAAAGAAAGCCATGTTGCTCATTATTTTTCACTCTATTTTTAATTTTCAAAACAAAGCATCCATGCTCAATAACGTTAGGCGAAAAAAAAGTGCATTTTGATGATGAATACGGGTTCACGACCGTTTGCAAAACACCTGACCTTTTTATATTATGCCTACCTGACAAAAGTAAATAAACAAACCTGCATCCTCCTGCAATAAGAGTAACGTCACACAACTTTTGAGACTGATAATAGCCGAATATATTTTTCAAAGCTGCACCCGAATGTCCTGAGTCGCAAAAGAATTCATCTTGACTTGAAGCACTTGAAAGACTTAGCTGGCTTAGTTCTCTCGGCAAGCCTTCATCGATCGAATTGCTTGATATGGTATCCTTTGAACTCTCAGGTTTCTGTGTATCGGTAGCCGACATCGTTAATCCTGTAATTAACACTGATACTATTGTTAAAACTGCTCAATTATTTATTTTCTATCAAAATTTCACAGTTCATAACAAAGCAACGACTCGACATGAATATGAATTTGAGACAACAAACGAAAACAAAGAAAGACATTTATTTTTTACTCCTTGACAAATGCACAGATTATAATAAAGTTTTAGAGCTGTATTTGCTGTTCAGTGTACTGAATGCACAGAGGCTCAGAGTGAATGGATTTTTTGTCTATGGCACAGAAATTGATATGGCTCTGAAATTAAACCCGATTGTTTTTTTCTGTTTAACGTTTAAATTGATGGCATAGAGGCAGTTTAGAACTGCATTTTAACCGTCAAATCCGTAGCGGATCCCAATCGGGGTCTGAACATCAATGTCACCGTAAGCTCGGTTTAGACCCCAATTGGGGTCTTCGAATCAGTCATACACTTTCCTAATTATTTACGCTCATATTTATTTTCTTTCCAATCAAACCACATTTGTGAGTACTAAATAAAATAACTAAATAAATTTAAATTATTTTTACGCATTCAAACCTTTCATATTTAGCATCCCGTTAGAAATATACCTTTTTAAAATCCAATCGTAATTACCGGGAATTCTGATCGAACTCGCCATGTTTGTTTACATTAGTTGTTTTTTTTTAAATTTGAAGACGCATAGACAAGATGGCGACGTTGATAGAAGTTTTGCATCGAATGATCCGAATCGTTAAAATAAAGAATCGATTTAATAATTTTATAAATTTGATATTATAATATTACTAAATTGCACTTTTGTATACTTACCATAATCTGAAAACAAATTAGGAAAAGTAAAATGACTTAATTTATTTTGAAATAATGCTAGAAAATCAGTGGTAGAAAATACGTTATAGCCGGAATAAAAAAAATCTTCGGTTTTTAGGGTTTCTGAAGACGGCAAATGAAGACTTATTTATTTCTTCGTTCTAGTGTTTTATGTGCAGGATTCCTGTAGACCTGCCAAACTTAATGGCGATTCGTTACTTCCAACTTTTTAACTGAGCGGCAAAGCTATTTGACGAGAGCCGTAGTTAGGTGTAGTTATCGCAAAATTTTATGACGATTTTATTGTTTGAAAGGGCAAATAGTTCGCTGTTCATCGAAAGCTGGTCCAAGATGGAAAGATGGCCGCCGCCGACTTATTTTTAACCGACTTCCCAAAAAGCGGAGGTTCTCAATTCAAATTGTTTGTTACGCGATTACTCAGCCATTTATTTATCGATTTTGATGATTCTTTTTTTGTTTGATAGCGTATACTTCCGAGGTGGTCCCATTATCATCAGGTCAGGATCTGATGATGGAACCCTGAGAAATCGAGGGCGACTTTCGAAAGTTGCAGAAATACATAGGTTGAAATCTTATCACTCAGGTGTTTGCCTGGTAGCACTATTCAACAGTGAAGGCTTTGAGCTGACCTGATGATGGAGACCAGTGAAGGTCGAGGGAACTCGACAACTGAATATTTAAACTTTCTCGTGTATGTGCTTATACTATTCGTATTTACGAGGCCTCTGCAACAGTGAAGGAGATGGAGACGAGAGAAGTTCGGTTGTCGAGTTCCCTCGACCTTCCCTGGTCTCCATCATCAGGTCAGCTCCAAACCTTTACTGTTTTATAGTGTTATCAGACATACATCTGAGTGTCAAGTTATAACCTTATCTATGCTTACAATTTTCGAGAGTTGCCCTCGATTTCTCAAGGTTTCCATCATCAGATCCTGGACCTAATAACAAATATTACCCTTTCGACCAAAAACAAACATCCAAATTGAGAACCACCTCCTTTTTGAGATTCGGTAAAAAATATTTGGTGACTTTAAAATCAATCAATTATTATTATTGTTTCTCATCATCAAATAAGTACATTACTTTGGTAGTTACAAATTGCATTATATTTCAGAACACCAGGCTTACCCTCCGCCGAAACAAAAATCTTAGAATTGTTGAGAAATAATATAAGAATAAATTAAAATTCCGTAATAGGTAATAAAAATTCAATTAAAGTTAAAAATTATTACGAATGACGCAACACCAAAATAAATAATACATATAAAAATTTAATGCTAAAAATTTTCATAAAACTGAAATATCTTTTTTCTTAACAACAAAAACAAATTGAACCTATAATTTAAAATTAATAAATAAAATTGAAATAAGTTGCTATTAAAAAATAGGTATATAAAAAATTGGTATTCGATTATTTATAATAAATATCCGATTTAGGTATCGAATGCACACCGCTGACTGAAAAAAAAAAAATACTCCATTCCAAACTCTACTTCTTTTTGATCTTGTAAATTGTTCATTTTTATTGTTTATTTTATGTGCTGATTTTTTAGTTATTGAACATAAATAAGTGCACGAAATGTATTGCAACGGATTGAAAATGTTATAAATATGACGTTTGTGTTGTGTTTGAGAAAGTGATGCGATTATTTATTGGTAAGTTTTCACCAAATTTGAAATGCCTAACTTTTCGATAGACTTAAAAACACCGTAATTATTATCTTTTTCTGAATTAACTGACTCCATTCGACCTTTGCACGTTGTTGTCAAATAAGTGAGCTCTAAAGTTATAGTTAAAATACTTCTGATCAGGCATTACGGACTTAGAATTAATGTGTTGAAAGTTAGTACAAATTTTTGACATCCATGTCGCGATTCAAAATTCCCGCCGAATCAACGGTAAAGTCATATGTCAAAATCTTGTCGAGCAGAGGGGTTAAAACAGGCAACAGAATTTTGCCAGATTTATACGCTTATTTTTGAGTGTAAGCATTTTTAGGGTGGTATTATACTTGGGAAATATTTTAGCCCGACTGTGCTTTTTAACTTCCTGTTCATATCATATTATGGCCTGAAATAGCGTTTAAAGTGCTACGTCATGCAGGGGTACGATTACAGTTTCAGGGTTCAAAGTTTTATCATTGAAATTGTCGATGCTTATAGCGAGAAATTCTAATTAGCTAAATAAACATATTATGTGCAGTCGTGGATCTACCTTTGTGGGCATATCCCCAATTTACTTAAGTCGTTACACTTCTTGCTTCTTTTTATGTCCTTCCTTATGAACTCCTCTTATAAATTCCCATATAGAGTACACCTAAGAGCTTCCTTGTGTACTCTCAATACTTATATGCTTTATTATGCACTCCTCTATAAGACTTCCCCTAGGAACTATCTTATGTGCTCTCTCATGTACTTACTTACTCCCCTTCTAATACTGCTTTAGTTACTAGCCTATGTAAAACTAAACATATGTACTCCCCGTATAAACCTACTTATACACTATCCGAATGTACCTACTCATCAACCTACTTGAATTTTCAACCATATCATATGGATGTGCCCTTTTTACTTTTGGTAATACGACGACGTAACAACGAACGAAAATAGGAAAGGTTCACTATTCGGATAGGTATAGCTACTTTTTCTTATTGACTGAAACTGATACGGATATAAGTTTATAAATAAATACCTTTGCATGGAGGCTACTTAATTTAAGAAATAGTTTATAGCGGCCACCTTTTTTTTTGGTTTACTATGACTACGACTGCATAGTATTTAGTATTGACGAGGTTTTATGAATTTCATAGGTACATTTTTTTACGACCCTTATAATGACTAAAAACCGTCGTGTTCCGTCGTAGACCTTTTATGTATCAGGGCCGCGGTAACTCTTTCGAACAATCCCGCAGCCCCATGTACTATTACAGCGATTTTTTATTGGAAGTCAGGGAAATAAAACAATTATTATATTATCTGGCTGAGGCATTTATTAACATTTATTTTTGTTTTTCAATTTTTTTCTTAATACAACATACATAGTAATTAACAATACATAATAAATAGTCCAAAAGTATATTACGCCTACAAAATAGCGTAGTCGTTATAAGATTATCGCCATATGAGTTGCTGACAATGGCATGTTCTGCGAAATGTCTAGGCAACTCCATGACACGGTTGAAAAGTGAGAATATTCTCAGAGAGAATGACAGTGGAAAGATCATCAAGATTATTAAGCATAACCTCTCTGGAATGTGGAAGTCGATTAACGAGTTGTTGTTCGTTACGCGCTCATGTATAAGCGTGGCGAATATTCTCTCAGAGGCTATTCCATTTTTCATACAAGCTATGCGATGACAACGACCTGTGTGGCCTACCTGAGTGAGCACGAGCGATTCTGCCTCTCGGCGTCAGTTAACATGACGGAGTCCGACAGTACGTCACTGTCCACGGTATATTGTGAGTCAACAAAGTTTCAACGGTACAGTTTGTGCGGTATCAGAGATAGTAAATTGTTTGTCTTTTGGCAAACACAACACTATGAGAAAATATACATATGTTAATCTCTATCTAGTGGTAATCAATCAAATATGTATCTACAAAAATAGTTGCATTTTTAAATTATAATTCCCTCAAGAAGAACGGCTAATGAAATAATGATTTGATTCGTCCTGTGAAATGACGAAGATTAGGTAACGCAGCAAAATTTCTATGAAAATGTTTTATGTGTATTTTTTAATTGACCAAATAAAGAGTTTTAGTGTAATATTTACCCACTACAAGTGTGACATCTAAAAATATGGTTTTCCAACAGTAAATATCGTCGAAGTACTTTTCCCATTTGACTTGTAAAGATATTTTAGGTAAGGTATACCTTAGGTACGTTATGAGAAATAGATATTTCAATAATATCTAATTTGAACTGAGTTCGGAAGATTTAATGAGCATCATTTTTTCCTTTCCAAAAGAGGCGTAGAAGTACGGTTTTCAGTCGCAACAAACTGCGAATCGTATAAAAGTGTCTAGAAACGATGTGTAAATGTTAGATATAAGTAGGCATTTATTATATTTATTTGACAAGTTGTGCTCATAGATCGTGCTTACATATATTGGAACAATCATTAGATATAAATACAATAAATAGGTATAGTGAGGGGTGCGTCGAAGTAATGGCGAAGACACATATGAGCGGTCTCAGTGACGACGAGAAGCGTCCGACTCGCGACCCGCGGCAGTGCGCCGGGGCCGCGTAGCCGCGTAGCCCCGTAGCCGCGTAGCCGCGTAGTCCTGCGTCTCGGTACGAGTCACCATACTGAGACTGGACTGAACAACGATTAGCATCCTCATTATTCTACATACACATACAGGTATATATCCATAAAATTGACCAAAATTGCAAAATGTTTCTAAAGTAATTAGGACACAGGAACAAAAATAAGAGCTATATTGAAACAATAGGAGGTTGAATACTTGCAAGGTAACTTTTTCTAATAGACATACAATAAATAAGGTATCCATAGATGTGCAAAGCCTAAACAGTATCTAATCATGATGCGCCTGTATTTAATACAGACTAACGTAACTGTGACGCAGGTATCATACGTACATAATAACTAATACATATATTAAATTAATGTTAATCACATTGATAGGTACATAGTCTATTCCCGAGATCTTGATTTGCATCTTAACCTATAAGTATTTAAAATATCACAATAAATTGCTGTGCACATACGAAACAGGCAAATTTTAGTGCATTTAGATTAATTTTAAAGATAATTATTTTCCGTTCTAATTAAACATGTTGAAGTGAAATAAAAAATATGAATTCACAAAAAGTAAATACAATCATAATATAAATGCCGAGTAGTCTTGGGGTATAGTAAAACTATTCCATGCTTTAACTCTAACTCGATAGCAATTATAAATAAATCATAACATTTGGCGGATAACTTATGATATGCTACTTCAATAGAACTGTAATTGTCGCTCCGAATTCATTGACACAACCATTTGACCTCACTGTATCGCTATAGCTGTCCCATCGATCATAGTAATTGGTTATGCATTTTTCCAGATGGATTAAAATGGATCGAATTTAAAATATGAAGCCATTCTGTATTACGGTAATTGAATTTTGAATAAAATTTTACTGGATAATATTTTATCATTAATTGACTGGTTAATACTGAATTTTCGATAAGTCTTATGTGAGATTAACATCAAAGCAGGTAGCCAGGCATCGATATATTTGTTGATCAATTTTAATACTCCAACAGAATTTGTGTAAATGTCGTGTTTAATGTAAATACCGCTGAGTCTGTTGGCTCAAGAACTCACGTTCTAACAGACTATAGCGGTGTTTACTCAAGTTTTTGTTTATTACAAACTATTAGTTAAAAGGAAACTTCTACGTAAATAAGTATATCCTGCTTCGATGTGCCTCCTAAGTCTCAAATATGACTTATCTTCTGTTCGTTCACATCCACTTTAATATAAGTAATTTAATATCATATACATTTTATAATTTGTCTAATCTACATTTTGCTTATGAATAGAATGCAATAATGATTAATTAATCTTAATTTAATACTTGCGACAAAACTGATTATTCTATTCACTAGCTACACACAGAATATGGGGTGCTAGACATAATTTTATCAAATGTTAATTGGTGCAATATTGACTACTTACTACCAAACGACGTAGACGGAATCTCTATGTGCTACCTTATACACATAATAAATATTCCTAAAGAGTATATAATGTTGACATTTTAATAATTATCTCTACTTTATCTGTTTATAATTTTAAAATCTAAAAATAACTCAATAATGGGTCACGTACGCAATGTAGCGTCACCTTCATTATTGAATTATATTTCCTTAATAACTAGCTAAATGTAGTGGATGTGAACATTGAGCGATCTTTTTCGTTTGACATAGATAAGTAATAAACATAATTGCTTGTTCCATAAAATCAACTTTATTGAAACCGCTTATTAGGTACCATGAGTAGATACTCATGTATATTTCTTATTAATTTTTATACTACACAAGTTTTCCTTTCAATGTGCCGTCATAATGTTCGATTGAATTTGTTATATTGAGTATTTTCTAAAACGATTTGATGCGATAATAATTTATATCAATGAATTCGTGACATTTGTTACAGGCATTTGGCCTCATTTCGTTTGTCGTTGCAGAACAACACTTGTTTAATAGAACTAATAATTTATTGGAATAAATGTAACAAGTTATATCTAGGTATTATATAAAATTAACAACACAACATAGTAAATAATAGGAACTGATCAGTGACTAGAATATTTTCATCAACTGTAATCCCAGACTTGATCGGCATAGGGCAGTAACAATTATATTTTTCAGTCGAAATACTAACTTTATTCTAGCCATATTGAACATATCAGTAACTCATACATAAATTGTCTACTAAACATACGATTACTCAAAATAAGGAACAAATAGTATTTATCATAATGGATTATTTTATAACAGTACACAATATAGCTGCCTCTAGTCGAGATTAATTTATGTTAAAATACATAATGCTCTCACATTTATCTTAATAATTGTCTTTTGAAAATAATGTACTTAAGTAAATAGTTATCGACAAATCAGGGAAAGTAATAGACAATAGTGCCGCCGACGGCTGAGCACCGCGTGGTACGCTCGTCGTGGTGAGCTCGTCGGAGCGGTCGTCGATTGCATATAGGCCGACTAATTAAATAAATATCAAATAATTCATTAGGTATCTATCTATATACAACATATTTTAAATTTTCTCTTATATACTTTACAACCCTCATTATAATAAGGAATGTCATAACTTAATGTAGAGTAAATACATAAAGTGAATAAATATTTTAACAAATCGACAAACATTTACGTCTTGCCAAATGAAGAACTATTCTAAAATATTTATGTATATGTTCTACTGTCTAACAATGTTGACTACCAGTCTCACATTTTAGTTTAATAAGTGCTAGAAGGTATGAAATACTTGGAAAATAAATCAGCTGCGGAGAAGTTAAATTGGGACGAAACCAGATCGTATCACTGCTTTCCTTCCTCCAGTGGGTAGCGCGCACCAGCACGCATCGCGTTCGGCTGTCTCGATTGTCGCAGTCGGAAACCTTACACTACACTTTAAGTGGTCATGTTTTGGCATAGGCTGCACCACTACTTGATATGTTTCATTACGTCCAACGCATGTACGAGTTTTGACTGGTTGCGCCCGAATACTATTCCTGGGAGTTCGCAGCTTTCACTGATCGCATATAAGCACGGGGGCCAATCGATCGTATATTTTACATGAGGTCCGTGTAGCACTGGCGGAGTATTAGAGCACTAGGGGGTCAGGGTCCGGGAGGGGTGCCGTCCTTAGCGGCCGCGCGCCCACCGCAGCAGCGCGTCGGCCAGGACATCCAGGTGGGCCTTTGTCTGCAAACAAAAGGGGTGTTAGTCTTCCACTACTACAATCGAATGACTCTTTAAATACAGTAAATAATGAAAATGTTTCACACTCGTCGCTTCAGCGTTGGGTGCTATTAGTTAACCAAACGACGTGTCCATTCATTCACCCAGACACTAATTTATCTTGATCGGGACACTAACGGCGGCCTCTCCAATTAATTATTTATCCTAATATGGGAATTACTTCCGACTCCAGGGTTGCTTCCTACGGCTTATACACAAAGTTATATACTCGCTTGGGTTTATTTGAATGCGAAAACTGTGTTCTAATACTGAAAACTGGCCATTCAGAAACGGTGTTTTGCATGGCGTTATTTTTAAGTTCATCCCAGAAAGTTCACTGGAAAATAACTTTTAGCTAAGCTAGCTTTTAGTTTGTAGTTTTAAGGCACCGTTGATAGTGAATAACTGTACTATAACTATTATAAGTATGTATAGAATCACCGTTTTATAGAACATGCAGGCCTGTCGGTCTTCATCCTCGCCGCTGGGGCAGTCGATGAAGCCGTCACACAGCACATGATCGTCAATGCAGCGGTAGCGCCCTTGCCGGTCGGGCGTGGGGCACGCGAACCGCTCCATGCCGTCCGCGGCCGGTGGACATTCTGAAAACAAAGCGTCTTTTGTACTTGCCGGATCGAGTGAAACAACACAAGATTGGAAATTCCTTTATGACATAAAAGGGCAACACACGGATTGGATCATTTTATAGTCTCTGATTTATTCTCTACTAGCTTTTGCCCGCAACTTCGTTCGCGTGGAATAGTGACTTCTGGCAGATTTTTGGTTTGACCAATAGATGGCGCTATTATATCCGGAATAAATTTCATTTTTTATTTTTTTTTGGTAATAAAAGCTATCCTATGTCCTTTCTCAAGTTCTAAACTATGTCTGTACCAAATTTCACACAAATCGGTTCAGTAGTTTAGGCGTGAAGAAAAGACAGACAGACAGACAGAAAGACAGACAGACAGACAGACAGACAGACAGACAGACAGAGTTACTTTCTCATTTATAATATTAGTTAGGATGAACTACACTTAATTGCAGAGCAGTCGTTTCACACAAATATCTAACCCAGGATAATCAAGCTCTGCATACATATTCAAATTTCGAACGTAATTTTCCACGAACAGTATGACAAATTACTTATCTATTGTGTAACATAAACATTCTTCATTAATAATTAAACATGCTACAAAGCTATTACCCATCGGGTTTCGTTTCATTTGGGTTTCGTGAGGCCATAGACAAAAATTGTACCTGTCTATAACGGTTTGAATGTTAATAGTCATTACTTGAGCTGAGGGTAGTGAACTTTGACCTCCGTTGTAAACCAAGTCACTTTTGACTTTGAGTTCTTTGTTCTTTTATGAATTGTGCTCCGAAGTCCGTCTCTTGGAAAGGTTTAATGAGCTGTACTAACAGAGTACACAGGATACTATGTTATGAGGGTAAAATATTTAATGTTTATGTTTATTTATCACTCGGATAAAGGGCCGAGGAGCTGTTATCATAGAACTAGACCTTATTGTCTTGATTTACGAAAATACTCTATGAAAAATTGCTTTAATATACCTACATTAAGAGTGCATTTCTTTTATGTGGGTGTAAATTCCTGAAATCTTATCAGACTGCAACATTTTCTATTACAAAACTCAATTTTAACTTAAAGTACTTCATCTTCTTTTCTTT
The DNA here is from genome assembly GCA_033682625.1 of Helicoverpa zea x Helicoverpa armigera. Taxonomy (NCBI): domain Eukaryota; kingdom Metazoa; phylum Arthropoda; class Insecta; order Lepidoptera; family Noctuidae; genus Helicoverpa; species Helicoverpa zea x Helicoverpa armigera. The sequence goes on along the minus strand of JAWIIS010000005.1, from coordinate 1,817,518 downwards.
TTGTTTTCAACCAGAAATAACAACATTCTATTTTCAAAGATTCTAAGGTTTTATCTCACTTTGTAACGAGGGAGGAAAAACATCGCGAGTAAACCCCCACGTATGTAATAAATTCTTATAAGTCTGATAGTCTTAAGGAGCGCGATAGGTTACATACATAGCAACGCTGTGCTTGCAAGGGATTAAAGAGAACATTTTATCTCCCACAGTAAAATTCTACTAAGTACGTACGTACACAGAAAACATCAAATAAAATTCTGATATTATTTGACCGACAAAGTTAAATTAAGTTTCCTTGATATTTACTTATCTAACTTTTTATTGGCGTAGGACAAAATATTACATCATGATATTTAGATGACCTTTTTATGACGCACTTTGTAGACCTATAACGTATACTCAAAGATATATTACATGATAAAATATAAGTAAGTACATGAAAAGTCGACGAACGCGTTAGTGGTACGATACATCAAAAATATAATATTCTCATCCATTCGGTTGCATTAAGTGAGTGGGGCTTTGGTGTTTCCCGGAGAGGTTGTAAGTTTCGGTCAGTTAAGCGTACGATATTCGGAAAGTCGGCGAGTAAACTGGTTGCTTACACAGACTGTGACGGCAGGCCACTCTATCGCGAGCGTCTATTTTTAGCAACGCCGGGGTGTGTGCGGCCCGTGGCTCGATTGCGCGCGCCCTCTATACACCTCTACCCTTAGCCTCTATCTATTCACTTTGTGGGAGGCAGTGACGACGTCTTGTGCATTCGTAAGCAGTATCGGGACTGTTCGCCGAATTAAACTTTACGGTTATCAAAACCTTGTGTTGGGACTATTTTTATGTAAATTTATTGTTATTAAACTAAGATAAAACAATCGAATAAAGTGCTTTTTTATCAGTTGTTTTTTGAATACTTTTTTAATCAAATGTAATCTTGATTAATTATTGCTAACTTTCAGGTAGTGTTATATGAAATACAAAGATATTATATTAATCTTATTTTAAAAGTATCTAGCCTAATCAGAAAGTTTGTGTAATTTCTTTCGTTAGGTCATTATTTATCACTTCTAAGATTCGGCCATGGTATATCTAATTATATACTTATATTTAGCATCAAGAACCAGGATAACCTAATTTATATTTGCGGTGTCGTTTCTATAACTTGCGTAGGACGACAAGCAACTGATACATTAATGTTTTTCTCTTGTATTAAAAGAAAATAAAGAACTAATTATATGATTAGCGGAGTTTTTCTTCGAAAAGATAACAAAGCGTGGACTAAAGAAAAAATATACATGTTTGTTTTCAATTAGAAAGAATAGAAATATATGAAAGAAAATGTATTATTATTTTATGTTTGTACTCAAATTATTTTTAATCAACTTTTATAATATCAAAGCATTTATTTTATTAAAAACTTGTCGAAAAGAAAAATAAAAAAGCAGGCCTTAAAAACCTAGCGGCAAAGGGTACTGTCACATAAGAAAAAATTAAAACCACATGACATGTGGATAATTATTATTTAAAACATGTTACGTTCCTACAATATGCGTATGTATCTAAACTTGGAAGATTCCTATATGTGTACCTAAACTAGAACACAACACAAGATTGCCTGGCTATAAAGAAGGACTAATTTAACTCAGGGGAAGGCGTATATTTCGTACGTAGGTACTACTGGTACTTTGTTAAGGTACTCTGCGCTTTATTTTCGAACTTTGTCCTTTAAAAGTACCTACTACTAGTTGCTTCATATACCTAGATAGCAATAGTCAACCCGTATATGTTTTTATCTACATAACCAATGTTCTGAGTGAGAAAATTCTTAGAACACAAAACATTTCTACCAGAGCCAGCTAATTTGTTGTTCACCCAAACAAAATACATATATCTTGCTAGAAATATACGCATTTGAATAATGAAAATTGTGATATATGTACATGAGTGAAGATAGTAGTTACATATTTTATGAAAAAGGATAAGAAGGTATACTAAAATAATAATGATGTAGGCAAGTTTTCAAGAAGCCGAGAGACATAAAATTTTCCACGAAATTGAAGAAGTAGATAGCTAAAAGTTAAACTCGACGAGCATCCAAAGACGTGCTGTACGAAACATTATTTTCAAAAATTATATTTTCATTGCATCCCTCCTTTATAGGCGAGGAAAAGTCCCTTAGCGTCATTTCATCAAATAGTAGACCGTAGTTCTATAAAAAGGGTACTGTACGCGACTGTAAAAGTAAAGTTACGTGCTCGCGTAAAGCTGGCATCAAGTATTCACGGCGATGGCAGATACAAGTCACCTCCGGGATATAAATACGCCTTTTAAGACCTCGCACTTTTGAAATATCTGTCATTTGTAACGCACTTTAACGTTTAGCTATTTGAAGATTCACACCTTAGTCGGCTGGAGATTTGATGCCTTATATTTATTGGTTGAGCTTTTTACGTTTTATTTTTTATTGAATAGTGTATATTAAAATTACAATTGAATAAAAGGGTATTTACGTATTGACTTGATGAAATACTTTTTTATAAATGTAGATGGTTTGATCAAAGAGGTGTCTCTTTGATGAGATTCGTCTAAGACAGTTCAATATGTCAATGAGAACTTTCAGTATTTTCTGTTTAACTTTCTACAGACTCATGTAGGTCAAACAGACAATAAAAATAGAGAGTACGTTACGGAGCTTTCAGAAGCAGGAATAAAATATTTTTACGCCAGTAAACGCTAATCAAGTGATATTCACACTGCCACAAGGACCCTTAATGCGCTGCTACATTCTAGAATGTACTCTGAATAACTCACGTGATGTGTTAGACTAACGTGATAACGTTTATTTTACGGAAATCCCGATGAAAATTCTTTTCCGAGTAATCTTTTGAGCAACACAGAAGTAGTTAAATTACCTGTTCCAGTTATTTGCCTCAAATATTTATGATACAGAAATAGAAACCATATTTTCCGTCGCACATATTTTCACAGAAAATTAAAGCTAATTTTAAGTGTAGTTTCAAAAATATACGACGAAAGTTATTTAGTTTCATTCCGGGAAAATCTACCATAATGCGTGTGTAGCACGCATCGGTTTCTTTATTAAACTTAATCGTCCATAAAAAGAAACTACTACGAGTTTGTAGGTTACTTACTATTAACATTTCCGCAAATTAAAAACAAAGTAAATTCTGTGGTTTGGCCAACTTCTCTTATCGAGATTGTCGTAAAAGGAAAACAGTTTCCATCTGTCCGCTGATTGTACGAAATTGTCAACATCTCTATGTAGCGTTACTTGTCTTTGATAAAATGTTCTTTTGAGTAGGAAGTACTTATTACTATTAGATGTGCTTTAGAAATCCCACGCGTTTATTCAGTCGGTGACCCCAAAGTTGTGGACTACCTGTTTACTTTTGTACCTGCCTACATAATTTTATTATCAAACACTTATAACTAACAGAGAAATTAAATAGATGTTATTGAATGGAGGAGGTATCTTCTATTACGTTAACGTTGTGTACATTATGGAAAATAAACAAGTGGAAGAGCAACTCCATAATATATTGCGGCGAATAAATAAAAAAATAACAAGGCTGTATTATTGTGGATTAAAAAAAAAAAAAAATAACGAACAATAGAAAAGTGACGTAAGCAATGGGTACTAGTCCACAAGTCGTTAATCCATAGAATTTACGCATTTTCCAGAGACTAGACGACATATTTTATTAGCTTACAAATACTTATTGGAAAAGTTGTTTTTGTGCAGAAACCCACCATATTTTATTAGAAGCCCGGACACATAGTGTATAAATGTCTCATATACATAAACTGCTTACTTATAAAAACGGACAGCGATTACTTAAAGCGGCACCAAGTTGGTACATACGTCAGAGGCGTGGGTGTTATCTCGTATTACTCATGATAGTGATCGCGGAATCGAGTACGCAGCAGACTTTTCGGCGTCGAATACGTCATCGGTCGTTACCACACTATCGAATGACTTTCATTCGAAAAGTGTTAGTACATAAATGTCCAACTGCCTTTAGTTATGACAATAACATTGTTTGCGACGGTTTAGTCCACGATAGTTCAGAAATGGTAAACATCCTCAATACCAAAGTAGAAACGAAATAAGGATTACATATTTTTTTCTTTAACTGTGCTTACAGTTGAAGTATTTTATGTATTCCTTGCAAGTTAGCGCTCGGCCATCACGTGCTATAACTTGGATTTAAAGCTTCGTTCTTGGACTTCGGTTGGATTGAACTCAAACTTCACAGAAGTGATCGGATTCATTTTATTTGTTTCGAGTTTAGTACTCCATGTAATAAAGAAAACTTTTAGTGAGAAATACATACAACGACCACTCTGACTTGCTCGCCCTACTCGCAGCATTTCTAGTAAAACGTGGGACTTTTATTAGTAGTACGGAATAATAAGCTGCCCAGCTAGCTAATAAATAAATACCTCGCCAACAATGTCAAAGGAAAATAAGTGTTTTCTTTCACAAAGAAAACATCAGTGGTTTTATTTCAATCAAGTGAGAGTAGCGATGTACGTCTAGCTATTGTGGCCATCGATGGGCTGCTAAGACCCTTTCAGCTGATAAATATTAACAAGACGTCGCAGTACGTGCCTCAATTGTTAACGAGGCATGTAGCCAATCCTCCACTCTATCATTCTCCGCACACGAGGGTTAAGTCAGCAGCCGCGGCATAAAGGTACATCTTTCTATTACACATATTAAAGTACATGTAAAGCTACCCGGATTTACATGTAACCAGTGAGACGGTGAGCATTACGCATTAGCATGCAAGCTCTGTATAAGCCGCGGTATTTTAAGTACGTGTATACTTCCTTTTATGAACTCATTCAAGAATTTCTGCAGGAATTTAGGTGCATACGCTGATTATTAAAAAAAATATATAGTGTGTCCAATAAGCTCCTGTTTTGAAATAAAAAAATATAAGATGTTTTATGTTTGTGTTAGACTAATTATTGTAATTTTGTAAAATAGTTCTTGAAAACTGCACTTGGCGTAGCGGCGACTGCTACGTAAGCGCTACGCGGCGTAGGCGGGAGAACCGAATTGCGTAGCAGTATTTAATTGCTACGTGGGCAGCTCATGGTTGAAGCTATCCAGTCACAAGCAACTTCATAGTCACTCTAAGTAGAATACTCGGACTCATTTATTGCTATGATAAATTATCTACCCACACCAAGTTTATTGTTGTCAATACCTAGAAACCTGAAATAATATAACAGTTATAGATTAAAGAAAACACGATCTTCTACTAGGCAAAAAGTTTGCAAGTAACAAAGTATATCGATCAGTGACAAATAAAATACTTGTTGTTAACTTTACAGTTTTAGTTTCAGGTTGAGAAAAAGTTTCAGATTTACGAGATATTATTATATTTAGTTTCTATCCATCGTTGGAATTTTAATCGTTCTGAAGATGTGGTCACGTGAAAAGTTGTATCCTTTTACGGAGTAAATCTTGTGATAAAAATAGGCAGATAGTGTTTATTTATTTACTAGATAGACTTTATTTTTTGTTGTTATTTATAGAGCTTCACGCCTGTTCGTAAGTCGGGCGTCCTTGTGACCGCAATCTTGATGTAGGTACGAAGGAACGAGATCGTGGCCGTGACATCTCCTAACGCAAACATTGATCATAGCTTGTTTGCGTCAAGGGTCTAATTTTTACTAAGTATTTGAATAATTTGTTCAGTATGATCTACAGAAATGTTCACTGCATTTCCAGCGTAACAGCTACTCATTAGATGTGATTTATCATCGACATGTCAGCACTGTTATTTGTACAATGCATAAGAAATGTTGTAAGTATGCTTTGTTTATATGTTCGGCAATAGAATTCACTGTTCTATAAAGAATTAAAAAAATGGACTATTTCAATTTGTTTGTAAAATAACCCTAATGCGACAAAGTAGATGTAACCCCAACTTCCACACACTTTGACAATACTATAAATAACAGCAAAGTTAATTAACATTTTATGTTAAGTGGAAGTAGTCCTTGAATCCGTTTTTAAGCGAATTTAATTTAATACCCTCGGAACAGCCTAATTTTAATTCGTTTAAAATATTTGCTTAGCCAATTGATTCGACCTTAACATTTAAGTAGACCTTTATCTCAACGGAAACTCAATATTTGTTTACTAAACGTTCCATCGTTTTCCTTTAATTTGTATCACATTTTATTGAACCTACATAACAATGAACGATAAAAAATAATACAGCTCAAATGTCTCTTGCTTTTGTTAAAGATTGTGTAGCTTTACGATATTTTTATAAGTTCGAATGAAAATATTATTTTATTTTGCTATTACGTTTTATTATCGTTGTAGTTGTTGAGTTATGATCAAGACTTACTACTACTCGAATGGGTGGGCGTCGAGCGGAGGTTGCAAACCCATTAATCATACTACGATACTTTATTGCTTCAATGGGGCGCCGATATAGGACCGTTCAATGTAGCTGAATGGGGCGAGCGGGCCGCTCACGTCGCGCCTATCCAGATACACTATTCAGTTTTTGCCTCGCATTTAGCAGGCCGAAACTTCAAAGGCTATTGAATGACGTCACTATACGTTTGAACTCTCTCTCTTGAATTATATTCAAAATCGCTAAATTATGTGTGCTTAGTATGCTTTTATTATGTGTTCAAATATAGTCTTCAGAGTTTCTTTTCATTTACCTACATCTGCTTATATAAACAACGATATGTTCAAATGTTACGTGAACTTTAATTAGCTTCATCGCATTTTGTAGGTTAGATATACAGTAATACAAGAATACGGGGGTGGTATAAAGTAGAACAGAACACATCCCATGTGTTTAGTTAACGTAGTCTTAGTTAACTGTACCAGGAGCGTGGGCTTGCTACCCGCAGCACTTGGCACATTTCGAGACCCCCAGTATAAAGCATGGAACGGTAATGATATGAATTCAAGTTATTTCCTTTTAACTACTTATTTTTCCATTAAGTTCCAACTCATTTTCTAGGAAGCGTAGGTTTATTCAGAATTCAGCTACAGGCTGTATAAATAAGAATCTTTTATACAAATTGTGAACGATATTTAAAGGAAATTGGTTTTGTCACCATCTTTAGAATTAGGCGGGACGTAACTGAAAGTAAATCCGTGTCATGATTGAAATACCAAATGATTTTGGAAGTTGTATTGATTATATTATTTCTTTGACTTCAACAATGCTGCGTGTATACTCGAATTGCGTGTGATTACGCCAAATATAGGCGCAGTAAATATGGTGTCCGAAACGACATCGATCGGCGAGCTTGGTACTAAATTATGTAGCTTCCTTACAACCACTTGGGGATATTTATAACAGCATCGATGAGCGGGTTGAAGGGTCATGTTAAAAATATAAAGGTCACGCTTATTTTAATACTGCGCGTTAAACATCTGCTATAAACTGTTAGAGTTTATAATAACAATTTGTGTTGCGACGTCATATGTTCTTACGTAAGGGTAATTATATGTGCATGAGCGTAGGTATTTTGGTAAGTTATTTTTACTTTATTTAACAACAATTTTCTACTAGAAGGTCAGTGAAAACTGCTATGTGAATAAATTAAAGGCGCTGTAGCAACAATGGATTAATTCAGGCAGTCCACGAGCAGCACGAATTATATTTAGATCAGGCCTACGATTGTTTCTTATAAATGTCTAACATTAGGGTACGGAAACATTAGTAAGGTGAGGAGACTCAACTCTTTGTTTTTACCTAACGGCCAAGTAGGTTGTTTTTTGCATGTCGGTATCTTGTGTGTATGCGTGTAACTGTAATATTCTTTATTACCTCTGATAACCCCATAACTACCTTCGAAACGACCGAATGGATTATGACATTCAGCATTTGTTCCTGTTTATAGATGGTTTTCCATCATCATAAGGATTAAAAAATGGTATTTCATTCTGTGAATTTTAGTAGTACCCACTGAGTGCATACTGCAAACTTTTAGTCAGCCGATAGTTTGTTTAGTTTGAGCTCATAAATCAGAATGGAAATGAATGGTAGTAGTGGTAGTACGCACATAACGATCAGGTATTTGGCAAGTATCAGACCGACTAAAAACTTTGATTGGAATCAAGATAAAAAAAAAATGGACAACTATCAGGTTAGTTGTCGGGTATAAAGCACGCCTAAAGCAGTGTTTCAGTAAAATAGCGAAAAAAATAAATAAACTGAAAATATTGAGATTTCTAGTTGGATTAGTTAGTGTTCCATAGAATAGCTGTTGAATTTGTCGCTGTCCTTTATGTTCGTTTATTGAAAAATATCGGTATTTAAAGAGAAGATAAATAGTTTTTATAGTTGTGCATTTATTGTAGAAGAGTAAAATATACGTGAACATATTTCTACGCTACATTTTGAATGAGCTTTCCAAGGGGTTATGATGAGCAACGTTAATTTTAGTTTATCTATCAGGGCTAAGTGAGCCATTTTTCATATTCCTTTGCCCCAAACAATAGTGGCTAGACTATCGATGTGAGCTTTGTGCGTCAGTGGCGAACAAAATCAATGATCTTCAATTTATTTATAGTAGTATGAACATCGCTTAGCCTTTCTTGAATACTATAATTGCTATTTCTAACGAAATGCAATGATTAATAGCTTATCCATTAGTAATAAGTTTCAAGCACGCACCATTCTATCGAATAATTGGCGTACTTTAAATACAGATCATTTATATTATTTGCAATATAAAATGATCGAGTACCGCGAACGATGTTCGATTGGAACGTGCAATTACATTTGTTCTTTTGTCAAGTGAAGACAGCAGAATAGTTCTCTTTTCCAAACTTATGTGTTAATATTCATACATTATAGGGGTAAAGTACTTAAGCTGACAGTGCAGTCGGTCGGCGCTGAGTTAAGGTTGGATGCCAAGAGTCGGAGATGCCAAACAATAGGCAATATGCCGCTGCAGCGCCGTGTCTGTGTTATAGTTCCGCCTATTGCACTGTCGAACTCCCGCGCCGGAAGTCGTTGTGCGCCATGTGGCCGCCTCCCCCCGCGCCCGCGCCTCTCGCGCCCTCTCGCGCCCTCTCGCGCCTCGATACCCTCTATATGTGCCATAAACTAACATCATGCACATACTTTATTGCCTTTCAAAATTGGTTTTATGCCATTACAATTTAGTATTTCGGATAAATTGAGGCGACCGTATTAGTAAACGATTCGTCGTTTAGCTGTCAAGTGCTCTCATAAATTGAGAAGCATTTACAACAAATTGAGCAATAATTTTCAGAGTTAACTCGTAGCAACAAAAATGACTAAACAGATTTATTACTTACATATAATTTTATGAAACAACAACAACTTTGCAGGAAAGAGTTTAATGCGTAAAGTTGGTAAACATAATTTAAATTTTGCGAAACAGCACTCAATAGGATTGTTAGTGAGTGGAAGGCTTCATTATAAATAGCAATTATTCGGGTGTAATTAGAGAGCATACTGTAGTATAGGGAGCGAAAATAAGAGGCTTGGAAGTTGAAAGTTAATTGTGATGTCGGCACTTGTTGTCGCTTCGCGCGGCGGAGTGTAGGGCGCAGGGCAGGGTACAGCGGCGAGCGCTCCGACCGCAATTTATGCCTCGGCTGCGGCTGGCGCGCCGCCAGACGCCGCCGACACACTCGTTAGCTCCTGAAGCAGCCCACGATCTAATAGTTTTGTCGTCTTTCAGAGACCATTTAATCTGCTTGTTTATATTGGTTCCAAGTACAACTCGAATACAGGTCATTTTACGGTGTTTACATTTTCATTCGTCGCTATCGAATCATTTTTCTATCTCTAAAGTACCTATGTAGGTACCTAAGCATACTATGTTACGTACATGAATATGTGCATTGTTGTTTATTTTTTAATTCTAACAGTGTGAATTCAAAATGTTTTTTCGTAATAGAATATGTAAGTCATTTATTTAGGGATTCGTAGTTATTCGAAGCCTCCTTCTACGAAACGGTTAAGTTCACTGCTATATCTTATTTTATCCAAGTAATCGTGAAAGTTTTCTATGATAATTTTCACTTCTTATGGACTGATTTCATTATCTCCATTAAATAAGTCTCATAAAGTAAATATTTTCTAAACTAGTTTCAAACAAGTTTAATGCGTAGCGTTCATTAAAGTCTGATGTGTTTCATAATATTTATTTAGTAAATTATGATAGCATTAAAACACGCTTACATTGTGTGAATTATTAAAGTGTATTAAGTGAATGAAACGTAGACGGGGCTCTGTTATAAATCTGGGTGACTCTCATCAGGTCAACGCAAAGCCCGGACTTTGCCCGCTCAATCTAGACAATGAACCGGTATACAGATAAACTGCCATGCGGAGATTTTCTGACGCAAAATAAACTGTTTTTAACGGATGAATGTTTATTAATGATCTAAGATACATTGACAACATATTTTCCAACAATGTTAGAAATCTATGGAAAGTAAACCGCACATGGTGAAAATTAAAAAAAATAACTTACATATATCTATAGTCTCGGAAATATAAAACCTTATTTTTTGTTTGGGGACTCCCTGAAACCGATGAGAATGAAAAGGAAATACAACTTAGGTATATTTTGACATAAATAATGTAGACATCTTCAATATTTTTAGCATAGAACTGCTCAAAAGTTGGAACGATTTCTTATTCAGTAGCAAAGTTTTTCCAATTATCCAGTTACCGGGCGCTTACCAAGTTTCCATTGGTTATTTATAATCTTAAATAGAAGGTCGTATTTTAAAGCGAGTTGTTTTTTATTTTAATTGTGCGACAATAAGCATGTTTATACAGATTGATGGCAGCAATGCCTACGCTCCAATTTGTCGAGTGCTTGTGCTACGGCGCGGCTTTTAAATTACTCGACTAATTGGGCAGATCACGGTGATTTTAGGCCGTAGTGTAAGCCTTAATTGGGGTTTCAGGTGTAATCGTCGATCGTCAGATACGTCGAAGCCGAGCTAAAAATAAACTTTATGGATGCGTGCGTGAGGTTTCGAATAACTAAAACGGTACAAAATGGGGCCATTTCCCTTTCGTTGGTATTCTTGTTAAAATTTATTTTTACTCCTTAAGTAGGTTACAGACCGGGTTAAGTGTGTAAATAAGTTCAGACATAACAAACTTTTTTGTGGTTACTGTTTTTGCTAATTCCAAAATTAGTTTTATTATTGCGGATCACGTTACCCACTAAGCATACACCATATATTAGGTTGTGCTTCAACAATGTACCGTAACTAGTGTTTGTATAATTAATAAGTAGACAGACATGGTAGTTACGCCGACATTAACCTTAAACGCGTGCACGGTTCGTTCCCGCTAAGAATAGACGCGCCCATCTTTTCTCATGGGGACCGTATAACGCGAGCAAGGTGTTATAATGAGGTGACTAAGCAATAGCGTCAACATATACGTGTTAAGATGGTTTCCTAAAGGTCGGATTGCAACTGCGTAAATATGTTGCTGGTACTTATAACAAGGTAACTTACAGTGCTGATTCTGCATAAATACTTTCTTTACCATGAAAAATGGTTTATGAAAAAATATGAGTAATATTAAGTAGGTAATGCGAAAAATAGCAACCTGGAAAATTTGGTCCGACACAGTTGTATGTTGACGTTTTCCTACAAGAAATATTAACTTGTTTACTTGATCGCTGACTTTACAACGTTCATATAGCTAAACGGTCCCCTGAAAATAAACTTAATATGGGTTTACCTGAAGAGTTAACAACTTTTCATAAATGATAGCCTACATGTCCCAATTTATAATTGTTTTTACCAAACCATCTATTTTAGAATATATACAGTAAAAATAACTGTGATCGTAATTATGCCAAAGCTATCCTTTTGTGTTACATTTCTAGTTTTTGTTCTATTCGAAGTATCACAAATTGTCTTTCAAGAAACCAAAACTTTTGAGCTTGCTGTATTTGGAAATCAAACAATAGACAACAATTAATTATTCCAATAATGACAGCGCCTTCCAAACATTTGGTCTGACTAGCTAGTTTGTAGAATGCCTATTTCTTATCTACGCAATCTCTAAGATCTAGGATTTATGGTTGTGACGTAAATTGTACGATTTCGCTTACTACAAAAGAGAAAACGAGCAAGAAAAGCTTCGTAATAATGGAGTATCTTCAGCAAATATTTTTTGGGTTGATAGTTTACGATTCGGCTATTTACGGTGGGTGCGTTAGTTATTATAATGTGTCACGATCTGATGTCGAAGTTCGGCGGGATGCGCGGGGGTGAGGCGAGCACCTGCGCAGGATGCACCGGCGTGCAGTCACCGCGCCAGCCAGTCTGGCGCCTATCAGCCGCCCCCGCCGTCCCTCCCCGCGCCCCTCGCACCTCTACGCTCCACCCGCCGTACGACTCCCACGCTCGCGTTTGTTTTCAACTTTGATTGATAATTTGTTATTGGAGTGCGTATAACGTTCGAAAACAATACTACGTTTCACTCAAGTTTGTAATCGCGATAATAGTATTGGTATTGCTCATACGCTGAGATGATACGCCCGAAATTATTAAACATGAAATTATGAATATGGTTTTCAACATTAAACGGATTTAATATTGTTGTGCTCTGATATTATCAAAGTGACTACCAATACCCAATTTAAGCAAATGTTATCGCAGATTTCGGAATCAGATCTATTTGTGTTTACTTCGTGTAATAACTGCATTTACATAGTCTTTATATTTAATAAACAGAAGCACTTTCAGCTTTTGTCTAAACCGTTTCTAATTTCACCCAGATTTTGAGCGCTACAGAATTATCTTACACTTATACAAGTGAATAATTTTATTAATCCATTTCATGCAAGCTTAAGGTTAGATTTGAAATACAAATTAAGTAAAGTAAAGTATTGTCCATTTAATTCCAAGGCTGTTGTCACCTTTTAATGTTATTGAATTTGGTAAGGTAATGTGATCTAATCGCGTTAATAAGAGTGTCAAATAATTTAAATAATAATAGTTTATGATATAATCCAATCATTTTGATAAGGTCAACACTTAAATAGGAGCCTTACTAAGTCTGGTATACAAATTGTCTTAAAGCAGAGCCTGTATAAAACTCGAATTCACCATAGAACTATCGATATTCAAGTCAAACTACAAACTGCAAAACTCTTTTCTTACCAGCCACCGGAACACTGAAGCAGATACCTGAATTTTTGGTACGGAATACTAAAAATCGATCGCGTCTCAACCGGGAAGTGACATCGACAAAAATTATAGTACAGCGTAAACAGGGATACCGATCGTGCTCCACCACTATTCACGCAGTCACCGAGTCACACGGATAATTACTACTTACCTACACGTGACGTACCTACTATGCGTCTAATTATCCCTCTACTTGATTAGGCACCTAATCAGAAAACACTACTTATGTACATTTAAGACGGATTACGCGACTAATGCGTATTAAACGGCATGTGTCGTACTCGGAGATTCAATTGAGCGCTAATAAACCAAATTAGCGATTACTTCGGGGTGGCTAATAACGTAATGGTGTACGAGCGAAAATATAAGGATCAAGATATTTTATTATTTTAATACAATTTGACGGATCGTTGTATGGTTAATCGTTACTTAATGATCGCTCACGTTAACGAACGTCTGTGGGTGTGGCAATTCGTTTAATTAATCCTTCTTAAGTAATGGTGTATGTTGGATGTACCCCAGGGGACAAGTTTACCTGACTCAGGATCAACAGTAAAGGTATCTCAACAAAAGCCCCGAATTCAAGTAAAGAGCAAATATGAGTGTTACCCGAAATTTTATGTTGTATTTGTTATGGGCCATAAATCATGATTCTGTGACATAAAAGATGAAATAAAACTGGCTGCCGGACATTTCGCGGGTATAACAATTGTACCTACATACTTATTTTTGCATTTTAATGTCCTTATTTATCACCGTGTATTGAAATAAGCTGGGTGATAAAATTGATAAACGCACCGAGTGAGTATTTGTATAGTTTTATTTGTTGATCATCATAAAACATTAAAACATATCAATAAACTGATTTTGTCATTAAAAATAAGTACCTATGCTCCAAAGTAAATTGCATTTTCATTTAAAGGAAAGCGTAAGTGTAAACATATTCCTGCGCAGGAACTGCCCCTTGCAACTTGTTGGAGTGTTCATGCACGATTATAGAACTCATTCGAGGCTCTTTAGTATTTTAAATAAGAAAATAGTACTTACTGTATTATTTTCTTGTTTCATATTCTTACACGAAGATGCTAACGACACGTAACAGGTTATTTAAATATACCTTCCCACATAGTCCAATTTATACACATATTGAATGAATTAGGTTATTAAATGGATTATGGGTGGGGTGTGACGTAGATGAAGTGACGTCAGCGGTTATTGCGCCATCACTGCCAAAAAACTGGCTCAATTTCTTGGAAAAACAAAGTCGCTTAAAATGATAACGTTGCGTACCAAACTGTTTTTAAAATTAAGTTACGTGGCAAATATTACACATAACTATCCCTCACATACATAGCTTATCCTTGAACATTTTTGCTAAACCACGCTTAACTGCTTACTGGTATTGCAATACAAATCTCATTCTAAGTGTATCATCTCTAATCTTTCTCACGAGAATCTAACCGGCTTAATGGAATTGTTCTTGATTTTCTATGCAAATGGATGACATAGTAACCGTATACACTACGTATATGATGTCTGAAATCGCATTGTTTACTTGTACAATAATATCCCCGTCTGAGAATTACACAATGTTCCGGTTATTGTGACCCCTTCTGTCTTAAGTCGTCCATTGAAGATGATCTATTCTTAGCCATGGAACATAATATGCTGCTCCATTTGCCGCTCTCGCTGAAACATTATTTTACAGAAACTTAGACCTCGTTTTAAGCCATTATTGTTTTAAAGAGCGCAAGTAGATATTTTAATACGTAGTGAAGTAACTAAAGCACATTAAATGTACTTTTAGTTTTTATATCATACGTAAAAATAATAACCTACCTACCTATAATACTGAATTGAAACTAAAACTATTTTCTTCTGCAAAGTCTTGTAGCTCATATAATTATAAGTTTATTATTTCCGTATCCTGGCAAGATGCCGTAATGTTAGTTACGCACAAACCTGTACACTGTACTGTACAAGGCCTTCTTGGATTCCTCAAAGCACTAAATATGTTTGGTTAAACGCCAAATACTTGTTCCTCTTCGTCTGCGATGTTTTATAAAGATTATAAATTAGAGGTATTATCAAATGCAGTTAGGTACATGTTGGTTTTATAGTCTCAGTAATTAATAAAACGACATAAAACCTGCAACTACCTAGTGCTGATGAATATAACGGTTATTCCTCTCTGACTGGCCCTTTATTTTTAACTGTATAAAGATTACTTAATTATTCAGTGACGACTTTCATATTTCCACAAATATTTTAGCTCGTATTTTATTCATAGCCAGCAAAAGGATTACAGACTTTTTAATCTCCTCCAAAAGAGGTTTCATTTTCGAAGTTTATGGTTATTTTTTTATCTGTATTTTTTTATAAGCCATTGCAGAATACAAAAACCGAGCATAATTACTGTAATGGAAGGATTCCACCAAAAATTGTGGGCGCTTTTATTCGAGCACGCAAGTCCACTGCTAGCATATGTGCACGCACCAAGATTGCATTTTTGCAGACATTTAAGAAATAAATGCACGTACATAATTCGACATACATTTCTAGAGTGAGTAGACTACAACAGGCCAAGAGAGAGACTTTAGTTTCATAAATACAAAGTAAGAATGTTATGGTTATGATAAGTTAGCACGGTAAATTTTTGATTCCAGCTGTATTTTATTTGAACGAATTACTCAACACGAAAAGGTCTATGTTGCAGTTAATTTATATGCACAACAGCCACTACACGCGTTAGTAAGCGTCCGTTGATAGGCTGCGGGCACACTGCCTGACATGTCAACGTCATATACATCAACCGCACATCGTTTGTACCGACGTATTGTTTTACTTTCTGAATGGCCACTGCCCGTGGTCACACTGTTTAACTTTTTACGTAGTCTGTTATGCTTTGTTTTTGGACAAAGCCAATTCCCGACTACACGGGTTTTATTGATTCATTCGATTCAGTTTTAGAATAAAATCTATTTCAGCTCAAACGTTCATGTTAACGTTTTAACCTTTGGCAATAAAACAATTCTCGTCGTAACGAGTACACACTAGGTGATTTCGGCTTATTGTATGATTAAATTAATTCTGCGGAAGCCAAGCCTATTAATATTATTGTTATTTGGCTATAAATTTAATTATCAGCTTAATCTGACGCTACACTTGACTGTTATTTCCTATTAATTGTATACATAGCATTTCATCAATATATGTAGTCATTAACATAACAATTAGTTTAGCGATAATCTGCACAGGGATTATAAACTCCATCACGTACATACCACTACTAAACGATTCAAAGTCCGTCGAATTTAAATGATCTAATTTTTAAAATTGAAGTATTCCTGTAATATGTATTTTTTCTTAATTTCAGCTAAATTAATATTTCTACTGAAAACGATATAGCAAACAATTCGACGAATCATAAAATAATTCAGATTGCCTGATACATTTTGATTTAATTTTAGATGCGGGGTGGAAGGCGTTTAATATTCAGAAGGTCTCCGTCTAAACTCATTTGTCACGTATTCTCGTCATTGACAGGTGGGCTTACCTACCAACAATATTATTCTGCATCATTAAATACTGTGAGGCTGTAAGTAGCAGGTATTATGCAAAGGGCAAACGTGCAGCCTCATGCGCCATCACTTACATTTACGTGCTACGCAGGTAATTAATACAGCGCTCTGATTGCATGTTACAGCCGCTGGACAATTAAACGAGTCTCCATCCAATTGCCCGGCCTTTAACCACCATCCGAATTAATGTTTTATTTTACTACAACTACCTCACTTTTATAGCTCTTTAAAAATAATGGAAATGTTTTACCTATAATTTCACAAAACTTCCGCAATTTTTTTTCAAAGGATATTTTCCAAAACTTAAGTCGTTACAGTAGAGCGAGGAAAAACGAGGTTGTAAGGGCCTTAAGGTATAAAAAAAACCTGTTAGATATAACGTTTTTAAGTTCGGCTCCTGTAACTTTGCTCATTTAAAATAAGAGACAGATTTTTTATATAATACTCTCAAAAGTTCAACATCAAAAGATAATTGTTCCGTACCTATCTTATACTATAGATTGGAAATAATTTACTTTAGTACATGTTGAAATATCAATAAGACAACCTGTAAATGATGATAAACACCTTGAATTGAACTGATTTAGTACTCCAAAAATCGTAGCAATTGCGGATAAGGCTACGATTAATTATCGCCAATTAGCATACACGTGCTTGTAAGACTTATACAAATTACTATGACTTTTACATACAAGACTTACAGAATGTTTAAGCAAACATTTGTGAACAGTCTAAATTACGGTGAAGAAAGCCAGAAAGTCCTTGAGTGACCTCTAAGAGTAAAGCGTGAGTCGCCACCGGCGTAGTCTTAAATGTTCTTAAATGAAATTATCTCTTTTAACCTCCACAGAAATCACGAGAGACCAAGGTGCTATTACTTCGTTTATTATTTTTCACTAAAACCTCCTTGCATAACTTAGTTACAGTTCATAGTATTTGACCCTAAACATTAGGAGTTTTATGACTTATCGTGGACAAAGAGTTTCAAATAAAAAGTACGAACCACGAATAATACGGGCAATGAAGATTTTCATTTAAAAAAGAAACCTCGTCATATGGATCTGTTGCAGTACATATGGCATAAATTCTTATTAAAAAGATGGTGTGCAGATGAACGCAATGTAGGATTGGAAAGAGTCGATGAATGAAGCCTGGATGTAGCCCGACTAAGCGAGACCTGTTCACGAGTATGGAAATAGGTAATTATAGAGATTAAAAGTGAAAAGAACTTGCCGGAAAACGAAACAATAAAATAGGAGGTTTCAAAACAATACTTTTTCATATCATCTTCCTTATGAAGGACGAAAAAAGTGAAACCACTTTAAAAAATGATACACTGATATTTTATTGAATTCGCATTACATTCTACACGAATTTCATCTTTCTCTTTTTATAACCTCATGTTTATTAATGAGAGCCTCCGTATTAATTTCTAGATATGCGCTACTCCGAGAATAGTAGATCTATTTTTTGTGTTGGCGTACTTGGATGATATAATTGAATTGCAAATAGAAAGCCAGGTAAGATAGATAAGCAATAATATTTTTTAGTGTGCAGACTGTGCCACTTACATGATGGGAAATGGGTACAAAGGCTTTTCCTACAGCTCTTATTTCATGTGGGTATTTGATAAATATAATGCCGTTATGCACTCTGTTTTCAATTCAATATGCCTTTATGTATATTTTCTACTGGACCTTTGGATAATATCTCTTTGGCATTTGTAAATAGAACTTAAATACAAGAAGACTTTTACTAGGATATGTAATTCGAGCCTTGAAATTTCCTCAGAATTTAATAATTCAGGAAAAAGTAAAAGGAAATTCTATATTTGGATAATGTGTTGTGTATCTAATAAAACTTGAAAAGATTTCCTGATTTTGTATCGGTGTTAAGTCATACATATATTGTTGGGATAGCCGCAGGGTAAGCCCTCAAACAATCCTTTGATCGCTTATTGTATGATCACCATCCATTGAACCTTGGACAAAATTCGTGGAATAGAAAACCCAAACTTATCCCGATAAACTTTAATGTTACCAGTAAAATATTTTACAAGGGAGCGTTAATAAAGCTTATATTTATTAACTTCGAAGAGGAAAAAATGTTTCCCTCTTGTATTGAAATTAAAAATGCAAAAGGTTATATCGCAATCTACCTTAATTAGTTAGGAAAACTTTTTACAAAAAATAAAGTTAGAAATATACTGGAAAAGAAAAAAATATACTTTTTGGTACATCGCATTGCTCTGGAATTCGGTATCTAGAGATTGCAGCTGCGTTCTATGTTTACGTCGACACCAATTTTTAGAGCAATGTATCTTCGAGTATTTTTTTTGCTTGCGAGTATTTTTAGAAGTCGTCCTTTTTTTACAAGCAAGTTTTAACTTTTCAGTGCTTAGTTCCAAAATCGTAAATCACCATACATTTATACTGTTTAATAAAAACCTACTTTTTGGAAAGTCGGTTAAAGATGAGAGTAGACCAAATATGATTAGCGTGGGTAGTCAATACTAATTAATGTAGAACACATAGACAAACAAAGGGAGGCATTCAATTAAGGCCTATGATTTTAATTAAGTAAAATACATATGTGTTTCTGATTACTTAGTGAGCTTCCTAGAATATGGTGCAAGTAATTTATTAAAGAAAATACGATACAAAATGTATACTATTAGCATTGTAATGGCCGCGGGGGTGGAATATGATTTTAATATTTACAAAGCAAAATGCCTCCTTATTACTTGTTAACTAGATTAAAATTGAAATTGGACTAATTGTACAGTCAACAGCGGTGATGATGGCTTTTTGCTATTCTGAATATCATCATTATATTTATGAAGTTAATGGATTTCCTTGTTTTGTATTACGGCCGTATTTAATTAAACCTAGTAAGACTTAGACCAGCTTAAATACTATTTCTGGGGTTTCATAATAATCTTCGTAGTTCGAGGAAATTCATTTTTAGCATAGTTAGATAGTAATTTAATATTGTTTGTAGATTAAGGAAAAATACATAATCTAGGCGGAAAAGCATGTACTTACTAAGCTTTGTTCTATAAGCTTCCACACAATTAGTATTCTGCCTACAGTATTTAGAGCAGAGTCTATATCAGGTGTAGATACAAACGTATTGATTAGCCACATTGAACCATTAACCGTGTACACCGTTCCTGACCTAACCACGATCGTTTATCTTAGTTCGAGTTGAAGTGCACAGGATAACTTAGTGGCAAGCCTGAGGCCTAAGTGCTTAGACGCAAACAGGAATAGCAAGATAGAACAGAATATGTGTAGGTACATCTATCTTATCTTTACTACTATGTAACTTAAGTTGTGAAGCCACTATTAACAATTTCACTACGAATAAAGATTGGGGTTACATAAACTCGGAATAAAAAGCAATCTCAGCTGGATTTTCAGTATTAGCACACATGGCATTATGCGGATCAGAACAGCAGCTTCATTGAAAATTCTATGATGTTGATGTTGTTTATACGTGTTTACTTGTTACCTAGTTTAAACAGGAGTAACGTTAGCGGTTGAAAGCATTTTGTAACGATAATAAAGTTGTGTGACGCTGCGGGAGACGGGGTTGAGACAAGGTAGACTGAGAGTCGCCGCACCGCAAACGATGTTTACACTATTCTGGAAATAGAAATATTTTCCATACTGGGTCCGCTGCGCCAAATTGTAGGTCATGCTCTTACAATTAGCGTATTGTAAAAACATAAATGTTCTAAGGATTATCCTGGTCAACTAAAATTCAGAGTCAATGAAAATATGTTATTACTTAGTACCTATAACTTCCATCGTATGTTTACAGGTGTATGTAGGTACATTTGAAGCCAGTGCCACAGTAAGATGTTTTTTAATGTATCAAAAAGCATAGAAATTGAATGAGACGTAACATTTCGATACTTTCTCCTTACCTTTATAATATCAAGAAAACTATTCATTCGCAAATGTACAGCAATATTATTTTATTACTACTGACATTTTGTTGAAACCAGTGGGCTTAAATGCCATTTATTTAAGGAAGTTTTGAAGAAGATAGTTGCTTATTAATTTAAAGTCAACGGTTAATTTTAGAAGTAGTTCTTCTAGCACGAACTCATACTATATTCTATGAATAAAATACAAAAACAACTTTTTGGCTGCTCATTTTATCCAGTTACAAAATAAATTCGGCGCTCGGGCCGTGCTTGCTACAAGAGTGAAGTATATAACCACTCATGAATTTGACTACATCATACGCTTTACCTCAATATTTTTCTAATTTTGTTGTGTAACAGAAGTAAAAAGATTTTCCGCCTTTGTTTCCCCTGGGCCTGTGATTTATCAATTTACCTTCTGTTACTTTCTTAGAATTTAATCTTTATTCTGATGTCAAAACAATATTTATAATAAACGTTATATTACGCACCTCCCTATTTTGAAAGCCTATTGTTATCTATTTACGTCACAAATATCCACAACTCTTCATGTAAAACAAATTTATTGTTATCACCTTCAAAAACATTGTGTTCACTTTTTATGACCGTATGGCGCAGTTTAATTAAAATATCCAATCTCGGCAGACTTTTTATAAGCCCATATCAACAAAGTCTGTGCAATTTTGCTTCTGGGTATTGATACGTGAACTTTGACCTTTTTTTATTTCATAAGTTTTTAATCATATTTTTCCACGAGAAATTCAATTATTCGCCCATAACACAGAGAAAACACACCCACTTAGTTATTATAATGAAAACCGAAACAAGTATTTAATTAAAGAAGTCGTTTGCCGGTCGGGTTAGTTTACCTCGGAATTTGCCAAGTAATTATAACATGAACGAAACCATTCCATCATCATACAATATTATAATAAGAGGGCCAAAAGTGTATTGTAACAGTTTTATATTTGTAAAAGTAACACTTTATTATCAATAGAGTTAATATCATAGTAGCGGACTATTAAAAGTCCATAAACGATAGCCACATTGTAACAATAACAATGACATTGTCAATTTGATTGATACGTAACATTTGCTTTGTAAAAAACGTTATGAATCAATATATGAATACAAAAGAATAAATATTACGAAAGAAAAGATAGCTGTATAAACATTTTAAAATGCCGCTTTATGTGTATTACATTATTCATAAAATTTGGTTTTCATACAAGCCGCCGAGGGTGAGAGATCAGAGGTGCAAAAATGTTTTCTCATATTCTAATGTGACTGGTAAGTCGTGGGGACTTATAAAAGAGGAATATGGCCACATTCACTGAATGTAGGTTGCTGTGTGTTGAGTGAAATCCAAATTATTTAAGCGCGTTTTTTGGTCTAGGAAGTTACAGGTGAGTGTGCTTGGTTTGATATTTTTATGTTATAAATTCCTTCTAGTAAAAGACACATTTTGTTTATAGATAGTTATCATAATGCGTGATAATACCCGCATAAGTTAAAGACAATACCTAACTATTTAACTGGCAATCAAGTCATGACTAACAAAGTAAAGCCACTTCAATCCATAATTCTAATCCAAACGGTATTAACAATAGAAGCGGAATCAAAAGTTCTATCTGCACAGCGATTCCTATCAGTTGAGCGCTTGTTCAAGCCTTTCAAAGGCATCTTGTTTTAATGTCAGAGATTTTATCTCAGCCGCGGCTGCAGCTTATTCCTAGCGATAAAATTTAATTAAATAAAAAGAAACACTTTATTTAAAAGAACGAGCAGTAAAGCTGCGTCGCATCTGTTGATGAAAATTATGTAGATACGTTCAGCTCAGAGCTCCATACTACGGAAACTGTATTTAAAAACTGTACGCCCGGCGGAATGGATTATCCATTAACAAAATTGACTGGGCGCAGCAAACAAGGTTTCCGATTAGCCGCTGTCAAAAACAGCCAGGGCTCAATTTGGACTGAGACAAACGACAAATTGGTTTATAATAGACAATTTAAAAGGTTATTTCGTATTTAATGATACAAAGATGAAGTATGCCCTTTGTTGTTGGAACTGTTTGAAAAGGTTTACAAGTAGACACCTACGTACAAAGTGTTTGCTCTCGTTTGGGACTTACATCAGTGTGTGCTCAAACGTACTTGACAGATTACCCAACAGTCAGTATTCCGAGAATTGTCTGCAAGGACAGCTGGATAACCGACGTGGCAGAGACCTCTATACATTTACACTCGGCAACCATGTTTTACATTAGAATGGTGTTTGGAAAATCGAGATACGTATTGAATTTTTCTGCTCCTTTGTGTCCTTTATAGAGGTTATTATTATATTGTGCTTGTTCGCAAACAATGTAAAGAAACTAGAGACTGCGGCAATTTTGTTGGGACGACAATAGTCGGTCACATGGGATTCTCTCAGTTTGATATTCGTATTGTTGTGATCTGGCATCCGATCGGCCGGTTGAAGGTCGTGTTTACTTTCATACAAATTGTATTTACACAATGAAGCCCTTATAATATTCTTCTTTATTGAAACTTGAATAGTTTATAAAAGGTTAGGTATATTGGGTGAAATGATATGTGTACTTAACACACCTCGTTGAGTTTATTTGATATTGAGAGAGTTCAATTTAGTGAAACAGTTTTCGTAGTAACTTGAAATAATAAAAGTATTTTTGGATTACGTGGCATAGGGTATAATAAAAATATGACAACCCAGGGCATTAAATACACATTATTATCAGCAATCCGAAACCGAATAATCATTTTCATACCTCTATTTCATGTTTGAAATTAATTTGAATAAAGAATTGTGTAGATTTCGTACAAAAGTTTTCCAATATAGGGACTGAAACTTGTATGATTTTTATATATACCGCTAAATGATGACTAATAAAAAAATATGACATTTTCATAGCCGAGAGTGTAAGAATGGAAGTAGGAACAATCTCTCGTGATCCCAGCATTAGTTACATGATAGTGTGAAAGTTATCTAGTACCATATAAAATGTGACCAAAATAGAAAGCTAGTTGCGGGCAGCGGAGTTAGAATGCAGTAATTTCTTGTCAGTTTTATCCGGCTAACGTTAACACGGGCGGGCACGGTCGCTAACAAGTGGTCGCGTGCAGCTGAGCGCCGAGGACTCGTGGATTAACCACTCACTTGTTCCTTTTTCATTCTAAAATGCTAACCATAATTGTATTTTAAAGGCAATTTATTTTAAGGATCTGTTAATCTAGCAACGGACAAAGAAAATGCTTTTCCATTAATGTTTTAAACAATTCTGGTCAGCTTTTACTAAGAATTTATTTGCTTTATCGTAACTTGGTTTGGTTGAATAATTGAACTTTTGGTGTAGGTTTATGTGTCTTAAGTTGAGAGTTATATCCTAACACAATATTATAGTTTATTCAAAATTCAATTCACCAGTTATTCTGAATGAATATCTTATGTTATCTTGTGAAATAACATGGAGTTGTTGTAAACTTTTCTTCAAGAGAAAATCAGCAGGCATCTATCGTATGTTCTATGTCTTAGGAATTAATTAACAATATACCCGAGGGTGTCGTGAGTGGATGCTAGATTATATTACTGACAATATGGACAGCCGGTAGCACCCACCTGCACATTAATAACATAATGCTACGTCACACTAGGTCGGATTTCGAAATCCAATCAGGAATTATCCATATGGAGTGTATAGTGTACCTGTTAATGGAACAATTTCACAAGATGAGCATGTGTGTGTCAGTTACATGAACGGTAATTTAGTTGGAGTAAATTGAGTGAGTAAGAAATAAAATCTGATATTGTGAAATCTTCCTCACCACACACATTGATTTAACACTTCAAGGAAATCTTAATGGAACTGTTTCTTTACATAAACACTTTAAAACAAAATAAATAAATAATGCCTTAACTAGAGAATCCTCACCAACAAACTTGCATTGGGAATCGCTTCTGAAACCCTATTTAATAGAGGATCCTATTATGTAGTGTAAAGCTTCAGTTGGTTACTTAAGAGTAACTCCTAAGTAAACAGTCAGATTAGCTGGAACACCGAGTAGCACGAAGTTTGGGAAGGACCGAACCCAATCTCACTTCAACTCTGTAGGTATACTAGATTTCGCCCGCGATTTTGTCCGCTTAGGAAAATTACTTCGTTCAGCATTTGCTCCTGTATATTGCAAATTACTACATTTATGGCCTATTTCATCTGCATATGTTTTTGTGTAAAGCGTAACAAACCCATTTTCTTGTGTTTTAAGAAATTCTTTTAGTAATGACAAAAATCGCATAGGACTTGGATTTATATGGGCAGTGGTATAGTATTAGGCTAGTGGAATTGTAAAACTAGTCAATGTTATTTAATTCAGTCAGTCTAAGGATGAGACCATTTTTATAACAAACCGAGTACCTCAGTGTACAGTTAGAACCGTCGCGTCCGTTTTGCGTCCGATCACTACCAAGTCATATCCGATTCCCGTCCCGCCGGACAATGTGAAGGGAGAAGAGATAGTTAGCAGTTACTTGTACATATAGTTTGGTATTTTATCTAATTTACTTAGTACTAATGTTTTTTGTTAAACACTAGCTGTTTTTCGTGGTTTCAACTTCTAGCTGCGCCTGGATGAGAGACTATCTCTGTGTACCAAAATTTTAGGGGTAAAAGCACGACGGACACGGACGGAAACCCTCGCATTTATAGTAAAAGTGAAGATTCAAAATTTTAGGAAAAAGTCATTATGAGGCAGAAATCTATCTTGGCTCCATCTTGAGATTAGCATTATAAGTACCGACGCTCCTTGCTGGGCGATCTAATAACCATTTACTGTAGTGCCATTTTCTGTTTAACATTTTAATAGACTTTAAATACAGCATTATAGGTCGTTTGTAACCATTTTTAATACAATCAGTTTTATTTAAATCCCTGAATATTTTTAGATCCTTTTAGGTAAAGTTCAAAAGTTATGCCTCTAGGGCTTATAGATAATAGAGATTGTAATTAAGGAATTGCCGTTTTAGCGGAGTAGCTTCATAGTTAAAGCGAGTAAAACTTGAGCTAAGGACTATCTATACAGAGGGCAGTTCGTCTTTCTCAGCTCGTGACACAGAGGTAAGTGCGAACGCAAGAATGCACCGGAAAAGCCTTTGCATCGTTACCGTATCATCCTGCACGAGTGGAATGCATGAGAGTACTCTTGGTAAGGATGGAGTCAGCATGTCTTAGCTGGAATGTCTAGCATGAATTTTAAGGAGATCTAACACGTTATATTATATTCCGAGCTAACTCACTATACTACAAGACTTTATCTAGCATTAAGTTGACGGAGATAATAATAAACTTTAAATTGGACCATTTTTCCGTTCATGTAAAATTCATACTGCAATAAGTTGGGTAACTGTTGCTTTGTGAATTTGAATGATGTCGGTCATACTCAGAATCCAGTCTGAAGGGATCTTATACTCTTTCTTTTCTTTTACAGTCATTATCATATCACACAATGACTAGCCTTATATTGGCTGGAATTAAAATACGCTAATATTCTATGTTTGTTTTACAACAACTAGGGTTAATATACAAATTGTAAAAAAATAACAATTTATTGAATAATTTATGAACAGTACTTGGACATGATAAATAATAGTTGTTAATAAGTTTGCATATGCTAACATTCCCATAAACCGTGGAATCGAAGGATATTGTGAAACAAGAACTCGTGTAATTGATGAACTTCTTATACTGTTCTTGGTTTTAATTAGTTATATTACAGCAAGATATAAATGATATAACACAACAAATAAATGTTTTTCTGCTAAAACATTTTGATCAAACATCAGTTTTATCTAAAGTACTTACTTTAAACTACGAATGAAATGTTGTGGTAATTATTGAGGAATATAATATATCTTACTAAAAATACAATTAAACTTTTATCAATGTAAATTATAGAAGAAATCCAAAAATCAAGAGATGATAATATTCATCTCACTATTTGAATAATAATAAAAAGTTGAAGAATGCATTCGAGATATCTATCGGAATATCGGCTTTGATAAACGTGATTAATAATCGTGGCGTAAAATATCTGCAGTTCAAACCACTAACCAATATTACGTTTAATCATTTGAGGTGATAAATTGTTGATGTTACACTAATTCGCTTAGTGGTAATCGGTGTTCGTTAATCTGTGGCTGCTTGTCATGTAGGTACCGCTGTACACTTCATTTTCAGAACAGCAATTTGAAATGTAAGTACAACTATTATAGATATGTTGTTTGGTTGGCATTGGCATGTTCTTTGGTTTTTATATATCTACGGTAAAGTGTGTGTTCAAAGCATACGAGGAAAAGGTAATCCCGGAACCCCCGCTCCGCTATAGAACTTCCAACTTGTGTCCCACTTCAGCGTTTTTTATCTCAGTCTTCCTTAAACATCTGACATACTAGCAACGAGAAGCCTCCAATATACGAATGACTTCCTCAACTTGGCGAAGCAAATTATACTTTCTCTACTCCCCATCCAAAATTCCGAGAACGTGATTTTTCCGCCTAACTTAAAATTATATCTGTTAATGGATTTCTTGAAATGTAATAAATTCGTCTTTTCATGTTGGCTCCAATTGCGAGCTATGATCCTTGAAAGTCATTTGCAATGATTCCTCCTCTCTCCTTTGTACAAACAAATTGAGCAAAATTACAAATGGCAGCGAATATTTCATTTCGATAAGAAGAAAAAATACGCAAATTAAGCGTGGGATAAAACAGTGAGATTTCCATTTCTCTCGGTTATTATATTTCTTGTTCAAGTTGACTTTGTTTTGTCTCCGGCAGTGAAAACACTACTTTTAAGTGTCAACAATAAAATAATACTTTGTTCTACATTTAAATCGTTTCGTATTCTATTGAAGTTTAATTTGTTTTTCGTGTAGGTATGCATCATTTGTTTTATTTAGGTGAATGTCATAATGTTTAGGCACAATTAGTACAACTGACTAACAACTAATGGCAATGGAAACCAACTCATTGTAGGTAATTAGTTGTTATAAAACTTATAAATATTTAAACTTTAATTTGCTATTAGGGCCATTTATTTTCATTCATGTAGTTCATATAAAGTTTGCTTTAAAATAATAGAAATGAATGAGAAGATACATTTTCGAAGTGATTTCACACCAGAAGGCTCAATAAGATGTTATCTCTGATATGTCACATTGGTTTAATGTGTTTCGTCAAGAAATTGGGTTCACGAGAAACTACTCGTGGCAGAATCGTATTATCTGTGAAACCTTTCACCTGAACACAATGCGTGAAGCCATTACCAAATATATTTCCAATCTTATATCGAAGGTGAGGTTGGTTTTCATCTCCAATAAAAGGTTGTGTGGATAGAAGCATGTTGCACGATAATAATGAATTTATGTTCTGACTTGAATGTAGAATGCTGCGATATTTTTATTAGATAAATACGGCTTTGGATTCGCTGGCTCACCAGTTTATTCTTGCATAGGTATTATTGATTTTAGAATGTTCATTTCAATATTAGCTGTCAGTTAAATATTGGTATGCAACTAATGCATTGGGTGAAATTAGTACTGACAGGCAATTAACTACTTATCGGAAACTCCCGGCTTACGTGCCGAGCCGCGCGCTGTTTGGGGGCTGCGTTTTCCGGGTTGCGCTGTGATTGACACCTAAAACGTGACTCGGTGTTGCCACTCCCCTACTATGATTACTCATGCCTAATCTCTCCGTCTGTCAATAAACGCCATCATGTCTCCCGGACCAGAATACCAACGACGAAAATACGACAGCCGAGGCACAATAAGGAGTTTAATTTGCCAGTCTGCGACACATTTGATCCCATTGACATTTCTGAACTTTAATGTATTAGTTAGTTTAGCAAGGACAGTGAACTATCCGTGTCTGTGTAGCGCGGAGGTGGCAATAGCACCGTAGCATTTTTACGAAAGTGGTTTGTTAGTGTGCATGTGTTGTAATAACACCACTTTGTTGGTAGTGGGTGTGTGGCCAAGCATGTGTGCGTGTGTGAATGGGCGAGGGTAGCAGGTAGCAAGGTACAAGGGGGGAGCGCGGGTGGGGCGGGGGGCGGTATCGACGCGCGCGCCGCGCATGCGCCAAGCTACTCACCTGTTGCCGTGAGGCCATGGAAAGATACTCTTTCAAATTAATATAGACACCTGATACCGAAATAAAAGCAAAGTTTCAAGTCCAAGGAAGGAATCGTTTCTTAGGCCCTGTATTGGGCAAGTGACTTTCTGTGTAAAACTTGCCGAAATATAACTCCATGTGTGACTAACCTAGCAAACTTTTGACAGCTATAACGTCAATTGTTTATTGAGTTGTTATGAAAAGGAAGTCAACATCATTGAGTTATTAATAGTCCTTACATTTATTTTAGTGAATTGTTGAATAATTTTAAAGCGATATTCATAGATTCACATTTATAAAGTTGACGACGTACCACATTTCTATGAAATTTATATTTCTGTTAAACCGAGTAGGTGTTTAGTATTTACCATTTTATATCAGTTTAAATGCATACTATAAAAAAAAATATCGGTGATTTAACTGTTTTTAACGAAAGCAAGAAATCAGTTTTTATCATTGAAAAAAATTCTAGAATTTTAACATTACGAAATCTGCTTCATAAAATATTATAGTATGGTCGTCGCGAAGCACGTATTGGCAAAGCGTTTAATCAGCTGTTATATTTCCTCGCAGTTAATGGGGTCACAGGAAGCAGTATAAATACGTATTCGTTTAATTTCGCAGTAAGTAAATCCATCTGTTTATGCGTGTGGTTTGTTGAGACGCGCGTTTGAATACGTCAGCCAGGCAAGGGTTAAGTGGTATACAATGTTTAGTGTTATGGAAAGGTCCTGTTAGTTTTTGTACGAATGAATATAGATCGTCCTCATAATGGACGCACAGCCTCATGTTTTATGATCCGAGTGAAGTGAACATTCGTCTTACCGAAATTGTATTATATGGAATGGACGGGTTATGTAGAACATTTTTCTGGGGTATCCATCTAAGGGAAAGCGTATTAGACATAAACATTGACATATTTCGTTACGGCTAAATGGAGTGATCGTAAAAAATTGTTTGATGGGAATGGCAGTACAGTTAGTGCTTTTAAATGATATAGCTTCATGCGGCCACGGTCTGGGTGGCGTGGGCGTTTACAGCTTTCTGAACTAGGGGGAACCGAACGTGGCGCATACCACAATTTTCCAAGAAAAAGTTAATTTAATTTTATTACAAAGTGGCTATTTATTAATACTAATACTAAGTTCCATACCCGCGTACTTAATATAATGAATTTAACTTACAACGTATTTTAACTGGAATAGCTTTTATTTCTAATTTATTTACCGAGCTTGAACCACTCTCGGTAAAATTTTAGTTTGCTACGACTGCTACGACTGCTACGAAAGTGCTACGAGATCCTGGTGAATGTCATTTGGTTTTCTAAATAAAACTAAACATTATTTAAGGCTTGCGGTATTTTTAGGTTTGTTACACTGTGAAAATTGTATATAACTCTAGGCCTTATTGTTATTTTCTATTTTTATTTTATTTTTGGTAAAAACATAAAGGCAATTCTTTTGTATTTTTCTGTAATTGTAAAAGTTGTAAGTATGTAGGTTGTCGTACTCAATATACTACAAATATTATTTACTGATACAAGGTATCCAATAAATATCTTCGTCAATTTTTTTCAAGTGGTACAGCTACTACGAAAGTGCTACGAGATCCTTGAAATTTTTCATGAAATCTATTTCGATTTTATCGTTTATTTTTAGATACTTGTAGGTAGTTTTGTTTACAAACTATTTATGACTAGTAATGAATATTTCGACCGGTATTTAAGTTGATAATATCAATCGAGGAAATAATTTATTCGTAAATGTACATGTCTGGTTATTGATCTATCAATGATATCTGCAGTAATTTCCTACTTGTATTATTTCGCCGCTTAACAGTGCATAGTACGTAATTACTATATGCTAATTGAATGGATATAGATATAGAGAGAACTAGAACCTATATTTAGACCTACGCCTAAAATAACGTTCGTAAAATAGTACTCCATAACTAGCTGTAGACGTATGTAGTTAATTTTAGAAGCTTTGCATTTAGTTTGGTTTTGTCCGGATTCACGAAATTATTTTAAGTTATTTCAGTACACCGCAGTAAGAATACATTTTTCTATACATTGGAAGACCGTTCCGTTTCCTTAGATAAAACATTTACCCTACAATATCCTGTACAACTCAGCATGTTGTTCCGTGCTCAGTAAACGACATTCACTTATCACGACGTTGATGGAAAAACGTGAAGAATATAGTCGACATTTATGTTATGTACGTTTATGGACTGCCGATGATATTTTATTAAAGTATATTCCATTATCCTGATCGCGTCATGGAGGGAGCGCTTTTCGTATACAAAACAAGGGCACTTCATAGAGGGGGCATGCATAAACAACAGACGTTACCTACACTGCGACACCCACGACTCAACTATTTACATGTATTTGGAGCATAAACTAGACCCACAGGGAAACCAGTGCCGTTCTCATTTTGAAAGTAATTTTCATGTTGTCTCTGCTTCCAGCAGGTGACTTAGTCATCCTATTTATATGGTAAACTATTCTTCTGCTTTGCAGTTATTGAAGGTGAATACAAGCGTCCGCTCATTAATTTCCGCAGCGACATTGTAACACTGAGTTTAAAATGTAACATACGAATACGAACATAATAAAACTGTTGGTAAACCAAACTACCGTAAAACTGAAATGTGTTTTACAACAATCAAATATTATGTTTCTGCTCCACAAATAAAATTGCGTTTAAATAGATACACATTAATATGTAACTCTTAGAACTGAAACGTGTGTGAACCAGACGTGGTCAGAACAAATTAACTAGTTAAATAATTTAGATTAAGTACAGAAGTTATTAATGTGAAAAGGATGTTCGTTACTTTTTGAACGGATTCGGATAAATGTTGATGTTGAAAGTATCCTTATTTAGTACAAAGGTTTACCCGGAAATTGAAGAGTTTCCATACAAAGCGTAGCCGCCGACCGCCGCGAGCAAATACAAGATAGTTTGTAAGGAAAATGCCGTATATACAAATTATAAAAAGCTGTCACGATATTCTAATGAAAAAATGTTACATTGTACCGAAGTTATATTTAATAATTCAATTATAGAAAATGAATGTTACAATGTTAAAACCAGAAGTGGAAACATGTTGGGAAATGGTGTTGGCTAGGTAGGTATATATGATGATGACATCAGCCCTAATCTTGTGTTGTTATATTGGACTCAAAAAGTCAGTTAAGATTTTGGTCACTTCTTTTTTACAAACAAAATGTTTCTATTTTGTAGAAATGTAAATACGCACTAAAATATTACGAGCAGGTAAATGGAAACATAAGAAATGATTAACAGTGGTGCTTACGACCACAAGAGAGTTTTCCCATGTTGCCTTGAAAGTGCTATTTCTCTTCAAGATTAATCTTGCCGTCCGTGCGATCTCCATTCAACATGTCAGTCCTCAGTCGGTCCCTCAGAAGGAGATCTAATCGCTACATTCAAAAGTGCCACTCTTAAGCGTTTAATTATCTGTTAAGCGGCTATTTGTCTTGTTATCGGTTAGTACAAAGTAATTCTACGCAGGGCTTTAAGCTTGTCTCCTTCGCTTTCGGCAATAAAGCGAAAAATTGGCGTATTCACGATGTCTATTACTCAGCCGTGAGTAATGGCAAATGGCTATTCCGAGGAGGTTAAATGCCTATGCTTTAAGAAATCTAAATTTCAGTCGTAAACGGAGACATTTTTCCAACGTAAAGTTTGAAGTCCGTTATTTTTAAATAAGAATTAAATATTTAGTACACTTCTCCATTTTATAAACCCCTATGAATGTTATAGGGTACCTGAATAAAAGAGCATTAAATAATGCTGTTTAGTATAAAATCGTGCGGGGAAAATGGCAAGCACGTTTGAACTTTGCGGAGACGTTAAAGCGGTTGTCTGTTTCCCTACATAAATATTTTATTTTTCCTTTATCTTGCCATAAAGCTTTCACCGCGAACGAAGCATGAGGTAAGTGGGTATTCTAATATTAGACACTCCAGGGTTTGTATCAGCTCAGAACTACACGTTTTCCTAATTTCAATGACATGTCTTTTTATTTGCTTCAATTGGTACATCTATAATATAGTAAATACTTTATTTAAAAATTCAATTAATTGGTCGATGTATTTTACAATCTATGAATGTCGCCAACAAGTGTAAACATATTAGTTAACAAGTGTTGTAGTGTTGTCGGAAGTGCCTAATGGACCTGTTGCACGTGACCTATGAACACTGTCTTTAGCACAGCTACAAGAATGTCCGGCCTTGTTATCTAACCAAAAACTCGCCTTTTATACGGAACTATTCGTTTTTTGTTCCAAACAAAAACGCAACACTACTATTATCAGAAAATGGTTAAATGGTTAAATCAATTCGTTACCCAAATATTTTGCGGAATGAAACTTTATGCAGTTGTCAAATTAATAATTAAAAAATCTCCACAATCTTTTAATAAACTCACAAAACGAACGAAGAATTATTAAATTCTGTAACCGCGAAATTCATATGATTTAATTGGATACAGTTCATTAAAATAACTGAATGATTTTGGGTATTGCGGCCGTACTGTATTATATCCAGCTACTGGCAGCCACTAACAATTATAACAACTCGACAAGGCAATTAACATGGCCATTCGCACAAAGCCAGGGAGTTTACCATGAAAAATGTACTCACTGTGCTTCCGCGAAGTCGACTGATGCAAATGCTCTGATTCACTTTTGTTTTTAACATTATAAGAATCCACAATCATTTTCCAGTAGTTTCGAGTGAGTTAGTACTAGACAATGACATGTCATCGTTTTTTATTAACTGTTATGCATCACATTCTGTAAGTTGGGTTTTGTCTAATCACCCCCGTCCGGGGAAAGCTTCTTTCCGTAACCGGATGGTATCAAAAACTATCCTACTATGTATGTCCTTTTCCCGGGTCTAAGCTATCTCCCCTCTAATTTTCAGCTTAAATAGTTGAGCCAATCTTGAGTTATAAAATGTGTAACTAACACGACTTTCTTTTATATATATAGATTTATTGTCCTACACAATAAAGTTAATACTTACTACATGTCGACTAACAAAGCTTAATCACCAAGGAGCTAGTTATCAATGTTCAGCTTCTTACGAAAGCCACTGACTAAGAGTATGTTTGGTCCGTATCTCATATTTGGCAGCAAGATTAAACGGAGCGGAGATGAGTTGTGTTCAGTTCATACCTATAACGGAAATAGGTGTGAGGAGGTACCAAATAGTTTGCAACGATTTGAAGCGGGCTGTGGTTCTTACTATCATAATTTCTAGCTCACCTCCATGTGGTGATTTTATATAAAGTTCCGTTCAGTTTCAAACAGAAAGTCAATTTCTCTTCCGAGCCAAACTATTCTCATTTTTTTGAGTATTTATTCGTTAAGGGTCAGTAAGTTGCTTATGTTTCTCCTGTTGGTTTTTGTGTGAATAGTACCTAACTTAATTGGAAGGAATAAATAAGATCTGATACCTACATCTAAATAAATGGCGTCGACTTTTTATATTTTAGTAATTTTCTTGTTTGCATAATGTTCATGTCGAGTACAGTAAATAAGTTCTGATTTGCAACATTTCTACGTAACAACCGAATGTATTATTTGCATGTTTAATTTACATCGGTTTAAGCACACATCGAGAGCGAGTGCTTTCATCAAGTGGTTTAATTCACCGTATTGTATTACTGATACTACTTTAAGCACAAACAGATGTGAATTCGGAATTTATTTATCAGTGCAAATAATTACAATTACTACTTTCAATATTTTATTCGTGCTATCGGAAACAATTTACTTAATTCAGAACTTTTCAATCGAATAAAATGGTTGAAATATTAATATTATTAACGAAAGTACTGGAGTGATATATGAGTCAAATGGAACGTCATTACAGGTAGTAGTTCACGTTTGACATTTGATGTGACATTAGTGAGTGAGTGTGGAGTCGAGCTACAGGTGAAAGGTGTATATCGGAAAACTTGTTTAGTAATAAACAACTTTCATCGTAATCTTCGTAACTTTTCAATGTCTATGAAGAATATTGTGACATTTTCTGCTTTTTGCTGGGATATAATTCTTATATAAGCTTTGGTCCATCTATATCTTTAAATAATAATCTTATAGAATTTAAGTGAAAATAAATTAGGCACTGTATTTGTGTTCATCAATGGTGCTATTACTGCCAATAGTTAGGCAAAACGTAGACCTGCCAATGTTCTGATCATCACAAAACGAAAAGAAAAATCCTCAATTTGTCTACGACAAACGTATTTTTTGTGATTCTCAAAGGTTTTGAGTACTCAATTTAAGAAAATCGTGTTTAAGTTACGCAAAACTTTCTACGTTAGATCTTCTCGATAAGATAAAAAATAAATTAAGCTGTACTACACTTTCATATTTTTGCAAGACAAGTAATTTGGATTTTATGTATTCAAAACAAAATATATAAAATTACTTTTTTTGCACAGTCTTTGAATACCATTTGCTTTTATTTTTTATGTTTTCTTTGTCTATTTGAAGTTTCGTGTAACGATAATCGCCGCAAGCAAGCTTCAGCTTGCATTTGCTGCCAGTATTTTTTCTTTGTCAGGACAAGGCCTAAGGGAATATGACATAAAAGTAACATTGTTTCAAACTTCTATTTTTAAATAAAGCAAAAAATTTAAACAATGATTGATTAATTGGTTGTGTAAGCCAACATTTGCGTTCAAATTGTTTCAAAATTATTTTGTTTTACTTAGCATACAAAGTAGCATCCCTGATTAACGGATTCTTGCGTCTTTCTGAAATCGAATACAATTATTGCAATAGCCGCTTCAGACCTCAGGCTGTAATCCGAGCGATTTCATGAAATCTCTTACCTCTTCTGATATTAAATGTTTTAAACAGCTTCCCGGGACTTTATAAAAGGATTCCTCAGAATCGGAATACCAGAACAACTATGCCAGAATTAGATTTAACGAGACCTTACACAAGTCTAAAAGTCTCAGGCATCGTGTTATTTTGCGTACCAATAAAGTTATGCTATCAATATCTGTGTAAAGTTATTTTTAGATTTCTTATTTTAGGAAAATGTAATCGTTTGTCTAAAAATAGATGAAAGTTTCTGTATTATATTTGGATACATTTGTATTCCTGGAACTGACTCCTACAGTATTACATCTCTTTACGAAGATATTGCATGTATTGTTTA
This sequence comes from Helicoverpa zea x Helicoverpa armigera, assembly GCA_033682625.1. Lineage (NCBI taxonomy): Eukaryota > Metazoa > Arthropoda > Insecta > Lepidoptera > Noctuidae > Helicoverpa > Helicoverpa zea x Helicoverpa armigera. Next base: position 1,781,389 of record JAWIIS010000005.1, on the reverse strand, counting down.
TTTAATCAATTATATTTACAATATTATTGCAGACAGTAGGAATTTATTTATCTTTAACCCCAAATTATTATCATCAATGGAATAACAAGGCAGTCATTTAATATTATTTTTGGCCTATTCAGTTGCCACGACAGCTAGGTACTTTATCCGTACATAAAGTAAAGTTTTTCAGGCGGAGTACATAACAATGCGAGGGATAATCACTCTGAACACACGGGAGGTATTATCCAGGTCAGTCACGAAAATCTTTATAACAACCGTAACTAAGAGTAGGGAGAACTAGAGTCATTATAAAAGTTGTAACTTAACTACTAACGAGGACAATGGGTTCCCATTGTCCTGGTTTCTTTACACAAAAACAGACATTGAGCCCAAGGATCAAGCTTACTTTACGAACAAACTTTCATCTAAGTTTCGTCATTTTGTGGAAATGTGAATATTCTAATTCTAGCATCGACAGACAGACTTATAATAAAATGTTTGGAATCATGCTCAAACTATTTCCACTAGTGGAAAGGTCACGAAGTCGACTGTGAAAAAAGGGCAGTGTGCATACGATAAGTGTTCAGTAATGATAGCGGGTAAATCGATTGCTGTCCTAACTACACAACTAAAAATGAAGGAAAGGGTATTGGAAATCTTTTTAGATACATATTGTACAATTAAGTATTTTTTTTCGTTTGTTGCTTAAGCTAAATGAGCCTATTTAATCTATCTTTATCTGAAGTCATGCTTGTAAATAGCTTTTGTTAATTATTATGTAATCAATTCGATCAATCGGTCGTAATCGACTAGGTATTACATTTAAGTTGGAACAGAAGACTAAGCGCTCAACATGTAAGGAATAAATTTGCATTCAGTAATGTTTCAGCTTTGTAAAATGTATGTAGATTACGATACTCGTAGAAGGCGCAGCTGGAACAATATCCAATTGTTGTTCTGATAAAATTGAGATAATGTGGTCATTGAGACGATAGCGTTCTATATTTAGAGTAAAAGTTTGCCGACGAGAAAAAATAAATACGGCGGTGGGAATTGGTAAGGGTGTCACGTTCCTGGGCGTACGTGGTGCGTCGCTTCTCAATCAAAGAGTAGGGACGTGTCCGCAGGCTCCGACGGAGCACCGCGCGCCTTGCGCTTCGCACACTACGTGCCATCTCCTACACAGCCCTGCGACACATCGAGTGTTCCCGCTCCCACAAACTTCTTACACTATGCATCCAGAATGTTAATACACCCCTCTTCGTTCTCATTAAAACAGGGTTATGAACTTTTAATTGCCAAAGTTTAGCAAATTATTCTTAATTCTAATGTAAATGTACCTATAAAGGTCGAAGGAATAATAATACTAAAACAAAAATGTCGCATTGCTTAAAGAGTTTGTAGGTATGCATTTAATTATTTTAACGTTTTCATTTCGAAGAAAGCTCGGCGTCTGTGGTTTTCATAATTGGTTGGAAACATGCGAATTAAAACTATGTGAATATGAATAGGATTTTTTCGGAACTTCGCATACTCTAGTAACCAATCTATGTCGCTATTTATCTGCAGGACATCCGAGTAACTTTTTATTGATATCTTTATAGCAAATATTTCTCAATTACTTACAAGATTTCTTTAGAACGATGCCAAAATTATCAAAAGAATGAGATCTTAAGAGATTTATGATTGATCGCACGATTTTATCCCCTATCAGAACTCGGGAGGTGTGAGCGTATTCTGGCCACCGATAAGGGAAAAAGCTTTCAACCTTATTATTGGATTTACACAAAATGGAAAACAAATGCCGGCAATTTAGGCGAGGTTCAGTTATTATGGCAAAAATATGTTAAATTTTATTGAGGTCTGACTAAAGGGCTTTTGTACACAATTAAGGCATATTTTTTAGATTCGAGTTAAGTTTGCAAGAGCACCAATCTAAATTGGTAAGTATAATAAGTACCTACTTGGAGTGTATAACTAAATAGTTCTCTATGATTATGACAAATCATCAGTTTTTAAATAATTTGTGACCATCTGTGGCAAGCCCATAATATGAACGAGACTATAACTCCTAGAGGAGGCGGCAACTGAGCACCTGCTAATAATTAGCTCCAGTCGGCACGGGGGTGACGTAGGTAGCACGTTGACGACAGAACATTGTCACCCGTCGTGCGGAATACCGGAATGGACAATGCATTCGGGATTTCAACCACACTTACCGCACCTGTTCATGCCACAGTAAGCCTAAATAATCGAGTTCAATTGTCGTAGATCGACTACCGATGAAGTTATGATGTGCCGGCTCGCTATAGATCTGCTTCATGAGATTAATGTGAAATACACGAGCTTATCCAACGTTTACGAGAATATATTGATGTTTTTACATCAATTTGTAAATATTCTGATACGAACTTCTCGTGAATCGTCGGAACTGAGCTCGAAACTCTGTTGTGTATACGTGATAACTTTATGTATAAGCACCAGCTTAGTGGAAAGATTTTGTATAGTATCCGTAATCTTCGATATAACACTTATCTAATGAAAGATCCAAATGATCCAAAGGCACCTGGCCTACAAAGTTTCCGAGTTCGCTTGCATCTATGTTTATTAGGAGCTTCCGCTTATCGAAAACAATAATTTTTACAGTACACCTACGGCAAGAAAAATCGGCTTGTTTGTTGTAAGAACGAAGAGATGCGTGGGTCTGTTTGCTGCCAAAACGAGTTTATGTTTCCTAAAAAATGTATAAAGACTTACCAATTTGGGGCACGTCATACGGTCGGTTGGAGCGCGAGGCTCGCAACATCATTTGGCTTGCTATCTCCGAGGGCAGCTGGTGCGGGGTTCGCTTGTTGGTGCGCGCGCGGCGGCGCTCGTTGTGCAGCGCGCCGGGCGGCAGCGGCGGCGGCGAGTGGTGCGCGTACGCGTCGCCCGGCGCCGGCTCCTCGAACAGCTCGTGGAGCGGGCGGGAGCGCGCCAGCTCGCGGCCGCTGCGCCACTCGGCGGGGTAGCGGCGCGGCGCGGGCTCGGCCGCCGAGCGCAGCGCCAGCGCCGCGAGCACCGTCGTCACGCAGCACACGCGCATGCTGACCGCCCGCGCCCCCCACCACACGGGCATCGCCTGCTACTAAGTACACAACACGATGAGACCACCCGCTGGGCGCATGCCCGACCACATTATTCGACCTTCACCGCTTATAAACGGACCTTTTCCTTTTCTGCTTCAGTTCAGAGGTCTCAGGATGGCACTAATTTTAATGATGAGTAAAGTCCTCCCTCTATCTGAAACAAAACAATATTTTTTTAAGTCAATACGCAATGTGAAGATAATTATATTTTGACTGTTATGGTACCTACATATTGACTATGACATTGACGTTGAGACCATAAAGAATTCATGTGTTCTTTCACAGAAATCAATCGCAAAAAACAGTAGCTGTTCTAACTGAACAGTGCCTCTACCTTAAACTGATAATGCCAAAACAAAGAATATATTGACGTACTAAACTAATTGACTAGATTCAATTTCATTCAGCGGAACGTTTTCACGCTCTACTTGCAAAAGGTTTGATTACTTTAAATTAGATTTTATACGAGCAGAATAATTTGTAAGACAAACAGTACGACGGTTAACAAAGTTTAGCAACCTCTTCTGCGTTTATCCAGAAAATTCTTCATAAAGAAAATTGTGTCGTTATACTTCTAACAATAGCTGAATTGTATAATGGGGAATTGAGCAATATTTGTCAGCAAAAGCAAAGTGAAATATAGAAACCGGTACTAGTATGACGTAAGATATGTTAAGTCTACTCTTCTTTATCCCAGAGCGCAGTAATAGGATTCATGTGGCATTGATGTAGACCCAACACAACATACCGCCGACATTACCGTTGAGGATACTGAAAATGTGGAAAGTTTTACAATAAAAACAAATTAACTGTGGTCTAAGTGCGGCTTTCGCGTCTGTTCTACGGCGACTTTCAGTATGAAACTTTTTCCTTAATCTTATTTGTAAGGTTGACTGAAGAGAATCGCAAAGTAATATTAAAGAACCCGTAATGAATTACAAACAATGTTACTGATCGCTGACTAGCTCTCACTGAACAACGACACTCTGTAACAAACCGAATTCCCTATTCAGTTACTTTTGCAAAGTTTATTTCTGAAACTCGTTTTGGTTTCTACATCACAAACATTGGTTCTTTTGATTGGTTGCGATTACTGTGAAATAAATTGTTTTTTTCTTCTTATATGTAAGTTGTTACATTGTCTTGAAATTTTAAGCATTTTTTACTTGTAAAAAAACAGTTAAACTCACGCAGTAGAGTACCTATATCGGATGTTTACTTTACACAAAGGGAGAACTGTAAGTCGGCAATGTGGCAAGTGATACTACTGAGTTGCAACATCAACGGGATTGTCAACAGACAGGTAACGGGTTAATAACATGGTTTCAGTTGGCCACTGACGGGAAGCGTCACGGGTCGGAGGACACCGCTATGTGGTCACTAATCTGCTTGCTATATAGCGTGCTATTGGCGCCGGTTCGGCACAGAACAATCTTAACAAGGAGGCTGTACGTAACTTAGAAGGAAAAACTCATACCAAGAAAACTTATGATATACTCCTACGAAACAAAAATGAACGATACGGAAAATGAATGATTTATTGCGGAAATATATACACAAGTAGGTAATTAGATACGGAAATAAAACAGCTCTGGAGGTCTGAACTGTTTTTGTGTGCCTATCTAATTGCTATATCAACTCAAACATGCTGTTTGTTGCTAAGTGTTCATCTCAACTGAATATACTGTGAATACGGCCATCGTTTGTAAATTGAAGCCACACTTGCCACCTGTAACGCGTAGGTTTTAAATGTCACAGCGGTATTAACCGGTAACTGATTACTATAGGACGAGACGCCTACGTTCAATGTGCGAGAATCTATGTAGACACCTGTTTGTGTCAACAGATTTTGGCTGTTAATGAATATTATTTATGGTGATTTATGGTTATTGGTGCGTGGCGAAAGTCGAGTGGGAATCCCACAAATTGTGTTACTTACAGTCGGGAATTATTGGAAAAGGGAGGGAGGACGGTTTGGTTTCTCCTCTGCTCGAACGTTCAACATGCTTGGTTAGGTCTAAGCTTATTGTTCTTAGACAGAACGTGATCTTAACTCATTTAAAAAGAGGGAATCCGAGTTTTTTTAAATTAAAGTAACTGGAATACTTATTGTAAAAGAAAAAAAATACACACGATGGGGCAACGTTTGGAAGACAATTAAATGGGAAGCCTACTAACTACTAATATTATAAAGCTTTACTAATAATTTATAAAAAAATCTATTATCGTAAGATAGCCCAATTAATCTTGGAGGACTAAGTGAAGGCTGAGTTTCATTATTGTGCCGAAGTAGTTGCAATTAGTCGCGAGCGAAACCGCTGGCGGATCTAGTAACTTTATTTAAAATATTATCATACTTTAAACTTTAGAATTGCACAATACTGAATAAATCAGAAAATTATCTGCTTTTAATAAGCATCGTTGTAATGAGCGGGTACTTTGTTGAAATTCGTTCGCGTATCGCATAAATAACAAATGTTTCTTAAGAATATTCTTGTTATCATAATGATGAATACGAAATTAATTTTAGGTTAACGCACAAATACAATTCATTTCAGTGAAATGTCTATCCATCAACGCTAATTGTTGTCTAACAATTACTTGGAGGCGTCTGACGATGAATAATCCACAATCTACTGATCCGACAATGTCCAAACACAGATCTGTTTTATTTATTTGTTTATATATAACTTGCAATAACATTATATTCCGTATATTTTTCTGTAATTTACCACCATATATAGCATGCGTATCTAAGAGAACCCCAAAATAGGAATTCAGGAGTAACTTGAGTCAGTCAGATTAAAAAATTGGAGGATGCTTGCATCTTGCTGAAAAAGTCTACCATAATATAACCTCGAGTGCGCAAGTCTCCGGTAATCCGTTAAGTAAGAAAAAAATGGAAACCGTCAGATTATGTGTCAGACGAGATGGGGATTAATCATGAGCTAAACAAACCAGTATTTATAGCTTTCGTAGGCTCCAACTCACATTCTCTCCGAATTACTGAAGCGCTCAAAAGAATATATTTATTTTCTTTCTCTCGTTTGGTAACCACTACTATAGTGGTCGAGTACAAGTATATTTAAAAAAATCAAGTCTATGTGTTTTTCCAACCGTTGAAGGGGAAACATTGTTAAACTTTTCATTTATGTATTCAACTTTTCTGGAACATCCAATAGGCCTCTATCACGCTCGAGAATCAACGGATTTAGCATCATTGCCTCCCCTTCTATATTACGCTTGTATTTCTATCGCCATGTTATTCGTGTCATCATCCTATGTAATGAGATTCAGCCACGGATTCAGCCTATTGCTTTCCTAATGGAAAATCAAATATAGTCAGGCTCAGAGATCGATTTGGGGATTCTAGTAACTCCTATAACCTATGGCCTTATTTGAGCTGGGATAGGCACTCGTGTTTATTTCTTTTCACCAGTCTGATCACTAGATGGTAAGCGACTGTGTTTTTATATGTAGCGTTGAACCTGTATTAGTTATAGGTAATAGCAATTGCAGTTGATTTTGTACCGTACGATAATGTCGATAGGGTTTTGTAATCACATGTAAGCTCATTAAAATATTAACATCATGTGTATCGGCAATATCGGTACCCGCTCTATTAATTACCTGCTCTAATACAGATGGTGGCTCCCACAGGATTTATGATAAATGTACATTTGCACAAGATAACGCGGTCCAAAAACTAATTAGTTATTGCATTAAAATTAAAAATACATATTTAGCATAAAAGAAAACGATGCTGAAAAACTACTTGTAAGTTTTATACAAAATGGCCTGCAACAAACTGTCTCCGAGTGATTTCATAAGTGTTCCGTAACGCCTTTGGCACGGAAAACTAAAAATAAAATTTGGGTTAAAAGAAACCTGATCGATTCCAATTCCCATATATTGAGACAAGATATCTAAATGTAATAAATGCTTTACTTAGATAATATTTTGGAGGATACTCCTACGTCAAACAATCTATGTATATGCTGTAAATTCCAAGACCAAAGCACTTCGTAGTGTAACACGTAACTTTACCGTACTCGGCTTATTTCATCCCGTGGGGTTAACAAATCATCATATCGACCGTCGGGTATGGCACCTCCCATTGACTGCTAACGTTATTGATCAAAAGGAAGGTGCCGTAGCCACCACGCTTCGTGGACAGATGGGTGTTCACAAATTGGGTGTCATTAAGTGACTGGAGGTCGTTGCTGCCCATTACTGAAAGTTGAAGGTTCAAGATAGGTTGAGACTTTAGTTATTTCATCTAAAGCATTTATTTGCCTCTCCATTATTTGCAGTCTTGTAAGACTGTGGAGGCGGGTTACAGATCAGATCTTTTCATAACATGAATCAAGGGTGAGTGGCCATCCCAGTAATGAAAGATACTTTACTCTGATTCCCTTACTTAACTTACTGTCTGTTAGTGCCTTCGCGAAAACCGCAAAGAAAATACGGGAAATTCTCGAGAATCCGGATTATTTTTATCTCAGATTCTTTAGGTACGCTCAAACTTGCTCAAATACACTTGAAACGAAATTGACGGCGATTTGAGCTCCCAAAGTTGGTCCGCGTCAATACATTCGGCGCGTCGTGACGTTCGCATTGAATTTCTAAAGAGACTACTGTACATGACTTCCAGCTGACATAACTCCACTCCAATTTACTAATTTAATAACTCTAATATTATCTTATACTTCGAACTTTCTAAGGGTCAAGGCGAAGAGATGCTTTTAATGGAACAGTTACCGAAGGTTCCCAAAATCAAATTAATTATCTAGTTTGTTGGTTAGTTACGCCAACTAAAACTAAACACAAATATATTGGGCAATATTATGAAATGTTTGGTATTAATTCGAAATATATTTAGTGCTGTAAGCTAAATTAAGATATGGATATGGAATGTACCAGTTTACCCCTATAATTCAAAGGTCTGTTTCCTAACAAGAAAACATTGTATGAAAAGATAGCAAATAAAAATAAGTTTAGCCTTTCTAATGTAAGAACTGTGAATGCTATAAGGGCCGAAACCTGTGGCGTGGCTATATTTATAATCGGGTGGTGCGCGGTGGGCCGTTGACGTCAACGCGAGGGTCGCGGGCGCCGAGGCTCGGGGGCGGCGGCGCGCCCTCCGATACGCACTTGCAAATTCGCACCTCCATGAATGGAGGAATTAAATTATCCTTAGCCGCGCGCCGAATTTACACGGACCTGACTTGGAACGCCAAATGCCTTTTTAATATGTATTTGTTCTGCTGGTTTACGATTTCGTGTGTTTATTGCCACCGTGACTCATTTTTATCCTTTTCAGGTGTGTTACACGTGTGAGTGCGACTGAAAAAGCAGTAAACATCTGTGAAACAAGAGCACTTTCAGCACGCGCTGTCTGGAAGATTTATGGTCAGGAAAGAACAAAACACTTGAAAAGTAACTAAAAATTAAGACTAATTTCACAGGTTAAGTTTTCTATTGTTGCAAGAACTTCACCTACAACATTCTAACCATTATAGAGTTTAGACGAAGTAATTACCTCGAGACAAAGTAGCAGGATCTTGGAAACAATTTACTTTCATGGGCACAGAAACGACACTGACTGAAATAAACTGTTACATATTAATAAAACTACCACGTTATCTGGTTATTTCAGTTCCCTATTTACGACCAAAATAACCAATTGAATGTTAATCTGAAACGACATTTGCAGTATGGTTGTTGCTTGCTTTTCTACCAATTTCCTATTCAGTGAACCATTTAATATTGAAATAATTGTTTTAAATGATAATGAATTGAAAACTGATCATTTTGATGGGTACCTACTTTATAATGTTCCAAGTATAATGTTTAGTAATATATAAGTATAGGCGTGAGTTGATGAGTTAGCGCATCTAGAAGTGTGGTGAGGACGCCGCGCCGGGGCCGTGCTCCTCCGAGCGGCGAAGGTGCGCGGTGCGTGCGCTTCAGCAAATTGGCCTGTTCCGTGTCCCCACAATAATTCCACTTGATGTGGGTTTCAATTCAATTATACGTATCACGCAACACGCTGCTTAACCAAGCCACGGGTAAGAAACTACGCAAATAAATACAAAACTTTTATAGGCATACCTAGCGAACTAAAAATAAAGTAATCGTAAAACTACATTTAGACCAAAGCTAAATTTGTCAACTTTCTATACCATTTTCGTTCAATGTTTGTATGTTCATTATAATATAATGAAATACGTATAAATTGTATTTACCTACAATGGGTAGTAACAAACCCAAGTTACTACGGTTATATTTTCTTGGCAGAGTAATATAATAAGCTGAGATGAATACTGCTCAGTAAGCCGGGATAAATCTGCGGAGTTATATTCTCGCATTTTTTTATTTGTGCAAATTATTTGAGGTCATGTGCCGTCTATTACAAATATGATTCACCTCTTTGGTGCTTCAGGGATTTCATTTTTCTTTATATGTACAAAGCTTGAGAAGAATCGATGCGTCCCAGGAGCGGAAACTTTAGAGATCATATTTCGAAAAATATTACGGATTTCTACGACTCGGATTTTCGTATTAAACAATAAAAATGTTGTTCGTAATAAATTTTCCTTCAAGCATAATCGTCGGAACGTAATCTGATTGTGTTACAATTTAATTAACTTGAGTGAAGCAGCACACATTTTAATATAATAATTTGTTGGAAAACGGCTTTTACATTCAGGATCTTAACAACCAAAATTGCACTAAAAGCTGTTTGTTTAATTAAACCCTGATATTTATCTGCTCTTATTGTTCTGAATTCAAAGGTTTATCTTAATTTAACTGATTTTAATTGTTGTCGTTGTTGTGTGGGATCATTTTCATTATTTAATTTGGTTGCATAAATATTATCAATAGGATGGAAACGTGGCTAGGAAAATTACAGTGCCAGCGGCAAAAAACAAAACGGCAAATGGAACGGTTTGCAACATTTTTAATTGGTACGTCACATGAGGAATAATTAGATTAGCTATATTTTAATTTTGTGATCTAAACTACTACTAGTATATGATGTTTTTTCAGTAGTGCGCTGATAACTTTTGTTAAAGTACTTGAACTATTGAGAGTATCGGCAACTGCAAGAGATAGTACCTAAATATCTACTCATTTATCGAGTCATTTTTAAGATTTCGTACTCAAAGGGTAAAACTAGGCACTAAGATTTCACAGCCTTTCTATCCGTCTGTCCGTCCGTCTGTCACCGGGCTGTATATCATAAACCGTGACAGCTAGACAGTTGAGATTTTCACAGAAGATGTATTTCTGTTGCCGCTAAAATAAAAAATAAACTGAATGGTTTAACTATTCGAATAAGTAACGCAAAGTAGTAATTCAAAGAAACTGTGACTGGAAACTACTTAGATTATAATTAAATACTTTAGGGGGCTCCCGTACAGACGTATTTTTTTCTCGTTTTATAATGTTGCGAAATCCTGTGTGCGTAAGTCCGACTCCCACTTTGATAGTTTTTCAATTTGCTTCTTTCTATTATGTAATGTATTTTTTCCAATAATACATCCTAGATATGTCTCGTAATCCAGAAATGTATAATTCATCGCATAAGCGTACGTGAGCCGTCAGCGAGAAACACAATAAGAATCTCAGTCCGCGGATGTAAATGATATGAAGATCTCGAGGCACCAGTGTCTTCATTGTACTGCCAACCTACTTGGCAGACCTTTGCTCTATGCTAAACTTTCACAAAGTAAAGCCATTTTACCAACTTTGTTGAAATATTAACTGACCAATATGCTCAAAGTGGAATTAACACTTTACGTTTCTTTGTGGCAGAATTTGTAGTAAAATCACGTTTTCTCTACCGAATATACTTGTGATAGCTAAACCCACACAGTACGTGTGAAACCAAATGGATTTTACTGTAGATGTTGCTCGTGCTTCAGCGTTACGTCCATATTTAATTTGGGTGGGAATTAGTGTTGAGTGCCTACATCATACTTTTTTATTGTTTATCAAAGGCTTAAAAACAAAAAACAAATTTTTCAGATATTTTTTGCCTTTTTGCTTTATTTCGCTAACAAATGAAAATGTAGTAGACATAATGGGTGGTATAACCGGTAACAAATGAAGTAATCTATGCGGCAGGCTTGCACATTGTAACCATAACAGTTTTGTTTCATTATGTTCGCGGTTTTACTTCCCGTTTTGGAGTAACTTTCATTTTGTTCATTATTAGTTCAATAGTTATAGGCAACAATACAATAAAAAGAACATTAATTTAAAGTACTTACGATATAAGTGCTTAGCTATATGAAATTATATAAAGTAAACGCGCAACAAAGAACTAAGTGGGATAAGTGTCGTAATTGCTGGTAATGTCATTGTATTAGGTAACGTGCCTCTGATTCGTCGCCGAGGAAGTAATTAACGCGCGTGTGTCGACATACAAGGGAGTGAATTCGTCCGACATCTAAATAATATGTAAATAGAGATGTGAAGTGGCCGAGTCGTCGGCGCGCCGGGCGTACAACATTGTGCCGCTAACCTAATTGGCGGCGATTCTTCGGGAAATGTAAATTTTATGACTATCATGTTCCTCCTCATTCCCCCCACATTCTATTCAGTAAGGTCTGCTAGTTCGAAATTAATTGTTAAGTTTATCGCAGTGAAGGTTTCGCTTGTCTGAAATTGAGATCGTTATGATGTGTCAGTTCAATGTAAGCTATAACTCGCGGTACGTGTAGGTTACGGTGTGATTGCGAGGGTGTAGACAGGTATTGGGATGAATGTGGTGGCTTTACCTTTGTTCTCGCATATCATCTTGTGTCGATCGGACGAGTTGAATGCTTGATGGTGTGTGGGGAAGGATAGGCCGGGAAGTCAGGGAGTGGGTGGCGAGGGCCCGAGCCTGTGCGTCAGATCTCGGTTTATTTGCGTCGGATCCAAACCTCTAAACATCGGAACTCGCGCCGCCGCTATTCACTAGCGATTTCAATGGATTTTCGTGCACTGCTTATCTATAGGAGTTGGAATTATTTAGAGAATTTAAGTAGATTAGATATTTCAAAACGAATAATAGTAATTGGTATACCGAAGTGAAAAACTATGAGTTACCTAAAATAGACGAGATAACGTTTAGAAAAATGAAATATCGAAGAGAAATGTGTAGCTCTAGGTAAACCTAATTTCCTTTGGAAAACCTCGCGTGAAGTTTTATTTATATTTAGCGCGACGACATTTCAGGATGTTTATTCACTATCGGCTTCGGGAAATGTATTTGAAGCCAGAATGTAAAGTGAAATCGCTTTATGTGACACATATTGAATCCATAAAGTAAGTAATATTGGAGACGTAGATACGTAGCAGAATAAATACTGCAATTAATGTATCAGGTATCGCTCCGTTGGAGTGCTTAATTGATACTTATATTCGATAAAAAACTATGTAGCATATAAATCTCTCGATTCAATAAAAATGGACTTCACAGTGTAAACGGAATCACTGACGAACTCGTGTTTCGAATGCAACTGTTACGACACGTTGTCCGTATTTTTTTATCCACTTTTGTTGGATGTTACGAAATTGACGGCTGAAATGTGTGTTTTATTCTTTTATCCGGCTGACGCGTAGGTGGTAACCCTAAACGGGATAGGGATGTGCAAAATGTTTTGTTTGCGCATGGTTTTACAACCACAAATCAAGTTGCCGTGTCCCGGGTTAAAATGCTTACAGATTGCATTCCATTCTATTTTTACGGGAGCATTTTTTATTTGTAAAAATATTGTATTGATTACATTGGCATTCTGCTATTTGTTTGAATAAAAACGGAATTTTAACGGGTAAATACCGACACGCTCAGTCGACGTTGTCGTGTTTTCCGTGTAATACGTAAATTGCCAACGTACAATAGGAACTTGCTCCAGCAAAGTGCATGTTTGAATACCTAAAGATGTTCTTGTTCAATCCTTTAGCTTCTTGTTCAATTACGCCCACTTTACGTAGCTTTGTTCACAACAATACTGAATAAATCCCCGTATTCTAGTGACCAGTGCATCTAAAACAGTCACGGTCACCTCTAGCTTACCTATAGGGGTTACGAGAACGTGCACCTCTAGAATAACTTATTGCACTTACCTTAAAGTAATTTAAGTACATTAACTAATTTGCTTTTATTAAAACGTATGGGTTGACAAAGTGAAACATTAGTTTAAAGTTAAGTATATAATGATGGGCGCATGTATTCAAGTTTTGTCGCAAGTTGAGGCGAGGATCCATTTCGTGGCTATTTAGGTATTATAATCGAGCATTGTTGGCACTCACATGCACATTGTGACTTTGTTAGCTGCGCTTTGCATGTCAATGATCTCAGTGCGTTAGAGTACGACGTTGTGCAAGCGCTGTGAATCGCGATGTAACGTATTTTTATTATCCTCACGTTTATTATGTATACTTTATTCTACATTATAAATGTGTATTTCAGCTTATACATTAGCTTTTTAACAGCCTTATTGATTCCTGGATTGTCAATTGTATCCTGAGGGATTGTCCTAATAATCTGTTAAGTTAATTTTAATGGATTAATTTACAACTACTATTCATGTTTCTTTTTTTAACTAAACGTAGGATTTTGAATTAGTAGAGAAGAATCTAAACAGAAAGCGACCTTTAAAGATACAGAATACAGTGGTGTCATTTGTGCAATTAATTTGGTGCGTGTCTCGGTGTAAGATCTGTGACACTGTACAAACTCACATTAATGCTGTTTACTCACTAATTAGCCACGTACTAATGAGATAACTTCACGTGTTCGTTACATTATTGTCACGATAACATTGTATTTTCCAAGAAATTCAATCTACTTTCTTATAATACGTTAAATTACGTATGTTATTTTTTTGCCTATTTATAGATTTTCTTATTAATTAAAAAAGGGATAAGAAGAATTAAAATTAAGCATTCTACAGTATGAAAAAGAGCTCAAGGAGGCACAACAAAGCCATTTGGTTGATTTTATTACCTCCAGCCAAGTACACCGCCGTCCTTGGACGGTGGAGGATAAAAATGTCCAAATAGATAATAAAACATTGTTTATGTGGTTTGAAGAAACACAAAAAATGCATTTTCTTTACTTATTTTTAGATTTAAGTAATAGGTACCTTAAGCACGCCTTAAGCAAATATTAAAAGGCATACTAAGGTTAAAGTTCATAAATTAAGGTATAATATGCCAAAGTGGTATTTAACTTGAGACTGCCTAGCCTAGCTATAAAATTAAAATTCATTTCAGCCATTTTCGACTTTCGAGAAGTATTTATTTCTCGTAGTGTTCGACTCGAGTTTAAAGAAAAGTTGTATTTGTGTTCTTCAGTTTCTATAATAATATTGGCATTTGGATTTTTAAGAAAAATGAAACAAGGAAAGCTTGAAGCGATTTGATACCTCAAATAGGCTTAACGAAGTCCAGAGTAAAAAAAAATACATATAAGTTATTAAAGAAAAAAAAACAGCTGGCATTGAATGTACTGAAACCCCTGAAACTAAATAGAATTAATTTTGACTTGACTTGTACTTATGCATTAAGAAATTTACTGTTTGTATTTTTTAAATCATGAAACGCTTTGAATCTAAAAATACTTGCTTCTCCACTTCTATTATTCTTTTCAAAAACCGTTGGCGATAAATTATAATTTATATGAAAAGATAACCTTCTTGAGATTGCGACATAAAAACAGATTGTAAAAAAAACATCAGAGACAATTAAGAACATTTAGCGAAAAGAAAATATTATATGAAAGTGGACGCTACGGTAGAGGGCAAAACGTTTGCCCTGCGGTGACCTACAGTTAGACATATCTTTTGGTTAAATTATTACATATTTTTGTCGGACAAATAATCGTTGATGACGTTTCAAAAACCTATATTTAGTATATTGTTTTATTATAAACAGGAGTATTTATATAATTAATTACCAAGGATGACTTTAATATAAAAGAATGCACATGGGGATCCACTATGATATACGAACCACTAGCATTTTCACTAAGTGCTAACGCTAGCATTAACTTCTTCCAGTACCAGGACAAAATAATTCAGTATATACAGCGACTACCTTGAACTTTACTACTTTTTAAAATTAGGTATAAATTGAGGTAACTTAATACTGAATATTGTCTCTTATTAGTTCATGCACGGACTATTAATATGTTATACGGAGTTAATATTAGGTTAAATCGATTGGGAGGTTTATTTCCAGCGTGACGGGCTCGCGGCGGTCGCTTCACCAACTTTGTAGTGTTCGTCAAACATTGCGTCGTTCTTGTCAAATAAGTTTGTCGTTCCGCTCTGTTCACGGCTACGTTACACACTGGAGCCACTTCGGCACCCTCATAAAGCCTAATTTTCAGGATCACTACGTCGATTACGTAACTGAGCGAATCGCTTGAATTAGTTTTACAGTTATGCTTAGAGATAAACCCTCCAAGAACTTTAAGTTCGTAATGCCGTGTTTGGCTTCTGAACACGGAATTATTCTAAGCTTGCAAAACATATAAGTATAGTGTCAAATATAAATGGAAGCTTCTACTTTTTTCTAGCCCGAACTGTCCCACAGCTGGGCAATATTATTACTCTAATGTCGTTTGTTAAAAGTATTAATATAAACACAAGAATAGTTCTTGGGCTGTATATCTTCATCCATCTAATATAAGATCGGATGTGACAGACAAGCGAATGATCAACTTAAAAGGACTCCTTTCATAAGAAAAAACATGCTTGAGCCAACCCTAACTGGATATATATGAATATTTGATAACGGCCTTCGTCTCCAAGGGTTAGAATATAAGAAAAGCTAAATAAAATTGAATTTAATTGAATTGGAGCGTATTTTACTAAAGGTTTTTGACGAGTAGAATTAAGTGGGCAATGCACTAGGGATCTGTATTGTTTGATCCTATAAAGTTTTTAGATACAGATCTTAGATTGGAGCCACGCATGTAGTACATAGGTATCTAATCCAGTCCCTGCGGACGAACGGACAATTCTCGTAATTATTAGCTATATTCCCTGCACATGTGTTGTCACGCGATGTGTCATTGTCAAACGGTAGCTTGAACTTTCACTGGAAATTAGTATAAGTAGCGGTACCTTAAATTATTTCTAAAAACACTCTATAAATTGAAGTGTTGTAATGTATGCTCATTAGTCAGTCTGGCTATGATACGTAGTCTATTTTTAATTGTATTTTAGTATACGACATATATGTAGTGTGTGTAAGTAATAATAATTTCAGTTTGACTTTTTAGACTGTAAGCATTGAAAAGTATTTTTGATTTCATTATAGGTTTGCAGATAAAAGAGACTCGATTACTTTTAAAATAGAGTTAAAAAGTCGCAATTACTTTCAAACTTTATAATAGCTTTTTAACACAGCTACAATCAGTGAATTTATAAAATCGTCAATAGAACTGAAACTCGATACATATAGATAGCGTAACATTGTCATAGCCGGTAAATTATAATGACGTGCTATTTATGAAAGTTTTAATTGTTCACGCAAGAGTTGGAATATTAGATAACACGTATTTAAAATAACAATGCTGGATAGAGTCCTTGGAGTGTGGTGTGTCTGAAGCGTTTGTCGAATGGCACTCAAGGTCGCGGCAACAATAGCTGCGTAGAGCTTGGGTTGCTTGCCTTTAGCTTAGTCGGCTCCTCTCCCTGAATCTTGTAAAACTTGTAGTTAAATTGGATTGCTATTTCCACGAACGTAAAAGTATTCGTACATTGTGTGGATTTTATATATAAAGCACTTTTGGGGTTCTATTTCGAGAGCAATGGGGGAAAGGCACTTTACTCTATTGGAGCAAAGAATGACGCGAGCCCCCAGAGCTTTATTACAATCATACTTTTATGTTAGACCAAATGCATGACTAACTCACCATTCAGTTTAGTAGCATTGTAAGTACGTTATTAGTAAAAGCAGCTCTACAATATAAATATGCATTTCAATAAAAAAGTACTTTTAAATCATGATTTATTTAGTTTGTAAAATGCTAGTAAAAATAAGGTTTTCAAAACAAAGAACAGCTTGCTAGAGTTTAGGTTTTCTTAAATATTAATGATATCAAACAATAAAAGAAAAAATATAGTTATACAAATCATCAAACCGAAACTAATGTCCTTTGACACGCACTCAAACATATGTATGGAGAATCGTTTATACGCGCACCATACATACATTGTAGATATGTAGTTTGTGACAACGTTTAATGATGAAGGTTTAGCAATGGCGACCTAAATAAAGATGTGTAATATCCCTGATTACCGTATTTTTCCTAATAATATTAGTTTGATACTGGGTCTAACTTCCCGAGAGAACATTTGATTTCTTTTTTCCGTGACTTGCTGACGTATCATCCGGGATCAAATCGTAACGAATATATATCTCCAGCATTCGGAAAATTCGTTCCGTTCTGATGAATCAGCAAATAATTCTTAACATGATATGTGATATACTTGTACAAATAGGTACACCGTACACGAGATCGGCTTTACAAAAACATCGCCTGTAGCAATACGGTAGGTACTTATTTATATCCGTAATGTTTCACTTATTTGTCTTTTTTGTGAATGGAAAGGTCGCGACTAAATTAAGGTTTAGTTTAAAATAGAAAGGTAGAAAAGTATTCATTTTCTTTATTAGTAGGTACATCGGGCTTTTAGCGGGAGTGCTCTTTCTTTAAAATAATGAAATTGAAGCTTGAATAAATCAAATGATGAAATTCAGTTTCTCACGAAGAAAAAATTGATTTAATTTTCCTTTGATTATGGTTACGGCGTAGGCCTCTCCGTTTTGTGTCGTCATTCTTATTAAAACTTTTGGACAGATTGAGATTATGATATTTTTTATAATTCATTAAAAATACACTGTGGAATTTGTTTTGTCTTTCGTTTAACTTTATGTAAATGAAGAGATTTGTTTTATTTGCTTGAAAAAATATGGGCAATTAAGATTGAAAAATCTTTGATTCAATTAATGTTCAGAATCAGAATCCTGGTTTGCGACTCAATTAATTTCTGACGTAATTTACTGACTCATTCGGGTTGACATCACGCCGACGATATACATTTGACTATTAAATGAACTGAAAGTCCTGGTAAGGCGCACGGCGCTACACACCTCATTGTGTTAGAACTTAGTAGATTACCTTGCGGATCTGTAAGCCTGAATGAAATTTGCAGACAGAATCTCTGGGGGCACTCTGTAACCTCGAGCTACTTTTCTAAGGTTGAATCTATTTGGGAAACTCTATGGTTGCCATCACTATTCTTAGAAAGTACCAAATCTAATTTTGTTTTTATTTAGTTTTCGACATCAGCATTTATATTATTGCGTAATTTGCTATTCACTATAATTTTAAATAAAAATAGAATCTTTGATAACTTAAATGAAGCCTTTTCTCATTACCCGTCTAAAACGTTTAGCTGTACAATGAAAATAAATAAAAAAAGTGCATATTGTAAGCCATGAAAGACACAAGTTCGTTGACTATGATCGGCATAAAAATAAGATTCAAATTATAAAACACTCCATTATTTTGCTCGAGCACCTACTCACAAAAGAATAGGCAATTTAGTAAGGGAGGCGGTTCGCTTGCGTCTATTGGAGGAGGTAACAGCTAAAGTAATTATTTATTTTTTCTGCTAATGTTTATAATCACTCTCTTGTCTGGTTGTATGTGCTTACTTTTAGGAAGGCTCGAGTGCCCAATACCATTTGAGTGTCGTAAAAGGTGTGTTCGTATTTAGCTAACAAGCCCGTAGCTGTTAATCACAGTTTGTAGCTTTAGGGAATGGTTAAAAGACGACTAACAACTATATAGAAACCTAGATGAATTTGCAAACTTACTCTAAACCGCAAGCATATAGTTCTTAGCGAGGTAATGAAGCTGATGACTTTACAGATGACACCAAGTTTCACGTGGCTTTTCAATTATGAACTTAGATTAGACAATCTGCTATCATAATTACTTTCTTCACTGTGATGAAATTTTCCTTAATAAAAAGATTCAGCGTCTTTGTGAACATTTAATATGATTTCATTCTCATTTACTTTAGTTTGCAGAGAACTAAATAACGTAAGTTCAAGAATCGACTAAAATAACATGTTAAGTATCTTTATCGAATTCAGAAGAAAAGCATCATTAGTTAATGTTCAGTAAAAATAGAACCTACCAATTTAAAAGTAAAATTCTTCAAATATAAACGGCGCTAACTCCTAAAGTATCGTCACAACAAGACAATAAGTCTATCAAGTCAAAGACAACAAAAAGATTTAAATGTTTAGACACTTTTCAATTAATATTTCAATTTGAGGTGTAGATGATAGCAAGCTAAATTAATTTATTCCACCCCTGTTCTAAGTAAAGCCAGCCATTAAAGCTGTTGTTATAGGCACAACGGGACGTATGCCGCGATAGCTAGCCGAGTACTCTCACTTTTGGTCACTTGGGACGAGTTTGCTACAGAAACTCTATTAGACGCCGCGCTCACTAAGCCACGACAACTAGTTGGAGTCTGGAGCAAACAACCTACTTCACATCGTATACGCTTTTCAATTAATTTTGAGTGTTAATACTACGTTGTATACTAAATATTACTATTCTATGAGAGCAGCAAACGGATCAGAAGATTACGCGCTTGACATCAGCAACTGGTACGTATCGGCGAAACTCTCACGAGTTCCATACGCAAGTTATTTGCATCTCATTTGAACAATCCGATATTTCTGAGAAATGTACACGCATGAGGTATATAAGTCCTTACAATTCGGCACGGCAGCTTGTTTCGACTTTATTTATCGCAATGGCAATATTCACATTGTAATAATGATTGACGTAAAGTTGGATTATATTTTATTTAGAAATCAACCAGGAAAATCAAAGAAAATCTTTTTCTATTTACAGTAAAAATTAGCGTATGTATTATTAGCAGTTGATAATGATGGCATTTAAGTGTGATTGCTATCTATTTCACTATGGTGCACAGGATATTTAATTGTCAGTCTCTTGTTTTTTCCGGAATCTCTTGGGAAGGTTTTGTGAATAATTGTACAGAAAACTCAATTCATTAGTTGCTTGTATGCTAATTTCAATCAGCCTTTCAACTGCCAGAAAATGATATCCCGACTTTCGCAATGTTAAAACTCAGTATCAATCTGCTACATCCAGTATATGAAATGTGAAAAGTAAGTCTACCCATACTCTTAGGTTGGAAAATGCGTCAATAGCTATTAGTGGTAGCTTTTCACTAGCTAGGCAGATGTAGCTTTCCTTTTGGGACTCAAGTTATTTGCAGTTTTCATGTCTGAATATTCTGCAAAGTATTTTCTTGAAAGAATTTTCCCGACCAAATGCAAGTCTTACTTTCGGAATTCGTTGCTCGTGCCTTTTGGAAT
Organism: Helicoverpa zea x Helicoverpa armigera; assembly: GCA_033682625.1. Taxonomy (NCBI): domain Eukaryota; kingdom Metazoa; phylum Arthropoda; class Insecta; order Lepidoptera; family Noctuidae; genus Helicoverpa; species Helicoverpa zea x Helicoverpa armigera. Next base: position 1,760,837 of record JAWIIS010000005.1, on the reverse strand, counting down.
ATGTACGATACTAAACTAAATTGGGTTTTATTCTGATTTCATAATTGTCGGTCTACTTCGGTAGTAGTTGAAGTTTATTTGAAAACTTAATTAAAGTTTGCAGCAAGATGACTCTTGTTTAATGCTTTGCACTTAAATAAAGACCTGTTTAGAATTTGATACGATTGTTATTTTTAGAGTAATCATTAAATAAATCTTTTGTTTACCTTAATCATGACAATGTTAGGAGGTTAAGAGTCAACGACAAAATAAAGTCCCTGGCAATGTCCTAGACACAAACCCGTCCTCGCTTGATAGGAAAAACAAACACGGGTTACAGATGTAAATTTGTGTTTGGACGAAACGGAAAATATCCTTGGGAATTCGCCGTTGTGTTAAATTAGATAAAATGTGTTAGTGCACGGTCAAAGAAAAATAACTTACAGTTTTTAAACAAAGCCGTAATTTTGAACAACAATTCATTTAATTCGCTTTTAAGACTGTTGTCAAGTGTTTTATAAGTTTGGGTATTCATTCAAATAAAGATATTTTCAAGTAAAGCTGCTCAGAATGTTACTAAGTCAACCTGGAGTTTCCTCTCGCGAACGAAGTTACCGCCCCCTGAGGAGCAAGGTGCCATCAAGATTTAATGGATGTTATTATCATATAACGTCGAGACAAAAAAAAAACAAAGAAATCAAATTACTTTTTAAGTTTACTTCTTTATTTGACTGACGTCATACTATAAGAAGTTTAATATAAGTACAAGAGACAATGCTTCGTTGTTATCATCTTTTTCTCAATTATATGCCTTCACATAAAAACAGACTATTGTTGTAAACAACGGCTAAAACTGAAAGATTTTAAGAGCTATTGCCAATAATTGCTGTACCACTTAACAAATTCAGTGATCGTATTAGGTTTCATAACTTCTTAGAAATGAAACGGAAAGTTAAGAAACCAGTGGAAATCTTCGTATTGGCTACACAGCCAGCCTAAAGGTCGGTTAAGGACAATGACCGCTTCCTTAATAATAAAAAAAGCTTCCGAGTTTTTGCGCACGTCCTAAATGAACTAATTACTGCTCGATTCCTTCTTCTTTTTCTTTAATATCTTAATTCTTGTTTTGCCAACTCACCTTCATTATACTCAACAGTATTAAATACTTAGATCAGAAATTAGAGTGTGATTTTCTTTCATTGACTGACTGACACTGAAGATAGCATAAATTAATCCCGAAAAGTTTTACATTACTTTCATTAAAACCAAGTTAATCAAAATTACAGCTTTAATATCTATTCATCATGATTTAGATTTAATTTTAAATAAATGAAATTACTGACTATATGTTAAGTTTCTTCGATTTAAGATGTGGGAATTAATCATAATTCATTCGATACCAATGTTTCTAATGGTAACTACACTGCGTACCCGATGGTACTACTAAATGGTATCTAACTAAAAGCTTATGAATAATAATAAATACAAAATAGCAAGCCATTCAAGAGATCTTCTTTGTAACCAACAAAGCATTCATAAAAAATGCAAATACCCAAATTATGAATCATTGTTATAATTTAAAAGAAAATATAGGCGCATTCGATTTAAATTAAATTGCAACAAGGTTCAACAATCTCCCCAGAGAAAGTTAAATGGCGGACTATCTGATGTACTACATTATTAGAAATCAAAGCAGTATTTACTATATACTTCCATAAACAGAAGGCAGCTTACTTGTCGGCGATGTCTTAACAACAAGCTCACCTAAGATTCCTCTGAAATTACTTTACGCGCAATATTAAATCTAATTTAATTAAAACGTAATGCGATAACATTTTATGTAGGTGTAATATAGCTCAAGTTATAAGGGCGTTTGTCATGGTATTATTATAATGAATATAACACGTGTCCACAGAGCTCCAAGGCCTTTAATTTGAAAACACATAGGTACCTCTGTGTAATAAAACAGGGACAATATAACAGTAGTGTAAAGGCGTATATTTGGTGATGCGGTTGGCCGACCCTTAGCCCATTCATTGTGTTACTTAGCATGAATGAAACACTAACGAACCTTATTTTTAATTTCAGCAACTCATACATGTAGGAGCGTAAACGTGATGTCACACATACACGATCCAAAAATAGACATTTCCGTTATAAACGAAAAGCTGATAAATGTTCTTGCTTTTCAATTTATTTTGCGATAAATAATAATTCTAGATGTCCATAGACAATTTCTTTAGCTGGTAGTTATACATTTATGATTTAATTTCATGTAAATAATTCAAGTTGCTTAAGATGTCTAAAAATAACGTTTCTATGTAAAGTAGCATCTGAATGGAATTTTAAACGAATCATTCGCAGCTTACCGCCAGCTAAGAGAATACTTGACCCAAAAAGGGAATATTAAAAAGATAAGATAAAAGGGCGATTAAATAAAGTTATTATTCCTCATGAACTTTAACGACAAAATGTTATTCAAGTAAACAGAAACATAAATTCCATTTCTATTTTAACATCTTAACCTTAGGTTGCCCTGCGTCTAAAAAATCGTTGTATCAATATCAAACGCGACCCCAAATGGAAATAGTAACGGGCTTGAATGAACGAAGATGTTCACTGAACAGGAAAACGTTTGTTATCGAAAGGTCCTAACGATCTAAGATTTTTGATAGTTCAGCCCGTAAACTGAGGACATATAGAACCTTTATGAAGCTTGAAGGTAATTATCACGATTCGCGAATCATTTGTTTGTTAAATTAGTTTAAAAGCATGTATGTGTATGTGTGTACTAGCGTTCTACCGCACAATAATTAATCATTATTTACTTTTTAATTGTTCTACTTTTTATAGTAAATTCTTTTCTTCTATCCTTGACGTTACTGCATGAATTTCGTTGAATACTTATATCACAGCCCTCATGATGTCGATCCGACGGAAAACTGTACACAAAATTGTGATTGATACAAGTTTCTCCATGGAGAAATAGAAATCAATTTTTAGGGTTCTGTTGTTATTGGAATACTCTCCACACCTGAGACTATGAGCAGAGTTTTATTACGGCCATATTTTTGTTTTCTTCCGTCAAATAAAGACTTTACTGCTCCATATTCATTCTCATTTTTCCAGAAGATACCTAGTCAGCGGAAATTCTGTATAGTGGTCTCTATCGGTGAATTCGGTGCTGAAAAGGATTCAAAAAGTTTCGTTTTGAAAAAGATTTATAGTCTTCAATGTGACCTTAGACGGTCCTGACGTCAATTCTCGTCTCGAAGCTATACGTAAGTATACATAATTGCTCCTTTTGCTGCTATACTTTTGGGGTATCTGCATAATTTTTGATTTGTTGCTGTCGAACCTCTTTTACGTATTATCCTGTATATTTGTGGAGTATATAAGCTGCATTCATAATTCAAGGATACAGAATAATTACCACATTTTTCTTTTCAAAAATATTTTGCAGTGGATATTAAGTCATACATTACAGATCATTTACGAACGCGGGCAAAAGTTATCTCTAGAGAATAAGTCTACAGTATGCAGCAGCAACCGCACAGGTGAATCTGTGAAGGTTCGACTGTACAAGACAGGGCTATTTTTAGTCCTAGCGTCTCAAAATATGTAGATAGCAAACAATAATACCACTTAGGAAGAGGGTAAAAGAGCTTAACCTTGTTGCAATTTTAAACAACAGTTTGACTTAAATCGTCTTAACTTAATGACAGGCAATTAAGTTGCGAAAACAATCTTTGTTGAAGCCGTATTCTCTCGGAAACATAAACTTGCACAACTTTGAATGAAATTAAATAACAATAAAGCAAAGAAGCATTTGTTTTTAAAAGCGGATGTCGAGGCAGTGTGGGCATAGAAGAAGCGGCATAAACTTACTTGTTGTGAGTGCGATCCGTGCGTGCGTCCTCGTAGTGGTGAACAATTAGAAGCACATAGTATAACAAGGGCACGGAGCTGAAGTTTGTTGTGCCGGCGCGGGCTGAGCGGGCGGCGCGGTGCGGCGGCTGCGGCGCAGGGCGCGGGAGTGGCGCGGACGTGCGGCTGGCGCGGCGGCGGGCAGCGACTGAAGGCGGCGCGCCGCCGACAGGCCGCGCAGCCCGCCCGCCCACGGCTCGGGCCTGCCGTCACGCCATTTACCCCACAATCTTTACATCACATAATATCACACCAAATATTTTTTCACATAAAATCGCAAATTGGAATATTTGATTTATTTTTCTACAACTTCGATCAATTCGTCTGATATTTTAACTTGAAGTACACGGGAACGCGTCACACATTTATGCTAGTCTATCGAAGTGTCAAAGGTTGATGTTTACACAACATGTTCTATTTATATCAGTTTTGTCAATAAGCTGATTGTTTTCTGTTTATATTGGTAAAGGGCTGGGTGGCTATGTTTCAGGCCCTATGTCATGTTATAAAAAATCTACTTATTGAAAAATCGATGACTATCCTAATGTTTAAAAGCATACAAATTACACTTTTGTTCCTGGCACAGTTTATTCCTTTTACTTATAATTTTGCTTTTTTTCTATAACATTTGTCTTAAATGCGTCATATTAATCTGGAACTTTTGTGTCAAGAAAAAATCGTGAACTTTATGTCGGGAGTGAGTCACATGTTTGTGAGTCAAGTTAGTGGGATAGCTTTCTTCAAACCTCAGTTCTGTATAGCTACATAACAATAAAATTTGCTTGTCATGGTGCTCTTGATCTCTCCTCCCACGGCTTCTCTCATAATATTGTTTACAGCTCCACATAAAATGCTATAATAATACTAGATCAAGTTTCAGCGACACAAAAACTTGTACAGAGGGTAAAGGAGGGGTTCGTCCTTTGTAATTTGTTTTATTAAATCCTATTCGGGTCGGCAGGTAGTTTTGGAATTGGCGCCTCGACTTGAGCCTCTCTTTGTATAAAGTTAATGAAATTTTATAAAATCTAAGACTTAGGATGCTGTTAATCCTTCATTATTCATGAGAAACGCAATAGATATTTTTGCTAATAAATTCTTAAAATATGGACGATATTTTTTACTTAGTCCATCGGGGAGACTTTCTACAAAGTAAAAATTGGTTAAGTAATCAATATTGTGTCGTAACCAGAGAATTAAATACTGGATTTCCGTCTTACATTTTCAACCTAAACGAAACGAGAATGTCAATTTCATAAAACCTATTCATTTTAAAACCTGATTTTATAAAAATCTTGGCTAATGTATATTAAGTGAAATATCGAATACGTTAGAATTAAGTAAAAACTATAGTTGGTTCATGTTTCATAATAAACCGTGACACTTTTAATTACCTATTACATTCTCCGTGTAGTAAATAGAAATAACTAGTTCCGAATTTACGAAACCTTCTCCGAAACAGTGTCAGCCAGCCGGCAAATAGGGAATTAATTTATGAATGGTATTATTATTCCTTTTTGAGGCTGGAAACCCTAAAACTTAAATGTTATTAAAGATCATAATCTCGAAATCTTACCTACATTAAGTGGCCTATCTCTTTATTTCTTGCGTGGGAGTCGCAGCCACAATTCGCAACCTACAGTATTTTTCCGTTACTTCTTTTACTAATTATTCGCTGTAAAGTAACAAAAGCTATAAGAACGAACTGGTTATAATTTAATTAATAGATACGAGTATCTTGGTCTAAAATTGCTTGTGTTATTATTCGCGTATTGCCCGTAGCAAATAAACCACCCAAACACTTGGCGTGGGTGTAAAGTATGTAACTAAGGGATTATTATACCTATCATAAAACGAGGCGCAACATCAAGCGCCAGATTAATAACATCATACTGAAAAGTATTATCTATGGTACAGCACCTTTGAAAATGGGCTTAGTAGCTTATGTGAGTTGACCTTTTCATTCATTTATATGTAAATATTGATATAATTATTGAAGTATATGAATATAACGGGATTGTCTTGGTTGACGTTGACTGAAATTGAGATATTCATCGTAGTACCTACGTCGTAGCAGTTTGCCTACGAGCACAGCGACTACGAGACACGTCTCCGACACGTAGTGTAGTCAAATTGACCTGTTATTTTTGTTTAATTAGCGTATAGCTAATGTTACTGCAGGGAAATTCGAAACAGCTAATGCCTACATTATATTAGCCTGAATTTCCACGCTACGGCATAATAACTTCTTTATTGATAACACGGCCGCCGTGGCGTTTATTAAAATTCAGAACACACTTGTTTTAGATGATAAAGCTTTCCGGATTTTAATGCTAAACAATTTAAATCAGAAGCAAAGCTGTAAAATATAATTAATTTTATTTGTATTTCAAACGAAAACAACTTACGTTATTAAATTCGTGGCCCTTCATCAAAGGGATGATGTAGGTATGGTAAATCATTTTAGCCTTTGAAACATAATTAAGTAATCATTATAAAAAGTTATTAAAATGGAAGTGTATGGTGTCAGGAGACGTTGTTGCATCGTTTAACAGATTCTATGAGTACGTAATTAGTGAAACTGCTGTGGTCTGTATATTTATATAGTCATTAAGTGTAATTAACTGAGAGTGTTGAAGCCTGCTTCCTCACCATTCTGTTTGCAAACGACGAACATAAATGTGTAAACATTTAGCGATGTAATAATACGAGAATTGCTTGCTTCTTTGAAGAGTGACTTTAACTTTATTGGTACACGTATATATTCATATTATTCTCAAAAGAAAATTATCATTATTTTCAGAACAACTTTGATATACCCACCTAGTAAAAATACAAGGATATTGTGCTTCCTTTTCCTTAAATGTGAACTTTGACAACTGAATCGATATACATAAACTAAAAGAAAACATGTAGCCATTGAATTAAACAAAAAACATTCTAAACCAACTGTGATGTTACAATTTAGTACCTTTTCTATAGGAAAGGTATCTTATTGTAACATTGTAGCAACTATAAAATTCTTCGTTTATACCGCCGGCACTTATTGTAAACGCATTTCCCTCAGGCGATATTATACTCGTAGTATCTAGACATAGATCTATCTCCCCGTTCTCAAAGAAACTTTTGTAGCCATCCATCATTACCTATTATTGCCTAGATATCTCGATAACCAAGCTCCCAGGACACAGGCCTGCCCCAGCTAACGAAACCTCTGTCATCATTTAAATAATAGACATTGATCTATTACTAAAAACGAAAGCTGTTATTATACACCATTACGTTCATGGCCCAAGACATTTATCATTGTAATAAAGAATCAATAATTTATTATTATTTATGAACGTCCAATTAACATCAAGAGCCGGCCACCGATATAATCGAAGTGTGTTTTACGCGGTTACGTGACGCGCATTTACTTTACAACCAATTACTTACAAACAACAACTAAATAAATGCTTACATACACTTAAAATGTAAAACTTAATGAGGTTACAACACACTCTTTATGTTTTCATCGGAAATAAGCATTGTATACCGTGTTTATTCTCATGAGCTTATTTCTATTTATATCCCTTCAATCGGGGATGCGATTCAACGAACCAAGTAACATGTCAATAACAATATTTTCCGATAACTATCAATTAAACCATGGGACTGGAACATGTGTACGGATGTGAGAAAATGAAGTAGTCTTATAAAAGGAGATGGAATAACTTCTTGTTGAGTTCTTTAGTATTGCGTTTTAACGCACCTCACTCGCACTCTACTCGAGTGCTTGAAATGTGAATGAGAATTTAAGGATTTGCTGCAGTCGGTAGTGAACATTATTTTTGTAATTTTACGAAAAAACTGAAAGGTTGAGTAAAATTTCAGTTAAAGGGCACATATTTGTAGTTTTCCTGCGACATCTTTAATCAGGTAGGCGGTTTTCCAACAGTATTACATTACAGCTAATGAACATATCATAAGCAACGCCAACGAAAAGTAATTAAATTACGAGTGAACATCAAGTATACTGTGTTCAAATAAGGCAATTTATGTGATCAACCGTTAAGGATCTGATTGCTCAAAGTAATTTAATAAGGTTTCCCAGATTCCGTGGGCAGTTATTGATACGGGTGTAAGAAATATCGGCATACAAAATAAATTCATTTAACTTAAATTATTTTACACAGTTACAACCTTTTCATCGTCCCACTACTGGGCACAGGCCTCCTCTTACATGGAGAAGTATTGAGCGTTAATCACCACGCTTGCTTAATGCGGGTTTGGTGATTTCAGACTATATATAATCCACGGTTCCTCAAGATGTTTTCCTTCAGCTTTTATCAGCCATTGGTGTCTAAGATATACTTAGAAAGTTTAATAAATATGTGTTATGTTTTAAATTAAATAAAACCTACTTCATGAGACTTGTTACTGAAAATAATTATAACTATAATTTTAATAGAAGTTCTGCTGATGCCAGTTTATCTAACAGAAAAGCAAAAATATTTTCTGCAATGCCAAAATGGATTATGATTGATTAGGATCCTTGTCCAAATATTATTTAGAATCATAGCCACAGGTCGCAGCCATGTCTTTCAATCATTTTAGTTATTATATATTACAAAGTAATTCGTTCATTCTCTTTTTCATCGTGGTAAAAACAATTATAAAGAGTTGAAGACATGAGTGTAATAAACTATAGACTGGTAAAGATATCATGTCTATAGTTCTCAGGTGAAAAATAACTACTAGTAGTTTTATTGTTTTTATTAGCCTATGCTTTACCACTGCTGGGAAAAGGCCTCCCCCATAGCCTTCCATCTTTCCCTATCGGTCGCTATTTGTGGCCAGTCCTTAAGAAGGCTGTCTAAGTCTAGTAAACTAGGTATTTTTATAAACATGCTAATAAAATAAATCCTATTAATAAATCTAGATCTAGATTCGAGTCGTTTCCAAATCGAATCAATGTTTCATGAACATCAGCGGGCACGTTTTATTATAAAGTGACTGCCATCTTACCTCCGTCAACAAACTAGCGGAACCCAGGCACACCACTGAATAATTTAATACTGGGAGCCGTGGTATTATGTTACTAAGATCATTAAACCAGGTTTATATTTAACAAACAGCTTCTTCCTTATTAAAACATCGAGTATCATGATACATCTCTGAAAATTAACACTGTAAGATACATGACAGGTTGAGATAAAATCTATTTCTTGTTTCATATTTTTAATAAAATTCTTTCCGAATTTAAGTAGATAAATAAGCTTGTTAGATTTAATAAGGAAGGATTAAGATCGGATAAATATTAATTAATTTTCCTCAAATCAAATTAAGAGATTAGTAGAAACCTTTCCGTGTACATACTTATGTACTCCTGCATCTCTTAACCGGAACTATTACTGTTACAGTAATTGGCGGAATCTCTGAAAAGTTATGATCATAGAGGGTGGACAATGGACGAACATGTTTTATAGCGTCCTCGCCATTCGGAAATATTACAGAATGTACCAGAAGTAGGTCAGGGCGGCCGTAATAAAAAAACATAATGGTATACAGGTTATGAAGTACTCCCTGTCATTTTACACGGACAGAACAACGGCGAGCTCGCTTTCCTACGACACGGCTTTTTGTACGGCGGAAAAAAGCCCTACTTGTAATCGTTCGATGTTTACGAACAAAATAAAGATATATTGCTATTAGCCCTTTGTAAATGACGTCTATTGCGTAACATGGGAAAAGCTACATCGGTTTACGAAATGGTTGCTGTATCTCGTTCTATTACGTGCCAACAATTCAATAATTTAATTATATTATTAGGTGTAGGTGTAAGGTTTATTGGTTTAGGGAACAATGACGATGCCGTACCTTTGTAAGGTAAATACGGTCTGTAAATTGCGACTCAGCAAAAAAGGGACTTTCGTCTATTGGCATTACTTTATTATGCCCAAGGATTTGTTTATGTTCTTAATTAAAGGAGCTTGTATTGCAAGAGGTAACAAGAAAAATAGTAACTTATCTTTTTGTACTCGGTCGAGTATTACAAACGAATAATCATACACGAACACAACTTGTTGAGCTCCGAATTTTCGTTCGTTAATGAAATATGTTTGATATTTTCAAGCCCATTTAGAATAAAAAGCCATTTTACATTCACTTAAAAATAAAATAAAGGCCGCAATTAGTTATTTTATTTTGCTCCATCCAATGCTCAAACAGTTTTAGCAGAATACTTATAAAATCTAATTAATTATGTGCCCAATTTAATTTACTAGGCAATTAATTAACTTAATAGATTAGAGAAGAGGCCTCAAGCACGTACACATACACAAGTTGTGGTTATCAGATAATCTGCCTTTACCGTTGTTAGGGAATTTCACACGGCGGCGCCTATTCAGCGGGTGTCGGATTATAACTATTACGGCTCCTTATTACTCGAGCAAAACAATTGCCTGTATCTCAATTATACTCATCTACATGATGACGGTACTTCATAGTACGAGTGTCTATCTATAGGATTGTGGTCAGTAATTAGAGGCCAACATGTGCTATGTACGTACATTGTTATTGCGCCTCTTCAGCCGTTAATCGCGTAAATGACCAGGATCGACACGAGTATAATGCGACCTGCGTATACATCTGTAATCATTAGTCGTGCGTCAGGCATTCAAGATGCTACTTAGATGGACGATCTATACTGCTGATATCAATTGTTTGAATTAATTTGACGAAATAGCCATCTTATGCCTTGAAAGGAAATTGAAATGAAACTCTCTCGTTTTATTGAGTCCAATAAAGAATGAAAATGTTTAATACAAAACACAGTGAAGCGATCCAAAGGAGGCCAAACTCAAGGGGTTTAGGAAGAAAGAAAGTAAAAATAAAATTTTTGACGCTCACAGGAAATATACAAATAAAACCCCAACACAAATAGAATCTGTGCGAGGCCAACAAAGGATCCTATCACGGCGCTGCGACATTTATTTATTTCTCTAACGTTGCAGCACGGGTATTTCTACTTTACTATAGAACCTTTTTACTTGTACCATTTATTAATACCTATTGCCCTTTTGAATTGTGATGTCGACAACAGAACCTCGTGATCAGATGTTTTTACGGGACTTGTTAAATTAAACTTATAAAGGGCATTTTTTTACTCTTATTGCAGATTAGGATGAAATCGTGTTTTAAATTAGCAGAACCTGATCATTAAAAAAAGTTTATAAATAGATATATAAGACAAGAATAGATAAGACTTAAAATAAAAACAAGTGATTGCCAATCTGGTCTATGTAGTAAATTACACGCGATTTTCCTATGAAGCGTGTCTAAAACATCGAAAATGTAATGATCCCTGGCGCTCACAGACGTCGGCCGACTACAGACAGATATCTACACGATCGAGCCCATCATGGCCGATTGTGAAGACCAGCCATTATGAATATCCGGTTACATAGAGTAGCGTAGGTAGCCATTAATGCCTATCAATAATTTGTGTGTAACAAATACCGATGCAATTAGTTTTGATATATACTTAGATCCTTATAATTATACGGATATTTATAGCAAAAAGGCCGAGTATGTAAACATGAGCCTAAGTGCGTTCAGTATTTTCGTGGATGTCATAGCTAATCACGTGGAAAGTTTGCTATGAGAAATTCATAGGGGCACCATGTGTACAAAAAGTTATCAGACATAGTAAATTAATAAAATACTAATGTTCGACACGGGTTGAAGTTTTTCCTTATAACGCAGAAGTTGGTCGTTTGGTCGAACGTGCCGGTAATAAGCTTGTGGCTCATGGGCTAATAAAAGCCGCCACCGAGCATCGCATCGGTTTTCCGCTTTGACTATCATAACAGACACTTTGTTCATTATCGCACAAACGATATTACTGACAGTTGAGTTACTAGTTGTGGTGGACTACGTATAATCTTGTTTGTTCGTGTGATTCACTGACCGCTCCCTTTAATGCAAGCTTTCTTTTGGATTGCATCAGTAAGTGACTAAACTCTATGTGTTGACAGTTATTTCGTCTATCGTTAATCTATTATTTATTTGTATTTGTTAAGTGAATTCATATTTAAAAACAGTTATCATTCGTACCTAGTTGTAACACTACTGGCAAAGTAATCGCATAAAACACCAATAATGCTGGTTTTCATGCGCGTTTTAATGGCTTATAGCTAGGTACTAGAGATAAGCTATTCAAGCGAGCGGTATCTAGAGTCCGCTTTGAAGTTACGCTCCGAAGTAAACTGAAAGAATAGTTAGCTAGCTAAAAAGGTTACCAACTAGATAACTTACTTCGACTTATTTTTTCTTTCTCCTAATCTTTAGTTCGATTTCAAAGTTCTAGTACATTGAAAAGGCGTTTATTTCAGACTGAGAGGTAAATTGTGTTGCAAATATAATCAACAGTTGAGAAGCTTTGCAGTGATGAAACTTCGTTAGCCCAAAAGCATATTTAGGTGTTAAATATATTGTACACACGTGGCAACAATATATTGTGATGGCAGAATATTCGTAATAGCGCACAGGAGAATAGCGTTGCTCATACCTCGGCCCGGGCCGTGTATTACACTGTTCACGCCGATGTAATGGAAGGGAATGCTCCAGTTATTACAACAAGACGTGACCAGTTTCATTTTGCCATCATAACCGCTAAATTGGTTTGTAATGAAATCTCAATTTGCAAATCATCGTAAATATTTTATTGTTGCAAAATCTAGTGCAAATATTGAGAAGTGTCAATCCTAAATAATAGAAATAGGTATTAGGTTAGGTATTAGGGTAGTAGGAGTTAGTGAGGAGTAACGAAAATGCCATAGGAACTATTAACATCAATTTATGTAACTGCGAGTTTTTGTTCTTACCTGTGATGAACATTCAAGATTCCCTGGCATTATCCCTTACTCGACTGATGAGGTGTAGTCCTCATATTTATCTTAGCTACCCACCTTACATGAACTAATCCTTCCGTGGGCGGTGCATGAAAGTAGCCCGAGGAAATTCATCGTATTAACTACGAATATTGTGTTAAAGTTTTGATGTTCAACGAAATATGTGTCGAAGTTAGGGCTTTCAATACCGGTATTACGGGATCCCGTAATACCGTGATCACGGATATATTTTGGTCTTTTTTCAATACCGGTATTGACGAGCCAATACCGTGATTACGGTATTACAATTTTTTTATAATTTTAATTATTGTGGTTTGTTGTAATAAGTAGCAGGAAGTTGTATTAAATTTATTTTGTGTAAATATCTTGTGTTTTGTTGTTTGTTTTTTTATTTTATTTTTGTAAGTAGTTAGCTAGTTAATATTTTAAATAAGTGCCTCCCTAACGCATTGGATGTAGGTACCTGTCTGTAATGTTAGTGGTAAGGTTGAGAAATAAATAAATAAATAAGATAAATAACTACGTACTCGTAAGATGTCATCATCATCCTCCGAGCCTTTTCCGCCAATCTACTTGGCAATACTGCAGGGACTCCAGACAGAACAGACCATATATCAATCGAGTCAAAGGCCTTCTCATAGTCCACAAATGCTAGACACAGGGGCTGATTATACTCTTCGGTCTTCTGTATAATCTGCCGCACTGTGTGGATGTGGTATATGGTGCCGTATCCGCTCCGAAACCCAGCCTGCTCCGGTGGTTGGAATTCGTCGAGTATTCGCGCAAGTCGGTTCGTGATCACTCTTGAGAACAGCTTATATACGTGGCTCAGGAGGGAAATGAGTCGATAGTTCTTCAGCAGGGTTTTGTCTCCCTTTTTGAAGAACAGGACGACAACACTCCTACTCCACGCCTCTGGAGTTCTCCCTTCAAACAGGACGGCGTTAAAAAGCTTCTGGAGCTCCCCCAGTAGCTCTAGAATCCTCATTTCCGGGATCAGGTCGAGATGCATGCGATGCGTATAACCGGCCATAGAAGTTTTCCACTTCCGAAAGGACTGCCGGCACCGAAGAAATGACTTCTCCACTTGTTGTGGTCAGCTTCGTCAAGTGGCTTCTTCCAAGAGATTGTACGAACACCTTTGACCCCCGATTCAGCTCAATTGCTCTTTCAATGTCAAGAGTATTGGAGCACCGTGGGTCGTGTCGTACGTGCTTGTTGATCTCTTGGTTTAGAGCCCGCTTAGCTGACGAAGTGACAGGCGGGTTTTCACGATGTTTCTTCATAAGCTAAGAAATCAAAGCTTTCGGAAGAGACATTGGGCTCTTCCGAAAGCTTTGATTTCTTGCCCTTACGCTGCTTGTTACAGAATATCGACCCTTCCTCCCTGAGGATCTGAACCACATATTCGTGGTTCTGGTGTCGTTTCCAACGTCTGTTGTGGTTTCCACGGCGGCAAATTTGACTGGAAAGTTTCAGATCCTGAAATGGTTTGGAGCAGTGTTGGTCGGAGCCTAGCCTTCATCAGACGAAAACGTTCGGCCTTGAAGTTGATATTCAGGGAGCCTCGGACAAGTCGGTGATCGCTACCGGTATTAAACCTATTGATCAAGGAGACGTCTCTGACTATGTGGTTCTTGTTCGTCATGATGAAGTCAATCTCATTTTTAGTCATAGTGTCGGGGCTATGATTGGACGCTTTTTAAACTAAAGGATTGTGTTTTAAAAGTTTTATTCGATCTAAAATTAAACCCCTATTTCAAATTAGACGAATTCGATTTGACAATATTAAAAAATATTTACAACAGCCTTTCTGTAGTCAAAGTAACTGTATTAAAAATTTGAAAACGGGATGCCAATTTACTAAAAGCGGATATTGCGCTAAAATTTATGTTGACGAAGTTAGATGGTCAAGCTTGCAAGCAATGACTTAAGTCAAAATCTTGCAAAAGCACTTCGAAGACGCATAAAAGAGCTATCTGGAATATTGCAATATTAGCATGACCGACAATACCGTGATCACGTGATCACGGTATTGAAATTTTTAATACCGGTATTGATACCGGAATTGAAAAAATCCGGTATTTGAAAGCCCTAGTCGAAGTACATATAGGTACCTACCTACATGAATGGTGTTAGCTAATAATAGGTTTCATAACTTTCATACTAATTTAGCTGCATGAAATTCAACGGACCTGTAGAATAAGGTACATAGTACAACAAGTAGACCAAACCATAGTGTAATTTTGTTTCGTTGGGCGCTTGATCGGTTCACTTATAAAAAATATGGTTTTGTTTTTACTAGTCTGGTTTGTGTGTTATTCGAGTACTTTTATGTCTGTCTAAACATAGCTACTGTCATTTTCTTTTATTATTATAATTGTATGTTTTAGTACACGTGTAACAGTGATATCGGTTATGAAACCCCCACGAGTTCAATCAGAACCCAAATTTTATGTGAACCCTGCGATAAATACAATCATTGTTTTCATATGAACAAAAGGTCTTGTTATGTTTAGGGATAATTTTATAATGGAAAGGAATTGGGAAAAGTTTCCATGCACACATGTTAGACCTCTTTAATGTTAACCTTATTGGGTACTTATTTTTATAGAGTAGATATTTGAATGAAGTCTGTTATCAAATGGCAGCTTGTTTACATAATCTTTCGTAGGTACTCTGAATAACAAATATCTACCAAAGAAATTATTATAATAACAAAAATGCCTTCGCCTAAACTGTAACTAACATAAAAATGTAAAAACAGAAACTCGTATGATTAAATCGCAACAAAATTATCAACGAAAATTAAAAGTGTCGAAGTTTTCGTATTAACTGATACCATCAAAGTAAGTTCGGAGAAAATATTAGAGCATTTATACTGAATGTATTTTTTTATTATAAATTAGTCAAACACGAGAGGGCCAAACAAATGCGTGACTTACAAAACCTAACAAATAACTTAATTCGAGTATATACAAAACTGGACAAATATTTTATTTACCCACCTGTCCAAATTGTGATTGGCACTCAGCATCCACAACAGTCGTGATAAACGATCGAATTTAAATGATAAAAATGGCGTAAAGCGGTCAGTGGCCTTCTGACAGTGAGTGCGGTGCGCGTAATTCGCACCAGATAACCCCCTCCAAAGCAATAGCCCCTTGGAGGCAGCTTGTGCGAAACGGACCTTTCTCTGTTACGGACAGTGACATAGTGACCGTGTTAGCGGCGGAGGGCTCATGCCATGCACCACTACAGCGTTGTAGTGCCGCTGCTGGTCGCGCTATACCTCGTGTCGGCGGCGCTCGCGCTCTCGGCCAGCGCGCGCCGCGCCGAGCCCGACCTCACCTTCGCCGAGTCCGTCTACGCCAAAATGTCCGGTGCATGTGAGTCAATGTCCTTCACCTCTATAATATATGCACGCAACTCGGTTAATTAAGCTGTTTCTACATCGTTGAACTGTTTCATTTATTTTATTAATTTTGTGTTTCCAGGCAGGGCGATAATGGACTTACGCTACAACAGCATGAATGATCAAAACGATCTGATTAAAACAATGAAAATAATACAATTGGACGGCACTACCGTCAGAAACTTCCCAATTACAGAAGCATTCGTTGGTTTAACTAAGCCTGGAATTTTCGATATAACGAAGCAGACAAAAATTATTATCCACGGTTATAAAGACAGTTCGCAATCTGCGGTGCCGCTGGATTTAGCAAATGCTTACAACGATAAGAAAATGTTCAACGTACTGCTACTTGATGCGGAAGAAATGAATAAAGATGGATATATTTTATCTGCACATAATGCTCGTCTTATAGGCAAGAGACTTGCAAATCTCTTGGCTAATCTGGAACATTTTGGAGCGAATGCCGAAGATTTTCATCTTTTGGGAATAAGTCTTGGAGCACACGTCGCAGGATGGGCCGGCAAATATTTTCAACAATATAAAGCGCGTAGTTTGGGTCGTATCACTGGATTAGACCCTGCGGGCCCTTGCTTCTCGTACGCGTACAGTGGCCAAAGATTAGATAAATCAGACGCTTCCTACGTAGATGTGTTGCACTCAAACCGATTAGTGCAGGGAATAATAGAACCTCTAGGTCATGCAGATTTCTATATCAATGGCGGAGGACCAAACCAGCCAGGATGTTTCATGCCCTCTTGTAGTCATCTTCGTGCTGCAGAAGTTTACACGGAGAGCATTAGATCACCGAAGGCCTTTATAGGTGTTCGCTGTCAGAGCTGGAAGCATTTCGAAGAAAATGCCTGTGAAAAAGATGAATATGCAGTATTAGGGTACGGGTCATCAACAGCGACCCGTGGACTTTACTATTTACGCACTTCACCAAAGTCTCCATTTGCACTTGGAATGGATGGAACGAAGAAAAAGGAAACAGTCTCTAGTAACTGGTTAAAAAGTTTTAGTTTAGGTGACTTAAATTTAAATATGTGATTTTAAGTGCTAGTTCAATTTTGTTGTGTGTATTAAATTGTTGCCATACTTTTTTATAAATTCGACTTCTGTGATTGTGTACCATCGTTTCAAAAATGCACAAAAGAGGTTTCTGTGGATGTCACAAATACATTGCACAAGACATTTCTTAAGCCGTCTTGGATTATTTATAACAAGTGGTGTATCCCCAAGTGTCCGCTGGATACAAACAAAGGAGAAACTACTTAACAGTTTCGCAAGCGCTCTTGTTAACCGTTATAAATTCAAAGTAAATGCAAGATCGACTTCGAATTGGACATCGTGGAACAACAAATACAAAGTGTAAATAATTTATTCGTCACTTCATTAGCAAACAATTCGCATTGCGATCCACTTCCCAACATCATTATATAATTAAAAGCGAGGATTTTATTGTATTTCGTGAGTGCTGGCTGTGTGACGGCTTACAGAGACACCGGTGTTTCTCCTTAACTATGTTGACGTACGTGGCGTGTAACCAAAGTAACAAGCAAGTGTTTGTAATATTATTCAAAGTATTATGTTTAATAAATACCCAGAATTTAAAACTTGAGAACATTTTAATGTGAATGTCCTTTTTACCTCGCCGCTAAGGATTATGTTTTTAAAAATAGTAATAGCCTTGTTATGTACCTATGACTGCGTGGTACATTTATGGTGGTACTTATTATTATAAGAACATGTTACAAATATATGAACAGAAAATGTCAGTCACTTATCGTCAAATTAATTAGCGTTGTTACTAAACTTGTTTACTTACTACTTACTAAGATTTGACTGATTACTCCTCGGGCACTCAAACAAGCAATAGGTATTTCGCCACATTAGACAACTAACTGCAATATCTTCTAGATATCTAAAATTATTGTTAGGTACAGAATCGATTCGTGCCATTGCGTTTCATTTATGATTTCTGTAATTAACATAATACAAATATTTAGGCTATTCGATTTTTATTACAGTATCAAAAGTTAAATCCATGGGCCATCTATTTAAGTCAAGAGCAACATAATATACCTTCAACAAGTTAATGCAGTTAGTAAACGAGACTGTTATCTGTTGCCTCTAATTCATCAATCGTGACGAGTTACGTGAATAAAAGTGAAGCAATCATTTCAAGTTCGAGCTGTCCGGTAGGTGTGGAAACGGAAACGACTTGTTACCGGCGCGGCGGCCCGGACCGGCACAACTGCGACACACGGCTCACTTAGCGCGATTGTTGCTCGATACTCTGTTTAATCAACTTCTATTATTTTATAGCCCTTTTTATTACCTTTGAAAGCGTTTCAGAAAAAAACATGCAGCCATTTCGAACACTTAAACCCAATTACCTCTACTGTATCTTTCATATTTTAGACATTTGACGGGCAAAAGCTAATTTATGAGATGCAAATTTTTTGTGACGCTCACTGTTATTGGACGTAAAACATGAACGTCTTGAGTAAAAATTTATAAAAGAGCTCGTTATACACTCTACGTTTACGTCAAACGTTATAAAAATAAGATCGAAATACTTTGCTCATTATGGACAAAAATCAGATGCATAAATATTTTATGACATTGTGATGCATTCATGCATCTCAGATCCCAGCTAAGCGCAAAATCGTTGATAATAGGTACATTGAATCGTTTGGTTCCAGAAGCCGAGCAAAACATTGTTAAAATAAATTATTTTAAAGATACAAGCCAGTCTCATTGACCTATTGCATTGAGGTAAATCCCTCGAGGCCACGGATTTACGTTCGATTCGTTGGTTAGACTACACTTGCATGCATGCAACAGGATTCTGCTACTCGGATTACACTAAAGTCCCTCGTTAAAATGGCGGAGCAAGGCAATGTGTAGGCGTCGGGAATAAATGTTGTTTTAGACTTCAAAGATGTTCAAACTCATCTATAATTACAAATTGATTAGTGTTGATACGCAAGAGATTATTATGTGTATCGTTGCATCGTAACCTAGTTTCGATCTGCATTCGTATACACAATTGCATTTGCACAATTTCAATAAACGAAATGAATATACATACATAATTATACAAGATAGATATAATATAAGTATTACTTGTACTTCTGAAACATACGTGAATACGTCGTATGTTACTTAATATGAATATTTTCTCGAAATGAAACTTGTTTTGAATTGAATTTATCACTCCCCAGTGATATACCTGCTGAAGTTTTATAAAAATAGTATATCTACTGAAATAAAATATTTTGGTGAGCAACAGTTTACTCCATTTTAACTTTCCGTGGGTGTATAAAATGTTATTTATAAAAATACATGTTTAAATTTTTAGGCTATTGCCATCACTAAAAATAACTGATAACGAATTTAGTGTGCATAAGCATATCAAGTGACCAACACACTAAAAATAAACGAACTTTTGCATAATACCTGCTTTGAATTTTAATGACTTGCTTTTGATATTTATCAATAGCATTTACTGTAAATTTCAATTTACTTGTTGATTTTTAACTGTACATTTTTTTTATGTTAGCCAGAAATTTAGCTTGACCATTCAATATGTGCCTGTTAGGTAAATTCAGATATGAAAAAAATATTTTCGCTACCCATAATATATTCAACGCTGTACCTTAAAAAAGAGTACGGTATTTTTAAATCCTTAACATCTTCAACATGTCACGTGTCACGTATTATAAAGCAATCAGGCTCAGGTGCCAGGAGACATGAATGCTGTTACACAATCTGGGTTTATCTTTACAGAATATTCCTTCATCAGAAATGTTTCTAAATGCACCTTTATAATACATTTGTTAAAAAATCGTCCTGCTCTATGATACGACATCTACCTCTGAATTGTTATCGAACAAACTTGGTATCAAGATCATGAGATGTCATAAACACAAAGTTATGCACAATTAATCAAAGCACCAACTTTTTCTAAATCACTCTAGAAACGTTTAACTTAGTATTTATTTATTCAAATATTTTTGGCAAAGCAATCTTAGTTTGCTAAAAAGGTATTAAGTTTTGAAAAAACGAAATATAATGCAAAACAAATTATTTCGTGCATACATCTTCAAGCCGTAATGGTTTTCTTTGTTAAGTCTTTCAATTGTTTTCTTATTCTTAACAATAGGCACTCAACGTTTATTTTGTAGCGTTCTATAGGTTCTAGTACCGATTGCAACTAGCTACAATTGGTTAAACTTATATTAAGCACTGTTCATAATGAGGACTTAATTTCCCATCACTCACGAACAGCAATAATAGAAAATCTTTAATTAATTCACTAAATTAAAATTGGTTGGTTTATTATTTGGTGAAAAACTCCTGCATTTTTCTTTTTAGTTTTTTTTATAGCTACTTACTACAGCTACAACTATGACTGTAACTACATATAGTAAGACAGATTAAAATATGCCCAACCAATAGGTAACCAAAATAAATAATCTGTAGTCAAGTTATAATTAACTCATTCAAAAGAGTTATGCCCGATTCGTCATTTTAGTGATTTGGCATCCATAAAAAACGTGTCCCAGTTAGTCATTCAATAAAATATTTTATTTTGCTTAGTCCCAATTGGTCATCCGTACTTTATTTTGTAAAAAGTACTGTCAACAAGATAAGCTTTACAATATTATAATATGTTTTTTTTTATTTATTTTGGTTATGTTTTTTTCCGAAGATGGCAAGACGCTATTAATAAAATCGCGATTTCAACGGCGTCACACACCGCACGGCCAAAACCAAAATACCAGGATCGCATAGATCAGATGAGTAATATACCAATCAACGAGTGTCCATGGAACTGCCCACCGTGTACTAGGACCGCATAACTTACAGGAGTATAGCAGTCAAGAGTGTCAGGATTTTACGTTTTTTTCCTAATTGTAGATAAACATACCAATTTACACCATCATTCATCATTTTTATGTATACAATCTCTTTGCTAGTTATGGGCCCCTGGTACTTTTGTTACCGGCACAAAAAGTATCGAGTCACATTTTCGGGTTTATAAAATGCCCATGTTGTCTTCACCTGTGTTTTAATGTAAATTTTATTATATTTATATGAGAGCTATACCTACCTTTACCTACATCGAAGTTTTTCATTTAAAATTTCTTCTAACACTTTTATTTCTGACGGTACTCTAATACGTGAAATTTTATGCGGGTGACCAATCGGAACTCAAAATTTAAATATTAAATTATTTATTTTGCTCGAATGACCAATTGGGACTTGGTGTATGGAAAAAATAGTTGGTGACCAATCGGTACTAATGACAAATTGGGAATAACTCATTCAAAAGACACACAAGGTACTCACTCACTGTACTTAGTAGTCTGTCAACATTACCTTGAGAGAGTTTAATATACACATTTATTCGAGTCATCCAGTTATAATTTTCATCAACTTTCTAAATTTGACTCGAGATATAAAAAAGTGAAACAAGAATAATGTTACGTCTGAGTAGCTACCATTAAGCGTCGCTTTTGCCTTGGCAACCAGCTATTTAATGAACCGTTTATGTAACTTATTTTTAGATAACTAAATGTTTCCCAACTGTGACATGGGCGTCCGGAAACAATAATATACAAGTTACTACACTTAGTTCGTGCGTGAATTCGATAACAGAACTATAAGTAAACAGACTAGCATTAATAGATCTTGCTAACAGACTAACTTAGCAATCTATGAATAACAAAGTAGCTCCGAGATAAGATCGATTAGATACCTCGAAGTCACTGCTGAAAGTAATCAGGAGGCTGAATTTCTAACAAAATAAGCCACCAATTAGTTTTTTCTTCTTTTAGTCTAAGACGATCAGTGTTGTATTGCAGATTTCAATAGCAGACGTGTATTGCTTCATGAAATTAGTAAATTTGGCCACGGTCTCTACACCAGCTTACGAACAGATGATCCTAACAAAATGTAGGCATTGTTCGGGCACTTAACATTAATATTTAATCTGTCCCAAAGAACACTTCATCTCGATGGGACTAAATGTATATTTGAGTGTCTCAAAAGCAATTATCCTCCTTCATTGTAAATGATATACTTTTACTAGCCGAGGTCACAGAGCTGCTTGAACAAAACGTTTTGAACCGAAAAGTTTCCCTGCTCGTTATAATTAAAGTATATACTTACCTACTTAATTACGTAGGTATGTCATGTCCTTACTTTGTGCTAAAACTAGATGGTATTAGAAAATTGCTGATGCTACAAGAACAGACCACAAATTAATTCTGCAATTCTACTGTAGACTCCTTCTTTAGTCTAAGGTCTACAAATATAACAATTGAATTGCTTTATACCACTGTTAATTTTAGGATCCTCTCCTTTTACCATTGACATAACGAGCTAACTAGCAAAGTATGGATTTACTTTTCGTAGTTTTCATAACTACTTACTACAATATTTTAGATGCAGATACGTACGTACAGTTTACCTCTGAATATTTTATTTCTTCTCTTTGCTAAACAGTCTCAAAGTATAGGCATTAAGGAGCAAATGTAAAGCCTTTTGTCTTCTTATTAGTGTTTTTGCTAGAGTGGATTTAAGTATAGGACTTAATAGTTAATGTAGTTAATAATACAATAAAAGCACAAGTTTACTTAGTCTGTCTGTCTGTAGCTTTTTCACGGCAAACATACTGAACTGATGAATGAATGAATGAAAAGCACACAGATAGTCTAGATCCTGAGAAAGGAAATGAGTAACAATTTACCCTATTGCGAGAAGTGGTCCTCCCGGGTCGTAGGTGAAGCCGCGCTGAACAGCAGGTTAATAATAAGTGACTTATGAACTTCACACGAGCATATATTTTGAACAGTCACCTCAATACCGCAGATCACGTTGCGGTCCAATCGTTTGCATAAATTACAAGTCTTGCTAAAAATAACTACAATATAAATAAATACAAACGAAAATAAACGTAACAATCGTAATTAACAAACAAACTCAAAATTATTTCTAGACAGGCTTATGAATGTTTAGTAATCCAAATTACGTTGGTGGAAGGAAGAATAATATATTATGTATTTTGTAAACCTAATTATATAGGAAGTACTAGGAATAACATTTATTTTTGTGTTTATTATTGTTTCATTGTGAAGGTAAATATTGCTGACATAAAAAAACGTTTACGAACACATTTAGAAAGGCTTGAACGTCGGGTTTTCATGGGCAGAATTACGTTGGTTCAGCATTATGTAGATAAACAATACATATACGTTACCTACACATATTCTTTGATTGAAGTATTTAATTCGAATGCAAATGAAACATAAAGCAAGTATTTTGAATCTGAACATAATCTATTAAATTGTTAATCTCATTTATCTATTTGCTTTATGTGACCTTCAATTAACTGTCTTTCTTATTTTGCAAGCCTATTAATATTTAACAGCCTTTCTCTTATTTTAATCTCCAATTACAGCAATGAAACGATTATTTCTAATCGTTTCATTGCTGTCTGTTTCATTAGGCCGCTGAAAAAATGGGCAGCCACTACTGCAACTGTGGACAATAAAGTAATAATAAAAAATACATAAATTGGTTCCGCTGCAGGCACGCAAAGTATTGCTGATACAATAAACTTGATAAGTTGTTGTGATATCGTCTCAAGGATTTCAAATAATAACTCAATCTCATAGCCTGACTACACCCAAATTGTCTCTCTGAGTTTATATGTACATATTCGTACACACAATACATAAACAATGTAATAAGAAAACCTGATTCAAT
This sequence comes from Helicoverpa zea x Helicoverpa armigera, assembly GCA_033682625.1. Taxonomy (NCBI): domain Eukaryota; kingdom Metazoa; phylum Arthropoda; class Insecta; order Lepidoptera; family Noctuidae; genus Helicoverpa; species Helicoverpa zea x Helicoverpa armigera. Next base: position 1,736,840 of record JAWIIS010000005.1, on the reverse strand, counting down.
AATGAAGTTTGAAGTGTGTGAAGTGTGATCCCTTCGATACACATAATAAATAGATTAGTAGGAGGCAAAGTGTAACGACTGTTCCGGGCCAAGCGAACTAATTGAGCAAAATAGATGGCACAAGGCTTCCAAGAATAATTAAATATTAACTTTAGGGTCTACGAACAAATATCGTCTGTTAAAGAGGCACTTCTACCTAATTGGTTCAGCAGTGAGCGGTGCCGAAACTATTATACATATTACAATTCTGTTACTTGAATAAAATACAAGTTAGTTTCCTATTTGTATGTTAATCTTGAACTGCAAACAGATTGTTCTGTTAAACTGCAACTTCTCGTTACAATCGTATATGCGCTAATTCTGTTACGAAATAGTTGTACATACATTGCAACTGTGTACGAAATTATATCAAAACAATGCACGAATGTTTACCCATTGTGTTCGCGCGTCTAAACAATTGAAGTCTTACAAGATTCCACTTTCTCTAGGCCCCTTTCATTTTGCAGTAACGAGTTGCAAAATGTAAAGGGAAAATGTTACCTAAAAGATTATTAAAGATCTTGCAGAGCTATTTTCGTAGTAACGTCATGTTCACTTTACTTACGTAGTTGAGAGGGGACGTAACAGGTAAGGTGCACATTGGACTACACTATCGCAGCTTAACTTCCAACCAAGAGTATTTACTTACACTATTCTCATTGTGGAGCAATTAGCATCTGCGTTGTCTGTGACTTGCAATGTAAACTTCATAACTTGCATTGGTACGACTACAGTGTATCTAATTGTATGTAGCTCGTGTGTGCTTGCATGGTAAATGCATCGTATAAAACAGTAGAGCAGTTCCCTTGTGTCGCGAGTACGAATACGTAAACAGATTAGTCTGTCAGCAAGATTGGTAATAGCACTGACTGTCAGTGAGCTTGCCCTCTAAAACTGTAGTAGGTACTGTACTACTGTATTGGGTATTGTATGGTTGTCTACAACTTTGTAGTCATGAGATTAGTATTCTTGTTTTACTGCTGATGATGTTAACTTTTTGGGTCAGTTTAAGGCATTACACTAAGGACTTAACGTATTCCGCTCGTTAGCCTTTCATGTAGTTCTATTTGTTTAATCTATGTACCTAATATTTTCTGAAATATTACTTTGTATTTGTAGGCTAACCGCACTTTCACGGTAGCGTATTTTCAGGTTGGTTATCTTATTGGATGCTAGGGGTATGTATCGGCTCTAACGATGACACTTGAAGCCGCGCGACAGGTTTTTGTAACAACATGTCGGCCGTAAATAAATCAAGTAGAAAATTCAATAATATGAAAGGGCTGTTAGTGTTTTATTTGATTTTAAAAAATCCTAATTTCAATGTAGAAAATGAACTCCAAAGTAAATGAAGTAGGTGCTCCTGCTGAGATGCGTAATTTTGAGTTACGCTGAAAACTGAGAATTCACTGGAACAATGGTTCTTTGAATGTATAAACTGTGACGGAGCTTTACAGTGAAATTCTTAAAAGAGAGAAAACATCAAACTTGTACAATACCATTGTTTTATGAAAAAGTACAAAACTGAAGACCCTGCGGTCAAAGCCACGCCAAAAGTTTAGCACAAAAACACTTTTTACAGTACAGAGAGCCACGTGACGCCAGTCACGGGTACTATCTTCATAATATCATGTTTCGTACATACTTACATATGTATATCGTTTCTTGTTTAATTGTGTATAGAAAAATAGCAATAGCAAAAGGAGAATGAGCGTTTTGGGCTACCTCTCCTCTAGCATTAAGTGATACCTCAATAGAAAGCCAATTTTATGTTGAGTATTTTCTTGCATTGGGGCTACTGTCATTTGTTAGTATTAAGGGAGTAAGAAAGTGTTTAATTAAATAATAACTACGTTATAATGTATTGACAATCAGTGGAAGGTATATTAAATAAGAAACGTTTCATTTGGACTAGTGAAATTGGGATATAGAAGACAGTACCTATACATGCTTGTCTGTAGGAAAGTTTCATCGAGTACAGAGCTAAAAAAAGTAATATTGATTACCTTGGAACAAGTAAAGCAAAAGTACTCTTATGTACTCCTCTTATATATTCCTCTTATGTACTCCACTTATGAACTCTCTTGTGTACTCGCTTATGTAGGTACTCGTCTTATGAACTCTCTCGTGTACTCCTCTCCTCCGTTCACTCGGACTGTACGCCCTAAAACTATACCTATTTTCACTGAATTGTATTTTTTTTCTACTCTCTTTTTAACACATTTTTGTAGCTGCTTGAGTAAATGGGTAAGGTGTGTACTAGCCAACATAATTATTATTATTTTTTTTTTTTAATACTCCAAGAAACATCTATTCCAATCATGGCACCTTTCATTTTAAGTGACTGTATTTATACTTACTTTCAACAAGAAAACTATAGAAAAGTAGTTACCCTCAGGCTGTAATACCTACTTATTTAAAATCCAGCCAGGAACAACAAATTTAGTTGCAGTTTGCGTTTCGTACTCTCTACAGCGCTTATTGAAGTCAACAAAAGAGTTAAGTAACCAGGAAGCTCGCCCAAACTCAATTTGTACTATCTATGCTCAGCATGTACTTACATTGTACACAGCAGTTAGATCTCCAAATAGAACGTCTTTAGGGAAAACTGTTACGTGACAAATATTTTTCGTTGAAATCATGCATGCTAAGCAAACTGGTGACAAAATAGTGGTGGTTAAAATTACATAAAACCTTTTAAATACCACGCTGTAAAGCTTTTCAGTAGTAGCTTTAAACCCGCGGACTGCTCAAAGAATAAAATGTAAAATACAGGCACCAAAATTGCACCTGGAACCGCACTATATGAAAAAATATTCACGGAAACTGGGAAAAATAAATTAAATGTATTTTTGGAGTGCTAATTCACACAATGTTGACCTTATGAATTTTCACATATAAAATTATTCCACATTGCTTTTTCTGTGTTAATGTTGAATTTGAAATATTTTTTAAATCAACTTACGAAATGAAAGAAAAGTAAGTAAGTACAAATATAATAACAGGGCTTTTAATGAATATTTCTTTTAACATAATATTGACATCTATTTTCAGTCTCAGTCTTATGAAAGAAGCAACAAATAGTAATAGTAAATTTATAATTTAATTATTATTATAAAATAAAATGAAAAAACCTATCAGCATCACATACTCATATCTTGTATATAGAGCAGAAATGCCAAGCCACGTTTCACTGTACGAACAATTGGACTAATTTCAATAATTATTCAATTCCAATCAGTTTGTGTGCCAAGTAGTAACTAACTAAAACACAGCGGTCGGAAATTGGCATAGGAACTACTTGTAGTAACCTACTTAGAAATACAATCTAATGTTTGGTTAAATCATTTAGAACATATCGGGTATTAAAAATAGAAGTCGCCCGTACGTCTCTTGGTTAGTTTGTAGTCAATCATAGCGCTCGATAATTCATTGGAATTCAGCAAGCGCAGAAATCTAGATCATACACTAACGATGCAATGATGGTCTTCAAATAGCCGCCCAAAAAGGTAAATGGTTCGTAATGAGGACCGCGCTATATGAAGAAAACAATTGTTTAAGCATTCTTTTGTGGCTCAAATGATCGAAACCTTAATTCCACAAATCAATTACATTTATTATTTTTGTTCCATCCACAAATAAAACTTATAATACACATTCGATATTTCATATCAGATCATTGATTAAGTTGACGACTGTGACGCCCAATAATTACCCACTTGTTACTCTGATGTAGGTAATGCCCACGTAACGGTCTTGAGTCATTACCCTTATTTAATTTACGTAAAAGTTAAAATTAGAAGACTTTTATGTTATGTAATAAAAACTAATAATAAATATTGGCAAGCTAACGGCAGAATTTTATGTGTCTGGTTTTATTTACCTACAAACAGAAATACAGTGGAGTAAACATGTATGTTAAATAAATGTTGCATATATGTATTGTTTTCAATCCCCAAGGTGGCTTTGTGGCGAGATAACAGCTGCTGTGAGGGATAAACGGTGGATTGCTTATGCTTGCCTCGGGCGCTGCATGAGTGGGTGACCACTGACCATGCGCACGTTCGTTAGACAGACATTGTTGACGTTTACTTGGCTAACTGAGACTTATATTTGTCCACCCACTGTAAACATATACCGGATATAACTGCCGGAAAATACTTTTAACCTTCTCTTTTATTTTATACGTAAGAAACCTTTCGAAATCGGAAATTCTACCGCTAGAATCTAGACTAATCTTACAATAGTTATCAGTAACTTCATTGCTGCCTTGTGGAGATAACGGTGCCCTTTACAGGTGCAATAAGTAGGTCATAAAGCTAACTCGAAGATAATTGGAAAGGTTAACGTGAATGAAATCTTCATTCCATTGCTACGACAACTGTAGCATTTGTTGCAATTATATGACATGAAGTAATTTATGGCAATTTATCAAAACACTTAATAAAAATAAGAGTGACGAATTGACCCTATTAAATCGGACTCGAGTACCGAGCACAGCAGTGATACATTTCTACCTACTACTAGACTAACGATGGAGTAACCACTCTTATAATTTTCCATAAAGGATTAGTGTGCTGTTTTGTACGATAAAAATATATCGTCAACATACAGAATCGTTTACATTCAAATGTCACGAGCTTTTATATTTATTTTTATCCTTATTAACCTACTTTAACAAATTATTACTAAATACGAGTCTAATTTCATTAGCTAAACATATAAATAAAAAAACAAATAAGAATGAAAAGTTATCCTTTCACAAACACATTCGGTTTTGTTTGTGTGGCAAATGTGATTCGTAGAAAATTTAATTTGTCAAAGTACTGTGACCTTAATTATAATTCGGTTCGTCACAAAGAATGTACGTATAAAAAAACGAAGTCTTCACGTGATACAAATACAGCAGAATATAATTAAAATAATGATCAGCTCGTAATTTAGCTCCTAGGTGTTATTACTTTCCACAAAACATAAAATTAATAACGAATGATATACACCGTCTATAAAACGGGCTGTTATTAGATTTCCTCTTACAGTAACTGCCGTAAGGTGAGCGCTGATAATCCCCTTGATATCATAGTCCGCAAGTTTATTACATGTCTTTGCCCTGGAATATTTGTTGAAAAGCTTTTTCATTATAATTGATTTCTTACTCACCACTAGAAAATTTTGTATCTGCAGTGCATGTTCGCAGAATAAAGCTATAGATAAGTCTAGTTTTCGCAAGAATAGTCTTACTATACATAGATATATTTTAACGTACCCTCAACCCCAATTAGGGCAGTTACGTTTATTAAGGGAACGTTTCGAATCGAGAATAGAATACGTGTTTCAATTTTTGTTATCTTATCTACTTTCTTAGTCATTGTTGCAGAAACTTTTCGATTTCTGATGCGTGAACCTTGTCTAATGAGGGTGACATTTAACAAGCAGCTTATCATTAAGCATCATTCATCTAGCTATGTACATCTACACGTGCCGACATTATGTGTACTTGTTATTAACGCCTACGTGAGCTTTCTCTAACATAACAAAGTCCTCGCACAGTTTTGTTGCAAGTATTATAACGAGCAATAAGTAATTAAATATTGCTGCTTTCCGACAAATTATACACCCAACCATACACAAATGTCAAAAAATTTTGTGTCCTATGCACTCTCTACTGGAAGGGCTACTAGGCCACTTTCAAATTGGACGTTTCATGTCGGACCTCTGTACGTTACGTCTGTCATCCGGCGCATGGATGTTCACTTGTTTTCATACAAACTGCGTTCTACGGCAATAGTGCGGTTTGTCGAGCTTGTTCAGTACCGGCGCCGCACAGTTGTTATACATGAAACTGGAAAACGATGGGCCCAAAAGCATGAACGTGAAAAGTTCCATCTTTTTTAACAAGCCTTTTTTAGATGTTCAAAATTATGCGAGTTTTTAGTCAATAATTTCAAAATCTAGCCTAAGTAATATCTTGGGAGTTGGAATGCTCTCAATCTGGAATATTGAAAGTGCAGGCTTTACAGAACACTGGCATACATATTACGTATTTATAAAACTCTCCGTAAATACTTTTTTCTAGAAAATATATAAAATCATGAAGTCAAAAAAGAATTTTTCAAACAGTATTTTATAAAAACTATCCTGCGGCGTAGTAGTATTTTTAAATATGTACGTAATCCTTTGTAGCGTTTGACATGAGTTTCCCGGGTGTCCGCCCACTGGCGATTGAAGCGAATTCTGCGGACGCAACATAACCTTTAGAAGTAAACTATATTGGGTGCACCTGTACCGCGAACACGAAACGCAATTTATTATAACTATTTTGGGAACCTTCATGCAATTTTATTGAAAGTATCTCCGTAAACGTGCTTATAATTGGGATACATCAGAGATTACTAAGAAGAAGTACCTATTACACGCTAAATGTTACAGTAGGTTATTATTAATTAATAAAAAATCCTTCCAGCTTCTGTTGGAACATTAAAAAAAGGACTTTGTAGTTTTAGCATGACGTGAAAAAAAATAACCTTGTCATGTACTTACAGGTTGGTTGTCCATCACCTTGATTGAATAATCATTTTGAAAACGCGGATTTAAGTTTGTGTTTAATTTTCCACCAGCTAGTCAGACTTACTCTAACAAGTACGAAAATTAAGATCAAAATTAAACCCACAACTATTACAAAAAAGAAACCTTGTTACTATCACACTATTCTTAAAAATGTTCTTAACTTAATGTTTGTAACATTTAAATAATTACGACACGAGACTAATTTACTATTTTGTTTTATTACTCTGATAGAATAAATTTACGTTATGAAGACTACAAGATAAAGGATTTTTCTTTTATTTTATACGCAAAAAACACATCAAAAGAAATTGTAAGTTCTGAAAGACAAAAGAGCAACTACAAAGTTACAATATATGTAAGTATGTATTTTGTGTGAAACACAGGCGGCTGTTATCTACCAAAAAGATGCAATTTTGTGAACATTTTATTTGACTTCTTACAACTAAATCGATTGTAGTAAATACCTGTCTTTATACCCCATCTTTAATATGTACCTAGGTACATAAAAGTCGCATATATATTATAATATTTATAGTTTTCAACTTTCAGATAACCGCACGCCCTTTATATAAAAAAAAACCTTTTTTTATTCAAGTTGTTTGCTGTAATAGGACTATGATTCAACTTTTTATAATTATCAATACAAAACTATTCTGCAAAAGTGGATTTTAAAGTTTTCTTGGCTTAGATTTCATTGCCAAGTGGAGGTGGAAAACTTAGTACAACGCCAACTCAAAGAAATATTCTAAGGCATCCTTCCTTGACCTTTTGCAATGTAGATTCTTCTCTTATTACGTGATTCATGTAAAAAGAGGACTCGGTTTGTCTGAGATTCTTTATGTACTTACAAGTGTACACGCTAGCAATTTGAAAGTGCCACACAATTACTTTCTCACATGAACAAATTTTGGGTCGAGTAAAATGGACATGAATTACAAAATTTTCATGATCATTACCTTCATAGCCATATTTCTGGTTCCCTAAAATAGGTGCTTATTAAAAATAAGGCCGCCATTGTAAGGCACTTAATGAGCTTGTTTCGCAAAGCTTGTGATGGCTGTACAAAAAACCTAGCTTCCTATTATTATAAATGTTTTTTCCGCAAAATCCTATTTCTAATAATGAAAATAATGTCAGACACAAAGTTCAGATATTAAGTAGACTATATTTTCCTTGGCGTTTAACATTGTTTCGAGTAAGGAAAGTACTTTCAGCGAGTCTAAAGCTAGTTCGGAATAGCCAAGTGAGTAGCGAGTAGCGCGAGCCAATCAAGCATTTGCTCATTTTATGCAGAACACATCTTGCACACAACTCACATTCCACCAGTCTTCGGAAAAGGATAACGTAATATTATTGTTGATATAAATAGTATTGCTGACATACGTCAGTATATGTGTATATTATGTTATTTACTTATAAGCAAATGTTTCCCTATTTCCGTCGGGTAGGAATTTTGTTTTTCATTATTTTATTAGTCGCCTCGCTGATGCCTTAGGCAAGTGCAAGCAGCGATGTGAAAACTATCTAAAACGCAGTCCACGAGGAAAAGTGCAGCACACTTAAGTTTAAATTCAATCTTCCTTCTAACTAAAAGAGAGTTAAATAAAAACAAAGTTGGAGCGAAGGTCTACTTCAGTAACTGTTGTGCGCACAAGTAAACAATTAAGTGATTCTGGACAGAGAACAAAACAGAATCCGTTATTAATCTACGATTCTGTACAATATTCCTAGAGTAAATTAAACCTTGGGATTGGGACATAACTCCTACCAGACGAAATTTCATTTGTAGCTTTCAATTCAAAGCACGTGTGTTGAAATCCTCTGAAATTAAAGGCCGTCCTGTCCTGGACGGTAAATAACAGTAAGATTTCTCATGGGGACGGCTATACCAGTAGTTGCAACTTAATCGAGACTTGGAGAAAGTTGGGAACATTAAAAGGAGTTTTGTTATGGCGCAGCGTGGCTGCCGCGTCTCGTAAATATCTTCCGTGGCTAGCGCTGCTTTGTTTTATTCAGATAAATGTAGCGCGTCACCGGCAGCTTGCTTTATCGCCTTTATTATTCACTGCACTAATATTTTATATCGCAGTAAGCGATATCACTCAGCAATGTGAAGTGTGCAAGACATGCGTTTAATCACCTTAATGTCGTTGTTGTTACCGTGTCTACCGGTGACAGAATATTAGTTAGAGATTTTATATAGCTCACCGGCTTCGTATCATCGTACTCATTTATAAAATCAAGTCAATATTTTGCAAAGCAATAAAAAAACAAGGCAGTTTTTTATTTCAATGGCTAGTTATTTACTTTGAACAATCGGTAGTGGCGTATGGGCAGATCGAAGCGATCGGAATCCAATCTCGATATTGTGTAGTAACCCGCTGATGAGTGTGGAGTGAAAATTATTTTGGTGGTTCGGCGCCTGGCAACGTTTCAATCGGACGGGCGCGGATACAGTTTCGTGGTGTGTCGCCTACGTGTTCGATCCGAACTTCACCGCTACCGCTACACGCCACACGACATACTTACTTAAAATAATATTAGTGATTGTGAAACGCCGACAGTGAAATGTTTTGTTTATAGAATATAAATCTGAGTGTGCTGTCGAGACACGCCGTGCGATTACAAACTAACTGGTCTCTTGGACGTTTATAGGTGTTTACGTAACTACCAGGTATTAGTCGATTCTGGTAAATGCAGTGGCAAGGTTATGAAACCACGTAATGGATATAATTCAGTCATTGATGATTAGAAATCGTAAACTGAATGCGTTCTCTGGCATCAGTTCTGTTTGCTATCAGTGATATCTGTCTAAAACATAGCTCTTTGTGCTGCCCTTGTGTTTGATAATAAGAATCGAGTTTCACAAAACATTTCCTGTAAACGTAGCATTTGTATCAAAATACAATAACAATTGGTGCTGACTACAAACAACTTTAGCTTAGTAAGCAAAAGAAAATCTGTAGGGATAACATTCTGAATAGACCAAATTACCCACGCTGAAACAAATATCATAATAATTTAATAGAAATAACTATTAAATTATAAAAAAAATCCTTGAAAATACTCACACATCATTCAAGCCTTTGAACCTACTCGTAACCTAAGGTAATTTTATAGGATTTGTCCAAGTAAAAAATGGATAACATTATCGCTTTGCAAAGGGAGTTGGACAAGGGTAAATATGTTCACCACAATAGCGCGCAGTCCGCTTCCGGCCACACAATAGCAACAGGCAGTTGATGAAATCAGCCGAATGATATGCGACGGAACTCGACTCGAACCGCGGCTAATCACATACATGACGACACTATTTATACGTGAACTGCTACGAATTATGTAAAGTCAGTAAAACTGTAAAATCCTTAAATTGCGATGAGTACCATTTAACTATAACGAAAACAGAAACATTTTCAAGTGTGAAATCGCCGATGACCAATGGTTGGCCATTTCATGGCTGGGTATGGTTTGGTTACCGTTATAGTTAAATATTGTTAGCTAAATATTTATAAAACAACATACCATTTATGACCTTTGCTGGCTACAACTGTTTTCACTCTGATTTTAAATTAATCATTTATAATATACCTATTCTTTAATCTTATTACAAAAATATAATAATTCTCTTTTATTCTTAATCCATTTGCATAAAAATCTTGAAAATCTTCAACCACGGCTGTCGGAATTTCAGGGGAATCGAATTGTAATCAGAGCTCGTCGTTGTAAGGCTTAAAGTTGGAAAATGCAGCGTATCGGATGGTTCATCGCATTCGCCGCCCACCATCTGCATTCACTGGTTTCCCTTACAGCCCTCTAGGAATACGATACGTGATGTAATAATAGAAAAATATTTCCTACGCAACTGAAAAATATACCCACCTACTTAGTAAACTGCATGTTAGGTACCTACATTTGGCAGCGAAGCAATTACTTTCTCTAGAGCGCAATAAACTGAAAAGAAAAAGGAGAAACGAATCGTAACCACTTCCACCTACATACGTTCAAAATTCTTCGTTAAAACCGATATATGAAATAAAAATTGGACACGTGCCATAATAATTTGCAATTTAAATAATTGTAGAAGCGGTACGATTTGAAAATCTGAATCACGTAAGGGAATTGTGTGACGTCACAGTTTGTATATTCGTAACGTATTCCATAAGTTTGCTCTCGCTCTTCATTTGCTGATATCTGGCGAACCGCATGTAAATCTCCGGCTTACTCCTGCATAACGTGCCATTTGAATTGCAAATGCAAATTAAGGCTTACTTCCTTTACCCTCTGGATGTCTATTCAATATCTTGGACTGACTAATATATTTTATAGAATCGAATTGTAATCAGTGCGGCGTTATGGTGAATAATCTTTATGAAAAGACTTAAGTTATACGTACCGATTATTCAGTAACAAATTCAAAGTTGTTTTTATTCATTTCAATGGATCTGAAAAATATACAAAGACCTATAATTTTAACTTCGATAGTTTTAGCATAACCATAACAATAAAAGAGCAATGCAGAAACATCGTAAACGCATTAGAAACATTGCCACACTGATCTTAGGAAACATTTAACTCCCCCGCATATATTGTGATTCACATCGAAGATGCATTTCCAGGTTCTATATATTATGACTGACTGTTGACATTCAGTATCAGCCACATAAAATGGCGACAGCGTACGTCACGTGTTACATTTTCTTCAATGAAGTAATCTAAAATATTCCTGAAAGTATTTTTATGTCTTCGATGTAGAATGTTTTACTTTAAGCTTACTTTTCATTTTTAGGTGTATCCGCAAACAAAACAAAGAAAAGTGTGATCTTTAGATGTTCTTTGCCGATATTTTGCCCTTACACTTTGGTTTCAATATTAATAGCCGAAATACGTGAAGTTCTAGCATCTTAATAAGTTTATCTAATGAAAATAAATAATGCCTCCCCTTCCAGCAGGACTTTTACTTAGAAATATTTGCCTGTAACTTTTTCGGTCATATCAAACTTATTATTTTTACGATATGAAGTACATATCTTATTTCGGTTATCTTAGTCCAAATCTCTATTTTCATTGTAGCGGGTTCCAGGAATCGTCGAACTTCAACGAAAAGCCCAATTGTTATAAAACTTTTACGCTTTCCCTAGAAGCACCCACGCCAATTAAATGGAAATCAACGTCAACTACAGTCTGCGTATATATTCTGTAATAAGGATTATAGCAACGAAGGTTATTTATTAACATTTGATGTTACACTCTACAAACGCCCACATCACGTGGTGGTTTAATATTTCGAATATATTTTGTTAATTTTCCTTTGCGAAATATTAACCAAGATTTAAATTTTTATTCAATTAAAGTTATTTTTTGCCTGCCCACAGCAATACCAAAAAAAACCTATTTAAATTTTGTAGTAATAAAAATACAAATTCAATATTTCTCTCTTAAAAAAACTTTTTTCAATCATAAATAAATGTTTAAGAGCGTTGTATAATGGCTTTTGGTTAGTGAAAAGGGCTTGGCCAGGAGAGCAGGACTAAGCCAAGCCTAATCGAATCGGAAGCTTCCAGCCGGGTGCACGTAACACGAGTAGTCGGGAACGTTCATATTATGCTATCCACTCGCGGTCATAGGCGGGCATGTGTGCGGTCAGCCTTACTCCATTGATATTTTAGCGTATTTGTAGTAATTTTGAAATGAAATTCGCTAACGTAAATTACGATAGATATAGACTACTTCTATTGAGCATACGAGCATCATGCTTGGTTTTCTGATTGCATAACTTCATTGAAGACTGTCGTCCCTGATCTTATAAGCATATTATGATTAGTGCTTCTGTAATTTCGTGTGAATGATAAAGTAAACATATCTTCAAAGGGAAGCTTAAAGTTTACGTTTAGCCAAATACAAGACGCTCAAATACGTCATCGTTGATGTTTCTCCGCTTACGCCAGTTTACATTTAACGGTTTGATTAATTACGCATTTCGATTGTTCAACACACTTTGTATCATGTGATTGTTCGTAGATCGTTCGTATATCTTGGCTATTTCGCTACTGTGTTACACATTTCATTGTTGTTTTATTCTCAAATTTATTACAGCTTTCTGTGTTATGTGTGCGCTAGTGGGTTCTAGAGAAAGTTAGCAAAAAGCTTTGCATATTTTCATTTGTCTACGCGCGGCGAAGATATATAGCGACAATTGCTTACAATACCTGTCGTCTTGATGGTATACGAACTTCTATGTTTATTGCACTCTTTGCACATTGAAATGTTGAATGCCAATATCAACAAAAGTATATTTTAGAACATTTTTCAGAAATACTTTAAGGACTTTTTGTAAAAATACTTATTCAACTTTTTCTATATTTAGGTCTTAAGTATCTACTTCAAGATATGATATCTATTATCATAATTTGATATACTGAATGTATTCAGTTATTTTTATCTAAAGAGGTTTTCTGAAAGGTCTGAGATCCTTTTACGAATCAGTTGCAGTGGATGCACTGGATAATAATAAACAGCTAACATTTAACGCATGCTCGGCTGCATGGCACCGACAATAGCTGCGTAGGCAGATCATAGGAGACCTATAGCCACTTCTCTACGGAGATAAACATTTAATTTCTCAGTACATTCAACATGTTTTTTATATAAAATACCGCGTTTTGATAATTTACGATGTTTAAATGTAATGTTTTTCTTTTCACGTCACATCAACCACATTTACTCATAGATTTAATCAGGTCACCGCTTTTATCAATAAACAAACGTTTGAAGGTTAATTTACTTTTGAAAATCAACATTCATAAGGTGGAATGCCAAATTATAAATTAAGCCTGAAATAGACTTCAATATCATTGAACCCATGAAAGAGAAACTTTATAATAGACATTTTCTTTTGTGTATTAGTTTGTCCGTTACAAACACAAATATCTGACCGTCGGAGATTTAATGTTTCGATGTTTTGCCAAAAAACATTCCACTCTGCTGGAGCATTGAGTAGGTATCTGATTTTACAATCTAGGCGAAAATGTTGTAATAAATAATAATGCGCATGTTTAATTTTGGCGCATGCGTGTATGCGGCTGCGCGCGCGGCGGGCCGGCCCACAGTGAGCGCCCGCGCCCGACCTGCGCCGCCCGCCTAGCGTCCGCGCATGCCTCCGCGCACCGCCCCACATACGATAACTACACTTCTACAATAAACTTTTTATTCCATGTACGTGAAAATTCAATTCTTTGTCGCTGAATTTAATTGAGTGAATATTTAGTTTTCTGTCAGTATCGAGTATTCTATCGAGTGTTTTACATGTTCAAGTGATATTATACAAGTATACTGTAGTCGATATTCGGAGATACGTGCGATTTTTGGTGACCAGTTGTATGTGAAACTAATTAGGCAAAATATTTAAGTCATAATTATAATAATTTTCAGCACCTTTTCTTTTCTATAATAATAAGAAAACTCGTAAAGGTAAAGCAATTTTTGAACAGTGTGTTCTACAAACGTTTCTTTTAGAATACAAGTTTATAGGATTATTTCGTGCAAAATTATCACAGTTACTCATAGATATACTTAAATGTGTTTTCTTAAACCACGGCTATCAAGTTGCTAGATTTTCTAGAATATTCCAATAAAGAAAATGTTGTTCGTAAAAATTTATTGAATGTGTACATTCCATTATTAACGCAGTTTCTAATTAAACAAAGACCGTTAATTTACAAAAGTCACAAGTCAATAACGAGAAATCCAAAAGCCCTCCCCTTTTAAGAACTTAATAAAGAAAAGATTGAAAGCCTTTTAAAATCTTATAAAGTCTTCACAGTAAACATACAGCTAACAAAGTGTATGCCGACTCTAAGACAAATTGTTTAGAATGGAAATAAAATAATGTGGCAACAAAGGCACTTTACAAAGAACTTTGAGTTGAGTCTTAACTTATTTTTATATAAAACACCTCTAAAAGGCAACAAAATACGCGTTCGCAGAAAAAAATGTTTGGAAAAACAAATATTTGAAACATAATAAACATTTGATAGAATGTGTTACATAAAATACCTACATAATATTTATTTTTTTGAGTAAGTACTTAAAATAGTTCGCAAAATCAGTTAACGATTTGATACTCGTTCAAGATAAATATTTATTATTTGGAAATAAGCCAATATTTTGGATCAGTTACTTACCTATCGATATTTATTGCGAGACATTTTTGATGTTCAATAAAAAAATATGTCAGTATATACAATGTACATAATACATACTAAAGAAACTAAGTTAACCATCACATAGAATCGATTGTAAAAAAAAGCTTGTATTTACGATTGCAATGACTGTAAAACATAAGTACTACAAAAGTTTCTTGACAATATTTTTACACTTTATAGTTTTCAAGTAGGTACCTAACAGAAGCTCTTTATCTGAAATCCAGAACAAATTACTATAAAAATGATCTACTAGTCGATAGAAAATACTTAAATATAGGTATTGTGACGATTTATATTTCTTTATAAACAGCGTTAATGGTCATTAACTTTTACTGTATATTGTATCAACACAACAATCCTACAGCTTCCGAAACAGACACGATTTCCCCATTCATGAAAAAGGAATTGCAAATAAAACCCTGCCCGATTTAGATTTCCAATTGATGTAGGCACAGTAAACAGTCGATCACAATGCTGCGATTACAGTCTCATTTCGATCAGAGTTTTAAATTATTCTCACCCACGCGACGTCTATCAAAAATCATATAAATCTAGCACAGGCATACGTTTTAGGTCGCCACAGTGACCGTTGGCTTAAAAATAAACGCGTGTCAGCCGGGCCGGCCGCGGCTGCCGGTCGCATCGCACTCCACTCAGATTCGCGACATTTACATCGGCTGCACTTTCTATTTGTGACAACGCACCGGGGCTGCTTGCAGACACACCTTCGCTTGTTCTCTGAAACGAGCAGAAACATTCACGTTTTTCATGAACAGCTGGCACCAAAGGATTTTAGGGGAAATTCATTCACGTTCATAGATTAAATCACAGTTTCTTTCTTGTCGAGTCTTAGTTTTAAATGTTAGATTGGCAAAAACGAGATAGTAAAAGATACCTGTTAACTGCAGTGGTGTAGCAGGCAGCTGATCGAGTAGCCATGGTTGCGGGAGACGTGACCCGGCGAGCGTCTATTACCGCGCCGTCGATGCACCGCCGGCCGTCAGCACGACGCGGCTCGCTCATCAAAGGCTCACAATCTACGTCACAGGTAAAACTACTATTTTTAATATCGAACCAAACATGTGGCATCGCACGTGCTCTTCAAAATTTCGGCATTTTCTTAATGACTGTTGCCGGTCATTGAACTAGTGATACGAAGTTTCCTAAAACAAGAACGATCGATGGTTCAATGTGTTCGATGACAAGACATAAAAAGGAGTTGATTTTTGATATTCATTTTTCTAACACGCACTTTTAATTAATTTTAATCATGTGGACTAATAATATACCTCCATAAAAATAAAGTAATAACTGTACAATATACCTATATGAAAAGTTAGCAGTAACAGCCACAACCACAATCGAGTCATTATTCCTTTTTATTTAAGTTGGGTAGCTTTCGTATTCACACGTATGTGTAAACTAATTTCTTAGTTCTAAGACTTTCGTAAGTAGGTTGTAAGTTAGTTTCGTTATTATTTTAATCTAGCAGCTCATTTAGTGAATGTGGATAGAACTAAACTAAAGAAGTTTCTTTCATCAAGACTCGAAGATTTTAGTTAGTTAAAATAATGTTTATTATTATTTTAATACGAACGAACGCAGACAGGAAAACTTATAAAATAAAATAAAACACAAAATATTAGAGAAATTATAAAACAAAGTTGGCACTTAAATTGCAATTAAAAAGTTTAACACGTCATTAACATAGAATTTATATCTCAAGTTGTTAAATATAATAGTCTCATTAAGCCAATAAATTCATTTAATAAAATCAGAATGTGCTCAACTGTTTTTTGTAAAAGACGCTTTAACATAAGAGTATCACGTTTGCTGAAAATGTACGTAAAACTTACAATAGTTTATGCCTCATATAGCCATTTAGAAGTAATAGTGATTTACGTATCTGTGTGGGTTTTATGTTCTTGATTTATTTGACTTCAACTCGGGAATTTCCCTCAGCACTCGGGGACCTTGCTCTACGATTTATTGATAGGATAATCGATTTTTTCCCAAAGCTTTCATACATCATAATGTTTTGCAATGATATTTTTCAACGTTACTCGTGACGTTCATAATAAAATAGGAAAAAATCGTAGCACATCATCAAAGGAAAGTCGTTTAATTTTGTAATGGTGATAAATAAGAGCTAATAAAAATATCTGAAATATACATATTTTAGCTAAGGAAATTCCAAAATAATGTCTAATCGTCTTCTTGATGATGACACAGTATGACTACGTAATTGCATTCTAATTCGATCTGGTAATGTTACTTGCGTCAAAATTAACGTTGCCTCATCGAAAATTTTTGTATGTAATATTTTATGATACTTATCTTCCATAATTAAGTAGAACAACAGTATATCATTATCATTTCCACAATAGAATTGATGATGTGAAAATAACACGTAATAATGTATAGAGCGTAGGTTTATTACTAATGTGTATTTATTAAATGTGAACGTGCGATCATATAACAATGTGTAAACATTCAAATATGGCACAGTAATAAATATTTGCACGTAAAATTGGATTGCGTAATAAATATTTAAACAGATTTAAAGAACGGTATCAGAGATATCCCATTCAGTTCGGTAATCATGTGTTATTTCTACACTGAACACTCCGAGCAAATGTATGCTTAGATGGGTGTAAAACATTAGGAGATTGTAAACACATTTACCGAAGTGCCTTCGTAAGATGCTTAAAGACCTCGCAAGGGACGTATTATGAGATGTTTAAGGCCTCCAAACACCAGTGCAAGAAAATATACAGGTGCTAATAACACCGTCGATTCTTTTCCATATAAATTATGGTCACTTACATTTTCATTAAAAAATCATTAAATATTGTCCCTACTTTTGCTCCCCAATAAATAAGATCTAAACAAAATTATGATCTACAAATCTACGTGATCGTCAAAAATATGAACACAGGAAGTTGAACCGCCACAAACGACCAATTTAAAACTTGTATAAAACGCGAATACTCTAACAACTAGCGTGTTTTAAAAATTTCCATTTGTTCTATTTGTGTCGCACGAAGACGAATCATAAACACAATCTGTGTGACAACTACGCAAACAAAAATTGTCTCTTTATTGCTTTTCATACGAAAATAAACTGCACAAACACTTGAAGCGATTATCATGTATGACCTTTGGATAAAGATATAAAATACAATTATACTTCATCTACATTTGACCGACGTCGGTGGCATTTTGAGAGCTTTTCATTGAAAGGTACTTTCTAAATGAGATGTCACATTGAACCGACGTCGTCGAGAACGACTCGAGTATCAGAAGTTTAAAAGCCAGTTGTTTAAAGTGTTGGACGGTAGTACTTGTAAAAGCTATTTTTGCATTTCACTCAGTCACGCTTATGAAGTTGTGGTGTTTGACAGTTCAAACAACGAGCACTTAGTTATTGAACACTATGTTTATAAGTAGATGAAATTAATTATCCCATTACTTTATTGCATGGTTTGTAAGCAGAAGTCAGTTTTCTATTCAGAAGCTTAAATGTTTCCACACTTTTTAAGCTCGTGCAAAATATATGGGGAAGCTTGTTTTTCTTTGAATGTGATGACTGTGTAAATACATGAAAAGTTTATAGCTGTAAATAGCACGTGCCCTAGTTTTAAGGGACTTGTCACCATTAACGTCACTATTTTTTTAAAAATGCTCATCATTTCATCGACCTTGTGGAAACTATGTCTTCTTTGAAGATGCTAAACAACATGACATAGTGTAATGAGGTGGTATACCATGCAAATTCATTCTTCTCACTTAAAATTGCTAATTTATGTGATAAATAAGGATACAGTCACGTTCTACGAGTAGATTTAATATCGCTACTAATGAGCAAGTGTGCTAATAATGAAGTTTATGTCCAGAAACGGTACAATGCCCGTCACTTTTATGTTTCATACCGCACATTTTAATAACAAAGGCACAATTTTCTTTGAAATAAGATTCAACCTGTGCAGGTTTACGGGAAATTAACTCCTATACGTTTTTTCTTATGTTTTTCACTGAATAATGTTAGCGTTCGTTGACCTTGCAACGCGAACTAAAGTTTTTGTATACATTAACGTTAACACTCTGTAATCAAGTAAATATTTAGAGTTTAAAGTTTCACACTTGTCTTCTGTTTGAAATACAATCTTTACTTGTTAATTTTGAACCTGTAACCTTTTCGTAACAACTTCAAAACTGTTTGATAGGGTTGGTATTATCCTTACCTAAGGACGAGAACCTAAAACTTGTTTGTTGAAATCCTTCAACATTTCACGCGACATAAACAAGCATAATTAAATAAATATGAATGGCGTTTATTCGAATGATGGATTTCAAAAGTGTGGCAGTACTTTATCAAATAGATACAAGTTCAAAGAGATTTTCAGACTCAATTTTTTCGTCATTTTTATATGTTATTGATGTTTAAATGATATATTGTTATTCGCAGGAGGTGCCATGGGACATAATCGACAGATGCGCGCTCCCCATAGTGTTGTGCCACGCTCTAGCCGTGGTGCTGTCCACGGTACTGAACGCGATGCACCTGAGCTCCGTGTCTGTCTTCACACTCTTCCTCTGGTTTTCCATCTCCGTCACTGGTTCACTGTGGTTCTACCATAA
This sequence comes from Helicoverpa zea x Helicoverpa armigera, assembly GCA_033682625.1. Lineage (NCBI taxonomy): Eukaryota > Metazoa > Arthropoda > Insecta > Lepidoptera > Noctuidae > Helicoverpa > Helicoverpa zea x Helicoverpa armigera. The sequence continues at coordinate 1,717,392 of JAWIIS010000005.1, read as the reverse complement.
TCTACAGGTTAGTTGCATCAGGACTTTGGTTTACTCCTAACTGCTGGGAAGCTTTTGGTCATTGTGTCTTTTCCTAGCTACGACAATAGCTAGGAAGATGTTAAAGGGGTTTTAGGTCGGTGGTCAATGCATACACTGACGTGAAAATTAATTAATTTAATTAGCTTGGATATATATACGCTGTTGACTTTATATGACGAATAAAAACTTGAGCTATAAGAATGACATATATTTTATGACTGCTCGTGGTACTGACACTCGGGAATGTGTAAACCTAAAGATGAATAACTCCAATAACTTAATATTTAAAAACGTCATATGAAAGAGAAGTATTCAACAACATTCCATTTTTGTGTACAATGTACCTAATCAAATGTTTTACAAGTCGGGTAGGCCGCTGTAAATTTGAGCTCATTAAATACAAATTCGCTGACAAAGTTCAAGTTTGAAAGGCCAAGTCTTTAAAAATTACCATTATTCAGAATAACTTAATTTACCGTATCTTGATGACATTTTACAAATAGGGACGTAAACAAGTGTACGTAAACAAACATAATTCCTGTGTACAGCTTGCAATATTGTAAAATAACATCGCAAACAGTTCTCGAAGTCAAAAACGTTCAAAAGATTCCTAGACTTAAACTATACAGACTAACTACCTATACTACTAACCCATGAAGGCTGTCATCAAATACGAGGCATGCCATACCATCTACGCAAGGTACACTTTTCGTGCTAAGATAGTTTTTATAGTAATACCTATCTACCTAGATAAATAGTAATATAGTAATAATAAGTCATCATTTTATTAAAATCTATGTTAGTATCATGGTTCATATATAGCCACCAAGTTCATAGCAATAATTTTTTTTTTCTTTGAATATACTTTTTACATTATGTTTTGCTAAATTCCGAAATGAAATATGAAAATGCACAGAAATGAAGGATGTTTGCAGACTTTTTTCATAAACAAAACATAAATGGCAAAGGCACAAAATTTTGTTTCAAGTAGCATCATAAATTATGACTTAAACTACGGTCCCACCGCTTTTCACAACAAGTTCATAGTTGGAAATTCCTGTATGAAGGAGCTCATACACTTTATTGTATAAAGAAAACAGCTGTAGCACCTGCTCAAACTCATTTAAATCAATGAATATTCATATCGTAGCTCTCAGCCTCCCGCATGCAACAATTTAAATTTCCACAATTTAATTTACGCAACTGGGTATTTGTTAGTGATAAACAATTATGCTTTGCCAGGTTTATTTAAATGGGAAATAAAGCCCACTTGAGCTTCATTTGTCCCTATTGAATATACGTTTCGAACTATAAATATACGTTTATAAATAGCACTGAAGTATCAGTTTCCGTGCACACGCTGATTGATTCCACTGCTATAAACTATCTCAGACATGACACGTAGCACGTTAGTACCCAGTTATCAACACATTCGCAAATAGCTGCCTCTCCTGGCAAGTAACAAAGGACGAATTCCAGATTTGACCTGCACAATAAACTATTTCTATTAAATGTATACGAAATCAATTTAGTTCTGCAGTCCGAACTGAACGAGTTTCGGGCACTGTGTTCAATCATTGGCACCTTGTATTTGTAATGAACTTGTGCCAAGCATTTAACTACTTGACCACATACGAAGGCAGGAATAGAAATTGCATTAAAACCTGGAAACCATTTATCATCTGATTTATAGTCGTCGGTAATATACTGTGGCACTGCAACGACCGTAGCGCTGTTTAAACAAATTGATCAAGTTTAAGGTTCATTTAAACGGTTCCAATCCTAGAAGTACCGTGAATGTTTACTGTACATTATGTCACGCACACCTACGAGTATTTCGTCGAATGGGGTCTCATGCACTCGTGACTCATCAGACATTTGATTCTCTTATTACCATGGTGAATGTATGTGACATCGATTTCTTATAATAGAAAGAATTGTCATAAGTTATAGTTATGGTTGGTGATACCTAGTACCTACAAATGAGTTATAGATTTAGGATGCTGGATGCAAACCAGCATCCTAAATCTATAAATAGGGTACACTAGTTATGGAACGACTAGATAGAAAGATCGTGAAAGAACTGTTGAAGTCGATTCAAATGGAATTAAAAGTCGTACAGCAATGGATAAGAGAAAAGTTTCCCCTAAGAAAGTCGTTAACACCCACACTGTGCCCTTGTTGGTTGCCCGATCGCAGAACGACTCACTACTAAATAAAGATTAAATGCCAAAACAACCTTAAGTGGGAACAGATTACATGGAGCAGATCGTGCGTCACCAATATTCTTGACGAGAGCTAGAAACACGCATTTGTGCACTCTTGGTATTATTAGTTCATGAAATGTGTTGCCACTCGCCGCGACCTACTTCACATGGGAACGTCAGTAACCTTCACTGGATACGTTTCAAAATACTATAATAGAATTAAAAACATTTAGAGTTCAGTTTTGACCAAAACAAATCGACTTCGGCAGCGGGGTGAAGGAACCTGAACGTTACCCACAGACATAAGCCGTTACGTGTGGAATTTCCATCGTTTTTATTCGACCCGACCAGGCTCAAGCTATAATAATTTAGATAAGAGGAAATGAAATGCTTAGAGAACCAATAAGCTTATTAAAATTTGTTGTAGTGTAAGATCCATTATAACTGAGGTCACAACGAGTAGAAGGCGCTTCTTTATGAATATTCAACTGAGGTTTCCATAGATTAATTTTCTTTGATGACTAACAGCTATTTGTCAGTTAAATTATGAGTGCCTAAATACAGTAAGATTGGAAGCGCCGTGAATCTGAAGTCTTGTTTACCGAGCTCTTGTATTTTGACTGTACCTCGCCCAAACGTGGCTAGACTAGCAAATCTGTTTCATCCGATTATACTAAGACGAATATTTTGTATTTACTGTTACTTACGACATGGCTGTAAGTACAGAATGAATGTTAGAATAACTTGAACTTAGGTTTACAATAAAAATGCTCACGTAGTCTGATTTTATCTTTATATTTCTTTGTGAGAATGGTACGAGTGCTTTTGAAACATAACAGAATAAAGTTTATATGACGATCAATAAAATCTTTCTCTACATTCAAAGACTTTTTGTAGCTCACACGTTTCTCCTTTTATAGGTTAATTTATAAACTCCATTATTAATCATAATATGAAAATGTTATGTACTCTCTCATAATAGGAATAATAAGTTTTGCTTCACAATTTCAGGCGAAGGTAAAACCCACGTACGTTTTATTAAAACAAAACTAACATTTTCATTTCATTTGTCTGTTGGTTTCCTAAATGTACTTTTATATAATATAACAGGACCTTAAGACTAGACAAAGATATCGGGTATGTAGCAAATCAGGCAAAAATACATAATGTGGGAAGTAATAAAGTATCTAGGCCTCATGAGAATACGCCTTGGTTCGTTTTTTACGAATAAACATCTAGAAGATTACCTGAGCTGAGTAGAGCATAACGAATCAGGTCGCAGCCTCTCTGGGGGAGGATAGAATAACTCGATTTTTGAAGGAAAAAAGACAACGAAATTGCTTAGCAATAAGAGCATTTGTAACTGAAACATTCAAGTTCACAAAAGTAAAAACATTTCGCTGTAATTGCTAAATCTGCATAACGAATATGAATCACGTATCTTTCCGAGAAGAATAAAATAGCATTGGCACTAGATATTTGCCTTGTTCTTCGCCTATGTCACTCTTAAAATTATCGACTTCAAACAATTGATACAGCATTCACACTATCATGCATAAGTCAACAAAATAAAAAAGTTGTAAGAGTACTACAATTTTAGCATATTCCATGAAAAATATCTGAAAACTTAAGTACCTAACTTTAATAAACACTTAAAACCGGGCGTCATAAAAGCGCATATTCACCTTATAAAATAAATATTCTGAGATATTGTGTAATATTACCCCTAAAATGTCAGTGCGAATGTGTCGCATTACAAATTGCCAAGGAGATTGCAACAATTGTACCATTGTGCCAGCCTCCGTCCTTGCGTCATCAATCCATTCGAAAGTCCGATTTAAAATAGGTTAATGGTCGTGTTTTTACTGAATAGACACTACTAAATAAAATATTCATGGTGTTTTCTTACTAACTCCAAATATTTTTATGAAAGAAACTACATTTAAACTTTCGGTTTTATAAACTATGAATGAAAGAAAACAGAGCCGCCTATAAATGTATGATTATGATAGTAATTTCCAATTCAAATAAATTAATATTTTATTTATCCAGAAACAAATCGTTTAATTTATGCAAAAAGTATGTTTTCGAGCTTTTAGAGGCGTAAAAATATTTCAAGTTTAAAAGAATATATTTGGGATCAAACTAGTTTTAATAGACATTATTCAATATATGCAAAGACGATGTGTGATTGGTGCGTGACTCTGAACAGTGAGAGGACTACAAGATTAAGAATTAACGATCAGGCAACCCTGAAATAGTTAACCTCGAACGTCACTGCGTCACGCATAGGTAGGTACTAACAAATGCTTGAATAAAATATTCACTCAGCTGTTATTATAACGGACATCAATCAAGCTGTCGCCATCTATTTTCGACGAAAACTTAATTTCGTCGCCCGCCCCTTATATCAGATATAGCAAAACGTTCGTACCCTAATGAGATATAATTATTTTAGGCATAGGAACAATACGAGCATGATTGAAAGGGTTCACCGAGTTGTGATAAGGCTAAAGTGTAAATGAAAGGCGAGGGTAACTTATTCCGTGACCTTATGGATTTGTTATTTTAATTTCTTACGAATGATCTCTTTCGTTGACCCCATGTGGGACGTATTGCTATTACATATTGAGTTAATATGATATTGTTATAGGTAACAGCGGCAGGAAAAGCCGTTCTGGTGACGGGCTGTGACAACGTGCTGGGGAACGCTCTAGCTAGACGTTTAGACGACCTCGGCTACCATGTGTTCGCCGGATTCCAAAGCAAAGCTGGCAACATTGACGCCGACATGCTCAAAGAGGACTGCTCAGGAAGATTACACACGCTTCAGCTTGATATCACTTCTGAAACTCAGGTAAATTAAGCAAAACTGTTCAACCTTGCTTCTAAAAAAATGGTGTGGTTAATATAGTTATTTCGGTATTATTTCTCAATAACTTTATAGTCTTAAAATTACTAACCATTTAAATGATTCTATTTTGTAATTGTTTAAATGAATATCGTGTTTTATATTTCTTATTCTCTGCGTTTTTAGATGATTACAATATCGAGATTTCTCCAAGTTCGAAGAAACTAGATGTCTTGCGTAAAATAACTACTTATTGATTGATGAATTGGTTATACATACTTCATTATTAGCTATGACTAATTAATCTACTGTGTGTGACTAATTAATGACTATGTCAACATGCTAAAAATAACTTCTTAATGAACAAAAAAATGTATACCTTATAAAAAAGAAACCTCTTACTTTAGTCTAAAACACAGAGCAGTTTATTAAGGTAGGTTAGCTTTTAGGGTTGTTAGGTAAATCCGTAAATCCTGTTTTGCGTAAATAAGTATCTTTAATGTAATTTTGAATATCTCGGCAAAGTCTTATCCATTCTAGCTTCATAGTGAAGCCGCAAGTATACAGTACATAGCTAAAGTCTTTGTGAATTAATTTTGTACGTGTACCGCTCCTAGCAAACCCCAATTTAGGGATGTACTCGACTCTAAATTAATTCAGGTTGGCAACGAAAAAGAAAATGTTACAATCACGAGGTCGGAGCCGACCGCCCACGTTTTACAACATTAAAAAAGATGTTCTGTTCTAATCGCGCTACAAATTCGACTAATTTGGTGCACATTCGTTGAAAAATACCTTTTTCTTCCCTTTGTATCTTCCGCTCCGTCGACGTCTGATAACACACAAGTTCAAAATGTATTTACGATTCGGAGAGCGTTCCCAACTTTGATAAGATTAATTGCCCAAATTCTGGAGTGAAACAAACTTGCAATTCGCTATCGGTCTATTTGGTTGCGCCTATCAAGTGATAAAAGTTTTCTTTATACCGAAACGAATAAATACCTACCTAATAAAACTTGTAAATCTTTGATGAAGTAGTTCCTATCATTTTCTACGCTGTAACGTTTTCGCATTTACAGTTATAGTCGCGATCAGCCCAAAATATTATCTGAGAATAACTATCAGTTTATATAAAATCTTTTCTCTCCAATAGTGCATTTATAATTCATTCAGTTTCATAACCTTAAGTTGATAGGCAGTGATGTGGAATATTTAAAAAAAAAAACACTTTAATTTTACAAAGGTCAATTTTATATTTTTGGTTGATCTTCGAACCTTTGTAAAAAAAAAAAACAAGTAAAAAAACTGACATTTAAAATATAAATGTTAAATATTCTGATGTAGGCGAAATGTTTGGCTGACTATTGCGTCCGATTTTATTTTTTGGCAACCCTATATGTGCACCCACTACAATAACCTTAATGACATATTAATTCATACAATCACAGCAAACTAAGTGATTGTATAGCGAGTGGGCTGTTCCTAGTCGTCATCATAATTCAGTATTTAAAACATGTTATTTAACGGCTATTTTAACTCAATTATACTTAACCAGCCTAAAAATACAAAATAATTTCATACAGGAAAAGTTTTATATGACCAAAATTAAACATGCACTTTTTTAGTTAATTTAACACTATATGAACCCCAGCTAGATGCATCTTTGATTTATATAATAAAGACTTGAATTTTATTTATACTATTTTTCGTCACATAAATCTATTTTAGGTTTTTGCGTAAATAAAAAAAAGTTAAGGATGCTTACTGCGAGCCTATGTGCATCGTTCAAATCCTTTGATTAACTTTCATGTATACGCCATCTTTCATGAACTTCATGCAGACGATATCTAGCGACGATAGCGTATCTTTTCAGTACCTAACACTACGAAATTTTGTTGCGACAGATTCTGTCTGCCTCATTGTACATCGTGGATCACCTACCAGAGGGCGCACAAGGATTGTGGGCCATCGTCAACTGCGAGTCGTGGTGTGCTCTCGGCGAACTAGAGTGGGTGCCTTTCTCCGTCATCAAGCGAGCGATGGATGTCAACCTGCTGGGTAAGTCCCAGCTACGCCGTACTACGCCGCCCTACGAAACGTTGCGAGAAAATGTCACTAGATGGCGCTAGTTGTCCCTATGAAGAAAGTAAGCTTTGGCTATACATAAAACATGATACATCTGTGTTCCTCATTGTTTGCTCAGTAATTGATATCCAAATGAGCCATTAATTTGGTTAACAAATTGATTCTGCCTGGCTAAAATACACAGACGTTAAAATTATATCGTTAGAATGTATTTGCTCACACTTGTTACAGATTCGGTATTTGGTATAAATAGTTTTATGAGATTTAATATCGGCATTTTTATCGACGCAATCCAATAACAATTTGTTTACTCAATACATTTTCGCTGTAAAACAAATTCCATGTTCATTTTTTGCTGTAACGCTTTCCATTGAAATATTCATAAACTATTTCAGTGCAAAAAACACTTAGTTTTATACCACGACCATATTTCAAAAATATTATTAACATCGTAATGAAAGACGTAATATCGGGGATGAAAAAAGCAGATTTCATTACAGGAAACAAAAAAGAACACGTTTTCTTAGTTAATTAAGTCCAGGAATTTATCCTTAGCGGTGTACTAATTAGCTGCAAGGAAAAAATCTTTAGTTTTCAAAAGATTTTGTAGGACAAGTATTACGACAAACCAAATTTTATCTGAAGGTACTCAAACAATGATAGCTTTTACCGAATCTATGTATAAACTTTTTTCAATAAAACGGAAAAATGTCGGTAAAACGTTCGAGCCCTTAAAGGCTCAATTATTGGAAAAACTCGTCACTATAATAGCTACACCTGGTGCGACAGCTCTCTGCTATGAAATTCAATTTAATATCCTGAAAAACGGTTCGTTACAGCTATTTGCACCTATAGTGCTGTGTAAAATAACTGTAGGAAGAGAATACAATATTTACCGGACTTTGATATGCAGCTACTCAACCTGCCAAATAAGGTATAAGGAATTGTATAGTACGCCCTACATAAATAAATCCTTTTCTGACCAACCTATAAAATACATGGGAATAAAAAGAGGAATATAATACATCCCTTTCGGGAGATGGCAAATCATAAAACGAGTCCTTTCGTCCGTTAGCGGAGCGGAAGAGAGTTATCGACTTCTTACTGATTAGAACACACCCGTTCCTTCTAGAGCGCATAATGTTCCAGAACCACTGCTTGATTCAAATAGTCCTTGGTAAGAATATTGCCATGAACGAATGATTTTGTCCAGGCCCGGCTCGCTTGGTGCAAGTGATGCTCCCATTGGTCCGTCGTGCCCGTGGTCGCGTAGTCCTGGCCTCCTCGATCCTCACTCATGTAGCTGCCCCCGTGAGAGGAGTACACGCTGCCTCCCTGGCTGCTCTTGACGCACTCGCCGCCTGCCTCCGCCGCGAACTCAAACCACGAGGCGTTGATTGCGTAAGTTTAATGTATTTGGTGTCTTGGCTTTGTAAGTACTTTATAAACATCAATTTAAAATTTTCTATAACTTTCTTTTTATACAAATACTGAATACAAATAGAAAAACACGTTTTAAGGGCTACTTTTGGGCCGTAGGTTTGCTAATCTAACAAGCCTTAGTGTCACAGTTTCCTCAAATCCGCTTTGGATCCCCGACATGCAATTGTTACAGTTTGGGAGGGCTTACAGTAGGTTGATGGATAGGAAGTCCTACCCTGGAGAAAAATGTGATTTTTCAATTTTAGAAAAGAAACAAAGAGTAGGTGGTACATAAACAAAACATATATTCACTTTCAAAACCCTTCGTCATACCAATAACTATATCTGTGAGCTATATACTTGCCACAATGTTTGAAACCCTTTCAAGAAGAGGGACACAATTAAAGACGCTCTCGAGATTAAAATAATATCTAGGTACAAGATCCACTCAACTGTAATCGAGAGTCTCCTAGAATGAAAGTTCGTAGATGATGTAAAAGTCGCTAAATATACTATGGTACTATTTACAACAAAGTAATAAGTAGCTTACATACCTGTCAGTCATTTTGTTGTCGAACTCCTGGATAAAACCCAAACTCATACATTAAAAGTACGAGGACTCCTACGCTTGTTCGATACAGATTAGCGGTTTCGAACTTCGGAAATCAAAGTACCTATCCGATATTTTTTTCCTATTGGCAGTGTGATCAAGGTAAAATTATACAGTATTTGGACTTAAATTACTGTTTCAAATATTGAAAAAGAGAAACTCAACCATACCAATATTAAATAACTGTGTAGCTATTCACCCAAAGTTAGTAAATGTTGGAAATCTGACAGAGAACTATATCCAGTGAACAGTTAAATTTAGCCTTTAACAGCAAACGTAACGGAAATCCATTTAATGCTCACTTTGCCTAGTTGCTAATCTATTGTACCTCTGACTTCTACGAATTTCGGCCATAGTTCTCTCTCTAATAACTCTCCCAAAACCTTATGCCGGTCAGATAAAGACTTGAGCTAGACCATAATCTTTCACAAATCCTTTGAATCCTAGAAAATAAAACTATTTTCTCGAAAGAGGTTTTGATTAATCACCGGAGGCACCGAGCTATCCCGTTTAAAAAATGTCGCCCGAGATTTACCATTCTCTGTGCTGTTACAGTTTTTTTTCTCCTGCTCTATTTAATCAATGTCTGTTGCGAGCTTACATCTAACTTCAAATATATTAATGTAGCTCCCTTGAATGTGTTTAAATGTGTCAAGAGGTTGGAACCCAGTCCTCTAGGCCTTTAATATTACAGCTGTCTCACCGCACTATCACAAACGAGGTGGTATAATTTTAGATTAGTTTGTAGCGCACTTAAATGAGCTTAATGCTCGTTATCCTTTATGGTGCCAGTAGAACCCAGTCTAACTAGAATACATTATTCAGTGTTACGCCTCGAGGTTATCGCAATATGATCATACAATAAGCTTGTTCTATACGTGAGATTAGAAATTGAATGTGTTTACTCAATTTGTATGTAGCTTCCTATCCATCAATATGATGAGATCTATACCGTCAGATATTAGTATGTTTAATTAGTTAGTGTAGTATTTTAACGTACACGCTACTTGTATGTTCGTTGGTAAAGTTCTCACTGTTATACAAATAATTAAACCAATGAACAATATAATAATAAATCACAACCGAGATTTTATATAAACTGCATATAGAAGTTTTCTCAGAGTGCAGCTAGTAATTTAACTCTGAAACATTAACCAAAATCGTAAACGAAAAAGTTTAAACATAAACTCAAATCTGAATAAATAAGAACCAACTACTTATAAAATATAATGAGAAGAAAAAATGTTAAATGTATAATCTCACGCTCATTTATTTATTTGATTCTGGCAGCCGACGTTCTTCTGTTTATACCGCTAAACCTAAATAAAAATTCGAGTCTTTGACGCACTAAATAAACTCGCGCCTGACGTCAACTGCAATATTTTTATTTCCACGTTTACTGATTCACCGCTGGAGATATTCTAAAGATATAATATATAGTTTTAGTTTTGCATGTAGATATTGGATGTCCCAGCTGTCGAATTTGTAGTTTTATATGACACATATATGAACCTACCCATACATATAAATTATATTATGCAAACATGTAAGGCGGTGTGTAATATTTATAGTGACCGACCCAACATTCATTACAACTGAAAAATGAAACAAATTTTGTTTGCCAATTGAGTACTTTATTAGAATCTCCAGCTAGCATACAGTCCTCTTATACCTACATCCTACTTCTACTACTTACAACGTCTTACAAACATCGAATTTACATAAGAAATGTGGAAATTGATGGTTTATAAATATCATTAAGACATGGAAGTAAGTACGTCTGTATAAAACGGGAGTCAATTACCGCGAGCACCCACTCACGCCGTCACGAGTAAACGAAATATAGCGTTAATTGACGTCGAGAGAATAAATAATTGGTTTATCGTCATGTGAGCAAATATGCACGTACATATTAATTAATTGCAGAAAATTCAAGAAAATTTCATGTTTAATTAACCTTCTTAAAAGCGATTTAATTTACAACTACCTACGTAAACACACTTCCGCACAACGGAAGTAAACAGCTTTGTGGTTGCCATATTTGAATCCAAACTATTCGGTTCAGTGACGATAGTGCATGCTTAGGTATATGAGATGCAGCTCCAGATATTGTTAACCTTCAGATTATGTAACTCGGCCTACGGACGTACTACATTACGTAGGTATCCGACATTCTGTATACGGAATGTCCATCAGACTCGGATATAAACGGACCAATATTGATCGCATGCCAATGTGGTAACAATTAAAACTGGACGCTTGTCCAATTGACACGCACGTATTCACAACGTACACATATGTAAATGTGAGATTATGCGGTAAACAAAACGTCGAAATTAATGAATGATGCTGCAAAATGCGCATCAGTGACTACTCACAAAACTGATTCTTCAAGTAATATTGAAAACATAATACTTGCCTCATGAAAAAGTACGAAATGTAATGAAATTATGAAAATAACTCTGTTTTGTTTAAATAAATTTGTCGGTTATTCTTTGAAAGCTATTAAAATTAATAAGCACAAAATACATAAACTACTTTGACTTACTACGCATCACGAAACTAACGAACACGCAACTTCCCTAATGTAATCCGTTCCACTTTGGTAAACGGATAACGTTAAATGTAATTACAAACTTCCTCAAGTATGTCCTAATGGTCCTTTGACAGGTCAGTCATGTAACACTGTAAAGGTAGGAGTGATATTTTCACAGGAAAGGCTCAAAATATATCTGTTTATTCCGAGTACTCTAAACATAAATTAACTCATGCATGTAGTTCGATGTTTGAAACTAGTAGAGAGTTGAACTGTTGGCAGGTGGTAGTAGCGGCTGGCGAATACACAACCGGCAGCGCGTGGCTTTCCGAGGAGAAACTTCTGGAACAAGCCCGCGATATGTGGAAGAGACTTAGCGACGAACAAAAAGGCGCATACGGAGAGGATTACTTTGAAAACGCCCTGCGAAGCCTCGAGAAGTACACCAAAAGCGCTGTAAGTAGCAAAGACGTGACTGCGCTTAATTTCTTCGTATTTATAGCTTTGCTTGTGTTCTTATAAACATGGAGGCGACGTGTCAATATGACGTAATATATAGACCTAATGCTGTAGGTGAGAGTGGCACAGCCTACGTCTCCATATTTTTCAGGATTCCATTTACGATCCAGAAAATATTGAAACCATTCCTCATTTTCACCTCGATACCTCGCTCTTCGTCGCAAAAGGGTGTGTCTGAATTTATAACAAGCTAACGTCATAATTTGAATATCAAGGCTTGCTGAAATAGGTTACACGTGTTTTAAAATGGAAAAAAAGAAGTTGCAAATTAAAAAAAAAAAATGTAGGGCCACAAGAGCTCAAAATGTTATTTTATGTTCAAGTACTTACTTTATAACCTCAAGTTTCAAAAAGGTTTTGGGCGACGTGAAAAAGAAATCTTGTTTTGACACCCTTTTCTTTGTTTGTAGGGAGGCCTCTGTGGTGCTTATTTGTTCTTGGAATAATAAAATAGAAAATTCTAAGGGTTCCACATGGTATTGGATTAAGTCAGACGGAAAAAGCATTTTGCCAGTGTTATAAGGGTGTAAACGATTCCGTTCGCCTCGCATAGCGATTAGCAAAGCGACATTTTCTACCGTGTTAATGTTAATAGCACCAATACCAACAGCCAGCTAAAAGCTTTGATAGCCTACTAATGTCCGACGTTGGTAAAACTAAATATGTGCTAAGCTGAACGTCTGAAATTCACAAAACTTCAAATTATGAACCTTTTTCGAAAATTAATTTGTGCAAGAACTGCTAACGCTGCTCGCCTCAGTGGTTTTCAAACCAAAAGTTAATGTTGTTCTATTGTTTTACTAACCGGGTACCTACATCATTACCATAATGTGGAAAATCAATAATTACCAGACGCGCTGAATTCCGCGTAGGTAATGTGGGCGAACAAATAAACAATCACGTAATTATGTATGTATCCACATGCGAATGTTAATGTACGATACCAACAATATCAAAAGTTGTGAATCAATATCCAAATAGAAACCCTATTTGTATTAGGTACACATAATCCTTCGTGGAATTGTCCCAATCTATTTACTTTCTACGAATTCAAATTAAATCTTTTAGCCACATAGTAGTGGTTGTCGTCAACGAACATAATTCTATTTCCAATGTTGACTGTAGAATTATATAATTAGCCAGACGAAACGCTTTTCGCGTAACGAAAAACTTATATTTTTAGACGCAAAAGAAGAAAAATATATGTAAATCACTTTATCTTGTAAACATCGAAGGAGCAAACCAGCGGCGTGTGAATTACATTGAGCCTACTTCATAATGTTCAAGTCAGTGATTTTATCTTCTTCTGTTTACGGTTGATTAGGAGTTCAATCAGACGGGAGGTGGGCGTGAGTATAATAACTAATGTGTTGTATTACTTCCACTAGGACGCCGACCTGACCGCCGTGACACGTGCGCTGAGTGATGGAGTGACACGCACGTTCCCGCTCGCCCGCTACACCCCCGTCTCCCCCCGGGAGAAGCTCAAGTCCTTGCTAGCGGAGCACATGCCGCGCTCCCTCTACGAAGGCCTTTACACCGATTAAACGGGAAGCCTGCTCAACGTCTACCAACTAATGAATACCTCGGTTTATGTATCACTGTTCTTGGAAATAACGCGGCCTTTATGTCTAACGCTACAATTTTTAATTTTCTCAGTACGCTTAAAGGTCAAACGTGAATAACAAAGTATAACCGACGGGGCTGTTCTACGTACCCTGCCATGAAAATGCTAATTCACTTTTATCTCAAAATTTGATTACGTAAGATTCTTTAGTTACTGTACTAAATCATAATAAATTATGTTTCATGGTAGGCGAACATAATTTGGCTTCACAGATATATTTGTAAAGGACAAAATATTGAGCACATCCAGAGATGATAGGTAGTTAAATAAAGCTCTCTAATCTAAGGATCAACAAAAAGCACTAAATATAGCCGTGTAGGTATCTGAGACGCTGGCATCTCGCTATCTGAGAGCAATAAACAATTAGCATCTACATTATATGTGGGTAACGTAGTCGGCGTGTGCCAAATGAAACTCTCATGCAGAACACTCGAGTTACGTAAGCACATAAGTTGAAGGCGGTTTACCGATCCAGCCGAGCTTCTGCCCACTTGAACACGTTTATGTAGATCACCAATTTACTAAAAATGTCCGCGTCGCATCGCTCGAAGACACTAATAAATCAAGAACCATTAACAATCCAGTAAGTTGTAAGCATTCAAATAAAAAGGCTTTGTCAGAGCTACTGAAATGTCAGCCAATGTGACTGTTGGTGACGTTTCGTTAATTAACAAAAGATTTACTCGTCCGTTCCATTATTATCTCGGTTTTCATCACATCTTTTGACTAAATTATATACCAACGTCTAAAGTAACTAGATCCAATTCTGGGGGAACAGTCGCTTGTAAAACGAAACTACTGGAGCGTATGCTGTTCGTTTCATATCAAGTTACTCTCATATAAAAGAATAAGTTGTAATATATGTTTCTATGCGAATGACATTGTATAATGTTTGATAAGTAGATAAGTGAGTACCTATATACGTTCGTAGGTGGTCAGGTCAGGCTGACCCGATTATTTGTTGGCACTCGATCAATTCTGTCAGTCGCGTATGTTGCTGATCCATTTTCGCATTTAACGTGTGGTTTTCCATCATTCAGACTAGGGTAATTAATGAATAGTAAATTCAACAAAATATGCGTTATCTAAACCATGTTCAAGACATTAATTATATTGCACTTTAGCTTGTGCAAGTCTCTAGCGACTCGCAAAACTTTCCTCTGCGACGAGATGGTATTTACGTGGAACCCAAAGATAAAGTGTTTAACCACAAAGTAAGCTAAATAATAAAGACGCTCACCACTCGCCCACTCAGATTATGAAATAAGTAGATAAATCTCTTAACTGCAAATGTTGGGATAATTACAATATTTCTTGGTTTAGATTTCGCACTAAATAAATCTATACTTGTAAATGTACAATTTCGATGTCATGTATATTCACAGATGTAGACCATAATTATGTAAAATATTATTCGTCGTGTACAGTATTTTGAATAAATGTTCCCGTGTGTTATATCACCGTCATTAGCTCACATCATCGCGTCATCAATTATAATTATGAAGTAGAGGGCTTCCCTCTCGTTGGCATTACATACTAGATATTCCATTATATCGTTTACGTTTGCAAATACTTGCTTTATGTGTGTGTACTGTGTATTCGTATTATGTTAAAAATGCAGCCCGTACGTGGAGTGCCATGAATACATTATCGCCGCCTGCTCGCTGCATTTTTGAAGTGCATTTAAGTGCGGCATACAGACATAATCCAGTACTATCTAGATTAATTTTAATTCTATCGCGTGTGAGATAATTTTGTATAATGTGTCTTTTAATAAATAGAAAAGATCATTCTTGTTTTATTTCAAACCTCCTTTTGACCGACTTCCCAACAAGCAAGAGGTTATCAAAATGATCTCAATGATTAAAAATACTTCTTTAGTACTATTACTGTATCCTCAATCGTTCGATATTAAATTCTATTGAAATAAAAGAGAACATACTTTCAAAAGGCATGAGTAATGAAAAACTGCAAGAGAATTGCAATCACGGTTGAATAGACAGCTATGGCGCGATCACAAATCCGCCTACGTAGCCAACTGACTACGTACGTAGCACAACGCTCGTAGCAATCATTTGCTGTAGCGGTGACTATATGCATGTGTAACAAACAAACCTATATTTATATTATGTTACTCCCTTTTCTATCTACTTATGAAAATTTCATTGAAACTTGTGTTATATTTTGTGTGTTTCCAAAACTCGGCTGAACAGGAACTTATAACGGCAGTTTTAATGAGCAACTCGCTCCGAGATCACTTGTAAAACTGCTAACATAAAAGATGCCTTACATATTCAGTCCCACTCGCTTTACATTATATGGAGTTTACTGCATAAAACCCACGTTTATCATACAGGTGTTCATATCAAAGCCAGCGCAGATTAAGCAGCATAATGTATGCCATTCAGCTCAAATGGATGCACGGCTCGTGTCTAAACAGAAGCAGGCCACGAAAACACAGTGAAGTTCTATAGCAAATAAGTAGTATTAAGCAATCGCTGGATTCGCTTGTGGGTTTAAATTCAAGATGTTTGTGTTGTTTTATTGCACTACTGATTATTAAAATCTTGTTTCAAACCTAGAATTGAATGATACAATGAAAAATCGTTAAATAAACACCGTCACACGATGTGCGTCACAATATAGAGAATGCGTAGGAGGTTTATAAGTGCGCAGATGAATAGCTACTAAAACATTTCTTTCAAGTTTTTTTCTCATTTTCGCTAAAAAAGCGAATTCATTAAAATCTATTGTAAGGGCATGCCATATTGTACTAAACTTATAAATTGTGTTAGAGGGAATAATAGCTTGTTAGTCTATTGTTTCTACATCGTGTGGCTTTAATTGAATAAGGTGCCTTCTTCTCCCTATATCCTAGAGTGCACATTCACGAACATAGGAAAACTTTTGAATTAACATCATAACACGAAGTAGATACAATTTTCCCGAAGCTAGGCTGAAGTTTTCGAAAGCGCAGTATCGGCCAACTTATCGCTCCAGCGCCTCGTAGGTACCTTGTTGACCCACTTTGGCATACTTTAATTATTTCATCAGAACACAAGTAGGAACCACATCATTATGCACATGAATTCGTTCGGTGCCATTTAAATTGTCGTAGTTTATAATGGATTTTGGGTTTCGCTGAAACAGACATATTCTGTTATACCTAGGTACCTTGAACCATGTTTTTCCAAGTTTTTTCTTTTCTTCTGAACTGAATGAAAATAAACAACAATACCACAGACAAAGCGTACCTATTGTGAAAGTTCCCTATTTACGAAGATGACTTGTTTCTTTTCGACCCAAATTTTAAAACTCGCTAATCGTTTAGACGCCGACGGCGACAGTGATCGATCAAAGTTACCGTGGCATAGTTGTGAAAGATTTAAAAACAACATCAAGCTAGACGCGATCGCATTATAAGCTGAACCTTGTACTATAATATATACAAGAAATGCACATAAGTATAATAATAGTATGTAATATTACAAAACTGAAGAGTTTGTCTTTTTACTTGCTGGAACGCGCTAATCTCAGGGGCTGCTAGTTTGATTGGAAAAAACTCTCTCATTATTATAATGATAGCCCACTTAAGAGGGAGTCTATAGGCTACTTTTTATCCGAATGGAAACTACTTCTAGTTTCCACAGGATTTGAGTAAAGCCGCGAAGAGATAGTAGTGAATATTTCTCAGCCGAAACCTATAAGAATACGTTTAACAAAGATTAATGACCACAGATCTGCTTTCATCAACCGATTTCGGAACTTCTTTAATAGCACTAACTACATTTGCTAACGATGACAAAGTTATACTGAGAGCTGCTACTGTTTATATTAATCTCAATTTACTTAATTCAGTTCGTATCGGTTTCCGATGCAATTGCTTTTGTGGTATCCAGGCACAAATTGTGGCACTCATGTGGCAGCCGTAATGTGCCCGTGGGAATCTGAGGTCAGATGTGCGACCTCGACCTGAATACGAAGCTGCAAAGGTCGCGTGAGCTGCAGCTAAAGGCTAGTTGCACACAATACGTACTTGTAGCTTCAACACTACACACCGTGACAAATATGCCAAGTGAGTTTGCTGTACACTTCACTGCTACTACATAATATTTAGAGCCTTCACTGTCAGAGTACAGGCTCCGAGTTTGTAGACAATATTTCTAAAAGCGACTATTAGCGCTGTTACTGTCTTGGCTTATTTGATAAACAGGATACGGGGCGAAATCGATGAATAAACATCAGCTTAGCCTCGGGCCAAATTTAAATCTTTAAGTAATGGATATTTAAAAGGATATTTACCAAAGGTACTAGCCACGGTCGTTTAAGGCTTTCGTCCCCAAACAATTCTATATACTTTCAATTTCAAGTTCACACAAGCATGTTCCTTTATTTGCGTATAGAGTTCAAGTCTGCCCATCTGACCTTTATGAAAGACATAACAAACAGGGTCAGCAAATGTTACCCTCTGGCGTCCTCTCCCATTCAGATTTTGCTTTATTGCAAAGTTTTTGACCTACTTGCAAGGACGGCTAACAAAAAATGTGGACATATTGTTATTCTTAAGAGAGGTTTAGGTTATGAAACATTTTATTTTAAACCTATTTTTATAATTATCAACATGTTCCTACACTAGTTAGACTTACTTACCTAATGCATCTGAAAAGCGGTTATTATCCAGAGTGTTTGCGTCACTCGGGTACCTACGTCAAAGTTTTCAGTTTGCAATGACAACATCCGGACATAGCCGCTGTGATGTTCCGTGTTCCGTTGATGCAGGTACCGTGTCAACGAGACTTTACATTACACCTAGGGCTTTCAATACCGGTATTACGGGATCCCGTAATACCGTGATCACGGATATATTTTGGTCTTTTTTCAATACCGGTATTGACGGTTTGTTCCCACTAGTTCTACTGCTTAGTTCTACCGTAGAACTAATGGGAACTTTTTTTCCCACTAGTTCTACTATTTGAGGTGTAACAAAATAGTAGAACTAGTGGGAATTATGGTTTTTATTGGTATTCCCACTAGTTCCACTGAACATTGACAGTAGAACTAATGGGACATAATTTTGTTCTACTAGACAGAAGAAGTACAGTCGACGGCTGATAGTTGTGATTTTTTTCAGAGCTCAATATCGATAGCAGTCAGAATAACTTAGATTTTTTTCATGAATTTCAACAAAAATCAAATGTTTTTCTTTAGAAAAGTACTAGGACAGCAGAAATGAAGAGGAGCTAGTAAATCTTTTTTGTTCATCTAATTTTATAACACCTCTGTGGTGGTGTTTAAAAATCAGACATTGATAAAAAAAAACACGCTTTAAAAAGTTAGTTTAATGTGAGTGTTGTGTTGGAAACTAACTCTTTTACAAAAAGTTAAACATCTGTTGAACACTTGTCTAAGTAAAGTGTGGCAACAAAGGGGACTTTAGTTCAACGTCATAATTTGTAAAAAAAATTGACAAGTGTTCAACAGATGTTTAATTTTTTTTTTTGTATTTTTTTAAAGCGTGTTTTTAAACTATTATTTTTATTTGTTTTTTTTTTTGTCTTAATCATAGGGCTGCAATTCAAACAGTCAATCAGCAAGTATTTTTTAATAATTTCAATACTACATTAATTTTGTATAATTTAATGTAGTATTGAAAATGAATATCAATATTGATTTTTAAACAACACCACAGAGGTGTTATAAAATTAGATGAAGAAAAGGATTAACTAGCTCCTCTTTATTTCTGCTGCCCTAGTACTTTTATAAAGAAAAACTTTTAATTTTTGCTGAAAGTTATGAAAAAAATCTAAGTTTTTCTGACTGCTATCGATTTTGAGCTCTGAAAAAAATCACAACTACAGATTACCGGACACGGCGAGATGTCACCCAGGCCGTCGACTGTACTTCTTCTGTCTAGTAGAACAAAATGTCCCATTAGTTCTACTGCCAATGTTCAGTGGAACTAGTGGGAATACCAATAAAAACCATAATTCCCACTAGTTCTACTATTTTGTTACATCTCATATAGTAGAACTAGTGGGAAAAAAAGTTCCCATTAGTTCTACGGTAGAACTAAGCAGTAGAACTAGTGGGAACAAACCGTATTGACGAGCCAATACCGTGATTACGGTATTACATCTTTTTATAATTTTAATTATTGTGGTTTGTTGTAATAAGTAGCAGGAAGTTGTATTAAGTAAGATAAATAACTACGTACGCGTAAGATGTATGTACTGGTAATATTATTCTCACACTTCACACTTGTGTGTTAAGCGCCAACTTTTATCTCCAGCATACCTCCAGGTTTCTTAAACAACTGATTTCTTAATCGGTCGAGCGAGCCAAACGATGTTATTGTTTTGTTAGTCAGTAGTAAAGAGACATCTCATCACTAGGATGTATCGCCAATCTACTTGGCAACGCTGCAGGGACTCCAGAACAGACCAGATTTCAACCGAGTCAAAGGCCTTCTCATAGTCCACAAATGCTAGACACAGTTGAAGTTGAAGAACAGGACGCCAACAGTCCTACTCCACGTCTCTGGAATTCTCCCTTCAAACAGGACATCGTTAAAAAGCTTCTGGAGCAGTACAGGCTTACCTCCTGCTTTTAATAGCTCTGTTGTAACGCCATCCTCGCCAGGGGCTTTTCCATTTTTGAGCTGTCTCAGAGCGACCTCGATTTCGTCACTGCTGAGTGCTGACTTCTGGCAGGTCTTCGGTGAAATGGCGTGTTAATGTGGCTCTAGAATCCTCATTTCCGAGATCAGGTCGAGATGCATGCGATGCGTATAACTGGCCATAGAAGTTTTCCACTTCCGAAAGGACTGCCGGCACCGAAGAAATGACTTCTCCACTTGTTGTGGTCAGCTTCGTCAAGTGGCTTCTTCCAAGAGATTGTACGAACACCTTTGACCCCCGATTCAGCTCAATTGCTCTTTCAATGGCAAGAGTATTGGAGCACCGGAGGTCGCGTCGTACGTGCTTGTTGATCTCTTGGTTTAGAGCCCGCTTAGCTGACGAAGTGACAGGCGGGTTTTCACGTCGTTTCTTCATAAGCCCTAATGTCTCTTCCGAAAGGTTTGATTTCTTGCCCTTACGCTGCCTGTTACAGAATCTCGAACCTTCCTCCCTGAGGATCCGAATCACATATTCGTGGTTCTGGTTAACGTCTGTTGTGGTTTCCACGGCGGCAAATCGGTTCTCCAAATTTGACTGGAACGTTTCAGATCCTGAAATGGTTTGGAGCAGTGTTGGTCGGAGCTTGGCCTTCATCAGACGTAAACGTTCGGCCTTGAAGTTGATATTCAGAGAGCCTCAGATAAGTCGGTAATCGCTACCGGTATCAAACCTATTGATCACGGAGACGTTTCTATGTGCTTCTTGTTCGTCATGATGAAGTCAATCTCATTTTTAGTCATAGTGTCGGCGGGGCGATGATTGGATGCTTTTTGAAACTAAAGGATTGTGTTTTAAAAGTTTTAATCGATCTAAAATTAAACTCCGATTTCGAATTAGACGAATTCGATTTGACAATATTAAAAAATATTTACAACAGCCTTTCTGTACTCAAAATAACTGTATTATTTGTAAACGGGATGCCAATTTACTAAAAGCGGATATTGCGCTAAAATGTATGTTGACGAAGTTAGATGGTCAAGCTAATGACGTAAGCCAAAATCTTGCAAAAGCACTTCGAAGACGCATAAAGGAGCGACGACTTTTAATATCTGGAGTATTGCAATATTTGCATGACCGACAATACCGTAATCACGTGATCACGGTATTGAAATTTTTAATACCGGTATTGATACCGGGTTTGAAAAAATCCGGTATTTGAAAGCCCTAATTACACCGCCGAGACAAACCACATCCGTACGAATACATGTACAACATGCACTGTCATTGAAAATTTTACTCCAGTGAAGTTGATGTATTGTTGGAATTTAAAATTCTTTCACATGGACGTCTAAGGAATATGTTTTCATGCAACTCAGCAGTCTACAATATTGCTAATACTTATGACTAAACGGTATAATAAACAGCCGAAAATCGATTTCAGTGGCATGCACTTGGAGAGGCCTATGTCCAGCAGTGGACTGCGATAGGCTGATGATGATGATGAATAAATATGTTAATACCAAAATTAAAATGTTGGAGAGAACAAACAAATATGTAGGTGGTGTAAAAAGTTGCAAACTTTAAAATTTTAATCTGAGCGTTAGATCAAAGAGCAGAGAGAGACCCTTCCTATACAGAGGAAGAGATCGATTGACGAGTATTTTTCGAATGTAAATTTTATGGATCACTCACCTAATTTACGAGTGTAGCTTCACCGGTAGCTTCGCACATAAATTATTATCAACGAAACAGTCCATTTAGTGGATTGAAATTCTAGCGAAAAATAGAAATGAAAATAGAAAACACTTACTCGTAAATGTTATGAAATAAGTTTCTCATGATTTTAGAGGTTTATTAACCGATTAAAAACGAAAAATGATCACATAATTCCATTAACAATAGAATTCTAATCGTTCTATAAAACAAGACAGTTACCTCGAGGTGATTGACTTAATTGGGAGTCTATGTGGTTTGTGCCACTCTCTGGTGATTACAAATAAACCTCTGTCTGTTACATTCATGAATAATGTATTATATGAAAATATTATTTCTATGAGCTACAGACTGGTCTAAAAATAGCACTAATTCTACTAAAATAGAACACTTAAATACGACTCAATGCTATTTAGACTATTCAAACTCATACTTCCATTAAGATCTTATCTTATCGAGACAATTTGGCACTTAGTATTAGTTTTTCAGCATTGTCTTAAAATTCTATAACCGGGATATAATAATAGTCAACTTAGGCAATTTGTTTCACTTTTGTAAAACAATTTTCAGAAAACTTTGGAAGGATATTGTAATGTAAAAGCTTACAATAAGTTTGAGTAGTCACTCGCTGTACGTACTGCGGTCTCGTGGGCTATGTTTATTTTAGCATTGCAGATGCGTCGTTTGTTGTGAACTAGTACATCCCCGCTCTTTAATAATGCAGATGTTAATACTACCCACTTGTTGCTCACTCTAGTTTCGTTCGGAAATAGCCTGCAACAATTTTACTTTCTACTTACCTAATCATACCATCTCTCTAGACAATAGTAGACAAACGATATATCAAACAGATTAAATTGGAGCGTCAGTTTGTATTTTCTGAATGACAGCTTTATACTGTTTTAAAGCATAGTTTGGGCTTCTTTTAATATTTTTCTTCCTAATCAAGAGAGTTGAGGTAGGAACTTAAAGTAATTATTAAACTATGGTGCCCAATAGAATAATGTCGCCAATGCTGTAGGGAACAGTAAACACCTGTACTTAAATAAGAATATAATACGTATGTATACCAAAGTAGGGAATATTGTCACGTTATTGCGCACGTAAATCATTGTTTGTCGCGTATATATTTATCTAACCTGAGAATACAGCTAGTGATTTTCCAATATTACGCTCTTATTTTGTTGGCACAATCTTGAAAGTTGGCCTCAGGGTTTTGATGAAATTGGGTGAATCCACCTCTTTCCGATGCTATAAAACGATTTAGCGTTCGAGAGTTTCGGAAAACTCATTTAGTGAGTCAAATAAGCGTAGGAGGTTTTAGGTCTGCTGTCACAGACAGCTTCCTAGTGTAGGATGTTATTGGCACCAAAAATACATAACTTATATGATAGCATACATTTAATGTTATACAATCTCTTTTCGTCTCTAATTCTCTATGTTACTTCTAGGTACTTCACATGAGACCTATGTGTTAGATTTGCAGATTTTCCGACTCCAGTTTTCCGATTTGTGCGAACAGGAGGTAATTTATTTCACCGAGTGTTTTATTTAATCCACGTGTAAGCATAGAACTTATTCGATGAAATATAAGTAGTTATACTTAGCCATATTTGTATTAGGTATGTAGGTAATGTAGGGCTTACACACTGCCTACATAAACCAATATAGGTAATATATGTTTAACATCTCACGTTTGTTCAGAAATAATACAATTTACGAAACCTACCTAGTTAGGTACAATATTACATTTCAGGCGACTGTTGATTAGTTGTAGCGAGGGGTAAATAGGAGGTAGGTATACTACGTTAGAAGACGCACAGCTAAAGGGAGAACGTATTGTTTGCTTGTGCAGTCTAGACGCTAAGTAAACCTAATAATATCGTACCTAAGTACCTACCAATGTATAGCATCTGTACTACTGTACCTATGTCTGGCTACTCTTTATATCACTTTGACGCTTATGAATGATGCAAATAAATAGGTACCTATTCTTTTTAGGTAACATCTACTTACCTTATGCCTAAAATTTTAGCTGTTATATTTAGGTAAACACAATATAATTCTCTATGTAATTTCCAACAAATAGGAAAATGATGCCTCTGTACCACTAAACTAAAACTGAGCGAAAGTTATTCATGTAATAAGCCAAGTAGAAATCCGACATAACTACCCAAATTCCTACTTAAACATGGCCGTTTGATGAACTGAAAGCCGCCTAGAATCATAGACCTGCACAAAAGGACTAAACTATTGTTTTAAAGTTGCAAATTGCATTCTAGTACAGAGTAATAAGGGGGTGAGTCGGTAGGGGAGACTATATTGATCCTCGCTCGTCGCGCCGCGCTGTGACCGAACGTGACCCCACGACCGCCCTTGTATACCTGGCCCGTGGCCCTCGAAGCTGATCGCGAATTGACATTTTATTATTACTTTTGATAGGTGAGCGCGGGTTAAATGCAGCTAACATCTCCGCCTCCTTGTTTTTTTATAAAACATGGTCCAAAAAAGTACCAGTTTTTCTTGGTTTGAACAATCGCAGTCGTCTCGAACCAAGTTAACGATCTAATTCTAATCCAAACTTACTGCAAAAACCGGCGACTACTTAAATGCCATGGTTTATAATAAGAAAAGTGTGTATTTATGTATTTTGAAGTATATTTTCAAATCGAATAGGTACCTAACGACTCCTAAGGACCCTTCAACTTAATTACATCTGCTTGCACCTTTAATTATACCTTAAAATACCGTTACCTAATTGTTAAAAACTACTTACGTGGTTCCAGCGGCGGCCCTAGCCATTGCGAGGCTACGTGCGGCAGGTCTATGCGAGGCCCTTTGTCCAAAGTGAAAAGTATGTGTTGCGAGAGTAAGCTGGCGTTTTGATTTAGCTAAACGTCATGTTTGAGGAGAAATGCTCAAGTTAAACAAATTAATAAAATTGTATTTTTACTACGTTGATGATTAAAGCAGAATAATCGAATGAATGAGCAACGTCATTTTCGATCGAAAAAATAGCAAGGGCTGAAAGTCGATCTTGTGTCATCGAATTCCTTAAACATAAACAGTTAAATTATTTTCTAATATATATTTCAGCACCGAGATAATATTCAGCTCTTCGTATAACTGATTCAGGGCCGTCTCTGGCTCATGTAGCGCCCGGGTGCAATCATGACCGTGCAATCACATTCATACGGAAACTATGAGTTATTTTCTTGTAAATAAAAGGACTTAAAGCGGCGCTACCTTCTGGGTTCGGCTAAAAAAGGATGAAAAAATTAAAACAACTGGAAAGTAAAGCACCCGCGAGCGTTGCGAGCGCAAAAATTTTTGAGGTTTGGGTCACCAAAGCACCTATACTTGTACAATAAACAACAGTGCAAGGGGAAGTCGCGAGCGTAGCGAGCGCGAAAATTTTTGAGTTTTGAGACATAAAAGTACTCTAATCAATTTAGAAGGAAAGGTACTGCCAAGTGAACAGCCGCGAGCGTAGCGAGCGCGATTTTTTTTAAATTGTTTGTTTAAGAACTCTCAAATTAAGCAAAAATAAAAAAAAAACCGTGACTGGATCGAGAGCCAGTTGTGGGTTGTAGCGCGAGGCCCCCCCAAGCGCGAGGCCCTGTGCGACGGCACAGTTCGCACACCCCTAGGGCCGCCACTGCGTGGTTCAGTTAAATAAATAAACACACAAGAAACTTTGCCCATTAGGCACAAACAATTAGTTTGCTCCCACATTTTAAGATGATAATTAGATCCCCAGGTCCACGTTCTGCTTTTATTATTATAAAATTGGGTCCAGCCCAGTAAAGTTATATCCGTGCATATTTTAAATCTATTTACTAGTAGGAAATAACACCCCGTGTGATAAAAAAATAAGCCTACAAAAGCAATATTCACCAGAAGAAGTGTTGAGTAAATGCGGAGCAAATTATTTAACAGGTATTACTTGCATAAATACACATAGGTACCTCTAACTACTTCGTAATTAGATAGGTAGGCAATTACTAGGTACCCATAGCCACTAGGAAAGACGTGCCTTGAGAACCTCGCAAACTCGCAAATATATACGGTCTACTTCAAGAGCAATCGAATTGCCCCTTTGCTCATCGACATAATTGGCACCTCCTAACTACTAAACCGACTATGGAGAACCTAGTGAGTTAAAATCTTGCAAAGTTAATTCCTGCAAAAGCAGATGGTATATAGTATCTGGGCACCTAACTATATTTTAAAGTTAGGTAGGTTCATACCATGATGAGCGGCGCCGCGCCGCCGTGAGCGGTAGAGCAAAACGGGAGTCATATTCAGGAGCTTGTAGGAGACGGTCGCTGATACAAAAACACCGACTGGTTCTCATGCAGACTTCTCACGAAACTTAAAAGAATTAATATAATCATTTCATGATAAAATAATTATTCTAAAAATACAATAAAACTTGGAGTAAATATATTTCTACTCTGGCAATATTTATAAACGTCAAATCGACCACTTTTGTGAACCACAAAAAGCCAGTCAAAAAAACTCGCGTAATTTGGAGAATCTGTCTCAGTGCCTGATAACTGAAGAACAAAAAAAATTGTTTTAGTGGGAGTTAAGCTATTGTTCTAAATTTATTCAACTTAAATAGTATACTAAAATAATGGAGCATGATATTAACAAGCCGTACAAAATATGTGATGTAAATCGGGACAAAAAGAAAGGTATAGTAGCTTCATCCCTAGAAGATCTCCTTGCGAAAGTGCCAGAAAAATTAGGGATGCCATCGGAGAATTTAACAGTGGTCTTGGAGTCCGATGGCACGGAAGTGGACGACGAAGAATACTTTTCTACTTTGGACCCTGATACTTCTCTTATGATCTTACATGGTCTTGAAAAATGGGCTCCGAATATGCCTAAGTGCCAAGTTTCCCTTGATCAAACTGACGATATAGCATTAGGAGACAAAGGGCAAGTTGCAAACTTAGTGGGCCGCCTGCAACACAACTTGTGCCACATCTCACTGCTTGGAGGTCAAGATCTGGAACTGCTATCAGATATGGACCCAGACAGTCTAGCAGACATTGTCACAGACAGAGACAATAGGATCATTTTGGAGCACATCAAAGAAGCATCTGGAAGGTAATTATTTTTTCTGAAAATTATTTGCTTTATTTTTGAATTCAACATCAATTAAATGTTTTTGTTGATGTTACAAGTGTGACTTCAGTTTAAAATGTTAATACTAGAAAAACGGAATGGGTTAACAAAAAAATGCATTGGATAATAATAAAAATAAAAAACAAAATCCCTTTCACAATTGTTTTCGTTACATATAGTCTTAAATATTTTTACCATTTTCTGTTTTCAGAATATTGCTAGAGAAGCGCCAGGCCCAAGATGCCATGGAGTTATTGAAGCTATACCATCAAAGTGTGGCCAATGGGAACGAAGATATGTCACCACCAAAGCAAGAGAGAGTTTAAAAAGTGTGTGAATTGCAATGGTAACCCACCACATTTTTATTTGTCATAACTTGATTCAGGGTCTTTTCATTTTCCTTCTAATAACTTGTAATTTTCAATATTGTCTTTAATTTAAAAGGTATTTTTAGTTTGTTGGTTTTACTTGAATAATTTTTTCAAAGGATAGATATATTGATCCAGTTTTTATAATCTGTTCACCTGAATCAAGTTATGAGTAACATAATGTAACCCTCAATTTATTTTTAAGGGATGGTTCACCTCAAAAGTTTACAAAAACAACTACACAAGCTTGTGTGCAAAATTCTTTAAAGATCTGGTTATTTTTACTCTATAAAAGTATAACGCACTTAGCATAATAAAGAGTATTCATGATACCAAATATTGAGGCCTTTTTATAAACATTATTTACTTAGTTATTTAAATTTAATTTCTAAGAAATAAATGTACCTATGTACTAGTTTAGCCAAAAAATTAAGAAATGCACTATAACATGTATACTCGTTACTTTTATTATTTACAGTAGTATCGTGTGTCATTATTATATGTATATTGCTCCATTATTATGACTAGTATTGAGTAATGTGTAAGCTGGTACATGGTAAAATATGGTAGACATTAGTGATAAAACAACGCTAATCTTATGAATATGAGCTGAAATTGAAAGATAACAGTGTTAATAAGCATTGTAAGTAAATATTAAAATGTTTATGTATATAATTAGTCTAAAATGTAATGTAGTTAGTTACATAACAGTCAACTATTAGAATTATCAATTTATATATTTGTGTGATTAATTTATTATTTCGACTGATGAATGTAAGGCATTTTCTATTTGAGTATTGCCATAGAAAATAATATCAGTCTTAGTACTAAGTTGTTTAGATAAAACCTTTACACATATTTTAATAACAAATCTGACAATAGGTATGCTAGTGCTAAGCATTTATGGTCTTCTATTCCTTATTTTTATATTATAATTTTTTCATATTTTGTAAACTTTTGAGAGACGAATTGCCACAAGGTTGATAATCAACATCAATTTAAAAGACTGATAGTTGGTAAATTTATGTTTTTATATAGTTTTACCCCTAGTATAAGATTTATTCATTTAATTCCAAATTTGCTCAAACATTTTACAGGATACTAAATAAGTTACCCTTTGTTTAATTCCACTGCCATACATTATAAAGAAATATTGGCTAATTTTGTTCAAATATATTTAGTGGGGTATAGCTGTTGGTACTGTTGAAGTGATAAAACAATGACATTAGTTACTCATATGGAATTGTAACCATTTTGTTAGACTATAATATCAAATGGATAAATTCCAGAAGTTTCTTACGGAACCTTGTTGCAAATGTTTGTATGAACTTGGGAAACATAAGGAGTGTGAATTCTAGGCATTATTAATTCGGTAAATGGTGTTTGTACGATATGAACTACTTATTTATAATTTCTAATGATTCAGTCCTTATATCCTGAAGCCTTGATAAATATGATTTCCATGAAAATTCCTTTTCACAGAACTATGAGACATTTATTTTAACTAACTGGATTGCTGTGCTAGATGTTATATACGTAATATTGTATTATAAAGTAGTGCACCCGATAAACTTATGATAGCTGGCAAAAAGTAGGATCTATCCTCTAATATTGCACACTTTATCCATTATATTGCCTATAAAAATACAAGCCTGACATTACTGATGATTTTAATTGTATCAGACACAAGTACTGACTGAATCTTAGGCAAATATAACCAAATAACTTTTTAGCTGGATCAGATACTTTGCATAAATACTCAAAGCTCAAACAGTGATTGAGAACTTTCTGCCTGGTTATTTAAATAATTCATAAATTAATACTATGCCAGAAAATTCATAAGCTGCACATAACTAAACCAACATGTATGGTAATACTAATTAATGTTAGAATAAATCCATAAAATATTACATTTTATAGTCATAGTAATCATAATGCATTCCAATGTTAACACCAAATAAATCTTGTCTTCATTTGATATACAGGTTTTTATGTACCTATAGTTATGTATTAAGCAAGTAGTGTAAATTCTGTCTAAACTGATTTTGATGTACTGATTGATGTCTCTTGTGGTAACAAAAATGTACAATTGAAATTGTTAAATAATAGCTAGCAGTCTCCATTATTCTACATGGAAGACTTCACAATACAAAATCTTAGTAGCAGCTTATAACTTTAATATGTATAATTATATGTTAACAGTGCTACACATTGGAAACATAAATTAATTTAATGTTTTTGTGGAATTGGTAGATGTCAACAATAATAAATAGGTAATAGAGGAATTGGAATTCAGTTTTATTGTGCACAAATAAAACATATTGGAAATTAAACAGTTATATTTATTTACCTTTTGACAGTACAAGTTATATAATAAGGAACCAATTTGCATACAAAACCAAACATATTTTTATTAATACAGCCCTACAGAAGATAAATACATAGGAATACAAAGTGTTACACTTAACAGTAAAGTTTGACCATTATAATAAATTCCTTTGTGTGAAGCATATCTTATGCAGGTATTTAGTTACATGTTTTATAAGTAAAAGATCATTTTAAAGAACAGTGCAGGAACTTTTCTCACGGAAAGGATTAACTTTTTGACTGGAAAAGCCAACAAGGAGGCAATCCTCTTGTTCGTGCTCATTAATGTATTTGACGATGTCAGATACCACGACAGAGACGGGAATGCGCTTTATTGCAGCTTCTCGTCTCAATTGTTCTGTTACAGCCCGCTGCTGTTGCAACGTTGATACCATCATATCCATAACGGCGGTGTCTGATAGGCCTATGTTGAACGGAAAATTAAAACTTTGAAATGCAAAACAGGGCGTAGCCTCCACGGAAGGTTTGGTCTGAAATCAAATTGATAGAGTTAATATTTACAAAATACATCTACCACGAGTGAATTTAGCACTAGTCTAAAACCTGCTACCCACAGCGAGTTGTAAGAAGGCGAGATATTCGTTTGGATGCGGAAAATTCCTTGCAAATTACGCAGATTCAGTAAAGTTAAACAATACTTTGATCAATCAATCGTAGTAATGTCAATTGTCAAATAGGGATGTGTCAAATGTCCTTACCACAAACAATAGACGTAGAGCACAGATAAAAACCAGATGGCGATGGAATACTCTCAAACTACGATATCAAAAAGGTTGTTTTTTATGAAGAATCGTGTTGTTGGGAGCGTTTTTAGCTCAGATTTTGCGTCCTCCCTAAAATACAAATCATTACACAGGGCGAACTAGGCGGAGTATACCCAGCTTCAGCATTCTTGGTCTACACTCCATCGATTATATTTAGTTTTGGGTCATTCAATTTCATTCCTTCACATTCGTTCGTACTTCGTTTCATTCGTTCATTGAATTGAAGTGCGACTGCCGGAGTGCAGTGCCTTATGCGAAAAAAACAAGGGATTTTAAGTATTATTGTAAGTTTTGACGATGCAGTAACTGATTCGGAAAACTTTCTCTGTACTAAAAATATTTGTCTCATTCATATTTTCAGAATCCGATTAAAATTCAGTAAGAACAAGTTAAAAATGGAAGGTGATAAATCAGACACTTCAAACCCAAAATCATTTTCGGGCATACCAGAGGCAGTATTTGTGGTAAGATACTTTACTATTCATAAGTAAGATTTGTTTATAAGTGAAATGCTCCTCACTGTCACAGATTCTGTGATTTTTGTGCGCCGACAATTACTAGGTTAAAAATATTAATAGTTCATAGTAACCTCACCTGATGTCTCATCAAAAATATCTTTAATTGCTTTGGATCATGATTTTTTACTTGTAGGAGTTTCTATAACATTACCCAGACAATCATTTATGTGTATTTAAACTCTTATTACTTCATCTGATCTCAATTTTCTATTTCTGATAGGATAATGTTGATGAATTTATGAGCAAGCCTGAAAACTCTGGCGGTGTAGACAAAGTTTTGCGAAGCCTTGACGAACAACATGCTAAATATAAACACATGGAGTTATCTCTAGCAACAAAGCGGAGGCGTCTAAGGCAACAGATACCAGATTTAGCGAGGTCATTAGAAATGATTGAAAAGCTGAAGATTCAGAAAGAGGAAATGGAAACAGAGTTTCTTCTCAGTGATCAAGTGTTCGTGAAGGTAATTTCAGTATTATCTTAATAAATGTAAATAAATAATTATAATACTTCAGTATATAATTTGACTGTTTGTCGTTTACAAGCTAATTTTAACTATGTATGTGCAATGCTCTTCAACAATTTAGTACATATTTAATTTAAGTCATTTTAATTGTTAAAAAAACATAAGAAAAATAAATAAATCAATTAATGTAATTTACTTTTCAGGCAAACATACCTCCAACTGAAAAAGTTTATTTGTGGCTTGGGGCAAATGTTATGTTAGAATATACATTAGAGGATGCTGAAAGTTTACTCTCATCGAATATGGCTACTGCTAAGAAGAATCTAGACTGCGTTGAACATGATTTAGATTTCTTAAGGTAAGCTTCGATCATTCAGGATAATTCTCAAAGATCTCTCCATATATAATCCATTGTTAACACTACATAGAAGATGGTTAAATGTATTTTTTTTTAATTGCAGAGACCAATGGACAACTACTGAAGTAAACATGGCAAGAGTTTACAATTGGGATGTTAAAAGGCGCCAGGCTGCCAAAGCATCTAGTTAATAATTTTCTATAATACACAGCATTAAGTACTCACAAATTAATACTATACTATTGCAATATAAATACTATTTTATAGTTTTCTACTGAAAAGGAGATCTGGCCAGAACTATGTTATGATAATAAGTTGTTTCAAATTTCTAATCGCTTCTGGCTAGCCTCCAACTCTTCTTGAATTTTATTATTTATTTACAAGTCAGTCTGAATAATTATAAATTTATACATTTTGTTGCTTGAAATCATACCCAAGTAGGGTAATTCACTGTAACTACCTACTATTCAATGAGTTGCTCAGCTGGATGCTCAATAAATTTTCTCTGCGCCTATAAATTTCTAAATCCACTGATGAGAAGAGTGTAGTAGTAGTACCTATATGGCAATATTATCCATCGTGATAGTCCTAAACAGAGCTCATTCACAAAGCACCAATGTCAAATCTTGCTAGCTCTGCCTTGTAAGCATGCCCTCATATTTTCGTCTCCTTGATGTTATGTGGACTAAGCTGTATGTAGATTTTTATGTATTGTATAATTTAAAGTAACTATTAGTGTCTTATTTCGATGATAGTGCTTATTTTTAAAACTTTGGTTAATTATATTAGTTTCCTGAATATATCTTGTATTAACACTACTTATGCTGAAATAATTAGTGTGCGTTCGCGCAGCGGAATGTTGTTGAATTTAAAGATTTTAATTATGCAGATAATTAGTGTAAGACGTCCTATAATTGTGTATGGTAAATAAAAATTTGTGTATGCAGCCATTGTGGAGAAATTCACCAAAAACAGATTCCGCTGGGCGAACGTTGGCGAACGTTGTCCTGGCGGAACTTTTTTTAATCCATAGACTTTAGAAGAAAAGAGATGTGTTCGAAAATTAGTGTGTATTTGTGTATAATTAATTATGTATGAATGAAATCAGTGCATGCATAAACTTCGGAGAAATTCAAGTTTCCGCTACGCGAACGTTTGGCCATTAGCTAGTTTTCATATAAAGCGCTTACATAGAGAGCTGTAGATTTTTACATACGTTGTTTTGAATTTGTTTATATTTGTTTAAAAAACAGATTCAGAAAAAGTCGTAGGGTTTAAAAGATAAAAATATAAACGTAAAATACACTTATTAGGTCTTAGTTCTTAAAGTATGCAGTTTGGGGTCTAGATTTTCACGTTTACACAAACCTTGTAAGTGTCTCCAACATGTTGCCAAGTATCAATGATGTTTCGTTAGTAATTAAAAAGTTATAGGATATTTTACCATGAACAGATCACTGTTTACAAAGCAGTCGAATATCACGACGTTCTAAAGGAATTGCATGGTAAAATGTATGCCAATAATTAGTTTAATCATTCAACTATTCACTTGCAAAGGACATTGCCACCCGTTGGGCCCCTTATTTGTGATAGAGTGTCAAGAATATTTTATTATTAAAAATCAAGTCCTAATTTTATAAAACTAACTATTTTTTTTCAGAATTTCTTGTACCCTAGCATTGAAAAACATAATTAATATTTATTTTATTGAATCTAAGCTAGTTCCGCCATTAAAACTTAACCTGAATGTTGCCAGGTAGACGACAGACTATCTCATTTAAATGAACGAGGTGATCGATTGAAAATATCGATGTAATATATAGCATTTTTCTCTTATATCAAAATGTACAAGTATATATATTAAGTATGCACTCGTAAATAGTAAACAAGAAAAGAAGAAAGAAAAGCTGTTTATAACTGTTGAACAAACAATAAAATATCAACACTAACAAAAGTCACCACTAAACTATATCTATAAAACGGTTACACCTAACACCATACATGGAATACAACAATAACACAATAATTAGTAAATGATATTATTTATAACAAATCGATTTAGGAAATCGATTAACAAAATATTTAACATGGTAACATCTACTCGGAACGCGAGTCTATCTGTCAAATCAATACGTCATTCAAATTGTTTTCGTGCCGGTTGTTATGTTATGCGTAGAGTTGAATTTATTCCTCCGTATTTGCTTCTGATCGTTACAATTTGCGTAAAAACTGTCGAGCTGATCGTTTTCGTGCCTCCAGTGGTTTTTTTTTAGATATTGGACTCTTTTCTTAATGATAAGTGAGCACATTGACTCGTGAGCATTGGACTCTTGTTTTTAGTGATATTGTTGTTTTACTCCGGAAAAATGTCTGCACCTGGTAGAAGTCGAGTAAACTACTCTTTGTCTCGCCGGTGTGTTAATTGCTCTTTACGTATAGCGCCTAATCTGCGTAGACGTTAAATTGAAGAAATAGATGAACCAATGCTTATCCTTCTAAGATCCTGGGTAACACCTACATTGGTAAGTTTGTTTTATTATGTTTGTGGATTTCACACGTCTCTAAACTGTCTAAACTACCTTACATTTTATTTTGTCATTTTTTCCAGATATCTTCTGATGATATCCTGTGTGTGAAATGTTTTGTATTATTACAAAACCAGACAGCATCTAACTCAAATCTGTCACTTGTATCCCCTGCTCGTGGACACCTAAACATATGTTACGCATGTGGCTTGTCAATAGCAAGTCGCAGAACTCATAGAGTCAGTCAAGATAGTTCCTCAAAGGAATGTTATACTAAGATGGACACCAGCACATCACGTAAGTGTTTATTCTTATTTATTTAAACTTAATGTATGAATGCATATGTATGTGTGTTGAACTAATTAAATATTAATGAATATCAAGTATCTAAATATAATATTTTTGTTATTAGGTGTTGCATTTGGAACGAGTTTGTGTTCCTTGTTGGGCGGCTGCATCAAGACAAGTCCGGAGGCAACCCGTTGCTGGCAGTAGCCAACACACTGTGGAGTCTGCACCGGAGACTGGTATCATGGATGGAAACATAATTACAGATATGATGATTCCTGTACCACCACCACTGCCACCGCTTTAATGATATAAGCGCTCCAGCACAATTTCTAGACAACATATTCCTTGAAGAATAAATGTCTATTATTTTAATTGGTTGTGTTTTTTCTTATTAAACATCTGTATAGCATTTACTATATTTTAAACTCCTTTATAATTAAGCCCTTTCTAAAATAAACTACAGCTAATCATAGATGGCACAGCGATCTTACTAAGTAGCAGGGCAGTGATTTTACGATGTCGCTTGCAGGAGATGCTGTCATATATGTCATACATACTCGTATATACTAGGTACCTACCAGTTTGCCAACAATCTTGGGGTCGGCTTTTAGTCTAACCGATGCCGCTGAATACAGTATTGCTCAAAGAGTGATTGCCCATCTGACCTCCACACCCGATACACTGGGTTATAACATGTTACCTCTTGGTAAGTGGTTGTCACACTTGCTGGATTCTAGCTACTCATAACAAGTATAAATAATGCACCCAGAATCAGCAGTTTAAATGTAAGTACTAGCAGCCACCCAGCTGAAGTTTGTAATGGATGGTCACCCAAGTGCAATCTGACCAAGTAGCTTAACTTAAAGATATCTCCTTGTGGTTGTTGTAACGTAGCCACATGCTCCTCCAACCAATTTAGCCCTAAGTATATTTATTTCTACTGGTGCCAGCAAAACCTACTTCCGCTGACTGCAAGATAAACAGTTTAACATATTATTTAGCAAGAAAAGATGATATCTGATGTTTTTATTTCATTTGGGAATCAATATTAATACTAAAAATATTTTATTGTTTTAACGCAAATTGTTTTTGAAAAAATATTGTCTAATAACCTCAATTTCTTCATCAGAAAAAATTCAATAATTCTCGGAAACTAGGGTGAAAAATTATAAATTGTTTTCAGGCTCTGAAAAGGTAATTGTCGTTCTTCAAAATAAAGTTAAAACCACCATGGCACGCAATTTTTTTCTGGGGGCCCAAATCTCCTAACAAAACGGGCATTCTCCTTTCATGTCATTAAATTCAGTAATTAAAAAAAGACAATTAAAATATCGAAACCCTACATAATCCGACCAAGTTCGGATTGCTACAAAAAAGCGGCCGTGCCATATGTCTAAGCAACGTTCTTAACTTGGTAGGTTAGTATTTATTAATATGGTACAGTTGCGTACACAAGCGTTAGAAAAAAATAAAACAATTGTATTTCTTGATTGAAAAATATTTTTTAATAATAATGCCACTATCTACGATAGAAATAAATCTTCAATTAACAAGTACTTTTCTATTTAAATATCCGTGTACAAAAATATTTTTATTATTATTACTTACATAAATTACTTGACAACGTGATTAAAAATAACGTTAATAAACGTTATGTATTTTAACTAAAATTTCGTAGATAGTGGCATTATTATTAAAAAAATATTTTTCATTCAAGAAATGCAATTGTTTTATTTTTTCCTAACGCTTGTTTACGCAACTGTACCATTTTAATAAATATACTAACCTTCCAAGTTAAGAACGTTGCTTAGACATATGGCACGGCCGCTTTTTTGTAGCAATCCGAACTTGGTCGGATTATGTAGGGTTTCGATATTTTAATTGTCTTTTTTTAATTACTGAATTTAATGACATGAAATTTTGCAAGTGAATAGTTGAATGATTAAACTAATTATTGGCATACATTTTACCATGCAATTCCTTTAGAACGTCGTGATATTCGACTGCTTTGTAAGCAGTGATCTGTTCATGGTAAAATATCCTATAACTTTTTAATTACTAACGAAACATCATTGATACTTGGCAACATGTTGGAGACACTTACAAGGTTTGTGTAAACGTGAAAATCTAGACCCCAAACTGCATACTTTAAGAACTAAAACCTAATAAGTGTATTTTACGTTTATATTTTTATCTTTTAAACCCTACGACTTTTTCTGAATCTGTTTTTTAAACAAATATAAACAAATTCAAAACAACGTATGTAAAAATCTACAGCTCTCTATGTAAGCGCTTTATATGAAAACTAGCTAATGGCCAAACGTTCGCGTAGCGGAAACTTGAATTTCTCCGAAGTTTATGCATGCACTGATTTCATTCATACATAATTAATTATACACAAATACACACTAATTTTCGAACACATCTCTTTTCTTCTAAAGTCTATGGATTAAAAAAAGTTCCGCCAGGACAACGTTCGCCAACGTTCGCCCAGCGGAATCTGTTTTTGGTGAATTTCTCCACAATGGCTGCATACACAAATTTTTATTTACCATACACAATTATAGGACGTCTTACACTAATTATCTGCATAATTAAAATCTTTAAATTCAACAACATTCCGCTGCGCGAACGCACACAAATAATTAAACTTCACAGGTAACTTATTTATTAATGTTAAGTTGAAATTACAGTGCTCGTGCATGTAAATAAGACCTGAAATGCATTATCAAATTAATAAAATACTGCTTATAAAAAGCTTTTTATTAGACCCCTCTAATTTGATCACATTCAACTCTATTATCATTATCCCATAGTACTCAGATTTTTAAATCATTTTGAGAAGAAAGCCGGAAGAGTGCAGCCCATAGACAATAGAGTATTTGTGACAGCTGCTATTTAAAGCAGCTTGCATTTTTCTACTGGTAGCGGTAATTAAAAAATGAAAATGATGACGTGTTGATGTTTCGCTGTATTGAATTTTTATCGATAACTTTCGATTTTAACAAGCCTGATATTAGAAATTATCGTAGAAAGACAAGACGTGTACTTTTCTCTGCTTGTGTCAAATCAATTATACCCAAGGGCGTTGCCACAGTGGGGAACTTACCCCACACTGGGGCCCGATTCTCCTAATTTTACTTAAGCAACATACGATTCACATTCGACTGCGATCCGATTACGATTGAAGCGTATGTGGCATTCCGCTATTTTTTCTTTGAAATAAACCTTTTTATGCTTAGACTAAAAGACGAAAACAAGATGTTATTCTATATATTTCTTTTACCCATGTTGTGAAGCCAAGTGCACTAGCCTCAGATTGATGTGTAGGCCTATAATGCTCCTGCTCCACCTGCGTTAGCGTTAACGTTAATGTCAATGGCCAACTACACGTTACTTATTGCATTAAAGATGCGTGTTGGCTACACTTACGCAAAGAGTTAATCCCTCATGAAGTAACGCGTTAACACACATTAAAGAGGTTAAACTCAGACAAACAAAATAATTCTAAAAACTAAAGCTTTCTCATTTGACCATTCCATTATCGTGCTCGTAAAATGCAGTTACAACTTAAACAAAGTATCTACACTCGTCCTTGCATGCGTGCAATGAGATGGCATTAATGTAGCCAACATCAGTTAGCGCTCTAAGCTACGCACTAAAACCCTTTGATGTGTCCAAAAAACCGACACCCGAGTTATCGCTTAACGTTTAATGCTATTCATAATGCCATTTGTATAAATTGCCATTAAAACGTTGGCCACATCTGCGTAATGCCAAAATTTAACGCGTTAAGACGCAGGTGGAGCAGTAGCATAACAGAATCATTCAGGTATTTTTATGCACGTTTTTTTTCGTAGGTATGGCAGTCAGTTCCATTTAGTTCCGATATTCCACAGAGTATATTACAGCGCAGCGAGCTGGCGCTGCTGTGCAGCTGTGGTACCTATGTTGTTGGTATGACGTGTTTGACAAATGACAATGACAACTTGAAAAGAAAACACTTGTCAAATGGAGTGATGATCGTTGTCGTGTCAGCTTTCCGATAATATTTTTAATTATATTAAATTCGTTAAATAATATCTCTATTGTAGCCGTACTTAGTTAGTAGGACTTTATTCTTCATATCATGGCGCCGTCTACTGACTGGGATGAGATAAAAAGATTAGCAGCTGATTTTCAAAAAGCGCAGCTTAGTTCGACGTCCCTGAGGTAATAACATGAATAATAGTCGTAGGAATATTAAAAGTCTCCAAATTATTTCGTTGTATGTTAATATCTGACGTTAAGATTGCATTGCAGTTCTATTTTCTATACTAGATAAACTTTTCACAAGTATCTGTTCCATATGTTAAGTACAGACTTGAAGCACTCATGAATATTTACCATTTACTTTAATCTTGTCTTCATTAATATTATGATTGTATGTATTTTGGCTGGATAAGCGAGATATTAGGACAAGGAATAGTGCCTTGCTTGTTTGCTTGTATGATGATAACTTATGCCAACAAAGAAAGAAAATATAATTGTTTTATACTTAGTTGTGTGTTGAATAATAAGTTGTTCAATGTTTTCAGGTTGTCTGAGAGAAACTGTATAGAGATTGTCACAAAATTAATAGAATTAAAATTAATTGATGTTATTTTTACTACTGATGGAAAAGAATATCTTACTCCACAACAACTTGTTAAAGAGATAAAGGATGAACTGTATGTGCACGGTGGTCGCATCAATACTGTTGATGTTGCTAAAGAGTTAAATGTTGATCTGAACCAGATTAACAACAGTGTCGCAGAAATCATTAAAGGAAAAGAAGTACAGCTGGTTTCTGGGTATCTGATAGCTCATTATTATCTAGAAAAAGTTGCAAGAGAAGTAAATGAAAAATTACAACTTCAAGGACAAATATCGGTTGGGGAGTTAACTCTACAGTATGACTTACCAGCAGAGTTATTGCAACACAATGTGTTGGAGAAATACTTAGGTAAAATAATTTTTGGGAAACAAGATCCCTCTGAGCCGAGGACATTCTATACTGAAGAATACATCACGAGGACTAAGGCTAAGATTCGTGGAGCTTTGATGGGTCTCTTGAAGCCAACACCTGTAGCTGTTATTGTAAACCATTGCAACTTGTCTGACCGGTTGTTCTCATCCTTGTTTGATCAACTGAATGCTCCTGGAGTGCTGAC
Organism: Helicoverpa zea x Helicoverpa armigera; assembly: GCA_033682625.1. Taxonomy (NCBI): domain Eukaryota; kingdom Metazoa; phylum Arthropoda; class Insecta; order Lepidoptera; family Noctuidae; genus Helicoverpa; species Helicoverpa zea x Helicoverpa armigera. Next base: position 1,677,178 of record JAWIIS010000005.1, on the reverse strand, counting down.
AGGGCGACAGGCTGGAGCTCTCTATGTGCCATCATGTTATACAAAATCACAAAATGATTGGGTTATGAGCTTTTACAAGCAAAATAATTACTTGGAATATGATGCTTTATCTCGTTTAGGGATATCTGATCCCAAAGGTTATGTTAAACGTACTTTAACAAATGAAGACTTAACTTTCCTAAGCAGTTGTGTAATTGGTTCACATATTAAGCAACAATTAGAAACTGCTCTAGAAGAATGCATATCTTCTAAAAGTTATTTGGATGTTGTTTCTTTGTTGCCATCTGTTTTAACTGACACTGACATAGAGAATGTTCTAGATTCTCTTTTGAAGAACTCTAAATCTACAATACTATTTGAAAATACAGGTAAGCTTGTTACATAATATTTCTAATTTTTGATAAAATATCCCAATATCAGGCATAAAAAACGATTTATTCTTTCAGTTTTCAGTAATTACTACATCGAAAATTTGAAGCAAGCCTGCATACCCATGACACAGCAAAAAGCCGAAGCGGTTGTGAAATCGGGTAAATACCAACAGTTCTGTTTGGAGAAGCAAATAAATAAAGCTGCAGAATTCGCTCACACAAGCCATGTAGACCATAAAGCCGAAAGACGTGAGGAGCGTAGGAGAAAGGCTGCATCAGGAAAGGGAGGGGGTGGTACTCAAGGAAGAGAGACTAAAACCAAAGCTGTTAAGAAACATGCTAGGGGTAAACAGAACGCTCATGATTCTGACTCTGATGAAGGACCCAGCGTAACAAAGAAACCTCAAGCTCAGTTAGAGATTATTTCTGTTGATGATGTGGAAAATATAATCAAAGAAACTCTTGAGAATGAAGGTTTAGAAGACTTGCTGACTCGCATAGCAGAACATTTGCAAGGGTAAGTAAATATTTAATTTGCATCCCTTTCATTTATAGATGCTTGACAGAATTGTGCATAACATTTTTTGAAATTAAACACTTTTTGAAAACAGATTAAAGTCATAATCACACAAATTGTATTATTTTTCAGGGGCCTCAACCAAACAGGTTTGAACATAGCTAAAGAAACTGCAGAAAAATTACTTCAAGATGCTAATCAAAACAGGAAACAAACACATACTTCTGCTCAAGACAAAATTAATATTTTGGTCAATGACATTAAACTTTATGAAAAAGGTTTAAAATCTTTGCCATCTGATCAGCAGTCACAATTTGTGAAATATTTACTGAAATCACTTGGAGGCGATATTCTTGCTGAATTCTGCAAATATGCTGCAAACCAATGCAATATCACAGTGCCAGCAGATGTTTTGACAGTAGAACAAAGAAACAAAATTATTAATGACCTATCAGAAGAATTTACTAAGCCGCTGGTTTCTTTGAATGCAACATTATCTGATCAAAACATGGAATCATTCTTCCAAGCAGTTGATGTGTGCCTATCAGAGATGGGTATGATATTGAAAAAAGTTGACAAAAAGAAAGACAAGTTAGTATTTGACCATACATGTTTTTTAAATATCTTCTTCTTTGTTTTCTACGTAACAGGTACCAATAATTTTAAACAATAATTAATTGAATCCCTTGTGGTTTCCAGACTCTTAATACAAAATCATAGGGAGAAGTTAATTTCGGAGCTTGAAAGCTGTGATGACCCAGCACTAAGTCTGCATATGGCAGTGTTGGCAATTTTTACAATTGTTACTCAAAGTATGCTACATGCATCTGGTCGACAAATACCCATAATCATATCATTTTTGAAGACTCATCTTAAAGAAGAAGACTATGAGCGACTGCAGTTATGGCATGGTATGTAGTATTAAACCACATTTTTCTTCTGTTGAAGTGGTATTTAAAAATTCAAAGATTAATCACCACTTTGATTTCTATTCATATGGAGCTTATCAAATTGATTGATGGCATTCCTAAAAAAAAAAAATTATGCTTTCAGAATTGGTGTCAAAATATTTGACATCTAGTGAAGAAGACAAAACCGAAGTTGAAGAAAAACTCAGCCAAGAACTGCCTTTACTGAAAAATATGGTTCAAGAGATTAAAAAATATAAGTGAATCTTAATTACGTTACATTTTGTTAAGGGTTTGGTGACATCCCAAATATATTTTTGTTAATTTCAAACAATGTTTTTTTTTTAATTTATTTTTTACCTAAAGTCTGTTTTTTAATCGCGTAGACTAAATTGACAATGTTGCTAGCTCTTTGGTGCAGTGTTGTACTTACGATACCGGTTCGTTGAATCGTAACTTTTTATAGAGCGCACACGTTCTTACTTTTTCCGGACGGAAAAAAACCTGTCATTCGGTTTTAAATTTTCTCCGTGCGTTCGGGTACTCAGAACGGAATAAAACCTGATGACGTCATTCCGAACGCAGCGCTCGCGAACAATTTGGTTCGACCGCCGCACACATACGGAAAGGACCATGGGCAAAAATGTATGAAGCCTGGGCTCACCCGCCAACAGAGATGAGACCACTTTGAATATACTTGTAAAGCACTAAATATAAAGATTTAAACTAATTTTTGCGAAGAATCCATGGGGTTATTTTGCTATAAATATTTTTCTCCGACCATAAATAAACTAATATTCTGCAAAAAGTAGTGCTGTTATGGCATTGTAGGTTTTGTTATTGAACACATTTAACTAGTTTTAAGTCCAGGTTTAATGTATACATAAACAATAAAACAGCTGCTAGCAGTTAAAATTATTTTTGTTAACATTTCAATCAATACCAATAATAATGTCGTCTAAATATCCTGCCGGTGGATTATGCATATCTACAATTTTCGAAAGTTGCCCTCGATTTCTCAGGGTTTCCATCATCAGATCCTGGCCTGGTGATGAAGGTGGTCCCATAATCCTAGCATAATCAAATCCTGCGAATTAGGTTTTATGTCATGTATAACCAAGCGCACTACGACTCTTAACAATTGTCTTTTTCTACAAAACCTATTTAGGTGCATATCTTTTTTTTGCCATGGAATTGAAGATAGTGCCCATAGTAACAATTTTAGTACAAACAAAAACCTTCACAATGGCATATGCTATAACTCTGTTGGACAATGAGCCCAATTTGACTCATGGTCCTTTTCATTCTGAATCAAGGTAGCCCTGTTCCAAATGGACGTGTATCAGAGCATTCAGAGCCCGCCTGTGACTGGCTTATTATATATGTTTTTATTTTTGTATTAAATATTATTTTAAAAAATCCTGTTTATTGAACAATTAACAAACGTACACATATTTACATAAACACCCAAAAATAATGTTTTTTTTTTATTTCTCTCATATCTATGCCTTTATAATAATAATAATCAATTTTTATTCAGATAATACAATCCATTATTGTTAGTAAAGGCATTTATGAAGTTCGTCAAAGGATTTAATGGACTTTCTATAATACTTAATAAATAATTCTTCTGGGTATGCTCGTAATTTAGCTGTTTGAATTGACTTTCGGATTATCTTTGAGCGTTCGACGGTGTACCCAGTAACGTCGCTTCCTCTTTTTCTTGTTTAGCGCCAGTAAAAGTGCAACAGCAATCAATTCGTCATAGTCCAGGATGTCGTGCCTTCAATATGGTTCCTCTTTACGTACTGGCCAAAGAGTAGTACTGGCCATGTAAATTCCGAATGAAAAAAACCGAATGTGTGCGCTAGCATAGACATAATATTAGTAAACAGGACTGCGCATATAAACCCAAAAAACGAGCCGAGTGAAACAGTTAGTACGGAGGCTGTCTGTCCCTTTCTAATAGGGTGACTATGAGATTAAGCTATGTGAGACAAATCCGAATTTGCTAAGATTATTAAACACAGATTAGTATTGAAGTTTTAACTTACGCAGTTTGTGACCTTAAGATACTAATAAAGGCTTTTAATAATTAGCGGAAATTAGCAGTATAAAAGCAGGAAGATTCGAAGTGAAGACTGTTTTTTTTTTGTATTTCTACTTCATATATAGACTGCTGAGCCATTTATGTCGCCTTTCTTCATTTTTTGGGAAGCTATAACAATAGTACAACAGTTTTAAAATCCATCACCCATATTTTGACTCGTTACAAGAATTCATGGGCACCCTAGTTGTTTGGTTTACGAAAATGTTATTATTAGCTAACCTGTGGAACGATATATTGCAACCACCATAGGATTCACTTTTGCAAGTAGAAACGCAACACTTTTCACCATTTTAATTATTTATTTTATTTATTTATTTAAAAACATACACACAAATTACGTTTAAATTGATTTAATACAAAAAAATATAAACAAAATTTTAAATGCTGATTACGCGCCAAGAATGTTCAGGGTTACCGCTAGAAAATAAAAAAAAGCAAAATAAAAATTTATATTGTTTATGTTTTAATAATAAATACGAATAAATTAATGCGATTGTTATTAATTTGTTGACTTACAATTGTTAAAATAAGATAAAAATATAAGTGATTCAATTGTTTTTTGGGAAGACAAAACTTTTGATCACAACATTTTTTTATGCTGGCAAGGTGTTAGAAAGAGATAAACAGCCTCCGTTCGAACTATCCCTCTCGGCTCGGATTTGCCTCTGTGTATTATGCAACCAATTTAGTACCTTATTGCGTTAGAATAGAGTTCATTTTCGTAAATATATATTTTGAGCGTGCGCAATCTTGTTTAGTAATATTATCTATGTGCGCTAGTGACACGAATTTTAGTTTATAATTTTGTATGTGTTAGTTTTTTCTTTTTTAATAGTGTAAGTAGGTAACTGAGTAACTTACCATTTTTTAATAATTGAGAATTATGCCATTTCATACCGATAAAATTTGCATGCTGAATATGAGGCGAGATATGAGAAACATAATTGTATTGTAAGACCTATATTGTACCTAACCATATTTCAAGCAAATAAATATATTCTATTCTATTCTATTCTCACGGAATCCCAAATCTTAATTCCTGATCAGGAAACCGTATCCGGAAACCGGATGTGTGCTGCCGGGCTAAAAAAAAACAGACTATACGTAACAGTCTATATCTATTATAAAATAGTAGATAGATCGGTAATCGAAATATTTTAGTTTCGGTTTAACTTTTTTAACTTTTGGTTTCGTTCACTGAACTTCCTTGACACGGCGATTATGTGTCACTGTCACAGCGACATTGTCAAAAAGTACAAATTAATGTCAATCAAATTGTCATCACAAAACCGAAAATTTATTCAAGTTCAGTCACCGAAAGGCTGTTGTTTAGATTGTAGGGTTGTTAAAATTAAATATTCAACGAAAATGTTTTAGGATAAGAATCTTCAATTAAAATAACCGAAAGGCGATAAAGTATTACTAATTGTTTAATTTATTTTAACAGAGGTACTTTAGTGTAACAGTGATACTTCATTGCGAAGAAGTTTACACATGAATAGCACCATGTGCTTGTGAAATAGAAGAATAATTTTACAACTCCGTCAATTTATGTAACTTCAAGATGGATTCAGGGCCAAAAGAAAATTCAGATTTGATTAAAGCAAATGGAAATCCTAATCATGAAGAGCGCAGAGGTCCTCCCGACGGCGGAATACGAGCATATTCGGTTATGGTTGCTTCGTTCGTCATAAATGGCCTTGTCTTCGGCGTCATAAATTCATACAGCGTGGTATACCCTGTTCTACAAGCGAATTTGGAAAAACAAGGAGTTTCTAACTCCGAAAGTCGAGCTGGTGAGTTGTGTTTAAATTATGTTGATCACTCATACAAATCATATTTCGAAATTTGCGCGCTTCGTATCAAATTTCCTATCGCACACAGGCAGCGATGCTTGTTATATTCAATTCCTTTTATATTTACCATATCAGTAGCATATTCTAATTTAATGCATATTGTTTTAATGTTAAAATTTTGGTCAGTGGGTCGTCTTTGATCCTATATTTCCTAAAATTAAATGGAGTTTTTGTATCTGAATGAAGTCATAGTAAAATAATTGAAAGTCTAAAAGTCTACATTTTATCTCAATAGGTAATATAATAATGTACAGAACAGATTTTTTTTCCAACTGTTGGATTCTAACTAGTATTATTTAATAACATCAATATGAAAGATTGCTTAGTGTTGTTTCCATCAACCATAACAGTTACCGGCACGGATATTGAGCTCTCGGCGGAAGAGTGGGGATCCCTTTGCGCACCAGTACGCATAAGGCAATAAGGCAGTAAATCGCTTCTGCGCAGGTGAAGGTCAGGGCTCAATATCCGTGCCGATAACTGTGTTATATATTTATATGTTCAGAATAACTATATTAATGTTTAAGGAAATACTTTGGAATGTATGAACAAAAATGGTGGTTGAAAAAAAAAATTATAAGTATAGCCAGTAAAAGAGCATATAGAATTTAGAAATATTTTATTTCATATTGAAAAAAAGATTTTCTACTAAGCAAGTAGTAACAATATTGTACTGGATCTGGTATTCACAGTATATATTTTGCTGGAATTATCAGTTATTATTGGAACTGTCCTTTAACATTATTTCAATGAAAATCAGAGCATAATAGCAGATGTTCAATACTCTCTTATCAAACTAATTATGCTCTGAGGACTTATTGGGGTTATCATATTGGTGCACACATTATTGCTCTATACAACCAGTATTTATGTATAATGAGTATGGAATACTAATCATAGGATATCCTTAATTTATGCTTGAGTAATACATGTTTTCGAGTTACAGAATTTTTTTAAACATGGCAAGAAATAATTATAGATATTGCAAATATTGGGGCTAATTTAATTTCTGTTCGACTTTGAATATAATTAGGACAAACTGATATCTTATACTAATTTATACAGAAGAGCCTTTTTTCTGATTGAATAACATGTGAAACCATAAGTAAGAACACAACTGATGAATGAATCAGTATGTGTACAAAGTATTTCTGTAAAATAGGTCACTTCATTTGGGATTTATCTTGCTACAATCACAAAAATGTGAACAAACTCAATTTTAAAATTATTTTTGAAAGTTAAATTGCCAACTAGAATGAATGGCTTAACTAGATATTTAAATAAGATTCTGGTTTTCGTTCAATGTAGCTACGAGGGCGGGTCAATAAGTCCGTGACTTTTGGAACAAAACACAGATTTTTTGATAAATAAATCATTTTATTTTTCAACGTAGTCATCCTTGAGCTCTATACACTTTGTCCAACGCTTCTCCAATTTTTTTATCCCTTCCAAAAAATAGGATTTGTCGAGGTCCTCAAAATAGGCCCTTGTTTGCGAGATGACTTTATTATTGGAGTCAAATCTTTTTCCACCAAGCCATTTCTTCAGGTTTGGGAACAAGAAGTAGTCACTCGGAGCCAAATCTGGAGAATAGGGCGGATGAGGGAGCAATTCATAGCCCAATTCATGGATTTTTGCCATGGCAACTGCACATGTGTGCTTGCGTTTGTGGTCGACTGTGAGCAAACGCGGCACCCATCTTGCGGAAAGCTTTCTCATGCCCAAGTGATCATTCAAAATTGAAACCACTGAGCCATGCGAGATCCCTACGGCTTCCACAATCTCTTGCAATTTCAATCTTCGGTCGGCCAACACCATACCGTGGATTTTTTCGATTGTTTCGGGCGAAGAGACTTCAACTGGGCGTCCAGGGCGTTCGGCATCTTCTGTGCTTGTACGGCCATAACGAAATTCAGTAAACCACTTTTTACGATTGAAATCAATGGTGCAGAGTCCCCATAGTATTTATCCAGCTTAGCCTTGGTTTCGGTAATGGTTTTTTTTCGCAAAAAATAATGCTTAATGAGCACATGAAATTCACTTTGTTCCATTTTTTCCTCAGATTACTGGGTAGTCTGATAAAAATAGCTGTTAAACACAATCTAACTGACGCAGCAAGTTCAAATTTTGTCAGGAGTCACCTACTAGATGCCTGTTAACAGGAGTAGTGTTGCTTTTTCAGTAAAGAGGTCAGAAATTCAAAAAGTCACGGACTTATTGACCCGCCCTCGTATGTTTTGGATTAATGAACTTTGTTAATATACAAACAGACTATGTTGGCGAAATAAAACCTACTGAGTAATTATTTTACCTCGTAATAGTTTTGTGGAAACTAGTCATTGTTTCTATAATTTTTCTGTATTTGTGGTTAATCAGCAGAATCTTTGGCTAGTGTTTAATTAATATTATTTGTAAATTGAAAACTTCCTCAAAGCTAAATAGTACAGCATTTATTAATATAAGGTCCAATCCAGCAGAGGTAGTTACAGTCTTTCTAGTCCTATTAGATATTTAATTAAGGTTTCAATTAATTGAAATCGCTGACAGACGGCATGCAGGTCGGAGCAATATTCGAGATAATACATGTGCGACAGAAATTTTTATTCACATGAGTAGAAAGGTGCCTACCTATATCAGATTTACGTAGGCATATCCCGTAACGTTATAAAAAAATGTTTTTATGATAACAATTGATATTTGAAAATTTGCGTCATTGTTTACGAACTACGCCCTGGGTGTATAACTTACTACCTATTATGTTTTGATATGTAAATCCTCGTATTCTACCTTAAACACAAGTATAGTAGGTACTTGATAGTTAATAGGCCAGATTGTCATGTGGCGCCAAGCGAAGCGCACGTGGCGGGCCGGTCGGCCGGCGGCGCCCGCGCCGAAGGCCATCACTTCATTGCGTCCAATTTCATCATGCTTTTGACGCACCGCCATTGCAATCATTTAACAGCTTACCAAAATCAATGCTTCGTACCTATGTACCAAATTCGACCACATGAGTAGCTGTTTATGCCTCTACGGAAGCTCAGTAAAGTCAGTGTTATAAACAGCCTACGTACCTAGTAAGTAGTAGCGTAATATAAAGTAGGTTTACCTACCTACTTTAAAATTTTGTGATGATATTTCCGTTGATATTATCTCAAACATTCCTGATGAAATCTTATCTTTTTATATGAAAAACAAAAATACCGAGAAACCCTTTTTGTGCCACTATTAACCGCCTTTTACGTGTCCGTTGTCTAGAATTTAATCTACTTTATATTTATCTTGAAATTCTTAATCATACTGCCAAAATTGATTTCTTAGTAAAGATCAAAAACCATGGGAATTATTCAAACCAAATCAAGTCTGAAATAAAATGCTCTTGATAATGCATAGATAACGCAAAAAAAACAAGTCTTCACAATAGGTGTTTATCCCATAATATTATTGTCATGAATTCTATAATATTTATTATCATCTGATTCAAGTCAAGGTACCTATATCTCGGTTGAGTATAAGGAAAACGCGGTTGATGTGTTTCTAATATTTTTAATTCAAGGATAAACGCATATTCATGTGATCGATCAAGTACGCATCCGTACTTAATTGTATGGATTTGTGTCATTCAAATTGTGCTTAAAATGGTTTTCCAAAAACCACAATTTATTTATTCTAAGGAAATGCTAATAATGACGAAGATATGAAGTTAATGTAATGCAGTTCGAGTAACCATACAGTAACCATACTGTGTAATTCTAATTTCTATGGTTTTTGTTTGATTTTACCAAACTATGTACCTACATCTCTTTCTATTTAATTATAGTAGTGCAAATAAAATGTGTAGGCACATTATATAACATTTCTTCTTCAATCGATTCATTTGTAGTACTCGATACATACAAGTGTTATGTTATATATCTCGTGATTTGTACTGCGGCTGGTGTAGTGATGACCCGATTAGATTACCAGACATTGTGTGTCACTTGTCAACTTTAACGGCTCGTTATATTTAGATTTTTCGACTTCCATGTTGATTGATGAACACATGGGTAATATTTAGGTAACGCACAAATTGGGCCAATTTCCTATAGGTGCTTACACAAACATGTTTTCTGTTTAAACTATTGCCCTCAGAGGTTCTTTGACTTGCTTGAAATTTTAGGCAGACAAGTTGGTTAATAAGCGAAAACATTTTCATATTGCTTTCATAAACCTAAGAGGGACGACGCCTCATCATCCCACTCCGTTACGCCTTTTGCCGCAGCTGTGAAGTTCCCCCTAACTAGGCTTTTCCTTCATTACCAGCAGCACGCGAACGTACCGATGATGCTGATTGAATTAAGGAGAATTGGGTTGTTGTAGTATTGTAGGCGTTACATAGACGGTTGCTAACCTCTGCTCTGACTTTAGGATAACGACCAGGCCCCAATTATCTAGTAGGTATAATAAAAACTTAAGAATCAATCAAAATCATTGATAAATGAGTCATCATAACAAAACTTATGTTGCAATAATTAAACTTCTAATGTAACTATCATTAAAAATATGGTACCTACATTAGCAACATATCCCTGACATTCTCCCATCAAACTTGATCGAAGGTGACACCGTGATCGGTGTAGTTGAATTCTAAAACAGTACTCCTAGAACCGATACTTACTATTACCGTAGTAACTATTATATAATCTGTGCTATTACCCTATTTGTAAAGAAGGGCTTTGGCGGTGAGATCTTATTTATAATGAGGAGAGAGAAAGAGTTACTTGTTTATTAACACGAAACTTTATCACGTGCTAGTTTTAGACGATAGGTGGGATCTATTTCGAGGAAATGTGGTTGCTTGACTCACTTCGTTAGTTTCTACATTTCTGTTGTAATGTGAATAATTGAACACATTGCAAATTGTAGCCAATTGTGTAATCGCGTCAATCAAACTGTTAAAGAAGTTCAAATAGATAACTTGTCATGGTCGGAACTTATGCGCTTATACAGAGTAGATAGTCCCGTTTTTATTATCTTTTACTCTTTTTTTAAATCTTTCAAATTCCACTAGGATATTAGTTCTTGAGTCCCTTCTAATAAGCATTTTTTATTTTCAGCTCTGGTGGGCGCTCTCAGCATGGGAACCACATTCTTTCTATCGCCACTATCTGGCGTACTGACCGGCGTGTTAGGACTTCGCTTGACTGCAATTTTGGGAGGCATCATTTCTTGTACCGCCATGCTTTTGTCTTCTTTCTTTGTCTATAATGTAGGAGTTTTGTATTTCACATACGGATTTATGTTTGGGTTAGGGGCGTCTTTCTCATACACCCCTTCTTTGGCGATTCTTGGCCATTACTTTCGGAAGCGTTTAGCGTTTGTGAACGGAATTGTTTGTGTGGGTAGTTCTATTTTTACTGTCATTATGCCGCCATTCATGGAATATATAATAGAAAACCATGGGCTGGCATGGCTATGCAGGCTCTTAGCTCTTTTAACATCGGGCGCTGCTATATGTGGCTTCATATTCAAACCTTCTCCATCAATGGTGGTTAAAAAAGTAAGAGAAGACGACAGCTGGAAGTCGTTGTTAAAGAGTATTATAAATGTACAGATCTGGAAAAACAAGAAATATAGATTCTGGGCACTTTCTATGCCAATAGCCTTGTTTGGATATTTTGTTCCTTACGTCCATATTAAAAAGTTAATCGAGAGTAATTTTGTTGATGTCAATACTAATTTACCTTTGCAATGTATAGCTTTTACTTCTGGCATGGGAAGATTAATGTTTGGTTTCTTAGGCGATAGACCAGGCATTGATAAAATTTTGTTGCAACAAATATCATTCTATGTAATAGGGACCCTGACTATTATACTGCCTTTCGTTACTAACTTTGGCTTATTGATTGCGATTGCTCTAGGTATGGGAATTTTTGATGGCGCGTTTATCGCGTTAATGGGGCCCATTGCATTTGGGTTGTGTGGTGGCGCAAACGCGGCGCAGGCCATCGGTTGTATGTTAGGTCTTGCTGCCCTCCCGTTGTCCGTAGGTCCACCTGTGGCTGGATACCTTTACAGCCTCAACGACTCATACGTTTTGCCTTTCGTCCTTGCTGGCATATCTCCGTTGATCGGCTCGACTCTTATGTTTGCAATTCGTTTCATAAAAACTCCTTCGAATGATGACACTAATCGCCCAGCTTCAAGTGGCGTTGGTAAGTTTTTATAATTATTTTTAAGTAATATTTAAAGTGAGAAATTAAGATACAAACCCCCTTACTTATAAAAATCTCTAATCACCTTCTAAGCAACATTTTATTTTTTCCAGATTAAATGTTAGTTAAGACATTAAGCAACGTTTATAAGTAAGAATTTTCTTAAACAGCCCTTAAGTATTACTTATTATTTAATTCACGTTTATAAGTACGGCTGTAAGTAAACTATTCATTGTAATGTTATTCATGCCTTTGATATAAGATTTTTAGTTTAGATTTTTATTTTAGTTAAACATAAATATGACTGTGGCAACTTAACAGTAACATGTTATATTTCTTTACATTACAGATAAGCCTGGCCTGTTACTTAGAAATGGAGCTGCAAATCAGCAGACAAATTTATAACAAACTTCCAAGTTTTACTGAAGTGCGATTTAAACGAAATTCTATGTTTTAATAGTATAGTCGAACATCCAGTTAAGAAGCGGATTACAAATATTAGAAGTGAGTAAGCCATAAAATCCATTTGGTATATAATATCAGATGTATACTGTGTATCATAGTGATGAATCAATTGCAAGAATTTATTCATCATATTTTCGTCAATTTTACACACCAAACTAAAAATTGCCTTATTGACCATTAAGTTTTAGCGTAGAGTTAAAAAAAGCGCACAGCGAGCATTTCCAGACATATAAATCAATAGGTACTAGCTGTTGAAATTTATCGATGATAGACTTTAAATATTTTAAGTTAAGATTTATAAATTATTTGGTAGCAATAAGTTTTAGGGCCGACAAGTTTTTACATAAAATGCATTTAAAATACATAAATTGCATAATACATACTATGTACGTGTTAGATGGTTACCGTTGGAAGTTCCTAGTTTAGTTTTAAAATGTCTAAGTGTTTTTTATGATTGGTTAACTATATTATTGTTAGCTAGGAGCACAAAATTGAAAACGCCGACGGAAGCATTGAATACATTCTTTTAATTCGTTGGATACGCCTTCATATATATAGACAATAGTAACATAGTTTCTAATTTGGTGATATCTCTCCAATTAATAATCTTGTGCTTTCAACAATATATTTTCATTAAAATTTGTAATAGTCTTCATAAGTACATTTGTTGACACATACCTAAATAAAATTAGTTTTTTTATGTCGTATGTTATAACATGTTGGTACATTTGTGTAATGATATAATTTATAATGAAATGTGATACCAGACGCTTATAAAACAATAGTGTCAATCTATTATATGTATCGGAGAGACGTTGTATAAAATCGCTGAAACAATGCCTATTGCTCAAGTACTTCGCTTGCCTTCATGGAAATGATGCTCGAACATAATACAGTTTTAAACTGTATTTGTAGGTGCCTATTTAGAATGAAATCTTAAAAAGCTTTATAGTTTCCGTCAAATACTGCTTTTGAAGTCACTAGTAGCCAACTTCGGACAAGAAGAGCTACTTGACGAGAACATTAGAAAAAAAAATGTTTGGCGCTAAAGTCTCAAGTTGTAATTTCTCCAATGAAAACAGAATCGTATGAATATTAGATAAATTGTATTGAAAATTTATCTGAAAAAAAAAACAGTAAAAGAATCACGTGTGTAATCTGAATCTCGATAAAGTAACAACATTAGTTACGTTAACCGGAATGTATTGACGTAGTAAATGCCAATGTAGGTATTGAAATTTGACGAGCAGTTGCATCAGAACTTGAATTCTAGACTTACTGTTGACACAATTTGATAGTATCAATTAATAGAAAATATTTTTTTGTAAAAAGATAGTAGGTAATAGAATGTGCAATAGCTAGTGAAATAACGAATTACTTTATCTCATTATATTTTATAAAAAAAAAAAAAAACCATTTGTCTGGTTGCTAGTTCTGATTCATGTTTATAAAGACCTACCGAGCTAGTTGTGCAGTTTGCCAAAATAGCAACTAAACTTATTTTATCCCTCAGTATTTAATGGGGAAATTCAATCACCTATAAATTGAAATCAAAACTATCAGGCATCAGTGGGTCTTTGAAAACTACGAATAGGAAATATATTCAGCCGCTTATAGTCTACGAATTGTAGTCATATAGAAGTCAGCCAGTTTCAAAAATAGCTGAACAAATCGAAATTTTCAAAACTACTTAACATCGTGTCGTCGATAACTTACCTACCAGAATTCAGAATTCATATATTTTTGTGAAGTTTAGGATGTTAAGTCAATTTTAGCGTGTATTGTAAAGAAAATATGACCCTTTACGTTGTTGGGCACTTTTGAAAATACTGATTTGTTCAACTACTTTTTACGCTGACCTTACCTACCTAGTTAGAAGTTTTTTATAATATTGAAATAATTGTGGAATTTGATGTCAGGCTTCTTATTTATGTATCTCTTTATTTAATAGTATTAGTAGTTAAATGTTTTGTTTGACTGTTCTAATAATTATAATTTATGATAAGGAATGGCGTGTCAGACGATGTAGTACCTACTGACTTAAAAGCATGTATATTATATATCGTCATACAAAAGCTGTGATATAAAATTCATAATCATTGTTAATGTTTATAGATTTCTAATCTTAGAATAATATTTATAAAGAAAATGACGAGTGCGAAATTTTCACTTATAGTTAGTTAATCTTTCATAATATTTTATTAAATATTCAAAGTGAATAACTAAGGTGCAAATTAGTTGGTAATACGAAAATTATTTTAAATATAATGCATTCTTTATAACTACCTAAATACCAAATGTAATCAAATATACCTACTTATTTATTGAATCCTATCATACCAAAGTTAAATTAATGTATTTTCTGAATGTATAGCGGTATTTAGATGTACCTCTGAATACCCACATGACAGCTTATGTATAATGAAATCTTTCTAAAAAAAACTTCACTTAATAACTCTCAAAATCAATTCTCTAAATTATTAGGTTGGTTTGAATGGATATCGAGTGTATTTGTTAATTAATTAAATTAAATTATTTAATTGGGGACAGGAGCCGTTAATTCAAGCGTTACAGGGTAAATAGAATAGTTATCAGTAAGTATAAAGACAAATTTCTTAACCTATAATCTCCATTTATCAAATCTGTTTATTTTGAGGGTAAAGTAAGCAAATTTTAGCATATATTTAATTCTAATAGTGACTCAAACCATCTCTTCAAAGAGTTTAAAATCCATCTCCATTTTTATGATTGAAACTGTTGCTACATATATGTACCTAAAAATAGTTCACACAGGTACTTTCTAGATATTTAGAGGTAAGTTTGTTATTTGAAATGCGAACATTGATATTTTTTTGGAGTTTCGTGTTCATGTGCATTTGGTTCTCTGATCGTTTACTGCCTCCAAATATCTCGGAATAAGTTACGATGTCCTCCATATTTTTATTTATTACTACATGTTATTTCTCCATTTAAACTTTTGTAAAATAATCTAAAGCATATTCGTGTTCCTACCTCGATTTAAGATATTTTTACTTAATTAATTATTTAGAACATTATTATCTATATAATTTTACATAATGTTATGCATTTCTAATGTTTAATTTAGTGTTATTGTGTGTTTCTATTTACCCGCATGGTCTGTGAACATTTGAAATCATGGAGGCACCTACATACTGTCATATACTTATTATCAACCTGTTGAGTTCTTCTGCTTAAACCTAATAAACGGTTGTTTTTCTCAATAGATTTATATATCTATAACTTTTCATTAGACGAGTACCTACCTATAGCATAAAGATCGATGACAAAAACAATATAGTATTTCAAATGTTCACCGACAATTATTTATAAAGGAGTATATTTCACCTTGTGCAAATGTTGATGGATGCATCAAAGAGGATTTTATCTCAATAATTTGAGTTGCAATGTACGTATTTTATTTTGTTCAAGTACCTATCTATATTATTTGACAATTGTTTTAAGACATGACCTAACCTACTACAGTGTAGTTGGAAAATAAAATAAAATTTTAAACCATTTTCAGCGTACCTATTTTTTTATCGAATGTTTTCTTTTTTGTTGTGAAACAGAATACAAAATTGTTAGTAAATAAAACAGTTTGTCAACTTTAGTAGTAGTTAACTTTTAAACTTTTTCATCCAATTAAATGTAAGGTACCTACCATTTCGTAACAAATGGTTTGTTGTTAATCTCGTCCCGCGGTACACGAGCCTTCTAAAGAACCCGTGCCTATGTAATGTACCCCTACATGTTAAATGAAATGACGCAATGCCCGTCTATGTTAATTGTACGAAAATTTCTTTCATAATTACGCTATTGTTTGGCATTTTCACGAAATGTTTAACTTATTAAAGTTCGGCATCAGTTTATGTAGGTAGGTACCTCTCGGTATTAGTTAAAATAAATAGGTAACTACTTAATTAAGTATTCGCATAACAAACGAATTGAATGCAAAACCTTTTTTATTTAATGTTTTACTTACTTTGCATTTTATTTTTTCGCGATAAATAACTTGTGTCAACGACTTACCATTTTTTTATTTAAACACAAGAATAAAACAATGCATAATGTTTGCGTACATTACCTAGTTTTAGCTTATATTTGGATAAATCTTTCTAGAACACTTTCGACGGACATAATTGATAAAGATTCTCCAATATTTCACACAACCTATTTGCCGTGCGGGCACTATTTCCTCAGGTGGGCTGGGGCTCGATGGGAGGGTACCAAAGGAATGCAACGTCATTTCGACTTCCTCTAATGACGGCGAACTAGTTTTCTGTGTAACCCAACGAAGAGGTTTTGATAACCTGTGAAGTCATATTATTTAAATATTTCAGCATTACAGTCGTGCCAGTACTAAGATAGCGCTTTTGCGCTTTACTCATGTATGCTGTCTAATACTATTGCAGGCTTCACAACATTAGGACGTACAACGTTCAGACAGACCGGCTCGGAGAGGAGAGCAAATTCTTAACACGTTGAAAATTGAGTAGGTACTTAGTATTTGAAGTAAGGTTTATTTTTGCATGCGCACTGCTTTTGTCATTAAGAATGCTAGAATGCTGCGCGTCTTGCTGACGTTTGGTTCCAGTTGCATCTCACGCAGCCGATCGGAGCCGACTCCGGTCCGTGTGAAACGATGAATGCGCGCCGATGCTCTCCGAGCCGGTCTATCTGAACGGACCCTAAGTTTACAAGTACCTAGTCCTGTACAACAAGCATATTTAAATATGAGTACCTACATAAGTGTCTATATTGCTAGTAGCTTATTTTACTTCTCAAATATTCTGAAATCATAAATATCTTACTCTGAAAAATAATCCATATCCGTCATGAGATCGGGTAGTTCTCTTCGATCAACATCAGGGTACATCAGACATAATACAGCCATGATCAATGTGGCACAAAGTACTATCGCCACCAAGGTGATGTCATTCATGGGGTGGAATAGAAACGGGAGATAGCTGATGATGGAGCCAAGCTGACCAGTGGCGTGGCAGCAGCCGACGACAGTCGCTCGTATGTTGATAGCGAAAAGTCGAGGCGTCATGTTGAGAATCAACGCATGTGCGACAAGCCCTGACCCTAGGGCAATCGTTGATAGCATCCAGTGTATCGTTCCCTGAAAGGTGGTAAATAGACAATTTAAATCTGGATTACATTACATTAAGTGAGTAGGTAGGTTTGCAACCAGAAGATCATTACCTATCTACTTCGGATACCTATGTAGATCTGACTATATGACCGACATACATACCCATCCATCTTACTGTTTTTCTTAGAACCTAGCGTTAACTGTTCTAGATGTAACAAGAGGTAGGTAGGTTGTTAACAAGTCTTAAGTTTCGCAGTACAAGTGTTTAGGTCAGCCCAATTTAAGCCCAGCATAGATAGACTAGTCAACCGCTAATAATGACAATGGTGGTCCCTGCGCGTGATATCTCTCCGGTGTAGGAATTGTGAGTAGGTACGCCTGTGTCTGCGCAAATGCTTGTGCACTATAATAAGTCCTGCGCAGTTGGCTAATCTCCTTATTTGAGAACAGCCGCCGTAGCCGATAATCGGCTAGGAGGACAATGGACATCATCAATAATGACAAACCTTGAAGATCAATATAACACCAGCAGTAGAAACGCCTGTTATCACGACATGGACTAAGAGCAAGTATCGTAACGTCAACTTTGCGGATGAACATTTTGTCAGGCACCCGAATACGCCGACGGAGCAAAACACTTTCAGTAGTAAGTCATTTATATCTTGTTCGCTATATACTCGGACGTATAGAGAACTCCATACAAAATTGTAAAGTATCCAAAACGATGTGGATACCAGAAATATGACCCTTATATTGTACTTCGACAGCATTCCGATGCAAGTCGTTGTCTCTTCCAGCGAATGGTAGGCCTGAAACGAGAAGTCGATCTGTAATATACATACCTGCCGATTCTTTTTCGTAACATCCGAATCTGAAACTTATGGCTAAGTATAAACTTACAGACGTACTCTGTGGTTAACAGGCCTTATCTTGAAATCTTGACATACTTTTATGTTGTTGATCTTTGCAGCTTTTATTAGAATTTCTTCAGCGGCACGTAGTTTACGGTTATACAATAGCCATTGAGGTGATTCTGGGATCCACCTGAAAAGTGTGATATTCGTTTCAATGAAAAAAAAATTGGCAATGCGTGCTTTAGTCAAATGAAGCTAGCCAAATTCTTTTGGAAAAGACCTCGAAATTCGAAACTACCCACAGTCTAAAGCTTAAGGAGATCATACTTTATTTTTAGCTCTATAATGAAATGAATGTAATAGACGTACATATTTACCAGATGATTAATTACCAAGTATATATAAACATCATGGAGTTTGTGAAGGCAATATTTTTTTTATTTCTCTATCTACACAAGTAGGTAGAGCATGAAGCACCGTCTTTAGCATTGTAATGCACCAATTACTTCGATATTGAAAGCACATTGAAAAGATATCGAATATTTTGCCGATCGGATCACGATCTTGCCTACATTGAGAACAGTAACCTACCTAGGTAAGTACATAGCACTTATACGTACCTACGTAACTACATACCAACTAAAATGCTAATTGTACCAGTAACTATTTTTGTTCTATAAGGAAAATATAAGAACAAATCTATTAGTTACTACTAGCTATGTTTACCTTAGTAGAACCAAACAAAATATTGCGTAAATGCAAGATATGAAGCTGAATGTTTCCGAGTTGGGTGCACTGTTCGCGAAGGGTACCATGCATGCTATCGCCAGTAGTCTCGGACTCATCACGATGACACACAGCCATGATCGCCAACTGTTGCTTGCTATTTCACATGCTGGAATTAGGGCAATTAAAAGATTAGTGCCAGGGAATTCGTATTGAAATTGTATTGGGTGAGACAGTAAAAAAAACAGTTTGGCTAAATGGCTTTCAGACCTATTTTCAAGGCAAGTCCTTTCTGTGTGTTATAGAAAACTTTCTAGCTTTATCCATCTAAATTGGCTCACAATCGTGAAAAAAGTAGCAAAAAATACAAGTGGGAAAGGGTCTGCAATGAATGAATGGGTTAGCAACTTACTTAGAATCAGCCCCATGTAAAACCCGGCGCTTCCAAATAATGATTTCAAAAACGCAATCAATCGAAACCATCCCTCAGCATCACAGAATGTGATCATCAAACCAAGCGTGAGTTCAGCAATTACATTGAGTATGATAGCAGTTCTTCTGCCGAAACTGAAACAAAATCCTCTATTGTTTTAACTTCTAATAAACGTAAATATTCATGTCAATTCCATTGTGGTGCACTGCATTGTTATTACAATATCATATTTTTGTATGAACATGTAAATCATCTAACTTTTTCGCAATACCTAAGTAGCTGTCTAGACACTTGTTTAGAAAACGAAACATGAAAAGAATAGATATACAAGATTATTTCAGAATAACAAATGCGAACAGAGTTGTTTCTATCATCCAAATCAAATTGCACATAAATTCTTATTCATGACTACGAGTTTCCTCATAAAGCGGCGTGATTATGCACAGACGATAGAGTCGTAGGTAAGATTTCTGAATCCACGTTTTTGGATACCTATATATGATAGAAGAACTCTTCAGAATGTCTCAAGAATATATGCAGATATAATTGTAACGCATTCTGCTGACTCGGTTTCATTGCCTTAAACCTCTACAGTGTTGCAGATTTCAGATAAGCAATAACTTCATTAAAAATCAGTTAGTCTAAGATCGTCGCTAAAACCTGCACATTTACCAGTTACTTAGGTATATCGTAAAGGAAACTATTAATCAGACTCAGTTGTTTTAATGACCCTGTCTGAGCGACTATATCGTGCGGATGTGTAAGTAGCTGCTAAGTAAGTACCTACTTCATATTAGTAACTATCACTCCACGATAGTAGGAATGCGACCGCAGCAACTGCAAGACACGTTGATAAAAATATACTATCTACTTAAAGTACTTTTCATGTCTGGCTAAATGACGAATACTCAAGGGCACTCAATTTTAATTGCTGCTCAAGCAGTCAAGCATCATGCTATTTCTACGATAAATTACTACGACAGAAAGGCGTTTCAGTATGTCGGGGTAGCGTGCTGATTAAATCAAAGATCCTACTGAACTCCGCAGATAAAATCTCTCCTATAGAGGTTCTGCGTTTCCGCGACCCTGGTACACAAAAGGTTTCAGAAGAGACAAAGTTGTATTATACATATTATAGTGAGTAAAAGTTTGACACTTCCTTGAGTCTTTCGGTGGGGCTCCCGGTCAAAAGAGGGATAGGTACTGTATTCGATTGATCATCCTTTAAGAATGTTTGCTCGTGAAAAAATAAAAACATCATTATTTTATTTAGGTAGGTAATATCAAACTACAGAGGTGCGGGTTTTCCTAAATTCAATGTAGGCAACTTAATTCATTCACAATAGGTCGATTATCATTGAAATGAAATATTTATTATTTATACAAGTATAGGTAGGTAAATTATTATCCTCATACGGGTAAAAATTGCGTATAAATGTATTTTGTCCTACTTAATGAATTCTTAAGTTATTCATGATTTGCGGTGTAGAATGTTTACCTCTTACGACAGATTTATTTTAAAACAGTCTCAAAGTGTAACAAAGAGAGAAGAGAAACAATTACTCACTATGGAATACGTAACGTGTTTAAAATTTCTTCATTGGTTCAACTAGTCATGATATTGGTTTACGCAGGTAGGTACATGTGTATGTAGGTGAATTTGAATGAATGCAATGCAAGTAAGGGAACCGGTTACCTGTCTGACACCAGGCCGAATATGATGCATCCAAAAAATATTCCGAACCGGCTTATGATAGCAGTTGATAGCATCTTCAGTTTTTGAGCGCAGAACACGAGCCACTGAAATTATTTTCAATTAAATGTGCTAATTACATAAATCAATTGTAGCTTTCATTTCCCTTTTGGATAGTCGATATAGATTTTCCGTAACTAAATCATCAAAACAATTTACCGTCTTTTTTAGCCAGAAAACCCATAAAAACTTCAAATGCCATTTATTACATCTGTAGAGTTCCGTTCCATTGTTTTGAATAGTTGCGAAGCATAAGCTTGAGTTTACTATTTGATGCTCGTTAGGTAATACACAATAGATTTCTGAAGGTCGAAGAAGGAACATGTCTTCGTATTGATTAAACATCGCGAGCATCATATGCGAAGTTGAAATAAATGTCACGAGCCATTGCCAGGAACCGATTTTTCCCAAGACCTCTGTTGTCACATCTTCATGGATAGTGCCAATTCTGCAACATAAACTTTATCATTACTACCGTATTTTATTTACAAAATAATATTTCAAATTATACGTACACAGACATAGTTATTTTGCTGTCATTACAACCCGAGCTTTATAGATTTTGTTAAGTTTGCTTCAAAAGTAAAATGTGACATTTTCCTAGGTTTGACGGCAAAAATACCGTTATGAAGTTATTCCAATAGTGCGAGCCTTTGGTGCAAGTGGACGGGTGTTAAATAATTCATTGCACTCGTATACTTAGTTCTGCTTAGTTTAGCAATTCAATGCCTAAGTAAAATGATTAACATGTGTGCGGTGTGGCAGGACACTGGTTATTCCCCTTGTTCTTTAGAGAGATTATTCTAAAATTATCCTCGTTAAAACAAGTGGCGCTACCGAGAAACACGAAGGTAAATAAGTAATACTTAGTCGTGAATCGTGATCGTTGCAGCGATAGGACGCAAATCGTTACTTAATATTAACTTATCTAGAATGCGATAAATTAGTAAAGATAAAGCAGCGATTTAATAACAATCATGTCATGTATGATAGGTATTCTTATCAAGTCTTAATAACTAGACACCGCACTTGTGTGATCGGGGGATAGTTCCCACAGTTTGAGTACCTACCTACCTACTCTGATCTGCCGTGCGGCCACTTAATAATCCTGATAGAGTCAAATATCTTTTCAAGGGGCATTGAACAGTGGCCGTCAGTTACGTGTAATATTCCAAGGTCATATTAACATCAAATATTCGCGTAAGTTTGCTGATCTGATAACGGAAGTAACGCGCAAGAAATATATTTGCATTTATAATAATATTTGTGTGTATTATTTTTTATAAACAGTATCGTTTATTGCGTACCTACTATGTGAAGAATAATAATTTATTTCTTTTGTATTTTTCCACTGATTATATTAATGAGAAGATCGAACTTTGAAGTCATTTAATCTAAAGCGAGCTACGAGGATATATAGAGAAATATTATTGGCAAGCATGTGAATATAGCAGGTGTTCTGGAAATAGTATCTAATGTTAATACGTAGAATCTGTATAAACGAGCAACTAAAATGTACTGTTCCATGATTAAGTAAATATAGGTGCATACATAGGTACCTACTAAGAGTACCTACTAAGAGTTATGGTGTTTGTCCCTGATCTAATACTATCGAACAAGTAATTACTACTGTCCCATTTAGGTTCCACTTGTAAAATGTTGAAGTAAGTAGTGAGTGATAGGTGGATAGTATACATTTGATGTCGAAGGTACCATCTGCTAAATGAACCTACAGTCTTAGATGAATTCAGGTGAAATATAAGTATAAATATCTAATAACACTGTTATTTAGACAAAGATACCTAAATCAACCCCACCCCCGTACTAAATTGCACCCAATTTTTATGCTTATTCAATGCTTAAAATATTAAATCCCTATGTTAAAAAAATGCCCGTCATAAGATGAAAAATACGACCATGTGTCAGAATTTCGGAGCCAGCTAAAGTGGCTGACAATTCGGCGGCGTCGAGATGCTCAAATTCTATCTTTTCTCTTCTCTCTTCTTCACAATCCCAACCCTCCAAGCTATCTTCGGGAACATTTCGAGTTCCTTGTTCCTAGAGGCAAACCCTGTGGCAACAATAAAGAATATAATAAAATCTAATGTACCGAATGCAACTACGTCCTTGGGTAAATCAGCTTGAAACTATGGTAATATAAGCAGCCGTATTATCTAACACTTTGTGGTCAGTTAGTATTGAATAGAAGTAAATTATTCACGCTGCCTTGTCTAACATGATGAATAAAACTGCATTAAAACCCAATTGAATGTTAGAACACAAACAATACTTTGTTTTCATTTAGTATATTGCAGCTTATTAACCGACTTCTTTTAAAGATGGACCATAAGTAGACATTATGAAACTGATGCGTAATATTATTTCAAAAGCCAGATATGCCAGCCAGAACTCCATGTTCTCAATAAACTGATCGATGGTTCTGCAATCCCGTCATAAAATCGTAGATTTTTTTACAGCGTTTTCGAGGATCATGAAATAAGCAAAGCTTTATCGGGCTGTTCCGTCTACTCAGAGAAGGGTCGGAAAATTCTTAATTTCTAAATTTCCATTACCTATTTTTGTTTTGGTTCTATCAGGTTTCACTAACAATTTTTCTTTCTTGTGAGGATCATTCACACTTTTCTTACTGATAAAATAGGAACTTTGAATTCAAGCCTGTTAAAATAAATTGAGAACCTCCTCCTTTTTGGGAAGGCGGTTAAAAACCACAGAAACGTTGTAGGTTTTGAATGTAACAAATTAACATATCCTTCAATCAATATGGACATTGTTTGCATTTTTTATATTAATTTTTAATCTGGGGATTTCCTATGAGTCTTGTATGTTCTTTTTGTGAACAGTTTTTGTACGCATCACACTCTATGTGTAGATTAACAACATGTGTTGCATCAATTGAATTACGATAAACAACCCCATGTTATCAATCATATATGCAAGTGCTGATAGTGACGATACTAAACCAGATGACGATAGCAACACTGCTATCATGACTGAAAAGGGAATAGTTTCCGTTTTTTTTCTTATCAGTTCACGCTAATCTTTTTCCTTCCTTTTTTTCGACAAAAACAGATTTTGTCCATAAGACCAGCCAGTGACCTCAGAGTAATAAATAAGATTCGGTAATTCGGTATCTCGAGTGTTGTATCAGTGCAAGAGCCCCCGGAGGCGTTGCGGCGCTGGCAACGAGTACCGAACTGGCAGGTATGGCCAATGCAGATAAGAGGTTAGGTTTTTTTCGCGCGATTGCGGTAACCGACCCGCGGTCGGCGCCACGACGCGACGATTGCCATCCATTCGCTCGTCCGCCGGCACGCACGCCTGGCGTTCGCCTGCACAACTCACGCCGCCGCGCGTTTGACATAACTCTACCATCAATGGTGCTTGTGAATATCGTTACAGAACTTCAACCGTCAAACTCCTGCGCCAGGAAATACAGCCTTCACCATGGACAAGGATCACGCGTTAGAGGAAATGATGGGAAAGCTCGGTGAGTGCTCAAAATCCAGCGTGCTAAAACATATGGATGCTTACAATTCGCAACACTGAAGTTTGGAACCCTTTTAAATTGAGCATTGGTACATTCTTTTTTTGTATGGACAACAGTGCAAGTTACGCTTATTGGCCTCGTTTTGTTGCAACTGGTCAATCTTGTCTCGGCTGAGAAATGTGATCAGTGTTGTAAGCGTAAACCTTCATGTGACTGAGACGTAAGTTTAATAGTTGCCGCGCTTTCCTTTCTAATTGATCACATCCTCAATGTCAGCCTTACGGCCTTTCGTTCCTATGAAAATGGTACTAAATGCGAAATTCCATCGGTATACCCGTTGGTATGTATGGTCTCAGGATGTAACATAAATAGTTCTTGATTTTCTTGTTACATTAAAATCCGGATTTGAAAGACAGTTTCTGTAAGCGCAGCTAATGCCAGCTTTTATGATATGCAATATTTTGATAACCGTGTGTTTGGAGTGTTTGAATTTTGATAAATTCTGTGAGTGAGAGAGTGTTATAATTATTTTATGTGAGAAGTTTTGTTGGTTACCTAATCTATGAAGACCATGGAAAAATGTAATAAATAATTTGTTACGCAAACTAATGAGTTGTATTGCCGACACCCTTTTTGGCACTTGTGAAGTACAATAAGCTTTTCCGTTATTGCAACAAAAATAACGCCACTTGGCAACGCAAACAGTATGCGCATGTAAAACAAGTAAATACCGAGACATGCCGACGCGTTGGAAGTTAAACATTTGAAATTGTAATTAAAGTTTGGAGCTAAGTTCGTTTTATGTCAGGAAGGTTCATAGCGAATTAGGTACCGCAGACTACATAGAGCCGATTATAAAAAACTTCACATTCTCGTACTTTATTTAAATACAAACACGTATTATTGAATTACTGTGATGAAGTGCGTAACGTAAACGTGGGAAATTAAAAATTTCCTCGTCCATGCGTCAAAATTTATTTTGAAAATAAACCTTAAGGCTTTTTGCCATTACTTTATCTTTAACAAAAACCTTGATAAGGTACGTCTTATTTTCAAATCTTGACGATGAAGCTGAAATTTTATACATTTATTAAGTGTTAATTAGGTAGAGGTAACGACTAGCTAGTTAATCTTATAATTGGAAACCTAATTTTATACAGCCGCTCAACCTATTCATTTTAATTCTGACAAAAGCCATAGCATAACATCGCGTGACTCCAGTGACCCTGTGTTCTGTACTGCAGCGTGCTACTGTACTAATTATTCTGATAACCTAAAAAACAACTATTAACAAAAGATAAAAACCATTGCATATCGCCTAAAATTATCACATGTATGTTCCTACATATTATTTGTTAACACAGATATTAAGTGAAATTGTCTATGATTTAACCTTAATCTTTAAGTTTACATTTCTTTATGCCATTATACCTCTACTTAGCGTCATATTTCTCAGCAAGCACGCTATGTATTTACTCATGGTAATTTAGCTAATAAAATAATCGTGTTCGTAATAGCTTTTTAATTACTTCGTAATGAGTTAACAAGATCAATGATCTTTTGATACTTACGTTTATCGAATAAGTTCTTATACATGCGCAAAGTTGTCTGTGGCATTTAACTTTTGTGTTTATAATGAACATAAAATTTCAATAATTCGGTAGAATAAGTAATTCTTCCTGACTTAGAAAATATTTCTAGTTCCATGACGTCTATTGGAAAACCCGTCAGATAATGCGATTTACGGTCATTCGGATCAATATAGAATTTAATGGCATAAGTATGCTAAGGAGAGTTACATTAATATATTCTCAGCGATAAACAACTTGTTATTAAGGATTATATAAATATTATTGTGGTCCTTACTCCTAACACGACCGACACGCGTTATTATTAGCAACGACTGCGTCATATTTACACTACTGCAGTATACTGAGTGCACTGTTTTGACCTGAAATGCTCACACACTTTTCAAATACCATGCCGAAAATTAATTCCATATTCAAAATTATTTCAAAATAGATGAGGCATGTGTAAATTCTTGTTCTATTATCTCACGAGAAACGAGTTTTACCAGATTTTTTTATTATTTATTTTACCGTCTGTCGTCTATGCTAATCCAACGTTTAAAAATAGAGTAGGTGACTGGGTATATGTTGAACTGAACTTAGAACCATCTGTGTTGGAATGAAGATATACTCTTTGGTGTGGAATGATTTCCACTCGTAATTATCTTGACGAACTATCATGTCAGTTGAGTGCTGACACCTGGAAATGTCGACTTGCCTCGATTTATCATCTATGAAAACAATACGGTGGGCGTGCACTAGTGACTGATTACTGCAAAGTAGGTAAACATACTGTAGTGGTGCTTCTACATTACATTACTTTAATATGAACACATTCCATGTTACTATGACTATTACAAGAGATCCCATCAGGCCTCCATCAGACCGTTACATGCAACGGCCCTGATGAATGTTAAAACAAAGGGATTACATTATTTATTTTGAGTATATTACTTCCCTCTCACTTTACCTCGAGTAGTGATAGCATATGCCCTTTATATAAAAAGAGGTTGGCCGGACACTGCACTGCAATATACCACCTCGATAATCACGTTGATGTGTTAGTTATTTCTTGGGAAATCGGAATGTATCGGCGTTGCGAATCGATTATTATTGATCCATGTTTATTTAGAATCGAGAGTTATTACCGGACCTTAGTCTAACATACAGTACTATTTTAGGAACTCGTTACAACATCTATAAAGGAGAGGGAGGTAACGTTGTATGTTCTACAACTATTTATTGTTGCAATGTTATCTATGTAAGTAATTAGATAGTGAAGCCATTACGTAATGGGCTTTTATGTAGTAAACCTTTATCTATAGCATTGTCTGTTCATAAAATCGTGACTTATCAATTTAATTTGATTTCTATATTCGATTACATACTGGGACAATACGTATAGAGATAATATGTTGAATGAGACAAAGACGTGTATTTCCAAGGTAGATTCTGTATCTTCAGCTAATCCGTCCGTCTATGTTTTACAAAAAATATTTTTAAAGACAATAGACGGCGGCCCAAAAGCGTAATGATCTTGAAATGTCAACGGAGACATTATTTGAAGAATGGTGAATGTTTTAAAATAAAGTCTCGCGTCATAGTCTGTGGTCAGCTGATGTAGTGTAGTAGGGATGTAAACACGGCAGCTACTGCGTCGGAAACAACTTGGAGGTGTGTCGGCCTACGTAAACACCAAAGTATCACAAATAATGGGACAGTCCAATTTGAGGCACGCGCCGGCTCTACGGAGGGTACCTCTGTTTGTTTCTTGAAATTCAGGTCATCGTCTTACAATTTCTGGATCTATTTGTAGGTGCACATATTTCAGTTCACTGAAAATTGAATTGTAGGAATGAGAAACCCCATGATATAAAGCTATAGGTAAGCATGTCTTTTGTATGGTACTTCAGTGGATATATGATTGTAATTCTAATCAACCACCCCTGAAAATAGTAAAGTTTCCTTATATATGTACACGGGTAATTTATGTAAACGAAAGCTCTATTGCTTGCCAGCCAGACAAAGATTTTATGGCATAAATAAAAAATAAAAAAAATACATATTTTACTTATATTTGTTCACATAAACGTATGTAGTTGTACGTCTAGTAATTTCATGCAATTAGGCAAAACCGCTTCCTTATTTACAAGTTAAGTGAATTGTCTTCACTGGCCAGGCGTTAATGAATGCACAACACTTTAACATTTAAGTATTCGTTTAAGTTTACAGCTGTAATTACACTGTTGCATGATGAAAGTACTTCGGTCCGTAGGTTTACGAATAATAAAATGCGCTGACCTAGGTGGCCATTTTTACATTTCAGTCAATATAAAATACACATTTATTTTTAAAAGACGAATCATATTGTTTTAAATAGATACTTAGGTACACTTACATTTAAAGCATTTAAGTTTATTTAGTTTCAAAAGACAGAGAAAGAAAGTTCGATATTTCTTTAACTCATAACTGCCTTAATAGTTTCTGAAAATTGATTTGAAGCATTTTCTTCAAATCTAGTTCAGTAACTGTTTCTTCAAAATTATTGATTGAGCGTTTATAATGATTTCCCGCAATAAAAGTCGATTAGCATTCATGATTTTATTGCTTAAATGCGTAACTTTAAATTGCAGTACAAGTTTAACATCAATCAAACTAACTATAAAAACTAAATGCAGCATTACAATAACAATTAACTAACACAGTGAGAGATATCAAAAGTCCAAACTACCGAAAAGTGTGTTACACGTGTTAGGTTAAAGAGATAAAATGAGGAAAATTGATTAATCAATGACTAACAAAATAATAGCTGCTCTTTACTGCATTATCGTGATTTCGGTTTGAGGTATTAAAGGACTCCGTTAAATGATGTAACTAGATAAGCTTTGCGGTAGCTGTTGATAGAAAACTCTCTCTCACTCTCTTTGTTTTCGATCAACGTATTGTGGTTTGTGTACTCATTAATTTTATTGTATTAGGAATCTTCCGTACAGCACAGATATTTTCAAAGCGTTCCGATTTAGCTGTGCTACTTTTTCTACGCGGACAACTTCCATCGGTCTCACGTGAACGTTTGACACGGATGATCTCTGAGCGACAAATTCGAAAATAACTACAATAAATGTTTACAGCCACTAATAATTATTTCACGATCGTCTTAGACGTCAGTTTCTATATTTGATTTATGCTTTTGTGGCTGCCGTTTCTCATACTAAAATGTTATTTGTTTATCAATAAATCAATCGATATTACTCAGAAAGGTTCTTCAAAGACATTGTACAGTTGTATAACCTCCGTTAGAGTGTCATTGTTTTCGTCTATTTGTCAATTAACAATGAAATGACTACGCTTGCCTACTTACTAAAAATATGTTAATACGTAACTAAGTGTTGAATAAATCATTGTGTCTGTCAATTAATACTTGTAATTATTACTTTATGTATTGGTCACCGTTTAACAAATGTATAGTAACAAGGTACTTATAGTCAATAATCACAATTATCTTTGTAAACGCACTTTCATTAGGACGCGTAAAAAATGAGGCCGCTTTTCTAGGTCAGTGACATGTACAAAAACTCTTTCGAGATATGTACCTAAATCAGATCACTAGACTGGACATTTACATAACCACTTACCTATATTTATATGACGATAATAGTACTAAATGTATGTCAGTTAATTTGGTGCACATGAAATTACCACTATCACATATTTCTTTAGTTACCACTCATATAAATTTATTTTAATTTATCAAAATAAAAGTTGGCGCTTATTCTATAACAACTCTGAATGTCAACAAACTTTCACTTTGTTATTAAACGATTTAAGAATTGTAAATTCTATTTATAAGCGAATTTACTCTGAAAATGCAGACAGAAGAAAAACCTGAAGTAAATGACCTTCTGTATATGTTTTGTGCGTGTCGTTTATTTTCGTCGCATGTCGAAATAACCGAATTATTATATGCCCCGAGTTCAGTGGAATGTTAAATTCATAGTCATCATAAAGCAACAATAATATGAGTTCAAGAAAGTACCAAGTAGGTTAACATATATATATGTGAACTATATTTGAACTGCGTGTGTCTTTGCTGGAACGGTTTAAAACAGCGTAAACGGTGTTCCGCCGGTGACCTCCAATTTGCAATTTACTGTCTGCATGTGGTTAAGCTTCAGCTAATTACACCAATTCTAAGAATGTATATTGAGATGATGTGTAGGTGGTACCTGAGTAACGAGACGTCGTGAGCGACTTTCACAAAGATCTATTCTTGAAATTTGACACGTACGCCTTATACAGCAGAGTAAACGTTAGGTATATGTAGGTCTCATTAGGAGATAAAATTTATTGTTTACTATTAGCAGAATTAATGATCGAGAGGTTAACTTTGAATGGAAATATTTTATATTTAAATCGTGATAAAACCTTTATTGAGGTTCATGTTATCGGTCGCAGCAGTGTTATCGAGGTCTGCATCTGTGTCAATAGTCAATACGTGTTGCGTGACGTTCCGATCTTACACTCGTGGTACCTACATGAAACCTACGTAGAATAGACTGTAGTGTACAATGTCATAATACTGTTATTGTTTCTAGTACTGTTTGCTATCGGCCACTGAATCCTGCGTCGTGACACGTAATTTTCCATACCGTCAACACTCAATCGAGATGGTATTGTCTTGCTATTATAAGGTTCGGAAATTAAGATCGCATATCTAATTTTATGATAGGAACTAAAGAGTATTGGCCTTTTAGTGGCCACGTACTCTTTAGCCTTGAGTGACCATGTGGGTTGGTAGTAACCTCTGTTGATTTTAACATACATTAGTTACTATCGGTTTAAAATTACTTTAACAAGCTAACGCCGATTTTAAACTGTTTGGAGCCCAATTAACTAATGAACGTACAGATTAAAGTTACATTTTAAAATGTATTTAGGAACTGGCGTATACAAAGTTATACATTTCATTAGAGAGTAAATCTATTTTAAGCTTTTGATGACCAGTGCAAGCTTCGTTTAGACTGATAACTCGGCGTATGCAGCTGCACAGATTGCAAAGTGCAGACAGTAGAATTATAAATATTCGTTTTGTAAGGCATTCCTTACATGATGTACGTTTCAAAAGCAACCATGTCATTTATTTGTAAAATAAGGTACCGTTTTACGTCTATCGTGGCATTGGAAATGTTAACTGGAAAGTTGTTAAATGCCATTGAGTCTGACGACCAATCTTAAACATCTTTACCTTAATACATTAAACATGTGTACAGAATGTCGCTATCATTCAAGATAATAAATTATAACGTATCTTGCTTTCTACAATTATGTGGTAGGTGCGATGTGGTAGGTTATCTTATCGTAGAAAATTGCCTAATGTGTAGTTTAACATAAATATTTCATGTAAAAATAGATGTGTCGCTTATGAATGATGATATGGGTACAAAATGTTCATTGGTGCAGTTGATAAGCATCTACCGCGTGCTTTTCAATGTTAAAGGACTCTAAATAACTATCCGATTGGCTGGTGCCTAATTGCAACTTGGCATCTCAGATTTATGTAAGGGTCAAAAACCGTAGATACGGCTGTCTGCAGACACTGTACGTTCGAGTAGGTGCAATTTAATGGCGCAGAGCAAAGCTGTAAAGGTGTTAAGGATTGAGTGTCACTTCAACATCGGTATATGTGTGGATAATTATAAACTTAAGCGATAAGATGCGCGGGGCGTGAGGCGGACAGATCGAGTACAGCGCGGAGGGTCACAGGGTTATCGCTCGTCGCCGATAGCGTCCACAGAGCATTGTATACAATGACCCTACTAATGATCGCATTATTTAAAAATGTTACATGTACCTCCGCACTTCAAGCGCTATTTTCTCAACGACTTTACATTTGACGTCAACTCATATTCATAGTTTCATTAGTTTTGTACCGCCCGTGTTGCTAATTTCTGCTCATCTACGCGTCTGTACAAATTACGCAATTCCTTTGTTCATTTGTCTCAAGTATGCAGTCTATTCCTGAGATTAGGAACTGATAAGAAAAAGTTTACTTACATCTTAACCATATCTATATAATCTACCTGTGTTAATTAAACTGTGTAATTAATTGCATAAATTCAAAGACGTTGACTTGTAAAAATGTCGAAAGAAACATAAAATCGAGGTGAGATAACGTGTTACTATACAATTATCGCACACTCGTAATAAGCACTTGTTTTATCAGAAAATCAATGATCTGGTTTACCTTGGTAACTGTATGATTATTCTTTTTTGAAAATTCCGTAGTACAAAACAGGTGTGATTGCATACACCCACGGTACATAGGTAGATATTTCTGCTTACAGGTAGGAACCGGTATGGCCGTAGATATTAATTGCGTTACTTATATCCGACCATAATTGTATCATGCAGGGCTATATTTAGTCCTCGCCTCGATACGGTCTCTGCAATTCGCAGTTTGCTGTTAAAATCTTGTTAAAACGTCAACTCAATACTTTAAACTGAGATTTAAAACACGGCGGTTACGTAAACTTGACTTCGTAGGACATACCTAATACTTATTTAAATACAATGCGTAAAACAATATGACCTTTGAATGTGAGTATTAAAATCGTAATAAATATTAGGTTCAAGGCGAACCAATAATAAATTTAACGATACAATTTTATAAGCTTCACTACGTGCTGTATACGTGCCTATATAAGGTGGTACTAGGCTACCTGTACTTGCAATAAAATTAAAAGATATGCAAATACTTATGGAAACACCTATTTAATCAGTGTTGTTGGTCCTATCTCTAAACATAGATCACAGGCATATCTATTAATTACTTTATAGGTAACCTATGCCTTATGTACAAACAAACATTAATCACTTCGAATAATCATAAATTAATTATTTAATTAATTCTGTTTAATGTTAACAATAATAACGTTGGTACCTTCAGTATAATACATAGATATATTGTTTATTAATTACTTCATTTGTACATAATGTCGAAACCTTGGTTTTTCTTTGCGACATAATGTAAAAACTTGTTTGTATTGAATTCGAACATAATGCTGTGCTGGAGTCCTATGTCGAGTGTACCTAATCATGATTGTACATAATAAAATTATACAATTTTAGTAATTTCGAAAAGAAGAATTTTCTTTTTGAGACTCCTAGAATTGTTTTCTAGCTTTCTATATTACAGTAAGTAGATGAATGTACCTAGAGAATCTTTACGATACGATATGTGAATGGAATATGATACAACCAATAGCCGCTCTACCTACATTCAAGCCACTTTCCCATGATTGTGTGACTATCCTATCTTATCTTTAATATTTTCTTAACCTAAATAACTGCTAGGTATCGAACAGAAATATTCTTCACGATACATTATTACCATGAAACTTTCAGTCCTATGTTTGATGTGAGAATTTTGGTGTTTTCAGGTGACTTCGGGCGATACCAATGTTTCCAGTTCATCCTTCATATCCTGGCGGCCATGACGGCTGGCATGCACATGCTGTCTCTAGTCACAGTCGCTGCGGTACCCGAACACAGGTCAGTTGGTTAACATCGACCCACAACTCATATGTCCGACCCATGTCGGCTGCTACCCAGAGGCATTTCATGACTGATCATTTGTTACTGTTGACATCGCTGATGTTGACTTATGCAAAATGCGAGACAAAACAAATTGTTATGTACATAGTTGTCACATCTTGCATATGTCAACACGGTCAGTCACTGCGAATCAATTATGTCCCACAATTATGTGCCGTCAAAAATACGGACGCTTGGTTAACAGCGGTAAACAGGAACACAATGGATACTTCCAGCATGTGCATGGACGGATAGTAGAATTCACAAAGATGTAAATTTTTTGGGTATTACGTAAAAGGCTGTTCAATTCCTTCTATACACGGTGGTTCCGGGAAAATGCAAGTGTAGTGTATGTCCTATTCTATTATTTCTTTATAAATTTTCTCGAAATTATATTGGTGCGTATGGTATGGGTCTTATAACATTATTTGCTTTTGGTTACGCAGCGTGTAAGTTTTGGCTTGATGAGGAAGGAGGTGGGTACTCGGGTCGGCTTTGGTGTTCGTTATTATATCTACAAAATGAGAGTGATTCTATCGGTGCCGTTATACTTTATACTTATGTTGGTATATTGAACGTAAGTAAATACTTTTGTAACGTTTGTTTGTCTCTTGGGCTAAGGTTTGCTATGTCTTACGCTTTATTGGTTATGTGTTTATTCCCAAAACATAATTTCTGTTACCATCAATTCATTTATTAACAAATAACATATAAACTTCGGTTTCAAGTGAAATATAATTCGTATTAAAGGAAAAGTTTCAAACTTACGTACCCGTGCATTTTCGCCACTTTCACAAAGGATTGTTTATATGTATATTTGTTTATATATGTATATGTAAGGACTGTTTATACATATAGCACGTAGTATAAAATATGTATGTCATTCTACATATATAGCGATAGCGCATAAAATATGCTGTTATAAAATGTGACTATCGATCGATACTTGGAAATCATGGTCATGAAAATGGAATTTTCAATGTCAACATAGATGACATTATAATTTTAATTTATCAACATGTTACCTTTAAAATATCAACAATGTTTAACGATCCTATTGAATGCACATTTCATACAAATGTAGATATTATACTCACACGCACGACATTATGTACATAGGTGCGAAAAATATAGGAAAGTATGTGATAAACATGGCATATTATTAAATTTCAGTACACTTGATTGAGTTATAATGTAGAGTAACTGGTGCTTGATTGCTGAATTAGTCGTAACACACGGCTTTATTAGTACTATAGATAAAAACTGCACTATCTCATACACTTAAACAAGTTTAACAGCATTATTAGAATGGAATGAAGTAGTAAACCTGCCACTAACCTAATGCACCGCGCACGCTCGGCACGAAAATGTAACTAAAATAATGTGAGAACAATAAAAGCACATTTTTCAATTTTCAGATGTTACCTGCAAGGAATAGACAGTGCAAACCATACGGAGCCGTTTAACTCGACGCTGGTGCACGCCGCCATCCCCCTAAACGAGCACGGCAAGCTAGACTCTTGCCGAATGTATGGCGATAACAAGACCATAGTAGAGTGCCAGTCCTGGGTGTACGATACCCAATATTACACTTCTTCGAGAGGTATCGAATGGGATTTCGTTTGCAGCCGGCGCTGGATGGGAGCCTCTGCCCAAACCGCATACATGTTTGGCGTTGTGGCTGGTTCGCTTATATTCGGAAGAATGTCTGACAAGTTTGGAAGAAAAACTGCCTTCCTCTGGTCTGGAGTCCTACAACTGCTATTAGGCACATCAGTGGCCTTTGCTTCAGATTTCTATACATTTGTAGGCCTTCGATTCCTTTACGGAATCTTTGGATCAGGTTCATATATAGCTGGGTTTGTATTGACCATGGAAATAGTCGGCCCCAGCAAGCGTACCATATGCGGTGTCACGTTTCAAATTATGTTTGCCATCGGCATAATGCTGTTAGCCGCTTGGGGATACTTGATAGATAACAGATTCTATTTACAAATAGTATATGCTTTACACGCAGCAATATTGCTTCCTCATTGGCTATTAATGGACGAATCCCCGAGGTGGCTCTGGGCTCAAGGTCGGGCTCGAGAATCTGTCGCTATCATAGAAAAGGCTCTGAAGATTAACGGAGTGACCGACCCAGTAGATACTCCCGCATTAGTATCACACTGCAAAGCTACTTGTGCCAAATATACCGACGAACATTCAGCAGGAACAACGGACTTATTCAAAACACCGAGGATGTTAAAGAAGACTTTAATTATTTGCGGTTGCTGGTTTGTCAATTCAGTCGTGTACTATGGTCTGTCGCTCAATACAGGGAAGCTAAACGGGAATCCCTATTTCCTGATGTTCTTGATGGGTGTCGTGGAGTTGCCCAGCTATGTACTTATTGTATACTTTTTGGACCGCGTCGGACACAGAGCACTCATCAGCACAATGATGTTGTTAGGAGGAATAGCTTGTCTAGTCATTGTAGCTTTACCTCATGGCTCAACGTCGACCACAGGTATTGTCATGGTAGGAAAACTATTTATATCGGGCTCCTATTCTATTATTTACAAGTATTCGGCTGAACTTTTCCCGACAGTAGTCCGTAGTTCAGGAGTAGGTTTGGGCAGTATGTGCGCCAGTGTGTCTGGAGCTTTGACGCCTCTTATCAATTTGCTGGACACACTGAACCCTAAAATACCCACAATTCTTTTTGGATTTTTGGCACTGCTGTCAGGATTCTCCACTTACTTCCTACCTGAAACAATTGGTAGAAACTTACCTCAATCATTGGAAGATGGAGAGAAGTTTGGTGTTGGTGACACTTGCTTCACAAACTGCAGTGGTCGGCGGATGAGCACCGACACAGTCGACCTGCCAGAAACCATGGTACCGTTGGAAGTTATGGAAAAGAAACCGTAGAGTCGTCATAAATCGTGTGGTCAGTAGGTAAAGCTATGTCTCGAAAATGAAGCTAAGCCGTAGAATAAGTAAAGTAAGTTAAGCGGCTATTTTAGTAATTTCTCACGCTTCTTAATAGACTCATACGTAAAGCTTGCATTTTATGAACTTTGTTCACTGTTTTCATACTTTCTCTACATTACTAGATACAACACTAAAAGAGCTTCTTTTTACAATGAAGTTTTCTTCTTTTAAATAACTGTAACTTTTTTGCAAAGAATTTAGTTTGTAAGTTTTTATTTACGTAAATAGACTAATGTTATATTTAAATTGTCTAGTCAAGAGTTAATGACGAGCAAGTTGTGTTCATGAGAACGGTTTTGCTTAAGACTGGATGATTCTAATAATATGTTATTTAAATGCAGATTTATCTGATTGGAAAATGGCATATTTTATATTTTAAAGATAAAGTACAATCAAATGTACACCAGTAGACTATAAAACAAAGTACAATACTGTAAGTAATGTACTGTTGATATCTAAGAGTTGTTCAATCAAGCAATTGATTTGTCTCAAAGACAAAAAGTATTGATTAAGTAAAAAGCGAGACCATGGAACCCATTTCTTATTATCACGTTAAATCAGACATTGGTTGCATATCTATAGGCATTCTTTTACAACAGGAGCTGTCTGTGCGTCACAACAGATTTTTATACATCGAAGTGCCTTTTAAGTTTTACATTCACTTTATGGCACTATATTATGGGTTTCTTACAGCAATCGTCTTAACGTGATAATAAGGATTGTGAAAATGTTAGCTTAGCTGCTGGCAGCAAATTATTAAGCAGGGAGTTATAGTATTTTTGATATTATATACTGACACATATTAAGAGACTACTTGGACTTCATTTTCTGGAAACACTACAATATTAAGAATGTCCATGAGGCGAAGGATAATATAATGAATTTTGACCTTGAAAATAAAATTATCACATAAATGTGATAGATTCCGAGTTCCGTGTTTACGTATCTAGTCATTGTGGCTAATACATAATTTATAGGTAGTTTATGTCAAAGGGTAATAATAAAAACGTAAAGACTACTTTTCAATGCTGTAAAGTAGCTCTCAAGATGATCACATAGGTAATATTTGGAAGAGCCATTCAAAAAGGTATTTAAATAGGTATTCCTCAAAGTGAATCCATCATTTCTAAATTGACATGGCAAATACATATGTGATTTAATTATGATTAAGTGTCTGGTGGAATTTAAATCAAAATTAATTTATTATTACCCATCTAATTCCATCTAAGTACATGTTCAATAACGAGAAATAAATTCTTTAAGCTCAATACAACACTGCCAGTTGGTGCTCGTAACATTTTTATAACTAGTTAAGCTATAGTTTTGTAGGCAAAAAAAGACGTAATTAATTTATTTTTAGGAAAATAACTACTTAAGGGTATTTTATAGCATTTAGACATTAACACGCATAGTCAATTTGTAAGGCTAAATTAATTAATTAAGCATTTCACGTAACAAAAATACGGGAGGCATGTCCAAGGTATGTTAGCATAGGCTGATAACAGATTATCAGTATAATTTGATCGGTAGATTTAGTCTGACCCTATAATGTATGTAACTAAGCTTTTCATTTCCACAGTTTTAGGGATCCAAGTTGACAGATCATTAAATTCGAATCATCTGATGGATGAGGGATCATTTAATTGACCTTCTAATTCTTGCAACTTATTCGTCCATTATTTAATACACAGTTTTACAGGTTTCTATAATATTACTTGCCTCCAACAAGACTGAAAGAGGAAAACATCAGGTACTTACTTTAAGTTCCCTATTTTTTAAACGAAACGTAAAAACAATTGCCACAGCAATAAGTAGCCACAACTCTATGTGGAGAAATCCGCTGAAATGATACGTAATACCTATTTAATATTCTAGACTTTTACAAGACCTGTTGTTAATTTTCCCACGTCTGAATTCAATATTTTTACTTCATTGCCGTTCCGAGAAATCCAATAATTAGGTATATGCACAAGGACTAAATGGTCATAGGTAGTTAACTAGCTTATGTGTAGGTATGGTGTTTAAACCAAAAAACCTTTAGTAGAAAGAAGCTAGAGTACAATTTTGTTTTAATTTTTATCTATGTACCCAAATACTGAGCGAATAATTATAGTGTTATTACGAGAAAATAAACAGACGTTCGATAGGCGTTTATTGAGAAAAATCGATTACAACGTGTTCATTATCACGTGTCAGACGTCTGGTATTTTTATTGTAATAACACCGTTATTTTTGAACCACCCATGTCCTTAAAATCTTAAAATCTGTCTGTTGTAAAACTTATATTATCTACTGCCGTAACCAAGGAATAACTGTCAATAGAACAAAACCTATCCTATCTACGTAGGGCAATATTTTTTAAATCTGTATTTTTTCTAATTTAGGCATCCAGAAGACTTTCATAGCCGGGTTTACAGGTGTCTTCTAAAACAATAGAAGACAAACTAGAAATAATGTAAGTAAGGTAATGTATCCCAGTCATTTTAGATTTAAGACTCCGTTAAGATAAGCTATTTTTGGGATAATTCTTTTAACTACACTAAACTTGCCAAATTCATGGCCTCTTTTTAAATTTTTTTACCTTTTTTTCTATTTTTTTAATATTCTATCGACGAATTTATGTTTGTATCAAAATATTTACTAATCAAGACTATGTCAAATGTAGGATAAGTATCAAATACATGGTGTACACGAATTTAATAAACATTTTTTACGAGAGTTGTGTTTTATTGCTACGAAATATTCGCAAGGCGTCGCATTTTTCGTGCTACGAATTGGCTACGGCGCGGGCGACGCGAGATGGTAAGTTAGCTACGCGATAAGATGTAGTAAAACATTTATGTATGATTATGTTGCTAGAGTCTAGGTAGTCTTAAATAGTTTCATATCGAAATACCAAAGCATTTTTAGTTAGTGAATTCCTTAAGAAATCAGTAGGTCAATATCATACCAAGAAAGGAAAGCAAAAAGGAAGGAATCGAATACTTAAATGCTTTTTACTTTTTGATGTTTTCACGCAAAAAATGATTTCAGAACTGGGTAGGTACTTAGGTACGTTATATGGATCTTTAAAGTTCAATAAGATTAAATAGGTACCTACCTACTTAATCGAATATTTCGGCAAACAAATCATAAATTTAGAACATATTAGACATGCTCATAACATGTAGGATGCGTACCTATTTACTTGGAAGTGTTCAAAACACTGAACTGTATGTAAGTAGGTAACTACGTAGTTATAACAGTGGGGTTGCCAAATGTTGTTTGGAAGTAAACCGAATATATCAGCTAGCTAGGTTATTATGTAGACCTTCGATAACGCCGCTATATTTCAGGTAGGTACGGTCTGCATGTTAATAAGTAGTACAAACAAATGATATTGAACAAATAGAGTAACATTATAAGACTATGGAAATGGGCATCTCTAATAAAGCTATTACATTACAACGGGGGTTAATATTGAAAAAAAATAAAGTGTAGGTACATTATATACCTATTCTAAAAGCCTGACTTTTTATTTTCAGGTGCTGGGTCGACGGTGTTGATACGAATGAGTCAATAGCAGCGTGGAATTCTACGGAAATAATAGCTGCTATCCCTAAGACAGTCTCCGGAGGGCTACATAGCTGCCTCGTTTATGAGAATAACGATACAGTATCTTGTTCTAAATTCGTATTTGACACGACATACAGGTCATCGTCACGCTCTATGGAATGGAACCTAATCTGTGATAAAAGATGGATGGGCGCGTTAGCTCAAACCATTTATATGTTAGGCGTTTTTACTGGAGCTGTAGTTCTAGGAGGAATGGCCGATAAGTATGGAAGAAAGACAATATTTTGCTGGTCCGGAGTGCTACAGCTGGTATTCGGTGTTTTAGTAGCTTTTATACCAGAATATTGGTCTTTCTTAGTAGTTCGTTTCTTGTACGGAATTTTTGGATCTGCTGGTTCGTACATTACAGGCTTCGTTTTAACTATGGAATTAGTAGGCGCTAGCAAGCGAACTGCGTGTGGTGTCGCTTTTCAGGCAGCGTTTGCAGGAGGTATTATGTTGGTAGCTGGGTGGGGAGCTCTAGTAGATAATAGACAAATTCTGCAAGTTATATACGGACTTCACAGTCTACTTCTTATTCCACACATTTGGATAATGGACGAATCTCCTCGTTGGTTATGGGCTCAAGGCCGATCAAAAGAATCTGTGGATATAGTTGAGAGAGCTTTGAAGTTTAATAGATCTGAAAGCACATTGGATAGAGCCGAATTGGTTTCCAAGGGAAGAGCCGAAGCCTCGAAAGGGACTGATGCTCCTGCAGCCAGTACTGGCGATTTGTTTAGAACTCCTAATTTAAGAAATAAAACCATGAACGTTTGCTTCTGCTGGTTTGCTAACTCCATAGCATACTATGGACTCACTTTAAGCACTGGTAAGCTGGAAGGCAATCCGTATTTGATAACAGCTATTTTAGGCTTTGTTGAGCTACCGAGCTATGCAGCTGTGATTTATTTCCTTGATATTTGGGGAAGGAGACCTTTGATAAGTTCGATGATGCTCGTTGGAGGAGCTGCATGTGTTAGCGCTACCTTCATACCTGCTGGAAGTACTATATCCACTGGAATTGTAATTGCTGGCAAATTGTTTATTGCCGGATCTTTCGCTATTATATACAACTACTCGGCGGAACTATTTCCTACAGTTGTCCGAAATTCTGCACTTGGACTGGGTTCAATGTGCGCCAGGCTTTCAGGTGCTTTGACACCACTAATAACTTTACTGGATTCCTTCAATCCCAAAATTCCAGCTATAACTTTCGGGGTTGTAGCGGTGATTTCTGGATTCTTGTGTATGTTCCTACCAGAGACGATGGATCAACCCATGCCTCAATCTCTGGCCGATGGAGAACGGTTCGGTAAAGGCGACACTTGCTTTACCAGTTGTTTAGGAAACAAAAGAAATAGAACTTACTCTGAAGGCAATAAGCCTGTAGAAGCAATGGTTCCTCTAGACGATGCTAGTAAGAAAGTTTGATAAGTATTATTTTAAGTTTACCAAATCAGAGTTCAAAACAATAACCAACCAGTATAATAAAACGGTTGTTTATTTTCATGTAAGTTAATTAAAATCGAACAAAGTAGTTCCTAAAGTTCTACTTCTTCTTCTGATTCTACCATGATGTTTTGATCAGCTGTGTTGCTTTGAGTATTTTATTTACCTACCTACCTATGAACAGTACCTAATTATGAGTCTCGAAACAAAGTTAGTAGATTGATATTATGATTGTATTAATTTTACCAAAACAATTAGAGCTATTAAGTTTTAGTTAGGTATATCAATTACTTATTACAAAGTTTATGTAGATTGTTGTGTTTTGTTATTCGTGTTTTACTTATTATTATTAATGCTGTGCCTATATTTAAACATAGATTGATAGCATTCTGGTGCTTGTGAATCTCGTGATCTGGTGTGATATTGATTATACAAAAAGAAAATAAATACTATTTTGTAAAAATGTACATAAAATAAATTATAGGTACAAAGTGACGTTGGTTTTATTTCTGTTATGAAAAGACTGATTTAAACTCATTATAATTTTATATTTACACCAAACAATAACGAAAATCACAGTGAGATTAAAAACATCAATAGATGATACATCGATGTATGGACAATGAACATATAGAAGATAAGCATAGTTAAACATTGATGACCCACAACAGGGCAAAAGCCCTTTTACACTGAACATTTCTGTACAAGGAAGGGTGTCGACCACACATAGAACATTAAGAGTAAGTACAATAAGTACGATTTACGCCGATAGTGGCTCTTCGAATTAACTGACTAGCTAGAGGCCGGATCTCATAAAAATACCCCTTCTAAGTTAATTTTGAATACTTTCTTTGGATAGTTTGTGAGATCTGGTGCGACTTTAAATATTTAAATACTTTCTATTTACATTTAGGTTTGCACAAATTGCACTTTGCAGTCATTTTTATAAAGTTACACAGAACAGAATGTCTGGGACTACAATAACGATAAAGATCTACATTGATGAGGCGTTTCCTAAAAAGTTCCTAATCGACTTTGCATTCCATACATTTTGTTCTGCAGTAGGTACCTAGCTTATTTAATTATGAAGGTACCATTATTTTTTTGAAAATTATAAAGAAGAATCGAAATTGAAGATTGGTCATTCTGAAATAATTTACAAACAAATACGAGATTAAAAGCAGATGACTACCCAAACAGTCAATCTAATATTAATTCGTATTTTCAGTCAATATCATAATGTAGACAATTATAATACAACAGAGCCACTAAGTATTGTTCTGAAATACAGTCTTATAACTTAACAGACAAATGCAATACAATATGAAGAAATTGCATAGATAATATTTTAGGCGTTAAGTAAACAATGTGTGGTAATATTGAATTACGATGGAAACTTGAACTTTAATAGACGTTTTAGTGTCAATTCATAATAGAACAATAGATCAATTTAGTGACTCAATGTTTTTTATTTATCTTTTTAATAAATAGGGAGATAACTCTTTTCTTCAAAATACTATGCACTAGACTAGAAGCTCTAGATTTATAAGTAGGTAGATACTTATGTATGATAAATCTTACGAAAATATAATTTGATAGTGTGAGAAAACACCAAAGACACTGTTCCAGATTCCATAGTTAGTACAAGTCATAATAACTGCAGAGAAATTTCAAGGAAACGGATAGATAATTTTTGTTCAGAAATAGAGTAAGAAATGTATAAATTTCAACGAGACTTGTTTGTTTGAGAGCTAATTATAATATTCATAAAAATATCGAAAATCTCATTAATCTTTCCACATGGTCCGATTTCGAACAAACTCACTAAATATCAATCTGAGCCAACATGGCGAATCACAACAATGCCGATACAAATGTAGCCTGTTGAGTGAAAACAAAATACTACGTGTTGTAGCTTCCACTAGTACTAATTGCCTCACATACCTCCGCTTGGGTAAGTACATACGTAAAACTAGAAAATGCTAAGTTGGTTCATTTAAATTCAACTCTCTAATATAATGTGGCTCGCGCAAAAAGTGCCTGTGCAGTGCCCATTTCAAAATTTTCATTCAAATAAATAGATCTAAAAATAACAAAGGAACTTTTAAGTTTTTACAATTGTATCATTATCGATACAGCTTCCCTCAAGCCTGCCAAGTTTCTACTTGTAAAATGTTTATAAAAACTACAACAATATTAATTCTATAAATAGGTACATATTAAACGTTGATGTGAACGTTTTTCTCTGAATTTCAATGCAGTAGTATTTGAATGGTTCAATTTTATTTTTGTGAGTTTTTTCTTTATATTAACCATTACCCAATTCACGTCTATTACTATGTCAGTTTTGGAGATGTATCAATTAAAAACTGAAAATCAAAAGTACATTGTATTGAACCATTCAAATATTTTTAAACAAATGTAGTATGTACCCACCATTGAACAACAAATTTAACATTTATTTAGACATATTATCACAAAATTCTAATGCTACAAACTTTTTATAATTAATCTATAGTAAAATTGAAGCCAAGGTTTGAATTAAGAATTAAGTAGAAGGTAACTAAGAATTACTTAAAGTGAAGTAAGAGATAAGGCATATGCTATGAGATTATCAGCAATAAATAAGTCAATATAATAAAAAACCAGTGCTTAAATAGCAATAAATAGACAAACACATTGATTACCTTAATTG
Organism: Helicoverpa zea x Helicoverpa armigera; assembly: GCA_033682625.1. Taxonomy (NCBI): domain Eukaryota; kingdom Metazoa; phylum Arthropoda; class Insecta; order Lepidoptera; family Noctuidae; genus Helicoverpa; species Helicoverpa zea x Helicoverpa armigera. The sequence continues at coordinate 1,632,489 of JAWIIS010000005.1, read as the reverse complement.
AGAACAAATACCCATAGGTGGCCTTAGAACTTAATAATTTCGAAAACAAAATACCTAAGTAAAAATAATTCCACTAACCAAATTAACAAAAAAAGATAAATTTGTCCATTTAAAAGAGAGTATGTTTAGTAAAAAAGGCTGGCTTGCAAGAAAAGTAACAAATGGACACAGACAGAAGTTTGTAACTGTCTTATTTTGTTATCTTCATTAAATTCTGTTTTTAATGTAATAATTAATTTTAATATTTGGTTTTATTCAAACTAATATTGAGTTTGATACAAACTGATGTACTTTTCTCAATATGTCAGGTTTAAGTTATAAGTAGTCAGGATGGGACTGAATCCTTGATCCGCATCCATCATCGCTTGAATGGACTGAATAAACTGAATTATTTTTTAATTTTCCCACATTGTTACATAATTTTTAAACATAGCGTTATTTCTGTTCCTGTTCATATCCTATATACAGTCATGGTCAACTAATTAAAGACACCCCCCGACTCGAAGTGAAACAGATAGTTATGGTACTGACATGAGCTTAAGAACGGTATAAAATGTAATGTAATTATTATTAAAACAAACATTACATTATGTTCTTTAAATTAAGGACAAAAAATATTTACTTTCTTTAATACTTTAGATACAACGCTCTATGGGAACTGGACACTAACTTTTGTAGCGGATACTTGGCTGGTCAGCTAATTAAAGACAGTAGAAGCTAAGTTAAGGAAAAAAAACGAAAGATAAAAATAGTCGCCATTCTTTTTTCTTAAAGTGAGTAAAATATTTATTAAAATTCAAATTAGGTAATAATTTAGGTTTCCTTCATTTAAATTTTTCATTTTAGTCCAATCAATACGACTAAAACAAAAATTCTGGTAAGTAAAATCTTTAGGCTTTTTTAAATAATTTTTTGTCATGCGGATTCTTTCATACCACTTGAAATGTAATAAGGGCATGGTAATAAGTTTATTATTAAAGATGCCTTGTTAATGGCACTACAAAAGTCAAGGTTTGAGAGCAACTGAAAACCGACGCCAAGGAAAATTTGTCCGCAAACAGACTTTACAGTGGTGTTATAAGAAGATAGTGAACTATTTACATGATTCGGTACTGGTTCTTTTGGGAGTCTTCTAATGCTAAAAGGACAACAAATGTGTCTGCAGAACTTTTAGACTCCAACCGGGTCGGGAAAAGCTGTAGGGCATGGGTATCTGAATGTGTTAGTTTTGCGAAAGCACCGCGAGTCCATACTGTAGTTGGCGTTTTCTATCAAAGGTGAAAGTTGCTCTGAACAAGTATTGAAAAATGATTTTTTTATGTCATAAAACAAAGGAATTTGATGAATTCTAAAAACATAAATTGATTTTAGTCACCTCCAAAACATATGATGGAACCAAAGTACACCAAGAAAGTTCTCAAAAGTAGGAGGCGAAAATGTTATGGTGTGGGGCGGCTCGCCACTGTTTAGTGTAAGACCCTTCAGAAAGGTATTATTAAAAATAGGCGAATTCAAGAACTATAATATTTCAGAAACAAGCATATTATTATAAGCTAAGCATAAATTACCGGTCATTAGGACTTTCCAAATTAGAATAGTACTGAAAAACAGTGCAAGAGTAGTAAAAATAACTCTTTGATCGGGCAACTCATGACGGTTTTGGTTTGGCCTATCGCAAATCCAATGAAACAAAAACTAGTAATCGGCGAAAAATACCATGGCAATAAGTCGTACATGGAAAATCGATCAATTTTACGCAGATTTTAATTAAGCATGGAAGAAAATTCCCTTAGCGACTTCTACAAAACTGACCGCTTCCTCGTTCAGGGATGTCGTACTGTTATTGAGGTAAAAGGAAATAAACCAAATATTAATTCTTATTGGAATGTTTAATTTTAGTGTAGGGAATGTTGTTGTAGAAAGGTAACTCCAATAATATTAATAATTTGTATTTCTTCCTCTGAGCAAATGGAGTGTCTTTAATTAGATGGCCAGGCCTCGTTATGGATCATACCGCCCGAGACTCGGATAAAGCGAAAAAAAACTAGCTGCGGGGGATTATTGAATATAGTCATTAGTTTTAACATTTCTCAATGCCTTCTTAAATATTTTAAAATAGAAAAGAAAGTTCCAATGGCAACCTGAAATGATGAAATGCCCCGGTAAGTTAAGACTCAAACAGTGTCTTTAATTAGTTGACCATGACTGTATATGTGACAATGGCTTATTTTTTTTAATGAATCTTTGATGATTATGTTCCCTATAGTTATTGGGCTTGCAAGTCAGCCTAAAGTACAACATAAATTGGTATGCCATGACAATTTTGACACATTAATAAAATATTAGCATTAGGTACACTTAAGATTTTAGACATTAATTGAATACTGACAATTACTGAAATATTGTAGATTATGAAATAAAACACTATATAATTAAAAAAAAAAGAAAAACCACTGAGCAACCACCTTATACTTATGGGGTTAGTATTCTTTGAAAGGCTCGCTTTTCTGATATGTTTTTAGCTATTGTCCATACTTTGTTTTCATAATAATTGCTAGTAATGAAATGGCCATGGTTAACACTACTATTTAAAGCATGTTGCATAAAGATAATAATTAATAGTGTAACTTAAGTGTTAAATAAGCAATTTTAAAATTTAGTTTGATAAAACATAGCACCAATTTAATTTTGTGTAATTTCTGTAAAATTAATATCCATCTCAAGAAGCAAACCTAGACTAATATTGTTAATGAATTTCAAAAGCTCACTTTTCTAGAGCTTTCAAAAAGTTGCCAACGTCAGACACCTTTGAATGTCTTGGCTTCGCATGTCATAAAAATTGACATGCACAAATTGAATAGAAAGCATTCATTTTTACTACTAATCTAATTCATAGTCACTAAATTTAATTCAAAAGGCATTTGTATCAATAATCCGGACAACGAGTATGAGGTATCTTAGCTACGAGTGGGCTTTGATCTGATGTCATCGCAGTGTGCACAACAATAGCAGGCTGGGTGGGTGTGGGAGCATGCAGTTCATGACTCTCTCCAGGAGCCAGGCTGGCCAGTGCTGCTAACAGATCATGGTTCACTAAAGGTTCATTTTCTTCACGAGGTTCCCAGCCAACCGGAGGACTGGATGGTGGTGAGATCAGGAACTGCTTTACAGGAGCCGGCGGTCTCAGGTTCTTCAGTGAAACTGGCGTCACAGGTTGTGCAAAGTAACAGTTGATTGGCGAATTATGAAACTGGTACTGATGCAGTTGTACGCGAGCATTAGCAGCAGCGAGAGGACTGTCGTAGTTGACGCGCAAACGCTTGAAACTACGCAGCCATTGAAATGTTATATTATCTGAAAATGTGCGGAATAAGTCTTCCATTCCTTTTTTTAATTTTTCGTCCGCAAATACTTCACTGTGTATGTTTGTGACGATGACAGACTTAGGCAGGTCATCGAAATCGTCGACTTCATCTTGCACATCGCTCTCTTGTTCTAAATTTGCTATATTGGGGTGAACGTTAGGCATTCCATCTTCTTGGTTGATGTATACGTCGTCTTCCCGAAATGAGTCTTCATCCTCTCTATGAGCCATTTTAAGCCAACTAACTATACAAACAAATACGCACGTATTTTATTGCAGAAATATTAATAATTAACTTTATGAAAGCATAATATCAATTTTAACGCACTGAAAAATATGTATTTTTATTTTCTACTAATCGATTAGTGCGATTTTCTTTACTGTCAAGTGCCTGTCAAGTGTCAACAATGACAACATAATATTTTTGTAACAAATTGATTCTGCAATTTTTGTCAAATAATTTCAGAAACTAGTAATGGATAAAAAGACTTACTTGTATTGATTTGTTCAGATTTTTATGCAAACGTTTAAACACTACAGATAATTAGGTTTTAACGTTACTTATAGAAGTGACTTGATTAATAACGGCAGTAAATAAGCGGTGCAGAAAAGTTGCGGAATGAATTTACCATAAACAATATTTTAATTTAGTAAGCCTACTAAGCTGTGATTATCTGTGGCAGTGGCTTCCATTATTTTCATAGACAAATAAAGCATGTTTACTTGTCAAATAAAATAGGAGTTTAATTCTTGCACTTTGATTATATATATGTCTAGATGTAGCGTCGAGTGCGCGCAAGCGTGGAAAAAAATGTCAATGTACTGTTCATCGACATTAGCTTTCCTGTCAATCAGAACAGATCGTGCCGCTTAACTGTCAAAACGTATTACGCGCGCTAACTAAAATACAAATAACAGAGGTAAAATGACGACATGTGCAATTAAAGTCTGCCGGAATTATAAAGGAAGGCTAAAAAGTGCCAATAACATTACCTATCATCGGTTACTGACCCAGAAAATAAATATTTGTTTTTTGTAATTATGTTTATTAAATCACGCCATATTGTATCAGTGTTGCCAGTTTCTGTTTTTCATTTTCCCAACTTCACGTGTTTATGTTATGTATAAAGGATATTTTTTTAAGCACTGCGGAAAAAAATAATAGGTATAATTTCTATTTTTATTGCTCGGATAGACATTTTCTGATTCTCCAAAATATTATCTACTATTATTTGATAAGTAAATTATGGTCATCGACGTAACATAATTTTTTTTAGAATTCCAAGTAATCATATTGTTAGGAGTCAGACCGCATTAAAAAAAGCCGCGGCGATGCGATGTGGACACCAGCAAAAAATACCGTAGTGTGTTCCGATCACTTCCACAGCAAGGACATGAGTACTGTCGACAAGATAGGGCGACGAAGACTTGCAAAAGGAGCAGTGCCAAGCAAGGTTCAATTTTCTATAAAGTTATAGTTAAACCGAATAACACTATGTATACAAACTTATTTAATTGGTCTATTTTTTTTTCGTTATTTATGGGAGAATCGTAGAAGCTGGTATCATTATTTACGTCAACGCGCAGTGTAAAATGACATCTACACGCACACATGCATAACAATTTTGTCTCTGCTTCTTTGTTGGGATTGTATGGTGACACTCCATCTAGACATATATATAATCAAAGTTCTTGCAATTTCTGGTTTCGATCTCTGTATTATATTTTAACAAAATATTTGACCAAATAAAATACTCAACAATTTGAATTGACTATTGTAACTTATTATGAAAATGGCAGGACTAGAGTCCATGATAGTTGAAGAGGTTAAGCCCGCAGAGAAACCGGTCGATAGAGAGAAGGTAAGAAACAAATAACACCATAATATAAATAAAATAACACTTCGACAATGTTAGAACTGTTAATATATGTTGCTGGATAGCTAACTGATTCTTGTATCAATATTTCTTTTAAGTCCGCCAGGCCTGGAAGATGAATGCTTGTTTATACATTGATTACAATTCTTTTCCAGACATGCCCACTGTTACTTCGTGTGTTTTGCTCAACTGGACGTCACAATTCACCCGGAGACTACGCAAGAGGAAATGTTCCTCAAAACGAACTTCAAATTTACACATGGATGGACGCAACTCTTCGTGAGCTTACGGGCCTAGTTAAGGAAGTAAACCCAGAGACGAGACGTAAAGGAACGTATTTTGACTTTGCGATAGTGTATCCAGATATGAGATCACCAACATATCGCATGAGAGAGATTGGAGTAACTTGCTCAGGGCAGAGAGGTGGAGATGATAATAAAACATTAGGTCAAGTCAAGTTCCAGATTGGGAACTATTTGGATATATCCATAACGCCACCAAACAGAATGCCACCGCCTATGAGAAGGCCTCAACCTTACATGAATAATCGTCCCTATTAATTGTACCTCTTTTATTTGTAAGTTAATTAGTAAGGTTATTTGAACTAAATAAAATTTGTCCTTGTATACAAATCTTTTAGTGTTTTAATTGTCAAATTAATTTACTAAAACTTTAAAAATTTTGGACACAAATGCGTTAACAATTATAATTCATTTTGCTGATGGACAGTATTTTTTTTACATAGGAGGAATAAGATTATTTGCAGAGACAAGATTGTTTACAGGTGTTTATTTAAGTTACATAGTGTAATTTATGTATGTATGCAAATTGTAACAAGTTTCATAGTTAAAACATTTAGTTTGGGAGGACTTGGGGATCAATAAATTAGCCCTCATTATTGTGTGAAGAATTACCTCAGCCTCAGGAAGCGCTGCCTAATAATAGCTGACTCCATCCCGCAGCCCTAAATAAATTCTAAATTAGTCATACTATACACCTTTACTCTCTACAATAATAAATACCCAACAGATACACTTTTGAAATAAAAACATAATTTTATAAAGTATTCACATTTATTTCCATCTCTCATTTAGTTTTAGGCACAAGTAAAACCACTTGAAGTCGACCAAATGTTATGTCAATGATAACACTTACATGACGAGACAACTTAAAATGTCCTTATATTTAAATTTTTCCTAAAATAAATATATTATGTATACTTAAATCCTAATGATTTACAGGTGATCTGAATGGCCTCTTAGATTTTTTGCCCATCGCGGCGAGATCTATCGTAATTCCATTAGGTAAGACAGCTTTATTTTCCTGATAGTCTACGAAACCTTTCTCGTCTTGCTCTTCCTTGGCTTTGTCGCAAGGAATTCCAGTTTCGTAATTGTATTCACGCTTCAGACCATCGGGGTCAACGTATCCATATTTGCCTCGTGTGATGCAGTCCACACCGATGGTTTCTTCCTTGAACGATCCATCGTCGTTCTCGAATCCCCACGTGATGCTGCCGTCTTCATTTTCATCTCTGTACTTACGAATAATTTGGGCGACAGGTTTCTTTTCCCTCTGGTGCGACTGTGTGTACTTTTGTTGAGGAGCTTTAGCGGGTGCCCTGTTAATGGGTTCCTGAGGTCGTGAATACTGTCTTACAGGCTGAATGGGTGCCTCGTCATCTTCAATGAATGGCTTAGGCTCGGGTCTGAATACAGGCCTTTGAGGTCTGCTCGAAAGAGGCTGTAGCCTCACTGGTTGTGGCTTGTTTAGTGGTTCATTCCTGACTGGGTTGAAAGCTTGGGGAGCCAACAGTGGCCGGTACTGTGTCGGCTTAATGGGTTCAAGTGGCTGACGAACGGACGACGGTGTCGACTGTGGGTATGGGGATGGGTTGTAAACAATTGGCGGTTTGGGTTGGGAAGTAGTCGTTATGTCGTAGTAATCGTTTTGGGGTTCGGCCGTTGAAAATATATTTGGGGAGAAAGCGGTTGGCGTGTTGATTTCCAATTCATCTTCTGGTTCTTCAGTGACGGGTTTAGCTGGCTCATCGAGTGATTGAAGGCTTGGGCGCGGAGAAGCATCAACAGACTTGAATGATGGTCTCGCTAAGCCTGGCCGCCTGATTCTGGCTGGCCCTCCTCCGATGGGGGCAGCCTGCAGGCGTCCCTGTCTGAATCCTCCTTGTCGGGGACCACCTACTGGTATGGCGCCGGGTATCTGCAGCCGCGGCGGAGCAGGGGAGTCATTATATTGAGCATAAGCTGTGATTACACACAGCATACATATCTGGAATAGAAGAGACGTAAACATTAATATTGAATCTTAATACCAGTTTTATTGAGAGCTTTCTAGGTTTACTTCGGTGCCTAATTTTTTTATTTGTGAACGAACCCTCTATGGGGTGCGTTAATTACGATGATGACAATTCCTAATTAGACATTTATTCCTGGATACAATTACGTAAACACAAGACTAATTAACCAACTTTTGTTTAAGCTCAATTTGGCTACAGGAATGTATAACGCAACTAGTGAACTGGCCCACTTTCCAGTTTCCAGGTACATGGACGTTGTTTATGAGTGCAGTGCGTCTTGTAACACTTGATACCATTCATCCAAGTAATAGCTAATGTAGATATTATCGCATACCTTATTCTTATTCTATTGTTAAGCTATACAAATGCCTCGCAGTTGATTACATTACGACAGCTTAGCAAGAGTTTCTAAACGGACCTACTTTGTGCGTAGAACGTTTTCAGAATATTTTGTAGTGCAAACAGCGTAGTAAGTAAAGCTACCTAAAAGCATGTGTCGATACAATGTATTTCTTTAATAAGCTGTGAAGGTCGGTAACTTAATTCTGATGTAATTTGGTAAAGATTTGCATTGTAGCAATTTGGACAATTTCCTGCGGATTATAGCGTTTATGTAAACTCAACGAGGTATTTAGGTAGATATAATTAATTGATGCAAATGTCTAGTTAAATCTTTATTGAGCCGTGTGCTAAAGATAGTTTCTACGAGTGCAGCGGATTATTTGTAAATGTTGAACAAGGACATCGCTTTACATAGGTATGAGTGCATTATGGAAATAGGCATTTGATTAACTGAGCATTAGATTGCAAGTGTTATTCTTAGCCACGAATATTTAGGGCGTGTTGCACCATCTAACCATAACGATAACCAGCCATCAAATTGCCGATTTAACCAATTGGCGGCAATTTGACGACTGACTATATACTTATACATGGTTATAATATGATGCAGCTTAACCTTAGCATTCTGTGTACATTTTATTTAGGGTAGGACTAAAATTCCTTTACCTCTGAGGCTATAATAATTGTACTGTATTTCACAGTAGACATCCTAGCTATTACGTCGAGTTACATAAACAACACCGATATGACAGCATTGCATGAGATAATAGGAAAATTGTTTGCGCGCTCGGAAGCCGCAGTATGGAGCAAGAGGCTCGCTAGTTTTTTCACCGTTTATCTGATAAATCAGGTTGTAATATAGTTTTTATTTATGTAAGTCAATCATGTACAATCATATCGTTATTGTGAAACGTTGTCAGTGAGGCAGTTCGGTTTATCGAGCTAGTAACTCGTTGAGTTGTGAATTGTCGCAACATGCAAATGGCACCTACTCAATCTACTTTCCGAAATCGATGTATATTTTGTAATAAGTTTTATTTTTATTTACGTGCCCATTTCGGATTTTCTTTTATTGCAAAACTATGTTCATTAACGACAATATACGAAAGTATAACGTGAGGTACGATGGAGAACTCGTAAAAAGATTGTATGAATATCCAAAAAAGATGGCGTGTGTGATGAAGTTCTTAATATCAATTTGGTATTCACCATTATTGTTCTCTATGTTGTAAATTATGTATCCTGCGTTTGGTTAATACCTGAACCTTTTAAGCAAATTAAAAAAAGCGATAGAATATTTAATTCAGACTTAAATTAGTGTCATATTCCGGGTATAGATATGTGTTCTACAGAGGGGAAATAAAGTTCTCACAACAATTGTCACCTCGCACTCGATATGAATGAGCTACAAATTGTACACCCATATCTACGATTCTTTCTTTTATGAAATCGCTCTGAGTGTGTATTTAGAAAATAAGGAAATTCTCGATTGTTCGTCACGGTCGCGAAAGTGAGTACATCGTGTGATCTAGACAGTGAGGCTATCAAACTGTGTATCATTACGGGTGATTCAAATCGCGTGATCAGCAGAATTCCAAGTGACACCTCAAATTTATTACTACGAAAAACTAGACAATCTTGTTTAGGTTTAGTTAGACAGCTGTCTGGAATGTGGAAAGATAACTATTGGTTGCAATATCGTGGATAATGGGCGGCCAATTCACGCGGTTCTCCCTTCCTACTAATTGAAAAGTGTATCTTGTTGAACTTTTACCCTATATGGATAAATATCAACGACCGTAAGTCTTGTGTGCTGGAGTTAAAACCTTAACTAATGATATCTTCATAGTAACTCTTGCGCAGTACTTCAAAACACCGCTTGCGAAAAGTTCAAGGAGCAGATATTAAAATTCAAAAAAGTTTGATTGTTTAGATTCAATGAATAGTTGTTTCTTACGTACGATGTTTAGGGCGTGAGCAGACTGATCTGAAAGTAGTAAGGACGCCCGGCGCAGGCGCACACGCTTCCGCCAGTCAAGGTGACTACGTTGGAATGGCGAACCATACACTAAATACCTAATTATTATTGCACTATCTATTAAATGTCACGATTGCTTCAGACAATTCACAAAATTGATACTAATCTTAATGCCTTTTTTTACTCGCATTTTGTTGGTTTTGATGAATTAGTCTTGAATGTTAATTGCCCCAGTCATGAAATGTTAACATGTTAATTGACACTTCAAAACAGCGCACAGATTAATAACGTTTCATTTTGTATGACCTGGATTATTATAAAAATACTAATAAGAATGAAAGCAAAAGTGATATTAATTAAGAAACTGAAATTTATTTTGACGGATAATGAACTCATAACATGTAATAAACAGTTTATTATATTTACAAGTAAGCACACACTTCATTTCGAAACGCTTTTCCAACGCACGTAACAGATAATATGGGGTGACGCAGGTGCTAGAACGCGTTGAAGTCTTTTGTAAGAAGCTGATTGAAATGCACTTAAAACGGCCGGTATTCGATACGTTATTGAGTTGGTACGTGCGGAGAATGTCCAATTATCTTCGCATGTATGTTTATCATATAACTTGGTGCATCGTAACCGTCATGCATTGTTGGGCGACAATTAAATCGGCGCGTAAGTGCTGTCTACCTCAATACTTCCATGACCACGTATTACGTAGGGGAACAAAAACCAAGGTTAAGTAAGGTACGATTTCTTCGTTGATTACCTAGTATTGTCCAGACTTAACATGGACGTACTTCACTGTATCATACATATGAAACGTCCTCTTGAATTACTATATTTATATTGGCGGAATATTCATAAAATTAATTGCCAGATTAAAGATCTAAGCGTTCGTAAAGAGCGCGCGACTTTGTTTTATGCACTTAAGATGAAAATGTTCCTATACAATTTTATATATAACATAAACATAAACTTGTAGTTTTACTGTTTATTGGGAAAGTAATTAAAAGTAGATATTCATTAATATTTATAAGAGTGGCACGTTAGCTACATATATTGTGAAGCTAAGTGAGAAAGCTGAGCAAAACCTGTCAGTATCTCGTTCTATAAAAAGGAAAAATCTGGCTTATTATTATGGGAGTTTTCTTATAAGGGTATCACATCTATATTTATACTTGATATTGCACACATTTATAGAGTATGGCAGGTTTTGTTTATAAATTAAAACTGAGATATCGTGAATTGAGTTAAATGTTATACATTATACCTAATAGTAAAAATTCATTGGTAAATAATTTAGGTATTTGCATAATTTATTTTAAATCTCAAGTAGGTACTATTTGTAAAATTATCCGAGGAAATGCCAAATAACCGGAAAGGGTAGACACGCATTAGTAAGATAACTATAATTATAATGTAAACTTTGTATGTATACAAAACTACAGGATGTAAAACCTCATTCATTATGCATATCCTAAAATTTCGTGTGTCTGCGGAATGAAAACGTGTCGAATTTCAGTCACAGTTGTTTCTTTCTGACGCCTGAACGAATTGAAACATTACTGTCGGCATATATCAGTGTGTAATCGAGCTTTTGTTTCTAGGTCTCGGCACTGCGGCTACTAAATACTAATTAACATTGCAAGCCTTTACAAGACGACATTGATGACCGACACATGCTGCACCATCGGGCAAGGATTACTAGTTACCGTACAATCGCAAATTGTTCGCGCGATTTCGGAATATCGATTTACTATCGATACAAACTGCGTAACACCGAGCGGCGAATGAGTTTTCAACTCGAGTTTTTGCAGTGAACGGCCACTATTTAATATAACTGTTGAAATAGAACAAGTTATGCGTATCCAAGTCTGTATCTATCCAGTAGCCGAGCCTGTTCGAAGCAGTGGGCCAGTGTGGTAACGTCGCCGCGAGCCATGTGCCCAGCTCGCGTGCTTTACGTAATCCAGCAGTTAACATGACAACGACTAACTTGCCAAATTATGTGTTAGTACCGAACAATTAGTTCCACCTTGTGAATTATTAAGGGCGGTACTTATGTCGGTATGTTGTAAGGTTACTGGAGCAATACAGGCGCTGCTGCAGTACTCTGTCACCTCACGATCGCCCTCAAGGTTGCCGCGAAATCGATACCTCGAGCACCGCCTCTATGATCGACCTGAATTCTATACAGATATTAATTTACTTGTATATTATTCATTGAATGCAACCAAGAACTTGCTGTGCCTAGTCATATAAGTAGTTAGATAATATAGTCATTTGTATGTTTTAGCGAACCACTTTCACAACGCGGTGTCCTTACAGTATCTAAGTGTACGAGTGCGCTTATTTATAGTAACTTGATATAGTTTTTTGCTACAGTTGTTGTTATCATTGTTTTCAAGGTAAAATAGTTTATTTTGAGTAAAATTAAAAATACTTTTATTTAGTTAATATTATATGTGATTTTATTAATTATTAATAATGAAAGTAAATTATGATAATATCACAAAAAAGCTCTTGATTATTTCACCTTGAAAGAACTCGGAAGCACTGATAAAATGATTAAAATTTAAAAATAAAATCACTTTCAAAATTTTTGTGGAAAAAAAGGGAAATAAATTATAAGCTGGTATGTAAATGATGTAAATGATGTCCGCCCTTGGCGAGGGCACGGCACTGAGACTCACCAGCAATGCACGCATGATGTCCCGGTGTCCTGCGCGAGTCACGTCACTATCACGCAGCGAACAACCAACAAATAAAGGAAACGCCTCCCGCGCAAGCTATATGAGGTCGCCCACTCTCGCCCTGCGCCCGACGCGACCACCATACCTTATTGCAAGGTGACCAACTGTGAACGCATGCCCGAAACACACGAACCTAATCAAATGCACCACTATACAAATCGGCTGCGCTGGCCGCGAAGATACCGCTAAACGATCTAATTATTTAAAAATCGATTGTTTCTATTGTTTGTATTCATAACGCGAAATGTTACATTATTTTCATTCAAATTATTTTTATTTTTGTCGATACAGTTAAATGTTAAAAAAGGTATTCTTATTTTACGTCATGGTTCTGGACGCCTACGGCTATGGATGTTTCTGCCCTATAGTTCTTGCGAACCGGATTGGAAGTGTGCCACTAGAACTATTGAATGGCAGAGGATGTATTAGGTAAGCATCAATCCACGCCTATATCGAACCTTCATTATCTAGGAATGTTATTGGATCTCCCTGAGTGCTTTACTTTGCACACTTCAAAAGCGCAAATGTCAGATCATAAGATTTCAAATCTGTTAACATTTTAGATCTAAACAAGGAACTAAAGTTAAAAAAAAAACAACATTTTGTTATGCAAGATCAAAGCAACAACTTCTGAGACAAATGATCTGGATAATAACATGTATGAACTACGTTTGTCTGTGGTTCAAGATTCTGTTTGAAGGTTACATTTATTTATATTACATTACACCGTATCCGCCATGCACCGTGCAGTCATATCAAGATACAGTCATCATTACATTAGACCTCTAACTGTCTATAAATATATTGAACTTATTTCCTTTTCTTTTAAACTTGTTCTAGTTTATTTTTAAAATTACGAGTGCATGGAATATGTAGTAATTAAGAAACATAATTTATGTTTGTTTGCATAAGTAAACAGTTGTTATTTTATGAGAAATTTTAGCGCTGGGTTTGGCAAATATCCACCTGACCTAAATGTCGATCAGCTAAATATATGAATAAATAATTCTAAATGCACACATGCATACGTAAAGTCGGAGTAGTTTGTGGGCCAGTTGCTTAAGTTACGTACATTGTAATGTCTTGCGCGACCTCAAATAATCTAAAGTTCATGTTTAATGAAATTAAAATCAGTATTCCGTATTCAGTTTTGAAGAATTGCAACTAATGGTCATGCAGACGTCTGTAACACATTAGATCGCATACATACCTAATTATGTCAGCTTTTACAAATACAAATGTATTTCTATAGGTATATGCTAGGCTTGTTTTTGTACCTATTTAATTCTAGAAAAATATTAAAATGTATAAGTAGTAGTACCTATAGCTATCTTGGAGGGATCTCTACAAGAAGACGAGCGAGATGAGATGAAAGACAATTCTAAAGAAGTTTGTCGATTGATATCTATGAAAATAAAATAAATAGGTACATGCTGCGACGCGTGCTATCCCTATTTTTTATTTGCTAGAAAGGGCAGGAAAATTGTGATGACGATGTACCTTCTAAAGTTCATTGATCGACCAAAACAAAGCGAGGGAGTGACCTAAGATATCCGATTGGCTTCGTCCTCAGTGGGGCTATTGTGCTTTCTGTAATTCAATCTAAATGGTCACAGCATGCGATATGTTAGGTGTGGCAATGTCGTGATTGTTACTTTTAATGTTTAGTGGTTTAATGACATTGCTGTGCTCGAATTAAATGTGACTGCGCAATCTCTACGCTTAAAAATAGGCAAATGGCAGAGTTATAGGTACGTTGATCAAAGTTATGCGCTAGAGACTGATAAGAATTGATATGAACAAATTTCTATTTAATGAAAGCGCATAAACAAACCCTAAAGTATACATAAGTACCTACATAGCATTGCAGGGATGTGTAAGTCTATTTTAAACGGCGTTGTAACCTTGATAAATGAAGTGCAAAAAGTGAGCTTGAATGGCTCCCGTGATTTGTCCTCTTCGACATGTGTATATCAACTTTTGTCATGAACTATTGCAATTTTTGTCATAAACGGTACAATGATAAGATGATAAGTTCCTTAATATACAGGTGCGCCACTTCTTTGTGCGTGTTTGAACCCATTACAGATTCATCACATTATTTTACCGGCGATCGATGACAAAGACCAGCAATAAATGTTCCGTTGGCAGTAACCAGTGCAAATCTCAATGTAAGCATATAAAACAGATGACGGTGGAGTCATATTATGTGCCGGTATGTCGCAGGATAATGCATTTGGGGTGTATTACATCAGTGTGTTTCACTGTCTGCACGTCGTAGTCGAGTCACGCACTCGCAGGAAAGTGTATCGGCAGCATCACAACACGACCGAGTGAGAGTTACCGTGGCCATAATAGTTCATTCCCCGCTGCGCGCCACTGTACACATTACAAGCTTCATTTAATTTTCCGACGCTGGAAAGGCGCGAGAGAAAAGTGATACACTTAATTATATCCTGGTCGTGAAAGGTTTATGCCTTTATATGGTGAAGATGAGATAGCATAGCTTTGGGAAACGTGTTTATAGCTTTTCGTAGAGTAATAAAGAATTTATGAAGGGTTACTGCAGTTTCCAGAAGTAGGTAATAAGGCAGTGAAGACGTAATAAAACGTACGGCATATTTTCATTTGTGGAAAATACATAAACTGGTATGAGATTTGAATTACCAATCAATTTTTATAGATTGGTTTTCAGCAATCAGTTTCTTGAAGTTAATCAGCGCAGGGATAAATCTTTTTTACCCATAAAATCCTTAGATTTTTTTGAACCGTTTTATAATGGCATATATTATAAGTAAATACATCATGTATTAGATAACTGTTGTGTGCTACAGGTGTGTGACAAGCATGCTATGATGGCCGACGATGTTCGTAAGTAGATCAATCTTTCTTTAGCCGATTGTAAGTCTGACTACAGGCATTACAGTCACATGATTGGATTGTTATAAAATACTTAACTTTATATAATAAGTTTGTGATGTGCGATTTCTTTTCACTTGGAATTACCTTTTTTGTCGAAAAATAAACCCTGTTGTTAAAATGGTTGTGAACGCAACGATGAAAGCAAGAGCATAAAAAAATTATTTCCTCCCTTACCTATCACTTTGTCAATTATTCTGAATAAAAATTTTGTCTAAGGCTGTGTTTGGGTCCTTATATGGCTGTACCTATATGGCTTTTTTTTACAGTTTAAAAGGGGTATAAATCAAATGCTCTAAATATATCGATGAAGCTCTTTCGATGGAACTCTTCAAGTCAAACATAAACATTGTGCATGCCTAATGCCTATAACACATTAAAACGCTTGACATAATTTCACTGGCCATTCCCAGTACTAGTGACTGAGTTGTCTACGCGGCGGTATGGTTGTGTCGCCCAGCGCCGTTATCCGTCCCGTATCGCCTTTTTCAATGGCTTTCTGATTCGACACGTATTCTATTTACCACCACAATAGGACCTGCACGAGGTCATATTCATATAGGATAATTACTATGCATTTAGGTTAGTGTACAACGGGTGAATGACCAGAGAAATTAGCTCTGACCCCTTGCTACTCCGCTATGAAGGATAAGCGATGGCTGCAATATCAATTTTCTGAAACCATCGGTTTAGCAAGATGTTTAAATTTTACCTTGAGAGTTCAACGAAATCAAAAGTTTACCATTGAGGGGTTTTGAATACAATGAGTGTAAGATACGATCTCAGCGGCTCAACATGTACCTATAAAGTACTTACTCATCGGATCAAGTTTGACATAAGCACAGGTACACATACAACGAGGTACTTTTGTATTTCATTGTGATATTGTACAGCCTACGCAAAAGAGGTGTCAGTCATAATCAAAGCGTTAAATGTGTTTGAAATGCCCTCATGTGTGTAGCTGTATGCTCATGTGGAGGCTGGTCACGTTTGCCATGTCGCCTGCGCAGGCCTGTCACCGTTACCGACATTTTGTAATGGCGACTAAGGGACCGCCACCGCCCTAGACGAAGGAGTCAATGTCCCGACGATCCACAGCGCGGCCATGCCACCTGCCGATTTGTATGACCGCATGCATGAAGCCGCGGTCACCGCAACTCTCAGAGGCAATTCTTCAGTATTGCGGTCGCGCCGATCTTCTGGCATACATACAAGCGTTGTGTAACCCACACTTTGATAGTTCAATCTATGTACATCGTATCGATTAGACTCGATGAAAGCTTATTGAGGACGAATAACAGGCAGACTTAAAAATTATTAGTTTATTTCGAATAATTACAGGTTGATGTAATTTGTCATTAATTTATTTAAACGATTCATGTTTAATAGAAACAGATGGAGTCATTAAATGTTTTACATTGATTACCAAATAAGTACATGAGCCAAACATTAATAAGAACGTCTAAATGTCTACTGATGGTAACTTGGTGTTAGGTAACATGAAACTATGGGGTAGTCTATGTACTAAGATTCTTAAATTATGTAAATTACTTAAACTTTATACAATAAATATTCTAATT
The DNA here is from genome assembly GCA_033682625.1 of Helicoverpa zea x Helicoverpa armigera. Lineage (NCBI taxonomy): Eukaryota > Metazoa > Arthropoda > Insecta > Lepidoptera > Noctuidae > Helicoverpa > Helicoverpa zea x Helicoverpa armigera. The sequence goes on along the minus strand of JAWIIS010000005.1, from coordinate 1,615,353 downwards.
GGTAAGAAATACAGGTACACACTTCCCTAATTGTAATTTAAGAACAATGTACAATAATGCGTAAGTTGATATGATTCATTAACAGTTACAATGTTGTTTGATTTTTTGGAAAGTCTGACTGAAAAAAATTGCTTTCAGCTGCTGCTCAAACTATATAGGCACACAGAAACATCACTTATTTAAAAAAATACCTATTGGTCTAATAGCGACATTAAAAAAATATAATGTAACAACAATTATATTAAGCAATTAGATTTCATATTTTTTACGAAAATAAACCGTTACTTTTATAACATTTTTAACGTAATATGCATATAAATTATATTGTTACAGTAATTGTGTTCGGTCATTGCATATTGTTAGCGAATAGTTATTTCGTATTTTATTCGGAAAATGTTAGAAATACAAGCAAAGTTCGGAATGGATAGTAATGATAATTAATCTTAGAAAGTCGCATATAGAAGAAGAATTGAAAGACATCAAAACATTTATCTAAAAGCCTTTTCTTAGCATTTAAAATTTCAATAGAAGCATTAAACATTTAAACATTGCAAAACAATATAATGTAATAAACTTAAGGCGCCAAGTCAAATAAATTCAACGTAAGTTTCATTCATTGGCTAATTTGGGATATTGCGAGTTCATCTGCGTAGGCAGTATTAAAATAAATGTTGTGCCTATAAATAAGTGAAATATAAATGAAGGATTACGAAACGTTAAATAGATTTTAAGATTATTTAACCAGTTAGGTGTCCGGTATGATGATATTCGACTTTCAACTTCTAATTAATTGAACCAATTCACATGTTCTGACTTCATAAGCTCAGTAAACTTGGATCTTGATATGATTTACATTGATTTTGGTAACCACACATTTGCTAACATTTTCTCAAATTGACTCAACGTTTAATTAATTGATATCTTAGGGAAGTCATTGAGTAATTAAATCTAATTAGATACATACTAATAAAATATTGCTCAAGCCCTACTTTGCATTAGTTAAGAATTATTACTAGTTTAAATAGACTCTTCACTTAATCTAGTTTCTTAATTAAAATATCTACAGCTCTAATTAATATTGATACTGCTTTTCCTTACAACTGTACTTTACACATACAACTTATACACAGAAGTGACACCTTTAGGCCTTCCATGATATGTTGTTATTCATAGTCATACTCATCTACTTAAAACTGTTAATTAAATTCGAAAAATTCTCACTATTCACTGTTCATGCACTTTGTACAAAGTATGTTACGATTACACACACAGATTGCTTCAACATTTCACTGCTATTGCCCTCTGTCGTCGGTAATTGTGAATGTTCCGTTTCGCGGCGAGCTGTCGTACGTGGGCCTGAAACAAAACACAACGTTAATATAAATCGACCGCATACATATAGATGGCGCTAGTCGTACGTTCAAACCACAAAGGTCTTGTACTTCAATAACGTGTAATACGGAAATTGCAGCGTAACCGCATGGGACAGAAGGATTATTCACACCTTGACCTGGTTGTATCCTGCAGGGCTTGGTTACTCTCACATCAACGACAGTTAACTGCCTTGCTTTATTTATAGTAAGATACATTCACAGCACCTTTATTTTCAAGTTGCGAGTCAATTCTGCCGTTTTTGATTTTTATAACTTGTTAAATAATAACATTTAGCTTTAAAATAACGTGTTTTTTTCATCTATCCTTCAAAAAATTAAATGAATAGCAGAAATGGTAAAGAATGGAGAGAGATCATGAACAACTGACAAAATTGAGTTAAATAGCAAATAAGGCCAATAAGGGCATAAAAATATGATATAGTTTTTATCAGCTATAAAGTTACTGCCCTATAATAGCGGGCTAGTTTCATCAGGGCCCCGATTCTCCTAATTCGACTGAGACCCGATCCCGACTCGATTACGATTGAAGCGTTTGTGGCATTCTGCTATTTTTTCTTTGAAATAAACGTTTTTATCCTTTTCTGTCATTCAATAATGAATCATTTTGTCTGCAAATAATTTATATGCAAAATGATTGTACAGCAAACTACCGTATAGACCAAAATCACCAAAATAGCAGACCAATCGCACACCAATCAAATGTCAATCGAATACGATTGGTCTTTTATTAGCAGCAGAATGCCCGATATGGTTAAAACTGCTATTGCAATCATATTGCGATTCGATTTCTATTCGATTTTGTCATTATTAACTTAGGAGAATCGGGCCCCAGGTGAGATCTAATCGTTCAAGGCTTGTACCTTGCGCATGAGTTTGAACTCATACGCGATCGCCGACCACTTAAAATTAATTTATCTGCATATAACATGCGTTATTATTGATCACCGATAAGACAATTAGCATTATTAGTGCATAATATAAATAATAATTGGTAATTTAATATCTAAACAGTAATTGTAAAACATAAATATTTAGATTTGTCTGATTACGGAAGAATATTTGAATATACTTTAAGCGATTGATACCGGTTTTTTAAATCACCTGAAATTAAATATATTTATTAGTGAGTTCAAAAACTTTATGGGTTACAGAGGACTCATTAAAGATAAATATTAAGATAATTTATTTTGTATAAGGCTTGTTCTTTTGTAAACAGTTTGAGGTTTTTACCTAATTAATGTTTAAAGGTGCATTCAACCTGGGCAAGCAAGTACTACACGAACCCTTTATGATAATATAATGTAATCCAAATTACAAACAGGTACCAAACTAATAATTATATACCCACAGATGCAAAGAAACATTTTGACTAAAAAGTCTATAAAAAATAACAAGAATTTTTCAAAAAAATAATATTTTTGAGATGTTGTCGAATTTTTCGGCTCATTTTCAGCAGTCATTTAAAAACGTGAGTATGCAGGTGCAACCTCTGCAGTACTTACTTTTTCTTATCAGTCACAGGTTCCTCTTGTTGCTGGCTGCTGGTGCCAGATAACAGCAGGATGATGGCTCCACCAATAGCAGCCAACGCCGCAATCGTCAGCATCGGCAAGTGCTTACTTAATATCGACTGTAAATAACAAAGAACAGAGTTCAAATTACAAACGCACGAAAACATGACTTTTTGAATCCAGGAAGCAGTTAATGCAGTATTTAATAAGATAATTTATGCTAAATCCTTTATGACAAATGTGAATGCGACTCATGCATGTAAGGATGTCTGCTTCAACTCACTGAATTTAATCATCAGGAAGTTCTTAATTAAATGTAATTTTCGTAAATTAACCACGGTATTTATATGTTATTTTTTTATTTATCTTACCAGTTTCCATAAGTACGGAATGCATATAAGTCCAAGCCCGGCTGCTATCTGACTGGCGCCCACGCCGAGGTTTCTAACCACAGTCGGGTAAAGTTCCACAGTAAATATTGGCATCATCATGTTCGTGGCGCCGATAGAAAACTTCCCGATCATCAGACAGGCGATCTGGATCCAATCATCGTTAAGCGCAATGGAGAATATTTCACTAGCGACACAAGCAAGTCCACACGTTAACATGCTGATGAAAATCGGTATCCGCCTTCCAGCCTTCAAGAGAATCGGGATACTTATCGCTACTGCTGGTATTTCGACAACAGCTAAGATCATGGATGTGACGTGCAAATTGCCCAAGTTGAAGTTTCCGATGTTCAACAGTAGGCCATAGTAGGCGATAGTCATACAGAACCATGATAAGAATAGACATATCGTCCTCTTGCGCAGAACTCCCGTGAACAACATGGCGACTCTGGGTAGTTCACTAGTTTCCTCCGGTTTATGCAGCAGTAGCAGTTTATCGATGTCAGCGGGGAATTCGCGCTTGTTAATCTTGGCAGCTTTCTCCAATATTACTTTGGCTTCCTGAGTCTTTCCCATACTGAGCAGCCATCTCGGTGATTCTGGTAACACAAACCTGTAAAAATAATATTTCAATGTTATGAGGAAGCATTTACAACTTAATTTATTTTCAGTAATTAAATAACTACAATGTATAACAATTTAATAGGATGTACTCATTACTTTGTAATTTTTTTTGCTTAAATTAAATATTTCAACACGATGTTTATTCGATAGTAAAAAAGGCAAAAGCTAAATGTAACTATAGTTATAATACAAAGATAAACAAAATGAACCCTCACCATAGTGCAAGTAACAGACATCCGGGAATAGACAAGCTCAGTTGAAGGTCCCGCCAGTTCGGCAGAACCAGAGACAAGAGCGTCACAATGAGATACGCTAGAGGCAGCCAGAAGAAGTTGCACACTCCTGCAATCGTCACCCACTTGCCTCCTACTAGCTCCACGGAGAGGACGAAGGCAGCATATACCACGGAGACAGAAACGAAGCCCATAATTAGCCTTACGACCACATATTGTACGAAGGAACGCACCAGCAGTGCGAGGATAGCCAGCGAGCTCTGCGCTACCATCATGCTCATCAAAATGCGCTTGCGGCCGAATCTGGAATGTAAGAAAATAAAAATGATATTTTGCGTACTGTGTTTTTTCCTCTTCACATATAATACCAGGATAAGAATGCACTATAATTGAAAATCTGTATTTTTTGCCATTACTTTGATTTCCTATCTAATAGGTCCAGTACTGCAGTGCACGAAGTTTGCTTCTATGAACATTGTTAACATAAGTATTCTTACCTATCAGATATCCAGCCACCGACCACTCCGCCGATACCAACACCGACCAAGAACATGACTTCGGCAAGGCTCGTGAGGTGAGCTCGGTCACACACCAGATTCCATTCCGATATTATCGTGCTTCCAACTTCGGACCTATCATAGCCGAACTCCGTGCATTTTTGGAAGGAGTCTAAGAGAGGAGCTGTGTGATTCAGTATGCTCTCAACTGTCACATCTGAGGTAAGAGTTCTTACAGTGCAACCTCCATGAGGCTGGCTGTAGTTTATCCACGCCGATAATGGTAGGCTCGATAAATTTGCCGGCCTTCTGCACCAGAATGTAGTATCCTTCATCTAGAAGTAAGATAATAGAAGAACAGTTAGGAAATTATATTTAAAAAGTTGTAAATATGGTGTGTTGACGTAAATTGTTATTGTAGTAAGGTATCAACAGGTTATTTAACCTTTGTAAAATGAAAACTTTACATTGTAGTTTCTTTGTTATCATGATTCGAAGACGTCCAAGGTGTACCGAAATATCACCAAAGGTTCAAGGCAGGTAATGTAGTCAAAAACTTAGTTTTTATTTTAAACAGGTTAATTGTGGCCCTTTGTTTCAAAAATAACCCTGTAGTATCTTGAATTTGAGATTATCATTTTATGTTTGGACCATTTTTAAGTCGTAACCCTAACTACTAAAAATAAAAGTATACTAGGATATACTGGTTATTAAATCGAAGCAGGTACTATGTATTATTTAACCTATCCCAAACACCAATTAAAAGTCAATTAGAGCAATACAACAACGTTCCGCACCACTGCACACAAACTGCATTTGGGGTTATCTAACCAATTAAAAAGGTAAATAAATCATAATAACTTACGGTGAACGTCGGCAGGTATATGTGGAATGTGCAGGGCAATGAGAAGAGAGACAGGAGGAAGGTCATCAGCAGCTGCCAGCGTCCATACTTGCCGATGATGGTGGAAACCACGTCAGGACCATCGTCTTCAACTGGCGAGGATACCTGATTCTTCTCTTTATTCGTCCCTTGTGTTGGGATTACTGGAAACAAGAAATAAATATTTAGAAAATGATTCTTGATTTCCTTGCTTTTGTAGTCTTAACTCAGGTAATATAACACAAAAATATACTTTTGTAATCTAACTTAGCTCGTTTTTGTTTTGGTAAATGTTTAGACAAATTATAATTCGCAAAACAAGGAAACAAAATGTGCAATAAAAATGAATTATGACTCCAATTATGACCACTACTTTCCGCACATTTTTAACTTCAAACAAACAATAGGTAATTAAGTAATAACCCCTGATACAATTATGCATGTAGGTAACCCACCTAAGTGCTAACTAATTATACTGGAAAAAAATACATATTTGCCACGAACATGTAACACGAGTATGTACATCAATTCTTGTACTGTACACTGTACAAGATTAATTACTTCTTAGTACTAGTACTAAGATTAGAGTATCTTTGTTATACGAATTAATAATACTTCGTACCGATATTTAATACCGAACCAAAGAGATTATGTAGCAATTCGCGTACCGTGACGGTAACTAGGCACAGCTATGAATATTTTTTGTCATATGTAACTTAATCGGTTATGGGTAGATTAATTTTTCAGCTCATAAATTAATGTAGTCTTAAGAGAAACTGTTTCCGACGAGTCAAGGTTGTATTGCATTACAGCAGCAAATGATTGTTGTAAAAACGGTATGGTTTGGCTGCTGCTACTAAACATTAAATTAGTAGGATTTTATTTTGCTAATAATAGAGGGCTCGATCTGATCTTAATAAATATTTTATAAATTATTGCACTGATTTGAAAGTAAGACTTGGAACACTTATTAATATAAGCTTTGTTTCAAAACAAATTATAGTTTTGAAATCGTAAAAACCGACTCAGTTTCTTAATTCTGATCAAGGGCTATTAATTTTAGTTTGAATTTTGTTTTGGTCAGAGTCAAACCAAAACTTACGACGAAATCTAAATCATTCAAACAATGCTACAAGAAAATCAGTGTTGTTCAAATGGATGCAGAACGTACAAACGGACTTAAAGCTCAATTAGAGCTCGTGCTCTCGAGTATCGAGTCGCGTGCGCCTGTTTGACGCACCACGTGCTTTTCTCGCGAGAATTTCGCGCGCGCTTCGCAATAATTAACAAACACATGCTCCCGCGCCGGCGCCTTGACAATGATCTTCACTTCATTGCAACTGTAACGAATGACCTACTGCTGCAGAATCGATGTTAATTTTAGCATCATTAATATCTTCATTCATGACACACGTAAACACAACTTATGAATATGTTAATGTTGAAATCCTCATTCGCTGTATGTGGCAACTTCGTTTGCTGGTGTGCTTGTAGCACGATATTGTTATTAATTGATTCTAATGAATTGTAATTAAGATTTTAAAGTTCTGCACACGAAAGTCTGAAGTTTTGACTGGAGAATTTTTGGAATTATCTGGTTTATAGAGTCGGGTGAAAGATCGGTTGCGTTCGTGCAAAACCCGTTTGGCACGATACGTGATGAGTAATAAAGAGTAAGCCGTTCATGGTCCAATCTCGTATCTTTATCTTTACGGGTTATTGTTCTAGGTTTGATAGGATGACATCAATTTCAGTATTATATATCTGACGTAAGGTAGGATTGCGTGCGTAGTTTTACAACATAAACTGGAGAGGCGTCATCCGTTTAAACATTATTCTTCATCTCGCGGACAGCGGGCTGCATTCGGGGCCAAGGCCGGAGGGCATATCGATTACGTTTATCGCGATTTGCATGGCTGACTTAACACAACGAGCGAATTGGTTTTCATGCAACTGTTACATGTGAGCGCAAGAACTTCAGGCCGGCCTCGGTACTGCGTGCGAACTGACTAAACAATAATTGAACCAATATTATTTAGGGCCGTCACGAAACCTGCTGAAATTATTCAATTACTTTAAAATTGAAACATTTTTATGGCCCGTTTTAAATAGTTTTACAGTTAATTGCAAGTTAGTGGGTTGATAACAATTACTAGGAAGTTAGCCGAAGTTCGTGACAAAATAGGTATTATTTTAAATATTTCGGCACATTTATCTTTATTAACTTGTTGATTTTGAAGGCTAGACTTGTTCATGTTTGTTGGCTCATGGCATTTAGGCACGCACTAAATTAATTATACCTAGGTAATATTTTTTTGAGAATGTTAATAGGAACATAGAATATAAGTGTAAATATTTGTATAATGAAGCTTATAATTTAATAAATATTAATTTAACAATTTCCGTCACCTTAAGTGAGCAATACGAGATTAGAAATCTAAGATAAATATTATTTGACCGCAAAACAACAATTAATATTCAGATATGAAATATTAGAGTCTGTTTCAGACATTTTATTTATTTTAATTAGATGCATATGATTTTTAATAACGTCAGTCTAAAATGACTTACGCCAATTGAACTCATTAGCATTTCTGCAATATCTTTACTAAAATACCGCATATGTTCAGTAATGCATACCTAAATATTCTAATTTGAATCTATTTTAATTTCTTATTAAGTAAGTATATCTAATAATAATTTGTTATCATACATTTTTTTTATTGAACTTAAAAAATATATATGCGGAAAAATATTCGTTCCCACATACATTTTCTTCGATAAACCAGATGTTATGTAAATTGATTTCCTGAACAGATTTCAGATTAAAACAACTTTTTTTATCATTATAAGAAATTAATCAAGAAAAAATTGTTTAATTAAAAACTTTACTTATACCGACGTCATAAAACTGAAAATTGTGACGGGAATCGGTTGTTTATTCAATAGCTAAATGCTTGAACTGTTAAAAAATAAATCAGTTCAGTTTATATGAGAAAATCAAATGACCATAGTGTGGTGAGAAATAGTATGAATAGACGTAACTAATATTTTATGGAAACTTGACATGTTGCACACTTGCAATTATTATTATCAGCAATTATCTAGTCCATATTGACAATGACCCGCTTTCAAGTTTAATGTTTTTCTCAGGCTCTGTTGCAATATAACACAAATAGAGAATTGTTACGCTGATCCGGTGATTAACATTTTCTACGGTGTCTGGTCCGCGACGTGTTTGTAATTGAATTGTCCAAGAGCATTTTCAATCAATGTGCCTGGTAAAAAACTAATTAAATTAATCACCCCGAAGATAGGCATGTTTCCTGGTGCTGTTTAAAAAAATATTGTAATCTGTGACGGTTCCACTCTATTCGTCACCTCATTGGTGATCATCTTAACCCAACTAGTGACCTGTTAAATTAAATTTACCGCACTACGTAGGACAACTCAATGATTTCATGTGTAACGCGATAGTGCACTTCGTTATACTCCAATTTGCATTATATTTGCATCATTAAATCATTTAGTGTGTTTGTACAAATGTGCTATTTACTAATCCGTGTGTGTAAATGACGTAGAGATATAGTCTGGTGAAGTTAACAGTATGAACAATTTTATGTGGCCGTAAAGTAAGCAAAGATTTTTTTGCAAAAAGAAATTCTTATGCGTGATGTTACATAATAAACAAGTTTAGTGATAATGTGTTTCTTGTAGAGTTTTTCCTGTATCTCGTATGTCTAAACTTTTTCTGTATCTCGTTAAATCACGGAGGAAGGAATAATAGCGTACAACTTTCACCGCTAAAAGGATCACAAAACTAAATCGAACGGATTGGACCAAATAGTGTCACGCCTGACCAGAATCACAAGCGGTAATACATTTTACTCTGTTGAGTGTAGGTTTTAACATTTTGATTACATTTCGACTGAGATACACATTATTCCTATATAGAAAGAAGAAAAGAATGCGTGAAAGATACATAAAGAGATCCGAGTAGATGATTGAATGATGACAAACAAACAAGAAGAATGTAAAAGAAAAAGTGTTTACTCCAAAATACAAAGGGAACAGATAGCTCCGGAAGGTTTTTTTTTTCAACTGAGAGTTACACTTTATCACAAGTAACAAGAAAACATCAGAGAATGATATGGATCACGGAAATCTGGTTTCTCTAGCGGCATCGATAAGGTCAAGTGGCGTTCAAGCTGCATTATCGGACTCATCTCGTGAATAAAGCGAAACTGATTGATGAAAAACCTGAATGTGACCTTGGAACAGAATGTGTGGCTGATTTTTTGTTTGTTTAACTTATCTATGCAATCTAAGTTTGAATAGAGCGTAATAAACTATGCCTTAAAAATCAGGAAAAAGTTGTGATTAAACTGGAGACTAGAGGAGTTCTATTGAAGTATATAATAGCCCATATGGCTTTACAGGCGTCTTTTGAAAATCGAGCGCGTTTGATGGGTTTATAAAAGAAACAGAATTTTCTTTTTAGCTACGAACTAATATTCACGCGAATTCGTCCAATGAGCTGCGCATCAAACATCTAAATAAGTTGGTACGCACAAGCAAGCATTGCAGCATTAGGAAAATAAACCCGTAAAGGATATTAAAAAAAAGAACATACAAAAATGTCGCCACAAACACTAGGCATATAAAATCAGTAACCAGGAGCAGCGCAACAGATTGGCATAGAGTTATGTGGTGCTAATAATTCGCATAATTTCGAGTTGTACAGCGGTGTGGCACGGCCGCGTCTGCATTGGGGGACCTCTCCGGAAGCGAACGTACTCAATGAAACTGATTCGACGATCCTGCTGCCACTCGGTCACTGTTCTGGTTACTCACTTTAAAATAACGCTAGCGTTACGCATTATACCCTCAGATATTAGTTCCTATTTGTCTTTTCTCTGGCCTTTCTTTAAGGACTAGCAACAACTGCTTTTCAATTCTGATTAAGTAAAACCGAGCGTAGAGAAACATTGGTAACGGATGATTAGAATCGTATAATTATTTAAATACTGACAAAACAAGAGTTACTGCACATATCGTCACATTAATATTAATTAACGTTAAAGATAATGGTAACTTCTAAGTTATTGTGGTCATCTCTATATTTATTGGTTTGTTTGTTCAGCTTCCTAGTTACGTGCCGTCCATTTGAAGGCAGAAATAAACTCAAATATCTACAAAATGTAGAATATATTGCGTGTCCGATATAGAAGTATGAAGCCACTTGATCTTTATGGAAATGTATGGAAGTTAGTTTACGAGGAAAGTTCTGGTGCGCAGTCAATCGATTGGTCACGTTTACGGATCTGGCAATGGGCTTGCCCTTAACCGATAATTGGCAACGTGAACTTTTCGACCCTCCGGTTTGTTAACATTGAACTGTCAGTGTCGATCTACACGATGACTGTCTGGCTCCCTTCTGACTACTGCAGTGTCACTTATGTTTTGACAAAAAGTCACAGTAAATATGGAAAATGTGAGCTGGTGAACCTGCTCTTCATTCTAACAAAGTCATTATTTTTATTTTTGTCTATCCTATCAATTTGTCTAATATCACATTTTTAAAAATATAATAACCATTCTTTAAAAAAGATCCTATCACCCAACGCTCGGTAACACGGAAGATGAGTCATAATATGTATTTAAATTATTCTGTGAAAGCTGCACGCCTTGCATCTTCATCTTGCATTCAAAAAACATCACGGCGTAACACATTTGTATATATATCCGAAAGAAAATCCAAAAGGTGAGCAGGTTTGGCTCGATTTTTTTACACACAGAGCATCGACCCATCAAATAAAATAAATATTAATTCATTCAATATGACATCCACGTTCATTGTTTTAATTTATTTAAATGGTTTAGGATCTGTTGAAAATTATACTCAGACAATGCACAGTTGAACATGGGACAAATAAATAACTCTAAATTAAGTAGTTGAGACTGTTTAACAACTATTATGTGAGTTAGACCTACTTGTGTCTTATTGTTATGGCTACACAATTTTCCTTTGTGTTGAAATTACATGAATATTCACATGGTTAGAGGAATAACATCTTATTTTATTGTGTTTCAATAGTTATGTAGTAGCCACTCATGTTTACATGATTTAGGTAGAAGCATTATGAGTTAAACTGCAAATAGTCCTGTGCTTGTTAGTAAATACAATGCCTTTACGAAGCATAAATAAAATTGAGTTAGTTATTTATTTTTATATGAAAACTCAATGTTAAGACTAGATCGAAAAAATCAAGGAAGGGAAACCGCAGTTACATTGCCCACAAATCTTAAATAGTACCTTATGTCCTCTTTATATACATAAACGAAGGGCGATAGAGAATTAAATGAATATATGACTTCAAAAATTTTCCCCATTAAACCTCTATTTATTACCTAATTTTATGAAGAAATTATAAGTTTTACGCCTTTTTACCGAAATAATGATCGTCTTTTAGGAGACCAGTCACGTTCTGCGTACATGATTTATTTAACAAGAATGAAGATAATTAACTAAAACTTCATTTTATTACGAAAGACTTTTTTGAACTAAGTTTAATTTTAGTTTTTCTTAACTGCCACGAACTTACTTTTATTATTATTCTTTTGGCCCTCAAGATAATGTAGTAATTTTTGGCTTCATAAAGTTCGAAATTAAGTGCTACGATATTTTATAACAGTGTTTTAATTTATTTATTTTGGTATAGGTACGGTCTGTCTGCCGACCTACCGAACGATATGTTTGTTTTGGATTGGAATGCACATTCTGGCCGAAAACGGGAATACATATTCATGCCAACAATTCGACGTTTGAGATGAAATCATCATAATATCCTACTAAAGATTGATATGTGTAAGTTTCTGGTGGATTGACGTAAAATGGATTACGATAATGAAGGCATACACATATTGACTTATTCTATTCTCTAAATTATATAGATTTGACTCATATAGGAATGGGTAAGGTCAACAAAACAATATAATGTTATATAGGAACCACTTAAATCATAATATGAAAGAACAAAGTATGTGGAAGTAACTCAAAACTTTATATCAACCAGGAAAATGTGAATTAAAACATGACATATTTACTTGATCAATTAAGAATGATTTTATGACATATGTAAAATTCATCGCTTTGTTTTATTAGTTGTTTTATTTTTTACTCTTTTGCAATCGAACTAAGGCTTATATTATGGGGGAAAGTATTTTTTTTATACTAGAAAATAAAAATAAGGCCTCGTGCATATTTTATTGAATGCATTAATACATTTTTTTTCCTTAGTATGATGGTTTGATGATTCACTGTTATAAGGAGAACGCAATATGATGCGGGCGGATAGAGGAAGGATGGTCTTTTTAGAACAATTTCATTGAGAGATGAGTTGAGACAGAAGCTAATACGATAATATCGCATTAACTTCCGTCCTTTAATAAAACTTCGAGGGTCCGTCGCGAGGTTATATTAAAGCTATATACTTATGTCACAACTTGTTTTCGTATTCATATGTATAACAGTAAGTGTTGTTTTTACATGTAATTTGTTTTCAACTTTAACATATGATAGAAAATAAGTTTTTATTTGGGCAAACAACAGTTTTTAGCAGACTTCCTAAAAAGAGCAGGTTCTCAATTTGTATGTTTTTTTCCCGACATTAGCAAAAACTAATCAGTCTAACGGCGTAAATTCCTCACTCCATTATCTGTTATGTAACAAAAACATAATAAGAAACACGCATTTATTAATAGAAAGATCTTATGACCTATTATTATTAATACAGCGTATTCTTGTGACACATAAATTAATTAAAAACACATTAAACATAAACATTGGACTTATATGCTCCTGTTGCATCTCAATTATATTTTCAGAAACGCAAATTGTACCTATTGTTATTTATGTTGTGTGTCTTTACAATTGTAGCAAAAAAAATATTAAAACGATATCATCTGAAGGTGCTGATTACGATAAGTCCTTTCACGGTCTCATTAAAAAAACAAGAGCAAAAGTAATTCGGAAGGTTGAATTACCTTCCGACACACACTACTTTCAGGGAAGTGAGTCGATCATGACATTTGTCAAAACATGGTCAAGGCCCGTGGGTCGGACACTCGGGTTACAACGCCTAAACTACTGTTTGTTTACTTCCTATTATATAACAGTAATCAACTTACACCTTCGACAGCTTCGGAACGATCAAAGGACGACAAGTTCATAACTGGTGCTAACCTAGACACAGAACTCATGCTGACCTTTTGTTTACCAAACATGTATCGACACAAAATAGTTTTAGGCATAAGAACAAATTTGGCAGAAATGTTGTTATTTTTGGCTCATTTCAGTTTAAAATTAGCCATTTTTACAAAATATAGGCAAGATCGATTGGACTAGAAGTATCGATTACGAAAAGCAATTAAGTTATAGAATTATGCGTTTAGAGGCTGAAGATTGACCTTGTGGAAAGGATCCATAAAGGATAATAAAACTTGAAAAACATAGTAAACATAAAAGCATTTTCCTTAAACAATAGTGTCATTCTAAGACTATTTCCTTAATGTTAAACTAAATGTTATTTTTGTATCGTTAGAATACTTTTGCAAAACACGATTCATGTCTGCGATATTGGATGATAGAGCGGGAGGTGAAAGGTGAAACGGGTGCCATAGACACAAGTCCCTCTGCCTGAGGCCTCTCTGCATAGCTAAACAGTCTGTGAAAGACTACGTGGAGCGACCTTTTTATTTATTCACACGTCTCTCTGGGGACACTAGGAATGTCTAAACGAGCTACTAGATAAAAAGAATATGAAATTTTGACAAGTCCACTTTGATTGTGTTGCTGTTTTTATTTCTTTTGTAAGGAAAACAGCGCCAAGTTTGGGTGTGAAAAAGTGTTCTTTTTTGTTTTAGCTGAAATTCTCTTAGTCTTTCTGGGTGTTATCAATCATGACAGTAAATATTTTCGTTAGCTAAGCCAGCAAAGCATTATCTGAAACTTATCCGTTTATGGTCAAAGAACTTTAGTTACGCAAATATAGAAAGAAAAATAAAGGCATATTTTTCTGCTTTCCTTGATAAAATAAGTTCTGTATAATCTACAATTGCTTAAGATAATTTAGTCATAATTTATAAATAACGTGACATTTTTATATGTAACAAATAATCTTAATGATGCTGAGATTCATAAACAAAAGACATTAAGAACGCCTTTGTTTGATTTATTAACCGTTTGACTTTTCCGCTTATTAACTTTATTAGAACAATTTAACTACCATCAGCAATCAATTTGCATTTTGATTTCGCATATTTATTAGATTCGCTAATTAATTAAGTATTCTTGCTGTGCAATTCCTCATGTGCAAATTACAGTGCTAATTTCAGGGCAATCATATATTTCTATATAATAAAGGCTTCTCTGTTTTCTTTGTAAAATATTGCGGACTTAAACAGGAGAGAAAGGGTCATCGGCCAGGAATAGAGCATTAAATGGACACCTGTTATCGTCGTGAAATTAATGATATGTAGAAAAGTTCTTAAAACGATGTCTGTAGCATGCGACGCTCAATAAAGTGCTAAGCTTGAGCAAATTGATCAACTGAACATACACACTTGCTTACTTTTTTGTTAACCATACTTCTTGTTTTGCACTTGCCCAAGATATATTTCTCGCGTATACTGTTAAGAGGTTAATGAGTTGTAACACAGCTTTCTTCATAATAATGATAAGACTGCATTGATAACTGATAATTCTATTCAATTTGCACCAAACTACATTCGTCCAATGATGATCAATATGAAGAAATTCATGATGTTTAATTGGTCGTCTGTACTGTTGTTTACAAAGAGATAAGTAAAGTGAATGGATTAGAGATGTTTTTCAATGAAACTTTACTTATCAAGGATGTTCCGCTTGAGTTGTTTTGAGACTCTCCTTTTGTAGGGAGATGCAAAAAACACTTACTTGTAATTATCATGGGTAATAAACTTTTTAATGGATAAAAAGAAACATAATTATATTTTGTAGCAAAGGAATTGGTTTTTATCTTTTTTCCGATTTGAACCTAAATTACATCTCAGGTATTCTAGTTAGGTACAAATTGTACAGACTACGGAACTATTAATTGTGCACGATATAAAATCCACATCAGGCCGGTTCTTGCAAGCACAATATTGTGTTATATAATGTGTCATAATCGAGCAATACAAAGTTCTGGTTTTTACAGCAATTTTAAACACTAGACTTGTACAAGATGCATCGGACAAAAACCGTAGAAAATTGATTTCGAAATGGCGTCATCAATTTTCCGTCTGCAAAATAAAAAGTACCTACCTAACAAAATAGTTTGTTAATTGCGAGTAATTTACTAGGTATCATATATTCAAATTTTAGAATCAAGTCCAGGACTTCAAGTTTTATGAAATGTATAAAAATATGTAGTTACAGTCTCCGAATAACATTTGGATATCACTTTTGGATCATCAACGCGAAGAAGTCGCAATCGTTCTAAATATTTTCAGCATCTCAATATAATACAAGGACACCAAAACTACGTGTAATTAAGGTATAATTTAAGCCAAGCGGTCGGACAGTGTACCTATTATTACACTGGGTTGCATCAACAATCTTCAAGTGAAGGGCGACTCTAAGAAATTGCAGGTTGCACTGTGTGACAGGTGAACGGAACATACGCAATGACGGCAAAAACTTTAACATGCTAACAATGCCTAATATTACACGCTTGTAAACATTAATCATAATGGTTTTATATGCAACTCGTGGTAAAGGATATGTGTAAATTGCAATTGTCTGAAAATCAATAGAGTCCAATTTAAGTTTTAAGCCGTTGCATTACTTAAGTACTAAAATTTTCACAACATCGAGATTTCTGCAGATGATTTTAGATGCTGATTTTCCAATTTCAATCACTACACATTCTCAGTTTTAGTACAGCGTATCAGATGAAGAATATTTCCCTCTTTTTGTGAAGTTTTTTTAGTAATTGTTTTTTATTGGTTATTAATATGAAAGCAATCACACTTGAGGTCAAGTCTAGACACTCTATATCATATCCTCAATTTGGTAACAAAAAATATGTACCAGTAATTATATCTCAAGCTCATATGCCCCCAAAGACAAGGAAGCAGCAGCTCAACAGAGCTCCTCAGAGGAGGACTCGGCGGCCGTCGGCTCTGACCAGGAGCGGAGGGCCAATTTCGCCAAGACGGTAGCGGCCGCGTTCAAGGGCGTGTCCCAAAAGCGTCTCGGGACCAGCAAGCGGAAGGCGATTGACTCGGCCTCCGCCACAATCATTGCGGCAGCCGAAGCAAGCTTCGGCCAGGCTCCAAAGAGCGATCTGGCCAAGCTGCAAGAAGAAGTGGCTCGTCTCACGTCCGCCCTGAACTCGCTCCTGGAGGAGAACAGGAGTCTCCGGGCGGACCTTAGAAAGATGAGAGAGCAGGAGGCCGAACGCAGCGGGACCACTTCACAGCGGCCGCAGTCCTCCCCGGTGGAGAGCCAGGTCCTAGCCCTGGTTCGGCAGGAGATGGCGGCCTTCCAGGCCCGCTTCTCCGTCCTGGAGGGCAGGGTCCTACGGCCTCCCCTCGCGGCGCCGAAGCCCCCAGCGGCCCAAAGGGCCTCTTATGCGGCTGCGGTTGCAGCGGCACCCCCACCCAGAAGGGGACCGCCGAGCAAGCCCCCTGTCGCGGCGCCGAACGGAGCGACCAGGAGGGCGCCCGCTCAGCCAAAGCCCAAGACCGCAAGGGCGGTCCAGGCGCAGAGGCCCCCGGTGCCAACGTCAGCACCTGCTCCGTCGTCGGCACCAGTGGCGAAACGCCCTCCAAAGCCGACACCGTCTGCGGCCCCTACCTCTTCTGCCACTGAGTCTGAGTGGCAGGTGGTGGGGGAAAAGAAAAAGAGGCGGAGGGCGGCCAAAGCGGCCAAAAAGAAGGCCCAGAAACAGCGGCGCAGGGAGCGAGCCGCCGCGGCGAAACTCCGCGCCCCCAAAACCGCGGCTGTAGTAGTCACACTACAGCCGGACGCGGTCAAAAGGGGCGTGTCGTACCGCGACGTGCTCGCCCAAGCAAAGGAGGCGGTGAACCTGCAGGAGCTGGGTATCGCCTCCGGCCTCCGGCTCAGGGTGACCGCAACGGGCGCCCGTATGCTGGAGGTCCCAGGAGCGGCCAGTGGGCCCGCCGCAGACGCTCTAGCCGAGAGGCTTAGGGCGTCCATAAGTGCGGACGATGCCCGAGTCTCCAGGCCCCACAAGTGTGCGGATCTGCGCATCATGGGCCTGGACGACTCAGTTACTGCGGAGGAGGTGGTGGCCGCCGTCGCTAGGACGGGTGGGTGCTCTGCCGACGAAGTGAAGGCGGGCACCATACGTCCCGACTTCAGGGGCACGTGCACCATCACGGTGAGCTGCCCCGTGACGGCGGCCAAGCGCATCGTAGACGGCCGAAGATTGCTGGTTGGCTGGGTGTCGGCGCAGGTCAAGCTGCTTGACCCCCGACCGCTGAGGTGCTTCCGATGCCACGTCGGGCATCATGTGGGTGTTCGTTGCACCTCGGAGGTCGACCGCAGCGCCCTCTGCTTCCGCTGCGGTCAGCCCGGACACAAGGCCGTGGCTTGTAGCGCCGCGCCGCACTGCACTGCGTGCGCGGCGGCTGGCAAGCCGGCCGAACACCGGGCGGGGAGCAAGTCCTGTGCCCCACCCGCCAAGACCAAGAGTAAGGGCAAGGGCCGGCCGTCCGTCGCCGCCACCACCACCACCTCCGCAGTGGCCACAACCGCAGCTCCTGCGGCCGCCGCCGCCTCCAACGCTGCCGCCGCTGTCAACGCCGTCGCCACTGCTGCTGTCGCGGCGCCCGTGTCTGCGTCTCAAGAGGAGGAAGACGTGATGGAGTGCTAGTCTGGCTCCATTGCGCTTCCTCCAGGCGAACATTAACCACTGCGCCCGTGCCCAGGATCTGCTGCTCCAAAGCATGGCGCAGTGGTCGATCAACATCGCCGTGGTCGCTGAGCCGTACTTTGTCCTTCCCAGGGATGACTGGGTTAAGGACCTTAGCGGCTCAGTGACCATCATATCGTCGGCCGCCGCTGGTACTCCTTCCCTCGAAGGGGTGAAGAGTGGAAGGGGTTGCGTCGCAGCACGGTTCGGGGAGATAGTCGTCGTGGGGGTGTACTTCTCCCCGAGCCGAACTCTCGCCGAGTTCCACAACTCCCTCCTGGAGTTGTCCGTCGTCGTCGGAAGTTATTCCCTCCCTGTGCTAGTGTTAGGGGACTTCAACGCCAAGAATTTGGCCTGGGGTTCCCGACGCACAGATGCACGGGGTAGGATGGTGGAGGACTGGGCGCTGGAAGCAGGCCTGGTCGTCCTCAATCGGGGTTCTGTCCCCACGTGTGTACGGATGCGGGGCGAGTCAGTGGTGGATATCTCGTTCGCCAGCCCCGCTCTGCTACCGCGTGTCTTTGACTGGCGCGTGGAGGAGGGGGTGGAGACCTACTCCGATCACCGGTACATCCGGTTTGACGTCTCCGCCCAGAACCCTAGCGCGCCGGTCCTGCAGACTCCGAGTGGTCCACGTTGGGCGCTGAGGCACCTTGACCGGGAGCTTCTCCTGGAAGCCTCAGTCGTGCAGGCCTGGGTGTCATCACCGGACAG
Organism: Helicoverpa zea x Helicoverpa armigera; assembly: GCA_033682625.1. Classification (NCBI taxonomy): domain Eukaryota; kingdom Metazoa; phylum Arthropoda; class Insecta; order Lepidoptera; family Noctuidae; genus Helicoverpa; species Helicoverpa zea x Helicoverpa armigera. Next base: position 1,596,146 of record JAWIIS010000005.1, on the reverse strand, counting down.
GCCCGCCGACATCAACGACGAGGCGGAGTGGTTCCGGGAGACCATGTCCGAGATTTGTGACGTGGCCATGCCCCGAGTCCCGCCAGGACGCGCCCGACGCCAGGTGTACTGGTGGTCTCGCGAGATCGCCGCCCTTCGAGAGGCGTGCGTCGCTGCGAGGCACCTGTACACCAGACACCGCAGGCTGCGCATCCGCCATCCGGATGCAGAAGCCAGGGAAGCAGAGTTGTACGAGGGTTACAGAGCTGCGAAGACCGCCCTCCAATTGGCCATCGTCCAGGCCAAGGAGGTGGCCAATGCGGAGCTGCTGGGGTCTCTGGACAGGGACCCGTGGGGGCGCCCGTACAAAATGGTGCGGGGCAAGCTCCGCCCATGGGCCCCCCCGCTGACCCAGAGCCTTCGGCCTCAGCTGGTGGAGGAGGTGGTGAGCGCTCTGTTCCCTTCGCGCGGGGAACACTCTCCCCCGCCCATGTCTCTGCAACCCGCGGTGTCAACGGCGGACCACACTTCCGACGACGACGATGTCCCCGAGGTGACTGGGGTGGACCTGAGAGTGGCGGTGGCTAGGCTGAAAGCTAAAAACACCGCCCCAGGGCCTGATGGCCTGCCTGGCAAGGCCTGGGTCCTGGCCCTTGAGGCTCTCGGGCCTCGACTTAGGGGGCTTCTCAGCGCATGCTTGGAGAGGGGCCAGTTCCCACTTCGTTGGAAGACAGGGAAACTGGTCCTCATACGGAAGCCGGGGCGCCCTGCGGACTCTCCGTCCGCATACCGGCCTATCGTGTTGCTCGACGAGGTGGGCAAGCTCTTTGAGCGAGTTGTCGCACACCGCCTCGTCGCGCACCTTGGGGGGATAGGGCCGGACCTTGCGGACCACCAGTTCGGTTTCCGCAAGGGGCGCTCAACGGTGGACGCCATCATGCGCGTGAGAGCTCTCACGACGGGGGATGCTGTGTCCCGGGGGGGGGTCGTCTTGGCGGTGTCTCTTGACATCGCCAACGCCTTCAACACCCTTCCCTGGAGTTGCATCAGGGAGGCACTCCGGTATCACCGGGTGCCGACCTACCTTCGTCGCGTGGTCGAGGCCTATCTGTCGGATAGGTCCATCATTTACCCTGGTCACAACGGGGAATGGAACCGGCGAGAGATGTCGTGCGGTGTTCCGCAGGGGTCGGTACTGGGGCCGCTCTTGTGGAACATCGGCTACGACTGGGTGCTGCGCGCCGACCTCCCTAGCGGCGTCAGCGTGGTCTGCTACGCTGACGACACGCTGGTTCTGGCACAAGGGAGGTCGCACCAGGAGGCGGCCGACATAATGACGCGCGGGGTTGCGATAGTCATCGAGAGGATCCAGCTGCTGGGACTGGAGGTGGCCTTGCACAAATCCGAGGCCATGTGCTTTCATGGGCTTCGGAACGCGCCACCTTCAGGCTCCCAAGTCACGGTGGGGGGGGCTACCATCGGCGTCGAGAGGGCGATGAAGTACCTGGGACTCGTCCTCGACGGCCGGTGGAGCTTCGTCGAGCACTTCCGACGTTTGGGCCCCAAACTGGAGAAGGCAGGTGCTGCATTCAAGCGGCTCCTGCCCAACCTGGGAGGCCCAAACGCCCCCTGCCGTAAACTCTACGCGGGGGTCATGCGGTCCATGGCCCTTTACGGGGCCCCGGTATGGGCACGTTCGGCACGGCCGCGGGCTGTGCACTACCTGAACGTGCCCCAAAGGGTGATAGCCATTAGGCTAATCCGGGGGTACCGCACGATCTCCCGCGAAGCAGCTGGCCTACTCGCTGGACTGCCACCGTGGGATCTGGAGGCGAGGGTCTTCTTGCGCCTGTACGACTGGCGCGAGGAGGCTCAGCGCCGGGGAGAAACCCCGTTGCCGCGGCAAGTTGTCGCGCAGCGGGCGGAGCTCCGGCGCGATCTCATGGTGGCCTGGAGGGAGCGACTATCGCAACCCAGTGCAGGGCACGCCACCATCGTGGCGGTAAGTCCCCTCTTTGAGGAGTGGCTCGGGAGGAGTCACGGCGCCCTCACGTACCGCATGACGCAGGTCCTCACCGGACACGGTTGTTTCGGGAGGTACCTGCACCGCATCGGTCGTGAGGAGGCGCCCGGGTGTCACCATTGTGCGGACAGCCCCGAGGACACGGTGGACCACACAGTCCAGGTGTGCCCCGCATGGGAAGGGCACCGCCGGGTCCTCGTCGAGGCTCTGGGCGGCGGCGACCTCTCGCGTCCGGCCCTGGTTCAGGCCATGGTCCGGGGCGAGAGGGAATGGGATGCCGTCGCCTCCTTCTGCGAAGCGGTCATGCTCGAGAAGGAGGAGGCGGAACGCCAGAGAGTCCGCACCTCTCATCCCGGCCGCCGCGCTGGACCAGGTAGACACCATGGGCGCCGGGTGTCGCGAGATGACTCCCGGCCACCGTAGGCGTGGGTCTGTGGGCGGTGAGTTCGGGTGGCTCATCGTCCCTCTGTCTTCCTAGACGACAGACCCGTGTCGACGGCGCGCGTTGTTCCACGCGCTCCTCAAAGAGACGTCAGCAACCCCAGCGGGGCCCAGCAGGGCCAAGGCCTGCCGGGGCTGCGGGTTGTTCGAAAGAGATACCGCGGCCCTGGTACATAAAAGGCCTATGACGGAACACGACGATTTTAGTCAGTAAGAGTCTGACACTCCCTCACCGCTGCTAACCCACAGCGGGAGGGGTCATTTGATGATTTTACGTCGATAAAAAAAAAAAAAAAAAAAAAAAAAAAGCTCATATGTGCACGCAGGCATTATTAAAAAAAGTCTCCTCTCACCGAAATAAGGCCATGAACATTTTTGCCATTTTACAAAATTTACTAACAGTTGCACCCGGTTTCATTTGCATTCTGAATTGGGCTTTTATTTTGAACCTTTTAGTCTAGATTTTATAGTTTTTATAGTCCCATTGAAATTGGTTTATCGGTTCAAATCAGTTCAAACCTTGACAGTGAAACAAACTGACTGTGTTTTGAATTATGTTGTCGGAAGATTAATTAACTCATTCAATTATAGCTACGTAATAGATGTATAACATGAACAGTATTGATTGAACGATTATTGACATTACCATTGAATAGAAGTGATAACCTTCTGACGCACAACTATTAGTATTGATACAGAGCATTTTTCCTTTGCATAGTTATTGATAATGCATTTATTTTTATAGGCACAATGTTGCAGTGATTTACTATATCTTTGTGTAAACATGTTCGAACGATAACAATAGGTGTCAGACTACAATACAGACACGTTAGCACTAGATAGATGGTCAGTAAAAACTTAATATCTGCGTAGCTGTATTTTTATTATGTAAATCATGATCAAGGGCAGACCTATATTCAATGTAGAGGTCTTGTTGTGTACGAGTTTATTGCATATCAACATTGAAATATTATTGTTAAGAGTAAAAAGTTTTTTTATTATGAGTTACTAAAAAAGTTATAAAAGTAAGACGCATATTTTACGCTTTTAACTTCCCACTGCAGTTATAGCCAGAATTGAGCGAAATATATTGCTAATTTTAGTAAAAATTGCTTAGCAAACTTTGTAAGACATACTACATGCTGTTGACAAAATAAGATTTCAAACATAGCACTGATCTCAAGGATAATGCAACCTGAAATTCAGGATTTGAGGGTCCTAAAAAAACTATTTAGATTTTTAACGATCTTTTAAAACTTGTTCATGATTTCTCCAAAAAAATACTAGATATGTACCTACACCGCTCTTTAAGGTAAGAAGGATAGAGATACATTTAGGGACGGATAGAGGATGAAAATTCGAGAAAAAACCGTTATTAAATAACCTAAAAATAGCTAAAGAGGCGCATTCGTAAATTAAGAATAGACTTTGTGGGCGGAGATTAAGACTAAGTTATTCATATTATGGCAGGTGGACATTGGACATGCCTACTAGGTAAGTTTTGTCATCTAAATTTGAATATAGCCTTGACTTTAATAAAATATCTTCGGAAGTGTGTACGGAAGTAACATTACTCGCTTCCGTAGCACTAGTGTTTATGTTTATGCTACTCCGATCTGACAGTTACCGACCGGTTATCAGTCACTGGTTGCCATTGAATTGTCCTCTCGCACTTAATGAACGTGCTTTGATTATTGAACTTGGATGAACTTAGAGGATGCGGTCGACTGTTGGCGCGGAACAATAATATGACCGATTAATTGTCAATCTCACGTTTGAGAAGGTACTCGGTAGCCCATCATATGATCTAATGTATGCATCCTAGCGAGATTTATGTTTACTACATAATGATTAGATTGTTTTTTGTTTTACTAAAGTACACGTGTTGTAATAATTTGCATTATTATTTCTGTAGCTTGGATTTCAACCAAAAAAGTAGTGCTAAACACGAAGTTACGTAACGTTACGGGAAACTTTTTGCCGGGGTCTTAAGTTCTACCACAGTTGTGGTCTTATCTGTAATGGTCGTACTTAAGCAATCCGGGTCGACCAACGGATTGTGAGTATTTTGGTTTGTTTGTAAATCTCAAAAACATAACAGAGACTGGACTTGCAACCGGTTTACTGCAACAAGGATCCTCACAGCAGAAGCTTAAACTAATTGTCAACTGGCGAAAGGCAGAGAAAACGGCTTGATTTCACTGATTACAATCTTTACGTAATTTACGTTTGATTGAATAACGATGGTGAAAAGCAAGAAAACATAAATTGGCAATAAATAAACGCAATGAAACACAGACTTGAATAATTAAATCAGGAATGATAATTCACTTGTAGTCACAGTCTTGTAAGATCTTGACATTATTACGGAACATGATTTATGTACGTAAATGAACTAAGCACCTAGACTAGGCTAGATTTTTCCGGTACATTTAAAACGTGTTCGCAAAGTCGTGAACAGTGCTAGTTTTTCTAATGCCTTTGTTAGTTACCAAAACTAATGGTCTATGGGTGTGGCTCTTTTTGTGATCATATTTCTAATGAAGTCTATGAAAAAACTAGCAGTACATGTTTGTATTTACTTATGTAAATAAAGCCTTGAAAATACATTTAATAATGTCTTGAAAAGTTGTAGTCTATGAAATGTTGTGTTTCCGTGCGAGGCTATTAGTACAATACTCAATCACTTACATTGAAACTGTAGGAGAATATAGATTTATTCTATTAATTAAAATTGTCATTTTACTCGTTTTACTTGCAAGGTTTTTATAAACACGCTTTTACCGCGTGTTTCAAATGCGCGGTACTTATACGTGGTAAAACCGTGATTAAGTATAAGAACATACCTTAAGTCAATTTTCATTTTATTGTATAATATTTAAGGATATGAGAGAGGTAATTTAATAGTAATTTTAGATTGATTTCTTCAAACTGTCTCAAGACGAATGATTTAATTTAAAAAAAAAAAAAACCAAAAGCTCTAATTTGTCATTTTAGCTCTCAAATAATATCTACTTGTTAAGAGAGTGAAGTAATATAATTTATATGAAGTGAGTAATAATAAGCAAGTGTAATTTATCGAAAAGCCAGTTGTCTAGATAAAGTTACGCGGTTTACTATTGTCTCTAAAACAATTACAATCTCGCTTCACCCTAATCCTATTTAGACTTTATGGAGATACAGGGTCATTACCCTTTTCCATAGTTAATTTTCCCAATAGGAGGCTACATTATACTACTCTCGTTTATACTTTGCTAATTTATTCAAACGATAAAAGATTCAAGTAAGTTGAAGCAAAAGTATACAAGAACATCCTTGAATTGTCTGGAAAATTAGAATTTGCATAACTATTTAAAATATCTAAATTGGTGAGTCGTTAACTTCTTAGAAAAAGGTACAAAGGAAAATGGTTTTTATCTTTATACATTTTTGGAGGAAAATTCAGTTCAACTTTTAAAGGAAATACATTCAAGGATGTGGATACACTTTAATGTATTTAGTTTTACTTTATTTTGTGAATAAGCTTCAAAAAGGTTTATTTATTTTTAACACCCTTATATTAGCTTCGCTTGTAACTAACTACGTGTGTAAGAAAATCTTGGAATCTTAATTTGACCCACTTCCTGGTCTTCGATTAGGATGAAATTTTGCACACGCTCTGAGTTCTGAAGACAATACATGACTAGCCTAGACAGACTAGACTAGACATGTTTTTAGTTTTGAAAACTATGATTTTTTTAATATTTAATTATAACTAAATACAGGCTTTTCCTTGTTTGGGGTAACACAGAATGTTATATTTTGGAAACAAAATTCTATTCATAAATGTGTCTTGTCTATCACACAAATCGTTGTTTTGTCGTAATATTGCCTAAGCGAGGAAGCCAAATGCATTAAATCTACCTTCTAAGCACGGCAGCCACTCTCACTTACAAAATGCAATATCTGTGTGTAATCTTACAAAACAGTTTAGTTTGCAATCGAGACCTATAAAGTAAATTTATCGCATATTTTTACTCAATATTCTAAAGAACTATACTGTCTCAACCTGTAAAAAGCTGTACAAGTTATTTCTGAACATGTGCAAGTAAATTATTAGGCCTGTTACTACACTAATAAGTATACAACATTACAGCAATTAGACTTAATGAATTTATCTCGAACAAGCAATAAAGGTATATTTAGCAAAACAGAATAATTAACGTTTTTATTTTTAACAACATTTGAATTAAAGCGATTACATAATGAGTGTAGTATCCTCTTGTAAAAAGTGCGGATCGTTATAGTAGAGCACGTGATATCGAAGCCTTTTACGATAAAACTTGTAATACCTATGGGTGTGTAACTATTAAAAAAACAATTAATCGTATAATTTTTTGATAATCACAGCTTCTGAAAAAATTACTGGCGATTCTTTGGTAAACCCCAACCGGACTTCAATGATAAATTACCGAGTGGTTGTTATAAAATTTTGAATATTTATGGATTCATGATTTTTTTGTTTTAATTAAAATAACAAAGCCTCTTCGAATAGCCGTATGCCCCACATTATAATTTATCGAGATAAATTAACTGCTTAAAATTTTATGAAGACGAATGTCTGTGTTCGACAATAGTCATTACGAAAGTACAAAAAGCTGCTAAATTCCGAGAAAGAAAATTATATGGAGAGAATCGTTTACTTTTTTTAGGGACTATAAGTCAAAGGTTTGTTTACTAGTTTGCAGTGTTGCAACGTTGCCAATGGTCGGTTATGGACGTACTAGCATTGTCGGGTTGCGACGATGCATACAGGCCGCTGATTGCACCCAGCGCTGTGATCAACGCACTCGCTCGACCGAATAGATTGAAAAACGGCCCTTCCCTGTTTGTGTACAAGTTTATAAACCTACCTGTTTAAATATACAAACCTTTACTTGTATTGGATATAGGTATTATTTATAACTAGCGGTTGCCCGCAACTTCGTCTGCGTGGGCAATATAGAATCGTCAAAATACTACTTATCCCGTAGGTGCATTCTTTCACGTGACAGTATAATTAGGATTAGCACTTAGCAGTCGCATAGATTCAATGATCAAGGTTGTGTTGTGGATGTGACCATTTATCTAAACAAAAGAAGTAAAGTTTGTGACGTTGTGAATATCTCTGGATCTAGTCAGCCAATTTGGAAAATTATTACGTATAGTGCGTAAGTAATTTTCACAGGAAACAGCTATAATCTATGTCTATATGCTTTGAGTCTGACAAAGCTGTCATTTGTACATTTTCTGCAGCTGCTGTGACTAATCAGAAGCCAGAAAGTCTGTCAGTCTTACCATGGATAATGTCTTGTAATGTGACTGGATTGAAGAGATCAGATAGGTAGGCGCTCCAAGCAAAATATTGGTACTCGAACAGATTCGGCGACTGGAAGCCAACACCAACATAGTTGGGGAATAGCTGGATGGATGATGAAATGAGTCATCATCATCAGCAGGCGCATAGGGTAGGATAGTTTCACTTACCTACTCACTATGGTAAGGCTGACCCCACATTAGGCGTGCGCGATCCTCGGGCGTGTGAGTAGCGCGGGCGTCGCGAGCGCGCTGCGTGAACATCGCGTTTTGCTGCCCTGCGGCATGTGTGAAGAGTGCAAGCGACGCGCTCGAGGCGAGCACGCGGCGCTCGAGTTGCGTTCTTACCCCTTCGCCCGCTATCCCCACCGCCCGCTAAACGCCTTAGCAGTTAAACGTCAAGGAGAGCGGCGCGTGCGCGCCGCGAGCGCGCTACAAATGCCGCAGGGCAGCAAAACGCGACGCTCACGCAACGCGCTCGCGACGCACGCGCGGCGCCCGCGCTACTCACACGCCCGAGGATCGCGCACGCCTAATGTGGTGGCCTAAGCCGGGACTCCACCGAAATGTTTGCATTAGTTCACGAATAGGCAAAATGTACGTATCTGAGAGAGTCCACTTCATGTGTTCGTACTTGAAACCTGCAGTTTTGCCAAGATTTTCAAAATGTACGCTCGCAATTTGTCATTTCTTGGTGGAGCCAGCAAATCAAAAGAAACATAAGTGTTGTATACTGTGCGTCACTACCGCACACTGGGAAAATTTCGCTCTTGTGGAGGACGTTTATATACCATATTTTGTGTCACACGTAAACAGGACGACAGTAAGTATCCACCGAAACACTTTCAAAGATCTGATGAACGAACAAATCAGACCTGACTTGGTCACCTGGGGCCAATCAGAGCTCTATGAAGCGATAATACGCTTTGGCTCCTACTGTTATTGTGGTTTCTGAAAATTGATTCACCTCATTCAACGATGAATGTAATTCTGATGGTACTATTAAGAACACTTGCTTAGCGCAGAAGCTGACGTTGGCAGGTCAACTCTTTTGACTTCTCGAATAGGATACCATTGGTTTTTGTGCAATGCACACCTGCAATGCATTCTGGATTAGGATAGGATATAGGTGGATAGAATTTGCAACAGAGAACAATTCTGTCTTTGTAATTGAATGATATCAAACGTAGTTTTATATAAAAGGTGTTTTTTTAGACTTGGCTCGGGTCTAACTGAGACTGTTCGTAATCGTGAACAGTGTATTAATTGCGATCGGAAGTTGAAAGTAAGCATGTCTCTGGTATGCGACGCGTATTTTGTACGTTTTCAGACGCGATAAGGCAGCTCCCATTTTTTATCTGCACTTTGTATCTGGGCTGGTTTTTAAAGCTACAGAAGCCTACATTATCTCACGCTTAACAGCGCTTGCGAGAGATAGATCCTGATTTCTTCTAGGATTAAGTTTTCATATTTTGCATCAGAAAAAATAATACTACTCACTCAAAGTAATTTGTTTAAGGCCACCACATTAGTGGAAGATAAGCTAAACTATGTTTATGAAAAAATCCTGATATGAACTCCATCTGTAACTTTAAATTATAATTAATTGTTCCACTAAAGTCATCATTTTTGACATAATGTTCAAAAAATAATTTAGATGGCACCGTTTTAAATTTGGCTGAGATCTATTAATTTTCCTTTCATCAAGGTAATAATTATAGTTGGATTTTGATGTGGCACGGCAAACTGACAAACACTGTTGAAATGTCTATCGAAAAATTACACTACGTGTTAAAATATGGTGAATTACGGAAAATACACAACTCCATCTATTGAAATAATAGTATATAAAGAATGTAAATGGTAATACATTGTTATTTACCACCTCGCTTCTTGATGTATTTTATTTACCACAGATGGAGCTACTTTAACCTGTACTGTTTTGTCAAACAGATTGCGTGTCGTAATATTTTACATCTTGAATTCACAAAATTAATCATATCTTTTGATAGAGTGAACCGATTTCGATGAAACAAAAACTAAGTAATACCCCAAGTTACGTAGAACTTTTGTATATAAGCATTGTCTGCATTAAATTCGTAGATTTTACGTGAATCCCGAACAAACAATCACTTTCTACAGATTTATTATATGTATAGATATAGATTGCTGTACTACCTAAGCATTGACCCAAATGCACTATTATAAGGCTAGAACACGAAGTTTGACTTTGTGTTTACAACCTTCTTAGATAAAGCGCAAACCGGTTTGTGGATGCAAAATAAGTTTAATTACACTTTTTTCACAAAACTGTAGTTCTAAAAATATTTATTCGCTTATGGGTTGAGATTGTAAAAAAATGTTTTATATCGAAATGCTACACTTTAACAAAATACATATTATTTAATTATAGCACTAAATCGCGATAATTAGGTGACAAAGTTTTCCAATAACTAGAATGAAAATAGAATTACTTTCACGATATAATATAGATCTGACCATAACACATATGTATTAACTTATGTGTGCCTGTGGTCCCTACACAACTTTGTTTAGCTCCTGCTCCTAATCTTCAGAGTTTCAGTAAAATCATTTACCAAAAATGAAACGCAGATAAAAAAAATAACAGACATTTTTCCAAACTAACTACAGTTTTTTTTATATAAATCATCATATATCTCAATTATTTAATCTATACTAATATTATAAAGAAGGAAAAATAATATTTAGTTCAGAAAAAATCGTTGTCTCTTTTAAAGCTACACTATCCTTATCCGGATATGAAAAGTAGATAAACTGCGAGAAACACAAAGTGTCTGCAACATTGCAGTTTTTCTTAAATTTTATTTTCCTATTTTTGGATTCGCAATATTGCTAATTATAGTTGGCGGTGAACCTCATGTTGTAAAACCAAAATATATATTCTAATCGCATCTTAATTGACTTAGGTATTGCAAGACTTTGGACTTTTAGCTACAAAAGTTCAATGAAGGTTTTTAACAAATAAAGAATAATTTCATGTACAAAGCATCCTTAATACGTCAAATAATCTTCACTTATTATTCTACACACGGAAGTTTTTCTTTAACATCATCCTCATATTAACTACAAATGAAACATTTCTATGAGTTTACCTTGATATTTACAAAAGAAACAAAAGCTAATCTTTTGACAAATAATCATTTCTACAATTTTTATGCTCCAGGATTTATCATTTCGGAAACAATGATGAGCAACGAGTAATTACTGGTTATAAAATAATTATTTTATCACTGTTTATAGCAAACAATACGTGATTTTAAGGAAAAATATTCATGCTTTTATCAGGTAAATTCTTATGCTAATAATATTTCTATTTAAGCACGGAATGTGATAAGATCAATTTTTACAAGAATTCGATACTTGGCTTAGATTACTCCTAAAGTCATTAACATTTGTAAAATAAATGAAAGACTTCATAGTAAACTGTATTTTTACGCTACTAGATAAGATATATTTTACGTACAGATGCCTAGATTCCAGTTCCTAAACTGGAATAGCTATTTTTTTAGGTAGGTTTTAAGTAGCACTCTATGACACATGAAATTTAAAATTAGTGATCAAAATTGTTTTTTCTTGTTTCCTCTACAAGTCTATTAACTAGAAACTTGTTCTTAATTTAGCTCTATGTAGGATATTATCGAAGCCACGTTATTTGAAATATTTTATTTTGGAATTCAAAACGCTTTAGTAAATTCGCTTAATTAATAAAAAATACGTTAAAAAGATTACACTAAAAAGTATTATTTAAAAGAAAACATACCTAAAGCCTGCAGACTAATGATAATATTACACGAAGTTGTGTGCTAAAAATAAAGCATGAAATCTTCAAAAGTTACGGTGCCATTCATAATTTTGTAAGGGTACCTTAAATAGTCAACAATTTCAAATATTAGGTTGAAAAACCGTAACGTAGTATAGTCAGAGAGTTATTTTTTTATTATGACATCTCACTCATATAAGTTTGACTCATAGTGGACTCTTTTGGCTATCGAGTTGGTTGGTGTCATAGTTTGTTTACAAAAACGAAGGATCAAATGTTTACATGAATTGTCCGTAACTGTCTCCTGGATCAATAGAAATTCTTTGATTAATGAACATAGCGAGTGAGGTTTTGCAATAGACAATGGGAGCAAGAAACAAAAGCAAAAGATTATAATAATATTTGCTGAAATTATTCTGAAATTCAATACTCACTCTTAAACAAACCCATCTTGAAACACTTTCTCATAATGTCAGGAAAAGAATTAACTTTATTTACGTCGCCCATATACGTGAACACTCTTGCGACCGGTCTTTAATTCAAACGAGTTGTAATACAGTTGCGTATTAAATCAAATTATACTCAAAATCAGAAGTCCATTATAAAAATTAAAGTTACGAAAACTCGTGAAAACGTTTTGTTTGACGTTCATGTAGCCGGGTAGCTACGACCTGATACATTATCAGACTGAAGCGTCGTCGCAGGCACAGCCACCGGGCGGCCAGCGCGCGCGCCGATCTCATTGCCGCGCTCCGTATAAATCACACACGCGGATTATCTTATTAAGCTTCGAATAATACTATCATAAGAGCTACACAACAACCCACTGTTTGTATGTAAACAAACAGAAATAGAGACGATTGCAATTATGCGTTTATTGCGTAGCGCCTTAATTGATGTATGAAATGAGATGGTATGGATACTGTAGTAGATCATTGAAGCATATCGTATAAGTCCGCTTATTAATCTTATCGTGGCAGACGTTAATAGAGCACACGTTTTATTACGTGATCGCAGAGTGGTAGAACCAAAGCCTTCTTATAGTCCATTATGAACTTGAAAATTAACATGTTTCTATGACATTTCTCTCCCCTTCTAGGATCTGACCTAAGTCATTCTTGATGAAGTATGTAATTTGTATAAAAAATAAGAGATAAGATGGTTGGTCCTATCTTTTTCCGGACGGAACCTTTACCTGGATAAACAGCTACCTACATATAAGATAAGAAGCCTTATCTCCTTACCTATTCACCTTTCATTAAATCGCTTTAGTATTGTTCATTTAAGTATGAAGTGTAACGAGATACAATACCCAAGAATTTTTCATTAGCAATTCATATGTCTAAGAAAAAACAATACGCTTTTCATGCTCATTTAAATCCATGGATTAGCTAAAGTGCCTCGAAAGATGTCTTATCAATGTTGTTTTGTTTAAAATAACAGTATACATACAGTGTTAGTAAAAGTGTTTAATGAATATACGATTATGAATTTAAAAATCTTTGCAGCGTGTTTTCCTTGACTTAAATAAGTTTGCATGTTATTCTTTTAACCATTAAAATCAAAACCATTTATAAGAGTAATGACATAAATTAGGCCTAATTTGTTCAATGGTAGGCGGATAAAAAATGATGCATTAAAATGCAATGCAAATTAAATGCCTAAAATATATTATTTTAACTAAAACTTTAACTTAATCTAAGAAGACCCACTTCTACTAACCTTCACCATTTACGGCCACTACAATATATTTTACGTTTTAATTTTTAAATAAATATAATTGCCATAAAGCATCTTCAAGGTTTCATGTGCAGATGTGGCTGCATATGGTAAGATATATATCCTTCTTAACTAATATGGCCGACTGATAACAGTTCGACACATAATGATGTCTGAGGAGGAAGAATGCTGTGTCCTAGAGAACGCATTATGGTTTTATGACCCATTTAAGCGTAGAAAATTACGTTAAATAATTACTCCGGTGACTCAATTCAAGATAAAGTCCTAATTACGTAATATGTGAGATAATGGATAATAAGTATTGTTTAGTAAAAGGGCATTAGGAATTAGGGTTCTTTTGGTACTATATAAAATGAAGTTAAGCCCTATTTTTAATTATACGGTAAAGAACCCTTCAAGAAGTGACTCCCCTTCATCGTAGAAAGACAAAAAACGGATAAAGTAAGTGAATAATTTTTTATAGTTTCGTACAGAGGATGGTTTTGGTTTTTGTGCGTTTTTTAACACTTTCCTTGTTTGTGGTTTTGGAATTAAAAATTTGCTTTGTTCGTCATGACTTCTTGACCACGCTGATTTAAAGTCTGAACTTAATTTACGATTATGTGTCTCCAAAGGTTTTATTTTACCAGTGGTGCCTATAAAACAAGTGATGTTTGACAATCCTTATCCTTTATAAACAAAAACGCCTATGTTTAGCAAAAAAGGTACAATATTTTCAGTACCTATCTCAGATTAAATAAATACTTATGCAAATTATTTTTTTCAGATGTTCCACGGAATTACTTATGCTCTGATAATTATATTATCTATTCAGCTGGTTTCCTCAACTGTGACGTCATCACGAGATCCAAGAACCACCTCATCAATATCGAGCAACCGCAGAAACACTAATGAAGACTCCATGCTCGACTCGGATTTACCTCAAGGGAGAGAACTAGGCCCAGTTTTGTCCGCAATCAAAAATCAGTTCAGAGCAATCATTGAAGAGATTTTAAGTGAAGCTTGGAAATTCGTAAAAAATATTCTGTACCAATTCAAAATGAACTTGCTCAAGAAATTTGAAAGTTATACGCTGTCGAATTTGTTGCGTATTGTTATTAATGGTATTAGTGATACGGCACCAGAACTCGATCCTGAATTGTCGTACGAGCCTGAGGTCGAAACAGTGCAACTGGAATATGATTATAGGAATCCATATGCAGTAGGATTAGCAAGTCTTTTTGGGGATCATATAAAATAAATATTTTGGTAAAGACTGCCTTTTTGGTTGGTTTACATGACCGATTGTTGAGAAGGTCGCGAAAATTGTTACTAAGATTGATTATGAGTAATTTCCTATTGGGATTACAGATGTGAATTTGTGTCCTATTGTAGTGTACACTGTATGTATCATAAGATATTGCTACCTCAATAGCTGTGTAAATAATTTTGGTAAACTCAGTTTTAGTTTCTTTCCTGTCAAGAAAAATAAGAAATTATACCTATCCCGTATGTATTCACTGTTTAGTGTGCAATAAAGAATAAGAATAAGAATAAATTCATATTAACTAGTATTGTACTGTATTTTATTTTATACCCAGAATATGTTACAGTAATCAATTACAGCAAGAATATCCCAAAAAGATTGGTTTACGTGAGAGTATTTACAAACTTATTGTGTAACAATCTCATTACCATATAGATCATATTAGCTATTTCAATAAAGAATCATTTAGCACTCTGTATTCAGTATTCGGTAATAGGCACTCTCGATAACAACAAACCCCGCGTAATATGTACTTTTGAGCATAGCAAAAAATTATAAAACAAATATAAATAATTTAAAATCAATGTTGATCATTCTTAATTATTCTATCGGGAAAATGATTTTTTTTTAATTATTTATCATTCATGACATATCTTTATAAATAAAAATGAATTGTTGTTCGTTAGTCTGATTAAAACTCGAGAACGGCTGGGCCGATTGAGCTGATTTCGGTTTTAAAATGTTTGTAGAGGTCCAGGGAAGGTTAAACGATACGAAGTTCACGGGATCAGCTAGTTTATAATAAAATAACTTAAAATGAGCACCAGTACTATTGCCAAGTATTCTTTAATGAATATATTTTAACAAATAGAACGCATTACATAGAACTAGATACAAATGCGTTGTCTAGAGTCTAGCTGTCTAGACAGGTGTATACCTCTAGCATAATAATAAGCATGACAAACAAATTGAAGCTCACTAATAGTACTAGAGTATTTTGTATATGTTTATAAGACGAAAATCCTTTGACGTCTTTGCATAATTTAAGTCTCTCGGAATCAGACATGATATTTGGAATATATAGGCCAAGGAGACATTGAGGTTGACTGAAATGACGTATCGTGCCTACATTTCATTACAAAAAAAAAATCCTCGAATCAAATTATCTATACTAATATAAAAAAGAGAAAGCATTTTTTGTTTGCACCCTACAACTCCAAAAGTACTGAACCGATTTGAAAAATTCTTTGTTTTCTGGAAAGCTAGGTACACTCTTCCTGAGTTACTCAAGCATAGATTATTTTTTATCTCATTACGGACATTTGTTCCCACGGGATGTGGGTAAAACCGCGCGAAAGGTCTAGTTCCTAAAATATAACTTGTATACTATTCATAAAGAGAAGTCGACAGTATAAAATAAGTGAAGGATAATATTAAATCTTGCCAGTACTTCGCTTGAACCTCGATAGTCCTTTTAACGTCAAAAAGTATTAACTCAAAAATCCATTTTACGTAAGACTAAGTAATGCTTGTTTCACTTTTACTTAAGCACTTACTTGTTTTTGATGTTTCCCCTTAGTTATTGAATTAAGCTTTTAATATGAAGTATGATTAGTGTCCTAACTTCTTCCGATATTAATAGGGTATATGGCCTCCGCTGCATTTTTTCTTAATAAAATTAATACTGATGAAGATGATTTTTACGGATGAAGTTGACCAAATTACCGTTAATGTAATTTTTTTCACTTCTTGTTTAAAGTACATTAAGAGTGACTGTATGTAATTTGTTATTATGAGATATAAATAGATGTTTGTTTTTAGGTACATTTCATGCTAGTACTTACCAAAATTACGTGGATTAAGTGCCCTTTATTTAAATAAGTAAATTGAATAAAAAATGAAATCCACTTGCATAACCATGCCTTGACCAATATAGATTATTAAATAAGTGTTGTAAAACATAAGATTACTTCATTGCTTTAGATTATCAGTCTCGATATAACTACGGAGTTATTATTAGGTATCGGTATTGCACATATTATAGTTTTTAACGTGATTTGATCGCTTTTATTGATAACGACTGGTTTGTTTACTCGATCCAATAACAAGGGATTTTGCGTGCTACGGGCTACGGGGCTACGGGCTACGGGGTGTTCTACCCCGTAGCAGTTGCTACGTGTATGTGTAAACGTGTAGTTCAAAATCATGTACTGCCAAAAATATTATCTACATTATCTTTGTACATATTGCAATTTGAGACATTATCCAGGTAAAAATATTGGAGATTCAAGTTTTACGCTTGATATTATGATCAATACAACCTGTGCTTACAAATTGCTTGGTCATGTAGTATATGTTTTCGCAACCACACACCATTCAAAGGTGGCTAATATCCGTAATCTCTCATCTATTACTTTTTATAATAATCATTATGAGTTCTACATATAGGCTTCAAACCAAGAAGTTCAACACTTCTTGGAAATTTTCTACCACAATGGAAATTCCAACATTGCAAGCCCAATCATCATTAGTGCGCGGTAACACTTGATTGACCTTTTTTGTTTTATACTTGTTTACCCATGAGCCATTTAATATGTCACGAGATTAAGTAGGAAACCATCTAATAATGTTCACCAGTTCACCTTTCTATAAACTATGTGTAATCAATATATCATTGAACAGAACCATGCATTTCCGTGGTTCATTTTTCAAGAACAGTTGTAACGAGTACTGAGTCAATGCGATGTGGGTTTGTGGTCGCACGCTTTTTATAATTTCAATAAATTTCGTGCACCGTCAAGATGTGACTGGCAGGTATAAGGTAGGTATACCTCTAAAATGTTTTTATTTTTATTTTATTTTAGGAAAACAGTTGTGACGTAGTGGAAATTTAAGACAATAATATACCTTTAAATAATTCTTATTGATAAAACAATATATTGTGTGTACGTTATTTTAACAACAAACGTTTACCATTACCTACGCTATTTAAATAACTACAAACCCTTTAGAGTGATGCCAATTGGTTCGGCAAGGCATCTTCCATGATTTGGGAGTCCAGTATCTCGCCGTGCTTGCAGTTTTGCGTGAATTTTTTAAGACAAGACACAAGATACTTGGATTTTATGGATAGTTCGATGGTTAACTATCAAGCCGTTTATGCAATATAAGCAAAAAGTCTGATAAAAGGCTTTTACAATATAAAGAAATAGTTTAATGGTATTCATATTTATAAATTGTCTTGATATTGTGCTTAAATGTATTGATGAATGTAACATATAGCGCCGTATAAAAAAAATACTCAATCTGCCAGGTGAAGGGCATGTATCGTAGAGAGTACACTTTTACCTCGCAAACACAACGTTTTTTTTTTGGTTTTTGCCTTATATTAAATAATTTATAAAAGAAATACGGTATTTATAGTGGAAAAAAAATGAATGATTAACATTTTTTGTCTGAGTGACACCACACCCACACCAGTATTTGCAAGCGCCTTACGAAAAAGTCTGAATATAACACTGATCAGTAAAACGTTGCTCCAATATTTAAGTAGGCACTACAAAATTGCAAATCGCATTTTTTTATGAAAGAAAATGATTGTTAATTAACGTCATCTGGCTAATGACTTCGGATGTTCCAATGTTGATCTATTATTAATTAACACTATAAACCTATAAATTGCTCCGTTTGTACCTACTCGCGCCCCTGCTATTAAAATAAAAGCAACCGTCTTTACCGCCGATTACTCATCCTCCGAGCCTTTTTCCCAATCATGTTGGGGTCGGCTTCCAGTCTAACCGGATTCAGCTGAGTACCAGTCCTTTACAAGAAGCGACTGCCTATCTGACCTCCTCAACCCAGTAACCCGGGCAACCCGATACCCCTTGGTTAGACTGGTGTCAGACTTACTGGCTTCTGACTACCCGTAACGACTGCCAAGGATGTTCAATGACAGCCGGGACCTACAGTTTAACGTGCCATCCGAAACACAGCCAATGGTGTCTAAGATATACTTAGAAAGTACATACAAACTTAGAAAAGTTGCATTGGTACTTGCCTGACCTGGGATCGAACCCGCGCCCTCGTACTTGAGGTTGGTCCTTTACCCACTAGGCCACCACGACTTCTTTACCGCCGATTACTGAAATTCATAAATGGCAGGCAGTACTGGCAGGCACCAACCAAGGTTTTATTAAAGACTGTAAACAATGTGCCCCATTATACCGCCAAACGGTTTGGTAACTTCAGCAGCACTTCTTTCCAGTTTGCTGGCAGCAGAAGCTTTATAAGACTTTCAAAGTTTTAAAATAAGTATCACCTACTCCTGAGTTTAAGAAAGATTAGCTTAAACAGCCGATATATCGGGTACCTACCCATATTTCAATAACATTCTTGAAACTATGTATTTCTATATGCCAGAAATTTACTATCTCATTTATATTAATGTTTCTTTACCATGGTAAAATGTTTTCAAAGTCAAATTCAAAGTTGTGGGTTTTATGCAAAGTGTCTTGGTGCTATACAAGCGTTCATGTGAACGCCTACAAATAATGTAATAGCATGGTGTAACAATGTGTCAAGCTAATGAAAATCTTTTTTTTATCTTTCTATAATTTTATTTAAAAAAATCTAGCTTGAAAATATGAAAGCTAACGCTGTTTCATAAACCAAGACATCAAAATAACTCTTAAAACCCTGTGTATATTTTAACATTATTTTAAGTAAATAGCACTATCAATAAATGTTTAGCAATAAGTATTTTCGGTGCTACTTGCCTACATTGTATCATAAGGAGCAAACTTTTAGGCTAGATACAGGGCCGGCGGCAATGCCAGGGACATTCATAAGCAGAGAATTTACCCTGGCTGGCAGCTGGAAACCATAGGCCGGTTCATAAAGGAGATTTCGTCTAATTGATAGTTAACTGTACAGATTGACTGGACTGATTAAAAAACAAGCAGCACTGGGCGTCGGGTGACATACTTGTGCAAAACTGCAAATTTAGTGACTCTGATAGCTCACAATAAGTCCCGGCTGAATTTCTGAAAATCATTACGGCTATTCAGAAGTCAGAAAGTCCAACGACCAGTCATCATCATCATCATCATCTCAGCCATAGGTCGTCCACTGCTGAATATAGGCATCCCCCTTAGATCTCCACAGATACCTGTCGGAGGCGACCTGCATCCAGCGTCTTCCGGCGACCTCTATGAGATCGTCCGTCCACCTTGTTGGTGGACGTCCTACGCTGCGCTTGCTAGTCCGTGGTCTCCACTCCAGCACTTTTCGACCCCATAGGCCATCTGCTCTGCGAGCAATATGGCCAGCCCATTGCCACTTCAACTTGCTAATCCGGTGGGCTATATCGGTGACTTTAGTTCGTCTACGGATCTCCTCATTTCGGATTCGATCACGAAGAGAAACACCGAGCATAGCCCTTTAAATAGCTCGTCAACGACCAGTCGTATATGGTATTTGAAATTCAACTTCATTTTAAGAGCTCAGATAGATCACTCAATGTGAAACAATTTACTAAAGGGTTGGGAAAGGTATGGTCAATTTTCAAAACAAAAATAAAGGAACATAATCATTATCAGCTTATTCAAAGACGTTACCTTTTAACCTGATTGAGTCACCATAACTCTATGGCATAATATAGCGTGTTTTCCGAGATGCAATACTCATTCTTGACCGTGGCAGCTTTACTTAGCCTCGTAGATCAATTGAAGGCAACTATTTAGTCATACTTGATAAGACGATGGGTCTGCTTGCTTACAGATATATTTTTTATAGATGACAATTTTAAAGAAGGGAGTTGGCATCTGGTGAGAAGAAATGTGATATATAATAGAAAATACTAAATATGAAAAAACGTATCAACATGTCTTCATTAAATGCCCCTACGGAAAATTGCACTGCAAACGGTTAAAGGTGTAGTAGGTATGCACATTTTAATCCAATATCTGTCTTTTTAAATGTCCTGTTACTAAATCCAATCAAACCTTGTTCCAGTTAAACCAATTGTATGTTATAAGTATCATCTTGGGATCATTAACATTATGGATTAATATGCACGTTGCGATATCAATACACATGTCATATGATGACCATAATAAGCTCTGTTATCCTACGACGTAGCGGCCGCCTGGTAGTAATTAGTAATTAAAAATAATATTCATTATAGATTTTAATTTAACACCCACATTATACATTAGATTAATTTAAATATCTTCGGGAAGCGGATGATTGAAAATTCAAATCACACTTCCGTGTAAGAATAATGTGGGTTTCATTGAGTATTCTATTTTTATACTATGAGCATTACCAAATTCTATCCATGGTTTTTATATGCAACAATTTGCGTGTATAAGACGTTGTCTAGAATCAATTAAATTTTAAATAGGTATATTAAGAAGTCTATTCATGTCCAATTAAATACGCAGATAAATACTATTTACAGATTGCGCTGAAATGTATGATTCATAACCTTATGCCAGTAAGTAGGTACATATAACTATGCACTTTCAGGTTTATTGTAATTCCAATAAAAACTGTAAAACGTTCCTTGTCTTTAGCTTACGCTAATTAAGATAGGAAGTAATATTTATTTATAGATTAAACGGGACGTATAAAAGTAGATAATTGCATAGGCGAGTGATTGTTGGAGTCGTTACTTGCATAATGTAATGAAGTGTGTAACGTGATCAATGTCACTCGCCGGCTGACCGTTCATAATTTTTGTCAGCCTTCACTTTTAATTATCACCGCCCTTGTTATAATTATTCCTTAAGATTCATAGCATTGAAGTATCATTACCATAATGTTCTATTGTGAAATCGTTTTTTCTAGGGAATGTCGGGGTTATTTAACAGTCGTATTGTGCACGAATCTTTTTGCACGTAAATCACAATCCAGAGCGATGACGGTTTGTATTCCAGTCACAGTTGGTACTACTTGTTTTGTCATGGAGGCGCGGATTTATGCTTTGCATTCATTGCGACGAAGAGTCAACTAGAAGGCATTTGAGGTTTGTTTAGAAACGAACATTTCAAGGGAGTGGTGCGTAATGTTAATTGAGTCATTTTCACGAATTTTATTTGGTCGGCGTAAACCACTTTTATTTCAAAAGCGGTAGTAGGTTTAGAGAAGTGGTGAACTAATGAAGCCTACGCTCTGCCCATATCAATGAGCTTCGTTACAACATCACCTCCAGCTGTCAAGTGTATCGGCTATGGACTGCAATGTTATCTACGCCTAGACTAGTAATGGAAGCCCAGATGTAGGTCTAAGTCACACGCATAGGTATGATTATTCAAAAGAAATTCTAATGATTTGCTGGGCAGCTTATCGTTGTATGTTAAAGTTACCTGTTGTATGTACCTGTAAACACATACAATAGGTCACTTTTTGCAACTAAGCTGACTCCTGAAAGAATTCTAAGTTCTGAAACTCTGTATCGTATATGCGCATTTCTTGCCAAGCTTTTGTCAGAGGATATCGTATCTATTCGTTTTATTTAATCGAAAAATATATTTAATGATTTCCGTGGCATTGAAATAGTTCGCATATTAATTCGTAATATTAATCGTTTATTTAAATGTCCTTTGGCCCAAAAAACTAAAAAAATATGGAGACATCGTTTTTGGTAGATTGAGAAAAAAATTTATACTTACAGAATAATTTGCCAGACGAAAATACTTTTAAAAGTTTATTACCTACCATATAATTTTTTCTTACTTTAGAGCTTAAAATAAACATTTTATGTTCATATGTGGTACGTGGTAGCCAGTCGTTAGCCGGTCGCCTGCGCCTTTAATTAAATTAAACAAACGATTCTCGTATATTTGCATAACGAGTACGGAACAATTTGTCTAAGTTTCTCGGCAGCACCATGTGCTACTCGGACACAGTTCAATTATGTTGTAACTTCTAACTAGCCTTCGATGTAGATTATTGTATTTTCTGCTGTGGACAATACGCAGTTATTTATAAACAAATCAGTGTTAATTGTAGTTATTTTAAACACGTACATTTTCTACAAATACCTAGTTATTTATTAAATATCCAAAATGGGATTTTAATTAGTATTCTAACCACTATATGATAAGGTACAGTCATGCATTTAAAATTACGTGGAATTCCATAGTTTTATGTGGTTTTAATCTATTCAAAAAGTACTATTTTGGTTATTCTTTGGTTCCCGTGTGTTCACATGGTGAGCTCATGTGGTATTGACCAGAGGGCCGGCCACGAAATGTGCGTAAATTCAATGTCACACGCGCCTAGCAATGTTAAGACGCAAATTGTGCAATCGATGTAAAAGATACAACGGACTTTGTAACTAGAACATCGTAACATAAAATAGCGTTTTATATGTAGAACTAGGTTGTGTGGCTAAGTTACTATAAAAAGCTTATGTGTCCGCGAACATGTTACTTATAATATTTAGATGAGCTGGAGGCCAAAGGTCAAAGAACGCGCGAATTGAGAAATAGATTTCCTCAAACAAATTTGCAACTTTTTTCCTCGCTGATATGCATGACTTTTTATTTTCTCTAATTATCGTTATGTATGAATATAATTAATAGTCTTGGTGGTTGATGCGAAGGGTTAAAGAACTTCTGTATTTGTTTTTTCCGAAGTCTCCAGATCAACTATAAACTCCCGAATACCCTGTGAGTACCTACTACTTTATATGGGAAAATCTTCTTATTTCCATAAATTGTTCTGCTTTCTATATTTTATTAACTTAATTGTGTAAATCTGGCTTTAAAAGTATTAAGAATGTATGGAAGGTAGGTACATAATATAGAAACTGATTTAAAATAATAACAATATACGTTTTGCCTTACAAGTTACCTTCGTTTCCATTGAGATGCTTGCGAGTATTAAACCAAGGATTACAATTATACCGGCTAGTACTACCTATACTAGTAATTTATTAGATCAATTTATAAAATGTGACATTTATTATAAAAATATGCAGAGTAATTTACTAGATTGCTCCAGTATTGCGAGCTTCTTAGATACACAAACAATGTCCCGGAAAATCTATCAATTGACTTTGGTCTATTTTGGCATATAAATCATTACTTGTACTATAAAATTCAGGGGCATTTTACAATTTTAGCATAAAAGTAGCATATTTTTGTACCTACTCTTTATGACAACATCCTTAAAATTTCTTTAAAATATAACAATATTCTTAATCGCATTGACATAGCTCGAACATACGTATAATTTTTACATTTTTGGTATACACGGATTATGATGTAATATTATTTATTTTATCATACTTGTAGAACTGACTGCATCAGAGAAAAACATATAGATATATGTGTTCGTCCACTTTATTCATTTTTAAATATTCATTCATTTATCATTCATTATGAATTTATGATACTAATTGCCCCTAGTCTATCTTAATAATAGCTCCTACTGACAACGAAGCATAGTCACTAGAATCTCAGTTTGCTACTTTACGGCATGGGTCAAAGCTCCCATCGTTACAGATTAGAATTTCCTTTAGGTTTAAACATTAACATAAGTATGATAACACTTTCTTCAATAGAACACGTTTTCAACACAATTTTGAATCTTGCCAATCCTGTCTGACTTTCTTTCTGATCACGTTTAACTAAAAGTAATGTGGACGATGATCAATTCCAGAACAATGTCAGGATGAGTTAAGTACCTACTTATAAAAATCAAACTCACTTTAAACTTACGATGATGTACCCAAGCTTCTGGAATCAATATAAAAATATCATTTGAACAATAACAGATTTTTCAATTAAGAACAATAAAATCTGTAATTCTTATATTAAACTAACAACCGTCACCCATTACATAAATTGACTTATCTAATTCAAAACATAAATAAACTAATATAATAAAGTAATACGTCCATTATGCATGGTGTGCGTACTAGACCACTTACCACCTAATGAATAAATAGCCAATAAGTTAACTCGGCTTATGTATGGAAAATGCTGGACTCAGTTTGTTTGTCAACTTCCTGTATTTATGCGAACTGTGTGTAGGTTGTAATCATATACATTGTACTATTTCCATAAACATGTTTAGGGTCCATAGTCAATTTTACCTCTATAAGTATTTATCATTCGTTCATGATTAGTACAGTTATCAATACTCGGATTATGCAAAATCAAATATTGCTAGTAACAAATTTACGGGATATTTTTTGCAAATGTTGGGTTTTCACACTTTTAATTTCGCTAACGGTACTTTGGGCGCCTTTCCAATATGCTAATATATTTTTTGATACATCAATCAAATATATAATATATAGGTTTTAATACATAAGTTTTAAACTATAACATTTAAAAGCATATTATCAACCTACGCTTCGTTTGAGAAGCTTTGTGGGAAAAATATGATTTACCTGTCTGAGTGTTTACTTAAACGACTGTATCCTGTATTTAATATAACGTAAGCTAAGTATATTTTTCGCAAGTCCCTATTAAGTGCGGTTTTAGAGACTATAATGTGTTAAAACCCCGATGTGTAATATTAAAGCCGCTGTCATTTTTGTGGTCAGGCACAAAACACAAAAACCGCAACTATTCAATACCTGGATAGCCAATTAATGTTACCCGTAATAAACAATATAGGCGAGAGGTAAATAAGATATTTATTTGTAGCTCTTAAGAAGAACGTTTTAGTTTTGTGACGTTTTGCGTCTTGTTAAACCACGCAATTCTGATGATAGGTATAAAACCTTACAAAGACAACGGGTATTTTTCCATATAAATATATTTGTCACGGTTCCTAGACCCTACATCGTAGTAAGTATTCGAAAACATTGTGCGCACCATGCTTGTATTAAATCCAATACGAAACGCAACGGAACACCTACTTAATTTAAACCGACTTCATAAAAAAGGATTAGGTTCTCAATTCAGATTTATGTACTCTTATATACCTATATTTTTTGAAATATCCACTGAAATATCTTTTGTTGGTATAAAAAACATGTTTACTTATAGTGGGAAAATTATGACCTTTACACAAAGAATAAAGATAAAAGAATAGCACTCACAATAGATACTAAAATACATAATTTAATGTTCACCTAATATAAGATTTATGATTGTTCCAATCGCTTAAGGGTGTTGTTAAACCTACACGATTAGCATAACATTCATTTGAATGATAGATGATAATGATTCTTAAACGAAAACTAGCCTTGTACTATCGAATACTCCAATAAAGTTATTAACTCGATTAATGATTATTAAATTAATGAGTGGGTAATGTTGCTTATTATTTGGCTTGGTACAGTCATATTCAAAGGTTCAATCAATGATCGGTTGTAATCGATATTGATCTACCTACTGAATGATGGTTTAATGACACCTTTAGATCATAAAATACTCGAGGCACCTTCACAATGTGATGTGTTGTATGTGTTTTGTTTTCCTCAATTCAAAAAAAATAATAAATTGATCTAAAGCGGTTAAGTTTATTTTTATCAGATTACCTCATGACAAGAACAGTTCTAGCATTCGCGAAGTCGCAGTTTTTTTGTAAATAATAAATATTTTGATCATTTTAGTCGCAAATATTTTGCTGTGATGAGTACCATAGATCAAGTGTTATTTTGTAAATTCAAATGTTATTTAATCCTGAACCATAACATACAATTCTTTTGGTGGTATTGTACCTTTAAACTGATATCGACAATAATTAGCACCCGTGGTTTCACCCACGTCCCGGGAGAACCACGTTCCACATCTGGGTAAGAAAGCCTAAATTTTTCTCAGTTCCTGGATTAGCTAGTTCCAAAAAAACATTTAAATCGGTTCAGATGATTTGGCGTGAAAGCTCGTCAGACAGAGATACCTAATTACTTTGGCATTTTTTATATTAGCAAGGATTGTGAGATACGCAGCTCAAAAGCTAAAAACTCAAGTGTGTATTTAGGTAATTACAATATTTATTTAGGTAAAAGGTGCTGCCATATATGTATGATAATGTTTTATTATGATACTAGTGACGTAGTTACAATAAATTTTCGACGGAGTATCCCAGTAAAACTAAAGTGATGTTGGTTTTATTACAATTTAAAACGATTCGGTAATTCCTGTTATTATTATTTTTCTGTGACTAATTTCCACAAACCGGTACAAATCAGAATAAACAAAAATATATCAAAAATTACATTATGTAGGCAGTGCAGGTTTCGGAACTTCCCCGACTACGCATTTAAGAAATTGTCACGTGTTTTTATTTCCTGTATATCTAGTATACATAATTTCGTATGGTGATATATGCATGTTTCTGATGTGTCATAGTAGTTCACAGAATTTTGCTACATTAATTTATCAGACAAGTTTAGAAGTTGTCCTGCTTTGAACTTACATAAAGTTTTTGGTCATCACGCGGTCAACATATACCTAATATTATTTTATGTAAATAAATTAATGAGGCAAAGGCTCATTCACGAATTTGCGAACTTATTAACATAATAAATATTAACCGAAGTTTATGTCTTGTCAAACAATATGTACACGGAATTCGATATACGTAACTATTGATTTTAGATAGGTATACTTTATAAAAATGTTGTGCAATTGGTACTTACAGGAACAACGGGAATTCCCGAAGCGACTCGAGAGTCCCTTATCTATATTTGAAGGATTACACATCACCATCTTCAGAACTATTAAGACTTACTTGACTAATTACAGTACAGTTTTCTACAATGAGGGATTCTATAATTGTCATCAAGGAATAAAAAAAATAAGTGAAATAGAAAATAGGGAATAAAAATGGAATAAAAGGAGAATTAATCAGATTATTATCAGAAAGTCCCGAGAGATTTTAAAAACAATTTGTCCAGAAATCTGAATTTCTTGGGTCTCGGCTCAAAGGGCTCGGTGCAATGTTTTTTTTTTGACTTGGCAAAGGTCATTAGATACTCATTTAGTTGGTACAGCGCTACCTATAACTTGTTTTTGGGAATATTTATATATATTTATTTTAATTCTCAAAAGAAAACCCGTAAAGGAAGTGCTGTAGAGCAAAGTCAATTTTATTTTATTTCTAGAAAAAGCATCTTATTTTTTTAGTTTTCACATTATGATTTTTCTTCATTTTCATGACAAACCAATTTTGCTTGTCTTATGTGAATAACGTAATAGCAATATTTACCTATTCTAATGCCCATTTGCTCTCTGACAAGTAATTATAGAATTAGTTGTAAGCATATGTTTTCGCATAAAATTGAAAGAACGGTACAGTTTTATGGGTTTTTACGCTTATTTATCAGCAGTTTGCCTCATAATCGGCTTAAAGCATATTTATGACATTCCTTAGTGATGGCTGTGTGATCTTCAATAGCAACCTTTTGCAATCAGTGAGACTGAAGGATATTCTCGACACTCTTCAATGATGTTGGAACTAAATTGGCTTAATAAATTTCATTGAAATAGCTTTGATCTGTGAATTAGACAATTTAATTTCTGTTTCAACGATTTTTAGGAAAACGGTTTGTTTAGCTTTATTATAAGTGAATTAATGTTTCCCCAAAAACATAAATAATGAGCCAAGTAATCAAATATGTAGATCGGTTTTTATTGTTTCTGAATGCATGCATTTGGAGTAACATAAAACATTTTATTCAATTTTTCAATGCAAACAAGTGTTATTTGAGGGAACACAAATATTTAGTTTTGTTAATTGATCAGGCTTAAAAGCTTCTATTAGTATTCAGTATAATTCGCGGACGTTAACTTATGCACAAAGTTTGTGAATACTAACTTGTAGATATGTTAATATTTCATAGGTTTATTTAGGGTAATGTTTAGTGTTAGAAGCATTTGCCGTAACCTACGAATAATATGTTATCCGTAGGCTATAACTCAAAGTTTGATAAATATTTAGTAGGTACACCTAGCTTAAAATTTGTGTTGGGTCATATTTTACAAATAAGTACCTATTGTAACTATCATACTTGAGATTATTTATTCGATTTTTACAGTGACATTATATAAAAATTTAAATACTACAAATAACAATTAACAAAAAAAGTATTGTACTTAGTTCAATAAAGGTCAAGTTGCAACCCGAATAAGTGACTATTTTCTCGAGAGAAAAACCGCAACACACTTCAGAAATTGGCACCATAACCACGTGTTCAGCTATCTATTTAGTGCCGATTCAACCCGAAAGACAAGCTTCGTGGTAAATTTTATTGTGTTATTTACAAAAGATTTTCTTATTTATTTTCTAATAAAATAAATGCGACGATTTCTATTAGCATCAATTTAGTGCTGATAAAATTCATCACAAATTTTTGTGAATAAAACATATGTATGTTTTAGAACTAGATTATAAATAATACTAATGCATATTGAAAAAACCGTCTGTGTTTTATAGACACTTTTTCAAGATAAAACAACTGAACTGATAATGATAAGTGTTCAAGTTTAAGGGGTAAATTAATTTATTCGCTTGGGACACGGGAAAGGTGAACTATTGTGTACAATTGTATCCATTGATGGCCGTGCACTCAGAAACATGTATTTTTAATTATGTTTTATATTACTTTTATTTTATAAAAATCATCAAATGTCAGTGATCGGATAATATCGTATGCATTGCAAAAGCATGACTACATATTTAAGTACAGTTTAAATGGTCAACTTATATACTCGCTTAGGTAGGTAACAATTTAACCAGTACCTATTACATGTAATCGCTTCATTAGTCGTGATAACACTTTGAGAACCATATACTGAAACACGTATTGAGACGCCACTAATTACCGATGTCCTTACAATTGCATTTTTGCGAAATACGAGATACGAAATTATTTTTAACTACGTAGTCATACACTTCAAAACTTTTTTTTATTGTGTGCACCCTCTACAGAGATTGCTACGCACTGCTACGCTACGAAATGCTACGCTCCTGTGACGTAGCGACGTGCTACGGGACAAGCACAGTCTAAGTACTCAGAATT
The DNA here is from genome assembly GCA_033682625.1 of Helicoverpa zea x Helicoverpa armigera. Classification (NCBI taxonomy): domain Eukaryota; kingdom Metazoa; phylum Arthropoda; class Insecta; order Lepidoptera; family Noctuidae; genus Helicoverpa; species Helicoverpa zea x Helicoverpa armigera. Next base: position 1,566,592 of record JAWIIS010000005.1, on the reverse strand, counting down.
TTATTTCCTATTGTCTAACTAAATTAATTGAATAAAATAAAATTGTGAATGCACTAGCTAGAACATTAATTTATTTACAATCTTAATTGTTTATAATTAGCGTCCTTAACATACTATTTTAGAATATTTGTGCTAAAATGTTTATAAAACCTGAAAATACGGTGTTATATGCAAGGCCACTGTGACATTGAAGGATAAATTCAATTTCTTTTATTTGTTATTTACGACATACATCTTACTAAATTGGAATAATTTTGATACAAGTTTTTGCAAGTTAGATTTCATTAAGGCCTATCTAATTTTAAAGTACTTAAATGTTTCAAGGTAATTAGCTGATACTTTGCTATAATTAGAGGTAATACCTATTATGGGCTTCATGTCATGTTTGCCGGATTTGTACTAAAATAACTTTTGCCGTGGTTAAAAATACATCCAGTTTACAAGGACGGTAGCAATCCTGGCTGCTAGTGTAAAATTATGTCTCATCACGCGTTACGTGTACAAACTCCTTTTAAGGCTGTTTTTGTTTTATTACAAAGCTTTTTATTATACTAAAAGGTTATAGTTTTATTGTCAGAGCTACTGTATGTGTCAAACACCGTGGTTTAATCAAATTAAATTGATCTGCGATAAATCCATAAGTGGTCAATCGATAAAAGTTTAATTTGTATTTACAGAACAACTCATCATAATAAACACGTATTAGTATTGTCACCTAAGAAATAATAAGAATACTCAATTAAATTACATTATTTTATTATACGAGCAATCAGGTTTTATTGCAATGATAATAAAATCGATGTATTTATTTGTACGCAAATCGATCATCTTCGACTATTGTCTGTGTTTATGAGTTTACTTATAAATTAAATAATTAAACGTTTACCTTCTTGTGACACATAAGAATAACACACCTTTTATTTTAAACTGACATCGTTTAAATAAAAAAATACCTACATTTAACCAGATTCTAATATAGTCATTAATGGAGTTCCAGGTAATTTTAATGTTAAAAATAATTAAGCATTCATTATTAATATGCCACCAGAATTTTCCACAAATTACAAACTATGATCCAAAATAAACTAATGTCTAGTAGTTTTACAGCCCCTGCACAATTCGGACTAAACTTTCACTCGATAGTAGGCTCAGATTGACAGTTTATTTCGAAGGTGAACCCAGTAAACCTTTCTGTAAACCTTTCCGGAAACCTGATCTTTATAACATGCGCACTACCATTCAGATTTATGAGCCCGATCAAACTATCGGCCGATAAAAAATGATCTGTAATCGACTACATGATACTTCTCTCTCACGGAAAACAGATATTGAATAAACAAATACTTCAAAACACCATAAATCAACTGCAATACCAACAAAATTCTTCAGCTTCAATGTATGAATTGAAACATTCATCATAATTAAGTGTAAATGATCGTCATTCAATTAAACTAACATCTAAAGATTACGCCGCATCAGATTCGTATCAACAGAGCCATTACTCACGTTGATTGATAGCCGACGTTTTACAAACACTTTTGTTACTTATTTATGTAAATAGTACTGAGATAGATTATCCAGTAACCCCATGTAATGCAAGCCTGATGATGCCTCAGCTATGTTAATTACAAACTCATGATATGATTTCAATACGAGATTGAAACAAAACAACTTCTTGTTTGGTTTTAGAAACGCTTATTAAAGAATAAATAGAACAGCTGAATATATGGTAATAATTAATAGTATAGAAAAATACATACGATTTTCTATGAAAGAAGTCTGTTACATTAAAACGAGACTCGCTTTCGCCACTATTTATTGTCTTCGAAATCTCATGGTTGTCTATGATCTCCTTAACAAGTAGGTAACGAAACTAAGCTAGTAGGCTAGATGTTGAATTAACCTTTGTCTAATGAAAGCTTTAGTTTCGGCAGTTTGCTTCTTAATGACTAACCCAATGTAAAGAAAAAGAAACATCGTCCTGATTTGCTAACTATTGTCCGTTTCTGTAGCAAAACACGTAAAGACATACAAATCTGAAACTGTTGACAACATTTTCATCTTGTTCTGAAATTACATCTGTTGCTTGAATATTTACGAGCTCTGAAGTCTATTCCGTTTATCTTATTTTTTTTGTGAACTACCTAATTCTTTTCATGAATTAGTTTCATTCGAAAATTCGCAATTTACGAAATAAATAAAATTTCTCGCATTTTACAATTGATGTGTAATAAATTATTACGGCACATAAATGATAACACATGAAAACATGTTTTATACAATAAATTAAACAATGTATTTTCTTTACATTGTTTGAAAATTGAAATAAATTAAACAGAATACGTATAATGTGAAACATAATATTGTCGACCAGGCAGAGTTCAGATAACCTTAAACTTAAACTAAATTGTTGATGACATTGCTATAAGTAATCTAGTAGGTAACTAGAACTTATTGCTTTATTTAAAATAAACCTTCTTTATAACATTAAGCTAAAAGTTAAAACTGAAATTACGACCATGAAACGTATCAAACTCAGACAAAAGAGGTGATTGTCAGACTATTGAAAAAAAAAATCCAATTTTAAATTAAATATATCGAATTCCTCACTAAAAACAGGCCAATAAATAGATAACTTTTCTTAAATGCATAGCACATATTGGAAACTGATATAAATAATAATATTTTCTCAAAACGTCTCAGTTCTCATTGCCAAGTTACCTATTGAAGAGTGGATCGCTTCAATAAGGGCGGATCATAAAGTAAATAACCACTAGAGAGCGCACTCGCCAATTTCTTCTAAGAACACGACTCACCACTGCGGGCGGGGGGAAGCGGGATAATCCGCGGCTACTATTGGTCAGTTCAAGGTCGCTACTAAAGGATCGTACTGATCGTAGCCTTATAGTACGCGCAAAATCACTAACTTTTGGCGAGCGTCGGGGCACTGTATGCGCAGTCAAGTGGTTTTATAGTCTTTGGGGCGGATACACGACCTCATTAAACTAGAATAAGTTGAAGAACTGGTTATTTAGGTGAATAGCCTGAGAGCTATGAAGATCAACCCTTCTTTAGGCCTAAAAACCTAGGCAGCGTCGAACCATTTTTATACCAGCAACTCCGAACTCGTTAAAGATATATTAATAAACTGGTTTATTGACTGAAAGTGTATAATAATCCAACTCCAAGCAAAAGTACCTATTGAAAGCAGTGCTTCAGAGAACTTAGTCAGTCTGAATGTGGTCCGGTGTCCATTTATCCTTAAATTGGTGTAGGTAATGGTTTTTCCCAGTGACTTACAATGAAATGAAATCTTAAGGAACTCATAAACTTCTTGAGAACCATTAAATTGTCTTTCCTTTTTTCATACCATACAGTCACCCACAACCACCTATATCCCTAACTTTTTGTAGTGGGATGCTTTTGTTTAAGTTGTTGTTTTACATCACACTATTTGATCGATGCTTTTAATGGATTGTTTGTGAATAACCATAATAATTTGGCAAAATCAATAAACTGCAACTGCACAATATTACCGCTTGAAAACAAACCAAATATATATTTTTTGTATTTGAATTTTGTTAGTTAATATTTGACACTGCTTACCATATGCTTACAGCTTTCCGGATAATATACTAGTAATGCCCTGGTTGAAAGCTTCTATTAGGTTTGAACTTTTTACGCAAACAAAGACTTCGTCACTAAACTGAACTAAAAACCTTCTGAGAATCGAAGCCTGTAGGTATCCCATGTTGAGCTATCTCGATAACAGCGGCCACAAATTCATTCAGAAATCGACTACTGTGCGTATTTCTACGTTTGTTTAAAAAATATTTTTTAGATATGTATCAATTTTATATCTATCTTGTGGATATCTTACTTATGTGAAAACAAAAAGTGAGATTTTGTTACGGTTGACAAACAATTATAATATAAATTATGAAAGTCGCCAAAAATAAAGGCACAGGTCTAATCACATGAAGCTTACCCGCACTCTGCAGACTAAACAGTTGGCCGACTGTTACAGTTGCTCCGGGATGGTTGGATTTTTTCGTGAATCCTATCAAAGTTTTTAGTCGGTCTGATACCGGACAAATATCTGGTCGTTGTTAAGTGCTTAGTTCCTATTCATACTAATTTATACGCCCAAACCTACTATCGGCTGACTAAAACTGAGTAGTATGATGGTAATCTAAACATAGTTCCACAGTTTCATAGATATATAACAAAAATCCAACAGCAGTTTCATTTCGGTCTTAATAGAAAAAATATATTTTGTCTAGCTCAATACAAACAATAGATACTTATCAATTGAATTTATGATTAACTTATTTGCCATTAAATCATCTTAACACATTTTATTGTTTCTTCTAGACGCGGTCGTAACCATAAAAACAGTTTTATAGATTGCTACTTACTTCGTGGGATAAATACTTATAATAATAATTGCATGTAAAATATTTTACTGACTAAGTCGGTAGGTACTTACTCAAGGCCCTAAAGATCCCTGCTTGACTCAAAGATTCATACTATCATTATTTCATCTAAATAATCAAACGGACTTACTTTCATAAGGATGTGAAAGTTTATAAATAAACAAGTTTTCTTTGTCATGCAAAATAAAAACATAGATAAAATAATCAAGAGAATAGATTTGAATAATTTTGGCGGATAATGCAGCTTGGTCATCTGATTCGATATTTATGTTCTTGAATATCGATATTTAATATGTTATACATACATATTTATAAATGCTTAGTAAACTAATTTGTATTTATGTTGACTGAATTTCATGACGATTAGCTACGGACGCTACGACGCGGCCATGTGCGAATAACATTCGTTCTCATAACATTTTAACTAATTTTGTTGCTTTATAATTTTTACAGTTATTAGACTTGTTAAATTAATGGACAGCCGACAATAAATGTCATAATTACATTTAATTATAATGTGGAGTATTTATTAATGATGTTATCATAGCTCGCATAACTTGCACTACATAGTGATACAAAACGCGTAGATTAATACAAAAACATAGAATTTCTTGTCACATAAGATTGTTACGCAATAATAAATAATATTAAACTATCGAGGTTTTTTACTATTATGCGACACGAAAGTTGTGCGATATTGTCAAGTTGGTATTCCCTAATAAAAACTCGTATTTTAATAAATTCGTACCTATGGCGTGCGAATGTTAATGTTCAAAACATACCGGAAATTATCGAAATCAAATAAATTTGACATTAACGCGGGTATGTAGACTTGTTCGTATTTATTTTTCAAATATTGCGGCCTATACAAGATGTCACCGGCAAATATTGAACTCAATGACATCGCACTAGACACTGTATAGTTCAACTTTTGCTTTTATTTACAAGAGCAAGTTCAATTACTTCCTATCTAAGATCAAGTCCTCTCATAACAGGATCTGCAGGCGCTAATTAAATACTTAAATGTAATGAAATCATCGGAGTTGGCCTTCTTTGTTGTTGAAGGATGTGTTTCTCACTACGAATAACGTTTAAAAATATTAATTTAAATTTTTGACAATAATGACTAGGTAGGTAATTGTCATGCACGATTTACTACATACGTCCATTCACCGGAACGGACACTATTGAGACGTCACTCTGTTACTTTTGAAACATTGACTGAAAGCTACGAAATAATAACAACGTACTTGTAGTGCGCCGGCCGTCGGCGATCAGCGTGAGGCTGTGCGGCTTCTGCAGCAACTCCTGCAGCTCCGGCGCGGGGTCCGACGAGTTCTTCCTGGACTTCATGTTCGAATGTATCACTAGCACAGGTGTCAATTATTTCATTACTACTCCTTGGAGTGAGTTTAACACTTTCGGATAATAATGATAGTTGAGGTTGGTGAGGTCCGATGCTTCATCCGCAGGGCGGAGGCGCATGGCGTCGAGGTGTGAAGTGTCGGGAGCGCGAGCTCGCGGCGTGTATATAGTGCGGCGTGCTCGGTGGTGCGGGCTGACAGACGCGAGGATACGAGCAGAGCCGCGCCGCGACTGAGCTGAGCGCGCCGCCAGCCGGTCAAGGGTACACGGCAACACTTGCGGACTCGCCTGTACCGGCAGCGGCTGGGAGCGCCTCACTACCACTCACCCTACACATTGTTTATTGTCATAGTCTACCCAAGAAAGAAGTCAATGCAGCGAACATTCACCAGCATTTCGAAATAAGTACAATTCAATTAAATGGAACAAATAAGTTCTGTCATCGATAAACCAAACATTCATTATTATTTGCAGCAAATAATCTATGCATTGAACATTCAGACTGTGCTGCTGTTACCAAATTAATCTAAATAATTAATTAATTGCAGAGAAGTGGAATCTTACGCAATTTGTAAACTGCATAGTAAACCTGTATACAAACAAAAACAATATACTTACCTGCCTCCATAGTATGTGCATAGGTAACTGCAGGTATTGTAAAGGTGAATGACACCAAAAGTAAAGGGCTTAAGGAAGTCCAGTTTTGCTATCTTAAGACAACACTTAAATCAAGTTATTTAAAACAATAACTGTAAAATACCAATAATACAATATGTAAACAAAAATTGTAACTGCCTTAATTTATTGAAAAAACATACCTAATAACGAGTTATGGTTTCAACATTTTCCATCATCAGTCACCAAAGACCTACGAATCCAATATTTTGGCAGATGCTAAAATGTTCATACAATCTGCTCACCAAGTCTCTCACCTCTGACTACCAAGTCCTTGTAAATCTGCCATATTGTATCCAATGATAATCGTTAATCATTTGAACACCATTATCAATACTTATTACTTGCATCATCAAACAATCTAGATCATTAGAAAATATTAACCAACACACGTTCAAATTCTTAAATTGGTTTTGTTGAGAACTATATTTTATTTTTTGATTAGTTATTTGTGTACATTTACAGTTGCGATTTATGATGAACCAAGCGATTGAGCTTTTACGAGTGCTATGAAGGTTGTTCTGTGCTCTTTATCGTTATAAGCTATTGCTGTGCACAATTCACAGTTTAAATAATAATAATCAGGATGATTAAGCACAATATCGATATGTTTACTTAGTCGCAGAGTTCTTCTTATTGCATTTAGTTGACGAAATTTAGGATGGTTGAAGAGCTTCTAATTAAGCTACACATTACATGGAATATGTATGACCGAAGGATGAGCATAAATGAAATACACATGAAATATGGAGTAGCTCTTAGCACCAAGGGCCTTAAAATTTGCTACTCGAAATGCAGACACAAATACACTGGACACTAGTTTACCCACGACAAATTGTTCCCGAGTATCTTACGAGTAGGCATAAGTTTATTTGAACGAGCAACGTAACAACTCATTAGGATGAACAGGTTCCACCTCGTTATAAAATATCTAACGTTCCATTTTTATAACTTTATGTTGTACACAAGTACAAAGAGATCGAGGAACTTGATGCTTAAGTAAACAATAATATGTTGCGACCAGTTTCAATAAGATTGTTTACGCTAAGCCACCAGATTAAATGATAATGCACGTCTATCTAGTATTTGTATTAACGAACAATTTTCTCAAGCAAGAGTATCTCCACAACATAATTTATTAGAAAAATCTCAGTTAATATAATAAGTTATGCATAAAATTCGGTTATAATTGGTAACAAAACGATATATAACCTTAGGAACCGGATATTACTTACTGGTGTATTAGATTAGCATAATGTGTGGTAGTGCGTCACGAATTTATTTAAATTACAATAAATAGTTCAATTTGCAGCCAAAGTTTATATTTCTTTCCTTGTCGCCTCAAAATAGTTTCATGGTTAGACGGTATGACCTGAGATACTGAGACCACCATCCTAGTTTGGTTGGACTGTATTGAATGCATTGATGCTTGAAGTTAGCTTAATCAGTAATCACGGAGCACTAATTGTATCGTGAACGGTAGAACGCATGTTACAAACCAAATATTCTAATGCAAGCGAAAGGCTACCTACTAAATACCATTAACCTTCAAAGGTTTTACTCATTTCCCTATGCTATAAATAATTGTAGGTACTTTATTTAAGTATAATATCTTGTATTGTAGTAAAAGGAAACATCCTTAACTTAAGACTTTCTTATGGGGATTCACCGTGATACAGGAGGAAAAAGTTGACTTTTAAAACCACTCATGCCTATAAAAATTATCATATCTGCATACGGGTTGAGCTAATTCTTCTTTTCTATTAATATTGACTCATCGTTAGTTTGAGGGGAATCCTTATGCGTATCAAACAGAAAGCATCATTTTGTTGGTAGAAATAACCTTTGATTCATTGTACCTAAATTGTAATACTTCTCCGTGTGAGAGAAGGCCTACCTATGTCAGCAGTGGGACGATAAAAAGGCAGTAACAATATTATATTACACGTTTTTTTTTTCGTAAACCACATAAAAATATAAGAAATTTTATCTAAACAACTTGAAACTCTGAAGTTGTGGGCAACAGATCTAGTAACAAAATAAATAAATAGTAGTAGGTCAGTCTAAAGTCTAATAGTAATTCTACTAAGTAGGTATGTAGTTTTTTACATAAGTAAGTAGTCTTTAGGTAGTTATAGTGCGTTATGACATACCCCGGCATGCCTGTACCAACTCAGTTTTATAGATGATGCATGTAGGGTCATTGTTTCATAAACAAATCGTTATTATTCGGAACTTCGACAAAATCACATTTTCTATTCCTGTCACATTTATTTATCGCGTACTTAACGTTGCAAATGGATGCTTTTAGATATTCTTGAATATCAATCGTTTGTTTTTCGCATTCATATTATAATCATCGGTAGTCTTAAAGGCATGCGCCTTGCATACATTTTTCATACAAGTTGTTTTGGATTAACAAATTCATTTTTTCATCATCCGGTGTGCACTCGACGTACCATTGTGAGTCCAGAAAATTTTTGTATCGTTTAATAATCGCAGTCGGGAACCTCGTATGGTTTTCAGCTCGAATGCTCGCTAGTGTTCGTGGACCCATGTGCCCGTTTAACAGAAAAGAGAGAAAGACGCAAGCTGTAACATGATGATTTGCTAATTATCCTGCATACAGGAAACATAGTTAGAAAGATCATCTTAAAAGCACTCTCTTGATGCGAAAGGTTTATTTCTAAAAAATTGCACCTTTTTAAGTAGGTATTGCGTGAGATAAATTACGTGCAACGAAACTTCTGATTTAAATTTAGCACCTTGTAAATATCAAGTTTTACGTGTCAACAATTATATAAAATTATTTTAATCGCCATTAACATCTCCATTCATGCATGAATAAATAATTCCCCTGCTATGAAAGCCAGCTTTGTACTCTGAGAACTGCAGGTGCCCATGACCTGACCTGGGACTTGAACCTAAACAATGAAGGCATTACCATCGGCGGGTCATTAACATTCAAACTTAACGAGACACAGATTAACTTTCAATTAGGTATTAATTAGCGTGCAATTAAACTATGACCAATCAGTACGACAAATCTAATAACGGTTACTCAAAGAGGACTTAGGCACGTGATTATTTTTCATCATCAACCTCGTATTTATTTGCGGTTTTTAATAATTTATCGACATATTATACACAAGGTTCGCACCACTTGTAGGTTTTTTCATCCAACTAATCAACATAATAAAATTAAGTGGAACAAAAAACTTGCAAATTCATTTGAAAATGATTTATATTAGCAATATAAACAATCGGTCGAAGTGTTTAAAGTTACATACATAGTTAGATGGCAATACATTTTCTTCAAACAGGTCCTGCGACCGTAGTACATATAGACACATTAATTATATGTTACGTTACCATTAATTAATCGATCTCATAAACGAGATCGGATTGCGTAGATCGCTTGTTGTTTTATCAGGTTTTACTCTTGAATACGAAGAATAATGTAATCGTAATTATAATGCCTACTCCGGTTTTATACGTCTAAGATATCAAAGAAATATTTCCGGGGCCGGTCTTTTTGGCTTGCATGACGGAAAACCATTTAACATAATTTGTATGCCTTGTTTCGACACCTACTGAGCTAATTCTTGATCGGAAACAAGTAGGCCCGTTTACCTTTCCGTGAAAAGCTATAAAGTTTCAAAAGAACTCGGAACTTGAGTTTATTAATAATTGCAAATTAAGATAAAAGTTAAAAATGTTTTAATGTCAATAATCTGTTAACATTTTAACTTTTGACAAGATTGAAACAGGAAGAGATATAAGTAAATCAAATGGCATAACCATAGCTGCGTATAAAGTGTTTCCTCCCGCACACGAAAAAAATTTGCTCCAATATTGAAGACTGAAGAGCCACGACAGAACAAAAAGGAATCGAAGATTAAAACTCCTTAGATAGCTTTCTTTGTCAATGGATTTAAATATTTATTTCGATCGATTTTGAATTAAGAAAGTGAAACTTAAAACTCTAATTTTATAGCGGTCAAGATTCTCCATAGATGTTAAAACAAAAATAATAAGTAGTTACATAAGTACAGAATAATTGTTGTCATTGTAATCATTTGTAGAAAATGAAAATAATTTGTAAAGGTAAGTGCAAGTGCGAATCCTATAGTTATTTAGGTACCTACTACCTAATGAATTGACAATAGGTACACGAAGTCATTTCAACCCGGTAAGGAAATAGAATTTTGGTTTTTTGTTGTTAAATATCAGTTGATTGAATCAGGTTTTAAACCACGTGATACCTTCAAATGCTAATTCATTATTTTTTTATCGCATATTAGCTAAAATATCCTACGCCATGAATAGTTTAATAGCCACCATTTATCATAACGCTTATTAGCAGAACTCGAATTAAATTAACAATATTTATTGATAACTTTGATTTATCGTCCCATTATACGGTTCATTCAGTTTATTCTTAAAGCCTTATATATAATCATTATAGTAGGTAGGAACCCCAGAATCGCAGATTTAATTGATACTAAGCTCTGTCGCAGTTCATGTGGATTTTTGCACAAAACTGTTGTTATTTTAGTAGTAACAAAAAAAATTATATACCTAGATGTTAGTTTTCGTGGGAAATACTTAGGTAGATACTTAAGTTTTCGACCGGGTTACTTTGCCATTTGACTTGCCTGTGACTTCGGCTTAGTTCGCGTGGTATTGGCTACCTACCATTATAAATAAGTCAAAAGCTTTTCCCGTTTTGAAGTGCGGGTGGTATATTTTATCAATTAATTAATTTGCAAGGCAAGAATATGCAATTACTTAAGTCGGACTTTCACACGACAGAGTAGAACCTGAAAAGTGGGTAGGTACAGTCTCTATGTAATATTGCTTTACTTTTCTGCATTTTATTTCCTCAAGAATAAAATGTAGAAAAAAAATTATAAAAACTAATAAGGCTGGCTGCCATGGCTTGTCCATGAGGATTTTCCCCCTGCCAAAAAAAAGGATTTAAGCCATTGATTATCCCTAAAAATAAAAGCACTCAGCATGAAAACGTCATCCTCAACAGATTCGCATGCCATCAATATCTATAAACTTTTGAAGCATTGCATGTGGCCGAGTACTTACTTGCCTACCTACCTACATATAATTAAGTAAGTACTTTACCAAGTTTATGGTAGTTACTAGTAATAACCGGAAATTCGTTGTTTCTTTAAAATCAGATGACAGAAAGGTATGCATAACCGCAACTTAACGCATGTTTAACTTTTAAGTTTGGTGTGTCACAGAGGGCTTGACAAGGGCGTCGAATACATGTAGATAGATACAGTTCCTAATTTGTGCTTCTTGATACCGTGAGATATGGCCTTTCATATGCGCACGACCATAATTACCTACTTTGTACATTTCCTATGTTTATTATTTTGATTTCTTTCTGATTGCATCTGACAACTGGCCGGTTATTTTTTTTTAAGTAAACCAGGTTTTGAAATATCCGATTTTTATAATAAAAGGTGACATCAACCATCTAAGGTGTTGGTTGACAGATGACATAAATCAAATACCTAACTAGGGTAGTCCACCTAGTTACTTGTAACCGCATGCGGTAAGTAGGTAGTTAACGTTTTGAACGACACTTTGAAACCACAACAAATTCCTTTCAATGAGTGACGCCTCGCACATTCCTAGTTCACGTTGCGGTTTTACAGCTCTTGTTTAAGCTTAGGTATTAGTCTGTTAACCCCACATAAGATCAAACTTCTAACTGATTTTGGTGTCACCAACTAAAGACCTTGCTAGGAGCGCTGCTTGAATAGCTTTCTTCAGTTTGCATTTGAAGTACCTAGGTACTCCCGAGCAAAATATAAACCTCGTTCTGCAATGAAGGCGAGAAAGGACAATACCTACCGTAGGAAGGTACCTAATTGTTGACTTGAGTAGGTACTTAATACTGGTACTTTCAAATGCTTAACTTTGGAACGGCATAGGCACCTAATGCTAGTTGGACGAAAAAAATAATCGTACTTTTTTACAAATAATTATTATAATAACAGTGATCAACACTAACAGCAAAACTCGCTGTTTAAAAGCCCACGTAAACAATCCGTCGTACTACATAGGTACGAGTACGGCATTGATAAACAACGGAAATTAACAATCACTGTTTGACGTTCAAAAGGTTAATTTATCCAACTTTTATTAAACCCTTTCCATTTGTACAGAGCCAAACACAAAACTTAATAGGTATATGACGACCACTATATGACTAATTATACGTAGGCACTTATTGTAAAGGCTCGAGCACACTTCGACGGCAACCTTTTTGCTCATTTCCTGTTCACATTAATATAATACCGCCATGATACCTGGCGTACAATGTGTGTAAAACGTTACCTATCCAGGATCTAATCGGTAAATAAGTTAGGTACCTAGTTACTAATTACTTCATAAATAAACCACTTGGAATGTTATTAACTTCCCTATGATGAATTGCAAACATAGGTAATGCTTCGATATTGTTATATCACAGGCAATATTGACTAATATTGCTCATGGAAGTTTACTTTATCAACACTTAGAGAGATACAGCTGTAGAATTACTTAGCAGTAATTACTAAATCATAATCAATAACCTCGATGAAATTAAAATTAATAGGAAGGACAATGGATAACAGTAGTGTAATAGCAACATAACTCAAACTAAACTTATATAAAAAGGGTCAGTACGTACTTCATTATAATCTTTCAAGTTTATCACAACTTCAAAAAGTCGTTATAGCCATTTCCCTCTTTTAATTTATGAATTACTGTATTAATTCACTGCTGGTACCAAATGGGTAGTGCTTCCGCCATTATAAACGGATAAAGGTTTTTGCCCTACTCAAATATGTACTTTTATTATCTTAATCTATAAAACAAAAGCTATATATAGCGACGATACAACAAAGGGATGTTACGTTTTAAAGTTTAAGTAATTGAATTACATTTGCAGAAAAAACTAATTTTGCCAGAAAACCTGCAATTATAGGTGGTGTTCATCTAGAAGCATAGCACACTGCTCGAAGATTTGGATTCGAACCCCGTGTCGGCTCAATATTGCTTTGAAGTTTTCCAACTTCTAGACTTCAGGTTGCTTTGTACAATAATAAAATTTCTTTACAGCTGTACAATAAAAAAAATGTATTAACATAAACAAAGAAGTATTATTGGGCTATTTCGATAATACGACGTATAGACTACAGCTAGTACATTGAAAATGAAAGACTTTCATAAATGGAATAGCAAACATGTATTTTATTCTGCAGCTACATTCTGTGCTTGTCTCGCAGCCTGTCTTTCCTTCTTCCTCTTCATTAACATCGCCTTTTTCTCTTCCGGAGTCTTCTTCAATCCCTTCATCTTGCGAGTCTGTAGTCTGTTGATGTCTTGCTTGCCCATATGGACGCGACCCATCTTGGAACCGAAAGCGTCTCTGGAAATGTTTTTCTTTGTGATAGGTTTGAGCTCTCTGGGTACTTTGCAAGCTTCTTTGAAGAGATCATCAGATCCTAGTCTGGTTCTTCTTAGTTTAAAATCTATTGAAGGACCTGAAAAGAAATGTTATAATTCATATAATAGTCGAAAATTAATATTTCTTTCAAGTGTTGAATGCTTATACTGATACCAGAATTACTTGTGTATAAGTGGATAGTAAATTGTTAATGAGTTCTTTATGTGTTAGAATTCACTTTTTTAAATGTTGGATGGTGATTGCGTTCACCGTTGAAGATGGCGTTAAACCTTAATATTGTCCACTGCATTATTTTACAGGAGCAAATAAAAAGGAATCTAAGAAGTTATATACCTATTTCCTCCAACTCAATCCTGGGTGTCCTCTGACCACTCTTCTTTAACTGTATTCTGTATGATCTGAAATATATGTTGCCATCATCAGTAGCAGTGAAACTGATGACATGCTCCAATCCTTGTAGTCTGACTGATTCCACCTGGAATAAACATTGCATGTGATATTGTAATTGGGGATTTAACATAATGGACCATTGAAAGGATTGCTAAACCGCACTGAGCCAATTGACTTGAATGTAGGTTTTAAAAGATCTTATCTGGTAGGAGAGTAGCAAAACCTGTGCATAAAATACATTTTGATATTGCAGGTCTGAAATTGTTAAACTGACTTTATAGTTGAAGTTCATTATTTAGGTAATAAATAATATATTAGGTATAAGAGATAACATACTTCAAAGATATATGATAGAAAGATATATGCAGGGAGTACTTATACAGAATGTTGAATGTGTTTAATTAAATTTTGAACTCTTTCAAAAGAATTGGGTTACATTTGTATCATCGGCCCACAACTTACCTTTTCTCTATGGAAGAAGTCTGTGAAAAGCGACTTCAGTCTTTTCAAATCTTGGTTTAAATCCCATGCTGGCCCATTGAAGACCAGACAAGGTTTGATCCCAGCCAGCACCTTCATATTGTGGAACTCTGACATGGCTTTGTAGTTTTCTGCACCAAGTTCAATCATATCCATGATACCATAGTCAAATGTGCGGCCAAGTACAATATTGTGAGGCCTCTTCTTTGAGTTAGACCCTACTCCAAATAATGCTGCTTCTTTCTTGTAGCACAACCTGTAATTAATTGCAAAATTATTACCACATGAGCGGCAATATAAAACTTCTTACACAATGTACTGTAAACAATGACTCAAAAATAGCTGTATGGCTTTAACCGTTCACTCACTAGGTATTCAATGGTGAGACACCCTTAACTTAATAATGTATTTATATAATTGATTGATTACGGTACTTACTTCTCAATGAGAGTTGGATCTTCAAACGGAACAAAATCATTTTTACGGCTAAGGTAAGCCGCATCAGGTTTCTTTAAATCATAGATATCTTTCAGTAGTTTTCGTGTGCGGTCGGAAGGATTGCGTCCCTGGAGAAATAGAGCTTGTTTGGGCCCTTCAATAGGTTTTGGCTCCTTCGATTGCAGTACTTTTTTGCCCTTCCGTGTTGTAGGCTTTCTGTGAAATTAGGAAGAAGTGTAAATATTACATTCATTAAACACAAAATAGTAGTTTTCAAAAGAGTATTACTAACTTTACTCTCTGTATAACACCCATTTTTAAACTTATTTCTTAGCTCTGAACCACAACTAAAATAAACACGTGGTTTACAAAAGACAAAATGCAAGCAGGAAACACAATACACTGACAGTGACACTTGACAGCCAAAGACAAAGTCAACCAATGGTAAATTATGAACAGTGCAGTGGTTAATGAGCATGATAGCAACGGCAGATACATGCTATCCTCTTCTTTAAAGAGCAGTCCACCTTATAGCTGTCTCCTTCCCACTCTCATACAGATCGTACTCATGCGCGAATAGATACATCATGCATCATGATCATATGATTTGCGGGCGACGACAATGTCATTTTGCTGTCATTGTGAAGTAAACGTTCTGTCATAGATGTAATATTAAACAAGATTGCGCACTATCAAAATATTTTTAAGAGCCAGAAGCAGGTTTATTTAACAAGGAAATAACAAGAAATAGTTTAAATAGAAACATGAAAAACAAAATAACTACGATTGAACAAAAGTATTCAAAAGCGCGGCAAAATCGTATTCCCGTCAAATTATCACATGTCACAATGACGTTCGAAAATGGAATCCTCGAAGCAGAGATACACGGCTGAATGGCATAGACATAATATTAGTAAACAGGACTGCGCATATAAACCCAAAAAACGAGCCGAGTGAAACAGTTAGTACAGAGGCTGTCTGTCCCTTTCTAATAGGGTGACTATGAGATTGAGCTATGTGAGACAAATCCGAATTTGCTAAGATTATTAAACGCAGATTGGTATTGAAGTTTTAACTTACGCAGTTTGTGACCTTAAGATACTTATAAAGGCTTTTAATAATTATCGGGAATTAGCAGTATAAAAGCAGGAAGATTCGAAGTGAAGACTGTTTTTTTTTTGTATTTCTACTTCATATATAGACTGCTGAGCCATTTATGTCGCCTTTCTTCATTTTTTGGGAAGCTATAACAATAGTACAACAGTTTTAAAATCCATCACCCATATTTTCACTCATTACAAGAATTCATGGGCACCCTAGTTGTTTGGTTTACGAAAATGTTATTATTAGCTAACCTGTGGAACGATATATTGCAACCACCATAGGATTCACATTTACAAGTATAAACGCAACACTTTTTCACCATTTAAGTAGTTTAAATTGATTTAATACAAAAAATATAAACAAAATTTTAAATGCTGATTACGCGCCAAGAATGTTCAGGGTTACCGCTAGAAAATAAAAAAAAGCAAAATAAAAATTTATGTTGTTTATTTTTTAATAATAAATACGAATAAATTAATGCGATTGTTATTAATTTGTTGACTTACAATTGTTAAAATAAGATACAAATTTTATGTGATTCAATTGTTTTTTGGGAAGACAAAACTTTTGATCACAACATTTTTTTATGCTGGCAAGGTGTTAGAAAGAGACAAACAGCCTCCGTTCGAACTATCCCTCTCGGCTCGGATTTGCCTCTGTGTATTATGCAACCAATTTAGTACCTTATTGCGTTAGAATAGAGTTCATTTTCGTAAATATATATTTTGAGCGTGCGCAATCTTGTTTAGTAATATTATATCTATGCTGAATGGTGGGGTGTCGATGGTCACTCGTCTCTGGTGCCCTTTATGTAACCACTGGCAGCTAACAATATATATTTACGAAAATGAACTAAATTCCCACCCAATAAGGTACTATATTGGTTGCATAATACACAGAGGCAAATTCGAGCCGAGAGGGATAGTTATAACGGAGGCCGCGTGTCTCGTTCTAACACCTTGCCAGCATAAAAAAATATATGATCAAGAGTTTTGTCTACCCAAAAAAACAATTGAATCACTAGTAGTACTAATAATTTTTATTATCGACATACTAATTACATACGTTATTGTAATACATTTAAATAATTTATATTTTTATTCTTGATTGTACGTAATAATTTAGTTTGTAAATATTGAATCACTTAAATTTTTATCTTATTTTAACAATTATTGTAAGTCAACAAATTAAAAACAATCGCATTAATTTATTCTTAAAACAAGAACATAAATTTGTATTTTGCTTTTTTTTATTTTCTAGTGGTAACCCTGATCATTCTTGGCGCCTATTCAGCATTTAAAATTTTGTTTATATTTTTTGTATTAATTCAATTTAAATTACTAAAATGGTGAAAAAGTGTTGCGTTTATATTTGTAAAAGTGAATCCTATGGTGGTTGCAATATATCGTTCCACAGGTTAGCTAATAATGACATTTTCGTAAATCAAACAACTAGGGTGCCCTAGGATTCTTGTAATGAGTTAAAATATGGGTGATGGATTCTAAAACTGTTGTACTATTGTTATAGCTTCTCAACAAATGACGAAAGGCAACATAAGTTGCTCAGCAGTCTATATGCGGAGCAAAAGCCTTGCGAGGGACATGAGTGAGTAACTAAATAGAGGTACCTAATACATAAGGGAGTTGATAGAGGTAGTACAGATGCTGGTCAACCTACCCGAATCTGTTATATTTTATCAATCGAACATTAACCTTCCACTATTTTCTATTTTTTATATTGAAGAAAAAGAGATTTTCGTTGGTTGATATGCTGTTGTCTGTAAATTAAGGAGTTGATAAGGGTAGTACATAAAGGAGCTCTTAAAAAAGAAAAAAGTGTGACGTCATAAGTAAATTAGGTTTGTGGGCATCCACAATCCACAGTGCCTATTACGGTAGATCCACCACTGGTTTCAAATCGAGCTTAATTAATGTAAGACAACTATTTAATTATACCTAACCAGTTAAGATGCATAGAGCTTGTGAGCTACTTGATTTTAGCGCCAGGGGATTTCCTATAAGAAAAATGTGATATAATATAAATAACTTTTTAAGGATGTATATTGTAACTGATATTACTTAACTGATTACCTATATATTAGGTACAATACAAGTTTTACTAAGGCTTTCGATTAGGTACCTGCATATAGGTACTTACCTAGATTATTACATGTAGGCTGTAGCATACAACTATCGCTCTTGTTTGCTCAATAACCTAGATCAAATATAAGTATGTTACTTGACTAATCATAAAAGTGCATACCTAATACCTACCTAGATATAATTTAATCTTACAATTTCATAAGACACTGTAGGTATAGAAAGTTTGAATGTTTGGACTTCTTCCTGCCCTGCTCCCAATTTTATTTGGGGTCGGCGCAATATGTCTTCCGCTTCCATTTTTCTTAGTCATTCGTTATGTTTGAACACAAGACAGTTATTTTAAAAGAGTCTCCATGGAGTTTAACATAGTCTTCAAGAGTCTTCATAGTAACCGTGCTACTAGCTTGACTTTTCATAAGAACCTGTAAAAGGTCAATTTGAAATAAGTAAAAAAAAAACACTTTAGTTTGTTTAGGATAATTATCCTTAATCTTATTATGTTAACTGTTTCACTATGACGTACTTGCAGTTTCCTACGTAGGTACTTACCTGTCTAGTAGGTATTTCAATTCCTTATAAGGCTCATTAAATTGTAATTTTAAGATTGAATCGCGTCTCCTTTGAAACATTTATCGCGTCATAGGTAAGTTATGCATGGAGGAAATTTTGCCTATTTCACGCAATAGGTACCTACTTAGTGTATTTTTATAAACAGTTATAAGCCAAATATATTACTTACACAAATAGGTAGGTACATATAATGTAAAAATATAGGATCATATCTAGTGAAACATATTTTTACTCCATTAGAAGAATCCCTTAACTAAGCTGGTAGTACCTACCTCTATAGTAGGTAATTTGAGGTACGTATAACTTTTACACTTAAAATTTTTATTTTATTAACATTTTCATTAAAAACTACTTACTACTTACCTTCGGGGTACGTAAAAGAATTTCATATTTTTTGGGTTTTAGCACAGATTACTATAATAGTGACTTTTTTATTTTCATTGTGTCAGTGAAAATGGGTTGCTCGGGTAACTGGGTTGAGGAGGTCAGATAGGGCAGTCGCTCCTTGTAAATCTCGGTACCTAGGTACTCAGCTACATCCGGTTTAGACTGGAAGCCAACCCCAACATAGTTGGGAAAAAAACTCGGTGGATGATTGTGTGACTGAAATTTTGTTGCTGACCGTACTGCGTAAGTTAATTCCATGCGTTTTACTGTGGAGAAACCAGAAATACAAGTCTGACTTGTAGGATTTTCTCATAAACTTTTTGGTACACATGGCTGCACACGCAGTTGTAACGGACTATACGTTTTCCTTATTCAGCGCTTAGCTCAACTACTTATAGATATTAATAATATAATAGTTTCAATTACTAATATTTGATTTCTTATTTTATAGCTAGCTTTAATGGCAAATTAGAGAGGTACCTACCAAGTAGGAAGGTAATCACAGGTATAAAATGTGGTGTCATTTATAAAAAAAAAAAAAACAATGATTGCCAGGTGTTTAAGAAAATGTTGTACTTTTAGGTATTCCATTTTTATACACGCCTGTTCACAGTTTTTACAATAGTTTAAATGATTTTTAACAGAATAAATATATTTCAGTTTTGTGAGAACAACATTAGGCTGAACTCGCGGCTCATATGAGTAATTTCGCAGGTAGAAATAAGCAAGTAAGAGCGGTAGCCTGTACATCTGACAGCTTAGTAACTTTTTAGTAAACTTAACTACAGACCGGGCCTGACTTATGAGGTCCGAAGAAGCGCAAAAACCGCGCGATATTTTTTGGCGCGTAGGCTACATCGACGGCACAGAACAGACCTACCTATTCGCGCGATTATGCTTTTGTGAAACAGGTCTTCTTATAAAACACTTCCTATGTTTTTGTTATGGCTGCTACACTAATGTTTATAAGAATGTTAATTTGCAATAGGCTGGTAATTCCCCAAATACATTAACATCTAAGCTACTTATGTATGGGTATTTTTAACAATTTAGGTAGCTTACCAAAACAAACATAAAAAGTACGTCACAGCATCATCTTAATTTAACTAAAACGTTACAATGTGACTTAGTTATGAAAACAAAAGTTTTATGTTGTACGCAACGCTATAAGTAGTCATCGAGGGATTCGCTACACTATTCCCAAGAAAAAATCACATCAAAGTTGTATATACCTAGGTAGGTATAAATAATTAATTAGAATATTTATATACTGCCCAAAATCATGATATCTCTGTTATATATTATTGTAAAATAGATCCGTAGGAAGCCACATATTTGATACCAGCTGTTTACCCATGGTTTCGGAACTCCTGCATTTACCCAGATATAATGTAGCCTATGTTAGTCGGGGATATATAGTCTCGCTTCCCAATAGTGAAAGAATCTAATAGTTTCAGAGCCTTTTACAGTACCTACAAAGAAACAATAGAAATGTTTCCTCTTCATTATATTACTAACTAGCAACCCGCCGCGGCTTCGCACGGGAACAATGTTAATTAATGGATGTTATTATACTTACAAACCTTCCTCTTCAATCACTTTATCTATTTAAAAAAACCGCATCAAAATCCGTTGCGTGCTTTTAAAGACTAAAGCAAACTAAGGTATATAAGGACAGAGAAGTCATCATCTCCCGAGGCTTATCCCAACTTTGTTGGGGTCGGTTTCCAGTCTAACCGGATGCAGCTGAGTGCCCGTGCTTTACAAGGAGCGAGTGCCTATTTGACCAACTCAACCCAGTTGTCTGGGTAACCCAATACAAGGAGTATTGGGTTGGTAAGACTGGTGTCAGACTGACTTGACTCTGACTACCCGTAACGACTACTAAAAATCTTCAGTGACAGCCGGGACCTACAGTTTAACGTGCCCTCCGAAACACAGTATGATGAAAAATCGAAATACATAAGTGCATTGTATAGCCCCGTTGAGTTTCAAACTGTGAAATTATCTACCATGCAACTGAGCAATGTTTTCGGTTAAAGCTATTATTTCAACACACAACTCATAATCGCGATCAAAGTCCAGCCATACATTTTAGTTAGGTAGCCACAGAATTAAGAAGTAACAACATGTGAAATTTTGCATGTAGATATCGTTTACCTAGTTAAGTGAAGGTGACATAAGTGGTGCAGCGAGGATTCTTTTCAGCAGTGATGTGGTGGCACCTTGTTCTCCAGAAACACTTTCCGCTTTGGAGAGCAAACACCCTGCCCCATCCGATGACCTTTCTTTTCCCGACCCCCCTGATCCGGATACCCATACCCTCATTATTACAGGTCGACAATTGAGCACGGCAATAGGCTCCTTCAGGAGCGGTTCCGCAGGCGGCCTCGACGGCTTGAGTCCGCAACACCTTAAGGACCTTACCTGCCCAAGCGCCGGGGAAGCTGGTGAGTCGCTCTTGAAGGAGCTTACAGCCCTGGTCAACCTTATGCTCGCCGGCAAGGTGGACGAGGCCGTCATCGACGTCTTGTATGGAGCGAACCTCTGCGCCCTACGCAAGAGGGATGGCGGCATTCGTCCAATTGCCGTAGGGACTACTTACCGTCGCACGGTAGCCAAGACTTGCTGTAAATTTTGTAGTGAGGGTGTTTCGGAAAAATTTCAGCCCCTTCAGCTGGGTTACGGCTCAAGAGGGGGCTGCGAGGCTGCCGTGCACGCGTTGTCGACCTATTTAAATTGTGGCAAAGGAGAGGTCATAATGAAGGTTGACATAAAGAATGCCTTTAATTCAGTCAATAGGGACACCTTGCTGGCAGAAACGAAAAAAGAGTTACCCCAAATTTACAGTTTTATTTGGCAATGCTACAGACATCCATCTAAATTACTATATCAGGACAACCTTCTGGAATCTTCTGTTGGCTGTCAGCAGGGTGACCCACTCGGGCCCGTGATTTTCAGTTTAGCCATAAACCCAATAATTCGGCAGCTAAATTCGGAATTCAATGTTTGGTACCTTGATGACGGAACCTTGGGGGGCAAAGTAGATACAGTACTTGGTGATTTTTCTTTTCTCCAAAACAAATTTCAAGAAATAGGTCTAAATCTAAATTACTCCAAATGCGAACTTTTTGTACCGGACAATACTGACAGACAAGACACACTTTCAAAATTCAATGCAATAGCCCCGGATATTAAATTAATTGATAAGGACTCTCTTTGTCTCCTTGGTTCCCCAATATATGAAAATTCATTTTCGAATTTTATACAGGACAAAATACAAAATTTAAATCATATTTCGGAAAGGCTGCTCCAAATTAACATGCACTCAGCCATTACAATCATTAGATATTGTTGTTTTGGCCCAAAATTAACATACTATTTGCGCGCTTCCACTCTATGGAAGCACACAAACCTTTTGGAACAACTTGACAAAATTATCAGACACACATTATCATCAATTTTAAATGTGGCCCTAGACGACCGAGCCTGGGTTCAGGCTACTCTTCCCATTCGCATGGGAGGGCTTGGCGTCCGCAAAATTTCTAGTATAAGTTTACCGGCCTTTATATCCTCCGTCCGTGGTACTGAGAAATTGACCAGGAAAATTCTCCCTTCCACACTGGTCAATTGCGAGGTACCATGCCTGGCTGAGGCTGTAGAGGCTTGGAAAATCACCTGCCCGAATATTGATCTACCCGTCAACCCATCCTCTCAGAGACAGTGGGATGAGCCGCTCTGCAGAGCTACACGGAATAATCTGATTAATACGTCAATTTCTTCTGCAGAGCGAGCGCGCCTTCTGGCTGTGGGCGAATGGGAGTCGGGTTTATGGCTTCTGGCACTTCCGTCGTCAAACATAGGCACCTTGTTTGATGACACCACTTTCCGGCTAGCTATTTGCTTGCGTTTGGGTGCTCCGTGCTGCTCTCCTCACCGCTGCCCATGTGGTGAAGCTGTCAGCAGCCTTGGACACCACGGCCTGTCATGTAGCCGCAGCGCCGGCCGTTTTGCACGGCATGCGAATATCAATGACATAATCCGTCGCGCTCTTGTTGCCGTCGGCGTTCCAGCCATATTAGAACCCAGTGGTCTGGTACGCGACGATGGCAAGAGACCAGACGGTATGTCGTTGTTCCCGTGGAAGATGGGTAGGTCTTTAGTATGGGACGCGACCTGTGTCGATACTCTTGCACCATCTCACCTTCCTAGCTCGGCGCGATGTGCTGGTTCCGCTGCTGCGGCTGCAGAGGACCTCAAACGGCGCAAATATAGTACCCTGGTGGGTAACTATACCTTTGAGCCGTTTGGGGTTGAAACCCTCGGGCCGTGGGGTCCAAGTGCTCATCTCCTATATAAGGATATCGCTAAGCGACTTGCTGACACTTCAGGTGACCCAAGGGCTGGTTTTTATTTTGGCCAAAAAGTAAGCATTGCCATACAACGTGGCAATGCTGCCAGCCTCTTGGGTACACTCCCGGTGGGCAGCGATGAGGAGTTTTTTGATGCAATTTTTTAAATATTTTTATTTATAGTAAGTGTATATATTAGGTAATAAGTTAGTTATATGTTGTATATATATTTAAAAAATGAATTAGATATATATCAATTATATCCAGTAAAAAAAAATACTTTACCTAGCTTGTTTATTTCTCTTTTACAAACAGTCAAGTACCGGCTTGAGAAAAATTATTCAACTTTAAAAAATCTAAGTAAATATCGCTTTTTCAAATTCCGGTTTTGAACACCCCGCTTGACTAAAATATGCTGCTAAGAAAAGGATTTATCAAAAAAAAGGGTTGTCCAAGAAACCTATAAAATGCAATTTTGGTTTATTTTGTGAAGCTTCTCAAAGAAAGTGTGGATTAGGACTTTATCCTTATAACCTTCCTCAATCCTCGGATCTCACTGAAATAACTTAATAAACTGTATTGATTTTTTTTAAGGAAAAAGTTAACAATATTAACTTCTTCGGTCATCACCCTTGTCTTAAGGCGTCTCTAACTCATGTTGCGCCCGTGTGCATTCAAAATTATCTACTCTAGAGCCCTTAAAGTTTGAATGATTTAATTGAATGATCATGATAATATAGGTGTATATCGCAGAATACAAGGAAGAAGTTAGACTGGTACATAAGGATCTAACTGAAAAAGTACTATAGGGAAACTAAGTGCAACTTGTTGTTAGTTTACGGACTCCAAAAATATAAAAATCGGGTCCAAATAATGAACATGTTAGCACTACCGCCTATACGACTAACGGGTGCTCATTGTTTTAATAAATAATTTATATATAAAATACTTTAACGTGTTTGTTGATATAACGTACCTATTATCCTACTAATAGTAAAAACCTCAGTTTCCTTATTTTGCATCACATAGTCTTAGTCTTAGTAGGTGTACCTGTCTGCTAAGTACATGGTAAGTACACCATGAACCTAATTTCCTCGGCTGATTACCTAGGTATTATTTTTGAAAGGGTGTCATTAAAGTTTCATGACGATATTTTCATAAAGCCCAGTTTTTGGAACCACGCGACTAATGTCTGACCTTTCTTAAAATTTTGATCTCAAAAAACCAGACCGCTAACAAAAACCGCAGTTTAAAATGAAATAAAATTTTAATTAAATATTTTAGCATGCTGTCGGCAAATTATACCGCTAACACTATATCCAAAACAAAGAAGTAGGTATATGTTAAATTATGCATCACAATTTTACGCCTTCTAAAAGATTCCCTTAAACTGGTTTGCATGTTTTCCTGTAACTTCTAAGTGGGCGCAGTAAGAGCTTAACGTGCGTCGACTGTCGACTCCAGTCGTGTGTTGCTGAGATTATGATGGTACATTCAGGTTTTTGACAGGGTTTTCTACGTCACCGTGACGTCACAGCGTCAGAGGAGTGTCGTGTCGGGTCTATATACTTGCACACGTGCCTCTGTTTGTCAATTCGTGTTGGAGCGCGGCGCTGAGCGCTGCTGCAAACGGTGCGACCGCTCGCCACTAATTTATATCTCGCCGTTTGTGTGACATACTTCTGATCCACCCCTACATCGAAGATCACACAAAAGTAAGTGTTCTACTTATATGTTTATACTTAATATAGGGGCCCGTTTCAGCTGTTCTTGGTGTTACCTTGTGGTTTAACCCTTAGATTCTTCGCGATTTTCGGAGACTGACAACAGTGATATTTCACAATCCTGCAAATCTCTCTTTTTCATTTCATCGAAGTTTGCTTATAATTTTACGAGTTTTGCATTTGTTACAATTTCGTTACACTAGCTGTTTCGCCCTATTTCACTCGCTTCCTGAGGAAACTCTTCCCGTACCAGACTTTGTGACTCTCATAGACACCATTTTTTAAACCAGCTCAGAGGATCCATAGATAAGGTACTCCCTCAACCTTACAAAATTTGTCTCCAAATAAAGTAAATAACGATTTTCAAATTACTAGGTACTTTTTGGCTTTTTTTCTATTCATAATTTAATTCAACCTTACAATTTATTAATCTGCAAAAATATTTGCAAAAAATGTAAGCCTCTTCCAACGTACATTGCAATACCATACCCACTTAGCTACATTTACAATGCAATGTCAAACCTGTTTTCATGCAAGCTACAATCAAAATGTTCTCATGTGGGCATTTCCTGAAAATCTTATCAACTCTTAATTAAATGTAAATTAAATCAAATGTACAGTTGTAAATTAAACACAATTAATAAAGGTTGTCCTTGCTCGTGCGTCCCAGGAAATGTTCCTGTACACATTACACCGACCGAGGTAGTTTCCGCAAAATATCTGCGAATGTCGACTTCTTTCTGATACCTTTTTAAATACCTCTTGATATTTTATTGACGTTTTATGGGAGTATTAAGATCGTAACAGCAAGAGTTACCAACTTCCGATATATTTGATACAAACTTAAGATCAAACTACTTTGACCTGAGCTGATGAGACGTTAACATTGCATTACATCATTACATGCGATGCGAACTTATCGTTAAGATTAATAAATAAACATTGGACTTATTGTGTGATTACCAGGATCAAAGGCAACTCGGCTATTAATTTGAAGGATGCAAGTTTGATAAACCATTCACCTTTCTAGTAAACAAAATATCCTTTATTAACTTTGTGCCCACTTTTCAAAAATATTATTGTGTAGCTTCAACTCGTTATCCGTAATCTCTGAAAGAAGTGGTCAGACCGCTTGTGCTCAATTTGCTGGCCATAAAACTTACTTGAATATTTTTGGGAATGTTATTATTGAAGAAAAAAGTAATTTGTTTCAAGATTGCACATAATGAGTCCCTCCACCGCGGGGTGATTGCCCTCATTGTAGTTTTCCATCCCGACACGCCGACACGCGCATACAACGCAGGCTTGCGGCGACACTTCTCAAACCTAACATTGATTAATTGTATGCATAGGTGTATACATATATAGCATGTTTTCAGTGTGAAATAGTAGCCTATTATAATTACAGACGCTAGCAAATATTTTAATTTAAAAAAAAATACTTTCTTGTGACCAAATTCGACTCTACGCACGCAAGAAATAACCGTTCCCAAGTTTAATTTGTAATTCCAGATTGTGCGTGCTACTTAAACACGACTCTTCACTTAAACATTTCTACTGAGTGAGGCTTTTGTCCGTGATCATGTTCTATGCATGAAAACGACCGTTTATTACTAAGAAGTTCTATTTGCAGTAACTTGTGAACTTTATTAAATTGAGTCTTATAAAAAGAGTTAAGCACTTTGTAATGACAATCTTTTGGTAGTAATAGGTTAGGTAGGTAGGTATTTTATTCGTGGTAAAGCCTGATTTACATTATTTTGTATTCATCAGACAAGTTTTGAAAAGGTGAATTTCAAAGGCCAAGTTCAAATATGTTAGTGAGTTATCCATAACAAGTTTTCTTTTAATATATCAGCTACCTACCTAGAATTTAATAATATTCACTATTCAGAATTCATTTCTTCAAAGCAAAACGAAAATCGCTGCACTGACCTTAAAGTGGTCTATTACCTACTTCTATACTAATATTACCTACCTAATTCTTTTTTTTTACGTTTGCACCTTAAAAGCTTCGAGACTACTGAACCGATCTGAAAAATTACAATATTCCTGGGTGGCATACTTAAAGCTATAATTTATCAGGGTAAGGAAAGTTATTTCATATAAATAGGTACCTATATAGTGTAAAATAATAGACGAGAAAGACTAGCTGAAACGAGCTAGACTGGTTAAAACAGGTGTGGGTAAATAGCTCCCTTTTAGAAAGCAGAATTAATTATAATAGAAAACCATATGTTTATTTTAGGTAGGTATATATCTGAAATATTCATAGTCACATCATCAAGCAATTTAGAAAAAAAAACAAATCAAGACGGATTAAAAAATCTTGTAATTTTATTTTTATGGATAAAGTAAGATGCTAACATTTTTTGTTTGTTATTAATATCAAACACAACATTAATAACAAAATACCAATCAATGAGAAACGATAAAATGCGATACCTACTATTTTTTATACTTTAGGTACCTACTTCGTATTTGAAACAACTTCTCGTCAATCAAAATCAAGCTCACAGTTACTGCGAGGTGAATGGTCGCTAACCTATTATTTGTAACACTAAAACCAAAATAACAACAAAAAAATCTAGTAATCCGGATATCTTGGAGGAGGAAAAAGCTCTGAGTTTGCTTCATAGATTAGTATTTTTTAAATGACTGTTTGTGACTGCGGTGCCAACCATATTATGATTCGTATGATTTGCACGTACCTATGATTTATTATGCTACTACTTTACTTCGAATAATTAAAGCCAATAAAGCAGACACAGACTGTATTTGCGTTATTAGTTAATTAGTTAGTAACACATCATTTCAATCAGCATATTTAAGAGTTGATACACAGGACATAAGTGATGGCAAATTACTGGCACAAAATGCATGCAATTTGCTACGTAAGTGTGACTCAATATTGTCGTATCAACGAATACTAAATAATTATTAACTTTATCTGGTGTCGCGTGGAGGCTTGGCTCCTCGTTTCACTGATAACGAAGATTGACGCGTCCAGCGTCGCGCAGACTCCTGGCGATAGCGACCATAGACAGACAAAGGTCAAATTAATTATAACACAAATAAACAACCCGACTTTGGGTACATCTTTGTTATGATAATTTCATTAAAATATCGATTCAACTAATTATGTAGATACCAATTTAGAAGTATGAATTTTGCGTCTAATACAAACAAAATAAATACGACGAAGTGTTAGGTTATCATTAAATATTTTAACATGTTTTCCTTATAAACACAACTCTTAGCCGGGTGTTTGTTTTTTATGACAGTCTGTTATTCTTGAGATTTTGTCGTTGTCATGGAGTAATCAACTCGGGAAACGGTTCTAATATCAACAAAAACATTCAGTTTTTACTGGTTTGATTTATGGTCGGCAAGTAATTATAGGTACATGCATCATCCTCGTGGAAATAACACGTGGGAGAAATATGATAGTGTACCTAAAGACGCTGCGGCTTGCGTGCTTAATGGAATGACCGCACTAATGCACTTACATACGTGTAAACATAGCCTTCACCGATTATCGTTGAGACAGATTGACCCGTCATTTCCTCCCTTCATTGTAATTTTCTTATGACAGGTGCAAGGGCGGATCCACCGTTGTGGGCACGATGGGCATGCCCACAACCTTAATAGACTTGTGAAGTCACACTTTTACGGTCTTTTGAAATTGATAGGCTGATCATAACACAAGGGAACAAAATAAGACTTTCTTTTGTTGCATTTAATTTTATGACTGCTGTTTACTAATTCGAGGTCACCATATTTTTTTCTAACAGCTTTAGTTTTTGAGATACTTTTGTGTCCCAAAACTCAAAAAATTCGCGGCTTCTTCACTTTGCGGTGATTTGAGTCCAATGTCGAAAACGTTCGATTGGTTTAAGTTAAAATTTAAAAGTAGAAAAGATTATAACACCCCCTTAACGCCCTCTTTCAGCACTTTCTGGTTAAGAAGAAGTGGTGAAGAACAAACTTCCCAGCAACACAGCTGTCTATTACCATAAAATTATTATTATTTACAATAGGCACTATTTTACATTTTTTTGTCTATTTTACATGTTTTAAAAATCAAAAAAAATTCGCGCTCGCTACGCTCGCGGTTTTTTCCCTCGGAAGTTACTTCTTTTTACTTGTTTGGGTGATTTCGTGTTCCAAGACTCCAAAATTTTGCGCTTGCTACGCTCACAGCTTCTTAATTTCAAAGTAGGTACTTTTTTATAATTTCTTTAGGTAATTTGTGGCACAGAACTCAAAAATTTCGCGCTCGCTGCGCTCGCGCAACTTAATACGCTTCTGGTCTACGTCTTCGCTTTTGGTTTTATAACTTGGAACCAACAACAAAATCAAAAAAATTTCCGGCTTGCTACGCTCCTGCAAAAAAAATACTATCTACTCACAATCTTTCCATAGGGGTGCTTTAGCAATGATTGCTCCCGGTACATAAGCTAGAGACGGAACTGATAGTGAGCATAATATGCGTTTTGATATATTCTATAATAAAACCAACGGGATTGGTACACAAATCTTCTTTATTCCGTAACGTAACACCTTTTACACGGTTTTACAATATTAGTCGACGATAAGTATACAATGTACAATCAGACAACCTCCAGCTATCGCTCCGTGGAAAAAACCAACTGAATGCCAGCTGTCATCACCCCTCCGAGCTCTAGTCTCCGTGTCGTGTTGCCAGCACAAAAATTATATTAACCATCAATAATTTATCCTTAAATTTACTTTAATTAAATATTTATACAACTCATTTAAAATAACATAATTTTATATCCCTTACATTCGCCCATCCTGACATGGTGCATGTCCTCATGCACTAACTTGGGAGTACTGACACCATCGCGTAAAGCATAGACAGAAATAATATGAAATGAAAGAAAAAGAAAAAGGTCTTCATCGGGGAATCAATTTGTGTCAGCATTCCCATTACAATAATGTTTAACATAAAATCAAAACTGAATACATACAACATCTAAAAATAGACTAGAACAATTATAATCAGCAACGAACATTTCCAATAGATCATTCTTCAAAATAACAACAATAGTACATAAATGCTCTGTTCACAAACTCATCCATTCTTGTGAACAGAAACATCATCGTCGTGATCAAACCTATCCTTAATCGACAGTGCAGTGAACCCATCCATTCTCACTGTTCTGTCAGACACTCATATTACACAATACTCCTGTTCGCAAACCCATCCATTCTTGCGAACAGAAATATAACCAAATTTGGTCACGAACCCATCCATTCTCGTGACCAAATTATCCAAATTTCATAGAACAGTGAACCCATCCATTCTCACTGTTCTATTGGACACTAAGTAAATCATATTAACAGCGTCTCTTTGAAATGCATTAAAGACAGTAACAATATTTACATTAAATAGTATTATATTATAGTAACCAATAAATAAACGTTATAATCAACCGGTACCTTATTATAAATTTATCGTATATATAGAGTATATGTAAATACATTCGTTATTTATCATTATTGTCAGAGTCGTTTACATCACTTTCATTATCGTCATCATCGTCAGAATTATCCGATTCATTTATGTTCAGAGCGGCAATATTAACCCAAGGCAACATCCTATCAGCAGCAACCGTGGTATGCCGCTTGTTCTTACTGCCCGTAAGACCGGGAACAGAAGCTAGCCTATACCTATCATTCCCTAATATTGAAACAACACGATAAGGACCTATATAAGCGGGGTGTAACTTTTTACTTTTACCGTCATTTGTAAAAGAGGTTTTTGTGATTTTTACTAGTTCACCTTCGGCATAGGCTCTGGCGGGTTTCTTGTTTTTATCGTAGGTCTGTCGTTGTTTTTCTTGTGCGTCATCTATAGCCCGTTTAGCTTCTTCCCTAATAACAGATAAATCACAAGTTTCACGAGTTTCATTGTGTACTTCGTTAAGCTTAGGATCAATTTCAGAGTACATACATGTACCAAACATCATTTCGGACGGCGTTCTACCAGTGACCTTATGGTTTGTGTTGTTCAGTCCCCATTGAACCTTTCCAACCGAAACATCCCAATCTTTTTCATCCTGTTTCAAATTTTGTGCGGTTAAGGAGCTAAGAATAGTACGGTTATATCTTTCTACTTGCCCATTAGAGCGGGGACTGGCAACAGCGTTAAGAATGTGTTTCACTCCTTTATCAAGGCAAAATCTCTTGAATGCGTGAGATGTGAAACACGTTCCTCTATCACTGACAATACGATCTGGCACACGAAATGTATAAAATATGTCTTCCAATACTTTGACCACACTTTGGGTCTTCGTATTGCGAACTGGTCTAGTAAACACGAATTTGGTGAAGCTATCTACAATAACCAAAAGATGAGTGTTCCCCCGTTTTGATTTCACAAAGGGTCCAAGGTGGTCAATGTGTAGTGTATGAAACGGTACTTCGATTTTAGGTATCGGATATAGGTAACCTTCCTTCGAAGTATTATTCTTTTTGGCATATGCACACTCTATACAAGCATTTACATATTTCTTAACAAACCTGGACATTTTCGAAAACCAATAGGATTTTTTTAAACGATTCAAAGTTTTCTCTACTCCTAAATGTCCGATTTCGTCGTGATTGCTACGACATAATTGCCACCTTGCACCTTTTGGTACGACCCAACGAACATTCTCCTTATCTCCGTTCAAATATCGATATAACTTATTGTTTTTAATAATGTAATTGTCCGTTATGTATTTTAATCCCCTTTCATCTAAACCTGACTCTAACACGCTACGGATCCTACACAACTCCGCGTCACCTAACTGTAATGTGTGCAACCAGTCTTCACTACTAATGTTCATGACAGAGGGATAATGTTCTGAAACTTGTGCAGTTTCTTCGTCTGATATGGGGTTGCGTGAGAGCGCATCAACATGGGCCATTTTTACACCTGGGCGATATTCGATGGTGCATTGGAATTCTTGCATTAGCAGCCACCATCTCGCAACTCTTGGGAGGACATCTCGCTTAGAGAATGTAGACCGGAGGGCACTACAGTCGGTCACGATTTTAAAATCTAGTCCTAACAAATACACCCGAAACTTCTTCAGAGAACAGATCACGGCTAAAGTTTCAAGTTCGTAGGCGTGAAAGTTTCTCTCCTCGGGAGAAGTCTTACGGCTGTAATATGCTACCGGTCTAAATGAGTCGTCATCAGCCGATTTCTGTAGCAAAACGCCACCAACACCCAATTTGCTAGCGTCGGTATGCAGTTCGGTCTGATAATTAGGATTGAAAATTGCCAGTATAGGTCTAGTCACTAGCTTATCCTTGAGAGCTTTGAAAGCTGTCTCCTGTTCATGTGACCAGGTCCATACAGCTTCCTTGGTAAGGAGTTTTGTCAGAGGATGCGCCAAGGTAGCGAAATTATGGATAAATTTCCGAAAGTACCCCACGAGACCGAGGAACTGTCGAACAGTATGTTGATCAGTCGGACATGGAAAGTTCATGACGCACTGAATTTTCTTATCCCCTGGTCTTATACCGGCGACACTGATCTCATACCCCAAGTAATCAATCTTGTTCATTAGGAACTCGCATTTGGCCAAATTAAGCGTGAGGTTAGCACTTTCCAGTAATCGAAAAACCTTCTCTAGCCTAACCAGGCATTCGTCAACATTTCGCCCGTATATCAATACGTCATCAATATAGGATGTAGCACCATCGTAACGCGCGGAACCTAGAACCTTATGCATCATCCTTTGAAACACGGCCGGCGCATTGGCCAACCCGAATGGCATACGATTAAACTCGTACTGGCCATCCGGAGTGACAAATGACGTTAAAGGCCGTGACTTCTCGGATAAAGGTACTTGGTAGTAGCCTGATGTTAAATCAAGCGTGACGAAGTATGCCTGCCCTGATAAACGCGAAATTTCATCTTCTATGTTAGGCATCGGATAACGTTCCTTAACTGTGACAGAATTTAACATTCTGTAGTCAACGCACATCCGTAATTTACCATCCTTTTTTCGAACTAAAATAATGGGGCTAGCATATTCTGACACACTATCTCTTACAATGCCTGCTTCCAACATGTCGTCTATCATCGTACGAACATTTTCACGTTCCTTATGTGAAAGTCTGTACGGCCGATAGACAATCGGTTTTGTGTTGTTTAGCTCAATAGACATTTCCGTGGCACTAGTGCATCCTAACTGCTTTAAAGTCGACGCAAAACAATGTCGATATTTATGTAATAATGCCAAAAGTATTTCGCGGTGAGGTTCCTCAATCGTAGCGCCTATACGTATCTGAGTCTCATCAATCGACGTTTCTGGTAGCTCGCTAACAGACATGACTATGCTACTTACTACCTTAATCTCCGTACCGCGACATATATTCATCCCCCCTCTGATTAGAGTGGATGATGATATGGGAGATACCAAGATATAGACCGCTCCGTTGTTTACTGGATAAACGCCTCCTAAGACGGCTAATTGCTGACAAGGCTTTCCAATAACCCTGCTGGTTACCAATATTTCGCCTTTTACCTGGGGTTCAACAAATGACTTCACACTAGCTAATCCGCAAACACTTATGTCAGAGGCTGCAAGTAACTTAATTGTTGCATTGGAGTATATTTTCGCTTGAGAAAAGGGCATTTCGTTACCGAAATCAAGAAAAGTAAGCTTATCGGCGGTCTTATAAACTGTGACATGCGATTGCTCGGTAAACGACTGACCTATTAATAACGGGTATTCCAAAAATTCATCTTGAACAATATGACAAACTACATCAGCAACAACACCATCAACAACCATATTTATAGTTGCGGTACCAAGAGTATGTACTATTTCGTTACCGAACCCCTTCAAAGCAGTTGTTTCATCGCTACTCATCAATCCTAACCGTGACGCATCAGACTGCCTAATTAAGGTTACCTCGCTACCAAAGTCGATAAAACATTTTGTAGGAATACTATTCACGGTTACATCTTTGAAAAACTTTGAGTTAGGGCTTATGTTTGAAATACACAGTGTCTTTTGGAGGGTGTCAGTTTTGCTATCTTTTGAATTGCTAAAACAATTTTCAGTCTTGTGACCAACTCTGTTGCAAGCGGTACACTTCAAAAGAGGCTTTGGGCATTTCAAAAACGGATGCCCCCTCTCTTTACAATTGTAGCAATAAATAGCGCTATTTGGAAATGGTATTTTAGCTTTAGTAGAACTACTGTTAGTACTTGTGCTGTCACCTCCATATTTTGTTTTGTAAAACGTTTTGTCGTATGAGTGCGATTGTGAAGAATCCTTATTGCTCATTAAAAATTGTAGCAATTGCTCCGGGTGAGCACAGCGTAATGTTATAGCACTAGATTTCATAGTCCTGTCAGTCAGTCCATGAATAATACAATCAACAGCATGTTTACCATCGATGTTGCATTGGTTTAATAAAGCCAGTTTTTCGTAGAAGTATACTTCAATCGGTTCGTTAATCCTACTTTTCCTTTTCAGCATGTCCTCCAGAATTTGGCCATAATTCTGTTCACAGGGGAATGCCTTCGTTAATTTAATTTGCCACTCGGACCAACTGTACAAAATTGACGGCAAACTCTCATACCAGGTTTTGGCCAAACCCTGGAGCTTCTGCATTGCGAAATGGATTGTGGTTTTATCGTCCCAGCCGTAAACCGTAGCACATTCGTTCACTTTGTTTAGCCATATATCTACGCGTTGGCATTTTACTGATGGATCAAAGTCAGGCAAAATATTTTTATGATTGTTAGAAGTATAAGTAACGGATGTACTCGATGGCTGGGGCGGTAGATATTTTAAGTTACTTAGAATACCTATAAGGTCCTTTGTTGTAAACGAAGGACTAACTGATCTGCCTAACCGAGGAGAATGTCGCTCGTTGTGGGATCTGCGAGGCTCGGGGCCTTCGTTATTTTTACTTGGAGTACGCAGTCGTTTACGAGAATTTTTATCAAACTGATTTGTGGTATGTTCCAGTTCCGTGAGGCACACATGTGGTTGAATACATTCTCGTTGATTACTCACAGTTTTCCGCAGCCGTGTACGCTCCCTGTCCAAATCATCTTGCAATTCTCGAAGTCTTCTGCGTTCCTGTTCCATTTCTCGTTCCAGAGCACGTAGTTTGTCGCTGTCGCGTGAACTCCGGCTCTCGTTCAGGCGGCTTCGGCGGTGCTCCGGTGGGCTGTCTCGACGAATGCGGCTGCGACTTCGTCTAATTTCTTCATAATCTCGCCCTCGCGAACCAGTGCCACCTGGAGGAGTCTCCAGGCGCCGAGAATTCGATCTCTCCATCGTTCTGGAACTCGAAACAAGACGAATATGTAATTGTTCAAATTACTCTCGCATAAACTTCATAATTTGCTACTGTACATACATACACAATATTTTTCATAACCTAGAAACTAACCTTCCACGCGGGCGGCAAATAAAACTTTTTTTTTGAAAAATATCGCTACCTCATGAAAATATTAATGTTAATAGGTGTCTTTCACAAGCGTTTAGGGCATCTCTCTTGACGATGCATCTGATTTCTTAGGATTCAAATTTTAAT
Organism: Helicoverpa zea x Helicoverpa armigera; assembly: GCA_033682625.1. Classification (NCBI taxonomy): domain Eukaryota; kingdom Metazoa; phylum Arthropoda; class Insecta; order Lepidoptera; family Noctuidae; genus Helicoverpa; species Helicoverpa zea x Helicoverpa armigera. The sequence goes on along the minus strand of JAWIIS010000005.1, from coordinate 1,530,505 downwards.
TTTTCGAAAGATAAGAAAATAAATATTTTTGTAGGTACTTACCACTTCTGAAGTATAATAAAACCAACGGGATTGGTACACAAATCTTCTTTATTCCGTAACGTAACACCTTTTACACGGTTTTACAATATTAGTCGACGATAAGTATACAATGTACAATCAGACAACCTCCAGCTATCGCTCCGTGGAAAAAACCAACTGAATGCCAGCTGTCATCACCCCTCCGAGCTCTAGTCTCCGTGTCGTGTTGCCAGCACAAAAATTATATTAACCATCAATAATTTATCCTTAAATTTACTTTAATTAAATATTTATACAACTCATTTAAAATAACATAATTTTATATCCCTTACAATTCCTAAAAAAAAAAACTACTCACAATCTTTCCATACATAGAGGTGCTTTAGCAATTATTGCTCCCGGTATATTTTTTTAAATCGTGTCCGGCTTCCTCCTAAGTTTATTTTCATTCCTAATGCCATGTAGTGCAAGTCCTGATGCTCAGAAAAAAGGAAATAGTTTAATTTAAAAGTTCATAAACGACTTGCATGATTGTTAATGAGCATGTTCATGCTCCGATTTGTACTTAGCCAATTTTCTAGTAGCTGTGACCACAACCTTTTTTGAGGGCTGGATCCGCGCTTGGACAGGTGGACATCTGCCAGAAAGCAAGAAAAGTTGAGATCTGCCTTTTAGGTGGTCATTGTACAGTACTTATTAGAATTGTATTTGTTTTACTTTCAAATAGTTGATTAATATTATTAAAAACCGTTGAGCGATCATAGAATCTGGAATTAATTAGGTTATCAATTCATCACCCCGCTATTATATTGGGGCGCGTGATGTGAACACACGCGACCCTAAGGTGACATCTTATCATTTTTTAGGACGGACTTCGTCCAATTTTCGGGGTGACGGATTTGACCCACCAGCGGTTTACCTATCTGTGATCACGATACTGTCTGCTCAGTTAATATTCAGCAGTTCGAAGTGATCTTGCGAAGTGTTGCAATCGCATTGAAAAAAGTTTATATTATAATCATTTACAAAAATTCCGTGATTTTAAAAATGTCTGCTAAAAGCGAATTAGCATCCAATAATAACAACATTACTGTAATATGTAAGTCATATGAGAATATTTTGCAATAATCTTAAAATAGAACTTCAAATTTATTGCTTGATCCCAGCAGCCAGGTAGCCAGGTCAGGTTTAATGTGGGACAAATCAATAATTTAAAACATATCAACAACATTCTAATAAAATTAATTTATATTGCAAAGAGATGTTTAAAAATAAAGTTAAGAACCGGTGGACTATAAAATAGCTTATAAGTTTGGACATAGTTGGTAAAGGTGCAATAGGTAGTGTTCACGAAACTTGATGAAACTAATAGAAAACGCGATCCTATGTTGCTTAAATTCAGTCAGCTAAGAATTTATTTAAATTAATAATTATTATTTTCAGTGTTGGAGAACGAAAAAAAAGACGTTGAAAATCAGACGACGGAAGAGGATCCTTTGACGAAAGCTATTGGAGCGCTCGGGAAGTGGCAAATATGGGTATGCTTAGTCGTATTCCTTGTCAAGTTCCCCGTGGCCTGGCATCAGATGAGCATCATATTCCTCGCACCGCCAATGAATTATAGCTGCGCCCCGATTATACCAAAAGATGGTTTCGATAATGTCTGTGAACGGGATTGTAAAGGCTATATCTACGACCACAGTGTCTTCCAAGAAACAATCATATCGCAGTGGGAATTGATTTGTGACAGACAATGGCTCAAAAACCTCACGCAGACTATCTTCATGCTTGGCATCCTCGTCGGCAACATGATGTTCGGCCATCTCTCAGACAGGTTAGTTACAGTTTATTGAATCAGATATTTGAATCGCACTTGATATCAATGATCATCCAATTGGCACATCCTGCACTTACTGCTGCACGCTGCCGTGTCACTACAGTCCGGATGAGATTACTTTAACGAATTTCGTTAAGGGGTCACTGGGCTATTGTGCATGACATCTCATAAAATGCACCTAATTGCATCCTTTGCAAACGAGCGAAACAATTTATCGTCGATAAGAGAACTGAAAGGGTGATCTGATATCGAAAGACAGGTCAATGCTTTTATTACTGATAACCTGAATGTTTAATCCTTGGACCTACCACTTAAAACCACTTCCTATGAAGTCACGTTTCAAAACACGATTCACGAATGGTACATTCAATGGTTCACTTAAATAAAACAACGTGATTTTTCTTAAACATTTCGTTACGACGAACTTATTTGCAAAACACTGTTACTGATACTTTACAAACACATTGTAGCCATGAAAGATGTTTTTCTTCTCAATTTAGATGTAAGTTTTTGTTTAACCTTTAATGTTTTTTTTACAGATTTGGCCGACGCAATCCATTCTTAGCAGCAGTTTTCCTGCAACTGATATCAGGAGTAACGACTGCTTATTCCGTCAACTGGTACATGTTCACAACCCTCCGTTTCTTCCTTGCCGTCGCCACTGGCGGCACCATGGTCACCAGCTTCGTCTTAACAATGGAACTGATTGGAGCAAAGTACAGAGATACTGTTGGAATTATATACCAGATACCGTTCAACTTAGGACATTTGACGCTACCTCTATTCGCTTACTATCTCCGGGATTGGAGTACATTCCAACTTGCGATTTCACTGCCGTCCGTATTGTTCCTGAGCTACTACTTCTTATTGCCTGAATCTCCGAGGTGGCTCCTGACTGCTGGCAGAACCGAAGAAGCCGTCAAGATCATGGAAGTCGCGGCAAAGAGGTAAGAATATCAACGAATTTACAGTCTACAAAAACGCACTTTCGCTTTTAAATAAAGGAACACGAACGCAATACAAATATGTCGTCAGCTTACAAAAAGTAAGCTGTTACGTGAAAACAATTGGTATCGAGGTAGAAAGCCGTTTCGATTTCCTATTTATCTGTCTTAACCGTGTGAAGCATAATGATCGATTTCGTTATTCTTTATCTATTTACTATTTTGACTTAGTTACTGTAAAGGTTTAAGCAGAATTGGCATCTATACCTATTGCAATCCCAACTCCTTTAAGTACAAATATCTTAGCCTATTCTTAAATCAAACCATCAATTTCAGGAATGGTAGACCAACAGAAGGAATAGCTTCGTCTACGCAGAAGATGGCGGTGGACGTGGGAGCCAAGCAGGACGAGCACGCGTCGTTCCTCGCGCTGTTCCGCACGCCGCGTCTGCGCACTCGCACTATAGCCATCTGCTTCAACTGGTTCGTCTGCGGACTCTGCTTCTTCGGCGTGTCCCAGTACATGAGCCATATTTCTGGAAATATCTTCACTAATGTGGCTATTTCTGCTTCCATTCAGGTAATATTTCAGCGCCTTTACTTTGTTATATTTAGCAGTTCAGTATCAAAAGTCAAAACTTTAATGTAAAACACTAATTGCAAAGAACAACATTCAGCTTCACAAAATCATAAAACATTTTATCGCACTTTTTACGATAGGAAAAAAACATTAATTCATTAATGTCAGTTCAGACATAAGTTCACGTATGAATTCACTGGAAAATTATTGACTGTATTATCATAACCAGTTTTACCCGAAATAATCTAGCTGACATTTGTTATCTTAACGACAGGCACCCACCACCGATTAAACTTTATTACTAGAAATCACGCTGTGAAATTTCACACGCCACGCACATAAAATTGCAATCACTGATCAACCTTTACTCAAAGAATAAGAAATCGTCGATGTAAAATTGTCAAAAGTAATGTCTCAGTAACTATCTTATAAATTAAATATATTCCGTTGGTAACCTACTAATAAACATAAATGTTTCTGCTTATCATGTGCTAATTCTTGAACTTCCTTGTCCAGCACAACCTTCACCTTTTCTTTGATATGTTTTATACATATACCTAAATATATCTCAGACGACCCCTTCCCTTCTAAGATTTTTTTTTTATGTATTTATCGTGACGTAGGTACTTATATTGTACGTAGGTTCTTATATTTTTTTCTCTCCGGTTCTCTTTTGGCTCCTACTTCAGTACTTCTTAATTATTGACTCTATCAGCAGACATATAGTAATTTTAGTTTTATATAATGAAAATATCTTGTCTCCAGGTACCCGGTACTATTATGTCAGTCTACGCGAACAAACTGCTTGGAAGAAAGATCACACTGATCAGCGCAAACTGTGTGACTGGAATCAGCTGTCTCCTCATCATTGTGGTGCCACAGTCTGGCGTCAGCCACTTAACACTCGGCTGCACTGGACTATGGGGCCTCAGCATATCCTTCGCCACCGTTTACTTATACGCAGGGGAACTATTCCCAACTGTTGTTAGAAATTCAGGCGTTGGGCTCTCGTCAACAGTTGCTAGAATAGGTTCCATGTTAGCCCCGTTCGTAGCTACTCTCGCGCACACAAGCGCGTGGTTGCCACCACTAGCTTTCGGCATTGTGCCACTAATAGGAGCTGCTCTCTGTTTCCTCCTTCCCGAAACCTGCGGGAAGAAACTACCTGACACATTAGAAGAAGGCGAAGCGTAAATTATGCCACGGCTTTAACAAGTATTCGTATTTTTAGATCAGTGTGATGTTGTGCGCAAATTGTATCAGTATGTGAGTGCGTGAGAACAATACCCATCTAACTTAAAGACTATTAATTTTAAGTGTTATTGACATTTTATTGTAAATTAATTTATATTTGCAGAAATGTATTTATGAAATCTACCTATAGGTTAAGTTATAGAATGTGTAAGCAACAAAAAGTCTATTTTAATAGGCTGTGATAATTAAAAAATCATTGTATTAAATGGCCACTTTTATTAATTTTACACGACCAATACATATCGTACGTCTAAAATGCTCCATAATAAATGCTCTTATACCACCAATTGATGGAAAAAAGTTTCATCACCTACCTAGACTTTTCCCAACTATGTTAGGGTCGCCTTCCAGTCTAGTCTAACCGTATGCAGCAGAGTAGGTATCAGTGTTTTACAAGAAACGACTGCCTATTATCCGACTTCCTCAACCGTTTCGAAAGAAGTTTGTCTACTCCAAAAATACAGTGACTACAGATTTTGTTATCCATGATGATCAATGATTCGATTTTATTTGATTTGGACATCTTTGACTGAAAAACCGTTTAAGGCGAGTTACAAATGGCGTATATGACACTTGCTATCATAAGTTTTTTAGGGGCGTGGCACACTGCTACGTTGCCGCGTTGGACCGTATTTTTAAGTTTTACGAAACCAGATGTTAGGTGCATTTGTAGCTCATTCCTTTCTTAATTGAATGTCATAAAGTCATAATATCCAATTTAATCCAAGTAGTAAGCCATCAATACTGTAGGTAAGTAAGTAGGTAATATTTAGCCAGAAACGGTTAGTCAGATTTTTTTATTTCATTGTAAAGAGAACATGCAAAAGTGTAGTCGAATGATTGCTATCATTTATTTAACAGGCCAAAATAAAAACTGTCTACTGACATTATGTTTTGCGCTAACTTGTACGGGACGATTGTTGCAATTTATAATATTCATAAAAAAATATCATATAAAAAGTATTAAGTAGGTATATATAAAATAAAAGCTATATTACCGACTGAAGTATATAAATGTTAGGGCACGCCACCATCGTGGCGGTAAGTCCCCTCTTTGAGGAGTGGCTCGGGAGGAGTCACGGCGCCCTCACGTACCGCATGACGCAGGTCCTCACCGGACACGGTTGTTTCGGGAGGTACCTGCACCGCATCGGTCGTGAGGAGGCGCCCGGGTGTCACCATTGTGCGGACAGCCCCGAGGACACGGTGGACCACACAGTCCAGGTGTGCCCCGCATGGGAAGGGCACCGCCGGGTCCTCGTCGAGGCTTTGGGCGGCGGCGACCTCTCGCGTCCGGCCCTGGTTCAGGCCATGGTCCGGGGCGAGAGGGAATGGGATGCCGTCGCCTCCTTCTGCGAAGCGGTCATGCTCGAGAAGGAGGAGGCGGAACGCCAGAGAGTCCGCACCTCTCATCCCGGCCGCCGCGCTGGACCAGGTAGACACCATGGGCGCCGGGTGTCGCGAGATGACTCCCGGCCACCGTAGGCGTGGGTCTGTGGGCGGTGAGTTCGGGTGGCTCATCGTCCCTCTGTCTTCCTAGACGACAGACCCGTGTCGACGGCGCGCGTTGTTCCACGCGCTCCTCAAAGAGACGTCAGCAACCCCAGCGGGGCCCAGCAGGGCCAAGGCCTGCCGGGGCTGCGGGTTGTTCGAAAGAGATACCGCGGCCCTGGTACATAAAAGGCCTATGACGGAACACGACGATTTTAGTCAGTAAGAGTCTGACACTCCCTCACCGCTGCTAACCCACAGCGGGAGGGGTCATTTGATGATATTACGTCGATAAAAAAAAAAAAAAAAAAAAGTATATAAATGTTATATCTAAACGATACCACAATCGTCCATAAAATTGATCTTTACCGACAGTTTTATTGTTATGCAGAAATGGAAATAAATCCTGAAGGTCGAGTCTTTTGTTTTGCCGCTAATCTTTGTCGCAGAATACTTAGTTATGACGTTTTTATATACAATATTAAACAAATCAATATAAAGAGACGAATTTAAGTGAATACAAAATTTTACGTGGCATAGATTTTATCATGAAATAGTGTTTGAACGAATTATCATGATTAAATTATTAATTCTCATGAAAATCTCTTTACGGACACACTAAGTATTAAAAAAAAAAAATAAGACATGGATTTCGTAACTCGCGCTTTAATAAAAAAGTAAATACGAGGCCACTTTCAGTTAGTGCGCTATTTGTCCGTTTTCAAGATTCGTACCTACTATAAAGGTCTGTATGTTCTGTGATATCTAAAAATAAAATTGACACAGTACACAATAATTGATTGATCATCTTGACCTAAACGGAACAAATGACAAATAAATTCTAACGCCCTTGAACGCAATTATCTTTCAAATCGCTTGCGTTATGGCTTTTTTTATATTAGGTAGGTTGTCCTAGACCCTCTAAATTGATAAAAGTCTCATTTTTGTTTTTATTCAAATTGGAAATGTGTATTTACAGTATACCTACCATACCTAATCCTTTTTGGGACGTGGGAAATTATCAAATGAATTACCCCTTCGTCTGTTCTTGGTCCACCAAGAACAAACGAAGGGGTAATTCATTTCTTATTGTAATATATTTCTTATTGACGCTCCAGCGTCAATAAGAAATATATTAAACACTAGCTTCTGCCAGCGGTTTCACCCGCATCCCGTGGGAACTATATTCCGTACCGGGATAAAAATCGCCTTCCTCGATAAATGGCCTATCTAACACTGAAAGAAATTTTCAAATCGGACCAGTAGTTCCTGAGATTAGCGCATTCAAACAAACAAACAAACAAACTTCAGCTTTATAATATTAGTATAGATATAGAACTAAGAACCTTACGGACCCATGTTCCTGTTGGAGCTATTTCTGTACCCCAAAATGTTTACTTTCAAACTAACTGACCGCAGAGGCAAGCTCTGAGCCTAACGGTGACCGCACACCTGTCAGGATCGACGGCGGTCATTTCGGCCCCGTCAGCGAAGGAATCGATTCTGTCAAATGTCATATCCGTGATTCTTCCCGATTCTGACGATGCGACTGAATCACCGCGCAGTATAGTAAGAGATTTCATACCATTTCATTAAAGAATTAAAATCGATCCTCTCGCTTCGGTCGTTTCTGACATATGTGCGTTCACTATTAGGTCTATGTCCACTCCAATTATCAATTTGCGACTTTGGGGGACGCCTGGAGTAGACTTCCATTGAGTTCCTCGCAAGTTGACGACCGGGCAAGTACCCTGAGATAAAAATATAATCTTTTAATCTCACGACGGGATCGGTTCTGATAAAATATTTATTTATGACATTGCCGCATTTTTCGTGATCTTTATTATGCATGAGTCTATCACTGTAAGAGTCACCGGAATTGTGAAATTAATAAGGCACAGGCGCTGGTAAACAATGAAAATTGAATAGTGCTTCAAAATTTTGAACGGTAATTTTAATATAATTGCTCAGGACGTCCACGAGTTTGTGAATCCATAAAGTGAGGTAAGTGCCACTATAATTGCGACTATCCCGTGTGCTATACGCAAGTTATTTTTCTAAATTTAAATTAAGTCTTAATGTTTTCAGCCAAACAAAATGGATGAAGACCCGATAGAAACAGCAATTGGTCGTTTTGGAAAATACCAAACGTGGATATTGTTTTTGATCTCAGTAGGGTGGTTTCCATGTGAATATCAATTAAATAATGTAGTGTTCCTAATACCTAGTGTTGAGTACAAGTGCTTGGACAACAATGTGACTAACTATTGTCCTTGTAATAACCCGGAATATGACACGAGCACTATTGTCAGTTCGGTCACAAGTGAATGGGACCTTATATGTAACAGGACACATCTTGCTAGTTTGGCACAATCGATGATGCAAATTGGAATATTGTTTGGAAGTTTACTGTTCGGTTACTTCTCCGACAGGTGATTTTTAATGATTTCTTTTTACTATTTGGTATACAATGTATGTCAAAAATGTTGATATTAGTAAAGACTCAAACTCGAAGATTGTCAATTCTTATTTCATTTCCAGGTCTGGTCGGAAATCTGTAGTGCTAACATCACTGTTCCTCGAAGTAGTATTTATAATCATCTCAGCAGTAGTTCCATACTTTTGGTTGCTTTTGGTATGCCAATTCTTGATCGGAGTAGCTATTGGTGGATCAATGCTAAGTTGCTACATACTAGCCGTTGAATTATGTGGAAAGTCTTTCAGACCCTACCTATCTGGACTTATTGAAGTGTCATTCTTAATAAGCTACATCACGCTACCAATAATAGCTTACTTTGTGAGAGATTGGAGACAGTTACAGTTAGTAACGTCAGTGCCATGGATCATAGTAATTGTATATTATTGGCTGATACCCGAATCTCCTCGATGGCTGATAACAGTCGGCAGAAAGAAGGAAGCTATTGACATCCTTACACACATAGCTAAAAAGTAAGTGATTACTACCGGTCACATTTTATTTTCACGTTCTTATAATGCACCTGATAACACATGCTTCATTTAAATTGCAGAAACAATCGACCAACCGATAATATTGAAGCAATTGTTGAAAAGGTAGAATTATTAAACAAGAACGACAGCAAAAATCAACAGAAAGTTACTTATATAGACTTGTTCAGAACTCCAAAAATCCGAGTGTACACAATCATAACAGCATTGATATGGATGTTCTGCTCACACACGTTCTTCGGCATCAACCAGTACATCGGGCGCCTGCAAGGCAACTTGTACTTGAACGTGCTGCTGTCTGCAGCGTGCCTCACTCCCGGCTTGATTATAGTCATCATAGCCACGCTGTACTTGAGAAGAAAAGTCAGCATCATATCCAGTTTCACGACAGCCGCGGTGTCTTTATTAGTTTTCATATTCATTCCTAGTGATATGAGAGCAGCTACATTAGCATTTGCGATAATTGGTTTAATAGGAGCTTACACATCATTTGTTCAAGTTTACTTATACTCGTCAGAAATATTCCCGACTGTAATAAGAAATACAGCACTCGGGTTTTCTTCTATGTTCGCGAGATTCGGAAGTTTCATTGCTCCATTTGTGGTAAATATCGGTATAGAGTGGGTGTCTATACTTATATTCAGTAGTGTAGCATTTAGCGCAGCGATCCTTTGTTATTTCCTCCCGGAAACGAAAGCGACTACTCTTCCGAATACAATTAAACAAAGAGAGCAAGCTGAGATGTAACACAACAGTTTACTAATCCGTTATATTATTTTAGATACCTAGGTATACTGTCTCTTACTTCATAAGTATGTACTCATCTTCGTAGATTAGATTTATTTTCTTACTACACAGTTAATGATTATTTTTTTTAAATCAATAAAATTATGTAATACACGAGTAAAAGTTAGATAGGCATTATTATTATTATATGTATTAGATTAAGAGTTCTTAAATCATCTCTTTCGAACAATCCCGCAGACCTGGCAGGCTTAAGCCCTAAGTTTTGTTGACTCTCTTTGAGGAGTGCGTGGAACGAAACGCGCCACTGATTCGGGGCTATCGTCTTTAGAATAAAGGACGCTGTACTACCCAAAACTCATCGCCCACAGACCCGCACCAACGGTGGCCGGGAGTAACCGCTCGTATACTTTGACCAATCTGTCGACCAAGATTATCAATGAGAAACTCCCTTACGGCATCAACACATTAAGTAGGTAATAGTACATAGGTACTCCTTACTCAAATTAGAAGTGTAAATTCGCAGTGTCATACCCTAAGATAACAATGTAATCTGTTAATCTCGCGACGCGACCGGTTCTGATAAAATACTTATTTATGAGATTAGTATGCCACTACATTTTGCGTGATCATGCGCGACGGTGCATCTCACTGTTAGACAAGGTAGCCGCCTTTCATTCACGTTTGTACAAGAACCGTTAACCAATGTCAATTAAGTTGTAGCATGAGCAAGTTTTAGACATGGTGTAATTGCTAAAGCTATCTACAAATTCGTGAGTGTAATAAGGTAAGTAACTCAGCCTCTAATAAAACATTTTTAATGACTTCTTTAGTCAACCAAATAATTGGATCTTTGATTTCAGTCGGACAAAATGGATGAAGACCCAATAGAAACGGCAATTGGTCGTTTTGGAAAATATCAAACGTGGATATTGTTTTTAATCTCAGTGGGACGATTTCCATCTGAATATCAATTAAATAATGTAGTGTTCATAATACCCAGTGTTGAGTACAAGTGCTTGGACAATAATGTGACTAACTATTGTCCTTGTAATAACCCGGAATATGACACGAGCACTATTGTCAGTTCGGTCACAAGTGAATGGGACCTTATATGTAACAGGACATATCTTGCTAGTTTGACACAGTCAATGATGCAAATTGGAATATTGGCTGGCAGTTTACTGTTTGGATATCTTTCCGACAGGTAGGTGCCTACGCAATATTTAATAAACTTACCTGTTTTATTTCTTCTTTGTCATGTAACATTTTATACAAATCCTAAGTATATGTAATTTAATTTATATTCCAATATTACTTCACCGAAACATTTTGAGACATAGTATTTGCTTACTTACCTCACAAGAAGGCAGAAACTTCTTTTAGTAAGTCTTTTTTTGTTTTCAGGCACGGTCGAAAATTAGTAGTGCTAATATCACTGTTCTTCGAAGTAGTGTTTGTAGCCGTGTCGGCCGTGGTTCCATATTTATGGTTGTTTATGATATGCCGATTCTTGATCGGTGTAACTCTTGGTGGAACAATGCTCTGCTGTTACATTCTGCTAATTGAACTGTGTGGAAAATCATTCAGACCCTATCTGTCCGGACTTCAAGAAATGCCTTTTCTACTAGCTTACTTCACGCTTCCAATAATAGCATATTTTGTGAGAGATTGGAGACAGTTGCAGCTGGTAACGTCAGTGCCATGGGTCATAGTTATTGTATATTATTGGCTCATACCCGAATCTCCTCGATGGCTGATAACAGTCGGCAGAAAGAAGGAAGCCATTGACATCCTTACACACATAGCTAAAAAGTAAGTGATTGCAACCGTTCACATTTTATTTTCACTTTCTTATAATGCACCTGATAACACATGGTTCATTTAAATTGCAGGAACAATCGACCAACCGATAATATCGAAACAATTGTTGAAAAGGTAGAGTTATTAAACAAGAACGACAGCAAGAATCAACAGAAAGTCACTTATATAGACTTGTTCAGAACTCCAAAAATCCGAGTGTACACAATCATAACAGCATTGATATGGATGTTCTGCTCACACACGTTCTTCGGCATCAACCAGTACATCGGGCGCCTGCAAGGCAACTTGTACTTGAACGTGTTGCTGTCTGCGGCGTGCCTCACTCCCGGCTTGATCATAGTCATCATAGCCACGCTGTACTTGAGAAGAAAAGTCAGCATCATATCTAGTTTCACGACAGCGGCGGTATCTTTATTAGTTTTCATATTTATTCCTAGTGATATGAGAGCTGCTACATTAGCATTTGCAATAATTGGTTTAATAGGAGCTTACACATCATTTGTTCAAGTTTACTTATACTCGTCAGAAATATTCCCGACTGTAATAAGAAATACAGCAGTTGGTTTTGCTTCTATGTTCGCGAGATTTGGAGGTTTCATTGCTCCATTTGTGGTAAATATCGGTACTGAATGGGTGTCTATACTCATATTCAGTAGTGTAGCATTTAGCGCAGCGATTCTTTGTTATTTTCTCCCTGAAACTAAAGCGACTACTCTACCGAATACAATTGAACAAAGAGAGCGAGCCAAGACGTAGCAAATTGATTGTGTAATCCTTTAAGCTGAATTCGAGACATACGTACTCATGCGCAATATGTAAAATTTTAGTTCAAATATCATAAATGGTATCCATTTATGGCAATCTACAAGAGGAATTTAGATAGGCATTAAGTATATTAAAAATATTTATCATTTAAGGAATTTATTATCTGAAATAATGTATTAAGAATTATGTCTAATAATCTTTATTACAATTATCATGGCTTTGGCATTGATGAGAACTCACAGTTGTATTAAAATATTACTTAAATCTAGAAGTAAGATAAATTAATTATGACTACATAATATATTTTAATTTATTTTTAAGTATTTATTTCTCTAGGAGTTTGTATTGAATATTATGAAACCCTCCGAAATACCAAGTAATGGATATGAAAAGGAAACAGTGATATAATACCCAGAATTGGAACAGGACACTGTTTAGTAGACAATATAAGAAAATTATGTCAATGAGAGTCCAAAACAACAATCCTACTTTAGCCAACATAAGCGGTCTTGGAGATCGAAGTGGCGGTGGTCTGTTTGATTGTGGGTCCACGAAGTTACCTGGAAATACCGAAATTATTTTACATTACCTTAAGTTCTATGAAGGGTAAATTGCACAGTATCAAACATGGGTAACAGTCTCAAGGTAAGAGCATGGTAAGAATTAAGTCTACGATGTCATATTATTTTAAATAACATATGTAGCTCATCACGCACGAATTTACCGAAAATTTATTCAAGGAACTTGATACAAGAAGTAATGGAGTTATCGTCTCAACGACATTGGCGTGCGTTCAAATACCATAAACAAAACATTTCTGTTGATTTCTAGGTCAATGACCGACTTTCTCTTATTTATTGAATAATCACTCCTTTTATTGCAAGTTTGTCTTAATACTACCACTATTTCATCAACGTGGATTAACAAAATTTTATGTTAACGAACGTTGGATTGGATCAGACTTATAACCAAACAAGGATAGAGCCATTTAACATTTACTAAGCGAGGATAATATTTTTTGTAGGTTTTTTTAAGTCTCACCTTCATTGTGAAATTTTCGAAGACTGTGTTCTTTTTCCTGCCATCGTTCCATGAGCCACGTTTTAAGTGCTGCATCGTCTTGGGGAAGCCTTTGTATGGGATATCTGTAAAAATGAGATTCTACTATTATTCTTCAAGAAACCAAAGAAGTTATGCATCAGAGCACGACTGTAACTACAATTAAGTCACATGATTGCCTTTCATCACATTGAATTTTTATATAACCTATGCTGTCCCACTGCTGGGCAAAGGCCTCCCCCATAATCTTCTATCTTTCTCCATCCATCGCTCTATTTATGTACACGTTGCATAAAAGACAGTCGCAAATAACTAATTACCTACCTAGGTACTTTTAAGAACAATGTTAATTTACAAAATAATATTGTATGATACCCTCTAGTTGCAGTTTTTGGGACTACAGTCAGCTAAATTAATAATCATCATGAGCCCAAGCCTCTGGCAAATGAAGGTCTAGATTGTTGTTATTAATAGACAAAGTAAGTATACCTACACAATAACTACCAACCTTTTACAATGAAAATAAACATGCATTGGTATTCGTCCTCGGAACAAATCCATTTCGGTTTGCGCCGGTGTATCATAGGCTACAGTGACGTCATACACGGAGGCAAGACCTGCCTCCCGAAGTCGAGAACATAACGCTACCCAACCAGTGGTCCGAGGGTGTAATATGTACTGGTAATTCTGGAATATTAATTTAATTAGGATTTATAAATAGAAAGTAATTTCCCGGTTAGCCGAAGCCATCAATCGAAGCATCGTAGGGGATTTCGAAAGTCTTCGTGCTCTTTTCCCGCAGCTAAGCTAGCTGGTAGGAAAACTTAGATGATGTAAATGCTTGCAATGATTACTCCATAGATAGTTGTACCCCCGTATTAAAGTATGCTTAAGAATGATAATAACCGCCTTGCCTGTCGCTTTACCGTACCAGCATAGATAGTACCTATCTTTGATGTGACATAGTCGACATTATGCAATAAAATTATAATTATGAATACGAGGTTGCACAGTTGTATGGCACAGGCATCATTCTTTTAAAGCAACAATTTTTCATAAGCGAACTAAGACAAGTCATCAAGGTACTCTACCTTGATAAAGACAGTGGTCAGACGCTACTGTCTAGCGAACCGGAAAATGATGACCCTCGTTGATAGCAACATCCAGTACCTAGTTGTGGTCAATGTCACAACTTTATGAATAAAATGGAAGTAGTAACATACCTGCATATTATGAGCTGCAGCAAATTTTTCGCTGCGTCGACGATTGTCATCACTTAAATCCGTTCCCTCAGGAAACAAAACTAGCCTGCAGTCATAATTCAGTTTCTGGTAGTAATCTACAAACTGAGACAGATTAACTTGATCTTCACGCCAGTTCCTCTTTACGTACAGGAAAAAGTTTAGTTGCATAATCCAACCTGCAAGGTTTAAGAGTATTTTAAGGTCGTACAAAACTGCGTTGATACGAAGTGCAAAACTGGCAAATAGTATCGCTTTACCTAGAACATTAATATTAGCAATTGCTCGCGGCGTAATTTGCAGCCTTGCAGAACTACTCGTGCCTACTTGCTTATTAATTTCACAAACAAACTGGCACAACATGCACTATTCCAAAATATATTAAATTACGAAAGTACAAAAACTTGTAGTACCTATTATTGTTACTCACCCATGCCAGGAATATTTTTGATTTCATCCTTCAAAACGAATTTTAGTTTCGATTTCCCTCCAAGATCCAAAATGCTATTAGACTCACTATTATTCTGCACTACCTGTTTACAAGTGCACAAGTCGCCATTCGGATTTTGCGTTGCGTGGTAAAGAGCTATCCATATATAGTTCCAATCTACCCTTGTGCGATGGTTCATTACAATAATGGTCTTCTCATCAGGATTCACATAATCACCGAAATGATGCAATTGCGTGTTACAACAACATTGAAATAACGCCTGAAAGAATAGCGCCAGCTGATAACAGCATTCAGATATGTAACATGTTTAATAAGTATTAGTAGGCAAAATCTTACCACAGGATAAAGTTCCCACAAGGAAAATAATGTATCAACAAATTTTCTATATATTCTATGACTAAAAAACATCAGGTACATAACAGGACAGTAAAGAATGAAGAAGCCTGCAATCAGAATAAAAGAACAAAGGAGATGCTTAACCGGGTCACAGACTGAGACAGAGTTGATTCAAGACTTACCTGCAAGTATTGTATAGTACCAAGCAGTGCAGAGCAGGAAGCCCACCGCCATGGTGCCGCGGCCAGCGGGCTCGCACTGACGCGGCCAAGAAGCCATGCCAGTGCCGATGTCAGCATCGTCAGATTAGAACCCCTACGTGCTCCACTAAGCCTTATTACATGACACCTTGTCCGGACTACTTAGTATCCTATTTTATCAGTCTCTAACTTATTCTATTTGAAAAATGCAACATAAGAAGTAAAAGCTTTTCGTTCCTTTATTCGAATACCTGCATAATTTATTTATAAAACATGAATAATATAATTTTGAATTCATACTTCACTTTCCGCAATATTGACATCAGTTCTTGAACTTATATTTTGATAGTTCTTGCCCAATGCTTCAGCTTCTTCGATTGTCATTAGTAACTCGCAATCTTTTGTTTCTGGCAATAACAAACATAGAAATGCAGCTATCACAGGAAAGATGCCGAATGCAATAGGCGCACACCATATGCCATAGGGTCTTAATCCAGCCGGAAACGGTGCAATCATGGCTCCCACTCGGGCCATCATCGAGCAAATTCCTATAGCCGCGTTACGCACTACGGTTGGAAACATTTCAGTACAATACAAATAAACAACAACGAAGATAGTATAACATAGTAGTTCACCCAAACATCCAAATATAACAGAAACATTGCCTTCAGGTACGATGCCGATTGTAAGCATGCAAAACCCGCATAGAGCGTTCGCAGTAACAACCACTGTTTTGCGCTTGGAGAACTTGATCAAAGGAATACAAATAATACACGCGCATAGACACACAGTGCCGGTCGCCACAACGTTGATAAAAACGTCACCAGTTAAATGGCTGATGTAATAAGTGCCGCCGTAGAAACAGTAGCTGCACACGAGCCAAGCGAATGACAACACCATGATGTTAGTTCTTAGCTTCGGAGAACGAAACAGATCTAATACTGTGGCCTTCGGTTTTGTGTAATCCTTGATGCGTTTTAGTTGATACATTTCTACTTCATGCCGTATATGTTCTGTAGGCAATTTATTGCTGAAAATTATGGTCATGTCAAAGATACAGTATACTGAGCGGTATACGAAGAAGATATTCCGATTGTATCTAAAAGCACTTACATTTTTGCAACTCGTTCCATTAAATCTATTGCCTGAACAGTTTTATTCATAGCTAGTAACCATCTTGGGCTTTCTGGTAATAAACAAATATACGCCAATAGAATAACGTTGATCCCTGATATACATAGTTGAAAATACGTGTAATCTCTTAACAGATACCCAATTCCTGCCAGCATGATGTGGCCGGTTGTAAATGGTATGTGAAACAAAGCGGATACCACGTCCCTATTTGGGGTTCCTACATATTCCATTATTATCACAAAAGTAATGATCATGATACCACCGTTTGAAAAACCGACCAACATTCTGGCAAAAGTAAAACTCCAAAAATCAGGTAAAAATGATGATATCATTCCTGAGAATATCTCTATAACCACGGATATTATCAATGTCGGTTTTCTGCCATATCTGCAAGCAATTTTCGGAGTTATACAAGTCACCAAATTAAAATAAAATACTCTTAATTAACATACTTAACAATACTCACCTATCTGATGCAATTCCAAAAAGTAAACTACCAATTAGTACGCCAAATTGAAAGACTGTTTGAGTGAAGTCCTTGAGCCAGGATTTTTCGCATATCAGATTCCATTCAGTTACTATAGTCTTTGTGAACACCGAGGTATCGTATACAGGATTATCACAACATGTGGAATTTTTATTTGGGCAATAATATTGTGCTGGTGGAGCCAGGAAAATAATTGCCATCTGATGAAAAGCCACTCCGAATCTGCTTATAAATACCATAATACATAACCAGTAATGATATCTCCCAAAATTTCCAATCAAATCATTAATTTTTGTCATTGTTTCAGAATTTTCATGATTTTATTATTTTTTCATTTCATTGTTCAGAATAACAAGCAGCACAGATGTAATTTTAATTAAAATATTCTAAACAAATATACGATACAGAGGATAATTAATGACATTTATTGCTAAGCGAGAAAACAGGTAGGTCTCGACCAAGGTCGCGTTGTGCTGTGAAAAGTGTCATGCTTATTTTAAATTGCGTACTGCATTTCTGCATTAGATAATAAAAATACGTGCGGTTATTTATGTGGCGAGGTCGTAAACCACTTATGAGTATCGTCAATGTGAACAGTACAGGTAAGTAAATTATCGTCAAGTTACAGAGCGAACCTAACAGTCATTAGTTAACTTTCTCTATTTTGTAGTTATATACTTACCAGTTATAAAAAGTATTAGTCATAAATCCATGATAATGATTGATTAAACGTCAATTATATTTCCAATTGTTAGAATTGTCTTTTATTTCCATTAAGAGATGTAATAGGACCCAGGATGTGACGACAGGGAGTTTACAACTATAAGCACTTACGTTATGTTATGTGGGCGAGACAAATTGTAATTTTCAGTCCAAATGGGTTATACGATCGTTATGTGCTCGCAACCACAATAGTTAATGTAGTGTCATTCAGTATTACCGGCAACGTGTTCAATGTGTATTTCATGGCTTTGTTGTTTTATTATTGTTATTGAGTACGAATTGCGACTTTACTGATTTATACTCAGTAATAATATCAAAATTATATTCAAAGTCATGTTTAAATTTTCATAATTTAAATTATGTAGTGCCATTAATGAAATTTAATATACGGATATGAATATACCTACTAGCTAGTTTCCCGCAGTTTCACCCGCTTCTCGGGAGAACTTAATTTATTTATTTTATTACACAATGTTAAATTACAATTGGAAATGGCATAATACAATCTGCTTAAAACTTCTTCTCAAACCCGGATAAAATATAGCCTACGTTACTCGGGGAGAGTCTAGCTTCCCCACACCGAAATAATTTTTAAACCGCCTCAGTAGAAACAATAAAAAATAAAATAAACTTGTCCGCTTTGTTACCATGGCAACGCTATCTTGTCCAAATTGCTGACTCTTTTAGATGAAACTCGTGACAAATGACACGGAGGATTAAGGATAATTCTTATATGAGTACGTAAACAGAGTAGGTTCTTCCTAAAAGATCATCTTAGGAATCGTTTCAAACTACAGAAATTACTGGTACTTACATACTTTAGCTAGCTAGTTAGTGTAATCATAAGTAGTTTATGTATTATTACATACATTGCTGTTATACTTAAGTATATTTGTTTATTTATGTGACATTCGAGATAATACGTTATTTTCTAGGAGCCATTATGATTGTAGATAGACAATAAATATTATATTAATTCACTGAGCGGAAATAAGAAGGTAACTTGTGTTTATAGATAAACTATTGTTTACGTCGATTCTAAGCTTTTTTCGTCAGCATGTAAAATCGAGAATTATCAGTATTATATACTAAATCAGCTAAATTTTTTAACGACCAAGTAAATACATAGAAACAAATAACAACATACCACGAAGCCACAACAGGAAAAAACCGTGAATTTATGTAAACTGTTACAGTTTAACAGAGATAAACATTCATGAGAAGAGAAAAACTAGATAATGTGATATCAAGATCCGTAGCCACGTGGCTACGTTAGCATGAAAGCATGTGACGGAAACAAATATTTAAATCATTAAAATATTAGTACTTCAGCGTGACTTGTTACCGTAAATCGCTAAATTTAGCGAATCCTATTATGCTACATTTGGCGCGGATTTTGCGCGCACCCAGAAATGTTTATTTATTTATTACATTTTAATGAATATAATTTCTCCTTTGTCTCCTTTTAATTGATATGATATTTAACATTAGCTTAGCACTAAGTAAAATTTCACATTAATTACAGAATTGCTAATGATTTTAACATTTTAGCAAAAAGTAAGTACTTAAGTACTCACCTGTTTACAAATTGATTAGATTATGTGTTGACTTAATTATTGCCCTAAGTTAAATCTACCTAGTACAAGTTAATACCTAGTATTGTGTTGTTTACTTACTCTTGTCTCCGGCTGACGATACAGTCACCTATGGACATCGACACAGGGATCATTGGATAGCTACTGATAACACAAGACACTAATAATTGCGTTAACTACTCACTTATGTAAACAATTGTAGGCACTTTGATAATCGTAATTACTTTACGTTATAAATGTGGGCGTGTTTGAGAGAGTTTTTGATGTTAGTTAACAAACAAGCGGATTTTCAGGATTCTTCGCCAGCTCACGCAAGATACTGTTACTGAAATGTACACATAATATATCCATACTCACTTGTTAGCAACCTTATATGTTGGTTTATTAGTGTATGAAGACGGAAATAAATATTTGATTATGACCTTCTCAGCTTTTCAGGCTGCCACGTATAACATAATCCCAGCGAAGGGAATTGTAACACTACTCACTCTAGTACTCTACCTAGTACGTAATTCGGCTAGCTTTAGTCACATGCTTTATTGAAAATATGAGACTTTTTTTTCATGTGTACCATTTTTAGTACAAGTTTGGTGACTTGTGTGCCAACAAAAGTAATAGTAAGTAAAAGTAATCTCTGAAACTCTGGACAAATAAATCACAGATTATTAAAAAAATATGAAAATGTTGACATTGAAATCGAAGAAGTGATAATCCCACGTTTACAAAACATACATGTCAATCTGCAGATAAGTTAGTATGATCATATCCATATTTATCAATGACGCGCATTCCCTTAACTTCTCAAGTATCAGTTGATTCTTTCTATTAACACTACACCTGGCAAATATCAGAAGGTAGCGTATATCGTTTATCTACGCTTCCACTTAACATTTCAATGAAGACACAAGCTGACAAGATTAATATTCTTTCAGAAAATTCAGCTGTTCTATAGCTCAGCTCATAAAAGATAAATTTATTATATCTTACTGTTATCTCTTCCACGCAAACACTAAACATATGATGCCAAACAGGGAAATTGTATTTGAATATGAGTGAGTTAGCTAGGTATTATTTTAATTACCCCAAATTAACCAAGTGAATGTTATATAAATAAGTAACCTTAAAACTTTCCGCATTTGTATTTTTGGCAGGTAATATAACACTAACGTAGTCGAGTTTTACGACCAGACAAACACGCTATCATAGTTCGTTTTGGACTACTTATTAATCTTTATAAATAAGGGATTTAATTTAAAATCAATTTGATGAATAAAAATAAACTTGTATTTTCTTAGTTTCCTTATTTATAAATCATTGTTCGCAGGAACCTTATAGGAAATTTATTTTAGGTACTCCACTATTGTTATACACTGTACTTATTGTTTAAGGTAAAACCATCTATAGGCTATATAAATAGCCAGGAAAACGAAGAATTCTGGCATATAATTAGCTTATTTTTCGAAATGTTTTTGCTAGCTTAAACTAATATATCTATATTTACAGTTATTTTCAAAATTTCAGACATTTCAGACATAGGAAATATTTCACACTTATAACAACATGTCCTTTCGTGTAAAAAATAGATTAATAACATTTCGATTTGTTGCGCACATTCCTCACATATCTCACAGTACAATTATTGTCAATTTGTATATAACATGTGTTCATAATTGATTTCCTAACGCCATCGATCACAGTCTATTGGAATAAATCGGTTATAATAAACGAAGTTCAGATATTTATTAGTCAGTAATTTAAAACCTTCTCTGAAACCGGACAAACTATAACCACCGACGGATGATGCCCCACAAATTTCAGTTGGTAGGTAAATTACCTAATATTCTTCAGTTTAAGTTTCTAACTTACGAGCTTTGGCCAGCGGTTTCGCCCGCCTCCTAGGAAAACTAAATTCCGCGTTCGGATAAAAATCCGATGTACAAACTACATTACTACCAAGTTTCATCTTAATCTAATTCAGACGTTGCGCGTGAATACATAGTAACATTAATATAGTACAACAGTAATAACATACAAACACACACAAACTTTAGCCTTTACAATATTAGTGTGATTTTTGGTTATCTTTGCTAGTATCTGTCTTTTTCCCAAACGCTTCACCTTCTTCGATCGTAGTTGTTAGTTCACATCCCTTTGTTTCGGGCAAAAGGAATGTTATGCCAGCCGCTATCAAAGGCAATGCGGCAAACGCAACCGGAGGCATCCACAGTGCTTTATCTCTCATTCCTATCACAAAGGGAGCTATCATAGAACCGATCCGAGCTGACATGGACGAGAAGCCGAGTGCCGCGTTTCGGACGACTGTAGGGAACAACTCCGTACAATATAAATATACAACAACAAACACAATAAAACTAGCTACAACACCGATACTGGCGCAAACTACTGATCCGATACCTTCCGGTATTACCGCTAATATTATTAAACAAAATGCACATATGAGGTGAAAGATTATCACAATAGACTTTCTTCCTATGAATTTCAGAAGAGGAATAGAGACAAATGTACCGAGTAAGGTGACGCTAGCACTAATCGCTACGTTAATGAAAGCATTGCCACTAAGCTGACCCACATACTGCGACACGCCATAGAAACAGTAGCTGCACGTCAACCAATTGAACGCCATAGCTATGATATTCTTCCGAAGGTTTGGAGTTCGGAAAAGATCCAAAATGTTTCCTTTCTTCAATTGATGTTTCTCTAAAGATGCTTGGTATGCCTCGATGTCTGCTCTGATATTTTCAGTAGGCCGTTTGTTTCTGCAGGAAAATTAACCAATTAGGAAAACCAATTAAATTATAAAATGTAATTAAAACGCAAAGTAGCGATAAAACTTACACTTTAGCAACACGCTCCAATACATTAATCGCTTCTTCTGTGCGTTTTACTGCTAGCAGCCATCTTGGCGTCTCAGGTATTAAAAAGAAGTATGATAGTAGAACAATGACGGGTACAGATATAGAAAGTTGGAAATCAGAATAGTCTCTAAAAAAGTACGCAAAAACTGGCAGCAACATGTGGCCCAAGTTAAAGGGTACTTGATAAAGAGCCGAAATGACATCTCTGTACTGTGTCCCGACGAATTCCATGACTATGACGAATCCGGTAACCATTGTACCGCCCACAGACATGCCAACGAAGAATCGCAAGAATGTGAACGTCCAAAAATCTGGAACGTAGGCAGCTGCTACTCCACACGATAGTTGGATAACGACAGCAACAAGAAGTGGATATTTTCTTCCGAACCTAAAAGACAGGTGCACTTTAATAAGTCGTTAGATAAACTTTTAAACTAAGCAGATTTTCATAGTTTATTTTAAAATGTCAAGTCACCTGTCCGAAGCCATTCCAAATAACACACTGCCCAATAATGTTCCCAATTGGAATAATGTCTGCGTAAAACTGGTCAGCCACTTCCTCTCGCATATCAAGTCCCATTCCATAATAATAGTTCTGGAGAATATTGACGTGTCATATGTTGGATCTGGACATGGACATGTATTATTTAATTCTGAGGTGCCACAGCTGTATGATACCTTTGGAGACAAAAATAGAATTGCCATTTGATGAAAAGCGACCGGGAACTTTGTTAAAAATATTAAAAGGCATAGCCAAAGGTGATATTTCCCAAATGATCCGATGACCCTTTGGATTAGGTCTGTAGAAACCGCACTTGGCGGTTTTGTACCTGAAAATAAAATAAATAGACTTGAATGCACATAATACGATTCAAAACTTAATATTCACGAACGAAGCTTAAGTTGCTACGTGAAAACTCGCTTTGTGCATCGTAAATAAATTGTATAGTAGGTAGGAATCAGGAGCATACTAATGGAGCTTATTTCTGCATAACCGAAGCACGTAACTAGGTCCAGAGACACATAATCTTAGAAATGATAATAAGAACATACCTACTTAATTTTTGAGCACTTGAACTGACACTTTACCGGTTTTACCCAGATGGTAATAATAATTCTAGATAAGTAAAAACCGGCCAAGTGCAAGTCGGACGCGAGCATGAAGAGTTCCGTACCACTATTGATAAAAAATCAAGTTTCTTGTTTGTAAACTCCCTAAAACTTCATGATGAGTATGACGCAAACTATCTACGGAAAATAGCATAAAGTTTACCCTTGCGACCTGCTGTTTTTAAGATATTAAGGTAATTACGCAAGATTAGGTAACATTGAAAGTACGCATCTCTATATAAACTGCATTTTGAATCGAAGAATGACACATTTGTTAGTACAGAGCTTTAATTGAATTAAAAAAAATATTAGGAATGAGCAAAGACATGGTTAAAAGTCTAATATAATCAAGATCATAAATAACGAGAAATAATAAGCATATTGTTTGAAAACTATTTTTTCTTGTTCCGCGCTATATTTTTATCATATCTAACACTGATAAAATTTAGAGCAATTGGGTTTCTCATATCACCGGTGTTTAAAGGAAACCCGTGTCCAATTTGTTGTATTTACTCAAGCCACCGAGCGAAAGTAGCAATTATTGCTAAGCTGTCCTATGTTTAGAAGGGCTAACCAAACTGACGAACTTAGACGTTCAATGAAAACGACGTCAAGTCAGAAGTTAACTACATTTTAAGTTCATAGGGGTTCTAATGGCAGCAATAGCGGCGGCGATCTTTCAAGTTCAAGACAAGGTTTGAGAGGGCTCATGTTGTAGGTACAAAGATTATCATCTCGTACCTACTTAGATATGAATAAATAAGTACCGAAGTAGATATGGCATGTTTCCTATATCATAATTCACTAAAGTTCATCTTTTGTCAAGTGTGGTGATACTAAATACCTAAACTTCTTCGATAAGAGAATGTTTCGGACTTTCCTGCAGTCTCGAGGGTACGCACAGAACCATTACCTATAATTATGAAGGCTGGTACCCTACTAAACTTCGATGGAAATAACTTTCATATCAAATCGAACCCATCAAATTGTTGCTTTGTTACCTTTTTATGTATTGATTGTAAAACGGACTAAAATGCACTGCCAAGATTTATTTCTAAATAAGTTACCTTTCTAAAATAAAACAATTTTACTCTATCATTTGCTCAGATCTTAAATTTAGAAATACATACAGCACACAGTCTGTACATTTTCATTATTATACTATACCTTTTTGTTTTCTTATTAAAAGCATAGTATTACCTACATTGGTCATTTAAATTCAAAATTTTATTGAAACTTAAATAAATTTAATTTCTTCTCGATGCAAAGTTAAAAACGAAATAGGTATGACCACCTAGTCTGTAGTTCTAATACGCTTTTGAAGACACTTCAGTAACTCCTGCGGTTACCGTCAATGATTGATAGTTCACCGGTTGTGACACATTTAAACGCTTCATTAACTGGAAGAGCGCAGTCGGTAAGTCCTATCCTATAGGTACTGGCACGATTAGGAACATGTTTTATTCATTAGTTTGATCCCTAATTAACGTTTTATTATCATTAATGAATGAATGTGTTGCTTACATTTTATCGCTCCATCCTGAGTAATATTTACCAATTGGCTTTCTAATTAAATTACAAGCTTTTCACAAAACAATGGTCAATTAAAAGCAAATAACAGCTATAAACAGGTTTGCAAATTGGTAATACAGATAGCTACTGCAAATGCAATTGTCATTAAACGCAGTTTTCTGTTAACTGTGAGAAATTGAAATAAGTAATTTATATTAAGCGAGCTCTCCGACTTGTGGATAGTAAGTATATAGGTAGGTAGGTACCAACTAGCTTATATTTTAAATATTTGCAAACTTTAAAATGTTTCTCAGTGTCAATGCTAAATCACCAAGGCCTATATATCGGGGTCAACACACCACATTAAAGTCAATACACTCACTTTCACTACCATTAATTCGCTTACCGTTTCGCTCTTGCATCTCCATTTTATTTAAGTAAACTTTTTGTGTTAAGTTAGTCCGGAGTCGGCTACAGTTGTCACTCGTTAGATTTCATGGGCACTGAGTTCTATTGCACGGTGTTGTGCACTACGCGGCCTGCTTCTGCTGACTGACGGCATTGCTTTGTTAGCAACTGAACCCAGAGCTGCGCCCGCGTCGCACGCCATTCTCTTACGCTATCAATGTTATTTACTAGGCGGGAGCAAACGTCAGTTATCGATATTACTGAGACAGCGGGAAACTAGAAAGATAACAAAAACAATATATAACACAACAATAATAAATTACACATTCACTCACGTTACTGCTCACCCTTATCTGGAGTACAGAGAAGCCAAGATTTCCTTATGAATTTATAATTATAATACGAAAAAAAAACATCAATCAGGACTTAGCTCCATTGTTGGGGTTCAGTCCGTCTCCAAAGGGAAAACAGGACCTTAAGACTTCTATCAGGACTTAGCTGCATTGTTAGGGTTCCGTCCGCATCCAAAGGAAAAACAGTACCTAAACACTTCGCTGTCGATCAGTCACCAAGCTGTGTCTCATGAACCGTTATAGGTAGTTAAATTGTTGGAATTTTCGCTTTAGCTATATTAGGTACTGTTGTTACTATAACAACAAAAACATATAGTAAATTACAATAAAATAAATATTTTAGGGGGATCCCATGTTAGTCTCATCTCCCGAGCCTTTTCCCATGGAGCAAACGTGTTTTGTGTTTTTTTGCTAGTGTTAGAGATAGAGTAATACCCTTAATACCTCAGGCAAGTACCTAATATCCTTCCTGCGTGTCTGACTCCTACTTAGCCGAATGTAGGTAAAGCCTGAACAGATTGAGAGAATTCGGGAAATTCTTTATATGAGGAGACTGCTTGCAGTATTTATTGAAATAATTCTGTCTAAGAGATCAACGGAATTATTCAGTTCTCTTGGTGACTCGCTGACATTGACTGCAACTCTTAATTTTTACTGTTGTCGCCGTTCTTTGTTGATCAGTTTTAAGGTTCTGTACATAGTAGGTATCAGCGCAACGCAATGTAATAAAAAGCCCATTTTTTTACTCGTAAGTGCGGACACTTTTTGTGACGGACGGTAAACTACAGAAAACACTAGGCAAGGCTCGATATGAACTTGTTTCCTTTTGAAGACTAAATATAATTATATTTCATATGGAATCAAAAACCTGTACGCCTGTGCAGAATCGTTTCGTTATTGTAACTACGTAAGTATACATGCCTTGATGAAGATTACAATTTCATAAGGCTCCTGTGTTAAGCGTTATCCCTTGTGTCGTCGTAAATTGTAAGGATCGTAACAGATACCAACCTAAAGAAAAAAATATTACCTATTACTAGCACTCATTCCTAAATTGAAGTCGATTACACTGATGAGCGAATTTGTAGCTAGTAGGTATATGTACCTCATGTGTGATTCATGGTCATTCTGTACACAACTAGTCATATCCGGAATGTTTAATTTATCCATAACTAGCTGTTTAGCCGCGGTTTCACCCGCAGGCCAGGTGACTTCTTCCCGTACTCGGACAAAAATGTTACTCGGGGACAGTGTAGCTTCCTAACAGTTAATGTTTTTTTTCTAATAAATTCAGCAGTTTCGGAGCCAATTAGACAAAAATGTTTTCCTCTTTATTACAATACTTACAGAAGTAACAAGACACAGTTCAATTATCCCACTTGACAACCAAAAGTTATTAGTATCTATCGTAGCGACTCAGTTCTCTTTTGCTACCAAGTAGGAGTCGAAGGCACGCAACCCAGGTTTTAGCCAGACATCAGGTTTCTATTGATGCTCATACATAAGTGCATCGGTAGATTTGTCTAAACGGTTGTCGGCTTTGCCTGACGCTGAAGCGAGGAGATCTGCGCAGGTCTCGTGGCGTATATGGAAATTATATCTACCTTTACGCAACGCTCCGTAGTGTTGAGTTCGTATATACAATTAAAAATATATATAGCCGTACTAGCTTTTGCCCGCAACTTCGTTCGCGTGGAATAGTGACTACCAGCAGATTTTTGATTTGACCAATAGATTTTTATTTATTTATTTATTTCCACCAAACATACACTATTTTTACAGGTGCCACCCAATGCAATATCGTAGTTATTTCTACATACACTTATTTAACATTTACAAAACTTAATACCTACTTAACCATAAAAAACTAAACTAATACAAAAAATAAAATAAAATGTCAGTTGAATAGATGGCGCTATATGTCCGGAATAATTTTATTTTTGTAATAAAAACTATGTCCTTTCTCAAGTTTCAAACTATGTCTGTACCAAATTTCACACAAATCGGTTCAGTAGTTTAGGCGTGAAGAAAAGACAGACAGACAGACAGACAGACAGACAGACAGACAGACAGACAGACAGACGGACAGACAGACAGACAGACAGAGTTACTTTCGCATTTATAATATTAGTTTGGATTTGGATCAAGAATGTCGTAGCATGTTGCGAGCATGTTGAAATTGAGTAATCTCCATGATTTCAGGATTTCGTGGAAGTATCAAGTTGAAATTAAAACTGTATACGAGTAATTAGGGCTATGGACCCTTGAAATTGTAAAACATTTTACTTTCAAACTTTGTAGCACGTGCTTGGCCTTATTTAATTTTAATCGTAATGACAGGAACTTTGCACAGAGATAGGTTTAACTGCCAATGCGGACTCTATAGCGGAGACCAGGTAAAGTCAAAGGAAATCGTATTGTTGACGCGGCGTTGCCCTCCCCAGACAGGACACACCTGGACTGTGTGCTCCACCGTGACCTCCCAGTGAATGATGACACCCAGGCCTGATGCGATGTAGGTACTACCCGAAACAACCGGCTCCGATGAGGATCTTCGCGACGTGGGGGAGGCGCCATGACTAGGTACGCCCTAGCCATTCTCCAAGAAGGAACATACCGCCACTATTGTGGGCCTATGGTGGCCCTCAAAAAAGTAGGTACTTTATTTTTACAGTAAACACAGCCATAAACAGAGAAGCAACTTAAAGGAGGAAGGGCGGTGCATTTGCCCCATCCTGGCTCAGATTTGAAACCTAAAAAATAATTCAATATGAATTTAAAGTTATGTTTTATTTAGGGTATAATTTATTTTTACTTTATGTACAAAATAGGTACATTGGCGGACTGAATGCCTCAAGGCATTTTCTACCAGTCAACCATCGGGTTAAAGGGAGAAAATAAATAGTTAGTACAAAAAAAAGTAATACATGTAACAAAAAAAAGATAATAACAATTTAAGAGAAAGTCATGAATATGAATAAAAACATAAATACATAATAATATATATAATACGCCCCGCAGGGCATCTGAGGCGGATGACGGGGAGTAGCGACCCCGCGGGGCTATATATCCGAGTGCTCCAGGGAGAGTATACTGTCCCCCATCTCCGTCCTGCCGGCGTGAAGCATGACGGGGGATAGGTCTCCCGCCTCTTGGCTTGCCTTCATCGGCCGGTCAGAGTGGAGTCGCTAGAGCAGGGTTAGCAGCCCGCTTGGAGGGTAGGTGCCTCGTGGTAAGTGGCGAGTGGGCCGGTGATGCTGGACCCACAGGGAGCGCGTGATCTGCGTTTAAAGTCCGCCGAGGTATCCTCACCCTTCAGCCGCTCATGTTGCCCTCTTGTTGCGATTTAGCGACTGATTCCCTGGTTCCCAGTAAGTGAGTTGGCGAGTCTCCACCTGCCATTTTTACGTGTGCAAACATTGTTATCGGCAGGTCCCATAGTTCCCGTAGTTTCCCCATTCCATTACATCACAATAGCCCAAGTAGTTTTCATCCATAGTTAGCAATAGTTTAGCACAGAACCGGGGATTGTCCTTGGGTACATATCTACAGTGTATATGTTATGGACCATGTGATTAATTCGGGCATTATAAATAATGCCCGAGCATTATGAATAATGTCTAGCTTTGTCGGGCCATGTGATTAATAACTATCTTAACTTCATTATTTATCACATTGTACGGGCATTATTATATTGCTACATGATAGTTGGGCAATTTGATAATAAAGCTATATTTTATGCGGTGCGAGGGTGGCAGTTGTTCTAATAAATAAATCCTGTTACTTGCTACATATTTTATGATTATTGTTTTAAATTATATGTTCTATTTTAATGGAAAATTAGAAGTCTAGATACAAAATTATTAATTGGACGATTGTCATCTGATTTACTAACTCGGCCTCGTTTTTCTTGATCTCATTTTTCTTGGCTCGTTTTTTTTATGGTAGAATTTAATTTGGATTCAAAACATTGTATTAAAAATTGAACTTAGTGACGAAAACGAATCGCTGCAAAACCGACTCCACGTAGTCTTGTCTGCCCTACCCCTAGAGTGCAATTCAAAACCGCGTAGGCGCGGAGGGGCGAGGCGGCCTGCGAGCTGAGGCGCAGGTAGTTGAAGCGCTCGCCGCCGCGGCTGAGGCTGGCCGGCTGAGCCGGCCAGCAAGCCGAAGCTGCGGTGGTGAGCGTGAAAACCATCTGCGACGATAAGCTCGCATGGCACCGCCGGAGCCCCGCAGCGCCGGAGCCGTGACAGAAGCGATGCTTGCTGCATATTGCATGCTTACTTCCATGCTGGGTCAATTAATATGGGATGTGTTATGTTAAGAAAATGAAATTAAATATGTTTGTATTACATTGCCCAAAAGGTCACGGGCAATATGTATAGTGCCCGGTCAATTTGATTATTTGAATAATTATTATCAAATTGCACTCTCATATTGAGCATTATTCATAATGACCGGGCATTATGTATACTGCCCAATTTATCACTTGGTCCATAACATATACATGGATAATCGTCGGTTTTGTGTCACCATTTCATTAAATTTGTCTCAAAAGGGCTTCAGCGTGTTGGCTTCGGCCCCACGTTCGCCTCCCAAAAATCCGGAACTCTGTAGTCCCGAGGTCTGGTAGAGACATACAATATATAATACATAATAATATATATGTATATATTATACATATCTACAACATAAAAATATAAAATTAATAAGAGTGACGACGACTCAATTAGGTAGAGTTTAAATAATGAAGGCGAACTTTACGCTTAAAGGAATACTTACTGGGTGCCTTTTTTATGTCAAGGGGAAGAGCGTTCCAGAGTCTGATTGAAAATAATGAAAATTTATTGATATCAGATTTTATAACATTTCTTCAGCTATCCGAACGAAAACCTCCTTTTTCAGTCGCTTAGCTCGCGCTTTCAGGACCAATAAGCATTCTTCTTTTACAATCGCAAACTAACATATAGGTAATAATGTTCAGATGTGCCTTTGGTCTTTTTGAGCCCTCAATAGAGAGAGCTTGTGCATTCACTAGGAGCTCTTACACATGAGCTGCATGTTCCCAACGGCAGAGGTAACTGCAGCCGGCAGAAATCCGGCAGAAATGAAGATTCTAGTAAGAGCCCTTGCTCGTACTAGAGTACTAGATAACTAGACAACGGTCACCGCGATACGTAACTTATTAAGGGCCGTTTTGGAAGCCAGCTGTAGACTACTACCTGACTGTCAAAAATTAATTATTACGACGACGATTAATCTCTAAATAAGGGAAATAAATAAAAAGCAATTCGAGTATAAAAAAAAAAACTTGTATTTTCGTATATAAAATTATAAAATATTTTACGAAGAGCTAAAAAGAAGATGTTTTAAATCCGACTCACTATTTGCACTTCGAAAAATCCAGAAAAGTATAAGGAATTCTGGAAAAATACAGATAAATTGCTTTAATGTAGATTTTTTCTTATAATTTATTATTTATAAATTTTTATATACTTTCAACATGGTGTCGTGTCAATTTAGATACTATCAGCCTTACTTATAAAAATCAACAAATCATCTTCTAAGCATTGTTTTAAGTAATTACTACTTAAAGCCTTAAGT
The DNA here is from genome assembly GCA_033682625.1 of Helicoverpa zea x Helicoverpa armigera. Taxonomy (NCBI): domain Eukaryota; kingdom Metazoa; phylum Arthropoda; class Insecta; order Lepidoptera; family Noctuidae; genus Helicoverpa; species Helicoverpa zea x Helicoverpa armigera. Next base: position 1,498,986 of record JAWIIS010000005.1, on the reverse strand, counting down.
AGTGATTAAATTATTTTGACCTATAAACGTTGCTTAAGCATGTCTTAAGTAATGAACAGATAATGACATAAAAACATACTAATTTCTCAACACTACCGGAATGTTGGTAGCTTAAAAAAATATTTGTCATCAAAACGTTGTGTAATGGCAACAATGGCATCCGTAAAATATAAAATTAAGAAGTTGAGCTGTCAATAAACCGGAAATGAAAAATCAGCTGGTAAGAATCCAACCATTTTGATAATTAGCGGGTTAAACAAGGGTGTGAGGCTACTTAATTTGACAGCTCATTTAAGACATTGCTAAGAAAATGATTTATTTCAGCCACGTTTATAAGTAAGATTTTTTCTTAAACATCTCTTAAGTATAACTTATTATTTTATAAGTAAGGCTGTTAGTGACTAAAAAATTTCAGTTAACCATAGATTTGACGGTAAACACCATAGACATATTAAACGTCATTAATCAATCACGACGACAACAGCTAAGGCCCATTCTACACTGCATGCGACTGTTCGCCCGCTGCGGGAGACACAGTGGTAATACAGAAGTTGTGTGCTGCATACTACACTGCGCAGTTCCTCACATAGGTTTACAAGCGGGAGTAACACGATCGCCACATGCATGCAGCATCAAACAATGCGCAGCGATAAACCGCAATCCGTGTAGTTTGATGGTCTGCGGCAGCTTTGTTGACAGGACATCGGCGCGGGCGGTAAAATCGCCAGTGTATTGTGCATTAGCCTTATCGCCGTGATGGATAACAGTTGTGTATATTTTTGTTTTTTACACCCGAACAAAGCCGAATTAAAGTAAATATACCATTGAAAACTGCTTAAGTTACTTCCGCTATTTTTAGGACAGTGTACAAAGAGTAGGCCGGGGCTCCATATATTTTGAAACATCTCCTTTTCACTCTTCTATTAGTATTGACATTACACTGTCTCGCATGGTAAATAGATAGGCAGGACTTTTGTTCAACGTTAACAAATTTCGTACGTACTTGCCAGCTTTAATCAATGTTTGAGTATACTTTTAAACACATTTAGGCATTCTTGAAAGAATAAGCCATATTTCACATAAATAACAACTTTTCATGTCGTGTAAAAAATATTTAAATACAATTTTGACTTGTTGCTCACAGTGGGCTGTCCTTGCGGTTCAATCTACAATTTGTACATAACACGTTTTTATATTGATTTTCTAACGCTAATAGTCACAGTATACTGGAATATAAACGAAATAAGTTCAAATATTTATATGACAGTAATTTGAAACCCTCCTTTAACCCTCATACATTACTTATCTATTGAAGCATCATCTCCAATAGGTAAGTAATGTAGTCTTTAGAACAACTTTATAATTTACTTAGGGGGTTTTTTTCCAAACGCTTCACCCTCTGCGATAGTGGTTGTCAGTTCACAATCCTTCGTTTCGGGCAATAGAAATGTTACGAAAGCTGCTACCAAAGGAAACGCGGCAAATATAACCGGAGGCATCCACAATGCTTTATCTCTCATTCCTATCACAAAGGGAGCTATCATAGAACCGATCCGAGCTGACATGGACGAGAAGCCGAGTGCCGCGTTTCGCACGACTGTAGGGAACAACTCCGTACAATATAAATATACAACAACAAACACAATGAAACTAGATACGACACCGATACTCGCGAGAACTACAGATGCTTGACTTTCTGGTATTGCCGCTAATACTAATAAACAACATGCGCAAATGAGGTGAAAGATTATCACAATAGTCTTTCTTCCAATAATTTTCAAAAGAGGAATAGAGGCAAATGTGCCAACCGTGGTGACGCTAGCACTACATGCCACGTTGATGAAAACATTGCCACTAAGCTGACCCACATACTGCGACACGCCATAGAAACAGTAGCTGCACGTCAACCAATTGAACGCCATAGCTATGATATTCTTCCGAAGATTTGGAGTTCGAAAAAGATCTAAAATGTTTCCTTTCTTTAATTGATTTGAGGCTATAGAGGTTTGGTATGACTCGATGTCGTATTTGATATTGTCTGTAGGCATTTTGTTCCTGCAAGAAAATTTACCATGAAAAACAATTCCTTAAGTTTTAATTACGTAAATAAAACTTCAATTAACATCATGGCACTTACATTCTAGCAGCACGCTCCAGTATCTTAATAGCTTGTTCATTCCGTTTTACTGCTAATAGCCATCGTGGCGACTCAGGGGCCAAGCAAAAGTATGATAGTAGGATCACGACGGGTACGGATATAGCAAGTTGGAAATCTTTATAGTCTCTGTTAAAATAGGCGAAAACTGGCAACAACATGTGGCCCATGTTAAAGGGTACTTGATAAAGAGCTGAGATGACAGGTCTATGGTGTGTCCCAACAAATTCCATGACTATTACAAATGTAGTAACCATGGTACCGCCCACAGACAAGCCAATGAGGAATCGCATGAATGTGAAAGACCAATAATCTGGACAGTAGACAGCCCCTATTCCACACACTAGTTGGATGACGACAGCTACAAGAAGTGGATCTTTTCTGCCATACCTAAAATACATGCACTTTAATAAGTCTTGACTTACGAAATATGTCATTATATTTGTGTTTTTAAATTAAGCAATATAATTGAAAGATGCTTTAGTTCTCTATAAAAAGTCAAGTTACCTATCTGCAGCCATTCCAAAAAATACGCTGCCCAATAATGTTCCAAATTGAAATATTGTCTGTGTAAAGCTGGTTAGCCATTTCCTGTCGCATATCAAGGTCCATTCCATGATTATAGTCCTCGTGAATATTGAAGTGTCATATTGTGGATCTGGGCATGGGCATGTGTTGTTTTTTCCTGAAGTGGCACATAAGTAGTGTGTTCTTGGAGACAAAAATAGAATTGCCATTTGATTGAAAGCGACCGGGAACTTTGTTAAAGTCATTAAAAAAAATATCCAAAGTTGATATCTCCCAATTGATCCGATTACTTTTTGGAGTGGGTCTATTGGGCCCGTCTTTGCCCCTGAAAATAAAAAAAAATCATGGTCAGAAGCTTCGATATCAGCTTTAGCGATGGTACCTATATGTTATCGACAGAATGACAAAGGCAAACATTAAAATCTATAATCTCTAGCATCGATCGGGCAAAATGATTTATTATTATCTGTACTAATACACGTATCATCATATTGCCCGGTCATTATTATGTTGTTAAGTGCAATTGGGCAATTGGATAATAAAACTAGGTGCCGCAACTATGACCAATAATGACGGAAACGAATTGCTGTAGGTAAATCTGACCCCAATTAACTATTTTTTTTTTTGCAGGGGAAAGTCCTCATGGACTTCCCTCCACCTGGGGTCGGTGTGCCGGACTCTTACCGGCTAAAAACCCACCCAGTGTTGATTCCTATTACCTATTGTCGAGGGCACGGGTATCGCCAGAGCATTCTTCCGCACCCCCGACAGGTATTGACCCGCCAGATGTTCAAAGGCGGGCCCCGTCAACCTCTGCTGCCGTCACCCAGCGGCCACAGCAAACTCCAGTAAGAGAGGCGCGCGCAACACAACGCCACCGTCTCGAGGCCTGTTTCTGATCGAACGACAGACGCCCCTAGTCTGTCGCCCGCAGGCCGCGCCCTATGGTGGCCGGAGATCAGCCACCGTGCGACGCCCACTACGTCTGCTGCGGGCGAGGAGAGAGGAAGCAGTTTCTCTCTCCCTTTCCGCCGCCTCCTTTAAAACCATCACATCCTCACAAAAGGAGGCGACGGCGTTCCACCCTTCTTCGCTGCCGACCATGCAGGACACGACAGCCGACAGCGAAATACTTCCACCCCCAATTAACTATTGCTGTGTTCCCAAGTATCTGAGACTGTGTTCCAAAATTTATTAATGGAACGATTACGAATGAAAGTACATATTTCTTGAAATTGAATAAAGTTAATGGTGTCGTTATTAGTTAAGCCACAACCAATATTTAGGCACCTGGCTGCAAACAGGTACCATTCCATTTTGTAATTTCATAATTTAGTTTGTAGCTGCAATACATACATGCGCGCGCCGCAACAGCGGGCGCCCCACTGAAGTCTCGCGCGCCAAGCTACCCATATTTATAACGTTTCGTTCGAGCGCTCTCATTGGCCAGCGCGGATCGCCAGTGTTCGGTGCCAGCGTTCGACGATGCCGTTACTTTGCGGGTGGTAGGCAGTGGTACGGGTACGTTCGGCGCCCAAGAGATGTGCGAGGTCACGGAACAGCTGACTTTCAAACTGACGTCATCGCCAACAAGTTGTATGCGACGTGGATAACACGATACGGGTGCCCAGCTAGAATAACGACTGACCAAGGACGACAGTTTGAAAGTCAGCTGTTCCGTGACCTCGCACATCTCTTGGGCGCCGAACGTACCCGTACCACTGCCTACCACCCGCAAAGTAACGGCATCGTCGAACGCTGGCACCGAACACTGAAGACTGCACTTATGGCTCGCTTAGAAAGTGCTAACAACTGGATTGCCGAGCTACCTACTGTGCTAATGGGTTTACGAGCCGCCGTGCGCACTGATACCGGCACTAGCGCCGCGCAGCTCACTTTTGGCCAAGCATTGCGCTTACCCGGCGATTTCATATCACCATCACCGGCAGCGAAGGCAATGGATTATAGCTTCGTCGATCACCTTCATGACGTGATCACGAGGTTAACGCCTACATTTAGGCCACATTCAAGCAATCGTGGTATGTTCGTGCACAACGACTTGACAACATGTAGTCACGTGTTAATACGCGACGACGCCGTCCGCAAACCGCTCCAGCAGCCGTACAAGGGCCCGTACAAGGTCATTGAACGCAATGAGAAGTACTTCACCGTCCAGCTACCGGGAAGATCCAGCACCATCTCGATCGACCGGCTAAAACCGGCGTACACGCTCAACATCGATGAAGATAACCCGCCTGCACCCGCTCCAGCTCCACCGGCATCAGACGTCGCCACCAGCCGATCTCCGAGTCCGTCTACGAGCAACGACGCCACTGCTACACGTCGCACGAGATCGGGCCGAGCCGTGAAGTTGCCGGTACGCTTCGCTAGGGGGGGAGTACTGTAGCTGCAATACATACATGCGCGCGCCGCAACAGCGGGCGCCCCACTGAAGTCTCGCGCGCCAAGCTACCCATATTTATAACGTTTCGTTCGAGCGCTCTCATTGGCCAGCGCGGATCGCGATAGATTCGCGCCCTATACTACGAAATCATTGTATAGCATTTAAATAGGCAGGCATTTTAGTAAAATAGATTCATTCTTACCTCGACTGTGGAGTTTGATTTATCTTACACCTATCAGCGCTACAAGTTCATAATGTGACACAATTTGATTTTTTTAAGATATAGGTTTTAAGATATAATTATCATAATTTTTATTTATAATGTCGGGAATGTCGGTAGCGATCGATACTGATGCCATAAATGCAATCAATAAAATTTTTGTCTGTCTGTCTGTATGTTCGTTATGGAAACAAAAACTACTCGACGGATTTCAACGAAACTTGGTAGAATGATTCTTCATACTCCTGGGCACGTTATAGGATACTTTTCACCACGCTGCGATAAATAGGAGCAGAGCAGTGAAGGTAAATGTTGGGAAAACGGGAGAAGTTACTCCATTTTTTTTTGCTTCCATCGCGTATGCCGCCTTAATGGTTAAAGATACACAGAAACAATATAGGACGGAAATATTCTCCTTAAAATTATGTAAAAAATATACCATGACAGTATATCGATCTTTTATGGTTGGCTCACAATAACACGTTTTTATTTCTATTTGGGTAAAGTAGTAGTAGGTACGCAAAGATTTAGATAATTGGATAGGCTGGTGTTTATTATTTCTTCCTCGCTTCGCACCAAGTCCGAATTAAACGCGGACAAAGTCGCTGGTCTATAATAATATTATAGAGAGGTTTGTAACGGATAAACTCAAAAACTACTTGACCGATTTCAAAAAAAAATCTCTGGTAGCAACATGTATTTTATCCCGGTATGGCTGTAGTTCCCACGGGACGTGAGTGAAACTGCCGGAAAAGGGCTAGTTGAAAATAAAATGACAGAGAATAAGAGCGCAACGTAAGAATTACTTAGGCTATGAATAAAATTTTACTCCAAAACTTAATTGATTTTAATTTGGCGGACATTTTTTATAAGGATTTGGAGTGTTTCCTGACTACAAGTTAAGTCTAAGTACGCATTTGCTCAACTAGCTTATGCATGTGTGATCTTGGACCATTTGTTTTAACTGACGGATCAACGCACAGCCTGCATCGCTGGAGGAAGTAACATGAAGGAAATAATTTGAAGGAAATAATCTTTATGAGATCTAAGTTAAGAAAGGATTTTTGAAAATACAATCTCTAACATGGTTTAAGATGTTTATATGAAAATATGTCTTACCGCCTTTCGCCATGGTGTGTGTAGTGTGTAGTGTCAAGTTGACAATAAAACTTGAATGGGGTGACAGATGAAGATGAAACGCAAGCAACCTTTTTCCAAGGAAGTATGAATACTTCGCAGTGCAACTGCTATAGGCTGTGAAGTTGACAGCTGAAAATTTTTGTTCAATGTGGCGCTTTTATAAAATTCATCTAGAATATTAGGAGATAAAATTCTAGGATCAGAATTTCAAATACTTACCCATAGGCAGTTTATAACGATAGGTACGGTAACAATTTACTTCTAATCTATCCCGCTCGACTAGTTGTCGATAGAGCGACTGCTGTGCACGAGGTCTCGGGTTCGATTCTCAGGACGGGCTGAAATCGCTTTGTGGGATTTAGAAAATTGACACAAAACAAAAACAAAGTTTTTTCAAAAGTAGGTACCTGCTTTCAGATAAAACAGAAAAAAATAGATGCCTAGCAAGTTTTGAAACATTTCATAGAATTTTGAATAAAACATCGTTTTATAATGATCCACGCCTGGTATTACTATCTGCCGGTTTTATTTCCGTTGGTGGAGGTGGGTGCCACCTGCGCCTATAGCTTTGATGTGATGTCCGAGGCTGGTGACAACCAATACCAAACATTTTGTACTTATTTTTTGAATAAGTAGTGTCTTCGCCTATAAGGTAAACACATGATATGATACCTACTGGGACTGCATCTGTGCATTGATTAGGTACTACACATAATTGATTTTCTATTGTTCTCTAATTAGCCGCATTCAAGAGGTTAAGTTTCAAGAGTATTAAAACAATATATATATCACTTTTAAATTAATTTTATTTAATTTATACACATTTCTTTCCAATTATTTGCTTATTTACATTATGTTATTAATAAAATTCTAGAATAATAAAATAATAAAATGATGTACAGGAAACACGTTCCATACTATATATTTGCTCTTAAATATGAGTTTTTTTTAAACAGGCACCATTATTACTATGGTAGCTATGGTAACGACGATATTTACCTTCGTTATGCTTTGCTATTTACTGGCTGCATTGCCATTCAACGTGGCAATGCAGTCAGTCTTCTGGGCACGTTTCCGGAGGACAGTGATGCGGAGGAATACTTCGGCGCCTAATCGATATTCTTTTATATATGTTTTATATATAGTTTTATTTTTAGTTTTATATAAAGATAAGTAGTTTAAGATTGTATATATAGTGTGTACATATTTACCCGTCATCAATAAAAATACGTAATGCTTTTAAAAGAATAAAGATGCTTTCTCCTAGTAGTAATTCGTGGTGGTATAACCAACCTCTCAAGTATGAGTGAGTGGTTTCGATTCCAGGGCAGGCAAGTACCAATGCAACTTTTCTAAGTTTGTATGTACTTTCTAAGTCTATCTTGGACATCAATGGCTGATAAAATGGTGAAGGAAAACATCTTGAGGAAACTTGGACTGTTAAGTCTGAAATCCCGCATTGAGCAAAACGTGGTGATTAACGCCCAATCCTTCTCCTCGTGAGAGGAGGCCTGTGCCAAGCAGAGGGACGATAAAAAGGCTGTACCGACTTTCTCCTAAACAATGTATGCCTGACAATGTACAAACGTACCCCAAAAGTCGATGACCGATCACATGTAAATTTCGAAGTGTTAAACAACGTAGCTTCCATAGGTAGCTTAACACAAACGCCCGAAGTTGCTGAACACTCACACAGTAGTAGCTTTAACACAAAGTCGCTAAACTATTTGCATTTATATTTTGTCTTAATTATGAACCTATCCCTCTTCATCATTTCGAGCGTGCCGTTACTAACATGTCTGATTCTGATGTTTACTTTTTAGAAGAATGCTTGCAGCTACACTGTTTATCTTTTGTTGAAGTGTCTGTTCTGTTACAGATCGATAACTTCGTAAGTACCTATCATAGGTTTCTAAAGAAAAATATTATCAAAATATCCCATATGAGGCATCTTGCAATTATTATCAATCAAAATATAATACAACCACTGAATTATACAGTTTACGTGCATGCAAAAAAGTTCTGGGTTCGTAATATTTATGTTTGTAGGTGCATATCTTCGTCTTTAATTAAGTACTCACTGATTTGGACAATTCTTATTTTGTTTTTAAGGGTATACTTCCCAAATAGTTTCATTGTCATCAGATCTAGGATCTCTAATGATAGAAACCCTGAGAAATTGTGTGTAACTCTTGAAAATTGCATCGTATTGGGTAAAAACTCCCGTAAAACCAGTGAAGTAAAACTGTCTGGTGAACAAAACAGTGAAGATTTAAAGCTGCCCTTATGATAGCCTGAGTCGAGAGAAGCCCTGAACGGTATGAATCGACTACCTGCCTCGGGTAGTCGGGTTTGTGCTTATATTATTTGTATTGACAAGAACTTTAGTTATACCGAGATGGGTTTGATACTCTTATATGAAAATATTTTTAATTGTTTATGACCCATACCTTGTATCCTGTCCATTGTATCTTGACGAATGTTGTTCCAGTCAAAAAGGCTCAGCCTATCCAATGAAATTACATTACGAGGGGTGTACCAGCTTTCTATACAAGGTGTTGATTTGCATTTGTGCCATATTTCAGGAGGAGGGCATAAAATACGTAAATAATCGATTGGAATTACAGTAGACGGGAAATAGCTAATATGCACTACTCTTTTTGTCATTGTAATGTCGTAGTATTTCAGAAGTAATCCAATTTTATGAATAATCGTTGCGTATGCTTTGTGTTTGCGTTTGTGTGAAGGCGCAGCACGGTTTTAAGGCCAGTAACACATGCGCCAAGCTTAATTAACGGAATTAAGACATTGACGGAATACCGAAAAAAAAAAATTACGTACCAATTTTTTTTTTGATTTGGGTCGAGAATCATTAGCATAATTACGTCCTTGAATATGGCACGGATGCAAATCAACAGCTTGTATATTTGTGCCCGTTGTCCTTTCGATACGATACTGAAATGCATATTTTTTGCATACTTATACTTTTCTCTTTTTAAGATTGTATAGTGGTTTTCTGTTTTGGAAATGTGGTTGTGTTGGACTTTTGGGGTCGACTGTACATTCATAGTCAATTGATATAAGCAAACATTTAAAACGTTTATTAACCTTTAACGGCACTGCGAGTGTTAGCATAGCTGCCATAATACTTAGCGCTCCCAAGACGTACAAATAAATTGCGCAATTTTACGATGTTGTGCAAATTGATACACGGTATACAATTTTTTGATTTTGATTGCGCAGTGATTTTTTGCGACGATTTTTTATTGTAATATTGCACAATATTATTGCAGTTCTAGGGGGCCGCCTCACTGGCAACAAACACTCTGCAAGTATGCAATATTGTACTCCCATTATATAATTTATACAAGTCATAATATTATTTATATAAAATTTAATCTGACAGCTTGAATATTTTTATAACTACAACTTGGGAAAAGCTATGTAATGAAATGACAATGCTTAAAATTCTAAAAAAAATGTATACTTCTGTATTTTTACAATAGTTACGAAAAATAACTATGCCAGAGGATCACTCCATCTTAAAATAAAATTATCTATTACCAAAATATTTACATCAACGAAATATAGGAAAATTAAATAACTACTTTTCTTAATTACCTCATGTCATGTGAAAACTTAAATATACATCACGTAATTATCATAGCAACATGTTCATATTTTAATTATTATTTATTTCTTTAACAGATAACATTTAAATATCACATGATGAAAATATGTTTAACACAATAATGAATGAAAATGGCGAAATTAAATACAATAGCTTCATAAATAAAATACGTCTTCATCAATACACATTATATTAATATTCTTCAAAGAATCAACCAATAAATGATTAATACTAACAAAATTTAACTGAAGCTTAATCAGATATGGATCATAATATTTTTTATTGGTTTGTAAGGGTGCATCCTGAATGGGCGAATCAACGCTAACGCGAAGCGTTCCGAAGGAAATTCAAAAAAGTACGTCGCGCCGTACCTCGCAGCGTCACGCAGGTCACATCAAAAGAAATGGATCGTTTGTTTTCGCGTCCCGTCATTCGCTCACTTAGGATGCACCGTAAGTGACGATGTATGAATACTACTAAATCGTCATACAAAATCACAGATTATTATTGGTGTCACTGAACGCTAATTTGCTATGAGGACATATGGGATAATTTTAAGTACACCTAGTTATTTACTGAAAGGCACTAAGACCCTAATCTACGATAAAATTTCTGTACAAGATATTGGATTTGAGTTTGCAATCAAGTTTTATGTACTTGCAGCGTTCAGGCAACATTTTGACGCACGACTAGCCAATATTTATGTACAATTAATTTAATCCTAAATAGTACAGCCAGATATATTTTTTAGGAATTTAATGGAATAATATCCATGATGAGCTCTTACTACATTAAATGCAATTTTACTCATTGAAATAATTATGTACATGACTAAAATAATATTACAAGGAAAATCTTGGAAAGAGGCCAAGAACCAGTAGGCCTTATATAAACTGCACCTTATTATTGACAAAATTATAGTTATAGCACAATGACTCTTAATACATTCAAATTAAACAGATATTCGAATGTAGAATTATATCAATAGTTGTAGATTGTTATCACTTAAATTCAGGCAATCCTCTTTATCATTACTAGCAACAACAGTTACATTTTTACATTAAAACTTGAATATTGGTTAGTTGAAACTCTTAATAATTAATAATACAGTTTAAAAAGCTAGTTTAGAATAGCATTTTTTTGTCTGTCTAGTTTTGGCATGTTGAAGTCGTGTTGTATAATCATGTCTTCTTGACAATATTTGTGGTTGATACCGAATGCTCGACAATGAAAATAGCGAAATGCCAAATAATATTTTTATTACAATTAAAATGCTGTATCATTTATAAGATATCAATTATATTATCATTAACAGTTTAGTCCAAACGAGGACTGCAAACAACAGCATAACACTATATTTCAACGATTTTTTAATATTATGTATTTTTGAGGTACTTGTGTATTAGGTGCGGATGTTAGGGCGTTTATGTAAATGCTTATAAACTTAAAAGATTAACAATACACATTTTATTGGACGTTACTTTGCAGACATGTAACAGATCAAAATTTACGTTTTACTGCGGATTTATATAAACGATTTATCTGTCGTTCTAGGATTATAGACTAAAATTAGCCATTTAATTAATGTCAAAATTCAATCTCTAATCGCAAATCAACAGATTATTTAACGGTTAAAGATAACCATAAACCTACAGGAAACGCCCAATACCCATGGTGATACCAAATGATTTATCGTCAATCAAATCACATTAATACCAACTCACGTAGTCATTATTTTAGGTAAAACTTGAATAAACACTAGTAATTTATAAATATAGGTACAAATGATGCTCCTGATAGTAAATTGCCATTTTTTTTACTTCTTTGTTAACTGCTTTTAAAGAAAAACTTAAGTCTTGTTATATCCAGCTTATTACAGTTAACCGACAGGCCATAAGGTCTGAAATTCTTCAATCAGGCACCTTTTAAGACTAAAAATGACATGAAATTCTGAAATATCCCGGCAATTGGATCACATGAATTATCAAGCACAACATACTTGCAACTGATTTGTACCAAGGTTTGTAAAATTACTAAAATGTTCCTTGACAGGGTGATGCTAATCGCTGAAGTAAAATTGATTATATCAGGAAAAAAGCTGAATTGTAATTGAATACCACCAATCTTACGGTTTAACCAGTCATCATGAAATCCATATAACATAAATTATATTTCTAATCGCCGTAAAAAGCACTTGTGACCAGCCAATTATAAAAAAACAATTACCATTTTCAGCTCACTCAATAAGATTTGGTATTAATACAAAATCTTCTTGAAATTACTAAGAAATAAAGTGATAAATTACTAAAACCCAGGCGTTCTTCCCACCTCCTTCTGAGAAGCTGTTATGCTCGAGAAGGAGGAGGAGGCGGAAGGCCAGAGAGTTCGCACCTCTCATCCCGGCCGCCGCGCTGGACCAGTTAGACACCACGGGCGCCGGGTTTTTAGTCAGTAAGAGTCTGACACTCCCTCGCCGCTGCTAACCCACAGCGGGAGGGGTCATTTGATGATTTTTGACGTCGTTAAATAAAAAGGCGTTCTTCCCAGCATTGAACAATGAACATAGCTTGCTATGAAATACATTTCTAGACCTTCCATGAATCATAAAGTCAACATGTAAAAAAATTATAGGTATCGTGAGATTCAAATAAAAATAAAAAGGCTCCTATTATTGAAAAAAAAAAATCACTTGTGTTCCTAACATAAACACCTATTATTGTAAAAAAAAAAAACAGAAACTTATAGTTTCAAACTCTAAGAGTGAATTATTGTTATATTATTGTATACCTTAACAAGGAAGTACACGCTTAGGTACTATAATGTCGGCGATTTTTTATCTTAGATACAAGATTGCAAATTTTTAATGCAGGACCTAACTTTAATCCCATATATTTCATCATCATGTCAGAATTTAACAACAATAATGCTTTTCCATCTATTTCCTGAAACAACACAAACAGTGTAATTAGTGTTTATAGTTCGGCCGTTCAGAGAATGCGTTCCTGACACCTGTCAGTTAGTCACGACTAGTGATGGGCACAACATAACACTAAGTTCGTTACCGTTCCCCCAAAATAAACCGCCGCATTATTTTAAGATTATTTTCGTTTTAAATTGGCGGAATCATTTAAAATTTATATTTTAGTTATTTAAGTGGAAACCAAAAAAAGGTAATATTCATATAATAAAATCGTTTTATTTATTCTTTGTTACAAAGTTACAATCTGTATTTCTATGCAATAAAGTAAGTACATTGAATTGAATGTGCGTACAGAATGTTAATCAGACTCCGATTCGCTTGAGGAGGTGGTGTCTTCATCATCATCTTCGCCTACGTGTATATTACGTGTATATTAGGTATTATCAATAACAGAATCAATCCTGATGTCTCGGTCAAAATCTTCCAAAATCAGGTTTTTAGAGCTCTACCTCACTGGGACGCCATGGCGACGTCGCCAGCGGCACAGGTCTGGCTACTTCTGGCATCCAAATGTCGCCAAGTCGAGTGGCCATGGCGTCTCGACAGTCAATTGTTTACGTCGTCGCTCAAGAAATTGCAAGCTGACTGGCGACCACATTGGCGACTGTGTGAGGGAGGTGCGCTTTACCGTGTACATTATAGTGGCTACTGTGGCCACGTCGCCAAGTTGCCACGGTAGCCAGAAGCCACATAGGGAACTGTAGCTCGTTGCCACGCCTCCAATTTGGCGACGTTACCAAACCGTCGCCAAGTGAGTTAGGTTCCATACATTTCAATACTAACTGCTTGGATACGTAGCCGGCGACGTCGCCATTGGCGTCCTAATGAGGCAGGGCACTAGTCTTAGCGCACGAAACGACAACAAATGACTATTTAGCGTCACAAAATGACGGCCCATGATGCCATTTGGGGTTACCATTTTCAACCTAAATATAAAAATGCTACTTTCTTTCGCGCGTTCAGTTTGATCATAGTTTTATTTTTATATTTCATAAAAGTTATCCTATAGTCCATTATTTTCAAATTCTTAAAAAGAAAAACAAAACGTATTATTTTATATTATAAGTATAACTGTATAAGAACCATCAACCAGAACAGATTACGATACTTGCCTGTTATTTTTAGCACAGCACTACAAATATAAAGCGCTGACATAACCTTGTAATAGCGCAGTATAGATTTAGAAAAATATTGTTTACCAAGTTATTTGACACTCAATTTGGCACAAAATTACAACATTCATTGATTATTATTGATATAATAATGTTGTTTTAATGCTCAACAATTGTTAAAACGATAAACAACCAGCAAAAATATTTTTATCGTACTGCAACGCCATTACAAAGTTACGTCGTCAGTTCAATCGCGATGTGTCAGAAACGCATTCTCTGAGCGGCCGAACTATAGTTTTGTTTTCTGAAGTGAATATATATATTTTTTTATATTCCTATGATAAGGAGTAGATAAACAGAGGGTGCATCTCGATATCTTTATTCCACATGCATCCCTTTTCTGGTTTTTGGACAGTTTCTCCTTCTATTGGATTTAAAAGTTCTATACTTGATTATTTTTTCCACAATGATTACAAAAAAACATCTTATTTTTGTTCACCATTTATTATTGATTGAAATAGGAAATTGAATCAACTAGACCCACGCGGCTGACTTAGCCACGAGCTCTAAAGTTAAGCATCGCTTAGCGTAGTCGGTCCGTGGATGGTTGAACATCTTTTCATTACGAGTTGTGCCGTGTTGCGGAAAGAAAAATACATCAAACTGGGTTGAGGAGGTCAGACAGGCAGTCTGCTGCTCTAGCGCATTCAATTAGATTGAAAGCCAACCCTAACACAGTTGGCCTTACTAAAATGAGTAAGAGACAAAGATAGATGGAGTATTTACTTACGTGCTTCCTGAAGAGGTCGGCGTGAGTGGCCAGCGCCTGGTCGGCGGCGGCGATGAAGCCGATGACGTCCTCGACGGACCAGTCGGCGGGCGGCGCGGCGGGCGAGGGCGGCGGCGGCGCGCCCGTGGTGGAGGAGGCGGGCTCGGGCGGCTCGCCCGGCGACAAGCCGCGCTCCGGCGACACGCGCGCCAGCTTGCCGCCCGAGCACGAGCCCGAACCGTTCACACTGCTGCCACTGTTTTCCTCCTAAGACAAGAATACCAATTAACGCTCAATCCTGTGTGAGAGGAGGCCTGCGCCCATATGTGGGACGATAAAAGCTGACGACGACGACGCACGACCTATACAATTACCGACAGAGCAGGTCATATTATATTTCTTATTTTTAGTAAAGGTTCCTTCTTGATTCTCCTTCCCCTATTAAATTAACTGTGATCAGTAAAAATAATTAACAAAGATTCATGTCCACTGAACGATAGCCAAATCATAACCTGCCGTCAAATTGTCACCTATTGGTCAAATCAGCTATTTGAGAACTGAAAATAGTTTGTTCAAATGGTGCAACTTCATTTAGAAAATACTTGACGTTCTGATAAGACAACAAGCATTGCTAGGCAATACTGATGCTCGTTTGCCATTCGGTAGTCTTCGCCATTGAAATGTATTCAGCTACTTTTGGAGCTGACACTGTACAACGTTGCATAGAACTTTGGGTAAATTAAACAAAAAACTCAATATTGGTATATACTTACACTTTTAGGCCGCTTCACTCCTGATGTGACATTATTAGACGTAGACTCCCCACAAAGAGTGCAAGGCCGACCAGCAGCCTCACCTGTGTCAACCTCTATCATACCAATACAACTGCCCACTCCACTAGACACACCTTTCAACCAATTCTTAAGTTCATCTATTGTCAACTCTGATGGAACCTTTACTGAGTAGTTTTTATTTCCTGAGGATACCTGTAATGAAATCACAATAAAAAATTACTTGTAATATCTCCTCTAACTGTGCATTACACAATAACCAATTCATCAGTTGTTTTGAAGATTTAATTTTGACATTACAAAGATAAGGAATTGGTTATTGTAATCTGCAGTAAATGGATTCGTACAATTGCAATAATAGACCATAAAAATATGTACTATGAACTATGGATAATAATAGTTATTGGATGGTGAAGCCATTTAAAATAATCTAGTGTAAGTCAATTTTGTTACATCACATTTTTCTATTACTGTATTGCTGATAAGAGACTTTCTACTTATATGATTGCTCTTGGACAAAGTGTACTCCAGTATAAATTCTAGAAACCGAAAGGATACTATCCAACAGCTTACAAGATAATCTTGTGCTAAGGCTGCGTTCAACATTACGTTATGCACTTTTTCGTTCACATTTAACCAACGATACTTTATTACGTAGACGATACGTAGACCCAGATTCTGAACATAAATTATAAATTGAAGACATTTTTTTCAAATAAGTGTCACTATATCAGTGATAAATCTGTTGCAAATTTGCCTGTACTTAATTTGTCTGCAAAATATTGGAGGCTACTTCTTATCCTGGGATTTTCTTGGGGATGCTGTAGTAAACTAATAAATATATATAATATATATACTGGAATAATATATATATATACTGGATTTTTATCTTTGTAATTCTCATTGCAGAAAAATTCAGTGCAAGTTCTTTCTATTTTTTACTTTAAAGCAAGTTTACTCTGTTGTTGATTCCTAACTATAAGTAAATATGCACCTGACTATGACTAATGATTAGTTTAATTACCTGCACATTATTTATGTTAGAATAGCTACTAGACGCCGTGAGTATGGCTCTCGTCAAGCTTTGTGGATCCGGGTGAACACTTAGCAACTCTTTGACTAATGCTTCAGCCGCTCCAGAAGGTCCTGAGCCAGAAACTGAACTGGGTAAAGAACTACTGCCACCTGTGCAGCTACTGCGGATTCGGAGGCAGACCGTGGCTACCGGCGTCTGTGTTACTGAGCTGGTTGAATTACCAGATCCTGTAGAACCACCTTCTGGTAAAGCAGGATTGGGCATGCCACTAGGCCTCAATTTAAATCTGTAACATTTTTTATTAATAATTATTATATTATTAAATATTTTATGGTGGCCTAATAAGTAAAACGCCAATCTCTCAAGTATGAGTTTGTGGGTTTGTTTAAAGGTCAGACAACTTATCAAAATGTTCAAGTTTCATTAATTGTCCATTATATTTTGGACACCAATGATCATAAAAATATTCTAAAGGGTTCTTCGATTTTCATAACAGAAATCATTTAAAATAGTAACAAAAAAACCAGTGTTGTAATACCTTGATGGAGTTGTAGCACTTTTCTGACCAGGGGGTTGCAATGGATGCCCAGCTCTGGCACACCAACCAACTGGGAATATGTCTCTAGAGTCATATCTGCACCAGTAATCAAATGCACCTCTCCAGCCATCAAAAGTCACATGAATCTGATCATTTTTCACTGCACCAACAGTAGCACAGCAAATCAACTGAGGATTCTTTTTATCTACTGCCTCTAATTTCTGACCAACGACAAATACATTTGTCTTAGGAGTTGGAGGTTCAGGTTGGAAAACCTTTGCTGGAGCCATTTCTGCACCATTTAGTGTTTTGAGTAAAAACATTGGCCAACTGCTAGCATTCATACGAAATCCTAGTGGTGGCTGCAACATACCATCATTTCTTTCACAGTGTCCAATGGGGTGAATATCACCAGCATCAACAAGACGCCAGAAATCATTTTTATTATCACTGCCATCAAGTCTTAATCTTAATCGAGGCCCCAGAACACCAACAACAGTTGCAATACATGTAGATGTTAAATTTCGTGGATCAAGAGCCTCTAATTTCATTCCTACTTTAAAATCATTTACTGGAGGCATGGGTGCCTGTTTAAAACATTCTTGAGCAGCTGCCACACTGTTTGTATCCTTCATATACTCATTCCAATCAAATGCTTGGTAAATATCGTAAAAGGAACCAGCAGAATTATTATTTGTATGATTTTCTGAACCATTTGCGCCATTGCCAGATTGAGGAGATGTAGTACGTTTTTCGTTTTTCTTTTGATATTTATTCAAACAATACGTAGAACAGAAGTTCTTGCTGTTTGACGGTGCGTTCCCCCGAATAACATTGTCGCAGTGAAGACAGGCGCCTTTGCTGTATGCCTGTCTAAATTCTGACAAACACGTTTCAGAACAAAACTCCTTTTTTCCGTTCTCTGTTGGCAGAACATACTTCAACGGTGTTTTACTTTCAGCGCACCAAGTGCATGTACGTTTCGGTGGTCTACCAGGTCCACGTATTTTGCCGGGAGCAGGCCCCGATGAGCCGACTGTGTTGTTTGACATCGTTCCGCA
Organism: Helicoverpa zea x Helicoverpa armigera; assembly: GCA_033682625.1. NCBI lineage: Eukaryota > Metazoa > Arthropoda > Insecta > Lepidoptera > Noctuidae > Helicoverpa > Helicoverpa zea x Helicoverpa armigera. The sequence goes on along the minus strand of JAWIIS010000005.1, from coordinate 1,480,621 downwards.
AGCAGATTTAAAACATTTTCGTAAACACTCTTGATGCACAGGATTATCCACTTACATTATACCCAACTTGCACACAAAATCACGATAAGCTTAACAGTAGATCATGTAATTGTGCGCTACAATATAAACAACGTCAGTGCGTATTTATGACGCGCTTGCAACGGCCATCTTTGTCCTGTTTTATATTTTTTTATCTGATCTGGCTACTCAGAGTAGTCTCTCTAGTTGTCTATGATAATTGTTCAATCTCTCAATACTCGCAAAGTTATATTGATTTGAGATTGAATCTTCCAGTCTTCTGCATTGCAGTTTTGAAAAAACACACATTTTTGAACAGTTGTATATAGTGTTATTTTGTTTTTATAAGACAATATTCCTTGGTATTCGGGTCCATGGAGGAGGGAATGTGTATTCAGTAAGGTGCTCCCTAGATGGTCAAAATATGGTCAAAATTGGGCAAAATATCAATATTAAATTGTACACATTTAATGACTTCGCAGAGTTTATATTGAAGTTGTAATATTTATTGCACAATATATAAAAATGAAATCCGCTTTCCGTTGTCACGACATAACATGAAAACGGCTTGACCGATTTGGCTGAAAATTAGAGGGGAGGTAACTTAGGCCCGGGAGAACGTTTTTGTCACCATCCGGCTACGGAACGCGGGTGAAACTGTAGGCGAAATCTAATATTATTGTAGTCTGTTTTTTAATCTCGTAGACTAAATTGACACTTGCAAAATGTCAAACTTTCTAATAATTTTGCTAGCTCTGTGGTGCTGTGTTGTACTTACGATACCGGTTCGTTGAATCGTAACTTTTTACAATAAGTCATCCTGAAATAATGGGCTTATCCTTGATGATTACGCATGGCTTTGCGTGGTCAGATATCCCTGGCAGTTTGTAGCACGTCGTACAGCCATGTGTACGTACGTGAATTTTAAATATAAAACTTTGAATGAATATTAAATTCGTCTATTATAGATAAAAAGTTACGATTCAACGAACCGGTATCGTAAGTACAACACTGCACCACAGAGCTAGCAAAATTATTAGAAAGTTTGACATTTTGCAAGTGTCAATTTAGTCTACGAGATTAAAAAACAGACTATAAGGGTAATTACGTAAAGTGGTTATGTAGACCTCATGGCTTCTTCACGACATTGCCGCGCTGTCTGCGTTGTTGCTTGTCGCAGTGCGGCGATTGGGGAAACATCTTATGTATGAAAATATTCGAGATTTCGAGCCATGCCACGAAACGCGTGTTTTCACTCACAGACATCAAAAACATTTTGCGGGGTAAAAAGTGATTGCGCTTTTCTTGTTCATCATAGAATCCATCACTAAGGAAGTCTAGGCAGTATGTTTGAAAGACTTTAACCTGCCCCATGGGCAAATTAAAAAAAAAGATTTACTAATTGTCACTGTCAGTGTCAATAATAGAATTTTTTATTCATAGGTTAGAAAAAACCACCAACGTATCATATCTTAAGCGATTCGACTTTATATATTTCGATGATAGGTCGAATAATAACAAGAAACATGTCTCAGAATATCGTCAGTAAAATAATAAGCAATGCTGAAACAGCTGAAAAGAGACTAGCGGAATTGAGAAGCAAGGTATCCACAAAAATTTCAGTAACTTTGGGCTTGTTTGAACTCATACGATATTTATGAAATGTTTAAACAGTGAATGTATTGTTTTGCAGCTAAATGAAATTAAAAAAGTAAAAGTAGAAGATAAAGTTCAAGAGCTGACTGAAGAAAACAAAGTTTTAGCTGCGAAAGTAGAAGCTGCTAAGGATGAATTAATAAGGTTAGAAACCTTGCACGGCAAAAAACAGTACCCAATACCCGGAACAAAGGCCACAGTAACTCCTCAAGTTACAGGTGACATACAAAACATTACAGGTGACACACTAAACGTAACAGTAAAAACTGAGAAGCCAGCAAAAAAAATAAAAGATACATCAAAGAAAATCAAGGAGAAACCTGAGCCTGCAAACGATTCTGTAGTAGATGTTAGGAAGTTGGATTTGAGAATTGGTAAGATTGTAGATGTCAATAAACACCCTGATGCAGACTCGTTGTATGTAGAACAGATTGACTGTGGAGAAGATAAACCTAGAACTGTTGTGTCAGGTCTTGTTAATCATGTGAAAATTGAAGATATGCGTGATAGGATGGTTATGATTCTGGCTAACCTTAAACCAGTAAAGGTAAAGAAGAAAAGTTAAATTTTGTAATTCATTGAAGGATGTTTTTCAGCATTCTATAATGAAAAGTTTAATTTTACAGATGAGGGGAGTAACTTCAGAAGCTATGGTTATGTGTGCTTCTTCACCTGAAAAAGTTGAAATTCTTGTCCCACCTAGTGGAGCAGTACCTGGGGACTTAGTTGAATGTGATGGCTACCCCCGAGAGCCAGAAGGCATAATGAACCCCAAGAAAAAGATATTTGAGACATGTGCACCAGACCTATTGACAAACAATGATAGGATTGCATGTTATAAGGGCAGCCCATTGGTTGTTCCTGGCAAGGGGCCCATAGTAGCACCAACTTTGAAAGGTGTTAATGTAAAATAAGTTTATTTAACCTTTTGAACGCCAATGTCGGCTATAGCCGACATGAGCAAGCGTGCCCTGTGCGCCAACGACGGCTATACTCGACAAAAAACAGGTCGCAGAAAAATACAAAATAAACCTATTAAATCATTACTTTTATGTATTTTTTAGTAGATATTTAATTAAGATTTTCGGGCTTGGCGTACAGGGCATAGGAATACCGATATGGCGTGGCGGTGAAAAGGTTAATTACATGTGTAGATTTTTGTTTGTGCCTTTATTTTAATAATAAAGCTATGTATCCTTCATTGTTGTCTCATTTGGTAATCTTTTATCTTGTAGAACACACACACATGTGCTGTGTGCAAATCATTTGCACTAGACTATATGATGAAGAGTTTTGTTTCTAATAAGCTAAAACAAATAAAACAATGTTATAAGCAATATCAACAATATTTATATTACATCTCTATGTGATTTCTATACAACAATTTTCTGTCATTATTTACTATGTAGAAATTTAATTTCTAATCTCAGATAGAAAAATAGATGTGACATAACATTAACATCAAGACCACAAAAACTCCACTCATTCAAGCCTTTATGCTAATGGGGCGAATGAAATAATATAATTCTCTCATTTTTTTTCAATCAATTCCTTGGTTTGTGGTCTTGTTAGGATATTTATTTTGTATAATTTATTGGTGTATGTTAAATTTTTTAACATGTGTAACTTGTGATTTTTAATGCTACAATTTGAAGTGTCTTTGAAAAACTACCTACTTCAACATCAACATATTATGAGCCATTAGGAAAATATTTCTTTATAATTAATTAACAAATGTGCAGGCAAGCTCGGTTCAAAGTGACTGAACATACAAAATATTATTTTTTATTACAGTAAGTATTTATATTATGGTCTAACATTTAATGTATGTTAAGTACTTATAATATGAATGTATTGATAATGGTGGAGTTTGGGCTAACAAATAAAATTTTGTATATGTGTAGGGACAACAATTATCAAAATATTCTTTTGTACACAGAGCTCTCAGTGGGAAACAAATTGAGATTGAAAATTACAGGTATGTCCAAAGAAATGAAGTAAGTAGTCTGATGATTTTAGAGGACTACAAATTATCACGAGTTATCAAACGCCGGAAGCAGTCTGAAGATTTAGTGTTTATTTTGTTTTCGTATGCAAAGAGATGCAATAACATGCTTACTCTAAGATGAAAGTAAAAAAATATCATGTACTGCATCTACTAATTCATTATATTTATCAAAGCGAGTGCACAACTCACTATGAAGAAATATAATAAGTGCATGTACACTTTGTAGAGCAAATTATAGTGAGCGCCAAAAATTGTACTCGCGCATAGTGTATAGTGTAAGGTGGGAATTGAAGTATAACCAGGAATAAACTACTTTTTTATTTAAATCCAAAATAGAAGCCAATATTTTGTGCGATATCCGTACGACAAAATTACTTCTAGCACGAGTAGTTCGTTACTTAAACCACGATTTCATCACGAGTTTGGCAATGGAGCAGTAAGGGTATCCAACAGATACTAAACAATTGCAGGTATAGGTACGTTGTAGTTACGTGTTTTTACATTTGGTGCTGATCAGATACCTAAACCTGGTGGGCAGCAAAAAAGGTTTTATGAATGAACTAGTAAACAATGGATGGCCTGGTTCAGTCGTTCCAAACCAGGGCGTTTAATCGTAAGGAAGCTTCTGGAAGCCGTGTATATCCAGATGCACCTTTGTAAGTTCATGTCGTACGAACTCAGAAGCCCGTATAAGTAAACCATGAGACTCTATAATGTGACTCACTCTTAGGATTGATACTACGTTAAGCAGTTAGAGTTATTTGAGTTGCGCGTTTAAGAGCGTATGAAAGTACCACAAATACTACCTACGCACAGAAACATTACCTAGTTTTAAAGCTGGCCTTTACTGTCTCAGAATTAAATTCCGCTTACTGCCCCATAATATTTTTTAAGAGAATTCTAGCATTTTAAGTTTGTACTTTTTGTTCTACATGTACCTTACGTTAAAGAATAGTGTAAATATCATTTCATGTACCTATTATTTAAAGTAAAATATAAGCGTGAGACAGAGATAGGTACAACTTACATTCATTAAAAATTGTGATCCCAAATTTTGTTACTTAGGTATGAAACATAGGTAGCTTGTTAAAAATATCGATAAAAGATAACATAGATAGTCAAAATATGTCAAAATCAAAAATAATACAATGTTTAAAACATTTTAAAAAATGCCTCTTACCTGAATAAAAAGTTACACTTGATTAGCTGATCTTTTTCCACGATACACATATATTTGTTCATAATTTAAATACATAGGTACGTAGGTAATTGTTGTTTGCCGCATTAGATACTATCATTTACATGAAAATTTTGCGCTCTCGGATATGTTTAATGCTGAAATTGTCAGATTTCTATAAATACTTAAATCTTAAATTTAGTTTCCCTATTATAATTTTTTATGATTTATTACATATCAATTCCTTCAGTTGATAAAACTGCATTAAAAAGAATTTTATATAGGTACTTATAATTTTGGTAAAACATGACGTGGTACAAGCGCAACGCCGAGTTACAATATTTACCAATAAGTCAAGTTCTGGATTAAAGTAGGTATTTACTATATTATTATATAAAAAAAAGTCTCGAGGGTTACGTATTATGAATTTCTCGTCGCATATTATGTTATAACAACACAACGTACCTATCGTATGTAGGCACACGGATTTACTGAAGTATTAAAGAAATAATTAAATTATCAAATCCAGAAACATCGTCAACCCTAAGACAGTCTGTCACATAATTGAAAAAGTAAATATAAATTATTAAATACTGGCCCGCAGTACATGCTTCGCTACGTATAAAGTCTACCATTTTGTTGCAAAAAATGTGATACATGAAGAACTGCTCAATTATTTTGTGCAAACTTCAAATAAACCATCTAATAAATAGTCAGAAAACAGCCTTAACATTTGGTTTGGATAGGTGAGCTCGCTTCGGTAAATTTGATGTTTTTTTGATGAAGTCAGTAGATTAGGAGCGTAAATCCATACCAATATAATAAAGAGGAAACATTTTTTTGTTTGTTTGTATCCGGAATTTTAAAATATGAATTGCCCATTCAACCCCCCTTTCGGCCTTGCAAATAGTTTTGAAACACCCTGTGTGAATTATTTACCTATCTAATTACATTTGAAACAGCTACCAGTACAAGCATTCACCTTAAACATTGTGTTTTGTACTGCATTGATAGGGATATTTCGTATTTTTTTTGTGTATATTTGGGTAAATATTTAGGCATTTTATAGGTGCATTGTAATCCGAGATATAACAATATGTCTTTAGAAAAAGAGTGCTTAATATTGTTAGTAGTTTGCTAGTAGAATGGTGTTTCCAACTCAAAAAAAAACTGTTATTGGTAAATATAATAACCACTAAGTGCTGCTACGTACTTCAAAATATTATGCTAAATACACCTTATGTTCTATGATAAAGATAAAACTACACAATCTAATATTTTCACGATTTTAACTTGTTAGAATATAACTTTAAGAATAAAATCTTCTAATCTTTGGTAGAAAACCAATTACCATATTGTTATATTCCTAGACTATTAAAAATGTGTAGTAAAAATAAAATACAATATTGTATAAAAATATATGAATATAGATGGTAGCCACCTTAAAATAAAAATAATACAGACATGTACAATTAGTTACGTAGATAGTTACAGCAAATAATGTTAATAGAATTATTATGTTACCTTATATTAGAAGTTATTATTAAATAGTTTGGCATTGCGAATCCGTTGCTCGATCTGCTGCATACCTAATACTGAATAGTATGTTGGTATGTAAAGTAGAAAGTAAAACGAGAGTTGTTAGCAGTGAGCCTTGGTAATTGATTTTAATAAGAAAATAAATTATTAAAAAATTGGAAGAACAATATAGACTCCCAGTTTTGAAACGCGATATTATATAATAAAAAATAAAATCGTATACAGTTTATGTTTTTTCCCTCAATTTTCGTTTACTAATTTAAGCAGTTAACTAAGTAAATAGAATCGATAAGTAGAAAGTAAAGCACAGGGAATGGCACAGTTAGTTAAGTTAGGGCGACATTTACTACAACATAAAATGGTTTCACGTAGTATCTAACACATTACATCCTTAAATCTAAAAATATCTGGCGTACATAACAAAAATAATGAATATTGTGTTACTTATCCACTATAATAATAATACTAAGTGACATTCTACATGAATATAATTTTAAGAATATAGTGAGGATAGTTGACAATGAAATAATAATGATTTTATGATGATAAGTTAGGCCTTATTGATATGAAATGATTACGAGTATAACACCACCGTGAGTAGAAATAAATCTGCAGGCAATGCTTTAGTTAGAGTATTATTTTATATTCAGCCAAACGATTTATTATATTCAGGTAGTGTATACAGATATGACATACATGATTCTCGTAATTTTTTTTTATTATTATTTGAACTCGTTATAAATAAATTAATTAAGTAACATAACAGACGGAAGAAATATTGTGGTTATGTGTGGCGTCACTGTCTTTAGTCATGTAGACACTTAGGGCCTTTTTAATAAACACGGATTAAAGTTCCACCCGGATTAATAGGAATAACTAAAAGTTTTCAAAGGTGGTAATTTTCATAGATACCTAAACATGGAATAACTTTAGTCGTGTTTATTAATAAGGGGGTTATAGAATACGATTAAGCTTATCTAGATCGAATTATACTGTCTTATAAAAATATAAACCATTCTTCACTATATGAACAACATCCAAAGAACTAATCAGCGACAACTCATTAGCATCTATTAAAATATTGTACATAAATAATGTTATTATGACTTTAATTGGTACCAAAGAAATAAATAATATTGCACTTATGCCTGCAATGCCCAAAACGGTGTTTTAAAAAATGATTATTGCACTTTGTTGTTTATTATGATTCTGCAAAAATTAGGAGAAAAAAAATGATACACTAAGAATTTCTGAAAGTTATTATGTTAGCCAGGGTATTATTTAATGAATTGAACAGAACGATGTTTGGAATACCCGTACAAGCAATCGGGCACTTAAAATTAAGGAGTAGCTTCTTTGCAGGAGGGAAAATAAGAAGTGAAAGTGCCTATTACAATAATAATTATTATGTAGGAAGACTTTTTTCGTTTGACTAAACAGTAAAGCTCTTTTACGCACGAATCCTTTTCAAATGCACCTTTTCCTATAATAAAATAAATAATAAACGCGATACTTAAAGTCAATTCGACCTTTACATTTTATTTAAAGTAAAAAAAAAAACATGGTCGTGATAAGTTATTTCTGGAATAACTTAAACAGTCCAAATGAGCCTTTGCACCTTAACTCATTAATCTCATAAAAATATGGCTAAACGACTTGCAACAGTATTGAAATTGATCTATAAATAAGATAATATAGGAAACAAGTAACACTGCTGCGTTTAACCTAATTTTCTTGCAAAACACCAAATGAAAGAATGACGACATAACATGTAATGATATAAAATGGAACGTGGAATGTCTTAAATGTAGTGATATTGTTCATGATGGGAATAAATTCTAGACTGGCGAAAATGGATCAAAAAATTCCCGAAAAGTGTATAGACAAGTGACTTTTTCATAGAGTATACCATAAATAATATTGTTTTCTAGCGTTAAAAGGAAACTTTTAATAAAGTGAAAGTAAGTAAGTAGACAATGATATTGACTAAAAAACTTTATGCTTTGTTACAAAGACCCTAAAATACCCATGAAAAACCATTGACTATAAGCTTTCCCAGAATAAAACATAAACGAGCTTAAATAATAATGCACAATAACAAAAATACTTTTTTACATCACATTCGTTAAACTGCATCATACTATAGTCTGTTTTTTAATCTCGTAGACTAAATTGACACTTGCAAAATGTCAAACTTACAAATAATGTTGCTAGCTTTTTTGTACAGTGTTGTACTTACGATACCGGTTTGTTGAATCGTAACTTTTTATCTTTAATAGACGAATTTAATATTCATTCAAAGTTTTATATTTACAATTCACGTACGTACACACGGCTGCACGAGGTGCTACAAACTGCTAGAGATATCTGACCACGCAAAGCCATGCGTAATCATCAAGAATAAGCCAATTATTTCAGGATGAGTTACTTGATTTTATTAACGCTAAGTTTCGGTCGTGCCACATCACTTACACAATGACAGTTTAGTCTACGAGATTAAAAAACAGACTACAGCAGTTACAAAAACGCTGAGCTGTCAATCAAATAATTGATAATAATTAAAATAATAAATCTGTAAAAACCTTTCACGGTTTCCTTTAAGAAGATACGATAACCGGAGTCTTGGATGGTACGCAATAAAGCATGTACTTACAATATCATGAAAAATAAACTCCTTGACTTTAAAGTTGCGTAGGTGGGAACCGTCGTTGGGGTTTACTGCGACGCTGCGCAAGAGTTGATTGTGACACAGGACCCAACACTTGCGGTGTCAGCGGCGAAGCGGTCATTGCCTACAAACAAACATGAAGGGTACAATAAGTACATCGGTCTCTTCACTGAGGCTACTGTGTACCTGTTGAAAAATATATATTATTAGCGACCCGCCCCGGCTTCGCACGAAATAACAGTATTTGCCCACTATGTAATGTATGTTACATGAAACTTCCTCTATAATTACTATTTCTGTTAAGAAAACCGCATAAAATTGGTTGCGTAGTTTAGCATACAAAGGGACATAAGGATATAGGGACAGAAAAAGCGACTTTGTTTTTACCCGACTGCCAAAGAAGGAGGGTAATGTTTTTCGAGTGTATGTAAGTATGTATGTATGTATGTATGTATGTATGTCTGTTCCTTTGTGACCTCCTGTAGCCTAAACGGCTTGATGGATTTTGATGTATGAGGTATCGTTAGATTTGTCTTGATTACGGGAGTGTCATAGGATACATTTTATCCTAAAAGTCTCACGGGATATTTTTTCTAAATTTCCCTTTAAAAAAATATGTATGCGGTATCATTAGATTCATTTCAATCACGGGAGTAATTAATATAGGATACGTTTTTTCTCAAAATTCCCACGGGAACATGTTAATTCTGCGTCAACGCAAAGCAACTCATGCGTTAGCAAGCAAAAAGCGATTCTTTTGGCGATACAATCACGTCGTCTTGATCAAATGCATGAACGTCGTCTTGATCGTCTTGAACGTCGCATTGGCGGTAAATTTATGTTGCGGAGTAACATCACTCGTAATCTAAAGCCAAATGTCGTCGAAATAATTTAAAATGGTACTTACATATACATAGTCTTCTACATCTACAACATTTTCGTTAAATAAAAACAGCTAAAAAGTTATAAATAAAAGAATTATTATTAAAAAAACAAAATACCCGACTGCACACTAAAAAAAGAGTAAAACAAGCCCCACAATAATATTGATCAATACAACTTTACTGAATATAATTTATAAATATTGATGGAAAGCATCGCAGGCGGGGACCACCTTGACCGCCACCAACGAAAATTCTGCTAAATGGTGCACAACCGAAATGACTATAAATAAGCCTCTGTTGGTCCCCGCCTGCGATGCTTTCCATCAATATTTATAAATTATATTCAGTAAAGTTGTATTGATCAATATTATTGTGGGGCTTGTTTTACTCTTTTTTTAGTGTGCAGTCGGGTATTTTGTTTTTTTAATAATAATTCTTTTTATACTATGTAGTGATGATAATCCTCCTTCTCCATGTGAGAGGAAGCCTGTGCCCAGCAGTGGGACAATGAAAAAAGGCTGTAACATATAGTGATGATAATTGAGTTCTATTGGGAAAGGCTCGGAAGATTATGATGCGTTCTATTGTTAAAATTAAAGTTATGAAAAGTGCAAATAAATTATATATATTGGCCTCTTTTTATGCGCGGAAAGAGTGGGAGTTTATGTCTATTTAGGCAGTGTGTACCTGGAAGGTGAGGTCGACGGCGCGGCGCAGGTCGGGCGCGGGCGGGTCTGGGGGCGCGGGCGCGGGGTGCGCGGGCGGCGGCGGCGGCGCGCACAGCCAGGGCTCGCGCAGCAGGTCGGCGGCGCGCGGCCGCGCGGCCGGCTCCAGCTGCAGCAGGCGCCGCACCAGCGCGCGCGCGTCGCCCGACACGCTGCCCCACACGCCCGATGATAGCTCCACCTTATATGACATACATTTCATGGATAAATAGATACCGCCTCGTTGGTCTAGATGTCGCAAGTGCGGCTGCTGAGCACAAGGTCTCGGGTTCGATTCCCGAGTCGGGTTTTAGAAGACACAAAACAGCCCGGAATCTGGAAGTTGGTGATTGATACACCTGTGCATCGGAGAGCATGTATCGGATTGCCGACCCATCGGGCTATGAGAGTGAGTGCACCTGTGTCTGGGCAAATGCTCGTTCACTATTATATGTCCTGCGCAGTTGGCAGATTTCCTTAAATGAAAACAGCCGCCGTGGCCGAAATCGGCCGTGGACGCCATTATAATACTGGTTAGTAACTGTCGCACAAAAAAAAAATGAAATACGTAAAAATAATAAAAACAATTTTTTCAAACAAAGTAAATAAATAATAAAAAACTGCAAGAATTAGAACACCATTATAAGAGTTAATAATTAAAACTCACCTTTCCAGACTCAATCCTCGCTAAAATTGCTTCAGGAGTATCATCTCCAGTTGAAGCGAATGGAGTTCTACCAGACAGCATAATATAAGCTAGCACACCTGAAATTTCACAAAAATAGATATGTAGTACTTATGTATGTATGGAAGTATGTGCAAGTCATGTACAATTCTAATTATTGTTTGAATGATAACCTTAGATAACTAACGGCTAAAGTTTAAACTAATTAGTGATCGATAAATGTTTCCTGAACTGTTTTTTTATCTCTATTTTTAGGGTTCCGTAGCCAAAATGGCAAAAACGGAACCCTTATAGTTTCGTCATGTCCGTCTGTCCGTCTGTCCGTCTGTCCGTCTGTCACAGCCGATTTACTCGGAAACTATAAGTACTACAGTGATGAAATTTGATGGGAATATGTGTTGTATGAACCGCTACAAAAATATGACACTAAATAGTAAAAAAAAGAATTGGGGGTGGGGCCCCCCATACATGTAACTGAGGGATGAAATTTTTTTTTTCGATGTACATACCCGTGTGGGGTATCAATGGAAAGGTCTTTTAAAATGATATAAAGTTTTCTAAAAAACATTTTTCTTAAAGTGAACGGTTTTTGAGATATCAGCTCTCAAAGTCGTAAAAAGTATGTCCCCCCCCCCTCTATTTTTATAACTACGGGGTATAAAATTCTAAAAAAAATAGAGGTGATGCATGCTAATTAACTCTTTCAACGATTTTTGGTTTGATCAAAGTATCTCTTATAGTTTTTGAGATAGGTTGATTTAACTGTAATTTACGGAACCCTTCGTGCACGAGTCCGACTCGCACTTGTAATTGATTACTCATCGATCGAAATCCGAATCGAGTAGGCAATTTTTTTGCGAACTAAAGTTACATTTGCGAGAATTTCATTGCAAGATTCAATAACATCTTTTGAAAGTTTTTCATCTTTAAATATTGTGCGGTTTCGTAGGGAAGTGGTACCTACAGCCATAAGGAACTATAGTCTTAACCAACAAAAGATAGTAAAAAATGTTACCTAAGCTCCATATATCACAAGCGGCATCATATCCAGCCCGCTTTAGCACCTCAGGAGCGACGAAGTTAGCAGTATAGCACGGCGTCATCAGTAGGCCGTTTTCAGCGCGCAACTGTTTCGCCAAACCAAAGTCCACTAGACGAATGTCCTCAGGCCTCTTCTCGGACGTAGCGAACAATATGTTCGAAGGTTTTATATCTCTGTAAAATAAAGTGTCGCTGCATTAATTGATACCTACAACTACAGGTCTAAAATGCGACAACACTGTGCTTAGATATACTTAAAGTAATTATAAGGTTGTAGAAAGACAAACTTCTGATTTGTTCTACACATGCCTTTAATGCATGTGCTACAGCTAAAGCCCTAAGTACGGGTTCTCCTACGTTTGACCGGTTATAACTAGTTGTAACTGGCCATTTGCGGCTAAACTTAGTTGTATCCTTATACTTTCGATTAGAACTAGGTGTATCCTTCATCATAGCGGCTGCACCTAGACGCACACCTGTGGCTATTAGGTGTAACCTTATTAGTCATAGGTTAAATCTACCACTCGCACTTCAGACTTTAACGAGCACACGTCATAACTAAGTTATTGCGATGTCTATCGCATTTTATGGCATACTTTACGTTTCAAATACAAACCAAGATAATGTACACTAATGTGAAGTACTTATGTAGTTAGAAAATGTCAGCATTTAAAGATATGAAAATATGACTCATGTGTCATTAAGCATACATTTTATTGGTTAGCTTTAAACAAAGTATTAATCATTTGCATAGCCTTTTCCCAACTATATTAGAGCTTCGGGACTTTTGGAAAGAGTTACCGCGGCCCCTTTTGGAAAGAGTTACATAAAGGCCTTTTTTATGGGAATCCATCAAATGACTACTCCTCCCCTGTACATAGGTTAGCAGCGTAAGGGCGTGTCAGACTCTTACTGATTAAAACCTATCATGTTCCTTCGAATGCCTTTTATGTAACAGGGTTGCGGTAACTCTTTCGAACAAATGGCTTAAGAAGGAACATGGTGGGTTTTAGTCAGTAAGAGTCTGACACTCCCTCACGCTGCACCCATAGCGGGAGGGGTGATATGATGACCATTGAGTTTCTTGCCCATTCTTCTCCATAGGAAACTACTCTTGGAATAGGTAACTAGAATCAAACCTATTTATAATTTTTGCTTGTAAAGGACACCAATGACTGTGTTTCGGATGGCACGTTAAACTGTAGGTGTCATTGAATATCCTTGACAGTCGTTACGGGTAGTCAGAAGCCAGTAAGTCTGATACCAGTCTAACCAAGGGGTATTGGGTTGCCCGGGGAATTGGGTTGTGTAGGTCAGATAGGCAGTCGCTCCTTGTAAAACACTGGTACTCAGCTAAATCCAGTTAGACTGGAAGCCGACCTCAACATAGTTGGGAAAAGGCGAGGATGATGACTCCCTCACGCTGCACCCACAGCGATAGGGGTCATTTGATAATTTCCCACGAAAAAAATAGATAAAGCAGGTCGTTACCTATGCACAACAGTATGGCGATGCAGATAATGTATGGCGTGAAGGACATTCCTCAGTATGGGCGCGGCCTCGTGCTCGGGCAGATAGCGGCGCTGCGTGATGTGCTCAAGCAGCTCACCGCCGCGACACAGCTCTGTTACTGCGAGGATGCGACCGCCTTCCTCGTATACTCCCCGCAGGGTTATAATGTGCGGGTGTTGGCTGTATCTGTTACGGAAAACTTACATGTGTAGTAAAGTAACAAACATGTTTTAAAAATGTCTTGAAAGTTCTTAGGTGTGAATAAAGAATTTAAAAATCCATCCACCCCTCCATCAAATATCGAATACCAGCAGTTTCCTGAATCCCGGGATATTACCCACCTATTAGGCTATATTTTATCCGATTACGGGCAATAGTTCCCACAGGACGCGAGTGAAACCGTGGGAAAACAGCTATTTTCTATCCGCTGAAATATTGCTTTCAACTCGGACTAGTTTGTTCTGAGATCAGCGTGTACCTAACAATGTGTTTAACCATTACCTACATGCAAAGCTTAAATACGATTATAGTACCTACAGAAGATTATTTCAATGTTACGGAAACGCTAATAATTAGACACAAACATTTTATGGATGCCATTTCATATGATGTTCATATCCAGTCGGTCTAAGAGAATCTTAGTCTAACCCATTTAGTTGTCTAAGGAGGAAGTTATGCAAAGTAGGTAGTTTAAAGCAACGAAAACAAAGTAGGTACCAAAGCCATGTGAATGATTAATGTAAGCCATATGAGTTGTCGCCTATTATTCGTCTAGGGAACTAAATGTTATTATGAAAACAACTGCCAATTATATTCACAAAGTCTAATCGAGAACAAAGTTTGCACATTGACCCGATATGAATAATCTATGGCTTCGGACTTCTAATGTTTCTTAGTTCTAAGATGTAGGTCATTGGGCCATATCAAATGTTATCGCAAACACTAAGTTTTGTTCTAATTCACACGTTTTGAAGTCTTGATTCACTGTTTATTTGTTGGTGTATACTTTATGCTTACTAATATATAAACAGGAGAGATTTGATTATTTGTTTGAATCGAATATGCCGCGGAACTACTGAATCGATTTTAATAATTCTTTCACTGTTAGTGAGCTACACTATCTACGCTGAACATATATTTTATCCGGGTACCTACGGGAAGAAGTTTCCCCGGGACACAGGTGAAACCGCGAGGAACTGCTAGAATCCTATATTTCCCGTATACAATATTCCATTGAAGACTTCTGTTGCATGAAAGTTAGTGTATAATAAAACACATTTTATTCCTTCTTCAATAAAAAACACGTACCTCAATAATATTTCGATTTCTTCACGAGGATCATATTGCATTTTATCCATGATCTTAACTGCATACTGGACTCTCGAGGTTTTGTGTTCACAGAGGCGGACAACTGAAAACGATCCGGTGCCTAGTTCTCCCATCAATCTGTAATTTTTACATTTCTATGACATTAAGTTTGGCTCAATAGTATGGATAATATAACCTAACGCAAACTTTGTATGGTATTTTTTTATATATTTGAGTAGTTCACGGAAAGTAGAATTTCTAGATTCATGTGCTAATTGCAAAATTCTGTTTGCCAATGTTAAAATAAGATGTACATTACATTCTACTCCCGTCTTGAATCTAGCCTTAATTTCATGTTTCTTGACCTAAATTATTCACTAGAAGTTTTCATCAACTGCTGAATGCCTGCCTACCTGTATTCATCAAAGAAATTATTCCTATTGACAAATCCTGCCCAAAAATCTTCAGTGGACGTCTTATTATTTGTAGCAGCATGATTCTGATTTTGATTTGTAACCGTTTTGTTACTATCATCGTTGAGTAAACAGGGCGCCACAAAACTGAAACCGCTGAAAACATACACATAATAAAGGATTTATTTACTGTGTGCAAGGTTAAATGAGTGACAAAGTGAATTTATCTTATCATCAAACAGTCAAATGATAATATGATAATACACCGCTGCGTATTATGCAATAAGCTGTCTTAAATATGACTAATGGGGAAATTAAATAAGACGCGAAAATTATTATACTTCCTGTGGAATGTGCAATGTCATTAACAGTCGTAATATATACTCATAAAATAAGTATTTTCAAGCAAAATTGATAGCTCAAAACAAAACGTATTCCATTTTAATGGAGAAACGCTTTAGATTTTCCAGATGCAACATGAATTCATGCTATTCATAGACGATTATATGTTACCGGAATAGTTCATGTGCATTCGCCGAAGCGGGGACACCGGGCGAATCTCGAGGCGTGCGACACGTAAACTCCGAATCAAAGTAGAACGCATCGTCGGCGCGAGAGACTGCCGGCCGGAATGGAGGCACCACCTGACGACAATTGCTTATTATGAAATACCCCATACCACACTTAAAATAATATGATATTTTGCCGAAAAAAATTAAAATAAGTTTATTTTTTAGGGTTCCATAGGTAGGTATCCAAAGGGTAAAAAAAAGGGTAGGGTCCCGCCTACTACTAAGACCTTGCTGTTCGTCTGTCTGTCATCAGGCCAGGCTCTATATCATGAACCATGATGGCAAGGCAGTTGAATATCTCACATAAAATATGATGTATTTTCGTTGCCGCTATAACAACAAATACTGAAAACTAGGATAAGTATTTTAGTTAGGGGGCTCCGATATAAAAAACCTAATTTGTTTTCTCTTTTTGTAGACAATAAATGGGTCATACTTCCTCTTATTGAGTGAGCTGCAGGTTTAATCACCTAATAAACCCTAGTGACAAAGTTTCTCAAATAAGCCATACGGCCCCTGACGTGAGTTATAACAACGACTGCTATAGAGTAGCATGGAGGCCGGCTTTACGTGCCCTCAAAGATACGGGGTAATGGTACGAAACCCTTCAAGCGCAAGACCGATTCGCACATGGCCCGTTTAATAAAAACAGTTTACAGACACGGATTATCCAGACAAAGCTAACCACAATACCATCAGTTCATCGTTTGCAAATATAATATATGTCTATGCATATATACAAACAAGATACCCGCAAAAACATAACTCATCTTGGCGACTGCTTAGATAGACTGGCTAAAAAGAGGGCAATTAGGTAAATAGCATTGACTGATATGGGACCAGTTTTTTCAAGTCCTAGTTGTAAATAGGACAATAACGTTACACAGCATAATAAGCAACCAATATTCATTAATTAGTTCTTGTTCAGTTCCTCCTGTTACTGTTAGGTGGATAAAACATATAACAGGAAAATAATTTTTGTTGTTTGCTGAAAGACATATCAATTCTGAGATAATAATTTTAACTTATTTGCCTTAAAATTGACATTAAAATATACATGTATTTACGCCTCAAATTATCTCTACACCTATTTTTCATTACTTATATTAATTAAAATAAATATAAAAATCATACCTCTTTCCTATAAAGCGCATCCCATTCTATGTTTGCGAAAAACTCATGATTCTTAATGTCTTCAATGCCATTAGGTCCAGCTCCCAATCTAAAAAAAAATATGCATGTTTTAAAGTCAGACTTAAATACAGCTGATATATTAAAAGGTTTTTATCCATTATATTCTACCTGTTTTGTGGATTTCTTTTGAATAATGCTCTCAATAGAGACTGCGCCTCTTCACTAAGATTTGATGGCATGCCAAGTTTTGCTTTTAATATTTGTGTCATAGTTTCATGTCGTGTTGAGCCATGGAAAGGTAAATTTCCTGTCAGCATTTCAAACTGAAAATAATTTTGTTCATAATAATGTTAAATTGATGATCAAATGTTAATTATCTGCATAATAAATAATATAGCATTATTAGTAACATACCATAAGTACACCAAAAGACCACCAGTCTGCTGCAAATGTATGTCCTCTCCTGTTGACTACCTCTGGTGCCATATATTCCACAGTGCCACAAAAACTATAGGCTTTATCACTAGTTGGAGGGAGTTTAGACAAGCCAAAGTCAGTTAGTGCTATATGGCCATCAGCATCTAATAAAATGTTTTCTGGTTTGAGATCCCTGTATATTATTCCCAACTTGTGTACATGTTCTAATGCTAAAGCTAGTTCAGCTAGGTAAAACTTTACATCCTCCTCAGTAAACATTACCTAAAATTAAATAAATGTGTAGTGAACTAAAATTTATGCCAGCATGCGTACTAATGTTGACTTGAGTACAATACAATGTGCTTTATCATTGTTTATTTATTGCATACACATTTAAAAACAAAAACAATAGGTAGTTAGACTTACCTCTTTACTGAGTCGAGAAAATAAATCACCACCACGGAGGAAGTCTAGAATTAAGTATAGTTTACCAGCAGTTTGAAATGCATAATGTAATTTAACTATAAATGGATGGCCCATTTCAACTAGAATATTTCTCTCCATTTTTGTACGTTCTCTATCTCTTACTTTTAATGTAGCTTTTTTAAGTACCTTAAATTTAAACAAATGATGAATTAAAATTTACAGTCACTGCTTATGTGTACCAAAAAACGAATAGTATATATAAACTTCACCTTCATGGCATAGAGTGTGCCAGCATCAGCACCAGTAACTTTTCGTACTAAAAATACTTTTCCAAAGGAACCTTCACCGAGAACTTTGAGCAATTCAAATTGTGATGGGTCTGCCTTATCATGTCCTTCTTTAACGACATCTTGTATTTCCACTTCTCTTTCTTCGCTTATGTCACCAGATGTGTCCAGACTCTCAGTTGTCGATGCTTGTCGAGACTCAGCCGAGTTCTCCACTACTATTGGAAGACTATTTGCTGGCTGTGCAGATGTTCCAAGCTAGAAGTACAGTTTCACTTAAAATTGCTTTAATTAATTCATAGTTCACGCATTGGAAGACATGTTATTCAGTTAATCAAACTTAAGGCTTGCACATTTAAGTTTACATCAAAATATCAATAATATGAAATCACCCAATTTATCTGGAATATATTTGACTTCTAGCCTTATATTTAATGAACCTAATATAATGATACAGAATTTTGTAGAATTAAAATGCAATACTGCTCACTCACAATCCTGACATAACAAGAAATATGTAAACATAAAATTGAACCAGAAGAGGAATAATTATGTATGTACCTGTTGCATTTTTGATATCAACATCATAATGAATGACACAAAATATATTCTTTGTTATTGTTTTGTTACTAGAGACACAAAACACTAAAATATCACACTACACATTTATCTGTGAGACTGATGGATGAAGTTAGTAGTAATGTCTGCATTCTTTGAATATTTAATTATTATTCTATAAAAGTATATGAATCATGAAGTAGCAGCAGTTTACATAGTATCATATCACTTTTCCTTGTAAGTTTGCACTGACATGGTATGGTAATTTTCCTGGATTCAACGTTATAATAAGAAATATCGAACTATGTAGTTCTATGGTCAGTGAACAGGACGATGGGTGAACAATTAAAATGAATCTAGTGCAATTAACTCTAAGTAATAACCAAGTGGGCGTAAAAGCCAGCTAGTGTACATAAAATCGTAAGTTTGTATTCCAACCATTTATACTAGCAACTACAAATAAGGCTTTAATAAAAATACTTTTATAGGTATTATTATGGATCAGACTACTCCTAAGTTACCAAAATATCTACGCAAACATACCGTGTTATCTCCAACATTCTGCATTCGCCAAGGATCGGAGGTGTTGGCCAAAGGCATCGTTTACCACTTTTGCACTTAAACATTCACTGTAGAATACTTAACAATTAATAAAACCAATCAAAACGAAATCACTTTAAATTCCATTTCTCATTCATGAAACACGACTATCGTGAATTCGTACATCCATTGACAGCAGCAGACATGTTATGAAAATTAAGTTAGGCTGGATTGTGGTAACACTAATTGGGTTCCGTAGTATTCATGTGCACACTATTATTTGGTTCATGAAAATAATATGAAGGAAAATATTTATTTGAGTTTAGGCTACGTAAGTTATTACTAAAACGAATCATTCATTCAATTAAATTGCAATAGTATACAAAGGCTTGTAACTGTATTTTTCATAAATATGAATGTGTTACATAGTGCTACAGGATTTAATTGAGTACCGATTTTTCATTAGCTACATCGAGGAAGAACGAACGTGAAGAAAATTTATCCTACTACCCTGTGGGTATATATTGTAAGAAAAGAAAATAATTTAACATATATATTATTGTATGTACAACCTCTTTGGTTAGGTATGTACATAGCCGAAAAATTGATAGAAGTGTGTTAAAAAAAAAGACAATAAGGTGTAATGACAGTTGTTGTTGTAAAAAGCTTGTTATGTGTGAATTTATAAAATTAAATATATAATTGGACTCTCTTGAAGACTTTAAGACTTTTAGTATCCATTTGACGGCGGAGGGATTTTTATTCCACAAATTACGCATCTGCATTAGGTTACGGGCCAGCGGAAAATCTTTCCCGTCAATATGGAAAATTTTACTACTAAAATTCAAATTGGTCAGCTCAAAGGCAGTGAAAATTGGGCTACATGGAAGTATAAAGTTTCCGTCATGTTGCGTGGCACAGAAGGCGCCATGGAGGCAGCAGAAGGAAAGCTTCGGAAGCCGATTTTAGGAACAGGCGATGGTGCAGTGATGGCCTATAACTCAGAGTTATTGAAGTATAGGAAGGCAGACAGCAACGCCCTGCTCATAATGACGAGTAACATGACCGAAGAGACGCTGATGAAAGTCATGAGGTTCGAGACAGCACGTGAAGTCTGGGAGGAACTTCATAGATTATTTGATGGACAGTCCGAAGATCGAGCATACACGTTATGCATGCAGTTTTTTAGCTACAAAAATAGTTCAGAGGATGTGTCGACAATGATGTCTAAACTGAAAAACATCTGGAACAATTTGAATGCCGAAATTTTGAAGACTGATCCGAATATGAAGTTACCAGATATGTTTTTGATTTGTAAAATTTTGGATTCCCTCGATGAAAAATTTTTCAACTTCAAATCCAGCTGGATGCTGTTGAACAAACAGGAGAGGACCATAGACACACTAACAGCACAACTCTGTGGGTACGAGAGGGCACTAGGTGGTCACAAAGAAGAGACTGAAGAAGTGCTCGCCTCTACCTCTAAGCCGCAGCTAAAAGTAAAATCCAGAGACGAGAATTTGAGGTGTAGGTACTGTTCACAAAAGGGACACCGCATCAAGAACTGCAAGGAGTGGATCCAAGATGGCAGACCGAAGAAACCACCTTCACAGTCTACGTCGACGAAGCAGCAAGTGCAGAATATTACGCTAATGATATATACTTGCTCAGAGGATAAAGATGCAGAACATTGGTATGTGGACAATGGTGCCACAACTCACGTAACCAATAGGGAAGATATATTCATCAATTATGAGGACTTTGGGTCGAACCACACCGTGACGACGGCAGACGGCACCGTAGTTCCTGCAAAAGGGAAGGGGTCTGTGGTGGTTGAAACAAATGTTAACGGCAAAATTATGAAGCTTACCCTAAGTGATGTCTGGTACGTGCCAAAACTTACGAAAAATCTGCTATCTATGCTAGCTGCACAGGACAAACTGCGAAACAGTACATTTATTTCCACAACTAAAGAGTGCAGATTGGAACTAAATGGTCAGGTTATTGCAGTAGGTAACAGGGAACATAATGGTGGACTGTATAAGTTACAGATGAAGACAGTTCTACCGAGTAAACCTGTACAAATTAATGCTGTTGATCCATCATGCTTACTCCAGCTATATCATGAGAGGTTTGGTCACCAGAACAAGAAGTACATTAAAGATCTTGTTAAGAGGGAACTGGGGATTAATCTAAATCTAGAGAGTGATATACAGTGCGAAGGATGCATCTATGGTAAAGCACAGCGACTGAAGTTTGGCAAGAGAGAAAGAGCTAATATGCCTGGAGAGCTGGTACACGCTGATGTATGCGGACCATTCCCGGAGAGCTATGGCAAACATCTCTATTTTGTTCTTTTTAAAGATGATTACTCCGCGTTTCGTCACGTTTTCTTTATTCGCAACAAAAGTGAAGTAAAGGACAAGCTTAGTCAATTCTTAAAAGAAGCTAAAAACGCTGGACATACAGTTAGAACATTATTGAGCGATAATGGTGGCGAGTTCGACAATAAAGCTGTTCGAGATATTCTTCACAAGCAGGGAATAATCCAGCGACTCACGATGCCATACACCCCTGAGCAAAATGGGTGCGCAGAACGAGAAAACAGGACTTTAGTAGAAACCGCTCGATCATACATGCACTCGGGACAGGAGTTTCCACAAGCCTTGTGGGCAGAGCTTATAAATACAGCTGCTTACGTTCTCAATCGCACTGGACCCACTAGGGAAGCAGGGAAAGTACCGTACGAGCTTTGGTATAAGAAGAAGCCTAAGATCTCTCACTTGCGTGTAATTGGTAGTGAATGTTACTTCCACATTCCTAAGCAGAAAAGGAAGAAGCTACAGAAGAAAGCTATTAAGGGCAGACTTATCGGATACGATAACGACGATGGGTATCGCATCTGGAATGGAAAAAAGACCGAAAGATCTAGAGATGTCATATTTAGTCCAAGTATCGAATTGAGAATCCCAACTGCATTGCCAAGTCTTCAAGAAGAAATGGATTTACCACCAATTAATGAACCAAGTAGCAGTGAGACAGAGGGAGTGATCTTATCGGAAGATGTTCCAACGCAGATAAGTTCACCAATAAGAGAGCCAGAAACTCGTGATAATGAGACTAATGAACATGCTCTAGAGGGAGAGTATGATACAGCTACCAATGACGAGGCTGTATCAGGAGATCACGTTCATGATGCTTCAGAAGCAGATCAAGCAGATGAGTTCATTGACGCTCAAGAGGAGATAAGGGAACCTGAAGTTCACAGGTATAATTTGAGAGACAGATCAACCCTGAGACCTCCACAGCGGATGAACGATTATATCGGCCTGATTGAATCTGATTACTTTGGGAAGGACGCCTTGGGAAGAGAAGACAGAGATGAGTGGCTGAAAGGCAGTTTCCAGACCTCGGCTCGTGGATTTTCAAGAAAAGATTGGGATGCGTTAGGCATCTGAATACTTCTCATCAATTAGGGAAAGTATTATTGTATGTACAACCTCTTTGGTTAGGTATGTACATAGCCGAAAAATTGATAGAAGTGTGTTAAAAAAAAAGACAATAAGGTGTAATGACAGTTGTTGTTGTAAAAAGCTTGTTATGTGTGAATTTATAAAATTAAATATATAATTGGACTCTCTTGAAGACTTTAAGACTTTTAGTATCCATTTGACGGCGGAGGGATTTTTATTCCACAAATTACGCATCTGCATTAATATATAGTAAGAAAAGAAAATAATTTTTACAGAAAAATAAACAAAATAAAATGGACAAGTTTTGATATTTTGTAAATGTATAGGGAACTCTAAAAAGTGAATCTGACAGCGTTCCAGGTAACGCAACATACTAGATTCAATACTTCTTGAGATGGTATTCTCGATAATTCAACAGACTTTGAAACTGTCCTACTATTTTTTAGATCTCAACTTTCTGAAACTATTTCACAAAACTGAATCATTTTAGGACGTCTATATACAATACTTACTCGAACGAAAAGATAAACATAATATCCTTAAGGTCTTTTTTGAAAACGACTTATTAGATTCACTAGGTAAATAGAAGTAAAAGTACTAGTTGTTAACCGACCCCTTAGCCGCAAGAACCTTAATGAACAGTCACATGGAAATGCATTAGGTTTACTTATTTCAGCGCATTTTTCACGCGAGGGTTCTTGGTTTATTGCTATTTCACCTGGGGCCCGATTCTCTTAAGTTAATAATGTCAAAATTGCAGTTTTAACCATCATGACTTCATCCGGCGTCCGGACAGTATGAAGTCGCTATGCTTAGTTATAATTGTGTCCAGAGTCCACATATACCGTGCATATATGTAATAATATACTTATGGCAGTCCACCATTGACCTAAGTATGTAGGTGTAAGATTATACCCAAACTGCCCAAACCATGATTATCACGTAGCTTAAAGGTAGGTATGTATGTAAATCTCGTTCGTTTCTCGTGCTTAAAAATAATTATTGACATCTACCTACATCTATGGTTGACACAAAGTTGGCACAGCAGAGAGGAGTCTCCTCATCGCTTCGCCTCCTCGATTCTCGAGGGGTCGAAATCCACCAAAGTGTACAAAAGATTACCTACTTTATTCAGATTTTGACTGATTTGGGAACTAATTTCATTTAAGTATGTGCCCTCTGTAAGGGCGTGCAGAGAACGGAAAACAAGAGGCACAAGCACTTACCGAGATGGTTACTTCATACGGCAGTGATAAATGTATGCAAATAGGTACTACTTGGAAGGGAATAAATCGTCGTAAGTATATAAAAGTATAATCAGTGGTGGATTCTGTATGTTCGGTATTGGCAAATAATTTAATTTAGGACCTATCAATGTAAAATTCCTCCTCCTATAATGTAACTCGTCATGACATAGGTAGGTACACGGACCGACACGACCGTTCCCAGCGTTGCTTAACCTTACGATCAATCCGTGCGCCTAACTGATAAATAGATATAGATAGGTACCTACATAATGTACCTACATATCATCAAACTTTTGCAGGACATGTGGTTATGGTAACTGATTCGCCGCCCAAAGCAGAGGATATAACCACAAAAGTAATTGGAGATTTTGGAAAGTGGCAACTAAAAATCAGTATATTGATGGCAGTCTTGAAACTGCCTATTGCTTGGTATCAGTTGAATATAATCTTTATGGCTCCTCCACAAGATTTTTGGTGTGCTAAACCTGCCCCTTTTTCAAGATATTCTGATGAAGAATGGAGAAAAATTTGCATGCCCGTAACCTTCCTGGTTTATTTTATTAGAACTATAACCAGTAACTATTATAGTAATCTGTGCTATAACTAATTTTAATAGTTTTCGTAGACAAGTCAAGGTAACACAAATTTTTGATACACGGCGATATTATTTTGATATCTACCAATGACTACCCGAGGACTTGGAAGTAGTTAAGTAGGTACTTAAATAAACAATATTATTATAGCTGTATCTTAACTATGTTTCAGCATGTAGAGCCATACCCTTGCTTGATCTTTGATCCAGATTTGCTATCAATTGATACGAGCATGGACAAGACTTTGATTCCTCTCGTACCATGTAAAGAATTTGTGTACGACAAAAGCGTATTTACTCGTACAATCACATCAGATTGGGATTTGGTATGCTCCAGACACTGGCTAACTCATGTAAGATTTTTTGTTTACTATAAAGTGACTTTTCCGCAATTTCACTCGCAACCTGTGTAAACGACCGTTGTAAGATCCAACGCTCACGCGTAGGTAGGTAACCTAATCAGAATAAAGATCAGTGTAAGTTCGTCTGCATTCGCCTATGTACTTGCGTCTATTATGTACATCGAAATCGGTTGACCCTTTTCTAACTTTTGCACTTCGAAATACCTATTTAGATTTAATTAATTGATAGTGATTTTTTTTTTTTGCCTGAAAACCTTTTTAGTCACACAATAGCGTTAAAATTATATTAAGTGGATTTAAATGTTAGGTAGGTACTTATGTGCCTAATTGTGTAAAGTGTTATATAAATTTGTTTCAGCTGTGCCAGTGCGTTATGATGTGGGGCATAGTAATAGGAGGGATAATTTTTGGAGTATGGGCGGATAAATATGGACGGCAACCTCCTCTTATGATAGCAATTATTCTTCAGGGAACCACCAGTTTTATTGCCAGTGTACTGCCGTGGTACCCAGTATTCCTAGTTAATTGGTTTATCCTAGCATTAGCATCTGGTGGCATAGGAATCATATCATTTGTTATAAGTATGGAGGTAAATTTTACAGTTTAATTTAAATTTACTAAAGCCTGGCCAGCTCGTTAGTGTCATCCCCATGGTCCAAGTGGAGAGAGTGACATAGGCAGCGAGAGTGATTACAGGTGCGGGTGGGACAGTCATGTCAGCATCAATCAACGTCGCACGGGTGCATGGACCATGGAAGTGTCACTAACAAGCTGGCCAGGTTGTAAGTCGGTACTTATCTTCTTTCGCACGAGGTTGTAAGATGAATTGAAGATTTTTTTATTTCTCATTGATTTCATATCAGGTGGTGAGTGGAAAGTGGCGTACTTTAATCCCAGTTATTTATCAATTGCCCTTTGGTTTTGGTAATGCAGTAATGGCAGGCCTGGCGTATTGGCTACGAGATTGGAGAAAGCTAGAATTTGCTTTAGCGACTCTTTCTTCATTATACATATTATATTGGTTTTGGGTACCAGAATCGCCAAGATGGCTGTTGGCAACGGGACGAACTGAAGAAGCCATTGGTAAATTCTTTAAGTGATTATTACAGCAAGTAGGCACTTAGGTAATTGCAAACCGAAAAATGTAGATAAGAATTTTGTGTATTTTCCAGCAATTTTGAAGGATGTTACAAGGTACAATGGAAAATATGTCAGTACAAAATATATTAGAAAACTGGTCAATGAGCACCAAGAACAAAAACAACAAGATCCAGGATTCATGTCTTTTTTGAGATCAAAAAATATGAGACAAAAAACGTATTTGCTATCAATGAATTGGTAGGTAGCTCGTGTGCCTAATAGCATAGCGCGGGGTCTTGAATTCGATTCCCGGGTCGGGCCGAAATAGCTTTGTCGTTTTAAAGAAACTTTCACAAAGCAGCCCGAAGCCTGGGAAGTTGTTGATTGATACACTGGAGAGCACGTGAACGTCGGTATTGCGCCTGATCTGTCTTCGGTCGTGTCGGATTACCACCCCATCGGGCTATCAGAGTGATCAGAGACGCCATCTATATTAGGTAGCTCAATTGCCGTCAAGGCCATTAGCAGCAAAAACAAATGAAAAGACCGTTATTTCAAAACTACCCAACCAGTCATAGTAGCCCTACTTACATAATCGACCGGGCGGAATGTCTACTAAACTAACCGATTTTAGTAACAGGGCATTTTATTTTCGGGAACGGGTCTTCACCCATCGGGTATACCTAACTACTTTATACTTAAAACCCATAGGTACATAGTTGACAGCTAGAGACCTTTCCGACACATTTCCTATTTCTCAAACTGCGACTATTAACGTATAGGCCACGTTCGTCTGAAGCTGCAAGGTAAAGATAAAATACTTATCATATTAATATCTCACTCTTACAGGTTCTGCACAGGATTGGCTTTCTATACTTTTTCACAATATTTAGGTTCCCTAGGAGGAAACATTTTTATGGCGGTAGCGACAACTGGGATTATTTCTACATTAGGAGGACTCACATGCATTTTTATAATATCCAAAGTCGGAAGGAAGACAACGGTTGGAATATACCAGTCGGTTACAGCCTCCTGCTTTGTATTGATATTGTTGATACCTAGGGGCTCGTATGTAAATGACTGGCCTCGGCTTTTGTTTGCTGGAATAGGTTTTGCAGGAATGGCGGTAAGTCAGCGAAGTGCAAAATTGAATTGTAGAATCTGTAGATCTGTTTTTGTTTTCCTAACGTACAATTCTAGTTCCTAATGTACATATGTATAGTACTAACGGCCCAGTATGTGCTCTGCGACGTAAACAAATAAACCGTCTGATCTATTTTGTGCAAAGTTCATTCAAAACCATCTACTAAATAGTCCGAACAAAGCCTAAACATTTGATTTCGAGTCAGTTTGTTTCTTGACCACCCAGATTGGACATTGTTTAACCAAGTATCAGAAAGTAGTAAAACAGCGACAAACACTTTGTCGGATACACATTTGTAGGAGAATGTGCTAGAGGAGTCGTTTTTCTTGCACCTGAATGTAAATTATTTTATCAGTCTCATATATCCTCACATTTTCGTCAAATAAGTTTAAGTTGCAAATTGGCCATTTATTTTTTTTAGGGTACAATACCTGCTCTATATTTATTTTCGGGAGAATTATTCCCCACGTTAGGAAGAAATGTTGGAGTCAGTGGGGTGACCACATTTGCTCGCATTGCTTCGATGGTAGCCCCAGCCATCGTAAGTTTGGATAGTGTAATAACGGATTTTCCGCTTATGATATTAGCTGTCATTTCATTCGCTCAAATATTTATGGTCTTACCATTACCTGAAACAAAAGATGCTCCTCTGCCAGACACTTTAGAGGATGCTGAGAAGATTTGATGTGATATTTTTAAATCAATCTAACTATTTAAGTTTTTTACTGTAATTTTACA
This sequence comes from Helicoverpa zea x Helicoverpa armigera, assembly GCA_033682625.1. Lineage (NCBI taxonomy): Eukaryota > Metazoa > Arthropoda > Insecta > Lepidoptera > Noctuidae > Helicoverpa > Helicoverpa zea x Helicoverpa armigera. The sequence goes on along the minus strand of JAWIIS010000005.1, from coordinate 1,452,438 downwards.
TGCAGTTATGAAATCGTTAAAATAAAAACGTCAGTGACACTACTAGTATTTATTGTTTATAAAGATTCACAAAAATTGCTAGATATTATGTAAAAATATAAAGATACAAGTTTTACACCTACCTAATATGCTGGTGTTTCCTTTAGAAATATAGACATCAATTACAATAAGTGCAAAATAAATGCTGCTGTGTTGTAATCCTGCTTCATATTATATTATAAATACAATAACAATATATGTAATCAAAATAAATACTTCTGACTTACATAATTGGGTACTCAGAATTAGGCTTTGGGAATGTGTTTTACAACTTATTTTTTAACTGTAAATCCATGTTACATGTGCTTACTGAAATATAGAAAAATATAAGACTGGACTAGAATATACTACAAAATGCAATTCACAATTACACAGAAGTATATTTTACTTGTACTGTTATACATGTATTGATATAAAAAAATTGTACATTCTAAATAAATTTCTTAATGTATCACTCCATTTTTTCATTACCAACTTGGTTTCTGATGTTTTCAATTCTATGTAACAATGTTGGATGCGAGTGGTACCATGATGAGTATAATTTGTCATAAATTGGATAGTCCAAATTGTCTTTACCTAACTTAATTAGAGCAGACCTTAACTCATTTGGATAAGACAACGATACTGCAAAGTTGTCAGCTTCAAATTCGAACTTCCTAGACAACGCAGTAGCCAAGTAAGATAACACTGAATTATATGGAGCAAGGATCATCTGTAAAACTACAACTAAGCCCATGATAATTGGTTCTTGTCCGGGAGGGAAACCAAGAGAGGTATACAGCATGGAATATCTGAACAAGTACCCAAATGCAGTGAACAGAAGAAGCAAGTTTACTTCGGTTAAGGCAATTGACTTGTAAATGTGACTGCAACTCCAATGTCCAAGTTCATGAGCTAAGACTCCCAAAATTTCATTGTCAGTGCACCCAGTTGTGACTTTCTTCTCCTCATCAAATTTCTCTAGCAATGTATCAAATAAAACTATTCTTTTAGCACCAAACAAGCCACTGAAGTAGGCATTGCTGTGTGCTGATCGTTTAGAACCCTCAACAATGTATATTTGAGATAATGGAAAATGAAGCCTCGTAGCTAAATTTTCAATTCCCTTTCTAAGAGGGCCATCTGGTAGTGGAACAAACTTATCAAATAGTGGAGCAATCACAGACGGATATATGGTGAGCAATAATAATGTTGCTACTGTAGTGAAAAGCCACAGCCAAGCAACAAACATATTTCCTCCAAGCATTATGATATATACTGCTATGGATATTATGGGAAGTGTAATGACGAGGCTGAGCACTAAGGATTTTATCTGATCCTTTATGAAGAAGCCAATTGTCTGCTTGTTAAATCCATGTTTATCTTCTAACACAAATGTTGCATAAATAGTAAATGGCATGTTCACAACAAAATTAAACAATGTTACATATGATATGAATGCACAACTTACAATAATTTCCCTGTCTGGGGAAATATTTAAAGAGGCTACAATCATTTCAGATTGTTGCCATGCAACATACAACCACCGATTGTATAAAACCACAATAGATAATGCAATACTGTAAAATTCTTTCAACATCTTAAATTGTGACTTATCAATTCCATATAGGCGCGCCTTTTTGAAGGTATCCTCATTTAACATTTCTTTCAAATCATCTGGAATAGTAGTATTTGTCTTATAGATTTTCAACTGAAACAAAGAGCAAGGAATTAATTAACTATCACAACAAATACTCACACTGTATGTTCGAGCTTTCGTATATATTTGACAAGGTGGTGTGAGGTTTGATACTAAACATTATGAGAGGTTAACATACATCTTGTGTTTAAATCATAAAGAGTACAGAAACGAATTATGTTCAATAGTAAATTCTGAATAAGGACATTATTATAAAGCAATAATTGCATGATAAAGCTATGAATAAGTTGCATATAAGTAAGTGATAACTGTATAACATATCAAGACATTACCTGCCGCATAGAGAGATAAAGTTCCCATGTAAATTCCACCAATGTGAATAGTATAATTAGGAACACAATGAAATCTTCGTCGAAGTTCATTCTGATTTGTGTGTGATCTGGATATAAAATAGACCCTAAAAACTTATTAAAAATATTTAATCAACCCTACCAACCGGGCAGAAATTGACAGTTGACTAAACATTTGACATTGTTTTATCCTTTGTGTCAATCTCTAGAGCACAGGCAAAAAATCAATAAAAGAATAATGCAATAACAACACGCGTTAAGGCTCAAAGGTTTGTCAAGTCTTATGGCCCAATTAGTTAATGCGGATAAAGTTAGGAAGATTTGGTCACTGACTGTCGCCATTAGTTGGTTCTTAGACCCTTTTAATAAATAAATAAATACTGGTCAAGTACGTGTCGGCATCGCACACAGGTTTCGTAGAATGCTAAAAAAGATTCTCCCAATAATAATAATAAAATACGCTAAAACCGATGGCTAATATAATCTGCTCATAGCCCTTTGGAGAACAAAGACTCACTACTTACGTTTACAAGATATTTCAATTATGTTTTCGATGACCCGCTGGCAAATCTTGCTCGTGATATGCCCCATCCCCTAGTATCGTGGCAGATCGGATTTATATAAAAGGATAATTGAGAAGAGAAAAATGTATTCCATCTTCGGATACAGCGTAAGCTTCATACTAAGAAAAAAACATTTAATTATGTATTCTGCCATGTATAAAATTCTTTCAATTTACGCAATTCAGCTATTATTCACCCTCGTACTAAATTGTGCTGCAGAAGAACCGTGTGAAACCATTCCTACTGAAATACATGTCACTAAAGGTAATCTTAAAATTAACTTTATGCACTTATTGTTCGTAGAGGAACCCAGTGTGGTATTGTTTCTGGTTGTGTTGATTTTGTATAGTACATTTTACACCATCATCCTCCTCATCCTCCGAGCCTTTTCCCAATCATGTTGGGGTCGGCTTCCAGTCTAACCGGATTCAGCTGAGTAGGTACCAATGCTTTACAAGAAGCGACTGCCTATCTGACCTCCTCAACACCATCATATAATATTAAATTGCAAATATCTCATATCAAATTTAATATTACAGAAGAATATGACGATATGGGCAGACTAGTTAGATCATGCAGTGGAGAAGTTAGTGTAAACAAATGCGAAGGGATGTGCAATAGTCAAGTGCGGCCATCAATCTCCGCTCCAACGGGATTTTCGAAGGTATGTACCTATCTAATGCATATTATTTCATTACATTTTATTCTTTCATGACAGACAGACCTAATTGCTGTAGGGAAGGGTACCCATTTCCTATTTCGTGGTACCCAATTACTTATTTTGATATTTTTTACTTCACAGGATTGCTTCTGCTGCCGAGAAAACTTCTTGCGTGAACGCTTGGTAACTCTCACTCACTGCTACGACCCTGATGGCGTCAGGCTTGAAGAAGAAGATTCAGCTATCATGGAAGTGCGTCTTCGTGAGCCAGATGATTGCAAATGTTACAAATGTGGAGACTACAGCCGTTAAAAAACAAAAGATAATTGTGTAAAAATATTGGCGAATTCTGTACTTATTATGATTGATAACTATTATTTAAACCTATTAACAGCATTTGTATGAAAAAAGATTTAATATTAAATGGTCAAAGGTTTTTTATTTTCAAAATAAATAAAAAAATAAGGTACACAGTGTACCTAAGCTCATTTGTGCCTGTGTAGGTAGTTACTATTACTATGTACCTAAGTAATAAGATTAATTTTTAATCCCTTATGTAGGTAATCGTTATGTTGTGTGGAGCAAAATGTTGAAATAAATATATTTATAATGTTAAACTTCAAGTTTTATTTACCATTCAATAAAAATAAAGTATTTCTTACCCGCAACTGCAGACCTCAGTACCAGTTGTGTTAAGAACTGCAAAAAGTTCACATTTGGTGCTACTTACGCACTGTGTCTAATGAAGATAAAAAACTTGAAACTTTTAGTATTTTATCTTCAGATAAGAATTAAAAAAAACACACCGAAAGGAAAAAAATAAAATTTTCCCAATTTCACAAAAAAAAAGTTGGCTCTAGAAGTCGGTGTTTGCAGGTTTGTTGACATGCCGACGACTTCTAGAGCCATTTTTTTATTAATACATACAGTGGAAGTCATAGCCATTATTGTTGAAATCCTTGCCAATAAAAATAAAATGTGCCCAAACACAAGGTAGCAGCTATCAACCGTTAATGAGCCTAAACTGCACTTTATCTTCATTGTCAGGGCTGATATGGCAGTCATAACATATTTTGGTTTAAAGATCGTCAATATGAATGAAAGTGAGTCTAAACACTACCGATTCAGAGTTCCCTTGACTTGCTGTCGTCTCCATCGTCAGGTAAGATACATACCTTCACGGTCGCATATACTCATCCGATATACATACGAACATCTAGTTTTCACCCGATGCATGCCTACAAATTTTAAGAGTTGCTCTCGATTTCTCTGGGTTTCTATCATCAGGTCCTGACCTCCTCCTTTTTCTGAAGTCGGTTAAAAATATAATTGTGCAGCTGTGGCATGACGCCGTTCTTGAAATAGAAGCGACCACTGCCGTAAGCAGTTCTGCGGTTGACCACAAATAGGTACCTACTTTGCAGTGCCGTCTGCACTCTCTCTCGTACTTGTACCTTACACGATCAATCTAGACTTATGAGAGACTCGCACATACAGCAAAAGATTATGTGTTGACTTAGGGCGGCCCCTAGACCACCAAGAAGATTGTGCAATACTACTTTAGTCGTATAAATTAACGCAATTAATTAAATTGCGTTAATTTATACGTCGACTTGGAAGCGCCGTAGTACTGCTTGAGGTAGTAGAATCGAGTACATTTAAAACTATTTTCTCGACTATATATCTTGATCTCAGATTAATGAAAAATCTTGATAGACGATCAGACATGACCTACACGAAAGCGATCTGTGAAGAGCGCGACATGTCGTTGATGTTCGCCTCTCGAAGTCTGCGGACTGCACTCTGGCTGCACGACAGGCCGGGGTGTCCGAGACAATAAATCACGTGTTGAAATAAAAAAAACACTCCCCATTTTTAAATTAAGGGATGACAACGGCATTCCGTTTCATAAATATTAGCACATAGCCAGTGGCGGCGTAGCATCGGGTGGCACCCGGGGCGTACTACCTATTGAGCACCCCCCCCCCCCCCAAAAAAAAAAAACGACAAAATATAATCACGGGCTAAAATTTTAATTTTACTTAAAAATCGTGTAGAAATCATTCATGGTGCTTTTTTCTAGGTTTAACATAAAGAAACCGGAGACAGATCACTGCAAACTTATAAAGCCCTAGCGAAGCGATCCCGTGTCATTTGAGTTTTGAGACTTAAAATAACTCAAACATGTTTGTAAAAAACCAGTGTCCAGTGAAAAAGCCGCGAGCGTAGCGAGCGCGAAATTCTTGAATTTTAGAACAGTAAAGTCCCTTAAAGAGTCTAAAAGAAACAGGCGTAAAGTGGAAAAGCCGCGAGCGTAGCGAGCGCGAAATTCTTGAAATTTAGAACAGTAAAGTCCCTTAAAGAGTCTAAAAGAAACAGGCGTAAAGTGGAAAAGCCGCGAGCGTAGCGAGCGCGAAATTTTTGACTTTTAGAACAGTAAAGTCCCTTAAAGAGTTTAAAATAAACAGGCGTAAAGTGGAAAAGTCGCGAGCGAAGCGAGCGCGAAATTTTTGTGTTTTACGACAGTAAAGTCCCTTAAAGAGTTTAAAATAAACAGGCGTAAAGTGGAAAAGCCGCGAGCGTAGCGAGCGCGAAATTTTAGATTTTTGGGACTCAATAATACCTAAAGAAAATAGAAAAACCCCCGTAATGTGAAAGGCGCGAGCGGAGCGAGCGCGAAATTTTTTGAGTTTTGGTACACAAAAGTCCTCCACTTCCTAAACAACTTAGAAATCGTCAGCGTAGAGCGTCAGTTGTTTTTGCTACTTCGGTGCTTTAACTTTTTGTTAGATTGAGGACTCAAGAAGTAAACGCAGAAGAAGTTTTTTTCTAAGTTTGAGGAATTAATTTAAGTAATCAGGAAACAGAACAAAAATAAACAAGAAAGAGAGGGGTGACAGCCGGATTGTGTCACCCCTCTCAGTGTTGCCTCGACGTCTCGCGCATGCACTGTTGTGGTTTTGTTTGAATATCGTGCATTTAGTGAACCTAGGCTTTGCAGATTAGAATGGCACCCTCAGTGACTTGTCCCTTCTGCCCGCGCCATCCTGGTCGTGCAGATATGTGCCGACCGAGATGGCACCCCCTTAGACGTGGCACCCGGGGCGGACCGCCCCCTCCGCCCCCCCCTTACGCCGCTACTGCACATAGCCTAGATATAGCTTTTAAGAAATATAGATAAGTACTACTCCACGTAAGTATCCATTTAACAGTTACAGCCTTTTTATCGTCCCACTGCTGGGCACAGGCCTCCTCTCACACGAAGAAGGATTGAGCATTAATCCAAGTATCCATTTAAAGATCGATAAAATTATGCTTGCGCGAATGATCACGTAGTTGTTGTTCGCATGTCGTGGTATGCGGCCTGCAGTCTGACTGCACGACAGGCCAGGGTGTCCGAGGCTGTTGACAGCTTCACTACAGTGGCAGTAATGAGGTTAGCAGCATGAAGCACCCAGACGCAGTCAAACCGTAACTCTGAAAGTGGTGTCATGAAACATGGTACATATTAGGTATCTTCGTCCATATTTAAAACTAGATTTTTTCCCGCAACTTAATAGGGTATTACATACATTTTTGAAATATATCTTAAATAAATTCTTTAGTCTTAATATATCTCTAAAAAATTAAAAATATTTTTTTTCTCACGTTATGTACGAATACAAATTAATTGTTTTATCATAATTTCAAATTTCGCGCGTATTTCGCGAAAACGCGGCACACAACGGACGCCATGATTGTTTTTTGGTCATGACGTCATTACGTTAGTAAACAAACTACAGCTGTCAGTAATACATATTTTGATATGTATTGAAAATTTTAATAATGAGTAATTATGCTCCGTATCGTTGGTGTGTTGTTTCTGAATGTGAGAACACTAGTGTAAAAACACCAGACAAATTATGGATTCAAGTACCAGTGGATATAAATATGAGAAACACTTGGTTAAAAGTTGTTTACTACCGTAATGACGTCATTAGCATGGCGGCGACATTTCGTAGTGTTCAAAGACAGATAAAAAAACCTAAAAACTTTAAACTGCAATAAAAAATATATTTATGTACCTTACGAAGTGAAACTAACATTTCCCGATTGCTTTTGCTCTAAACAATCATTGTAATACACTTTTAATTTTTTTCTCATCTAGACTAAAATACCCTATTGCGTGGTATATAAATTCGGTTAGTAGGTTATCGTTAACTCAACGACAATCTGGCACCTTTTTTATTTTTTGATGGGTAGTTAATCATCAAATGACCCCTCCTGATGTGGGTGAGGTGTAAGGTGGTGTTGGGCTGTTACTGACTAAAACCCATGATGCTCCTTCTTAAGCCCTTTATGTACCAGGGCCGAGGTAACTCTTTCGAACAATCCCGCAGCCCCAGCAGGCTTTGAGCCTGATGGGCCTCGCTGGGGTTTGCTGATACTTCAAACTTTTATTTAAGCACTTCCTCTATATATATAGCTACTTCCGTATAAATGACACCTAATTATACGAATCTAACCCGGTCCAGCTTCGCATGGAATAACAGTACCTATTTCTCCACTATTTAATGTATGTTATTATTATACATATAAACATTCCTCTCTAATCACCCTATCTATTAAAAAAACCGCATGAAAATCGGTTGCGTAGTTTTGAAGATTTAAATCTTGCGTAGGCTCGAAGGGACACGAGGACAGAAAAAGTTAGTAGTGATTAAGTATCAGATTTTTCGGTCCAAAGTTCATGAAAATTCGATAACAATATTTTTCTTACGAGAATGAAATCTCAACAGAAACAAAAACTTTTTGAAAAATCTTAACGAGCCCCAAGTAAAGCGCCAAATCTCGGTTAATTAGCCTACTATTTCGTTAAAGTTAGATGGTTTCGTTAGTTGGGTTTTCGTGTACCTAATTTTGGCTTAACTTCAACCAATGAAATTCAAACGAAGCGATTACATTATTTCCGAAAATATCAACACTATCATAAAATTACTTCAGTGTCTTCACTTTTGAATGAAGGGGTGACAATGACATTCTATTTATAAAATTAACATTGCAAAAAGATAGCTTTTGAGATATGTAATAGCCAAGTACTTCACCACGTAAGTATCCATTAAAAGATCGATTAAAATATGTTTGCACAGTTGGCTCCCCGTGTACGCCACGGACGAAGTTGTTACTACTAAAATGTTATTTATGTTACGCTACATGGCTAAGCTTTTTGTATTAATGCAGCACTCCTATAAATACACAAGCATTTTTTAGATTTTCACACACCAGCTTTGCCCTCTAAAGGATCAAGACCAACAAAATCACTCATATTTTACTTTAAAAATGGCTCGATTTGAATTCATAACTTTAAGCTTAGTATTTATGTCTGCGTTTCAGTTGCAAGATAAACCAGTACAAGCCCAGCAATCAGTTGAAGTACAACTGCCTCCCGGTAAGAGCTTTCTTTTGCCTACTTGATTTTTAAAATCATAATCACGTTTTTTGTACTTAATCGCAGTCATGTCTTTTTTATTGTATTTGTAGGTCAAGAATGTCAGATGACACCGGTCATACATATTCTTAAACATCCAGGATGCATTCCCAAAGCGATACCCTCATTCGCATGTATTGGCAAGTGTTCTAGCTATGTCCAGGTAACTGAATTGCGTAATAAATATAGTTTGATGCGAAAACGATTACAAAATACCTTACGCGGTGTCCTGCGTGAGCGACGAAAGCGACGCGACGCGACGCAACACGACGCGACGTAATGCGACGCGATGCTATACGCGACAGATGTCCTACGTGATTTTGGTCATTACTTCTCAAATCATGGAGAAGTTGTGTTACAATTTTGCTTGAAAGTTCATATTTAAAGTACAGACAGCAACAATCTTCCAACTTGTTTGTACTAACAAAACGATTTCTTTAATATTTATGTTTTTTTGTCCCACAACAATCAATTCTCAATAGTTCGCGGTGTCGCGTCTGGTCGCCCTCAAAACAAGTACGCGTTACGTCGCGTCTCGCCGCAGACTGTCACATAGGCCGCATGTAGGGAATTCCTTTGAGTTGATCGCGTTCGTCGCGTTCGCAGCGTCGCGTCGCGTCGCGTTCGTCGCTCACGCAGGACACCGCGTTAGTTTGATGTCAATAAAATGTTTTTTTTTTTTACATTAATATGTAACATCTTTTCAGGTCTCTGGTAGCAAAATATGGCAAATGGAACGCACGTGCAATTGCTGCCAAGAATCTGGTGAAAGAGAAGCTACTGTAGTTTTGGTTTGTCCTAAAGCGAAAAGCGAAGATAGGAAGATACGAAAGGTAAGCAAAAAAAGAAAAGTAGTAAGTAGCTATTTGATAATGAAATGAGTGCAGACATCTTTATGGCTCTATACCGACGGACTGCATTCCGACTGCAATCCAACTGCAATTTGCAGTTCAAGGGCAGTTTGAATGCAATTGATACGACTGCAATAGTCGTGTTCTGAAGTTGATTTGCAGTTCTATTGCAGTCGTGCAGTCGCCTATTATCCTACAACATGGTCTTCTTAATTTTCAGATCACCACCAAAGCTCCTCTTGAATGCATGTGTCGTCCTTGTGGCAGCATAGATGAGAGTTCCATCATTCCCCAAGAAGTTGCTGGATATGCTGACGAAGGACCTTTGTATCATCACTTCAGAAAGTCTCTCTAAAGATCGTATACTTAAAGAATGTTGAACTCGTGATAGTTATTTTCTATAATAAAATGAACGTGTTTATTATTGTTCAGTTTATAAAAACGAAATAAAAAACCTTTGACCAATTAACTTATATTTTTTATTTATACATCCTTTGCATTTAAAGTAATGTAGGCAGTGTGATTTGTTTTTTTTTAACATTTACGGAAATACCCTCCCCATGGATATCTTTTTTGGTGTCATGTTAGACAACTGTCATCGGATTTTAATGTGTTTCTGAACGTAGTTGGTTCAGTCATGAAAAGTCACTGTCATATGTCATTTATGGTCATATTTTTTCTTATGGCAGCGTCTGTCAAAGTGTCAACTATTCACTATTTCACTTATTCTGTTTATTTGTTTTGCGACCGCTAATTTTGTTTCTTTAGTATTCTTGTAAACAATACTATACTAATTCAATATTAGTCCTGCATAAAAATGAGTCGCAGAAAACGTGCAAAGGTAAACTATCGGTATCTATTGAGAAAATATGAAAAAATCAAATATATTTCATTTGTTTTGATGACCAGGTTATGTTTATCGATCGTAGGTTGAGACCCGGGAACTTGATGAGAAGTTAAAACAAGATGATTCTGAATCTGATCAGTCGGAAAAGAGTAAAGTTACATCTTCAAGCCCAACTTCAGTCGGAGGTCGGCGGGAATCTTCGTCTAGCCGAACTGAGGTTAAAGACTCGAAAGATAAAAAAGAAGACACTAAAGCTGAGGACACCAAGAATGATGATATTGAGGAAATAAATTACAAAGAAATGCTTAACAGGTACTTGCATAAAACTTTACTTATAGCAGCATCTATTGATAATCTTTAGCCATCCAAAGTTTGCTTGGATGGCTTACATAGTATGGCTAGAACCTAGAATAGTAAATATAGTTCATGGTACACATAATAATTTATCAATTGGTTTAGAATAAATACCTATGCATGTACCTATACATAAGTAAATAAATATTGTAACCAGTTATGCTCAAATAGAAAGGCCAAATTCTTTAAAATGTAAACGTCTACTTTTCTAAATCAGTCCTCAGGCAAGTGTAATATTGTAATTTCTTATTGAGAAATAGAATATATTTTATAATAAATTCATTGTTAATCAATTTACAGTCTAGAGGGAGCAGCATTTCAATCACGGCTTCCATTTGATAAGATGTCATCTTTAGAAGCAGAGTGTTTCTCTGATCTGCAAGGAGCATCTAGCCATGCTTTTGTTCAAATCAGAAACCGAATTTTGAAACTATGGTTTGAAGATCCCAAGAAACAGTTGACTCAAGAAATCTCTGTTCAAAAGATGGAAGTAAGTTTCATATGCTGTAACAACTTATGAGTATAAAACAGTATAGAAAAATATTAACTAAGAATTGAATTATATATGAATGTTTGCCATTATCTTTTCAGGCCCCGTATAATGGTGATCCTGCATTGGTAATGCGAACTCATGCATTCTTGGAAAGACATGGGTTCATAAACTATGGAATTTATGAGCGAACTACTCCCATTCCAACTCCTCCAAAAGGAAAGCAGAGGCCAAAAGTCATTATAATAGGAGCAGGTAAGGAAAGATTTTTTTTATTGTTATTGCTGAGAAATATATTGCTCCATTTGCAAATAATCTTTCTACACATATTATTAGGATCACTACACAGCCAAAACAACAAAATCAAAAAGAATATATTCAGTTACATTGGCATTATTTGAGGTTTGAATACCGTCAGGATCCATTCAAGGGGACATTGCAAGGAAACCTCAATCTATGTATCTGAAATCTAATCAACCAGCAACTGTTGGCAATTCACATTGATTGCCATGAAAGTGTTTTTGGCAGAAAACAGGATATTGTTGAAAAAAAAATCCCAATTGTATATGAACTTGATGAAGCATGTTTCCTCCTTTTTTCTCTTGTTCTGTTGAAAAAAAAAGATATTCATGATGAATAAAATCTTAATTACAGGAGTTTCCGGCTTAGCTGCTGCTAGACAGCTGCTTTCATTTGGCTGTGAAGTGGTTATCCTCGAAGGAAGAGATAGAGTCGGTGGCAGAATTGTGACATACAGGAAGGGGCCTTATGTTGCCGACTTAGGTGAGTGCTGTGATTGCATCAAATCTTCATTGAACAATAATAATTAATATTTAAAAAAAAACAATCATACAGATTGAGACCCTCCTCCATTTTCCATTTTTTTTGTGATGACAAAAATCATCAAAAGTCCCTTCCCGCTGTGTTAGACTTTTACTGACTAAAAATCCATCATGTTCCGTTGTAGGCCTTTTATGTACCAGGGCCGCAGTAACTCTTTCGAATTCTTAATACCCTAAATTGAAACGAAGCATTACGTGGTTAATTACAGGAGCAATGGTCGTGACTGGACTAGGAGGGAACCCCGTGACTACATTGTCAGTACAGATGAATATGGAATTGCATAAAATCAAGCAAAAGTGCCCCCTTTATGAAGCAACTGGTAACCAAGTACCGAAGCATAAGGATGAAATGGTTTGTGCAACATTTAATACATCCATTTTTGGAGATAATGAAAAATAGTTTATTAAGATAGTGGTCTTTTAAAAGTAGCAAGGATGCTAAGGCAAGGTTAAAATTTGATGAACTATGGCTATTTACTTTTTATTCATCAAATAATAATATATCTTTTGAGCATATAAAAAAAATATACCTTTTGAGCGTTCCGAGCGTTCATTATTTTACTACCCGGCTACGCACGGGATATCAATATTTCCCCGTAATCTAATGGATGTTATTATACATATAAAACTCTCTTCAATCACTCTTGAAGTTTTGAAGATTTAAGCGCACAAAGGGACATACCGACAAAAAAAGCAACTTTGTTTTTTATTATGTAGTGACATAACATAAAAATGTGTGTTTTCTTGCTCAGGTGGAGCGTGAATTTAACAGACTTCTGGATGCTACGTCTTATCTGTCACATCAAGTTGATTTTAATTACTACAATGACACGCCCGTCTCTCTCGGCCAAGCATTGGAATGGGTTATCAAACTGCAACAGAAGAATGTCAAACATAAGCAGGTACTTAATTACAGCACATCACACTGTCTGACTTGAAAATAATATTATACAGGTGACAGTAGGTTTATTTTGTTACTTCTTAACGCAAAAACGACTAGCTGCTTTTCATTGCACTGAACAGTAAGGTAATATGGCACTAGTTTCACTGCCAGAGAGGAAATAACTATCGGCAATTTTTTTGCTTCAGAAATTTCAGCTTTATTTAAACTCCCTTCAAAATAAAATATGGCTAAAAATCAATGATGACACAATAATAACAATTGGGGCATATACAATAAGGAATAGTTAAATTGTGTTTACTTTGTTGAATGACACAATAGTCAACCTGATCATAGTAATCATTTGCAAACACAGTCATTTGGAGTTCCCATACTTGCATGTGGCCGTTTTTCTGAATTTCAGATCTGTTATGCTTATTTATTCTTGAATTGCGTGAGAAATGAGGATTTTTAAAGGGCATTTTTTTTCTAGATTCAACACCTCAAGGCACTCATAACCTTGCAAGAGCGACTTAAAACCAACATTAACAAGTAAGTAATGAGGACCTCCGATATTTGTATACAACTTTTTCGAAATCATAATCCACATGGTCATACTATTAGCCGGTCCCTGCAATAAAAAAAAGAAACTCATGCTGATACTTACTTTTTGCAAAACCACCCATCTCCAAATTGTGGTATTCCTTATTGTTACCTCCTCTCTGTCTAAAGCGAGGATTTATACGAAAATTAAGAAAAATCCGAGTAGATATACCTTAGTATAGGTCAAGGTCAGTTCTATTATCTTTTAGAACAGCCACAGCTTATGCGTTTAGAGGTAGGTAAATTACATATTGATTGTATACATCTACTTGTATGTAAAGTAATATTGTTTTCCAGAATGTCGGATATGAAGGAGCTCTTGCAATCAATGAAAGCTGAGAAAGATGCTTTGCTAGTAGAGAGAGATAAGGGTGTGACGGGAGACGCAAGTATTTTGCAAGAGTTCAATTTTCGCCGCCTGAACAGAGAAATGAATCTGTTGTGTAACGAGTATGAAAGTTTGGTGACTACTAACGCTACGATTGAGGAAAAACTGGCGCAACTCGAAACTAATCCGCCGAGGTATGTAGTAGTAATTTTGTTTATTATTTTATGTCACAATTTGACTCCTTATCCTTAAAAAGAACCCCTGGACTGGAAGCCGACCCCAACATAGTTGGGAAAAAGGCTCGGAGGATGATGATGATGATGATCCTTAAAAAAATCGCACTGAGCAGCTTTCCAGCTTTCTTTCTTTCTTAATGGAAAAAGTTATATCCAACACTATACACAGCCATCTAAGGCCAATTTTCACCGATAACATAAAAGGTTCGTTCTTCTTTAATCAATTGCTTACAGTAAAATATAAACTGTTCTTTCAATTATTTTTAATCACAAATACTGACGTTTGTGTTGTCGCTGAAAATGGGCCTGAACCTATTAAAATCAATCATATATTTTACGTCTTGACAAATGGTGCATATTCAGGGAAAACTGTCACGACCAGTAATTAGATTAGGTAGTACATACTTAAATTTAATTCAACTAACATAATAATGTTTTTAGTTCAGTGTATTTGTCGGTACGCGATAGACAAATACTCGACTGGCACTTCGCTAATCTGGAGTTCGCGAACGCAACACCGCTTGGTAACCTGTCTCTCAAACACTGGGATCAAGATGACGACTTCGAATTCACCGGGAATCACTTAACAGGTATGTTGTGCACAAGCACTTTTTAAAATAACTATTTTTTTTTAAGTATTTTTTTACCATTAAATCTTTGTCTTTACAATTGGAAACGCAATTAAAAATAATTATCCCATTTGGTTTAGTCGTTCAAAAAGTCGTCGAATAATAACGGATGTCGAGATGTCCTTACAACCTACAGTCTGGTTCAAGCGTGGGATCCATAGAAAACCTTAAGTTGGTGGTTTTGTGAGGTAGCGGCGGCGGCTGGGTAAATACTTGTTGAACAATTGTCAAGGAAGTCATTTTCACACAGCTATTCGGATTATCCAGCAATATGATGCTATTTCCATTATCTTCGGAGTGTATAAATCGACCACTGAAATTGCCTTAATGGGTATTAATATTGCCACCGTATGCGACATAATTAATTTAGGACCGCCATTTGACCACATATGTACGGATTGAAATAATAGTTATACATTACCTAGCTATTGCTTAGCTAAAAGCTGAAATTATTATCTCCAAATAGAAACAACAATACCAGATTCGATTTCCTTATAAAAAGAAACTCATCAATCAACCAATAGTAATGAGGTTAGTTGATCGATGAAGTGACAAACTACAGTGATAAAAAAAACATTCCATTAAAAAGTTTTCTGTCGCTAATCACCAGGGCTTTCGGGCGTCGGGCCTGCGACGGCAATAACTTCAATTAGCCGCTGCCACGGCACTCGTTAGCGTTTTACTGAACGTTTCCGTGCAATCCAGCACGATCGATGCGCCATTGTATCACACACAAAAGATGCTACCGAATAGCAATACTAGTCCCTATAAGGGTAGTTTTACCTCGGTGTGTTATTTGTTTCCACTTAGGCCATGCTATCCGAACAACGGTGAATCTGCTGTGCTTATAAGGCTTTTGTATATAGGTAGTTAAATATTTTACTTGCCTTTTGCATTAGACACATTTGGTGTCATTGAAAGCAAATAATGCAGGCACGGTATTGATGTTACTGCTGAGTATTGCAAAAAGACAACAAAGTATGTACAACATCATGTCCACAAAATGGTTTCGCAGTGAACATCAATTCTTCGCGAGTGTGGTTCGACAGTGGCTGCATTCGTGCCCAAGGGCTTGCTCCGTTATGAATGTGGAATTTTCGAGTTAGTGGCCGGTTGTGATCTTTAGCAGTGGATGGCGGATTTTAGCCTCGAGCGGCGTTTCGTGTCAATAATTACTATCATTTCTGGCCGCAAGTTTCCATCTTCTACAGCCGATAAATTACAAAACAGACTTCTGTGAATTGTCATAATGACCGTTGCAGAAAACGCGAGCCCAGTACTTAGCTACTTTGCACATGTGTAGGACTGACAACTAAGACATACTCGTTTAGCTTGTTCATGTTTAATTATGGCTTAAGCAAAAGTTAGAAGTAAGTAGTGTAAGCTGCTTAAATAATGTCGCTTGTCTACAATTTGTTAACTGAATTTACATAATGTATTCTTCTGAGTTTGCGTCAGGTTGTCGCTGTCAGTTTGTGAATAAAATTGCATTTGTTTAAATTTCATTTATATTTGCCGATTACGCTTATAGTATAAAAAGGGAAGGAGTGAACTGTTGCGTCCGTTGTTCAGTCAAAAGATATGTATCGCGACATCCCCAAGACGCCTCTTTTGTACGTCGGCTGTGCGTGTGTTGTCGGCCATATTTCTTACTGTTCCCTCGCACCGTGGTGTGTTCGCGGCGTGGGTAGTTGAAAAATGACATCTTGATTGTTGTGCGTTATTCTACTCATGAGAATGTCGAGTCGTAGTGGTCGCGTGCACCGCCATTGTCGGGGCTCTCAGCCCTAGGCCTTACAAATTGAACGATTGTTAACCGTTCCTTGAAGATGCTGTTATCGTGACTTGTCACGGAATTATATGTACTTACTGACATATATTTAGTTTTAAAATTGTTCAAATATGGTATGTTCTGCAAGTATGTTCTATTTCATTGCTACAATTTTCTTTGCATCTCACAAAACCCTTAATGTACCTTTAATTCAATACTGACGGGACATAAAGATATAGACAAATTTTCAGGATCAAATCCACAAGACCTGAAATTAAAAAGATTACATTATACATACATAGGTATATCTGTCGACAAATTAACTTCGCTGTTATTTTATTTTAACAGCTGTACAGTGAAGGCGAAATCATTGAATAAAACTAAATAAATTTTATAATTATTTTTAAATAATGGCGCTAGCACGGAATTTGGTTGAGTGATTTACCTAATATCTGTTTATCAATGGAGCTACTGCTAGCAAAATAAATTTTGCATTCCAATGATAATTACACACTGCAATAATTTACCGACTTGGTATTGCGACTGAGGCATTCGCAAATCATAAATAAAACTAACAAAGCCACGGTCAGAATGAATTATAAGCTGTTTAGCTGTTTACCAACGACAAAATAATGGCGTTTGGAACAAGTCCCTGAGGTGGCGGCGAGGGCCAAATGATACCAGTAGGTATAGAAGAGCTCACGGCGGCAACAAGTTTTGATAAGAGTGTGCGTGGCCAGATGCGAGGCAGTAATGAATGTGATACAAGCGCGACCTTCCTCATTTATCACCCGCTCTATGAATAAAATATCTCGACGTTCCTTTCGGATAGTGTCTGGTCGTGCTGGGACGCTTACGGCTCACAGCCGACTGATCACAATCTTCAGTCTAGTACCTAATAATGCTGGGCTCTCCGGAGAAATTCACGCCATTCGCTCTTGTTACCTCTCTTTGTTTGGTGCAAAACAGCCACTAGGGAGCATTTTGTTCAGATTTCCGAATCAGTTTTATTATATCGTTGATTCATCCGAGGAAACGATCATTTTGGGTTGTAGATAGGCGAGATTGTGTTTACTTTTTGTAATCTTGAAGTCCTGATACTCTAATGGTGTTACATTTTAAGTATAATGCACATCTGATAAAGCAGAAAATAGAAAAGGAAACAGTGGGTGTAAGGCAATGTACTACTTACGAAAGCTGTCAAGTAAAAAGTTACATACAACAAACAAATCAACAAGAAATATGATGTAACTGTGCTGACGCTTATATTTCTTAACGGCATGGATATGGGTTCAATGTAGGGTCATCGACGTGCTGAATGCTTAATAGTCGTAGTATCCGCGACAATCCTGGAGTTTATGACCGAGTAATAAATAGCACGGCGTATGGGCCGCTATGGGGTGTTATAATAATGTGCATTCAGAGTTGTGGCCGTACTAAGAAAGATGTCTGAATATAAACCTGAAGGGACAACTCAAAATTAGAATGACAGTGAAATATACAGCGTCAATAAATTTAATTTCCTGGCGCTTTGTAGTGGCGGTTACATATCGTTATGGCGTAAAAATGCAAAGGTCTTTTGGCTCACGAGGATGTCAATCGCGACAGTGGCGTTCGTTGCCTGCGGAGGCGTCAGGGGCGTGGATGAATAAGCAATGAAACGACGAATGGCTCTATTAGACCGCCATTGTTGCCTTACGATCGCTCGACTTGCGCAAGCGACATGTATTGTTCGCGACTCGTGGCTTTCACTACGAGCGATGACGTCACAACGCTTGCGACCTAAATGCTTGCAGTGTTAGATGTAGTGCAATTTCCATTTATTGAGCCTTATATAGCTTGGAATGCACCCAATACGGTGGTAAGTCGTTGTCGCGACTACAATGCCTTGAATGTAACTTGTTTAATGTCTGAAGCAAAGGATTGATCGTACTAAAGCCATTGTTTTGTATTTCTAGCCGTCTACAGGAGTGATACTGAACCTGGAGTATGCAAGAGTGTTTACTGGGTGCATTAAACAATTATTTAACAAAACATTGAAAACTTGGACAAATAAGATATGCAGTGTTCCTACCTCGGTTTTGTATTCGAAGACGATCACAGGAAAACCATTCGTTTCGAAAAGCCTATCTTGGAAGCGTATTAAATAACTACCCTGGATTTTCGCATATACAAAATAAATATTCGACTTTTAATTTTGGTTTTTAGTAACGAGTATTAAACTACGGTTAAAACTTTAGAACTAGTATCAAAGAAGAGCTTCATCGGTCTAGTTGAGTTCAACACGAATTTTCTTTGGTGCACGTCAACTCGGAGGATTTATGTGGTACATTGTGTTACCACGGATCGGCACTTTGTGCGTCTAATTGACAAGTGTCCGGAAGGGAACGCGTCACACCTGTCTAACGAGCACGTCGTGCACTTGATTGCACCCACTCGGCCGGACTAACAAGCTACTCATCTTTGCCTATATCAAATTCCTGCGTCTGACACTTTTATTCAGAGTTTGGTCGAAGTTCCAGTTCAAGAGATTGGGTTTATGAAACAAGTTCGTAATTTACATGATCTTAAAATATGGACAGGAATAAAACGTTTTTAATATGTAAATGCAAGATTCTACGGAATGGCTGCAAACGTTACCTAAGTATTGGAGTGCCCATAGATAACTTGTTTTTGATAATTGTGCTAATCTGGTTGAATGCTGTAGAGCAGGACCCTCTGGGCGACTCCGGCCAGTAATATAATTTGCATCGTGTACGGCAGTAGTTTTATTGCCAACAATTGGCCATTATCTGAGAACATTTGCACGCCCGCCCGTCATACTGTTTAATATATTGTTCCTCGGCGTCTATTCCTATTGGTCCAAATTTTACTATAAACATGGCCACGCTTAAACTGTCTACTGAAAAGCGTTCAACAGAGGTTTATTGTTTACTATCTGTTTTCCCGCGGTTTCGCCCGTGTACCGGGGGAACTTCTGATTGTTTCTTTGGAACAGTGTGGCTTTCCAGTAGTTTCGAAGCATTTAAGTATAAACAAATAAAAATGATTCCACTTTATAAACGTGTAGATAAAAAAACTATAATTTTTACGCAAAATATTGGAGAATAATAGCACAATTTTTTAAAGACCTTGCAAATCAACTTCTACATATTCACCGACAAAGTTCAGTCAGTGCAAATTTCACCCCTGTTTTTTGTCAGTTACAAAATTGTAGAGGCACTATTAACGCTTCCCAGAATATATTTTGGGAGTGACAACGGTTCAATTTAATTTTAACTTACAACGTACTCATTCAAATTTTGATTATTCCACGTTAGTTTAAATCGGGTCTCCGTTCAACTTTCCTTTCATTGTAAAAGTTGTAATCCTCTTTGTGGACCCTAATTGAATTCACTGTTATGCTAATACTCTGATTTCCCATCTTATTTCGTTAATAGAGGTCTGTGGTAAACCAATTAAAGGGTACGTCTGTGGATTACTCAACTTTTGGCGAGTAGTTTTAGGGTCTGCCTCCACGAGAAATTAACGTTTATCTAAAGTTTAATATCGATATCGTATCACAACCACTAATATGATTTAATAATTAAATTCAAATGATTTGCTGCAGTTTACCTTGTCAAAGTTAGGGAACCATAGAACCTAAATCAAACTACTTCAAAACACATCAATTTCATTAAAAAGGGGGTGTGATTTGATTACGATTTATTTTATTCAATTGCACCTATACGTTGTGTTCTCCGCGTGTCTACGTAATATGTTCAGATGTGTATGTGCGGCGGTGCATATGTCGCTTTATTGCGCGTTTCGGAAGGCTTAGCATTCCGCCCGTGGACTCGGTTGTCTCTAATGCTGGCGTATTGCGGTTTTATTAACGTTGTTTCCTTTTGTATTACATTCCCCAGCATCTTGTTCACATGTGAACGTATTATCTATTTACCTATTCCAGGATACAGAGATTTTCTTTAAAACATTGTGTTCTATCGCAGTTGCGGTACGAACTTTATACTTTAACAATTTAAAAATACAAGCTGCATACAACACTTTTCATTTAAATGCTGGGTTAGAAAACTCAGTTTCACAATGTTTATCAACAACTAAGAAAAGTGTTGTATTTTGTGCTATAGTATGAAATGTATGCATTAGATATGTGTTCATAGGAGCGTTGTGCAGGGTTGTGTCACTCCGTTCGGTCGGGTGCCCCGGCAGTCAGCGCAGCGTGAATTGCGGATGCCCGTTCCAGTGCCAGTAGCGCTGCGCCGGCTGGCTACACAAAAAACGAATAGTTTTGTTTAACTTAAATCCGCTTAAAACTTTTCAAAAGTCACAAACGATAAATTGTTCCAATCAATTTTAACAGAAAAATAAACTTTTCACTGTACTGGAACATATTTCAATCTGTTGAGATATTGCGTTCTATGTAGTTTGGTCCAGGCTGTCGTCGTAGCCAGTTGGTCCTGAAAACGGCCCAGATGTCGACTGGAAGCGGAAAATGAAACACGTTAGCGCTTCGGCTGACGTCAGTGCCCTTTTTTGTCGCACAGCCTGTGGATGGTCATTTATCAACTTTTTATGGAAACGCTTGTTTTAATTTATGCTTACACTAACTTGCGATATCGTAGCTATCTGCGACCTCATTTAAACACAGCTTTGTTGCGTTTATGTTATACTAAGTGAGAACAGCTTAGTATTCAACGTAAACAAAATTTTATTTATAAAATCTTATTTAAATTACGTTTTAAATTTTTGCGCATGTGTATCAAGAGTTCAAGTATATTTTCCGGATTTTATGTTGGTCTTTGCAAATAATGTATTATTATTGGATGTAAATAGGGGACTTACATTTGCGGCCGGCGGCTTATTTAAACCTTTGCCTGATGCAATTACATCTGATGCTTGTCTGAACGCTCATCTGATAAGGCGACTTAAACGCCTTGTGAAGTATCTTTAATTAAATACCAACTTTTTGCTCCATAGGTAAGTGTGATGTTTAGATAAGATCACACATAAAAAGCAAAAAGTTCAAATAAACATTTTTCAAATAGTAATAAATGTCGGTTAAATAAAAGTAAATAAAATCATCCAAGTGCGAGTTGATCTCACATACCGAGGGTTTCAAACTTTAGTAAGAAAAATATATGTGAAGTGATTAAGACACGTAGGTAAACACTCGTAATGTCAGGAATAAAAACAACATCAGGTGATAGTTTTAAACTAGGAGCTGCTAGTTTGCAGCAAAGGGTTAAGTTGCTGGGGGCACCCGGCAAACGCTCGCCACAGGACAAATTTCGCTTATATTAACTTTTGCTTCGAGTAAATTTCTCTTCAACTGTGCGACCACTGCACTTCCAAGTGGCAAAGTTTTAATCTCGTCGCCGGGTTGCGGCTATACTTTCTGAGTCCCTCATTGAGAAACTGCCTTCTCTTCAGTGTTATTTGTTCTCTTTAATGAAGGTTTTATTTAATCTAATGGTTTCTCTCGGTTCTCTGATGATACATTAGTTATGCATGTTAGTACGACATAAGACTTTTAAGTTGGAAAAGTGTTTTTTATCAGTTACTATTTTTGTTTTTGGGAAACGGCTAGGCAGGGAATATGTTGATATTTTTATGTCCATAAAAAGTTTCAACTCCAGTGTTTCATATTGCTGTTGATACTTTGTATGAATCTATAGAATCATTTTGAGCACGTATGAATCTATCAAAACCTCAGCGAATTTCAATGTATGCTACGTAATTCCGACGTGGTCTCCAGTAAAAGCGAGCACTTAACCACAGCGTAATTCCGGTAAAAGGTTCGGCGGCGCACCGTCCATTCTCTTCTTAATGTTTATTTAAGCGAAAAAGTTCGACGCTCATTAACCGGATTGGCGGTTAATGAAACGCGTGCGACTTAGAATATTATACAGCCAACTCCGCTACCTCCAGATAATATCAGAAATTATTGTCACATCATTGAAGGCAACTCTCGTACTAACCAGTTTTTGAGATGAGGTGTTAAAGACGTGATCTCTTAAGGCTATAAATTCGAGGCTTTAGTGCCACGAATGTGTGGAGTAGGGCCCAAAGATACAATTACAAAAATGTTTGTGTCTTTGAAGTAATAAAAAACCTTAAAATAAATTCCAGTTTTACCCTTTGGATAGGGAACTATAAAAAGGGGTTTTCTGCAGCTCACACTGTTTAATATTTTCTTGAATAAAATAAACGGGAACTGTGATCGCCTGTCACCATATGAGGTGTAAATAAAAATCTTGAATGTAACGAGAGCACTCATTAAGGGCCTTTTTCATTGTGCACCATCGCTCGGTGCGGTTTTCCTGCTCTATTGAATTGTGCTGCAGCCGCTAACTTCCGCGGTGAACTACTCCACCCTCAGGGCTCTGCCGTTTTTGCATTTTAACACCTCGATAATGAGTCTAGAGGCACGTTCTGCGTGCGAAGTTCGGAAAATATGTATCAGAAATGAGAAATAAATATGTTTTACAAATAAATCATAAAATATTGCATTAATTTAAAAGAGAGAACCTCCTTTTTTGGAAGTCAGTTAAAATGTACAAGTTATTAGTATGTTTTTATGTTTCACACAAGAAAACTCATTTTTATAATATTTTCAACTAGGTATACTAAATCATAGCTTTTTGAAAGAATTCAGTTTGTATGCACCTATTGTGCACTCGCCATAACTGTCTGTTAGCGGCATTTTCCCGGGTTTATATAAAATATGTAGCAATAAAAGTGCTTTGTACATTGTCCGGACGCGTTAGAATCCATTTATTGTTTTGGCCCACGTGTTGTGGCTACTCGGATATACACCGTGTCTCTGTGGTGTTCTGACATTTTCAACAGTTTGGTTTGTCGCCTCTTCGCCACAATTAAAACTGCAGTTTGTTACAAAGTTTTCTGAGAATTTTCTTCAATTTGATATTGTTTATTAACTTTATGTTCAACATTAAATAGTTTAATTGCTGTTCTTTTAAGAATATAATGGATTGTTGTGCGTATTAATGTGACAAACAAAGCAGATCACTTTGTAGAGAACTCTTCCAGCTGATAAAGGTTTTGTGGTCTCACTTAAACGTTAAAGGAGAAATAGAGCCGTAGGGGTTGGAAGCAACGTGTAACCTATTTGTACTTGTTTATCAAGGAGATAAGTGTCTGGAGTGTGCGACGTCGTCCGTTGGCCGTCTTAACCCATTAGTTCAGAGAAAAGATAGCGGACCGGTCGGATTCCTCCCTTAATTGCTAAACTATCCGAGCTGGGAACTGGGAACTGATTTACTAGCGTTACTGGAGTTTTTAATAAGTACGTGTTTATACAATCTCCCTAATGACTATATTTTGGATGTGCCAGTACCTAGT
Organism: Helicoverpa zea x Helicoverpa armigera; assembly: GCA_033682625.1. Lineage (NCBI taxonomy): Eukaryota > Metazoa > Arthropoda > Insecta > Lepidoptera > Noctuidae > Helicoverpa > Helicoverpa zea x Helicoverpa armigera. The sequence goes on along the minus strand of JAWIIS010000005.1, from coordinate 1,428,526 downwards.
GAAATTAGTCAATAAAGTTTCTTTACTTAAATATTTTATTACGAATGTTTGCCAATTGGAATTGATTGTGTTCTAATATCTAAGATCATTTTTTTTTGGCTGACATCCCTTGTGTATTGCCATCTCTATACAGGACAACTTCATTTTTACTATCACACCTTTGCTTTAAGCTTAAATTAAGTCCTAGTTTTATACCAGTGTCGCCAGAAAGGAAATTTATTTTCTTTTCAAAAAGAAAACATGGTATGCTTTTAAAGCTTTTCTTACCTTCCTAGTTCTATTATGAAAGGATAAGAAAACATTGTTCCTTACCTATTGTACTTACATAATAAGTCTGTTGATGGTAACACGAGTTTCGACTTAGGATACCAGTCGCAGTATACAAAGAATGGTATTATGAGGGTATCTAACCATGGAGCGCCGTAAGCGCATTATTGCAAAGCGCGGGTGGCGGCGGGTGGTTCGCGGTGAGATGCGACGCCTCTCGAATGTACAATGCGCCCTAAGCTCTCGGGTGGACGTATTCACAGAATAAGTGCTTTGCTAGTCAGAATGAACATCGCTTTTTGAGCCTTATTTGGAAATGCGACACAGTTTCCCTGTAGTGGAATTACCATACGAGAGGATAAGCTTCGCCAGGGTGCATGTGACTTCGCGACTTTTTAATAAAACATCCCTTTTAAGATTTCGAAGGATTTGCAAGACTTATATCTTAGCAAAACAAAACACAGGTAGAAAAAGGAGTATTTTAACCTAGCCGGTGTTTTTGTAATCTATTTTTGTTGTAGCAATCTTGAAATTGAATACACTCCATAAAATATTCATTATTAATTTACTTGTTTCTGCCCGCAGTTTCACCCCTAACCCGTGATAACTTCTTTTCCACATGGATAAAAAGCCTCTATGTTACTTTGGTATGTAAGCTATATTACTGCCAAGTTTTATCAAAATCCATCAGACATTCCAGCGTAAAAGGGTAACAACCACATAATACATCCACACATACTTAAAAAAATTCGCTTTAATAAGTAATGTGTAGTAATGAACTAATGTTCCTGACCCAAGCACTTTTGTATGTAACTGGAACAATTTTTGAAAAGATTTCTTGCAACCCATTGTATCACTAGAACCTGTTTGGTGACAGACTACAATATCAGGCTGTAGCATCGGTGTCATTACATTTATTCAACGAATTAATTGAAGGAACGACGAGCGTATAATGAAACTATTTCGCATTCATTATCGTTCTTGGGATTAGTTAATGTGAATGTTCTGGTTGACAGTTAGGAACGCCCAGCTATGCAAATGTCATTGTCTCTAATGCGTGCCCGACCGCGCCCTGGCGTATGGGGCTGCCTACGCAGTGTACGAACTACGACAATCTCAGCCAATGAATATTAACAAACCGACTTAATATGATGCCTATTGCCTACTGCCACGATAGGTATATATTTCATACCACCACGTGGCAACGACTTGGGGAAATCTATAAATAGAAACACTCGTATTTACCAATATCGTTTGAGCATGAAAACTTGGGTCCTCTATTGACTTGCAACAACGATAGCGTTCTTCCATAGTATCATGATTCATAAGTATGTTTCTTAATACTTTTTGGAAAAAGTACCAATAATTTTCACACACATAAAGCAAGTAAGTTCATTACGATAAATATAGGCATTGTCACATCACAGCCACTTTAGCTGCGATCGTGACATTTAGCTCGCACGCGTAGCTTTCTCTGTTATGCAAGTGGTGATTGACACGTTGAGCGCTCGCGCAACTTTGCCCTATCGACCAATTGTACTGAGCTTTTCCGTGTTAAAAGATCGCGAGATTGAGACTTCACGATTGATGCTTGTGTCACACTCTTAATTCAACGTTACGTAATCTGATATTATATTATCTGATATGATAAAGCATAGGTTGCTCTTGCTAAAAACAATTATTTACAGTTACAGCCTTTTATTAAAAAAGTGCCCATCAGTGGGACCAATGTCCCACTGATGGGCACAGACCTACTCTCACACGGAGAAGGATTAAAATAATTTAATTGAGTTTATTTTACCATAGATTTTATTAAGTGAAGTTGGATTGATACTGATTCATGTCTCATGTACTCAGCGAGATCCATACAAGTTTTGACGAGCTATGTTTATTAGACCGAGGCATCCGTAGAATGGAAATGGCCGTATAACGTTCTACATTTTTTTTATAACATCTTGTTCGGTGAGTTTTGTAGATACGTCCAACAATCGTAATTTGAAATAATTTATTGATATCGATAAAAACTAAAGGCTATGCAAATATAATTTAGTGACTAATTGACGTGTATTTAGTTTGAGCGACGCTCACCTAATTAATGATACCAATACTAAGTATATAAATGTTTTTAGTTTAGGATGTTGAACGTACACGATATAAGTAAAAAAACCTGCTCTAAATTAAGTTGTAAATTGTCGTGCCCTTGTATTAAAGGGGACGATCGTAAATCGTCGCTGTAGTGGGGTCATAAGCGTCGCTGGACGATGTCGCCGTCCGGACGGACATCTCCCTGGCATATATATGATTATTAGCGGTCCAGCTTGTAAATTTCCTTTTAAAACTACATCCGAGATCTTTATCGCTCTGAATGCGAGCGATAAGGCTCTTTGACTCGACGAGAAAACACTCCCGTCAGCTCATATTATTGTCACCGCGCTCGACTTGATTGTCACCTATTTGCCATTTCGGACTGATTTAAAATAGCTCTTAACATAAAACAAGGCTAGGCCTTTCGATTAGATCACCTTATTTAATCAATTGAATGTTAATCGAGTTTTCGCGTTCGCCATAATAACATGACAGTTAACAAGATTGTAGATCTTAGATAGTTAGATTAATATCTCTCAATATGACAAATTCGAATATCAAATGACTTTCTGGTAATGATCCGGTTTGGTTTTGGTTCACGATTTAAATATGCTTTATACGAAATCTACCTATGCTGTATGGCCATTCTATAAGTTAATAGTCTTTATCTGAATAATATTAACATAATATTTTGCAATATAAAATGATTTTCATGTTTCTAAAGCGAGTTTTCAATTATTTCTATTTGTGGCAAACGCCCACAAACCGCCTAATAGAAGCTATAACTGTAAATGTAATCTCATTACCACATTGCGAAATTGTATTTCTATTACAACATAACGAGAATTTATTTGTTCTCCATTTTCATAAAGTTGCGCTTGAGAACTCGATACTATTCGGCTTGTCGTGTCCTTGTTGTAGAAATGTAATTGTGAAGTATTTCGCACGAAAGTACCGAGGCGAGGAAGTGGTCAACAATAATTCCATAACCGGCACGCGCATCTAAGGCGCCAAAAGGGGCCGGAGCGTCTGAGCGGGGCGAGGATAACAATACGCGCGCTAGCTTATAACTAAAAGTCGTAAGCGACAAAATGGTTTTGTAATTTTAATATTTAGAAATGATAATTTAATAAAAATTCCTACTACCATTTTAAAGAGTATGTATATACTCAACTACTAAAAAAGTTAAGAGGCTTAAATCGGTCCCGTTTGCCCATAATATGTGAATCTCTTTTTAAAAAGAGGTATGTTTGATATATTTTTCTCTGTTATAAAAGTTACCTAATCATGTTTCTACAACTAACAAAATAAGGCTTATATCATGAACTTTCAGGTAAGCAAGTTGTATTTTGATCCGTTTTGTATTTACTGAGAAAAATTGACATCCTTGGCGCCAAAAATTCCAATTCGTCCTCTTAAAGGTTGTATGAAAATAAAGGCGAAGTCGGACGATACGTAAAGAGATGAGACTTATTATGTAAGTACTTAATAAGTTGTCCGTGTATCCGGTGTGTGTTTTCCATAATAGCGGAGAGCACGCATACGTATTTGTTGAAGGTTTGCCGCGGGCGCCACTGCCCCGGCCGACGTGGTTGCACTGCCGCTTCTAGTGTTCATGGATTAAGTGCCCCAGGCTATAAATATCGTGCACATCCTTTATTTAACTTGAAATCGATGCACATTTTTTCCAATGTCTGCTTCAGCAAATTATCGGATTTTAGTTTTTTTTTTGCCGGCAGCGTTAAACTTTATATACTTACAGGAATAAATATTTTTAAGCTATTTTTTTGGTCATTGGCGTTTTGTTTGGTCCAATTAATAAATGCTGTTTTTTGCTACCTTTTCTATTTTAAATTACAATAAAGTAATAGTTGGCATAATAGTTCCAAAGGCGATGCTTTACGTTCATCTGAATACTAGGTAGACTTACTTAGCTATCTCATGTGTGCAACCACCGAATATTAATAACCTGTAATATTTCTCATGCTGCGCTGACCACCTTCGACGACGACATTGGACTTGGATGACACGTTTCTGTAAATGACTCCCTAGAGTGTTTTAGATGTCAATTAATTGATTTATTTGCAAATCTATCATGTGCAAGCTTTAGATGAACAATGTACATAAATTGTTTATGCCAAATTACACTGACAATTTGTTTCATTTTACATTTTACCGTACCCTCAGCTCATCAAGGTCCAATGACAACACTGGTTATTGGCTATTGTTAGATATTGATAGGCAATTGACAGATATTGACACTTTCGTATCCATAAAGTACCTTAAAGTTAATGCCCGAATATTTGTAGGATCCAGTAAGTTGAACATAAGGAAAGTTACCAATGTATGTAGCGGTGGTCCCGTGTTTTGCGACGGCACCTGCAGCGACCGCTTGCGCACGCGCCTATGCGCCGTGTTCCTGCCGATAATGAATACGAGTTAATTAAGCAACATTAGCCAGAACATCGGCGCCTCCACACGACGAGAGATTCAGCTTGCGATTGCCACGTGAACCAACATCCTTTATATGTATAGTGTATTCCAAATAATTGTCACGCTGCAATTATGTAGGTATATGATTTACTCTTAAAAATATTTAAACCACCATTTTTCAATGGATAAATGCACGTTCCAATTTTGCGGCAGAAATATACAAATGATAAACACAAGCTGATATGTATACAAAATACACAGATATGGAGTACTAGAGATACCCAGTCATGTACGGAACTCCATAAGTACGAAGTTGTGAGGGGAAATTCACAGGCCATTCACATACAATTGCGCGAAGAGGCTTCGATAAGCCGCTGCGAATGCTAATGTTTTCTAAATAAAATTTTATCGCATGGCGTGTGCAGTATCTGTGCGCAGCTTCATGTATAGTTAGTTAGCAGAAATTATAAGCGTTCAGAGAAACCAACTGATGTTAGCTTTAGCGTTGTTTTTTTTCTTTTTGAATAGAAAAGCACGATATTACAGTTTGAAATAAATAAAAGGAGAGTAATATAATGTTATACTTATTTCAAAATCAAAATTAGATAGACCTTCCGCTAAGGTTTTTAAGAGTTTTAACTGTGAAATCTAGCATGTTCATGGTGCATATAAATGAACATTGCACGGGAGACATATTGTAGGTGTTAAATGTATTATGCGTTACCTCTCAGTTAGTGATATTGTAATGATGTATTGTTTCAGGTAAGTGGGCGGCGAGCTGCTTGGGTAAGCGAGAGATGAGACGACTGATACACTTTCAAGATGCGATGAGGCAATACCGTAGTCATCATCGTCACGTGGGAATGTGCTCACTTGCCCTTTATGCTTGAAAAGGTAATTTTGCAACGTTTATTAAGCACAATGATAATATCATCAAAATATTTTTATACACCATCGATTTTTTCTGAAATCGCGTGTTTGCACAGGCAATGAAATTTCATCAGCAACGGGGGATCACTCGACAGAATATCCTCCCTAGTTGAATTATGTAAGCTCGTGCTTTGATATGATAAGGCGAGGGAGCGATCGGAGCCAGTGCTCTCATTGTGTTGGCCATAATCTTGCGTATCGGGTAGGACTCGTGTCGGAATGCGAGTTTATTTTAATATTTAATAACTCCCGGGCGGGCGAAGATACCGTCTGCTCAGAGGCGATTCTCTGCTCGTTTTTCCTCTGTTATCGCATTGCTTTTGTGTCACGCTTTCGCTCTTATTCGTTTTACTTAATCACGCCACTGATCAGCTTCGAGTGGCTGGTTGGGTTCGCAAATCAGATCGATATTCCCTTACTTCGTCTTAACTTTTCATAAATCTAAGTGAAGTAATTGGTCTAAATTATTACTTTGAATTCAAAAGAAATTACGCATTATATTAACGCAATACAAATAAGGCACCCATTATTTGCTTTTAAATAAATTGTAAACATAATTACAGGGCATCACGAGTGCGCACCAAAGCCTAGGAGAGCGCCATCAGTTTCTTTGAGCTGTTAAATTTGACGCCTCCCTACATAAATTGTTGGAAAGAGCGCCGAGCGCACGTGACGCGCAAATAAAAATACTAATTCAAGTGGGAATTTATCGTCTAATTGTTTTGTATTTATGAGCTCGCCGGCACATTGTTGTGAGGCGATAGATGCAACCGCCTGACGCCCGGCATAAAACAAAGTGCAAGTACTTTAAAACGTTTCGGTTAACGCAGCGTCGTGACTCGCTCTTCGTAGTAGGTATCAACCTGATGCAAATATATTTCGGCTCAGATTACTTTTCAGCTAGTCACCGTAGAGCACGTCACTAGGGCGTAAACTAAGGTGCGCATTAATTTATCAAGCAAGCTTTTATCGTAATGATGGTCGCGGCAGAAAATAGGTCAGGCAAGGGAAGTCAACCGAAACTGACGAGTACTTTTTAGGGTTCCGTAGCCAAAATGGCAAAAACGGAACCCTTATAGTTTCGTCATGTCCGTCTGTCCGTCTGTCCGTCTGTCCGTCTGTCCGTCTGTCCGTCTGTCACAGCCGATTTACTCGGAAACTATAAGTACTACAGTGATGAAATTTGATGGGAATATGTGTTGTATGAACCGCTACAAAAATATGACACTAAATAGTAAAAAAAAGAATTGGGGGTGGGGCCCCCCATACATGTAACTGAGGGATGAAATTTTTTTTTTCGATGTACATACCCGTGTGGGGTATCAATGGAAAGGTCTTTTAAAATGATATAAAGTTTTCTAAAAAACATTTTTCTTAAAGTGAACGGTTTTTGAGATATCAGCTCTCAAAGTCGTAAAAAGTATGTCCCCCCCCCCTCTATTTTTATAACTACGGGGTATAAAATTCTAAAAAAAATAGAGGTGATGCATGCTAATTAACTCTTTCAACGATTTTTGGTTTGATCAAAGTATCTCTTATAGTTTTTGAGATAGGTTGATTTAACTGTAATTTACGGAACCCTTCGTGCACGAGTCCGACTCGCACTTGGCCGGTTTTAATACTGCACGAATGCACGCATCCCTCTGTTTCTTCGGTCTTATTATTTATTCCGCGCTATTTTTTATTCCTTATTTACGTGGAACAGGGAGCGCAGAGACTGATAGACGTAACAGATAAAAGGCGTGTCCACGAAAGCAAGTCTGACATTTTCGAAGGTTTTTGAAACTGCGCCAACGATTTATTTGTTGTCTGCTATACTGTTCTGGCGCCGTCGATACGGAAGGAAACACTTCACTTTGATATTTTTTTACTACCAACCTCCGGAATTGATTAAACGTGAAGAATTTAATGTGGCGCAACGTCGATCGCCGATCCCGAAGTAGATTGCGAAACGGGCGTGGGAAAAGGGGCTTTATCGAGTATTTATGAAAGCAAAACATTTCGGGAATCTCGTTTATTGCCTTGCGTTCAATCGCTAGTCAATTTCACCTTGTTTAATTTACAATTAATGATCAAAAATAACCATCTCGCCATAAAGTTGTACGTTTTGCTACGATGTGACTCTAGTCTGACAATTTAACTGACTATCAGATAATAATGAAATTATTGTTATGTTGCTTCCTACGAATTAGACTTAAATGATTTTATTACCAGCGTTGATAGACATGGTGGTCGCGTGTAGTAAAAATAGCACGGTTGTTAGGCACAGGGCTCTCGCTCATGAAGATAACGTATGAATGAGTGACAAACAAATTGTCTGTCAGTCAAGTGGTTGCTGCGGGCATTGTCTGGACGCAAACGAGTTCTATTATTATAATTTTAGAACTACACAACTCAATATACAACGAAATGTTTTGTATACAAAGTGAAACTCAACGAAGTAAGTATAGGTTCTCACAAGTAAGTTTAGTATGTTAAAATTATGATATCTTTTTCACGAATGGAAAACATAACACAAAAATTAGGGCGCGGATGTACTAAACGATTAAAGTCAACGTAAGTATTAAAGTCAACGTATTGTATAAAAATATTTTTCTTTTATCTAAAACGCGGAGGGATGAATGAGCCTGTGCAAAATGCAAATTAATGTTCTTCTCTCAAGAATGATGTCATTAAAATAAACGTTTTCTTTTAAATTTTCTCACGCACCGGTCGTCAGACGTCCGCGATCTTGGATCCGCTCGATCATGAAAATATATAGCTTCATTCAAACGATCGGTATCGGAAAAGCTCCTTAATCGGTTTTCTTTTATATGAAAATGGACTTTGAGATTTATTGCACCATTTTGGTTCCTAAAAACGTGATATACGTCTGCTCGGGTTCAAAATTGCATATTAAACAAAAATTCAACAGCGTGCCGCTACATATTTTAAAGAGAGTGCCGCTTGGCGAAACAGCTAAAAATATTGACTATGAAAGAAAATTGCTCAGTGAAAGTGTGGTTGCGTTGATTTCTTATTTCGTATTCATTGTGCGTTGAAATGGATCATTCCCCTTGTGTCGCCTTGTCTGTGCAAAGGAAACTATGTCTGGCTACGATGTGACTCTAGTCTGACAATTTAACTGACTATCAGATAATAATGAAATTTTTGTTATGTTGCTTCCTACGAATTAGACTTAAATGATTTTATTACGAGCGTTGATAGACATGGTGGTCGCGTGTAGTAAAAATAGCACGGTTGTTAGGCACAGGGCTCTCGCACATGAAGATAACGTATGAATGAGTGACTGTCTACGTAATTATAGGTCAACGGAATCATAGCGCGATCAATATGGGATATAAAAGGTAAAAAGTTTACACATAACCGCGATAGATGGCGTTGTTACTTTCTGAATCGCGCTATGGTTTCGTTACCTGCGATAGTATGGATGTCGGAGAATTTATTTTTTTTGTGTGAGCAGCAAGCACTGTGGTTTACTTTATTATACGCGCTTAATTAGTATCCCAGTGTTTTAATTAATCACCCTCTCCCAAGTCGACCTTCGTTCATGGTCCTTCGGAGTCGGGTTGGCCGCGAGTGTTGTGGCGGGTTCCGGAGGTGGTAGAAACTACCACCCTACGCTTCGATACTGGGCAGTGGATCGCTGTCCAGAGCAGCCCTTCAGTGGGTACCAGGTGAGAGGTACCCGGAGCTGGAGGTGGAAGACCGGTTGGCGCAGGGTGCATCCAGTGGAGCGTGGTGCAGCACTACTGGGGACAGCAGCCGCCGGAGGGACGAGGCAAGGGAGCAGAGCAGGAAGGTGCAGGGCGTGGTCACAGGGGGCGCCACTGGTGTGGCGTAGTACATCGCGACGTGACGTCATCAGTGTCAGTGAGTGTTTGGTGAAAAAAAAATCGTGAGTACTTTTTCAATCTTATTCTGGAAGAATCTAATAGAAAAGTGCATTAGATTTGAACTTTATTGGAAAAATAACTTAGAATTTGTATGTGATTTTGGACTTGTAAATTTGTATGTGATTTTGGCCTTGTAATATTTTTTAAGAATAAGTGGTTTGGACGGGGAACCTATGCCCGAATTTGTATAGAAATTGAACTCAAAAAGACTTGTAAAATTTTCGTTGGAATTTAAGTTTGTGTTCGGAACAAGTGCGAGAAGATAACTGATAAGTTAGTGGACATTAAGTTATTAATAGTATTAGAACATTATTATATTCTTCCACTCTTTGTTATTTGTGCTGTAGTATTTAGATTTCATTATTTGTGTAATTTCTCATTATTTGTGTGTGTCTACGTATAATACTGTGTTTACAAAATGGATTCGTTTATGGATATCCAAGAAGACGTAAAAATCAAAATTGATAAGGCTATGATTAACTTTAAAAAATGCCCAAAAGATCGACTCACTATATCGTATATTGAAACACGCTTAGAAAGTTTAGAACAACTATGGCAACTTTTCCAAAGTACACATGTTAAAATAATAAGCGAAGTTAAAAAATCAGATCTGTACAGCTCTAAATATCATAAAGATTGTGTTTACGACGAGGTAGAGGAATTATATGTGCAATTTAAAAGTACTCTGAAAGAGCTAATAAGAAAAAACAAATGTGTATCTAGTAATGACAATGATAGTAGCCCGGGCCATAGTAGTTGTAAAGAAAATAATAGCTTTCGGTTACCAGAGGTTAAGATACCAATGTTTTCTGGTAAATATCAGGAGTGGTTGACCTTTAGAGACTTGTTTATGGGATTAATTCATAAAAATGATAAATTAAACGATGCACAAAAATTATATTATTTAAAGGGATATTTAACCGGAGAGGCGGAACACTTATTAAGAAATGTACAGGTGACCGCAGATAATTATAGTACAAGTTGGACAAAATTAGAATCCATGTATAATAATAAGAGATTTTTGGCAAACGGAATAGTTAAAACTTTATTTAATCAAAAGGCCATAATTGGAGAGTCCGCAACGGATATTAAAAACCTTCTAAGTACAACCACTGATTGTTTAGAATCAATAAAAAATTTAGATATAGATCTTGCCTCAATTTTGATTATACACATTATCACTGAGAAGCTTGATAAAGTAACTAGAAGGGCATGGGAGTTGAAGGTATCATCTGATCCTAAGGACGACCTTCCTACTTTCGATGAACTGAAAGAATTCCTGGTTAATCGATTTAGGGCTTTAGAGAATCTAGAAACGAAAGTAGAGAGGGTTCCAAAGACTACACGGGCATTACATGTAGTTAAAGATAAAGGGGTATCTTGTGCCTTTTGTACAGGTGAGCACAAATTAAGTTCATGTCCAAAATTTATTAAGGAAAGTACGGAAAATCGGCGGAACTTTGTTCTAAAGAACAAATTATGTTTCATCTGCCTGCTCAGCAACCACTCTGTTAAGTTTTGTAAAAACACTCTCAAGTGCCAGGTGTGCAAACGCCGCCATCATTCATTGTTACACCCACAAGGTGTTGTAGGGTCGGAAGTTGGTGAGGGTAGTAGTGCTGCTCGCGCGGAAACCTCATCGGTAACTTATGAGGGAAATAAGGACGCTAATCAAGCGGAGGGATCAAAAACACACGTAGTCTCATGTCTTGCGACAGGAAGCAGGAAAGCGGTTTTATTGACTACTGCTTTAATCAAAGTGGAGTCGAAAGACGGATCGTATAGGGTTGTTAGGGCTTTACTCGATCAAGGATCGCAAGGTTCGTTTGTGACAGAATCCACGGTCCAGTATTTGGGACTACATAAAACACCTTCAAAGCAGGTTGTGATAGGTGTAGGTGGGGACAAAAGTGCCACGGCCAAGTCCAGCGTAATTCTCACATTGAGGTCTAGAATAGACCCAAGTGTTGTCATTAGGGTTAATGCGTTCGTCCTGAAGTCAGTCACAGCTCTTCTCCCATCTACGAAAGTAACCAGGGTAGAATGGGTAGACTTGACTGATGATGACTTGGCTGATCCAGAATATTACAGGCCTAATAAAATTGATGTTTTATTAGGTGCTGATGTCTACAGCCAGGTCATCCAGGAGGGTATTAAAAAGAATGTCACCGGGACATTATTAGCTCAGGACACTAAATTAGGGTGGATATTGTCGGGTACCTTGGATGTGGACCAGACAATTAATTCACACATTACCGTGATGCACTCCAGGGTTGAAGGTGACGACATGTTGAGAAAATTCTGGGAACTAGAGGAACCATCTGGAACAAAAGAGATGCTCACGGAGGAAGAAACCAAATGTGAAGAACTATTTAAAACAACCACGACGAGGGATAAAGACGGCAGGTATGTAGTAAGGTTGCCGTTACGGGACACAAACCTGGTCGATAGGGGCGTTGAATCCAAGGGGGTAGCTGAAAAAAGACTTAAAGGGTTAGAAGCAAGGTTAGCAAAAAATGATAAATTAAAGGTCGAGTACGCTAAGGTGATACAAGAATATTTAAGTCTCAACCACATGGTAGAAGTATCAGATAGGGATAATATAAAGGGTGTTTACTTACCTCATCACGCTGTCATCCGTGAGGATAAAGAAACAACAAAGGTGCGTGTTGTATTTGATGCTTCCTGTAAGTATAGCAACGGGCGGTCACTAAACGATGATCTAATGGTTGGTCCGTCTTTACAATATTAAATTCGGATAAGATATTAAATTCGGCGTGCCCCAAGGAACCGTCCTTGGGCCTTTATTATTTATTATTTATATCAATGATCTCCCACGCCAAGTCCACCATCCCATGGTGCTGTTTGCGGACGACAGCACAGCACTACTAAAATGTAACAATCATGAAAATTACGAAAATGACATAAACTACGCGATAAAAGTTATAATAAACTGGCTAAACAGCAACAATCTAAAAATTAACATACAAAAAACAAAGATAATGCATTTTTTCCAAAGACTTCGCATCAATGACTTGAACATCAACTATAATAACCAAAATGTGGAGAGAGTAGAGCTTACAAAATTCCTAGGCATTTTAATTGACAGTCAGCTAACGTGGAAGCCGCAGGCTGAAGCAATATGCAAAACACTCAGCGCATCTGCATATGCACTTTATAATCTTAAGAAAAAAGTCAATACCAAAACAGTATTACTAGCATACCATGGTCTTGTTGTTTCTAAATTGAGATTTGGTATAATATTTTGGGGCAATTGTACCGAAAAGGAAAGTATCTTCAAAGCTCAAAAACGCTGTATACGAGCTATTTTTGGTTTGAAAGTTACTGACAGCTGTGTTCCATTTTTCAAAAAATATAATTTGTTGACCTTTCCTTGCCTTTACATTCTTGAAATTGCTCTTTTTGTTAAAGTTAATAGAAGCTTATTTTTAAGTTTATCGGAAAGCAGACACAGAGACGTAAATTTACGATCTCAATACCAAAATTTATTACGCACTGGAGGATATAAGACTGCTTTGTTTGGGAAAAGTGCTTTTGGCATGGCACCAGCTATTTTTAACCACATCCCAAATAGTATTAAACAAGAACCAGTAACAATCTTCAAAAAAAAACTAACTACACTTCTCTTGAATAAATGCTACTACTCTGTATCTGACTTTCTAGCTGACACTTTTTAGTTGTATAAGCATTAAGTATGTGTAATGATGAATTGCATCATATCAAATGTTTGCATGCCAAAATGGTAGAATGTACTAGGATGCTTCAACATTTTCTGTAAACACCTTATTGTAAATACCTACATTCTGAGCAAATAAATGAATATTATTATTATTATTATTACAAGACGAGCTTCGTCATATCATTATGCGCTGGAGGGTACATCGAATTTGTATTGTGTCTGATATAGTTAAAATGTACCGACAAGTTTTAGTTAATAGGCAAGATACTCCATTACAACGAATACTTTGGCGGGATAGTCCTGAAAAGGAAACAAAGGCGTATGAATTGATAACGGTTACATTCGGTACAGCCTCGGCACCATACTTAGCTGTGAAGGCTCTTCAACAGCTTGCAGTTGATGAATGCGGGGATAATAATTTAGATATGGCTAAAATTATTGTAAACGATTTTTATATGGATGATTTAATGTCAGGAGCTGAAACTAAAGAAGATGCGTTTATGATTTATACGGAAATAACCAAAATTCTAGGTAAAGGCGGATTTAAATTACAAAAATGGAAAAGCAACTGTCAAGAATTATTAAATAAAATTAGAGATGGAAATGATGAAGCGTTACAGATAAAAATAGATGAGTTAACAAAAATCTTGGGACTTACCTGGAATGCGCGCGACGATTGCTTTCAATACTCTCTGGAGCTTAAGCCATTAGCTGGACCTGTAACAAAAAGGAAAATTATTGCGGATATTGCTCGATTGTTTGATCCATTGGGTTGGTTAGCACCAAGCATAATAGTAGCAAAAACGTTGATTCAAAGCTGTGGTTAGCAGGATTGCAGTGGGATGAAGAAGTTCCAAAGAATTTATTAAAAGAATGGGTTACTTACCGTGAAAACTTAGCTTCTTTAGTTGATTTAAAAATACCACGTTGGTTGAACACGGGAAAGAAGGTAAAACAAGAGTTATACGGGTTTTCTGATGCTTCCAAGTTAGCATACGCGGCAGTTGTATACCTTAGAGTGGTTGATGAAATGGGCGTTATACACGTTTCTTTAATAGCTTCCAAAACGAAGGTCGCACCTGTAAAGCAAGTGTCGATTCCTAGACTCGAGCTTTGCGGGGCAGTACTTTTAACCAAGCTTATTTTGGAGGTTGCTGATGTCATGAATATACAAAGGGAGAATCTTTACGCGTTCACAGATAGCGAAGTAGTATTGGCTTGGTTGAATAGTCACCCGAGTCGTTGGAAGACTTTCGTTGCTAACAGAGTTTCGGAGATTTTGAGCAATTTAGATACACACCATTGGGCTCATGTAGCATCGAAACAAAATCCAGCAGATTGTGCTTCGCGTGGGATATGCCCGTCAGAACTTTCAAGGGTTTCTCTCTGGTGGGAAGGCCCAAATTTCCTAAAGGAACCGGTATTTGAATCTAAAAGACCTAAACAGCTTGTCACACATTTAGAAGAAATCAAGGTGCATACGAGTACTTTAGATCTTTCATTTTGGAAACGATTCTCAAAGTTATCAAGAATGATTCGCGTCATAGCTTATTGTCGTAGATTCTTGAACTTGCGAAAAAATGGAGTATTAGATAGGGTTAAAGGGTCGTTATCTACACAGGAATTAGAGAACGCAACAGAAATATGTATTAAAGGATGCCAGGAAGAAGAATTTGCAAATGAATTAGAAAAATTAAAAAGCAATAAGGTAGGAAGGAAAAACTCAAAACTAAATTCATTAAATATATTTTTAGATCCGAAGGGAATAATTAGAGTAGGAGGTAGGCTTGAGATGTCTCAATTAAATTATGAAAGAGCGCATCCCATCTTAATACCTAGGGAATCATTTCTGACTAAACTTTTAATAACGGGACGCACATGAGAAAACAATGCACGGTGGTCCGCAATTAATGATCACATACTTACGGTCAAAATACTGGATCATTGGCATAAAGGCGTTGGCAAAAAGATATGCGGGAAGCTGTGTGAAGTGTATCCGATACACAGCCAAGGTCAGAACGCAACTTATGGGACAGTTACCATCCTCTCGAGCAACACCTGCTAAACCTTTTCTACGAAGCGGGGTAGATTACGCGGGCCCTATAAGCATTAGAGTATCCAAGGGTCGCGGAAATAAGTCTTACAAGGGCTATATAGCGTTGTTTGTATGTATGGTTACACGTGCGGTTCATTTGGAAGCCGTAAGCGATTTAAGCACAAAGGGTTTTTTGGCGGCTTTCAGGCGATTTGTGGCTAGACGGGGTCGATGTGCGGAACTACACAGTGACAACGGGACCAATTTTGTAGGCGCCGCGCGCGAGTTACTTCATTTATTCAATGAAGAAAGGTCAGCATGTAATCCCGAATTAGCAGATGAACTAGGCAACAACGGTACGGAGTGGCATTTTATCCCCCCTCAGTCCCCCAATTTTGGAGGACTTTGGGAAGCAGGGGTAAGATCCACGAAGCATCACCTTAAGAGAGTGATTGGGAATTCAACTCTGACCTTTGAAGAGATTACGACGGTGTTAGCTCAAATTGAGGCGTGCCTTAATTCGAGACCATTGTCTTATGTTGAGGATCAGGATAAATTGACCATTTTGACTCCAGGTCATTTTCTAGTAGGGGAGCCTCTAGTTTTACCGCCCGATTCAAATTATGAAAGGTCAAATGTTAGCAACTTAAGACGATGGCATCTGCTTCAAAAAATGATGCAGGAGTTTTGGCGAAGATGGTCGCACGATTACCTTCACCAATTTTTACAAAGACACAAATGGCAAAATCAAACGCCCGAGCCATCTGTGGGTGATGTAGTACTAATCAAGGAGGACAATATGCCTCCCGGCAGGTGGTTGTTGGGCAGAGTGGAAGGCAAGCATCCGGGTTCAGATGGGTTAACACGTGTAGTCACAATAAGGACAAAATTGTCCACCATAAAAAGACCTACGTCAAAGGTGTGTGTATTACCTGTAGCAGATTAATGCAAAGATTTAATTAAGTAGTTTTTAAGGATTTTAAATATTGTAAGGTAATAATGTAACAGTTTAGTGAGTAGTTGTATTAAGTATTAAGAAGCAAAATTGTTAGTGTTAATTTTTTTTCATAGCTGTACTAAACATGCATAAGAATGTTAAAGACAAGAGAGTCGGATGAAGGACATTCGTCATAATGTCCTTGGTGGGCGGAATGTCTACGTAATTATAGGTCAACGGAATCATAGCGCGATCAATATGGGATATAAAAGGTAAAAAGTTTACACATAACCGCGATAGATGGCGTTGTTACTTTCTGAATCGCGCTATGGTTTCGTTACCTGCGATAGTATGGATGTCGGAGAATTTATTTTTTTTGTGTGAGCAGCAAGCACTGTGGTTTACTTTATTATACGCGCTTAATTAGTATCCCAGTGTTTTAATTAATCACCCTCTCCCAAGTCGACCTTCGTTCAGTGACAAACAAATTGTCTGTCAGTCAAGTGGTTGCTGCGGGCATTGTCTGGACGCAAACGAGCTCTATTATTATAATTTTAGAACTACGCGGTTACAACTCAATATACAACGAAATGTTTTCTATATAAAGTGAAACTCAACTAACTATAGGCTCTCACAAGAAAGTTTGAATTATGATCTCTTTTTTCACGAATTATACATAATATAAAAATTAGGGCGCGTACTAAACGATCAAAGCCAACGTAAGTGAAGGTATCGAATAAAAATGTTTTTTTTTTTTAATCTAAAACGCGGGGGGAAGAATGAGCCAAAATGCAAATTAATGTTCTTCTCTCAAGGATGATGTCATTAAAATAAACGTTTTCTTTTAAATTTTCTCACGCACCGGTCGTCAGACGTCCGCGATCTTGGATCCGCTCGATCATGAAAATATATAGCTTCATTCAAACGATCGGTATCGGAAAAGCTCCTTAATCGGTTTTCTTTTATATGAAAATGGACTTTGAGATTTATTGCACCATTTTGGTTCCTAAAAACGTGATATACGTCTGCTCGGGTTCAAAATTGCATATTAAACAAAAATTCAACAGCGTGCCGCTACATATTTTAAAGAGAGTGCCGCTTGGCGAAACAGCTAAAAATATTGACTATGAAAGAAAATTGCTCAGTGAAAGTGTGGTTGCGTTGATTTCTTATTTCGTATTCATTGTGCGTTGAAATGGATCATTCCCCTTGTGTCGCCTTGTCTGTGCAAAGGAAAGTAGTAATTGGCATTTATATTAGATTAGGTATTATTTATTTTGGGCTTTTATTTGTGTTCTCAATTAATCTTTCATCGCTTTAATTAAAGGACATAATTCGGTAAAAAAATATATTAACATTTGCTTGCATTCATAAGTATAGTTAATTTGGGCGACTCGGTGCAGCGATAAGGCGACACGCACGCGAGCCATCTCTTGTGTCGTAGTGCGTGTCGAGTGCGCGCCCGCATCGTAAATCTCTGCGTACGAACACCGACGACCGATTTCAGGAGTGCAGAACCCTGCATGCGTCCCTTTGCTGTTGTCACTGTCGACACAGTTGCGGCCTTATTACGACGAAACTTATTTGGCCCATTTTTTTTTTCGCGGTTTTCACATATGTTAATGAATAATTGAGACTTAGACGCAATACCCATGGGTCCAGTGGAGTCCACCTGTGACCATGTCGGTGCAATGCTGCCGAAACGGCGAGTAAATAAAAAGTTTTAGAACCTTTGTACCTATATAGTTACCTATCGCGTTTAAGTCCCGATTATTTATTAATACTTGTTAATTTTGTCATTTATTTACAATATGAAAACGGTTAAAAATACATATTACCTTAACAGAAACAAAATCACGTCAAGGTAGCTATGGTGACCACCCAGCCTTCGGCCCTAGATTAAGTCTGTACGCACACATGTATAATGTGCTGACTATAATTTTAAGAACTTAGGTAGATAAGTCGCCCCACCGGAGATGTCGCGCCGAGATGGGTCAGACAGTAGATTAGTTTTTTTACAATTAAAAGTACCTCAGAATCGGTAACACGCTTTTAATTTGTCTCCCGAAATTCCTTAGTAGTAATACTTAGTAATTTCAATAGTTTCCCCGCTCCGGAAACAAGAGTGGCGCAGCCGGTAGGATTTCGCTGTTATATTCCTAAATTCTTCGCGGTTTTAAATTCGTCGCGTGTCTCGAGGACGAGCTGCACGATAGCTGTGGGAATTTAAGGACGAGTGAAATCCGACGAACCAAATAAATTACTCTTGGTGCGTGTGGGCAAACAAAGGAATACCAAGGATGAGAGTAGCAGCTGGCTGGTGAGTGATTTTTTTCGCCAATCCATGTTCCTCTATCCCCCAATACTTAATACCTACATTATTTTGAGATTAAACCTCTCTCATTATAACGTGTTCATTTAGATTATTGGCTTATCTCATTGTGTTCTATAAATAGAACCGACATAGAGTAGTTAAACTTTCAGAGACGCCAATTAATTGTTATCTCAAGTGTATTCTTTGCATTGATATTTTTATAAATGTGTTTTATTAAAAGTAATAAGTAAAGTGTATGTAATTCTACACCTAATATAAAAAAAAAAAATATATATTTTATACATTAATATTTTTAATTTTATTACCTAAACTATTACATACATTTTGCGTCTAATTATTTTCTGATTTACGTGTGTTATGTTTGAATTGTGTTATCTTGTGTGTTTCATAGCATAGTCAATTGTACTCTCACGAATTGTTTTATCTGTTCCGTTCTCTACTCTGTGAACATGATGACTTCAGTGACTATTGAACAAATACCCAAAGAAATTATTCAATTAATACCTTTGTATAATGGTGATAAAAGACAGTTAAATCTTTATTTGCGAAAGTGTCAGTATGTCCTTGACCGATATAAGGGTAGCCACGAACAAAATCTTTACGTTTATAATGTTTTAACTAGTCGATTGAGAGATGACGCCGCAGCGCTCTTATCAGAACGTGAAGATATTGTGACATGGTCTGCTTTTAAAGATCTACTTATTCAACATTTTGGAGACCCGCGTAGCGAAGCGTGCATTAATATCGAATTAGAATCCTTAAAAATTAAATCCGGTGAAAGTTATTTAGAATTTTGTAATAGAATCCAAAGTGTTCGATCATTATTGATGTCCAAGGTCAACATGATTGAGGATACTGATTTGAAGAGTGCAAAGACAATTATTTATAACAATACGGCCTTGAATGTGTTCTTATACAATCTCCCAGAGAATATGGTTCGTATTGTAAGGCTTAAGGCACCCTCTAGTTTAGAAGCGGCCTTGAGTATAGTACTTGAGGAAGTTAATTTCTTAGAGCAGTATAATACTAGGAATCGCATTTACGGTCAATCTAGCAGTTTCGGATCAAAATTGGTAATGACGCCAGCGGGATACAAACCTTTATTGCCAAATAATATTACCACACCTAAATTTAATTTCGGTATTCCACAGAATAAATTCAATCAGCCCCAAGGTCAATTACCAAATGCATTAACATCACGCCCCAAGCCTGGGTACTTACCCCAATCTCAACAATTTGGGTACAGGCCACCCCAACAATTCGGGTACAGGCCACCTCAACAATTCGGGTATAGGCCACCTCAACCATTTGGGTACAGGCCACCCCAACAATTAGGATACAGGCCACCGCCACAGTTTGGCTATAAACCGTTGCAACCTCAGCAGTTTGGTTACAAATCCCCCAATAATTCTAATACCCCACAAATACTAAAACCTCAAACGCAAACTACTGATGTGTCTATGCGAACAGCCCAACCTAAATCGAATGTACCACAAGGTTTCAATTTAAATGAATTGTCTGCTGACGACTATGAGCCTTATTACAATAACTATTACTCTAACTATGACGATGACTATTATGGTGACTCAAATGAAATTAATTATCATGACGAGACTCATGTTGACTATGAATTACAATCAGAAAATGAAATTCAGGCACTGGATTTTCAGGAGAGTGCCTCGACGGACAAGAAATCTTAGAATTAAATTTTGACTCTAATTTAGAGCTACCGTATATTTATGTAGAAGAGATAGACGCAAAAATGATGATAGATACTGGTAGTATGAGATCGTTCATTGGTCCTACAAAAGCATATGAGTATTTTTACGACTATATACGTAATGAAAATTTTCAGGTGGTTAGTACTCATGCTACTAGTAGACATAATGAAGTAATAGAAATTCCTCTTCTACCTACCTTTGTTAGTGACGATTGGCATAAGTTCTATGTATACGAAGTAGATCCACGGTATGACGGGCTTATAGGTAACGACCTTTTACAGCAATTAGGTGCAATTATTGATCTAAAAGAACGAATCTTAAAAACGAATTCCACTTGTATTCCAATAATCAATAATAATTTAAATTATAAAATTACTGTACAGCCACGTTCAGAACAACGATTTAAATTGCCAGTAGATCAATATTCAGGTGACGCTATTCTTGACTACCAAGAATTTCGAAATGGACTACGAATGCCTAGTGCTTTAGTAAACTGTGATAGTGGATACGCATTTACAGTAATTCAAAACACTTCAGATTGCCCAAAACAACTGACTATTTGCCAACCTTTCACAGTAACGCCATATGAAAATACAGAATACAACATTAATTTTACTACGACCAATACTCCTCTAGAAATTGACAAATTACTTGAAGAAAATTTAGATAAATTAAGACTCGATCATACCAATGGCGAAGAACGTGAGAAAATTTATGCACTTTGTAGGGAATATAAGGACATATTCTACTGTGACCAAATCCCCCTTACGTTTACTAATCAGGTTAAACATCACATACGTACCAAAAATGAAGATCCTATATACATTAAACCCTATAGACAGGCACCTTTCATCCAAAACGAAATAAATAATCAGGTAGAAAAATTACTTCATGAAAATGTTATACAAGAATCTCATTCCCCTTGGAGTGCTCCAGTTCACCTTGTCCCTAAAAAGAAGGATGCGTCTGGTGAAATTAAATACAGGATGGTAATAGACTACAGACGACTGAATGACATAACCATAGACGACAAATACCCCCTACCTAATATTAATGACCTTTTCGACAAACTAGGAAAGAGTGTGTACTTCACCACATTGGATCTAGCAAGCGGCTACCACCAAATAGAAGTAGAAGAGAAGGATAGACAGAAGACAGCTTTTTCGACGCAAAATGGCCATTTTGAGTTTCTCAGAATGCCGTTTGGACTTAAAACCGCTCCTGCTACCTTCCAACGGACCATGGATAATATTTTGCGTGGTCTGCAAGGACTCCACTGCATGGTATACTTGGATGACATAATAATTTACGGAAATAGCCTTGACGAAATGATAAATAAATTAAGAATTGTATTTGACCGACTTAGAACAACTAACATGAAAATTCAATTAGACAAATCTGAATTTTTACGCAAAGAAGTGCTCTACCTTGGACACACTATAACTAAAGACGGGCTAAAGCCTAATGACGACAAAATAAACGCTGTATTGAATTACCCGTTACCAAAGACAACGACAGAGATTAAGAGCTTTCTTGGACTTGTAGGTTACTACAGACGTTTTATAAAAGATTTTGCAAAAATTACTCAACCATTGACAGCCTGCTTAAAAAAGCGCAACAAAATTGTTATTGACCAGAAATACATAGACGCATTTAACAAATGCAAGGAACTCCTGACACATGCCCCACTGTTACAATACCCTGACTATGACAAAACATTTATACTGACGACCGACGCATCCAATGTCGCTCTAGGCGCTGTGCTGTCACAAGGACAGATTGGCAGTGACAAGCCCATTGCGTATGCTAGTCGTACCCTCAGTGATACAGAATCACGTTATAGTACCATCGAACGTGAACTGCTCGCTATAGTGTGGGCAGTAAAGCATTTTAGGCCCTATCTGTACGGTAGAAAATTCTATATATATACTGACCACCGTCCCTTAACTTGGCTCCAATCTCTTAAAGACCCTAGTAGCAAACTCACACGTTGGCGGTTACGTTTGCAAGATTACGACTTTGATTTAATTCACAAAAACGGCAAACAAAATACAAATGCAGACGCTCTGTCCAGAATAAAAATCAATGCCTTACTCACAGACGACGAAAATCAGTCTCTAGCAGTTAATATTGATGAGAAGGAAGATAAAAATCTAAATGAATGTGCAGATAGTAAAGGTTCATCAACAGTAACGATATCTGATTCTAGTCGAACTATGACCTGTAGTCCTATAGATTTTTCCGACAATATTAGAGAAGTTCACTACGATACAAATGAGTATCCAATACGATCAGTGTCCAGTAAGTCGAACGAAACCGTTCATTCCGCTGTAGAATTAGAATCAACCGGTATACCTATTTTACATGAGGCGATCGACACCAAGCCGAATCAAATCTTAATATTTTCATGGTTTAAAAATCAAATGCATGTTAAGAACCTGTCACGTGACAAACAAAAGATATTAGAAGTTTTCCTGCCAAAAGATAATCCGCAATTAGTAAAGGACTTTTTAAAGGAATACATACAGCCAAAATTAAAATATTTCATTTATTTTGAGGAGAATGAACATCGGAAACTATTTAGCAATATAATAATTGAACTATTCAGAAAGGGAACTATTAACCTATTTGAATGTACAGAAAGAGTTATTTTTGTAGAAGATGAAGGAGAGCAAAAGGCACTTATACTTAAACACCATGAAGGAAAGACCTGTCATAGAGGCATAAAAGAAACGCTAGTTAGGCTCCGTAGAAATTATTATTGGAATAGAATGCAGGAAACTGTAACAGCCGTCATAAACAGTTGCGATGGGTGCCGTAGAATGAAATATGATAGGAAACCCATCAAACCTATATTACAACTAACACAAACCCAAGACGCGCCTTTTCAAGAGCTATTTATAGATCTTTTTAGTATAGAAGGTAAAACTTATTTAACTATAATTGACGCATTTAGCAAATTAGGTCAGGCAATCGAAACTCAGGGAAAATCAACTCCCGAAGTAACTAGAGCACTGATGAAATATTTTTCGTATTACGGTACACCCAGAAGAATAAGCTCAGACCCCGGAACCGAATTTAATAATGAACTAATTAAGGAATTTTTGAATTTACATAAAATTGATTTCCACATTGGAACCCCTAATAACCCCAATTCAATGGGTCTTATTGAGAGGTTCCACTCCACTATAATAGAAATTTACAGACTGGCCAAATACGAAAAACAATGTACTGATGCGGCTTCGGTTATGACTTATTCTGTTCTGGCATACAATCACACTATTCACTCAGTCACTGAACTTGCACCATTTGAAGTTGTCTTCGGACATACCGACTCAAGCAGTCCGTTTAGCATAGAATTAGAAAAACGTTATTTCCAAAAATTAGTAAAAGATCATGCAAAAAGAATAAAAACATTATACGAACACTTAGCAGACAAAATGGTTAATATTAAAGAAAAGAATAGAGAGAGTAAGGGTGGTGAAGGTGAAATAAAGTTTAAAAAAGGAGAAATTGTTTTCGGTAAAGACATAAATAAGCGTAAAAGTAAGGATAAGCCCCGATATATAAAAGCTGTAGTAACAGGCAAAGCAGATAAAAATATTTTACCTATAAAAATAGGAGAAAGGGATACCAAAATTCCTATTAAAAATATAAAACGTCCTCCACAGGTGCGGCATATTATTGATGACAGTCACGATGCTGTCGCTGGCCCTTCATCTGCAAAATCTTGAAGGTAATCCAGGAGTTTTACCGGTGAAACAAGGTCATGCATATTTCCAAACTGATCAGTGGACTATTGTAAAGATCATCAGCCTAGATCAAATTTATACTGACCTTAACTACATCTCTACCAACTATCAAGCGCTTTGTAATTTAATTGATTGGAATGCATCATACTCACAAGAAATTATGACTATTAAAATGCATACAGATTCCATACGTGATTTAACTGTAGAAAAATACCAACAGCTTATACCATCCAAACGATCTAAACGAGGACTCATTAATCCACTGGGCTCTATTATAAAAATTGTTACCGGTAATTTGGATCATGATGATGCGCTGAAGTATGATAATCTCATTTCTAAATTGAATCAAGGTCAAATCACTATATCTAAAAGGTTAACATTGGTCTCTAAAATGTTTGACAGTTTTATTAATGCCACTGAAACTATTGAACAGAATACAATTAACTTCCATAACAGGTTAACTAAAATTGAAACATTAATTAAAGATTTAACTGCTCAGCAAAATAGTTGGATTTTTCTGACGTACTTAACTGGGTTGTTCAATGTTTTCATGAGTAACTTTCGTACTATATTTATTAGATTAAGTGAAATCGAAACTGCACTTGCATTAAGCAGAGTCTCTATTTTACACCAATCAATTGTTAATTCTTCAGAACTTTTATATCATCTTAAATTAATATCCGAATATGAAAGCTTAATATATCCTCCCGCCGAAGCGAACTTGTTAAAAATAGAAGAGATTATATGTGTTAAATCATTTATTAAAAGTAATCAAATAACGTTTATAATGGAGATACCACTTACCGATAATGTTACTTATAACTATTATAAGATTTACTCCCTACCAATTTTCCATGACACCGAAAATAAGACCCTAGCTATTTTCCCCAAATACCCTTACCTATTGGCGAAAGAAAATAGATACTCACCAATCGCAATACCGTGTAGACCATTCTCTGCCGGTGCTCGCTTCCTCTGCACTGCAGACAACAGGATCCCCTTCTATGAACTTACCTGTGTCGAACAGCTTATGAATTTCGAAAACGACCTTACCCTTTGCAAACAACATCCAATAGAAATCGAACAGGTCAGAGTCCAACAAGTCGCTAACAACAACTGGATCCTGTATAGTGAAGAGAAGACCACACTAACAGAACGATGCAAGGATGAGACCAGTAGACAATTGGTATTTGGTACTTACCTGATGACCATCGAAGAACCCTGTGAGGTGGAGATTCATGGCATACACATTAATCATCGTATCTTCATAGAGTCCGATGTGGTGAAAAGAGTACCAATCATCGCCTTACCTCAGTTACGCACTAACGCACAGCTATCCAGTACACGTGCACTTGATATGAAGGGCATAAATCTAGACGAAGTGAAATATATGGCGTATTCGTTAAAACATAGTGAAGTGATCGAAAGTGTTTTTGATAAAAGGGACAGTAGCTTCAGTGCGTCCTTGGTGTACGTGACCTTAGGTTTAGTTATTTTAAGTATTTTTGTATTTTCCGTTTATGTTGTTCGGCTCAAATTGCTGAAATACACGTGTTTCAAGAAAAATTATCGGAACCAATCTAAAATCGATTCTCCCGATAATTTTCCTCTTAAGGTCGGAGGAGCTATGGTGACCACCCAGCCTTCGGCCCTAGATTAAGTCTGTACGCACACATGTATAATGTGCTGACTATAATTTTAAGAACTTAGGTAGATAAGTCGCCCCACCGGAGATGTCGCGCCGAGATGGGTCAGACAGTAGATTAGTTTTTTTACAATTAAAAGTACCTCAGAATCGGTAACACGCTTTTAATTTGTCTCCCGAAATTCCTTAGTAGTAATACTTAGTAATTTCAATAGTTTCCCCGCTCCGGAAACAAGAGTAGGTGCACAACATGAGTTCTATACAATGTTTCACATAATCATTTAATAATTCATGAGCTCAAATTGTTCAATGACTCAAGAAGCGTTAACATTTAATATAACAGCTTCAACAATTCATCACTACATAATCGGCACATTATATGTTAATTCTTAATTGAATTACGATTATAAGTTTGACGTAACGAGGCAGCATCGAAGAGGTGCATCAATATTCGTACTCGCCCACGTATTATTGCGTGGGACGATCGAAGTGCGCACACGTTTCTCAAAATTTTTACTCGCCACCTTTCATGTAATACTGGCCGTACACCCGCCTTATCTTTTCGAACACGTCCGTATTAAGTTTCGAGAATTCACATTTCATGCGTAGGTACTCACATTCAACTGTAAACTCTGTTTTAATTTTGTGCTACATAGGTGACATTTTGCGACTTAAATTATAAGGTTATTAGTGTAATCATGCTTCAGCAACATTTTAAATTCAAAATTTAAGCCCGACATGTTTTGCTGTATATTTTAAATCTGTTTGCCTTGGGTTTTTGTTTAGATACTGTGATGGAAAGACAGCCGGCGACCGCTGTAAAAGTCTAACTCAGCAGTTAATTCGTGCTCTGGGTCCATATTTTTTTGCAAAATGTCTGAACTTTATTAAAGCAAATATTAACCGTGTTCGTCCCATCATTTTATGTGCGGGGTGTTAGCAGCGTGTTGATATTTTATTTACTTTATCGCCGGCTGAAGCAAAGGCCATTGTGTTCATAATGAAACTCAACTCTTTCCCGAGATTTTGTTGGGTCAGTAATTAAACACATCTGGTACTCGTGCAATTGTATCTCCCTGTGCGTGTTTTCATATTTTCAGTAAAACATTTCAGAGGGATTTTTGTAATACATATGGGACCTTTTACTTTGTTATGTTGGTAGTTTGTTTTAATGGTAACGCGTTGTCGCAACATGTGTCGATTATGTAAATAAGTTTCAGCGTTTTCATTTTTAATCGTTGCGCAGTGTGCTCCCCAGCTTAGATGTAATACTTAAGGACAACTAATAAAGCATACATTCTCTGATGTCGATTTTCTAGTTACATTATTTAAACAAAACATTAATCTTAAGCAGTAAACCATCCTGATCTTATTAAATAAGGCTAATGAAAATTTATTTCGTTCCATGCTTGGTTGGTTAATAACCATTACTGGTCGTATTTCTATTGTATGAATAAATGTTCTCGCCTTGACTCATATTTAATGCGTGAATTTACTCGTTCTGCTTTTAATACAAACAAGGGTATCGTATTGTAAGGAAGAGCATTTTGAATTCAACCTCTTTTGCTGTCGGGTCTGCTGTGTAGGCGCTATTATACATATGCCTGGTCCATTGTGGATTGTTTCTGAACAATTCGTTTCGAATCCCACTACATAAATGACCGTTTTAATAAAATAAATTTCGTTCCGACTTTATTCGCATTAAATTAATTGCAACCGTAGGTAGTATAAATAAATATTATCTTCGTGGTTAATTGGTCATGTAGCGCGTATATTCACTTATACGTTTCCGTTGGTGGTTGTGCTCGTATGTATAAATAACTGCGCAATGTATTTTGTACTGGTGGTCTTCGGATCGGTGACCATGGTCCCGCGGGTCTAGAAACATCTCTAATAACTGTAATTAAGTACAAGCCATCCCGTTTGTCGTCGCGATAGTAATGGCAACAATTTTTTAATCTCGATATCGAACTATGAGTTAGAGGCACAGCCTTCTGGAAAGGGCTTTTGCTAAAGAGCAGATATTGTAGAATAGCATTGAAACCAAAAAAATCAAAATCAAAATCAAAAGTCATTTATTCAAAGTAGGCTGAAAATCAGCACTTTTTGAACGTCAAATCTACAAAAGACAGCCCCCAAAACGCCCGCCCTTCACCACTTCCTATGTGTTTTTGCTGGGAAGAAGAAGTGGTGGAACAAACTCCCCAGCAACACAATTCTGTCTGTAGGTATGGTTTGAAGAACCGTATACAAAAAAAAAAAAAAATAAAATATCACTCAAAATTATACACATAAATTTGTATAAAAAAAAAAAAAAAATCTAATACGATTAAAACATTAATAGGCTTATCTTTTATGGAGTTAATTGAATTATCTTTATTTAAGCCCAACTAATAGCCATGAAAAAATAAACTCCATGTCTAGAATTTGTGAAATACTTAGGTAAAAAACAACCTTTCAATTTACTTTTATCGATAGAAACGGATGACATCTCTAAAATGAAGGGCGGTTGCGATCTGTTTGTATCAACTTGTCGTTGCGGCGCGAACTAGCCGATCGCAATCTGCGCTTGTTAGCCACCATTATGGATGCAAATTTAACAATTATATACATAGTCTCCGATCAGGTATTTACGTCGGCACATCTGCTCCGTTGCGTGACTCTCACCCGTCACTTTGAAGAAAATTCTTTGTTCACAAAAGAAACTTAACATTTTTCACGACACTGACTGTCATAATTATGAAATGTAATTGAGTACGTAGTTTTTGCAATGCTTGTTTAAAGGTATACATTATCTTGTAAGAAAAGAAGGGGTTCTTACATCGACACCTTTAAGCAAGTCACGCAGTTTATGTTTGAAGCTTCATTCTAAAGTTATTTCATATGTAATATAGCTGCTCTCCTTTATCTCGTCAGCCTTACAGCCAGGTAAAAGTTGGTTAATTTGCTAACATTCGCATTTTGCACATTCGACGATATTTATTGACCCAATAAACAAGTATTTAGGTTAAAGAGTTGATGTTTGAGCTGCAAAATAAGCTATTGGATTAGCATCTAGCTAGAAGTGCCATCGTTTTATTTTTTGTCCCTAGACATCAACCCTGGCAGCAAATTATTTTATTGCCATTTATAGTAAGACTTCCATAGTAATTATTAATTAGTATTAAACTACGCGATGTAGGTGTAACCGCGCCCTTGTGAAAACTTAATGAAGGTTTTTTCTTCCAATCATTATTATTTATATGTTACTTAAAATAATAAGTATTTGCCGTCTTTCTAACTATAGGTAAAATATAATCATGAGAGAAGTCATTTGCAATATTAGTTGCAAGCTTCACCGCATAGTTAATACAAAGTAGCCGCGTGACGTTGCGGTCCGCTGCGGTTCGTTTATGGAATGTCATCGCAACACCAACTCGGCTCCTAATAGAGCTTAATCAACCTCCCGCCTTTCATCCAATCTCGTTAACGAACTAAATTGACTTTCTTATTGCGCGCAATTTCTCTCACACTACACGATCTAAGTTTATAAACCTCTTAATCCAACGTTATAGTTGCAGGCACCGGCACTAAAAGCCGTAACAACTGCATTTGCCTCTAAACAAACATCGTTTACTAAGTGTATTATCTGCCGTGCGCTACACATTGGAATGAGTCGAACTACTTAGCAAGTAGGCGATGTGCTTCCACTAAAGTGGGTTCGCGCCGCGGAGATGGCTCTCTGATGGCTTCCTACGAAGCTAGTTTGTCTTGTATCCTTCATTAAATGGGTAATAGCTTCGGCTTAAATTGACTACACAGCTTTATCCTTTAATGCTCTGCCGTACAATGTTCAGTTCAGTTTAAATTATTTTTTATTATAGGCGCAGTGCAGTATAAAATTAAATGTTATGTTACTTTAGCTACCGCAGAATATTAACTGTCTAGTAAAATATATATTTAGAGCTGGGAAAGGGTGACCCGCAAACTTCCAATATCCGCTTCCGCTGAATTTAATATAGAACTATAAAACTTGTAGTAGTTGTAGGTATAAAAATAATTTATTTTTTAAAATCGATTTAAAAAAGTTAGATTCCGTTTTTTGTTTTCATGTGGATTGATTGAGATTTTGCATACCTACGTTAGGGACAGTTGATGATAAAAATTTAGTAATTTTTGGGAACCAGTTTCAGTAAAGAATGACATACATAATGTGACGAACATTTATTGCTCTACCTATTAAATAATTGCCATCATAAGTTTCCTGATGAGTTTGGAAAGACCAATAATATTTGGCCATAAAAAGTTTTACGATTTACAAATTTAGAATTAATTGAATCCATTAACGACAATCATTATCAAGTTTAAAATTTCGCCAATTCAATTAAGAATATAACGTAACTGTGTAATATATTTTATTTTTATGTCATTTTACAAGCACTTGGTCATAAATATTTTATAGCAACTTCCTAACAAGCAATTCTTGAATCTTACCGCAAAATTTAATTAGTCATCATGCTATCTTTTCCTTTCTCTAATTACCATAAAACAGTTTACGGTTGTTTCAAATTATAATTATTGCAATTTGATAAGAATTAAGTTATATTTCCTGCTATATACGTTGAAGATTATGTATTTGGTAAATATAATTGGTGGTTTGTTAGACTTAAGTTTGTTTTAGTGCTTCCTGTGTCGGTATTGTATGTGACGTCGGATAAGCGTTGCTAGTTAGTATTCGCGCGAATCACTGAATTATGGGCATTGTACATAAGCTGGGACTCCCGCTGGGACCACCCGCGGGAAGCGCGGCAGCCGCTGCGGACACGCCGCGGCTTGGTTGCGTACAAACACCACTCTATTGTCAAGTTCTTTATGCTTTATTCACTACACAGGTTCCGTGATCATCCACAAAAAAACGTACATAGTTTCGTTAGAATCATAAGTAGGCAGCTTCTCCTGATTGCAGTTAACCAACATTCTATTTAACTTGCATCGCGCTTGCACCTAGGTACATGCATTTTGCCATGTTTAAGAAGTACGTCTTGGCAGTGTCAACATAGCTGTGTAGATACGTCACGGAACTTTGACTAATCTCGTTAATGTGAGGCGTGCTCCAGCTTGTATCGGCGTATGAGCTTTTACGTTATTATGCAAATTGAAATTTGATACGCTTTCCGAGTTTGCGAGTCTGTAACCACTTAAGTGAGTGTAGATGTTGTAAGAAAACGCCGTAATGTGAGTTTAAATAGACGTTCCAAAAATTGTTTTTTACATCAACCAAGAACTACATCTTTTAAGCAATTGCATCGTTATCATTACTTTAGATATGACGCTGTTGTATCTTCGCTTCACAGGGTCTCAGCAATTTGTTACCTTTGAAGAGCGATCGCATAGTGCAGGCAGTTAGTGCTGAAACAAAAAAAATAGCAATCACAGTTTAACGACGGTCACTATTTGTCACTGCTCACTGTACGTGCAAAAGCAAGTGCGTTGGCACGTATTTATTACGTCACTGAAAAATGTCCGGCGCACACGGCGACAGGACAAACGAGAGCCCACCAGTGCAACACGCCGCGCCATTGACATATCCCCACCTAATGAGAACCACCGACGCTACGGTAATGAGAAAGAATATCCTCTATTCGCTTGTCGTAGCGTAATTAACTAACTGGATTCCTTTCCTCTGCTAACTAAATAGACTTCTGTGCTTGTGAGTTTGCATTTCGACTCGGTTCTATTTGATTTGCAGTAAAAAATGTTTCTCTAGATGTCATATTGCTTTTTTGATCGAGGAGGTGGCTTTCTATTTAATTTTCTAAAGGACAGTCAAAGGTCTCGGGAGATTTTAGCGTTTAGGTTAAAAGACCAAGCCAACTTATAACAAACCGCCGGCAGCATATATGTAGAAATCCACCAGAAAAGTGTTGTATTTGAAAATAACTTATTAAAACTTTTTTTATAACTAACCGAAACACGCTAAGGCTGCTGTTAAAAAACGACTACTACCGTTGTGTAAAACGTACCAAAATTAAGGTTTGTTATACACCGTTAAATAAACTGCAGAAAAAAAAACAATTTTCAAGAGGGTGAACTTTTTCCAATGCAGGTATAATCGATAAAAAAAATTAATCTTTTATAGAAACCAAACCGTTATAATTTAATTTCCCTTACAAAACCGAAAGTTCCATTCAAGATGGAATAAAAGGCATGGCCAATGGCATATGGCGTTTTCAATAGAACTGCCGATCGATATAATTATTTCTGAAGTGGAATCGAATGCATATAATGCATGTCATGGGTTCGATTTTTGGGTTAACAGTCAAAATTTTGTTTGTGAATTGAACATCAGGTTGCTCTTTTGACAGTTGCATCAGTCGGTATTAATAAAAAAAAAAACAAGTTTTTAGATATGAGTGACATTTATTAATTACTAGCTTAATGTTAAGTATAATGGACGGATGGTAATTAAAGAAAAAAATACATTTCTTGGTTTAATAAACTCATTACGATGTCAAATAGCTAAAGCTTCCTTAAATGGAATAAAGTTAGCCCGTATATTTTCTGTTTCAGTGGGTCCTTACTTCTCATTATAACTATGTACCTATTTCCTTTTTGCGACCTATTGTTACCTAATGTTTTATTTTTGAAATGAAGATCTGTTTCTGTTGTAAATGATGTTATGAGAGTTCAGTGCCTAGTATCTTGAAATGTAACCCCGTATTTTTTTTTAACTAACTGTTAGTATTCAGTACCAAAACTGGTTCATCCTAGCTTTCATATAAAAAAGTGCATCCAAATCGGTTTATCTATGTATGAGCTAGAGCAGTGTTAACATTTTTTATACAGGTTGCAAATGAACCCTTAATCTTAATTTTACTCATTATAAAGGAAACGTTGGATCAAAGGCTACGCTCATTGTGGGAGTAAATTATTATTATTGGTCAGCGCACCACAATACAACAATGTTGTGATGTTGTTTTAACGCGTAAATTAGAAGCTGGTTTCGTTATTTCATCAGCATCATCGCATATTATTGGAGTTGGACTGCGCAGTGATTGTAAATGGCCGCGGCATCTGAGCTCGTTAGTGTTTTTGATAGATGACGGCCGGTCGTTTGTTGAATTTGTTGTAACACTCGCTGCCCGTGTAAAAACACATGGTTCGACAACGAGATATAAATGGACACTCCCCTCGGCGATCTAAGTTAACGAGCCACCATATAAATAAAGAGAGGTTAATATTTTATAATTCTGACGTACGCTACACTAGTTAGCGCTCGAGACCATTGAATATATTGAGCGAAAATTATTAGTTATTATGTGTCAAGCGCCGGAAAGTGCTATAGGTACCTTGAATTCATTAAACTTGCACTGAAACCCATCAGTTTTGCAGTTTCGTAAGAAATAAAAGTCAACATAATTATTTCGAAACATGACAGTGTTGTGCGATAATAAATAATTGAATACGCGTTGACGCTGATAATTTGTAAAGTCATTATTCAATATTCGTGACGTGAAGCTTATAAATTTCTCTGCAGCGTTTTACACTTTAGCACTTGGCTGATGTAAAGTGCCGCCCAATAAGACAACGGCCGACTATTTTGACGAAGGCCGGTCACGTTTCGTCGATACTCACCATGAGAATATTTGTTTTTTATTGTGCGCCCGCCGTCGAGTAAAAATTGAAGTGTAATTTTACGTTTTAACCGGTGCCTGCCCCCTTTCGTTCCGCTCGCCTTGAGTGATGGTTATCATAATTGGAGAGAGGGTAGGTGAACAGTGTGCGCCGCCTGGATGATGGCGGTGGGCGGGCACGCGACGAATATTCCTAACTACACACTTGGCTCGCTTTCATTCTTCTCTTGAACTAGGTCAACACTCAAAAAGTCCTCTGTGTGACGTATATCACAGAAGTTATATATGAACCTGAATAGGTGGCCGTGAGTCAGTAAGTAAGGTAGGAGGTGTCAGTTAACAGTATCGAAGTTATTGATTGCATTAAACAAGCGGCTTTACCATTAGTGTTATCAATGCGCATATGTTGTGAGATGTTGTTGGCTAATACAATGGTAAGATTAATAATGCGGACGTATCGGGCTGGGACCGTTATGCCGGCGACACGAGTGATCGCGGACCAACAAGGGCGGAAGAGATGGACCGGATAATAAAGCATCAGCTCGGTGCATCGTAACTCAATACCGTCGACATAGAAATTGTTGGTTGCATCGCTGCGCTAAACTCTCCACAATACCTTATGGATGGTAATTGGCCAGTCTCTCTAATCGACGTGTTTCAATAATAATACACGTATGTTCGAGGTTTATGCTGACAGTCAGGTAGATTGAGTCCCATTCTAATATTTTAACGGCTATTGTAACATATGAGACGGCAATAACATAAAAAAATACTGTAAGGTATAACTTTGCGTCAGCGTATGTTATGTGTTACAATCTCAAAGTGGAAAACATGCTACTTCAGTTGAAATAGCAGCACCACAAATAATGGAATCGCTTATCATATCCAGTACTTGCAAATATTGTTTAGTATTGTATAACAAAGGTGAACGAGCGTCGACATATAAAATACAGTGTTGGTACAAGATGTTACAGGTACGCCGTGACTGGTACGCACGAAGTATCGTTTTCGTGCCTTGACGGAAGTAAATATCCCATTGACACATCCTTCAATAGGATTTTCATGTCCATAATTACCATCTATTTCGGTACAGACGCGTTTGAAATAGTTATTATATTGTCGCATTGTGAGTCGTGACGAATATTTAAATAATGTATCCTCCTAATCGAAATTATTATTCTGTCGTTGAAGTAGCCTTTTTGTAATATGACCGTTCTTCATAAATGACACTTTGATCTTCTGTTTTTTCAGTTTGATTCACTGCTACGTAATAAATACTTTGTTTAAAGGTAACACATAATTTTAACTGTTGCAACAAATGTTAGTTATCTATACTAATATTATAAAGCTGAAGAGTTTGTTTGTTTATTTGAACGCGCTAATCTCAGGAACTACTGGCCCGATTTGAAAATTTCTTTTAGTGTTATATAGCCCTTTTATCCTAGGCTAATGTAGGCTATCTTATACTTTTTATCCCGG
Source organism: Helicoverpa zea x Helicoverpa armigera (assembly GCA_033682625.1). Classification (NCBI taxonomy): domain Eukaryota; kingdom Metazoa; phylum Arthropoda; class Insecta; order Lepidoptera; family Noctuidae; genus Helicoverpa; species Helicoverpa zea x Helicoverpa armigera. Next base: position 1,393,698 of record JAWIIS010000005.1, on the reverse strand, counting down.
TACGGGAAGTAGTTCCCACGGGATGCGGGTGAAACCGCTGGCAGAAGCTAGTTGAAAATACATTAAGTTTTTTACTCCTTGCTCCCTAGTGTACTATGCATGTGTCTTATTCTCCGTAGAGCACTTTAATTGTAATGGAATTCATGCCCCGCTAACTTATCTATTTACATGCATGTATACAAATCTGTAGTAACTTCCTAGTGTATTGTTTCATGCAATGTGTTCGCGACTTGTTTATAAACAATAGCAATTTGCCTTTTGGCGTTAGGTCACGCCTGCACATTGATTCTCCTCTATGTAGTCAAAGGTTCTATTATCTATTCAATATCGTTCTGATAATGCACTTTTTTGACTTATGATTTTCACTATGCTTGATGGAAATATGTACCAGTAACTTTGTATATGTTGTATGTAATAGAGTGCCTTGAATTTTATGTATACCAATCAAAGTCCTGACTTCATGAGTGTAATAGATTTGTAAATAATATTTATACGCAAACAAGATGTATAAATTGATATAGGTACACAGGAATAAATAATAGCGTGTGAAGCTGTATTAGGTGTGTAGTACATTGTTCAGCATGCACAGAGGTGCAGCGAGCGGGGTGTAACTGTTTACAGCTAGGAGGCGCGGCAATTAGCTGTACAGGTGGTGAATGCGACCCCCTGGCCTCTCGGCGCGGACCCGCGGGAGGAGCCGTGTATCGCCACGAGTATTTGCATGTTTATTGCCGATACGTAGGCTTAACTAGGACGAATTTGTCGCTGCCTTTATGACTTATGTTGGTCAGATCAGTAGTTGAGATCATTTTTTTGTGGATAAGAGAGCCATTTCATTTTAAAAATAGAACTGGATCCTTTGAAAATGAATTAAAAATACCTTTTGGGAATCAATGGGCAACAAGTACATGCAGTAATTGCATATCTGTAAATATTTAATATTATAGCAGTTTTCGTTTAGGTTTACGCAAAATTTTGTGATGCAAATTATTTAGTTCATCTTAGTTGACAGGTGAAAGCTTAAAAAAGTCAACAGCTCGACACGTGTCAGTATTATTTTCACAACATATTGGACGCGCACATACCGTTATTACTTTTTTAATAAAACTTTTCTGGGTAATATTTTTTATAGGATTCGTAGTTACCATGTGGTGATCGAGACGTGACATACGCGTGTCGACTTGTTTAATCGTCAGCTGTCAATACTTGACACGAGCTTGATCAATTACGTGACGCCTGTAAATCAATTTGTAAGTATGAAGCTGATAATTTATGATTTCTTAATTAAGGTCGTAACTATTGATCAGTACGAATCAAAATAAATGTGTTCTTATCATTGTCGTGGCATTTAAGATATTAATTTTATTTATGTACCAGATGTATTACTTGTTAAGTTATGTCATGCTAATTATGCGCTGAATATACTGGTTATATCGTTTCATTATTTTCATTTTCATGGTATGTATTATTAATGTAGAAGAACAGTCCGCCTCCTTATTAGATCTTATAGTTATTTGTGTACGGATGGTAGTTTATGGTTACTTCAAATACCCTCACCTTTTTAGTCATTCAGGTAAAAAACGCTTCCAGTTTTGCCACTCATTGTAAAAACAAATATATACAAACATTCACAGGAAACTTTGTTTTGCGAAGTTCTCACATAGCCGCCGAGGAATCCTGAAACTGCGAGTGAGTGGAGAGGATGGCTTTGCTACTCACATTTACATAGGTCACTCAACCTTAATATATATTAAGTAGGAAAAGTATAAATCTTACGCAGTGTAGGCTTTTTTGTTGAAAGCAATTACGTAAAAATAATTTGAATGAAAAAAATTTGCTCCCCAATTTAAAACCTCCCTTTAGTTTATTGTTACATTCCGAAGCTCCGATATTCCTATTACATTATTTCAGAACACGTATCGCTTCCAGATAATCTAATGCAGAAGCGTTATGACGCATTTATTGTTCCAAATGTGTTGCGCCATGTTAGCTCACGTAGTTGTAATTAATCGGGAGCACTGGAGTTGCCTCCTAAACCAAACATATTTAGAGCTCTTTTGCACAATAGTCCGCTCCAATAATATTTCTACAAAAGGTACATTATCTGCGTAAATGCCAATTTATTTTACTGCCCATTGCTATCTTGGCAAGTCCCTTTATCTTTTTCATAAAACCCGGTGAGATACCGAACTGACAGTTTTATAGTTCTTTTTGCTGAAAACAAAGCATTAATTGTAGAAATAAATAGCGATAGGTTGGAACTAAATATAAATATCTAGAGACCACCTTCACCAACCAGAAATGTTGAAAAATAGGGTGCACTATTGTCGGACGGTGAATAAAAGTAAATTTTCTTTTCAATGGGAATGTTGTTCTGTGTTCGTTGAACATTGTCGCCTTTCGTTGGCCGTCGCTGGGTGCCGGTACATGCCGAGACAGACCTATTCAAATGTCAGTGTGAAGACTGCCCCCTCCCCGCGCACACCTCGCGCTCGCCTCTTCACAGATACTGAAATGTCACTCGCCACACGAAGCAATCAATTTCGTATTTGTATGCTCTGCCTAGATAGTGCTGCTAGTGGATTTATCGAATCGATGAGCTTGTATTATCTTCCAAGAGCTCCTTGTTTCTTGTTGAAGTTACATATTTGCAAGTGAAATCATGTCCTGTATCTTTACTTGTTGATGTAAAAATAGTAAAAGTAGCCATAAATTATAATTTTAATAAGAATGGTATTTTCTTTTCAAAGTGAACCCATGATAGGTCTCTTTAAATTGGAATCAACTGGCGTATTAATTTACTTAAGTAATTATTTTCTATTACTACTGAAATAGCAAAGCTTCAAGCACAGTAACATTTACTTAGATCCCCGTCATTGTAAGTCGGCGCCGAATGTCGCACTAATTGCTTTGCGCAACTTAAAGACATTCACGACACAGAGCCGTCTGTTTGTTAAAGTTTATTAGCACGAAATTAACGTAAGCGACAAACGAACTATCATAGTCATTTTTGATGGCGTCCAAATACCCTTCAGTAAGAAGGTTAAGAACTTGGGGATATACATGGACTGCAGTATGTCTTGGGATTCACAGATGCAGGAAACCAGTAGGCGGTTATTTGCTTCTGCAGGATCACTGAGACGGCTGCGGAACTTTCTACCCACTGCCACGAAAATTGCGCTTGCACAATCTCTCTTACTTCCTATCCTTGACTATGCCGATGCCAGCTATCTTGACCTCAGAGTGGACCAACTAGATAAACTTGAGCGACTTCAAAATGTTTGTATAAGATTCATATTTGGTTTGCGCAAGTATGATCATGTTTCAGAATTTCGCACTAAACTCAAGTGGCTTCCTATACGACTTCGTCGGAATGCTCATATACTTTCTTTGCTCTATTGTATTCTCTTCCACCCTACAACACCTTCCTATCTTAAAGAACGCTTTGAGTTCGTATGTGACACCCACTCACGGTCTCTAAGGTCATCAGAGAACTTAAAACTGAAGATGCCGGTGCATTCCACATCTTTTTATGACAAATCGTTTGTTGTTCAGGCAACTCGTCTGTGGAATGCACTGCCGGTGACTATCAGGCGCGCACAGTCTCTTGCTGTCTTCAAGAGTATGGTGAAGAATCATTACCTAGCTCTGTAATGCTGCTTCTCCTTCTTATGTATTTCTATTTTTGTTTTTTATTACTTTCTTTATATATGTGTATGTATTGTTTATTTGATTTCTTTGATATAAATAATAAAATAATATTTTTTGTACGCTAAGTATACTACCCGTAATGTATTTCTTTACAGATCGACTCCATCCAAAGGTTGTCTGGAAGAGATCACATTTAGTGATAAGACCGCCTATTGTACTCGTTTACTACTTGTTTGTTATGTCCTTCTGTTTGTTTGTTATTAGTGTACAATAAAGAATATTCTATCTATTCTATCTATCTATCTAACTTCACCCATTTGTAATCTCTTCACTTCATTTAACAATGAAACAATTGTTCAGTCTGATACATCTATTTTTGTTATTTAGGCTACATTTGCATTTTCGATTTAAATTCACTACACAGTAGCACAATTTCTTAACCTTGTTCGAAGTTAGAAAGCGATTAATCAACGTCTAACAACATTCTTATTCCCGTCTACGTAGGAGCGCAAGAAATACAGCCTTTAAATGTCTTAAAGATAGCCTCACAGTGGCTGGCAAGCAATTGTCCCTTTTAACCGGTCGGCCTCATTAGCATGGTCTGATCGCTCTGGCCTATCAACCTCCTCAGATTGATACATTGACGGTTAAGGTCTTTTTAGTGGCTGTTCCAACTTCAATCGTAATTAGGACCGTTCGTCTGACATACTTGATTTTGTCTACGCTTGATCGAGCTTAGTACAAAACGTTGTAGGTATATCTGGACACTATAATGTGGATAGGCTGTCTTGTATACTTCACTGTGTACAGAATTCAATAGATAGGAGTATAAGGTAAGGAACTCGATGCGGACAATCGCGTACTCGCTATCGCAATTTAACGAGCCACGATTGTTTTTCTCAGTTCTGAATAATATTGAACTTGAACGTCCCTCGGTATCTGATGGCGATACTTTCGTTGGGCCGCGCTGTACTGTTAGCTGGCTAGCTTACAAATGAACGGTGTGATTATGGGCGCGCGGATCTAACTCCATGATAATTTAAATGTTCCCGCAACCAGCACCACTAGGGCCCGGAGATGGCAACGATTACACCCGTGACTTCCTCTTATGGTCACAGTGTATCTGAGAATTTTGAATAGAGTTACGGCCACTGCTACTTCTTGATTAGGATAATAATTTGAATCCTAATTTCGTTTTCATTAAAATGTAATCGTCTGAATCTGAAGCTACATATTTTTTTTGTAATAACACGACTTGGATACTTTTGGATATTAATTCTTTGAAGACGTATTGCGAGTCAAGAACCAAAATATGTTAAAAGCGCTGCGGTACATTATTTAAAAATCTATTGTAAACTTTTCTTCATATTTTTTTTCCGTAACTTTATGTCATAGTTTGTATAGGTATCTCAAGTAGCATTAGTACAGGTGCGGCTTTATATGACCTATTCGTGCACAATTAAAGCCGTCATTTATTTTGGCACAAAACAGGGTGGTTGTAATAAAGATGATCCTATCTCCAAAGTAACATAATTAAGGTAGTAGGTAAATTGTAGTTCATGTATGTAATCCAAGTGGCCCGCCTGCCGTGAATTCGATGCGCGCCTCTCGAGCTTAAACTTCAGAATACGCGATATGGATCTCACGTTTACCGCCGACTAAATAGCGGATAAATTAGCTAACCGACTTAAATTAGTGAAGCCAGCCAGCTGAGCATAGATCAGGCTTCTACAGTTTTTGTATCAATATTTTGTGATGAATAGTATAATCCCTGGATATAAACGAAATAATAAACAAGGTTAAGGGCTATGTCATGTATATTCTTGGTGCGAAAATACAATAACGATGGATTTAGTTTATTTGAATGTCAACTAAAATATACCTATTAGGAAATTGTTTTACTGCTCTAAAAGAAAATTGTAACATGTAAAATGTTGCCACTGTCTTCAAAATCGCTTTTTAAAATTAAACTGATAAATCAATATTTGTCGAACGCTAATACAATATAAAGGCTGCTAACCTAACCTAACATACGCACACTTTACAAATGCCAAAAATAAGTAACGTAAAAAAAAGAAAAAACAACTGAACTATCCCGTGTTAGGTTTACACGACTCTTCGTTTCCAGCTAAGTTTCGCTGTATAAGTGAATCGCAGATTCAGCGAGTGCCGACCTCCGTCCCGTAGGTATCGACACTGCGAGTACTCGAGGAGGAAGTTGTGCCTACTTAAAGCCACTTTACAATGCCACGTCCCGACGCCCTTTGTGCACTTGTCGTGCGTTGACTGGTTTGGAATAGCTGCCGCTCTTCGCGGAAGCTAGATCGAATTGCCTGATTCGTGAAGACACGCTGCCTGAGAGCTCAATCTCTTGTGAGATCGCTTATTGCTACTGTACCGCACCTGCGCACAATTATTTTAGAATCATTATCTTCACTTACTGCTACTACTGCTTAATAGGTAATTGAAGATGTACAGTTTCTTGTATATATTTTGTTTTCTCAGACTTACTTTTATATTCAAAGCAAGACCTTGCAAAAATAACGGTATTTAACATGGAAGGTATATTTCTCCAAAATTTATGCTACGTATTGAATTATTATAACATGTTTTTTTTTTCAATGAAAACTTATGATGGATCGTCGCAAAATCTATGATTGATTCGTGCTGTATTATTCGTTGCTTTCATAAGAGTGCCTTTAGTAGACTCGCGTTTGCGGTTTTCCGCTCCCCTTCAGTCGCTATGATTGATTGCTCGCCGGCAAACTTCATATGTTTGGGAGATAATTTTGTATTTCAGCCGTAAACAGATTACGTGTGAAAAGAATTATCAGCATCTTGTGAGTCTGTCCTTCATTTTGACGTCGCATTTTTCTTGCTCGATTAAACAAATATTGAGTTAGCTATATGTACGTTGAGTAAGCTTCCCGTACCCGTTCGACAACACCGCAAGTTTTGCGTCAAAGTAAAAGGTTTGCCAATGTTTTATGATTCATTAAGGACTCAAGTGCTACTTAATCACTCATACTATCTGAAAACAGTGTCAACTCTATGAATTATTGTTATTTGAATATTATTTAAATAATATCCATATTGGTAAAGCTCTGGGTTCTGAAATTGTGTAAGTCATAACGATTAAGGCGCCAACACCGACAGAACTGATTCTATTCACGCGAGAAATGAAAGTGACTGGCAGCTGTATCTCTATACGTAAGGTATGCAGTTCTGCTTCTTGCAGACTATTTATAAATCTATGACATTTTAAGATAATTGAATACAAGAATTATGTTCTGTATAAAGGTTACAACAGCATTGCATTTAACTTCATTTGCGGTCAAATATTTCGAATGTAAATCTGTCTGGTTCATTAGAGATTTATTGAAAAACATGACAGGAAAGTTTTGACTAAGTCAATATATTAGGAAAATATTATGTAAAATATAGTGGGACTCGTTTGTAAATCGCAGCCCAGTTCGTTACGACACATAATATACAAGAAAAGAGAGGTATTACATTTAAACGTTAAAATAGGAAAACTTAAAGTAAGTGGTGAGTACATAGTTGGTGGTCGGTAGCTCGTTAGAGATTGACTATCTCACGCTATCGAGATCGCGAGCAAATTGATTTGCGCACGCGCACCTCGAGGTATCGGTTGACAAAGCCGACGCTGATTGAATATCTAGAGCGCACACTGAAACACTGAGTAATTTTACTAGTTCAACTATTTAAATTGCTTGAACTGCAAATGATGATAAATTATAGTCTAACCGTACATTTGCTGTACAGATACTGAAATCGATTTACTAAAACAATTTTGTGATTATAGTTTATAACGACACCGATTTGAGCTAAATCCAACAATTTCACGAACGTACTTTGATTTCATATTCCTGAGTCACTATATTCTTAGAATTAAATTAGTTTCACGATATATTATTTCAGTTAACCTAAATGTGAGCGGCAGTAAATTACTTGGAGCTTGTCGCGTCGTTGACGTGATATCTTAATTCAAAATAATTTGATGACATAGAGTACAATTACTGTCCGCAACCACTTCCCACGGCAATACTGGCGTGTCCACAGAACTGGAGCACGCTGTGACACATAGAGCGCTCTTGGGGAACGTAATGCCGGTAATATAACAATACTCTTACACGTACCATTTTAAGATGACCTCCGCCGCTTCTGCAAGATACGCCAAGAAAAGGAGAATGAGTAGAACTGTATGGGTCTATGAGTAATGGTGTTTTGGCATAGTGCTCCAACCTCGTAGCGGTTTCATAACGCTGGCATTTGCGTGAGAGCGCCGACGTCGCGCGTTGTCGTACAGCCTACGGGCTTGTTCAACACACGAATAATTGTACCGAGAAATATCCATTTTGTTGCTTAATTTATTCCATGTCTTCGTGTAAAATATGCGACTAGGATTAGGTGAAATTTTGTTTGGTTCCTCTTTTTTTGTACAGAAAAATTATTAGCTTTATATAGAAAGAGCTATAGATGCTCTATGCCATAAGTAGGTACCTCAGACCGATTTCCTTTGTTCTTGAATGTATTTATAACTGTTTAGGGGTTCGTATTCATTTAACATAACAATTTCGCAAAACCCATTAAACACATTTTCTAATGTGTGAACATCAAAGAGCCAGTAAATAAACCAACGATTACCAGGCAGGGAACAAAATTTTCTTGAAAATGTAATTTAGCTTTTTGATTACAAGCAGCATTACTGGGAAACAGTTTTGTGTAATTACGTGAGCTGTTTTGTTTAAACAACGCTTATGTTGATATTATATGGGTTCGTCATCGCCAAATCTCTTTATAATAGAGTTGGTCTTCTCAAAAACTTAGATTTGGCATCATTTGCTACATAATTACAATGGTGTCGTTGCCTGATGGACATAATTTGGCTCATTACTTGGTTTTCACTGAGTCAGTCACAGTTAGAAGTACTCAAGTTGTAATTTAGGTCGAACCGTGACTTGATTTGCATGTAGGGCGCTTTGCTAAGGTTCATAGTGAAGTATTTTATGTGTCTATTCATAGGTTTTATGTAAACTTTCCAATCGTTAACCGACGGTAATGTCGCAAACATTGCTTATGACTGAGGAAATATCAGTTAGGAAGCTTCTAGTGGTAGTTAGTTGGCTTTCAATGTTTATTTATTAAAGTGTAGTTTATTGTATAAGCCAGATTTGAAAGTACCAGAAGTAATTTAAATTGCATGCATTGACGTCCGGGTGACGCTTCTATTACGAATAATGACTAAGCAGAGGTTGCGCCACCAGAGGCTGCGTCGGCTCTCAGATAGCAAGGAGTGATTCCGCACGTCAAAACATGCGATTGACAGCGATACATTAGGAACTATCGAGCGATCACATTGCTTACGCCGACCTGGGAGTCGTAATTTTTCACTGTCAGCGGTGAGACTAAACGTCCTCGTCATCGCTTCGACTAGTGACTGTCAAAAAATGTTAATGCAATTTTCGCTTGCACGAGTAGGGTGCCGTAAAATATTGCCCATGGCGAACCTTGCCGGTTACCAGGTTCCGGAGGGTACGCTGTTTACTCAGATATTATTTGTGTTCTAACTATTAGTCCTATATCAATCTCTGTCACAATTTTGTTTATGCTACTGTTGTGGGCTGTCATGTTTTACAAGAAATATGATTACAGAATTGTGTGCAACAATACCAGTTGCAGGAGCGTGGTTTGATAAGCAAGTAGGTATCTTTCGCAAGTGTCCGGAGTCCGGTTGGAAATGGTCGAAAAGGCGTTGTTTAGTCGTGCAGTTTGTTGATCTGGTTGGTTCTGCGTGTCGGTCATGGCGCAGGAATCTGTTCACGTGTATTGTTGGGCAGCAGCACGGCGGCGATCCCGCGATAAAGCTGGATATAATCGGTTTAGGCACGCTGTCGCTCACCGGACTATGTACTAATTGCTATGGTTATGTGTTACGTGGTCCGGTTAATGGCCGCTAAAATATCGCGTGCATTTGCACAACACTTTAGGCAATTGCGTGATCAATAGATTGACATAGAGATAACATTGTCTGCTTTGTCGTTCTACTACCCTTTTAATAGTCTGGTTATGAAATGATGACTTCGTGTTATATGATTTTGGCTGCATTCTAGATAAAAGAGCAATGTTTGTTTTGAAATATGAAAGGACAAAGATTTTATTTTGTTTTAAGATATTTTTATGTTATGTTTTAAGCCTAGAGCAATAAAATCGCGATTAATATGCGGGAATAATTTACACTAAGAAAATAGCATATTTACTTTTATATGCATTTTAAGATTTAGTAAAACATGATCTACAAAGATTTGGGAATATAACGCATTTAATTTATCTCAAAGTCCGATCTATAGTCAGTGCCAAAGCTTGGTCAAAGCCTTGGAGCACTATAAAATTTACATTTACATTACGTTTGCTCCAGATTCTGTTAAAGTTGCGACACTATAGCTTATAGGTTTTATTGACGATTTATATTTCCATTCTACTTAAACGTTATGGTTTATGTTGAGGTGGGAAGTTCTATTAAACTATATACATGAATTATTTGATACTTTTCTTAAGCAGGTACATCTTGCAAGGTATGAGTTGCTACAAGCACGAGCATTGTAACTCACGCGCATAACCAATGTTTGAAAATGAAATTGGATTTTGTTCTGCATGACATTTTACTCATGTGCTTGAAGCGGCAACATCGATTTCCTTTGCTCTTTCTCTTCTCATATCGCTAAAAGCAACGGCACGTTGAAAAGAGACGTCGCGAATTTTGTGAATTTCCGTCGAGTACCTCGGATCGGGTCACTCGTGCTATGTAAATTTTAGACCTTTTATTTTCTCGTGCGGTAGAATGTTATAATGGAATTGTGGGGCGATGTTTGTGTTGCCAATGCTTCTGCCGCACGCGTGCATGCTTTGTAAATGCTATCGATACCCGTGGCTTTAATATCGATTAATTTTCGAAACAATGTTTTCGATTTTAAAGTTCACTGGTGCACAAGTCACGAGCCACGAGCTTGCATCTTGTGTTCACATTTTCAATAAGTACGTTTCGCTATGTTAGCGCTTGTATTCTTGATTTATTTACAGTAATAATACATCTTGCTTATATGATATGATTTATGCTAAAGGTGCTCTTTGTATAAATGCGTACACGTAGCATGCACTAAGAAATCCAATAACAATATTCGTTGTCTCAGTTGGAAAGAGTAATTTTATTTTCTTGAATAAAAATAAACATTCGATCTGATACATTAATGCAGTCTCCATTAAACGATTAAACGTTGTTCGCTCATCTGCATGCATGCAACGCAGTAGCCGTCTTCAAAGCGCAGCCGCTCGAATAAATTCGGATTTGTAGTAGCTGTAGATCCATTTCCAAAATATTCGAATGTGGAACACAACGCCACAGAATGTGATCATGTAACACTATTTTATATTTATTTAACAATCTATCTATAAATGCTAATTAGGACAAGATTTTGTGAAAGTATCAGATCCGAATATCATGGAATAATAAATTCACTGTTAATATTATTGTAGTGGGCAGATTTTCCGGTTTCTAATTACTTTATTTAGTAAGCCATGACAATGTTGTGTTTAACATATATAATCACCTATAAGCGTTTTAGTTATGAGCAACTGTAGCTCAACGATAAAAATAAAGCTCTTTATTTATGAGGCGCTAACTAGTTTAAAGGTGATAAATTATATTTGAAGCCATAGATACAATAATAAAGAATTTGTTACCAAACATTTATTAGACATTTTTGTGTGTAGCATGATGAATAGTTTAAAAAGAAACTGTTTGGAGACGGAGTGGCCGCTGGCAGAGGCTGCGAGTAGGCATACAACTGATTAAAGCTCACAATCAGGTCTGTAGTTCGGCAGGGCCTGCTCTTTGAATTTACGATGTGCCTGACCGACGCTTATCGCATGCGAATGATCTGCCCACGGCGCACGGACCGCTCCGCACACATATTTTATTTTATTCGCGCTACTGTGATGTAATGAGCTGATAAATGGGAGAAAACCACCAATTAGTGTCGATGAATTTATTGTTTCTACTTAAAACGTTGGAGGGCTACATACTTAATCTTAAATTGCGTTTTAAAATTTGTTGCTTTTGAATTTAAATCAACATTTAGATTGTTGCCAATTACATACAGTTTTCTTAGTATTCATTCGATTACACATATTTATAAGTGATCATTATTTGTAATGCATTATTATCAATTTATTATATGTATAGATAACATTTCTGTAACGATTTTTAACAATTTGTATTTGAAGCTATATCTCCTCAAAAAATGCACTGATTTGCAAATAATTATGAGTAGACACGTGCGCGACAACAATGCACTAGTGTCCCTGAACGTCTGGCTTGATTACTGTGTCTAGCGAATACAAAATACAATACAGGTTTGACTTCTTGCACAGCCAACTGTGGACAACAAAAGACTAGTTTTACTATAATATCTGTCTCTATATAGAATCTTGTATTTGATATAGAATCTTGAAATTAGGTAAAGCTAGTAAAAAAAGTGACAGATTACACGCATTTTTTATTATATGCATTGATAAACTGCACTTTTAGTATACTTAACTTGTCAACAGTTACAAGTATCACAAGGTTTATACCTACTAAAATGTTCACTGTAGTATATTTACTAAACACACATTACGTCGCAACTCCAAAAATAAACAATGTCATCATGATTAACTATGTAGAAGTGCATCTACCATTGCGTGTAAAACCGTAGACGCTTGCAACAAATGACTTCATCCAATTGCAAGTAGTGCTAATGAAATGACAAACCGCTCGAGTATGCATTGATAACTTACACATTTAATATACTTGAATTTGCCAACACTCCTCCCTCAAGTATCCCAAGATATTTGCCTACTAAAATGTTCACTGTAGTATCGTAACTCATCATGTCGCAATTTCAAAAATAAACAACGAAAGGAACAATGTCAACATGATTAACTAGAAGTGCATCTTACATTGCGTGTAAACCGTAGACGTTTGCACTAAATGACTTCATCCAATTGCAAGTAGTGCAAATGAAATGACAAACCGCTCGAGTAAGGTCATGAGTCACGAGACTCATTACAGGCATTTTTTATAATATGCATTGATAACCTGCACTTTTAATATAATTAACTTGCCAACACTTACCCAAGTAATACAAGTTATGAACCTACAAAAATGAAATGTTTACTGTAATATATTTGATTTTAGTAGGTTCATCTAAACATACATCAGGTCGCAATTTCAAAAATAAATTGTATCTTACATTGCGTGTAAAACCGTAGACGCTTGCACCAAATGACTTCATCCAATAGCGAGTAGTGCAAATGAAATGACAAACCGCTCGAGTAAGGTCATGAGTCACGGGTGCGGGTGCGTGTGACGCCGTTGATTTATCTCGCTTCATTACACAAACCGCTCGAGCATTTAATCGGACCGCGGGAGGCGCCCGCGCATATGTGTTCGCCGCCTGAGTACTGGTGCACGCTAAAGTGCTGGGATGTTGCAATACTGAGCTTAAGCCACGTATTCACTGGGAAACAATGTTTCAGATACACAGCTTCTGAAACATCACGTAGATGTTTACAGCAACAATGTTTCGGAAACTGCTGTCCACACCGTCAGATGTTTACAATATGTTTATTTGCGTTTATAAACAAATGAAACACGCGTCCACACTTGTATGCACATGTTGCGCAACTGATTTGTTTCTGTGCTCCCCGCCACGGGTGGGGAGCACAGAAACATTCGATAAACACGTAGTGTTTACAGAAACAAAATTATTTGTTTCAGAAACACGTAGATTTTGTTTCTGAAACAGTGTTTATAAACAATTGTTTCCCAGTGAATACGTGGCTTTATAATTAAGGTGGTGGTTGATTTAGGGTTTTGACATTTTTGTCATCTTGATTGATACTTTTGGAAGTATTTGCAGCAGTTTCAAATAGCCAAAATATTTGCTGAATTTGATCCATATTAAATAAAAATAAAATAAAATAAATAAAATATTCATATTTTCTACATTCGTTGAAAAAGCAAAATGTTGCTGCAAAATGCGTCATTCGGTCCTTAATTATACATAATATTTTTTTTATATTCTGTGCCATTAAGACGATAGCTTTTTGAACTACATTGTATCTCACTCAACAAAACACTTTAGCACGCGATTATATTCAGAAGTCAGCTTCTTTTAAGATTGTCTCTTTTGTCCATGTCACGCAAGTGGAGGCTGTGTTGATCGAAATCGACAATAATTAAATATCTCATGCGCCCTTTAATACACCAATTTATTCACTCTTCGTCTTCACTGCGTATTAATTAAGATTGATACGAAATGTTCAGTCTTTAACCGTCGAGTTATTTATTTAGTTACATGTATAAATTATTGCCATTTAATGTGAGTGAACGAACGGCCATGTTAAAAAATACAGGCGGTGAATTCGTTCCCAACAGTTAAATTTGACGCGTATACAAAAGACTTCAACGGGCGGCTTGCGATTGCGCACCATTGAAAAAATAAAGAATCGAACTCTTGTTGATCGTTTATTAATGACAATAGTATATTATTTCCAATCTGTATTATTGGTGATTCAACTTGATTTGTAACGTCTGTTTACTTCAATAGGTTCGACAGGTGTGCTAAGTCGTAGATGCTATTCTGCCATATAAAACCATAACTAAGCTTTATAACAGCATTGAGCGCTAGTACTTATACGCTATTCTTTTATTACTTTAAAATAAGAAACGAGACATTAAAACTTTTGTTTCATACGTGGGTAATAAAATAACACTTAATACGAGCATTATATAAAATCAAGCGTATAATTAACAGTTTTGAAATCACCGTTGCTTGGCAAACCATGACACGTAATTATAGTTGTCAATGTAGCATCGCATCTGCATCAAGTTAAACGGTAGACTGCATCAGTGGCACATTTGCGGTGCTTTGCGATTATTCACGCCAACTTAGGATGAGTATCGGGCTTACAAGTTTCATATACACACGACTCGATAAGTTATCTTTATACCTTATGGTGTAAGAAATAGAGGTTATGGAGTTTGATCGTAGCAAGTCACACGTCTAAGCTTTTTAAATTTATGATGCGCTTATTAATCCAATTGTGACGGTTGTTTAGTTCGCTTTCATTATTTGATTGCAGCCGTAATTGTATGTCAAGTGTAAAAGGATGGTACCTACTAAGGGTAAGGATACGCGTATATGACGAAGTATCTATGTATGTATAGAAGTAAGCATCTATTATTTTAGTTCCATACTTACAATAGTCGATGCTAAGAATGCTTAATTAAATGACAGTGGTTTCGTAAATAATAATTGAACCCAAAAGGCAGTGGAGCACTTTAATTTGATAACTGCACTTGTAAATATTAAAGTGGCGACTTCCGCGGGTTGATAAAGGAATGTAATTGTAACGTCGGCGGCCATTTTGTTTGCGGGTGGGGTCAACGCGACCCCGCCTTGCGTTTCCGCAGCGGGATAATTAAATATTACCCCACCACGAGACTTCCTCTGAAGAAATGTGATTCGCTATACATCTGTTTACGGTTTTTTTTTTTGCTTTTATTCTTCCAACACGCTTTCATAAAGGGTTTAAAGGAATATTTCTTTAAAGAAACATAATTATCTCGTTTCTATCGCACTTATGTTCGAGTTTCTCTTATTCTGTTTACAATGTAAGATGCATATACTCAACTCAATGCTATAATGAGTAGGTACTGAAATAAATATTCTTTGTTGTACTTCAATTGTATAAGAATTTACAATGTGCGGCGAGCTTATTCTTAAATACCGGGGAGCTCGAGTCAATCTTGCTTTATGACCGTAGTTAGTGCTCAAAGCTACTAGAGAAAGGTTAACATACATTAAATTAATGAGTACTTAGGTTTTATCACAAACAGGCCAGCTGAAACCTATCTGATGGTTGCTTCATTAAAATAGTAGTAAAAATAATAGGCATACATCATCATGTAAGGCTCATAAGGCTCTTTAACTGAAATTGATGTTGGTACGGTAGTTAAGTAAGACAAACCTATTACTAAATTGTTTCTAATATTGTTTTCGTTGGAACAGCTCTTGAGGGCACTAACTTTAACGTTAATATTTGTAAAGATTTTCTCCTATCCATTTAACTGTAGGTACGGTTTTACGACTCATTGTCAATAGAGAAAACCTATTATTCTGACCACAATTCAAACATTTTCGCTTTCCAGTTTCTATTTTACGCGTCTTGCCTTTAATAAACGCTTTTGGAACGTTTCTTTCACGTTGAAATCAAGCATGAAGACTAGCGGTAAGTAAGTAGGTACGTGCTACTAGCGATAGGCCTAAATAGAACGGTGAAGATCGATTGGACCATTGCCAAAATATGCCCGCCGGATCTTCGTCAATTAAGTAACTACTACTGCTATTACCAAGAATCTAATTTAACCACTAATCGACTAACAGTATATAAGTACGCAACAAATAGCCATTCAATTAAATTCTTAAATAAAACACAAATCCGCCTAATCCTATAATTGAATCACAAAGCCAACCGTGATATGGGATTAATTAACCCCAAGGATAAATACTTGTGTATAGTTCACGTTGTCATCTGATAACGTTTATAATTATGCGTGTAAAGTATCGAGTAATATAATTGCATCCTGGGTCGGCAGTACCGCAGTAAGGCGCGCGTGTCTCTGATTTAGAGCAAATTGAACTGGGAGATTGGCTGTTGAGGGAACATCTCATTTGACGCTGCAACGCTTCCAATTGTCTCAAGACTTCAAAGTCTATCTATTGTGTCTGCTGTTATTATCGGCGTACTTAATTTGAATCCACTTCGATATTGGATGCCATGTTATGCAATAAGAATAATGTTGAAGTTGATTATGATATCAATCCTACTTTATATTATAAATGTGAAAGTTTGTGAGAATGTATGGATGTATGTTTGTTATTCAATCACGCAAAAACGGCTGGACCGATTTGATTGAAATTTGGTATGTAGATAGGTATGTAGATAGGATACCCTGGATTAACACATAGGCTACTTTTTATCAACACACCACGCGGGCGAAGCCGCTGGCGGAAGCTAGTTATAATATAATTTTATGACTTTTACCATTGGGTATTCTTAACCAAAAAAGAGACGTTAGCAATTCATTTAAAGTACAAATGAACTACCGAAAAGGTGTTCTATATAAATCTTGATTAGTAAGTAATATTAAGACTACATAATATTCATTACTAGCTGGTGCCCGCGACTTCGTCTGCGCAGGTTTAGTATTTCGAACAATATGTTTACAAATTGTAGCCTATGTGTTATTCTGATGTATAAGCTATATTATTGTAAAGTTTCATTAAAATCCATTCAGTAGTCTTTGCGTGAAAGAGTAACAAACATCCATACATACAAACTTTCGCGTTTAGAATATTAGTAGGATATCCTTCAATGATCATGAACAGTATACGTATTTCTTAACTTTTTTATAAACTGGTGAAGTAGAAGTAATTAAGGAAATTGTAAGTGAATTTCCTAACTGAATATAAATTCGAATAAAGTAATTAAAGGCTTTACAGCAACCGTTAATTTGGGCTCCGCTCGTTACCAGTTACGTTTTATCGACGCGTAGAATAATATTTTGAAAATTGGACGGTCACTGCGAGTGTTGACGCAGATTATATCCTGCAGCCTTGTGTTCGACTGGTTTTTAATTGCGGTCCGGGCGCGAGTTCCCCACGCTGATTTAGAGCAAATTGAATGCTTCGAGCCCCTCGCGTCCCGTAACCGACATCTCATTCGTCCGCAGTCGCAGCACCTATCAATTAACTAGCACTCCAATTGAGTGCCCACCTCATTGCTTTCAAACTATGCACTTGCCGCTCACCAGCTTGTTATTATGCTGAGAATTCGTTCACAATCTCATTTTATCTACATTTAAATGAGAATGTGGTAGAGTATTCGTGGCATTCCTACGCTCATAGCTCGTCGGTATGCACTAAATTGTGGGATGTGTGAAATATAAGCAGCGAATTAAGAGAAAACTATTATATCTCTAATCTAATGTCTAGCGGTTGGTGTGAATTAAATTAATTGTGCTCAACGTCGAGTTTGAAGTTGACGGTATTGTCGTAGCGGCAGCTTTTCGCAAGTAATTGTATGTATGAATATTAAATGAATAGCAGATTATTTTGTGTACTGTCAGTTAATATGATGACAGTACAATGAGGAATATTCGGTTGGTTGGCGGCTGACGTCTTCGGAGGCCCTCCGCATAAAAGCTGCTGTCAAAAGATTTACGATACATCTAGTAATAACAGATGGTCGCAACCTCAATAGCTGAGTAAATATTTTATTAAACACGTTGCGGGTACTTCTTCATTTGCCTTTGGTTTAAGTGTTTATAAAAATATATTGCGTAAATATATTGCCAAATGTAAAACTCACAACCGATTGTAATCTCTCAAGATCAAAACCGATTTGGATAAATGGATAAAAGTTTTTCGAAACATAAACCCTGGAAATGATCCTGGGCTTTGTAAAGGTTAAAACAATTTTCTGAATATTGCATTATGTTAAGATTACAGGTGGGATTTAATTTACGATTAAACTGGAGTAAACCACGTTATGGTGTACGGCAGGTTTGGGGACGCGAATTGCAGGTGCAAATTCGTAATTATCTCAAAAGTTTATGATAGTAGACGTTGAATGACGCAGCGTGGAAGTGTCTGTCTGATGTAAACTTTTAGCACATTCATGAAGTTTCTTTATGTTCCAATTGCATTTATCTCACACATTACATGAAAATTATAAGTATTTTTTTTATTTAAAAATAAATTATGTTTTACTTTGCATGTGTCCATAGCCTAACGCTAATTTGCAAGAGTTAAGTCAATTATCTTCCGAGTATATTTATTTTACTCAATCAGCAATTTAAAAAGCAGTTATGTGGTCAATAAAAACCAGAAAACAATTATGATCTCTGCATAATAAACACGGCTATAATTTGTTTATCACATCACTGTCAGTTTTGACTTTTCGGTTTCCAATTTAAATAATAATACGTTTAAAATCATTTTATGGTTTCGAGAGTCAACGACTTTAAATTATTTCGTTAATCAACTGATTGCAGATTGGATTTAAGGATAACATCAAATGACAAAGGCTTGACGGTTTACGTAGCAAAGACCAGTTAATTAGTACACTGTGTCTAATCCTGCTTAAGTAAGACGCATGTCAAGCGCATGTCTCCTAAATTCAATATTCCGCTTGGTAACGAATTATAACAGTTTAGAAATTCTAAATTTGATGGAGGCCTGAAAGGATTGCACGAGGTTACTGACATCTCAATAGACCGGAAAAAATTTCAACGAAAAATAAAAACTCACAGTAGTTAACAAGGACACGTAATATCGACGACTCGTCACGGTGGTTTTTTATGCTTACAAATTGCAGTTGGCTCGTTAATTGGTCGAAATGGGACGAATGACTGGTGTTTTTGGTAGTGCGAAGTGCGCGCGCGACGCGACGTAATGATAAGTTGCGCGGTAATGGCGGCTGCGCGGGAGTGCGGCCCTGCTGAGTCAGCGCAGTTGAACGCTGCCGGCGCCTTCAGGTACCGACTCTTCCTGATTCTTCGCGCCTAATGTATAGTTTGGCGTTAAAATACTCACACGCTAGTCG
Source organism: Helicoverpa zea x Helicoverpa armigera (assembly GCA_033682625.1). NCBI lineage: Eukaryota > Metazoa > Arthropoda > Insecta > Lepidoptera > Noctuidae > Helicoverpa > Helicoverpa zea x Helicoverpa armigera. The sequence goes on along the minus strand of JAWIIS010000005.1, from coordinate 1,374,315 downwards.
CTACCGACTTTATGCTTCCTAATGGCCGTGTCTTCTTATTATTTTACTCAGAATAAACTCGACTTTGTTTTTATTTTTTACTGTCCTTGTCAGAGCGTCTGACGGATGGGTAAATAATTTGAATAAACCTTTAAATAAATCCTTGTACAGGCTGAAATACTGTTTTATGGAAATACTGAAAATAATGGCTTGAGGAACTTGCAAATCTCCAATCTAGGAACACAAAGTTAATTCACCTTGCAAATGATGATGTACAAAAATGGTCACAAACAAATTTCCCTTACTTAGTCGTCGAATCGGGAACTTCAGTTTATCTATTTAAATTCTCGGCACGTACGCCTCCTTGTTTGATTGTATTTCACTTAATCCGTTCGTTCCGCTCATTCTCTATGGTAATTCATTGGCGGTATTGTTTTATTTTGTTACAGTCGCCAGTAAAGTTGGCATTATCCGTCCCATTCCCATATACTTACATATTATACTTTACTTATATCTACTTATAAGTTAAAGTTTTTGACGTGTAACTAGTTCGGGTGGCGACCCTACGTATCCGGTCGAGCCACTCTCGTTTGCACCTTGTCAGCGCTACTGATTCTATCTGCGGCCCTAATTGCTGATATTCCATTAAAGTAATAAATACGCTGCGCCTTCTCACCTTCTTATTAGAGTTGATTACTGCACTCCACTGTTTCTATTATGTCAGGAGTTGTTAATGTTTGACGAGCGATTGTTCGGCACTTTGGCTCGTATTAACAATATTCCTGACATTTCATGTTTACTTTCATAGGTGTATAGGGTATCATCAGAATTGAATGAATAATTATGTAGATGATTTTTAAAGTACGTTTTATTTGAACACTTAATGGACATCGCTGGTTATATATTGTAACATGTTTCGGGGTTATAAAAGCCTTCATAATTCTGAGCCACGTTCATGCTCGGCACGTCTCGTTAAGTGTTATAGTAAGATAGTTTTCTTCAAAACAAGGAAGTTCACACCGTAGTGAGTAACACATATTTGGTTATGAGTACGCGTAAGTTCTCACACACACATCAGATTGTCGCGCGAGTGGGCCGACAAGAATGTACCGAAATGCGTGTCAGTTGTCAAAAGTAAGAGTTCGCGGTAAAAGATATGGAGTTACAGTAATAACTAACTGCCTTGTAGTTAACATTCTTTACTGTAAGTATTTAAATGAAAGCAACGACAAGCTTACGCCCGATTTTTATTCGTGGGAAGCAATTAATAGCATGTAGTTAGCAGTACAATGTAAACGAGCTGTGTACCTATTAGTGGCTTCAAATAAATAGATTTGATTTCAAGTCATAGCTCCCTTTGTCACATTTATCTATCTTCTTATTGCCTGAACAAGGTATTACTGTCAACTACTCACTGAATTCTTGTATCATTGATGCAGTCTCTCAAATCGCTGGAAGCTTTTGTTTTAAAGCTTGGCTTGTATCATAGTCACAGCCGCCACAGCATCTTTGTCATCAACCGCACGCCGTGGGCAGGCGACGTGTGTAATGACACGATCACTTCAAACTGATAACAATAGATAAACATTTAACTCATGCCTTGAATAAAACATCGGTTACTCAAACGACAGCTCAGTACGTACCTGTTTGCACATTCCTAACATCCGGTATTGGCCGATTTAAGCCATAATTTACATAGTTTAGTCGTTAAGAAATCTAAATGTTCACATTATAGTGGCAGTTGCCCAACATTGAGATAAGACTGGGCTGTAAAGCAAAATCTGTCATGAAATTAAGATAAGGTTGAGCAAAAAAATTAATTTGTGGCCATTAATGATTCTATTTTCTATTCTGTCTGCAGACATATTGTTGGAGTTAGAGTTACATAATAATGTTATACGTGATTGGAATATGAGCATCATCTGTGAATTTGAGATATTCATACATTTTTAAAGTAAATCGATAAATATGCGTTGAAGTCTTTTGATTACGTGATTTGAATATGGTATTTGTGTTAATGTAACGCGTTATGTATGCGTGGAATCACAAGTTGAAGTAGAATTCAATCTCAGCACTGAATATAAATATTGCTCTGTATTATTTTAAGGATTTCATGTAAACTCATGCATAACTATGTAAGAAATGCGTCCGGGTGGAAAATGTTCACATTTACTATCTCAATCTTAGCAACACGTCATTATATATTGACGTTGGCGTAAATAAATTTAACACCGTTACTGATTAATGCCCAATGCTAGTTTGTACTCGTTATGATACAAATGTTTATTCTATACAATAGCATATTGACGTAGTTAGAATGTATCGTAGTGCAGCCCCGGCACCACAACGAACCGGAGATGTGCGGAATCTACTCCGGAGGCACTTAATGTGGGCCTCGTTTAAGTAAACAAGGTACACGTCTGCGAGTAGGCTCCATGTCTTGTTTTTATCCGTCTTAGTCCGCCGCTCCACGCTTGTTATCTTGTTATCCTATCTTGGCGAGATTGTGCCTTTTTGTGCAGCTGATGCACTCAATGTATGCACATATTTCTCTCATTTTGAAACGGCAACTCACTATACGTTTTACGATTGCAGCAGAATAATCAATATAACTCCATCACCATCACCCTTATTTCTATTAAAATATCGAAGAAATTAAATCGCTTAAATTCGCTGCTACGGTCCTCTCTCCAGCTTAGTCTTGTGAGTAACAATAAACAGTAAGCCGGCTAAAGAAAGTCACGTTTTTCCTGAACACCATTCGCGGTTACAATACTGTCAACGTATATGGCGTTAACGAAGTTAAAGGTCTCTTTGGTTGCGACCTCCTATGTATCGCTTATTATGTCTAAATTAAGATTAACATGGGCGTATCAGCGTATCAAATTCTTTGTAATTAAAAGAAAAGGGTTTATTGTATGTTCCCTAAAATTAAACATACCTACATATTTCCATATTTTAGCATAATTTAAGAGCTATCATTATTTGTTTAATTATATTTACCCTAGAGTTTTATGTTAATTAGGGACGTAAACTATTATCCCGCGACCCGTTGCGGGTATAAAGTTGCATTAAAGCCTTTCTATTCGGCGTTAAGCTTATAATAGAGAGGAAGGCGGGAGCGTCGAGCGCTGCAGCCTTTGTGAGGGTGCTCTGTGCGCGGACTATCGCCACGACGACGTTCAACCCTCGCGAATAACGTAAAAAATATTTTTTCTCCATCGCTGCTTACGAAACGCTGGCCCCGTCGACCGTTTTCCGCTGAGTTAAATTCTCATTACTTTTCTTTGAAAAAGAAGTTAGCTTTATAACCGCAGCGGTCGAGAAAGAAAACTCTATTACAGCGATGGCTTTTGACACAGTCGCTAGTCGCTCCGTATGCCGTGTCGAAGACTTTCAGGCACTTGCTTTACTTACAAACAATTACAGAACATTAAGGGACATTATGAAATCGGAGCGCGGGCGAAGTATCGTGAACGTTTAATGATAAAGCGGACGGCGGCGGTGGCTTTGCATCGCAAATCTCGCTTTAAGTCGACGTGCGAGCAATGGCTTCGATAATAAAATTAATTATGAAATTTATAGCACCGGCCTCTGCCGTGGCGGTCGTTTCTGACGCGAGGGCTTTTGTCGTTCAAATGTGTACCGTCTTAATCGACAATTTACGAGGGCCGTTTAGCGAGACAGGAACATTTCCAATGTCCTATCCGGTCATAAAAGCTGGCTCGAATCAAATTATAATCGCAAGATACATTATTACTTAAAGATTGCAAGGTTAAGCCTTTTGTCGCCATTACATTACAATAAGTAAGTCTTTAAATGGCACTTCAAAGAGAACTCGATAGTCCCGATCGGTACGCATTTATTCAATTTGTATTTGCAGGAATCAGAAATGATTTTTACGATCTCATGTTGAAATTAAAGTACTTTTTTTTTCATTGAAGTTTATTTTGACTTATTATTCATATTCAGATTTTAAAACTGAACTGACAAAACCGAATAAAAAACATATTTCAACAAAATTCAACTCAGCAAATCGCGGTTTCCTATCTTATTGTTCTACAAAGACACCATCTATTTTTACTTATATTTACTTTTTGCACTTTAAAAATGCAATGTTAACACTCGCTGCAGTTTGGTTAGACAGTAACTCTGCGGCATGTGGTCGGTGGTTGGTCGTGAGCATCGCTTGCCGCGGGTCATCCATACTTCGCGAACTCGCGACATTCGCATAATGAGCGCAACATTGTACTGACCCTTGGCTGTATGTTGAGGCCAACTAATAACTACGACTTGTTGGTTTGTTACTACGATTTACAACTACGACAATTAATGTTATTATTTACAGGATAGATAAAAGATAAATGAAATGGTTTGATTACATGTTAAAATTCACTCTTGCTGTCATATGTTTTATGAAAATTCGCCCAAAACGCTCGTGCTTGTCTTTACGCAATGTGACACTTAAATGCAGTTGTTGTATTGTTAAAATGCTTTATACCCATTCAATTTATATTTCTTATATGTAGTTAAAGCTTTTTTTGAGTACAGAATCATTTACATACAAAAATAATTTACCATCCTCAAAATAAGTTAAGAAAACACTTTGAAGTACGATCAACGAATTATGAGCCAATGAAATGAATAATTTTTACGCTTTTATAACGATAAATCAAGGCAATTAGGTTTTAAATCGAGTCCGTCAGTAGTCCCACTTGAAGCAATCATCGTATTAACATGAGTAGTTGTCGAGATTTGACTGATTGCCTGTTCACCCGTTCGTATTTAATCACCCTCAAATTGCCGCAATTAATAGCTCTTAAACGGTAGTGCTAGTATAATTGTTTATGTGAATTGTTTCTCTACTTATGGACAAACTAGTTAATGATGATTTCGAGTGATGCTTCAACCTTCAACAAAACTTCTTAATTACGACGTTGCAATTTAGTAATTAACTTTTTATGGTGGGTTACAAGAAATTGAACACAGATGAAGAAACGTTATGTTCAGTAGACTCCTAGTATCCATCAAACTACAGGTGATGTCAGTGGTTTCTCATCATTTGCATAACGCATTCAGTAACAAGACACGTTCGTGTACAATTGCGTTCGCGAAAGAACCCTACTCAAACAACCCATTTCTATTTTAGGTCGCAACCGCTTGTTTAATGTTCGGCCCGTACAACCGCGTCGGCTAACACTTAACGCTTTTTGCATACGAAAGCATCCAACGTTTACCGCCCAGTGTCTCTTGTTATTACGCTACTCTGTATTCAGGTCGAGCTAAGTTGAAGGTCGCCCTTCTGCTCGAGATAACGAACAACTAGTTTCTTTTATTCGTTTACGTGTGGCTATAACTCAAGTCATAGTTAGTGTGTCCTATGCTCTCTTGCAACGGTGACGGTGGCACGCTTGACCCGTCAAGCAGCACGCTGCAGTCTTGGTTCAAATTTTGAGACCTTTACAACAGTCTAAGTTGCCCAAAATAAAACTGTGCACCTACACAATATAGCCCATAAAAGAGCAACCTTGTAGAATGTAAAAGCTTAGATAAACAGCTGCACTTAATCCGGTAGTTAGAATGTTGACAAGGAATGAACGCGATCAAATATAAAAACGCTGGCATTTTATTCCATTAATCCACGTCATGTTGAATGTATTTGTAACAAAGCTAGCACTTAATAACTCAAGTCGGTCCACGATCGAGCCGCAGCGCTTCTAGTGAAACGTCTAATCATTGTGTGGGTTGCCGTAATTGAAGTGGAGGATCGTCCCTTTGCTTTATCTTAATTTTATTCATTCCGAGCTCACTGATGGTTAATATTGCTGTGACCGCTTGTCACTTTCAATAACGAGTTGCTCGTTAATGAGATTGTGCACCTGTTAGAATATTATGACAAATTATGAAGTGGATAGTTGGTATGTAGAACAAATCTCAATTCGCTTGGCTCGGTGATAAATAATGATTTTGACTGTAATTGACATATTTCATTTTCTTCATTTTGAAAATAATTAGTTAGGTTGATAGTTGCGTGTCTAGCGCAATATGATGGATAGCGTGCCTAAGATACGATCGCCGGCTGCCGCCGAATTTCACGAGAACCTCTTTTACAGCCGAAGGCGCCTGCACCGGATTCGATGTTGTAAATTATCGAATTATTCTGAACCCGACAGAGCGTGCTTGTGCGTGTTTATTTAATTTTGGAAATGTTTTGTTCCTATTAACGTCGCGTTTTATATTATCTAGTAAATTGCAGGAGAGTGTGGGAACATCGACTATCGCTCTGTTAATTCGTGTGTGCATTTGAAATTGTTTGTGGTCACGAATTTAATTTGTAGGTGTCAAGTTGTTAATGCTCAAATTATCCAGCTGTTTTATCGTACTCTCCATCGTAAAATCTAATTTACATTTTTTAATTTATTATTTTGGTCAGTGGATTGACTATATTTACCTACTGTAAAGTAATGATATTATTGTGTGTTTCGCAAGAGAATATTAAATATTATATGCAACTTACCAATAAGTACTAATCTCTTGTAATTTGAAAACTTATATCGTCTTTCTCAAGATGAAATACAAAATGAGGTTCTGTTTAGCATATTTTCTATTGTGGGGATCGCATCGCTTTAGCAGCGTTGCTCAATAGCTTCAAATAGCGCACCAGTTCTGCAAGACCAAAGTGCATCAGATTGCCGGTTACATTCCGAATTATGTATCGCTGCAAACTGGATCGCTACTCGATCTTCGATACCCGTACAAAATAGATGAGTTTGTATTCATGATGTCCGAGTTCAACTTAAATGTGCATTTGGTACAGCAGACTTCGGATTCCAATGCAACATTTGAACGCATACCGGTTTCGTAACAAAGCTCGCGGATTACGCGACATTGGGGGCGCTGTCTTGCCCCGTCGGCTGACATCACTTGTCGATATAGATCTACTTTTTATTCGTTCATGTTTAGTAAAAGTTTGGCAATTGTTTCTTGGTATGTAGACCACAAACATGTTCCAGCTCCATCATGATTAATTCTGAAACCGCAGTGAAATTTAGTTTAATATATGGAGGTATTTATTCTATATTGCCTTTTGTTTAGTAACTGTCTGTTATAAATCAAAAACAATAGGCCAAACCAATACTGGCACAAGGTCCTATATATGTCAAAGATGCCGAATTATATATTGACCTCAGGTTAGTCACGATTTCCACCATATCAGATAATTGCAATGATATTTTCTCTTAACAATAAATTCTCGGCGGCCTTGTCTCGTTACTGCACGTTGTCTGATACTTCAACTTAGGTACTGTGTTAGCCTCTACAATGGGTACTGTCCAAAACAGATAGCAGTAAACTTTGAAAAAGAGTTTATACTTTCTTTACCATTTTAGCGGCAACAACAGATGTGGGTCAGAAGTATGACAATAAAGTTTCTTTATAGGGGTGTTATCTCGTTGAGCCATCGCCGCAAACCGTGAACAGTTTTTGCCGTTTGTACACAACACTAAATTATGGCACGTCATGTACCTAGCGACTCGATGGGCCCCGAAAGAATTATTGCAAGTCGCTGGGTGCATCTCCCGTTTCGCACGCCCGCTTCACATTGTTATTAAGTTCAGAGGTCGCTTTGTTTATGAGTCAACGCTTTCGAAAGGTAACACGGCGGGCGCACGAGTGAAAACATCGCTCCGAAGACGCCGATGACATACAATTGATAATGTAAATATTGCGCTTAACCTGTGCCCGAAGACATACTTTTCAACAAGATTTGGGTTTCTAATAACGTGCTTCATAATTTAATATCCATTTTCATCTATGATTAAGTGCGAGTACTTGTGGCACATTTAAGGTTTCAACTAGCTTGTTACTTGCTGGTTCTCCTTTACTTTGTAGCGTTAAATTGTGCTTTGATGCAATTCCGTGTGCCTGTAACGATACCCATTAAAGGAAGTTGAAATGAAATAGCAGCTTTTAATGTCGAAGTCGTCGATCGGAAACGGTAAGGTCATTTATGACTGTATTAATGTCCGATTGCGCGAAAGTCTAGTCACGGAGCAGTACAAGCAAATGTTGGGCGACATGTTTGTTGCAGGCACGACAATTCACTTTCGATGGCAGTCGTGCGCCTCTCGGCCTACGGACACAAATGCTTGCCATAGTTGGTGCAGTATCTGGATTATGATCAACGGCCACAATTGTCGGGCGGGTTACCTATTGCACATCGGGCCAGCTGTTTGCTTATTGTCTTGCGTAACCCGGTGAAGCCAACTGGATGATAATTTGCTCGCTCGCCTCGGCTTTCATTATCGTCGAGGCTACTTCGTGCGTGTTTAATTTAATTTTCTTGCCGTAGCCATATTGTTATTAGGTAAGTCAAATTAGTCATTTACTAAAACGGTGTTGCTGGTACCTATAGTGTCTACCTGCTAAGCAAGGAATTAATTAAAATTTCACTTTACGGTCATTCTGTGTCGCAAGTCTATAAGACAGGTAGGATTGCAAACATTTAAAGTCCCGAAAAATACAAAAATGTACTCTAAAAATGTGCAAGTTTTATAACTCGGTACATAGCTATCCCATAACAACCTATAAATCTTAAAAGCGAAACACTTTTACCTAAACATAGCTCCTTCGACAGTGAGAGTGGCAGCGAGGGCGTGTGATCCCTTGACTCAACGGCCTAATAAAGCTTCGTCCTGCCTCCGAGGAATGCCGAAGTAAACCGATCCTGTAAATGAGTGAAGAGGAATCCCGCTCGGTCGTGGTCACGCGAACAACCTGACACTGACACTACCCTTTGTTAAGTGTAGACTGTAGGTGCTTCTCGTACCACGATCGTGAGTTATGCAGATTCCAGATTCATTCCGTGTTTGATGTATTTTATTAAGGGTCTATGGTTAGATGAAACATCTTGTAAGTTGTTAAGTAAAATCTTATTTTACACTGGCCATGACATTGCACTTAGCTGAAATTGCGAGTCGACAAAAATAGCGAAACTGCGAGCAGACCACATCACATATGTATCAGTGATTGCATTTTCACGCCTACGCTTCTTAATCATAGCCAAGAAGTTAAACTTAAACTTGTCTTTATTTCAAAAACAAGTTTAACTTCTGGCAATCATTTGCGTGTTCGTGTTTGTGTTTTAGTAAATCATTAGCCGTAATTCAGTATATTTTGCTATTTCTCAGTACTAATTAGCAATCATTTTTCAGACATCAGATTTTACAACTAAAACGGAATCTACTGGCTACATACATATACATTGGACACTTTCCCGTAGGACGAGATTAACGCACGGTGTAAAGGTTCACCTTTACACTGTCAGCGATGGTTTTATAGGCTGTAAAGGTTAGTGCAAGGGTTGTGGCGTAAAACGAATAGCCACCAGTTTCTGATTGCATTCTTTGAACTCAAGAAAAACAAGTTGTGATTAGATAGTAGTAGTTGTTCCTATGTTCAGACAAGTCAATATTGATTACTTCTGAAATGGAACGTTTTTATTTGATTAAAGCTATTGGATTATACATATTTAATTGTGAAAGTTTCACGTCCTGGATTTCTACAGTCAAGTGAAAGACAGAACTTTCATTTTATTACGAGCAACTATAAAATATGTTTTAATGCTTCAGAGCATTTAACATTTATGATAGATACCGTTTAATCACTGGTGTATTTTATGATCATTATTATATTCCATTTCGCTTAACACGTATGGTAACCAATTTTTTTTATTATTGTTAAGTTTTTGGTATAGCTATAGTTATCCATACATATTTTGCTTTATATTTACATTCTTATTGCCGTTCTCCTCGCCTTAAACCAGATTAAAGTATATTTGTGTAATTATGGCCTTTGGGATTTGCAAGTATATCGTATGTCATTTTCCAGACTTATTCCCATATTCATAATTTGCATCTGCAACAGTCCTAATATTATTTGAACCTATTTTAATGCCAATAATCACTCTAAAGTCGTCTTATTCGAGGCTAGAAATACAAAAGAAATGCCTCAGTGTGGTAGGAAACACATGACTACGTGAGAACACGACCTCCACATTATACCTCGCTTCCAAAAGAACTTCGCTGCCGCTAAAGAACCGCGGTAGCTGGTCTTACATGAAAATACCTTTAAGGATGTGGGACGGAAGCTTCGAGAATATGACGTCACCAATAAGTTATTTTTCGTGATATAAAACTGCACACTTCGTAAATGCACAGGCATTTATGTCCAATCAAAAAGCCTCTTCAATAAGCAAATAAGGAGTTGATTATGGTATCCACTTTTAATTAAACCTGGTGGAATATACGGGAAAGATTGGGTACTTTCTAAACATCATTAAATACTCATATTCATACTTTATTAAATTTCGGTTCGGTAAACTAATTAGAAACCCTTTGATAGCCGTAAAAGACTTATTGTTTTACAACTTGAGTGCATCAATTTGGTTGTAAAATAAGTTATTGCGTTCATCCCACGAACCGCGACGCACTGAACTGGCGTTCACAGGTACAATTGGTAACTGTAATTACCGCTTTTGTCTTTGCTGCCGAAAATGAGATGCGCTTTGTGCTCACCTCTCAACTACTGACACAGGCTTCATTATCAGCGCTCTTACGATATTATACGTTGTACGCTGTGCTGGATATGATACGGGTCAAAGATTTCTCTTTGTATCGTAATTATAACAACATGGAGAGCTTTTATGTCAATCGTGCCTGTTAATTTTAATAACTTCTTGCTATTAAGGTTGTAAACGAAGTTTTTTTTTTACAGATGAAAGTTATGATGCAGCGTCTAGGTGGCATCTCTTGGTATTGGTGCGTTTGTGAATACAATCACTTTGTATACTGTATATTTTGAAAATGAAATCTTTATTTGTAAACACAGGTTTAAGAAGGTGGTTCAAAGTACATACGTTGTTAGTACATCTACGTCTTGCATTTCTGACCGTATTACATAGTGTTAATGTTAAAGTGGTGCTTTGATAATTAATACTTTATTGCTTACTGCACCCAATCTGGTAAATTCTATTACTTGGTTCCGCTAACTAGAGCCTTGAGTACTTATCGAGCTCACGTTAGTAGTAGTATCTAATTGTGGCCAGCTTACAGATATGCAACGGATCTGTAGTTCTTTCGTTTTACACGATACAAACCAGTTAGACTAGTAATAAAATTAGTACCTAGTTTGTTCTAGAATTCTTTGTTTTGATCATGTGTAACTTTTTATTTATTTTCGAAATGGTTAATCTCTGATAATGGGAACAAATTCTGTGCTGTATGTACAATATTGAATACATGAATATGATGCAGCTCGTTACAAATGATTTTAAATCGATTCCCAGTTTAGATTACGAACGCAGAATTGGAACGAAAAAAAAAACACGTCGGAGTAAAGGCCAAGTAAAACTCAGCGCGCTATTTATCTTAAACTTATCAGAATACCGCAGCGTGTTCGTTTTTCTCTCCCGTCCCGTGTATACTTTGAAATGGGTGTCGTTTTATTCTCGTTTCAAAAACAATGATTACCGCGTTGTCTGGAGCGCGCGTCGTGCGAGAGGGACGCTGTGATCGTTTTGCATGGAACGAGGTGAAACCATCAATTTGCGCCGAGCCGCGCCAGAGGTAAACGCGTTGATCTCGCTTAAAAGAGGGGAAAGCAAGCTCACTCTTCAAGTGCCATGCTTTTTACCCAGCAGTACTGGTACATACCTACTTACGTCGAGCCTGTAGCAGGCCTTCGGTCAAGAATGCTAATTCGCCATACTATCATCGTTTGGAAAGCACCCAGCACGTTAACAAACATATCGTGTACCAACTGAATCAATAAATAAATACAATGTTTCGGTGGTTCTGTGTCCTAGCATTCCTAGGAACAATGTCGTTAAGTAGAAGTTATACGCGACATACGTGCATACAACAGACACTATTGCATGCGTTTGGCTCAGACGGAGGTTGCGGCAACGATTGCACTGAGGTGCGATCCTCCCAGCGGGCGGTAAATGCAACGCTTCGGCTCCTTTTTTCCCAAGTTGCCCGTGTTTTTGCATGAGAAGCGATCGAGCCAGTTTCGAATAAGGGGGCGTAGCGGCAAGAAAATTGCTATTTTTACAAACAAGCTCTTTATGGCGTAAAAAATGTGTGCAGCGGCGCCGCAGCTCGGTAATCGATTCAAACGAGCTTCATTGTTTCGAGAAAGAGGAAGGGCTCGAATATGTCGATATCGGGCGCAACTGCGAGCTGCTCCAACCTCCGATGTGGGACTTTATCGGATCAAACGACTGTTGCTAGCAGTTTATGTTCACCCGCAATGGGCATTCCTGTTTCTTCTAATGTTCACCTTATGTTCACTTCCTTGCTTGTGCAAGCGGTTATAATATAGTACAATAACAGCCCCAGACGTTACAGTGTATGTAGTGCTACGAGAATGGTTTTATCTGGGTGTTATGATGGTAGTGTATAGGTACCGCGAACCATTGGAGCACTATATGCGGTAGTATCGTCTGTAATTCATAATAATTTGTTGAGTGAACAGGTTTATGTAGTCACGCCACGGCAGGACGAGCGTGTCGGGCTGCGCCGCATCGCCTCGTAATGAGCAACATCTGCGAATCAATGAGGTCGGTGCGCGTTTTATTAAGCGTCGCGATAAATTTGCATCGTCAAACAGCGACCGCGGCAGAGAGGCACGTTCGGCAAATAGAATAAATACGCAGCGGCTCCTCGTTTCCTCGCTAGCCTCCCGATATCCCCCGCCCCTTCTACAAACACAATTTGGACCTATTTATGTGCTGCTATTGCCTCAGCGCCGGCGCCGCTTTCCAATTACCTTAAAAATAGAAGAATTGTGAGCGCGCGATATGCGGGCTGTTTCACTGTACGTACCTGTTTCACTTTTCACTTTACGCGTTATCGCGTGCACAAACCGGTACAACCTCTACTCTCAGCTTCATTAATCTTTCAACAGTGATTTGATAATGATCTATATTAATGAAGTGCCCGCAGTTATCATAGCAACTTGCTACTTTAAGCACTATCTGTACTCTAACGTAAACTATTCAGGCTTATTAAATTCTGCGCCTACTCTGCATCATTTTACGGTATCACCTAAGTATGCACAAAAGTATTAACTTTGTTTCCAATTGATCTGATATTTCTTTTCACCTTGTGTTTCGGAGACAAAGGAGAAAAACTCTTAAACGTATTTATTCCCTTCTCACATAATGTCGTTAGTTACGTAATTTGCAGTAAAAAAACTCTCGGCGGCATTCACAGGAGTCAGTCCCGATTACGCGCGTCAATTATACCATAATTGCGGACAACTTCTAAAGCTAGTGTTACGCACGGGTCAGTAGTCGTCGTAAAATTTCACGACCACTCGCACCCGGACGAGGCGCTGGAGGGTATCTTATAGGCAGCACATATATACGAGTACGTATACTCACCAAACAACAGCCCTTATGCTATTTGACCAGATCTCTCATCTAATGGAAACATAGAATTTCTCTATCTAGATAGTTTGATCTACAATATGAAACGAGCCAGATAAGAGGCGATATTATCGAACGGTCCATGTGTCGAAACATTATAGATAATAATATAATACTACCAATAATGCTAGCACTGTAACAACTTACATTACGGAACTTGCATACGTGAATGTCCACTGACCCGAAAGCTGTCAGATTTAGAAAAGATAACTGGTTCGATAGTGTAGGCTGGGAGTAAGACGAACGATGAACTCGGAACGTGTTAGGCTGCTGATTCGAATCCGTTGAAGAGTTCAATAAGCCAGGCTTAGCATCGATCTTCGATCCGGCGATTACGACCGACGGCGTTGACGGATGTCAGCTTAACTTGTCTGTCACCCGGTCGGCACGGACACCTACCATATTAATCTCTATTCTCACCGAGCAACACGTGGATTTACGCATCGACGAAAGTAATTTATATGCAAATGATTTCAACCTTGACGATTTCGTGACTCTAATATTGCTGTCATAGTCTCAAGCTACAAAGCCTCCGAATTTATATAACGGTACTTACTAGATGAAAAGGTGTGAATTAATCATGTATTATCAACGGATTTGTTAAAGGCGTTAATTTACTTTTTGTAGAGATTATCGTTGTCATATTTTATAAGGGTTTTCATAAGTGACCAGCGTAAAACTTATTGCTGGAAAAAAACTGTAACAGGTTGTTTTACAAGTGGGCGCCTTTTTATTCAAAGTTTCGATTAATATTTCACTAATACCGATGTCGCTTGTCATGAAACAAAGAGCTTGGCGTTGTAGCGGCGTTGCGTCGCGATCGCTAGCTCTTTGTGTGAGCCACAACAATATTACTGGCGTCTTGATAAATAGGAACAACTGTTGGCCCAACAATGCGGCTCGTAAGGCGATACGCGCGCTATCGACTGCTCGATTAATGACCGTCTCGCTTAAAAGAATGGACCATAATATTTATTATCAGATAAGCGCCCGCTACTGGGTAATTCGTGTGTCTCCGACTATTATACAACTCTCCGTGAATCGCCTATGCATTAGTCACGTTGCGTCTTACGATATCATTTTATGGATTTATGCCTTTACATAATAGATCGCGTCGGTTTTATGTTTCTCGGAATGATTCTTCGCTTATGGCGCGTGGTAGGTGTTCTTTATTTGTAATACTTATGCTACTCTTATTCAATAAATTATAACAGAAAAAAAAAACATCCAGAACGCTGAGAAGCGCTCATGGCACACCTTACAAGGTTATTGTATAAATATCGATTATAGGTTAAAAAGCGTTAGACGTTCAAGGAACTAATCAGCTTGGACTGCTTTTATATTATAATAGTTAATGAAACGGTCCGCCCACGGCTCGAAAGCCAATTGATCTCCGGCGCGTTAATGGGCGCGTCGAAAGATGTGTGCACGCGCACGCAGACATGTGAACAGAGTCCCCGTCGTCGAACATTATATATTTAAATACGAAAATTTATAGATTATACCACGATTAGGTTCACGTAATCACTATTTCAAAGTCGTTAACGCCATGGCCATGATCATTGCACCGAAGAAAATATTGTCCGCACACCTAAGTAAGGTTTTAGATCTTTGTGTATTGACATTTGGAATCTTATCGCCTCATTTTGCGAGCTAAACATGAAATAGTAATACACTAAAATGAAAACAACTACCGTGGACACCATTCAAGAAATAAATAGTATTGTGTTGCAACAAAGTCTTCCTAAATAACCGCAACGGCACAACGAACTAAAACCTCCAAGTTGTAAAATAATACATCTCATCCGCGGGTTGTTATGAAACATAATCATAAGAAGGGCCTCGGCGGGTCTCAGTTACAGGGAAATATCTTTCCTCTCTGAAATTTATAATCCGATGTTGAGATAAACGGCTCCTCACTCACAGTAAATTAGTCAGAATAAATAGGTAACGCACATAAATTGTTTCACTTACAACACGTCACTGGGAATATTCAGATATGCGTTATGAAGACATTGATCAACAACGAACGAGTTACGCGACACGGTTTTTGTGTTGATAAAATATACTTTATGTATCATTCTTGTTGCTGTTTGTTTAAGAAAGGGCTCGTAATGATCATATTTGCATGTGACTTTATGATACGTGTCGTGAGAAACAAAAACAACAAATATTGTGATTGTTTGTTTGTTTTTATTTCATTTTAGTACGTATACAGATATTTCAGTTAAATATATGTATTACATAATTGAACCAATTTAAGAATTATTCGCTTTTAATAATTATATTAAAATTTAGATATAATCAAACTTATATGCGTCAGCTGTCCAGAATGAAAGCAGACATCAATAAAAAATATAGTTGCCACCGATTTCGTAGGAACTTGGTCTGTATTGTTGTTCTGATATCGATCATGTTAATATGCAGCATTCATGATAAACAACATACGTCTGTTGAATGTAGTCTGGGCTTGATCCTTTAAGCTTACGAATAGCTAACGCGTTCTCAACATTATTTATTTAGACAACAATAATATAGTTACCAATATTAGGCCGGCAGACATTATTTGGATACGAATATTTTGGCACACGCATTCCTGAATCTCCAACAAAAGGTAAACAGTTTCATAAAATTACTATGTTCAATTTCATAAATATAAAATGTGTATCTCATAGCGCGGTGTAGACGATCAATTTGGTTTGACAGTGTCAACAGAAGCAGTGTCGTTCGTTGGCATCGTTACAATTAGCGTCGATTGGTCGCGGTGCGGCTCGACGCGCACGGCCGCGCTTCCCATAGCCACCTGCGGCTCTCGCCACTGTCACCGTCAACAGCTTTAATTAACTTTTTGTCTTCTCCACCTCGCACAATCGACAGACATTCCGGACGCTTCTACTACTGAATCACCGTCAACTTGTTTAGACGACGTTTTTCTCTTCATTCACTATAGTTTATGGGAAGTGGAGATGCACTCGACTGTAGCGGTTACGAATTGTGAACCTTAGTTGTAATCGATTTAAGGCCTTAAGCGTTCAGTTATATCAAGCATAACTTTATGAATGAAGTTTTCGGTACTGCCTGACTTGCTGTTTGAGATGTTAAATAATATTTTTTGAATAGCTGTGCCCATAAACAGTATCAAGGCTTCTGAATAACAGTTGTTTTAAAGTAATCGCTACTTTAGAGCTGAATAAGAGACTTCAGTGAACCACTAGACAACGAGTTATTTAATCTCGGTCTGTGGCTCCACCCATATTTTTTAAAGTAATTAAAGGTTACCGTAGCACTCTAGATTTATGGCGACGACGACGACGTTGAGGATTTCCTCTTTAAATTATGTCAATCGTTAATTGAAGCATGTTCTACTTTATTCTCATTCAAGCAAAACCTTCAATATCACTTAAGACTTTTTGCTTGACTTTAGCTTTCAGATTAAGATACAACTTAAGAGTGAATTATTAAATATTACAACAGTCATGCGGAGATGTATAAATGATAATAGAGAAGTCAGCAATGAATGGTAACATTGCGCTTGACCGTCCGCAAGTTCAAGTTCGCACGGACAGACAGCGGGCGCGAGTTGCGCAAACGCCGGTTCTCCTCCGCACCGCAGACGCATGACTTGCGTCATGACTCATCAACAGTGTCAGCGCGTCAATGCCTCGTTTATATAAATACGTTGCATTCTTCAACATGTTTATTTATAGAAGAGGGTTTCGATGAAAATCCTCGATCATTGATTAAGCACCTATTTATTTTCACTTGTCTATTGATAGGCCTTCACATTTCATATTTTCAATAAGTATGTAGTTATATTTGCTGTTATTTAGAGGTTTTTACTGTTTATGGTATTGTTTAGCGGTAAGTAATAACAGCAAGCTTTCTTAGTATTTGAATATTATTGTACCAGCAGCATAAACATTCCTATGTAAATGTAAAAGATTGAAGTTCAACAAAAAGAACGATTAATCGAAGTCAAAAGTAAATCGAGCGTGCGGGCGCGGCGGCTCTCGGTTCGCGCTGTCTCTTTAATTGCTCTTTGATAACTAGTAATAGTAGTATAAATGCACCCATTATACTTTATTCCATTTATATTGATCGCATTAATGCTGTTCGCGTTTAAAATTTAAACGGCTTTTGTGCGGTCATCGTATGGTCGCCGTCTCGGTAAGTAATACGAATAAACTTTACTATGAATGGTTTCACACGAAACTCTCGCACTCTGTTGGACTTGTAATGCGAGATATGCGTGGGTTTCATTTTAATCCCGGACGCATGTCGCTTCGTTTTGTGATGCCGTGGCGATACTATGCACCATCACATTTTTATATTAAGTAACTTATTATTTATACTTGACTTGATGACTCTATACTTAATTGGTAAGATGTAGTAAGGGGAATTCCTTTTATAGAGTTCTGAGTTCTATTTAAGGGTGAATAGTTAATGATAACATTGAGAATTGAACTACTGGTAAAAAAAAATAAAATAAACTGAACTCTTGTAATTTAGTGTCTGCTCCAATTGAACCCTTACTAAATTAGTGACTTAGTGAGAATTCACCTATATGGAGATTTTATATAAATCAATGTACAAGCATCTATAGTACAAGTTTTTAACTAGTTAAAAAGCTATGGTTCGCTGTAAATATTACTTGTAACAACAAAATGATGTTTTTGTAATATTGTTGCATTAGTAGTAGAAGCTTGTGCGTACTTATTCTTGGTTTTAATTTTACGTGACATGACTCGAGCGTTTACGATTGCAGCTTGTGCGTCTTCACGTTTTATGGAAGACTGTTAAATAATGCGTACTCTTTGCGTATTGTCAGGATAGGGAACCATGTCGTTTTGTACTCTTTTTATGAGTTGTAGGCACGTGTCTCATTTCATCCGATTGCTGAGGAGGGTGAAGCTTTTATGATTTTCTTTAGTACAAAATACCGCGAGCATTGTTTCGTGTCAGTAAATGCAAATACGACTTTAACAAGGTAACTGAGTAACCTGATCCTTGTTTTAAGAAACTCAAAATAATGTATTGGGAGAAAAAATGTTCTAGAACTTTTACTTTTATTCTATTTTAACATCTGTGGTTCTGTTCGAGATAATTATATTCTGAGCATGTATAGATAACTGTACTGTGACCTATGCGTTGCATTTTTCTATGGTTAGAACCTAAACATGAGAAATGTAAATACTTCTACAATTCAAAGTAATGAACCATTCCATCGTCCTTGCATATCATCTCGTAAATTGTGATTGCTTTCTCCATACCCGTTGTCTGAGAGACATTCCAATCAGTCGGAACGCCTCAGAGGACGAACTAAGACTGGGAAAACCGTTAACTAGATCCGCTACCGTATTCGGGTCGCACTTCATATTCGAGGCAACGAACGTCTTCTATCTGCTACAAAATCCGCCAACCAGCTTCAGAATAAAGGGCTCATGTTCATTGAGTAACTGATAAACCTGAGGTTTGAAGTTACCGATCCAAGTGCATCGAATCATTAATTAAAAAATTCAATATTGTCCCTTAACTAGAAAATAACACCCATAGTAGTTATCCAATTCAAAACAGGCAGACCATATAATTTATATACGCGATAAACCGGGTGCAGGCACAATGTACCCCTCGCATCAGCAGGTATTGACATGTGGGATGTCACCCGAGCCCGACGCAGCGCGCGGGTTAATACCGACAAGATTTTTCCAACCAATTTGCTACCGAGCACTGTTCGCAACACCTGCTCGTTTTTTAGAGGAAATCTGCTGTGTACGCACTTAGTATGGCGCGAGCCCTTATGATCTATTTTTTCAGAGCCATGTGCCACGCAGATAAGTTACAATTAGAAACACTCGGGCTTCTCGACTTTACTGTGCCACTTAACATGCCATTTTTGTGGCGTAAGAGTATCTCAAGAATTTAGTGCTC
This sequence comes from Helicoverpa zea x Helicoverpa armigera, assembly GCA_033682625.1. Classification (NCBI taxonomy): domain Eukaryota; kingdom Metazoa; phylum Arthropoda; class Insecta; order Lepidoptera; family Noctuidae; genus Helicoverpa; species Helicoverpa zea x Helicoverpa armigera. The sequence continues at coordinate 1,354,919 of JAWIIS010000005.1, read as the reverse complement.
GTTTTAATATTAGATTCTGGAAAGTCTCGCGCCCGTTATGTCAGACACGAGGATACATCCCGCCACATTGCAGCAACATTTCCTCGAGTCGTGTGCCCGCCGAGTTTTGAACTCGGTTAAGCTTGGCGGAATAGCTATTCTGAAATTTCAGCAACGCATATGCAAATGTCAGCTCTCGACACTGATTGTACGAGTGGCACGGGGAAAATTCATGCATTTACATTAAATTTCACCAAAATTGGATCCCGACTTCGTAGTTTATATACGAGCTAGTGTGACACGTGCGCCCTGCTCTCGATATTTACGATTTTCAATCGCATCTGTCGCAACAACCGTATGATTGTTTGTTCGGATGCTTATTCATGCTCCTTTAATTAATTTATTTTGACTTGTGACATTATTCCATAAACGTTATTAAAAATGACTTTGCTTAGTTACAATAAGTGACGTGAATATACTTGGTATGTTGGAATATACCTACTAACTCGAAATGCATATTTAGAAATACCCAGAAATTACTCTTGCAGCAGGTACCTACACTTTCTTTTGATTAACCTTTAATCAAAGCTTGGCTATCGACGGCATTATTAAAACGTTAATGCGTCGCTTACTGGAATAACTAATCGAATGATTGTTTACATTCGCAAGCACCAAGAGCTTGCGTATAATGAATGTTGGTTACATTAATTACAACGTTAGTACCAAGTTTATTGCTTTGCCGTTATCGACTCATGTGCGATTACGTGTTCCACCTTTGTGCTTTTTACTATTTTTTGATGACTCAGTTCGGTTTTACTATTGCCTTTACAATTGTGCATAGAAGAACAATGAGTCTGTGACATAATTAAAGGGTTGGTAAAGGTAGATACGAATTGCAATCCTGAGTTTCTATTATCAAAATAATCCAACTGCTAAAGAAATCGAGCTATTCTAAAACTATCCTAGTGAAAATATCTCAGTATCTCCCACAGTGAACTAATTGTATCTCTAGTAGAACAAGTGGAACGACCGTTCTCTCTAATTTGCGGGTAATGCCGTCGAGCGCATGAGCCTAGGAAAGGTAATAAATTGGCGCGGGCGATCGATCGCGGCGCTCGCGCACAAATCAACCGGCACGTCAAAACAATGGAGCTACGGCTGCGGGGGCGATCGTGCAACCACCCGCCGCTTATCGTCAAAACCAACTTATTTATACCACTATACCTCGGGACCTACATACTCTCGCTGGAAATCATTTAACTAATAGCTATGGGCCTGATTCTATCTGAAACTGCATGCAATTTCTTGAATGGCAATGCGCATGATAGATTTCTACACAAATTAAGGAGCGCACAAACAATCGAGCTTACCCTCTCTATTTAGTGTTTAATATGGTTTTCATTTTCATGGATCATCATCAGCCTATGTTCGCCAGCTCAAATAACCGCAAACCATGTTTTTGTCTTTGTTTAGTACCTTCAAATCAATGAATGAACAAGGTATCACACTTAGTTGATAGATTTCGTTAAGTTTCAAATCTAATGGAATGATGGTAACATTAGGTATCATGAACCTGTTCCCTCGAGTCACCTGGAAAAAAACCATGAATGAATGTTCGTGAGTTTTTGTTCACTTGTCGCTGCGTTTCCGGCGGTCGTTCGGTCGCACGAGACTGCGCGCGTGGAGAATCGCCGTACGCGTCGGACCGTCGCGCACTTGATCGTCTTAAGGGCCACCAACAGCCCTTCTTTAAAACGAAACCTACTACTATTGAACTGCCTATATTGACTCAGTTATCTAATTTTTCAAAGCTGTTTTATGACGAAAAACAATAGATACGCGAATACGCAATTTCAGAATCGCCCGAAATGGAGATTCCATTGCGTACTTATAATTGTGTTGCAGCCCTATTCCCATGATACGGTGGTCATGCTCCACCAGTTATTAGTGATTGAAAAACAACCCAAAATAACCGATCATCTTGCGACCGTACTGTAACGTGGTGCCGTTGTTTGGTAGAATGTGGCTGGAGGCTTTTGTCTTTTTTTTTTTTAAACTTACTTTTGGCTTCTTCTTCCCACTGACTGGAAACAGGTGTTGTTTAATGCAGATAATAAATGAACTTAACTACCTACAATTGTAAATCCGATTTTAATATTCTTGAATGTTTATAAAACAGAACTCTAGTTATATTCTTAAAATGATTTCAAACTCAAACTGATTACTTCAGTATTCTACAGTTTTAATGACATCTCGTGCAGATGGAAAAAGTGCACAGAGAAAAATTGCTTAGTGGTGTATTACAAAACGGTTCACGTGGAGTGCTCATCTCTGAGTGTATTCGCCCGGGATCTGAAAAAAACAGTAAGGCGAAGCAACAGGTAGACGTCCAATTAGAGGGGCCGCACTTGAGTGGCCGACGCGTCGCGCGACATCGAGCTTTGACGGCCTCCACAAAAACTGCGCCCCGTTTCGCTTGCCGCCATTACACTAGCACTTTTTGCACCAAAGATTGTCGCGCTTCACTTTGACTTTCTCGACCTCCATGTTGAATACATATGTACGCATTATTCGGCATCAGTCAACAAAAACTCACCACCGTAATAATGCTCACTACTATAACAGTTTAAACTTACCACAGGCCAACTAAATTGCAATTAATTTAAACATTAATCTGCACTGACAAAGCAGTTATACTGAATGACGTCTCCATAATTTACGACGAATTCACTTGCACAGTTTATCGATTAATCTGCTGCGAATTCTTATTAACATTTTCAATTTAACTGAAAATATTATTCGGCGGCCATAAATCAGGAGTCTCCTCCGGCTTCTTGCGACAATTTCGGAAAGAGCTTTAATTCTTAATTATGGCCTTGGTCGCTCTGTCGTAGTTATTTATTTTCTTTGTGAAATTATCTTTGGGTATACTTGCAATAAATTTGCTCACGCGATCAATAATTAAGATGTTTGTAAGTTTTTTTTCATACAATTGTTAGATGTATATGATTTTTAAAGCTGGTAAGGTTTTCGAAGCAAAATGTTTTATATTAAGAGCCGTTGGACTTAGGTAGGTAGGAACAACACCTACCTAATTATGAAATAAGAAAACTCGCAGTTAATTTGTACGTTGACTTAGACCGTTAGTTTTATTAATAACAAATATCTTAAAATCTCTTGTCAGTTGTTAACAAAATTTGGGATATTCTTTAAATTCCATCAATGGAATTTTAATTCACAATTTGTCTCCCAATTTTTGGGTTTGCTCGGAACGCGCGCAGTAATGGGAAGGCATGCCGCGAGACAGTCGCACGCTGTCTTCGAATACGCTACCATAAAAATAATCTGGATTAATGCTATCGATGACTTTGTGAAGTCAAATCGAATTTACTTCAAATTTAATATAAGATTGTCTAGTTTGCCGCGAATCTTCGGAGTCCAGTTAAGCGAGCGGACTGGCGTGTGATGCAGTTTTAATGACATAATCCAGTTACCGCTGACTCGATTAACCCTAGCTACCGCCAGCTTCGCTAAACACCTATCTTCACGTGTTGCCTTCCAGGCGCTGAGTCTATCCAGTGCCGTATTAGTTATTATCTGTTAGATCGAAAGCAACCAGAGCTGGGCCAGCCTCGGTCGACGTTTCATCGATTTACCGCGGTGCCTCTTTATTGATCATTCACTTTGATTGCGCGAACTTGCCTTATAAATAAAATATGGAACACCGACCGCAATTTATAAAATGTTGCATAATTGAACCAATTATTCTTGGCTTACGGCGGTTATATCAATTTATTAATTGGGCATTAGTAAAAGTGTTAAGAGAGCGAGTTTATGATCACTTCATTTCATTCGCCGAGTTACCCGACGCTGGCGGTGTGGTCACATTCATTCTCTTGAAGTTTAAGCTCATTAGATACAAACACCCATGACTGCACATGGTGGTGACGCATTACGCAACAAAAATACTTGCTCAAAGTTTTATATCTATAAGTTAGTTCTTTAAAATTGTATTCACAAGATTGATACCGTAACAACTAAGAATAAGCCACCCACACATTTTGGTCAATGTAACTGAATGAAATGGACTGAACGATGTTCAAAGTTATTGTATGTGTCACAAAACTGTTGTTTGATGTTTTAAGTGTCACTAAAGTTCTAGAGTACTTCCTTCTTCAGTAGCTGAATAAAGAAATAGAGGCTATTAAAGTTGTAAGACACGTTTATTTCGATATATATTTCAAGATTTTATAGTCATTAGATTTATTGTCATTCTCTGTAATTTATTTGTATTTTTATTTTAACATTTGCATATTATATGGGCCAATTAAATAAAGGTTTTATTTATGTAGGGAACCAACGTCGTACAAGAAGATATTCATTTCTTTATCTCATTTAATAATTTTCAGAAAAATTCAAGTTCAATAAGTCAAACATTCAGTAAAAGAACATAAAGCCAAGTAGAAAATGTACGTGACGCGCATGAAATTTCGCATTTTAGCTGCGTTCAATAAGCGAAGATTACCATCGATATGTTGCGGTATCTTGCTGTACATTACAAGGTGGATTGAAATGAGCGTGTTAACGAGGTAGAAACGACTGAGACGAGAGCACGCATGACCCCGGGATCAAGCACGTGCTTCGCGCCAACACTGACAAATGTAGGCGACAAGTACGAACTAGAGCAAGCCTCTGCCTCCAACTCCCGTATACTCAAAAACTTACCAGCCGTGCTTTTTGCATGCGTAACGCTTTGTTCAAGAACACAGACTTACCGCAATCACAACCGGTACCGCGTTTCTCAATGTACGAATAGTTTTTGCAGATGATTGAAAACGGGATCTGGCAACATGATATTAAAAAAGTAAGCTTCATTTACCAACTGTTTAAAAAGCCGCTAATAAGTTTACGAGGCAAATTGTGAAGTGTTAATGGTCTTTGGATTTCACGGCACACACGTAATGGTTTTAACTATTGCCTTACTTCTAATAGTACCCGTCATAATTGCTCTCTTGAACGAATCGTTTATCACATTAGAGGATTGAGATCGCTTCGGGCGAGAATTTGCATTCTATTTAGGTCTTTGTTACATAAATATGTTCCACCAATTGATGTCTACAAATAATGCCATTAATTTTTTTTTATGTGTGTATTTGAGAACTTTTAACAGACAATTAAATAAATGATATTTTGCATATACGCAAGTATGCTATATGCTCATTAATTTTGATGGACACATAAATAATTTATTAATTAACATTATGCCTATGTTTTATCAATGGGCGTGAGAGTCACATACGTATGAATCAACTTCTGCATCCTTTGTTGATCTTGCAGAAATTTCCTTAATGATTTTATACAGAAAAAGAAATATAGTAATTAAAAATAAATAAGCATAATTATTTAATATACTATAATCAACGCTATTGTTATTCCTTCCTAATGTTTATAAAAGAAACACCGTTCGTACAACAACGCATAACCAAATACTGTTATCGAATAAGGCGTCTAAAAGTTAATACGAAGAAACCATTATTGGATTTGCTTGTTATTTTTATGAACAACAATAATTCAACTTTGTATTTTCACTGTTACATAGTCAAGAAGACAAATGTAAAGAATTTCTTTTCATTAAGTGGGCATTAAGTACACGGTGGTACGGTGTTAGTCCGGCAAGGCGATGAAGCCCGGCTCGGAGCACTATAAATCAACGCGGTAAGACTGTATTTCTTTCGTAATCAGCTCATATCGGTTCTCGCGGTTGTGGCCGCCTAATTATTGTCGACTTTTACGATCGACCTAACGAGTTTTCACTTGGAGCCAATCACGATTTTACGGCGCACATATTTTGAGTTTTAATTATTATAAAAATATCCATGAAGGCATAAAGTTTTAAGTCTGATCATTGAGCTTATGGCCTGGAAAAGTTGTAATTTAAGGATATGATAATTAGCAGGTACTGCATTATTGTTCAGTGTTTTGCTTATAAAATTGCTCCCACCATGTCTAAGTTAGGAGCATATGTACCATCAAGAAGGTGTTTGCCATTAATACGAGATTATCATCAAAATTAATATTAGTGCGAATGAGATTGTAATCTCGAAATATTTGATAACATTAATTTTTAATTCAACAGAATAGTGACCGGTTTTCGCACTTAATAAAAGCAATAGCATTAGTAAAATAGTTTTCAATATTCTTAACTTTGCGTAGTAATTATGTTAGACATTATTAGCTCTAAAAAAAAAGATTTACATATCATTGAGATAACATAAGGAAATCTCATCAAATTGTCTTTACAGCGATGGGACGGTCGCCTTATTTATGATCGTATCACATAAGAATGTGGGTTACTCTTGTTCCACGTCGGTGACTATATGTTTTATGTTTAGGAATCTGACTGCCTTATCTCAGATATTAACATATTGATTGTGCTCACCGTATTGATGTGCGACAGACGACTCGCTACGACCTGGCGCGATCGACACCCTGAACTAGTTTGTTCAGAATAGTGCTGCACCATAATATGTTCAATAAAAATAAGTTACACCACCGTAAATACACCTTTACGATAGCTCGTATCCATTAGACGTGGACTGTATATGGCAACACACTCGGTTCTTTGACTTTATAATAAATTATTAGATCGTGAAACACCATGCTGTGTAATATACCTGTACATGGCTCATGAAAATTAATAAAGAAGTTCCCTTAATGATGGTGACTCAGTGTCGCCTAATACAAATAATATAAAATAACGTACCGTTCTATCGGCAGTTAGTGGCAACACTATCGGCTGGAGCCCGCGCGCCGGCCCCGCATCAGCTCGATCAAGTTATCTCAGAATCTAAACATAGTGTAGATGTAAGTGTTGATAAAGACCCCTATCTTCTCAGAGGCTGAGGTGTCTGGATATTAGGAGCGTAAGCAATTTGTCAAGTTCGATGTACGTTTTGTTAACGGTATTTTATAAAATACATCCACATCCAAGCAATACATCGATTTCTGTGAGCGAGGATCGCCTCCGGCGCAACGATCATTACATTATCGGATAAAAATATTTTAAAGAAACTAACGATGTGTTAGTTTTATTCTATTAATTATTATTTTTAAACCAAGTATGAACTAATTCACACATTTATATGTACTTATGGTATTTGAATTTATTACCAGATAGGTACCATTTTAATGTTGTCGACTTTATTGTCAAAATAAATTGCCCTAAATGTTTCCTCCAACACTATATACAAGGTTATTTACTGGGTTTTTTAAATGTACCGATATTTCTTATTTATTTATTTGAATGCCACATATATCTCAATTACTTTCGCAAACCCAACATCGGAAATGTATTGAAAAAAAAAAAGAACACTTATTTATTTGCCAATTTGCCTCATGGTATTCATTATTCCAATCGAAAAAGATTGGCGAAACTCATCGGCACATGGCAACATTTTGACAATTTATGAAGCAATCAGTGTTTCTTTCCCCGTGTTTATTTGGAGAGAATTATTTATTTTATCTCGAGATGGTGTTGGAAATTGTTTCGGAGGTTGCTTAATATTCATTGATCTCGTCTCTCGATTTGTTTACGTCGGTACGCGTAGGCGCCGAAGTAGAGAGTGGTCAAATTAAAAGGTATCTTAAGCTGGCCTCGGTGGCGAGCCGACGAGCCGGTCAGCCGGTTTTACTCCCCGGGGCTTCATGAGGTGTGAATATGCGGACCAATGCACTTGTAACGATTCACGCACTATGACAATTTTAACCGACTGATTTAGTAATAAGTGGAGGTTGCACCTATTTATTAAACCTGCTAAAATGTACCAAATGATCTGCCAATTTTATTTGTAAAAAAAATATATATATTTGAACATTTCTATTATGTTTGTGCTCTTATTAAAGTCAGTGTAACGTCAAAGATACATTGATGATTACTTTTCCAGCTTCTGTACTTATCGATAATTTTGTATTTAGACATGCATGATTCGATAAAGCTCAATAGAAGTAGCTGTCAAATATTGTCATGGATCTGTACACGCAGGCTTCCGGCGTGAAATTTATAATTTTAAACTTATCAACTTGCTCGCAGGTTCACAAGCAATTTATTTTTAAGATTATTTATTTCTTTGGCGTGAGTAACAATTTGAATTGACTGTTATATTTATTAAAGAAAAAAGTTTGTTCTGGATATTTAATTGTATTTTTATTAAAGCTCGATGATATGTGGAACGAAATCAAATTATAAATAGTTCCAAGCTTCGTCATTATATAAAATAAGCGTTATAACATACATATTTTACTCTGTGAAAAGAATTCAAATTAATTTAAATTACTTTAGACAAGTAAATGCACAAAAGTATTGCTGGAAGAAGGCGAACTAATTAAAAGTTAGCTTCTGTACTAATAATTCGTTTGACTGTCAAAGTTTTGCGTCGTTAATTTTAATTAAAGAAACGCGGGAGCTGAGTTTGTAACAATATTAAAGCATTGAAATTGGTGATCCGCTAAAGTTCGACATCCAGCTCGTGGATGACCGTCCATTCGTTTTAATTAACCCTTCTGTGGGTCTCATCTGCCTCCCTATTAGAAAAGTTTCAACTTTTTTGCGAAACTGTGACCATCGCGCTATAATTCAATTATGAGTTAGAGTTACAATGGCACGTGCTTCAAACTAACTGCTTTGATAACACGACCTACTCTTGGGCTGTTTAGATAATACTAAACGTTACTGATACGGCCCACTGATGTTAAACGAGTAATTGACTTTTCTATGGCACGAGTTATGACGTAGTATTTCTTGTAGGATTGTATTTCATCCTCTGCCCGTGTTCGGCGTGTATGTATCCAATTCCCAATTCTGCGCGTTCCTCCCCGCTGTCCACGTATTAATCTTCGCCGGTTTCTTCGCGTCTTTGATTAAGGCTCGCTGTGATGTATTTCTTGCGCGCTAACCTAATGGAAAGGCATACGTCAAGTGTCCACGTTATTGGCTAGCGGATTGCCTTAATGGTGCCAATGCCAGGCTTACAGTAAATTTCGTCACTCTTATATTGATATGGTCACGCATATGAGATGCTGTAGATAGGTAAGTAGACCGCAAGATAACGGTTAAGATAATAATATCGGTTCGTATGTTTTTAAACCAGATTAGAATGAAATCAATGCGATACTAATCTATTTATTACAGCTCACTGCTTGCTTTATCTCAATGGCAGTCTATTTGCATGGGAATAATATAACGGTATCAGCATATCAAATATTATCGATACATTTGGAAACGAAAAATAAAATGCTAGTGAAAGTTACTGGAAAATACATTCTTTGCATATTCATCTGGACCTTCAAGGAATTTTCCAATGACAATCTCGATATTATTGTTCCATTTTGTCTTTTAGATTGCCTTTCAGCGGATGAATTCAACTTTTATTTACCTTGTATCCGAATTATTAAAAATATAATATAGATTTTTGTATATACCTATATAGCTGCTAATATAGGTATATATAGGTATATATTTTATATATACCTATATATACCTATATTTTATATATACCTATATAGCAGCTTACATGTTGTGGTATGAACTAGACTTCACTTGCTTTAGTTAAGATAAAGATAGTCATCGTAGCGTGATTAATAGTCGTATCGTTTTGTTAACTAGCTAACGGTCTAGAAGCCTTATTTTTAGCCAATACATCAATGAGACGTCACTTTTTGTACCGTCGGCAGTGCAAGACGTACGAATAAGCATCGGTATGTCGTGCCTCTCGTGTCCGAATACAAACCTCACGTGTGTCATAGTTCACTATTTTAACAACAATTTATCAAGTCTACATCGCCTGTTATTTTTTGCCGTCGGACATATATAATGTTACAGTGGGATGCCATTACAACTGTCAAAATTAAATATTTCTAATACAAATATCAAATTAATGTGGATCTGGTTTTTGATACTATGTTTTTCAAGTCCAGATTTTTTTTTGCGATTTTTTACTTCAATTTGAGCCTTACAGAATAAACCTATACCAGTTACCTTTTTTGCAATCGAGATATTGTCACATTTTAAAATCTTTCAAATTATATTACTTATTCGATGTTTCTTGGAGATCAATAAATATATCGTCAACAATAATTTTTTTCTTTAATCTCAAAGAATATGTCACTAATTTCATCTCGATACTTGATTGGTCGGCGCTTATTCATTTCGATCGATTCTAATATATATGTGTAATTAAATTTTATCTACGTATTTAACCGGTTGTTAAAGTTTTGAGAAGGTTTAGTATCATATTGTTTGTTACATGATCCCCTCGTTATGAGAGATGGCGTGCTAGAGTCGATTATGGCCATACCATAACTCTCGTTTGCGCCGGCCTTTACGTGTGTCTGCTTTAAAATTAGTATTTTATGGCCTCTGGAATTTTGTGGTGTCAGTCATTCCTGAATCGAATGTAATCTTCGTTTATGCTCTCCACATATTTGGACATTACTTCATCGGAAGCTTGTGTTGTTTTAAAAGCTTTCTATTATTGGATCTTATACCCTTTATTTTATACCCCATTAAATAATATGGTATCTGTAATTTGGTGGCTTGCTCTTTATTTTACTGCAGAGACTAAAAATAACACCTTAGTACCATATTCTTCACATACGTATTAAACTTTTTTGTGGATCAAGATTTTCAGTCTAGCCACAGGCTATAACAAATGCCAATTTATTTTTAATACATTATCGTATAATATGAGTAAGCACTATTAATTTCATATCTGCTCATAAAATCCAGACCATGTTTCTGCGCCTTTTTTCACTTATATGTACCTGTCTATTTATACTTATGACTAAAGTGATTAATGTTTCGAGATAAACTCTATACAATACACAATATGCAAACCGACTGAACGCCGATCAACCGTTTTGATATCTACACTAATTTGCATTGTTAGATATCTAGATGTGCTAATGCAGCATACCGCGCGGCCAATTATAAATCTATTTATGTTACATATATCTTCTTCTCATGTAATTTGTTCACCGTGTTGAACGCTCCGTGAATCGACCTGGAAGTGGCTTGTTCAGCTTGCTATATCATTAGTAATACATTTTTAAATAGTCGAGAACGTTGTATGTAGCACTGTGATAATGATTTAACATCAATACCTTCAGCAAGACTGGGAAATTGCGAAATAAAATATAAGCGATACATTTTTTATTAAACTTTTATGACCAAGTATGTATAATAATGTTACCTATAGTATTCTAAGTATTTAAAAATAGAACTTTTTTGGATAGCCACTTTTTAAACAATTGTGTCAGAACCATCGCTATTTAAAATGGTTGATAAGACTCGTTTCCCTTCGCGTTCACGCAGCGTCGGTGTTTCGGTAATTCTGTGTGGAAAAATGGTCGAATGGCCGGTAGCGACCGCGGCTCTCATTATATCGAATGAATCGCCGAAGAGCATAATGGTGGGCCGCGTGCATGGCAAATTATATGCCAGCCGATGTCATTGTGATAAATAATTCACTCGCCCATATCGTCTGAACTCGGTTCACACTGAGGGAAGGTGAAGCTAGTGCTCGTAATTATGTTAAGTTCAATTTCTTTGAACTTTTCTACCGATTGTTTTTGATTTAAGTTAGATGACTTTAGTTTTGTTATTTATTTTACAAATACATAGGCATCATGTTTCTGGAATAATGTTTGACGTCGGCAATAGTATTAGAACCACATTAGTGGCTACAAAATAAATACGTTTGGAAGAAAAATACAGATGATTAGAAAATGAAAACAACTTTAAGCCAGCTAGCTACAGTGGCTATCTTGTACCCTGTTTTGTAATGTTTTTGCTAGTGTTTAATCGTGTTACACCAAGAGAGAGTCGCACTCGATTCCCTTGAAACACTGACTACTACAATATTTGTTGATAAATGGAAAGATAGGTGGTATATTTTACACCGGCGATGCTACAAATTGATACCGAATCGGTACACCCGAGAATTTTATTGTTGATCTTGCCAATGTGTGCGTGTATTAAAACCTCCATCTAACACGTTTATATAGATGCAGTATCACGGCGCGCACCGATCGTAAATGTCATCTGAAAATTTATATTCATTACGATTAGATAACAGTCCACAATGGCTAGCCCATTGTTGGCTCTCTGTACCACCTGATCGATGTATGATATTGCATTTTTATAGGTGACGCACAGACGGACTATCTGCTACAATTTTATAGATTTTCCGACTGAATGAACGGAAATATCACTTTTACTTTATTGTAGTTGTTATATCCCACTTTCTTATCAGCTAATTCAAAAGTTTGATATTAAGGTGTAATTAATATACCTACTAATATTTCCTTTTGGTACTTTGACTTCAAAAAGCTAAGTAAGCACATGCGTTCTATATATTTTACGAAATTATTTTATTACGGCTTGTGTTTCAAAAGACTTAATACGATTAGTGTTTTCTATTTCAATAAAATGAAAGTTGTTTTTTCCTTTTTATAACAAAACGAATAAATGGATTTTAAGTAACATAACACTATATCGGTCTATAAAAATACAAAACTTAAAACGATATTAATTTAATTGTTTTATTGAATCACAGTTTACGAGCTTTCCTAAGAAAAGCTCATGTAGTGTTGTGAACCTCAGTCTGATCAAGAACCCGAATGCGCGGCCGCGTACGCGCAGCAATTTGCGACTCGGCTCAATATCACCGATTTACGAGGATCCATTTCCAATTTTACGAGCTGACTGACGCGCCCATTTATACGAGAACTCTGATCCTTAGCTGCAACAGTCTAGCAAGAAAGTAGTTGTGCGCACAAACGGTAGGTCATGTTACGTCGGCGGGACTCAGTCCACACGTTTAGTTCCTATTCGTTGTTACACCACTACTAAGCTGGTCTGACGTTCAGTTAAATTTATATGGCTACGAGCAGGCCTCGAGCCCGAGGGTTCTTCTTACGCCAACACAACTTACGCGCAACTTTACACTTAAAATTAATTCCTGTCTCTCGTTTAAGAAAATTACTGCAACTATTAACAATTACATTAAGAAAATAATATTACAGTGTGGTTAGATTCGCTACGCAGCCTGTGTGTGTTTTAGCGTCGAGCAGTGTTTGTGGAACCGGTATTTAAGAGCTTTATGTGGAACCACACGTGGGGGTACATTTCATGCCGCACTTAGTCTAACACATGCAATGCGCTTTCGCGGAAAGCTAGCTGCGCTGTGGTTTTGCGATGAATAATCGCATACAAAACCGTCTCACAATGGCCAATGCGAGTGTTTAAATGCCCTATTAAATCTTACGGCCTGCGTAGGATTCTGTGGGATTCAATTACGCTTTGTGCGCGATGAAAGGCGCCGGAGTTGTACGTGTAAAGTGAGCCGCGAGCCGCGGGAACACATCCCGACACCTCGGCCTCAATGAGCCCTGTCACAAAAGGTGCAAACGAAATAAGAACACGGCATACAACACGTATTGCCGGGGGCAGATTGAATAAATGCTAAATTAAATAAGAGCAAATAAAACCGTCCATTAATGAGTAAAAGCGTCTCGGATAATTCGAGTGGCGTGACATTCACGACAAAAGGTTGGCTCGGTCGCCACCGCCGCGTCTCGCCTGCTCCCCCGGGTGAAACGCTGACGACATACATTTGAGCCGGATTATTTGATTGTGTAAGAAATGAGTTTGCTCTCTAATGTATTGTTAGGGATTTAGGCATAGTCGAAGCATGTGGTATGAAGAGCTTATCATTTTATTTTACTTTTATTGTGCGTCTATTGTATTTATATTAAACCAATGCCACATTTGGTGACACTCCATATTTTCTTTTATAATTTACCTATTGTATTTTGTTGACTCACCTCGAATTATTTTGTAATGTGCTCGTTCTCATGAATGCGTATAAGCAATGAAATTGACTTCTATTGCGGCACACATAACTGCCCTGCAATGTGATTAACTTTATTATAAATCAGGTTCGTTACCGTGTAACGTGTTGACATTATGATGCCATAAACAAATAAAAAATCAACATAATCTTATCACGTAATTACAGTCAGAGTGTACGGTATGGGCGTATTAAAATTATTATCGACACTTGCTCCCCGAACGTTCTTAGCAACATAAACAGAACGTTTTCTATTCGGGAACCAATTATCATTTACATATCATAGACGAGGCACCGACACTCGCGGCACGCAGCCGGGGTCAATACATTTACACTCGCACCATTTTATGATGACACCTCAATCCGCCTGATCTTCCTCGACGGACAGACCACACAACACAAATTTATTCAAGTATTAGAGGTCCACTCTGAGTGGTCGCACCAAGTTAGATTGGTATATAGATGCATATGTGTGGTATGCGAGTACCAAAACAAGACGGCTAACCAAATCGCTTTTGTTAAGATTTTATCTCACCGTTAAATACTTCTAACCATTATAGTATATCGAGCGTCTCGTTTAAACCTGCGGCAACCAATTATGCTTGTTACCATTGGGGATACTGTGATTTGGGAAGGTGTGGAAGTGACCGGGTAGTTCGGACACAGCTTGTTGTTTTATCCAAATTGCTTTTCGTTTTATAGCATGAATTGAGAATTTCAGATAAAACGTACAACATAAAACATGAACGTTTAAAACAAATGAATGTGTCGGCAACTATGTTCGTCACATCGCACAGTTGGCTAACTTCATCGTTCGCATTTAGAAACTTTTCCATTCTAGTTTCCTTTTTTGAATGAACTCGTGTGAATGTCGTTTAAGCGAAAACTTTTCTATAATGTTCTGCTGTGTTATAAGCTATGATATAACAGTAACAGTTGTGTTGGTCTCGCTTGCTCGTCGGTATTGGCCTTTTTCACTTGCCGACTCGAGTGGGTATCTATAAGTAATTAAAGCTACCACTCGGACCACTTAAGGCCAAACAAAGCGATTCTATTGGTCGTTTTACGGCTCGTCCACTACATTTGTTTAGGCGAGAAATGTTCGAGCCATAACAAGGCGTGACGAATTCATATATAAATCCGTTCATGTTTCAATTGAATGAGTTTTTACTGTGAATTAATAAGCGTATGTGTGTGTGCGTATAGCGAAGTCAACTGTGTACTTGTTGGTTTCATGTTTTGTGAAATCTATCTAAGAAATGTTCAGTTCTTAAGATTGTATTTTATAATGTAACTCTAACTAGACATAATCTCATTACCTACTTATTTATAACTGCATCAATAAATTTGCTGTACAAGTTTCTCAACATGTTCAATATATTAAGAATTACGGTCCAGTTACAACACAACACGTGATAGGTCCGCAGTCATTTTCATAATTGTAGTAGCTTTTATGTCGAAAAGAGGTTAATGCAAAGTACATTGGTCTCACGACGAAGCTAGATTATTATCCGTTAATTTCAAGATACGTAGTTAAAACAAATAGCTTCGTTGAAATAATAACTGCCTGTGAACATAATTGAAATAAGAATTTGATAATCAAATTAATCTCATGCAGGCAACTTAATTAACGTTGTTGCTTATAACAGCGTATAATTTGCGTCAAAATTGTTTCGCGTCCAATGAAGATAGTTAGTTCGGTGAGTCACAACGGAACACATTTAAGCCAGCACGTGATATTGTTTGGTTTCGTAATAGCAGTACAAAATAACAGGTTGGAGCTCATAACGTTAACGAGAGAGATTAACACTCATATTTATAGTGAAGCTTAACAGCGTTCAAGCTGATTTTGCGAACATCTTTCGGGGCCCGTTATGTTTTACCCGTACCGTTTTTAACAAGCATTCGAAAAAAAGTTAATTTGATATCAAAATTGCGTGGGGAATTAGTTTTTTAGGAGTAAGTATATTTTACACAATGTTAGAAAACGGCTGTTTTATTTTTTTATTAAGTAACAACGAGTTCAATGAGAGGATTCGGTCGGAACACGGACCGAAACTTTGGGTAAATAAAATGGTATCGTACCTTTATAAATTGTATCACCATTAAGTCCCAATTATTTATAAAAAAGATACAGTTTTGGAGTTCAGAATAATAAGTATGTATTTAAAATTGGGTATACAAGTGTTAAAATCCACATAGAATAATGAGTATGTATGTAGATCAGGTTGCACAAATACTATGGATACGGTCGAGGTGGGCCGGCAGCGGCACCTCGTTGAACTCTTTCGTACGACGGGCGCGGGCGGGCTCAATGCCCGGTTTTTTCCCCTCGCGCCTCTAATGAGATTTAAGTCCAAACATCGACAACGGTTATGGCGGAACATTACACGCTCTAGGATATTAAAATGAGACAAATTTATTGCCGCTCTCCGATTATACTTTCGATAAACGCGCAGACCGGTGATTATGATATCTCGTGGTTTAATCGTACGATCGATACGGAGTCGCGTTCCGTTCTACACTAAACCAGTACTAATAAAAAAGAAACTAGTTACGGGCGGGTCGTATCCGACAGTTTACGTTGGAAAATCAACAAGGTGCTATAGAGGGACTATAAGTCGGAACCGCGGTGCGTTATCGACTCAATCGGGCTCGAACAATGCATCGAATGTTTCAATATAGCTCCGACAGCATTTTTAACGTTTCATCGGTGCTGTAACAATCGTAAAATAAATTCTCTACGCCTTCTCAGAGCTCTGATTAATGTTGTACACAACACGGCGTCTCGTTTTTATTTTTTTCACCCGTGTGTTATTCTCTAGCTTAATTTATGAAGGCTGGTGACCGAGAGCGCGACCAGTATTTGATGCTGGGATTTCTCATTGTTTGTATAACCATAAGATATTTGCTGACACCCGTTACGGACAGTTAAGTACATCTACCACGAAAAAATTGAAGCGTGTAATTATATATTTTGACATGTAAGCAATTACCATGACATTGCGAAATTTTAAATTATAGTCTTGTTATATCGCTGACATGTAAATTAATTTCTGTCACATTGTGACATGCGTGTGTTTAGCAGTGGGTATGTTTTTAGTTTGTAGTTAGGCTTGCTGACCGCAGTATGCAGTACGCGAGGTCTGCGACCGCGCGGAGCATTACCCTCGCCGGGACGGATGGATGCATCGAACTAA
Source organism: Helicoverpa zea x Helicoverpa armigera (assembly GCA_033682625.1). Taxonomy (NCBI): domain Eukaryota; kingdom Metazoa; phylum Arthropoda; class Insecta; order Lepidoptera; family Noctuidae; genus Helicoverpa; species Helicoverpa zea x Helicoverpa armigera. Next base: position 1,337,833 of record JAWIIS010000005.1, on the reverse strand, counting down.
GAAAACACGATACATCACCTATAAGAATAATGAGATAGTTTCTAAAAACAAATAAGAATCGCCCATCTCATTCCAACAAGACGGTCGAATTTTAACAGACTAGCTTCTGTCAGCGGTTTCACCCGCATCCCGTGGAAACCTCTGCACGAACCCAAAAACCTAAAGCCTTCCTCGATAAGTAGGCTATTTAACACTGAATTTTAATTTCAAATCGGACCAGTAGTTCCTGAGATTAGCGCGTTCAAGCAAACAAACTCTTTTGCTCTATAATATTAGTATAGATTTCTACACATACATATGCCTATAAAATGGCAAATAACTATGTATGCAGTTGGTTAGCGCGGCTTATTTTTCTCTGCAACCAGGGAGAATCGATTTAATAATCGATTTACTATGCTACTCGTGAGCGATCATTATTCAGCGTAGATGCGATACTCAAATAAGCAATGAATCCAATACATTATTACCTTATACCGCGTTTATGTGGGCATTCATATTCAAAAAGCAAAGAAACATTCTGCAAAGCAAAAAGCTTCGAAGATATGTTTCTGATCTAACAGACTTAATTAATATCCTAGTTTATAAATTACACGATATTAAAACCAAACAGATTTTATTATTATCCAAGAAAATAATTACATCTTCAGTAGAGGTTAAAGTAATATTAAAACTGTATTTTTATCACGTCGTATTAACGCCAAATACGGAAGACCCGACCAAAGCCCTCCTACAACTACACAGTTAATTCTGATGGTCAGTTATTTTGTGTGCCATGTAGCCGGACCTTTAGATCGAAGTTCGGTTTTGCTAGCCACATTAGAGGCTATCATAACAACGACCCGGGTTAGACATTTAGGAGTCGCCGTCGCCGGATAGGGCTTGGACGACATGATGATGATTAACTTGACAAATCCAGGCATTTCCACTTATACAGGCTCGATGGGAAATAAGGAACTTTGATTTCGAGTTTTATGGCATTACTAGTTTCTACAGCTTTTCACAGTACATTAAAAGCTGGCTCCGAGTGTTCGTGATAAAAGTAACATATCACTTAAGCCGTAACAAAATGCCAAATCATATCAAAATATTTAAATGCATGTAAAATATATCGTTTGAGTAGAAAGTGCTGCATAATTGTTTACCTATAAAGTTATTTTAAGCATTTCTAAGATGTTTGGAAATGCAAATTTTGCCTTTTTATTTGTACATCTAATTAGAATCCTGAACAAACACCATCCCATTATTCTATTAGGAACTGATTGGCATCATAAGGTAACTAAATACGTACTTAATAAGTTCATCAAAGCTTCAGCAGCAACATCGCTAATTCCCTATAGTAAAAAACAATTGTTGCGGCTGTTAAACGCTTGTAAATCCAATCGGCATACAAGGTGTAAACTTGCTATCCTTTTGTTCGGGCGAGCGTCGGGCTCCAAGCGTCCAGTTGGTTCGTTCGCGCCTGCTTAGGTGCGAACCAAGGGCTCGTTAGCTCAGATTGAAGGGCCGCGGTCGTCGGCCGGATCCACACAGATCCTGTGGCAAAAAACTTGGCGTGCTCACGCCTCCCCACTTAGCTGTATTTGCCCGTATAGCTATGAGTTCTCATTTCGATGGAATGTTGAGCAATGTTCTGTGCACGTTGATATGCATGTACGAGTATACTCTTGGCAAATAGTATTGGAGGCCTATTGGAAAGTGTCCCTTTTTGATACTCATAAGAAACCAAATAGAACTGGAATCTAGTCTGTGACAAACTTTGGCCATTATTATAAATACCCGGTCTTCACAAAATCACCGATTAAAATTGGTCGAATATTTATTTATGTTAAATATTTAGTTAAAATAGTTATTCGAAGTGTAAATTATTGTACAAACACACACATAAATAACCCTTCCATTCCTTTTAAGCAATTTTAAAGGTGTTAACATATTGCTAATCATCCCATTATTTTTTATTTGCTTTATGTTTTATGGCAAATATTGTCATATTCAACAATAAGAACTTATTTATGAATAGCTTATTATATGCCTAGATTCATATTAGAAATATAAAGTATCACTTACGGAATAGGTGTTTGGTTCCATGCGTAGGATTCGCTAGATTCTGCACATTTTTGATAACTGCTGAGTTTGTCCTATGGTAATATAAAACTATTTCACTAGGTGTAAGTAAATATATAATATACATGTGTGTTTATTGAATCTGATGTTATGCTATTTCAGTAGTTTCGTCAAAACATGCTGTCAGTTTATGTTTCAGTCCTGATTTTTTATGTCAGAATTATTTTACAGTACTTGGTTATTTTGTTCAATAAAAGTTTTCTGTTAATAGCAAAGTTAATTCATTACAGTGTAATAAAACCTGAAAACATCACCCACAATCAATTTCAGCTGATGTTTTGCAATTTCTCAATATGGTCACAGTAGTAATTCTAATTAAAATAAATTCAGATGGATTTTCAAAAGGAATGTTATCAATTTATATGCAAATTACCTTTTGTCATTAACAATAACACATGGATATTATTTCAATATTTATTTCTTGATGCACGATTCTTATATTTCTTTTAAATGCAATTAAATTGCTTGACATCGTGTGTGTTTATATTAATTTTACTTAAAAGTGTTTTGTTCCACTATTATTTTTACTGATCTTGTGAACCTATTTTAAGATACTTAAACAGAGATTTAATGAATAAATATTTATCTCTTTGTGTCTGTTGCTTGTTTTTTTTTACTATTGTTGTGTGTTTATTGCTATTTAAATTTATTAGTGCGTACAAGTAAATGTTCAGGTATTATAATATCTTTGAATACCTTAGTAGAGAATAAAAAGTGAGTCTTAATTACTTTGGCTTGTAATAATTCATTGTGTGTGTATTTCTTTACTGTGATAAGGGCGTGGGTAATTGCTTTAAAATATAAAAGAAACTTGTTATGTTTGAATTGTATTTTATTTTTCATTTATAATTTTTTCCAATTTTACGATTTTGGATAGTGTGTTTTCCTCAATAAATATTTTTTTTAGTTCAGACTACAATACAAAATATACATTAATGTGATATAAAATGAACGCTAACTATATCTAATTTTATCACAGATTGCGGCATTATTGCCATTTTATTTAATAGTAGTCGGCAAGTTTTGCCTAACAAACACAGCCTAAATAGGCCTAACTCATAAAACTATTTATTTATACACCGATTTAGTTAAGCTCAGATCACATGATATGACAGACATTGTGATTACAACAAAGTTGTTACTACAAACCTTTTAATACCGAACATTTGTAAGAGATTACTTTTTGTATTCTTATATCTAACACATATACAAAATCAGGCGTATTTACATTACATACATGGCGTATTACATTACATGACTACAGTATTATTAATTATGTACAGTTCGTAAACGCTAACCGACTAGCCATCACAATTTTAAAACAAAACGGTCACTTCAATATTGTCTTAGATCACTCCATTCGCATTTAAAATCACTTGGTTCACTGCGAGTCACATTTGCACAGTTGTTTAACACTTTACACATGGACGGACATGGTGCGGGGAGACGCACGCGGTGGCACTTGGTGAGATGTGTGGGACGGGTGCGGCGGCAGCACGGGGTGCGCGCCGTGCACGGGCGGCTGCGGCAGCATGCCCAGGTGGTTCCTGGCGTGGTGGTGCCGGTGCATGGGCAAGCCGCCGCCCACCACCGGGCTCGGCACTCCGCGACATCGCTGATTATTGCGCACATCGGGCAGCGCAAACTTTAACTTTTCCCAAAACAGCCGATCGTCTGCATGGAGACACTTATTCGTTTTCAAATACAGTCTTATGTCAGGATCTAAATCCTTTTGAGGCACTTGTCCTAATAACACTACAATCAGTCTTTTTCGCCGGTCTCTCAGCACCTGGTGGAGAGCTGATTTTAGCTCGTAACGCACCCACTCACATCTTAGAAAGTTTTCACTGAGCACCATGATTGTACGACGCGAAGATTCAACAGCTTGTCTTATCTTCTCTGTCACGTGGGCGGATAAGTCGCGGTAATGTAGGCAAAGTTTGTAAGAAGGGTCACCGCGCTCTAACATGGATGCAAGCTCCTCGGTCACCCATACTTCATCTTTAGAACTGTAGCACAAAAAGGCGTCGTACATCTTCTCTGAGTCTTCTCTATCACTGGCTCGATAAAATAGTCGCACACCGAATTTAGAGTGGAACCATACTCTCATTTCTTGTCTGAAGATGAAAATAATCATGCTCACTAATGATACGAATAAGAAACACCCAAGAGTGGCCACAAGGAGTGGTATGTAGTCTTGAACTTCTTCATTGGTGATTATCGTCCGAGTGGCTGTCAGATTTCCGTTGATACTGTTGTTTATGCTTGGCAATCCAGTGCACAAAGTTCCATTTTCACTTGAAATTTTGAATCCACTGTCGGGATCGCTAAACATGCTTTCATTATAAATAGTTAGTTCAGTAGAATTATCTTTTGAATAAATACATTTGATGTCTGACAGATCTGTTATTGAACTAACTCTTTTCGTCCACTCGCGGAACATCTCCGTGTATTCACAGTCGCATGACCACGGATTAAAAGCAAGTGTAATTTCTGTAATAGCTGGATTGATTTGCCACACTGTCAAGGTAACAAGTCTATTATTATGCAAGTGCAGCACTTTCAGTCGGGCCATATGATTGAACATTTCTTTGCCTATCCGCTTGATCTTATTATTGTTGATGTGCAGTTCTCGTAGGTTGTCCAACCCATCAAATTCTTGTCCTTCAAGGCCTGAGATGCTATTATAATCCAAATGTAGTACTTCCAATTCTTTTAACCCGTTGAATGTTCTATTGTGAATAGTTTCAATGTTTGATGCATTTAAATAAAGTATCTTTAACTTCTTACGTCCTATAAATGCGTGGCTTGGCAAGACTTTTATATCATTACCATCAAGGTATAATTCTGTGGCTTCCATTGGAATTTTCTCAGGCAATATATTCACATAACCAGAGTTAGCGCAATCGACAACATTAGCTGACCACGACGGGTCGTGGTAACATGTGCAATTGTTAGGGCAAGTCATTTCACAGTCGCAGGCATCAAAATCACAGCAGTGACATAGTGCGTGACAGTGTGATTCATATTTACACAAGAACTGGTGAGGTGCTGCTTCAATAAGAGCGACTTGAGCATTTCCGCGGCTGTATAAAAGTCTACAGTTAATGCTGTCTAAATCCATCAATTTTGGCTGAGTTCTAGCTCTGTTTCCAGTGTTAATTTTTTGCAACCAATCCATTGTGCAATCGCACTCCAATGGGTTACCGCCTATGAAAAATTCGGGCACGGTTTTATCTTGTGGCACAGCTGATATTCTCAAGGAATTCGGGTCCAAACTTGTTATTTTATTTCCATATAAATCAACTCGTGTTAAATTAGGTTTCTTGAAGAATGTATAAGACTGCACTTTAGAGATTAAATTGTCATTTAAATATAACATTTCTACAGAATTAGGTATTGCACTTCCAGTTATTTCTGTTAACTTATTTGAACTGGCGTCGAAAGTACTGAGCGATAGTTGCGATTCAATTTCAAAGTAATTTCCAAGTTCAGCGATCCTGTTAGCGTGAATATCCAGCCACTGCAATCCAGTTGGGATCATGGCATAGTCGAACCATTCCAATCGGTTATCAGAAATGTTCAACCACACCAAATTAGGCAATTTAGCGAAAAGACCACCGATGTCTGTCAAGTAATTTCCATCTAGTCTGATTGCTTGCAAGTTGACGTTTGCATCGAATGCACCAGCTTCGATCTTGTGAATTTTATTTCTTGATAAGTTTAAAATTTTCAACGAAGTCATTTTGTCAAACACGCCTTTACTGATATTTCCAATATTATTTTCGGTTAAGCGGAGTCCATACATTTGTTCCATTGTCATAAATGAAGCATTCTCAATGCTAACTATGAGATTTTCTCCCAAATCCAGAGTTTTTAACTGGGGTATCTCTTTTAATGCAAGTGGCACTTCATCGAGCCGGTTGCCATTGATGTGCAAGTCTTGTAACGAAGAACAATTCCTTAATGCATGTGGGTGTATTTTGGATATGCGATTACTGTCTATAGACAATACAGATAGCACTTGCAAGCCCATAAAAGCATAGCTCTCTATATTGGTAAGTCTATTGTTTGATAATGTTAATGTGTGCAGATTGCTTAGTGAGCTGAATACATTTTCTGGAATGTGTTCAATAAAATTGTCTTGCATTTTTAACATTTGCAGGTTATGTAAATCTCTGAATAATGCTATTTCCATTTTCGACACCCGATTGTGTGAGAAGTCTAAATACATTAATCTTTTTAGTCCAGAGAAAGTGGAAGTATTGATCCAGTCAGATGTTAATTCGTTAAATGATAAGTCTAGTACTAGCAGTTGAGTTAGATCGCTAAACAATCCAGGCGCGAGGACAGTGATAGTGTTATTGTTTAGGTATATTTCTTTCAACTCTTTAGTGTCGCTGAATAATTCTGGAGGTAAGCTAGTGAGCTGATTATCCGAAAATCTTATTGTTGTGAGAGAGATGAGTCCTTCCAAAGCTCTATCAGCGATAGAATTCAATCCATTGCCTTGGAAGTATAATTTTTGCAGTCTTCTTAATCCGGACAAGAGATTAGGTGGTAAAGTATCAATTACGTTCCGGGAAAGGTCTAAAACCAATAGATTGTCTCCGCATTTCTCCGTCGGATGTCGATGGGCTGAAGAAAATTGAAAATGACTAATATCGCGCATTCTATTACCAGTCATATTCAAATATTCCAAATTCCTTAGTGTACAAAGTGCCCCTTCTGGAAACACTAACATATTGTTTTCGCTCAAATCCAAACGTTCCAAGTTTTGGACGTCTCTTGAGAAAGCACTGGGAGTTATCTCAAGTGACATTGTTGACCAGTCTGTATTGTGTGTCCTTATAGTCAGGTTTCTTAATTCACGCAGACCTGTGAATGCGCTATCGGAAAGGTTCCCGATTTTGCAATACTCAATAGTAAGCTCGCGTAGTTCAATCAACTGGCGGAAACTACCCGGAGCGAGACTGCTTTGGAAGAAAAGCGCGTCGCTGCATTCGAGACGCAACCTGACTGTTGGATGCGGTTGAATTGCACTGAAGTTTGTGTTTTCCAATTCGCTGTTAATAGTTCTTAATCTACACTGCAAAGCTACTCCTGAGCCATCGTAATCCGTCATCCACCCGCACTCATCGGGTGCCTGGTACCGCGTACCCGCCGATAAAGATGCACCCCTGACAGTTACAGCGGTGCTTAGCACCAGCAAGGCGCATGTGAACCGCGTGAGGTACATTGTTTTGTTTTCACTGTTATCACTTTATATTACATAGTTTTATTTATCATCGTTTCGCACTACAATTTCACATCAACATCACTAGTTCATTTTGTTTCATCTCGCAGTCGAGTACTTCACTAGTCGAACCGGCCACTTAACTCGTTTCTCGCGAGAACACTAATTGGATGGGATCGTGCGTCCGCAACCTACAGAGTCGTGGTGCACGTGACGCGAGCGACCGCGTAGAGGTCTGGGGTGGAACTGAGTCGCAGTCGAACCTGCGGTGCGCTCGCGCACAAGGCCGCGCCGGTTCACGCGTTCCAACAGGTAAATTCACGCCTAGAGTTAGAACGTATTAAGCGCCCTCAAGACTGTTCAGCGCGTGGCTCTATCGGTTTTGCTGCAAAGCTTGTCAGAAAAATACACTGAACGCACACAAGTATACGCAACACACACTGCTATGAAACGAAACCGCTTTTTGTGGTGTTGGAGCGAGCTTTGCTACGGTGTGTGTGAGCAGGACAGAGGGATGGTTGCGGGGTAAGGCGCGCATAGTTTGGTGGGGGCTCGAGGCAGCTGGCCAGGTAGTGCGCGGGCGCACTGCCGCAGTCGCCGCTTGTTAACACTCCCGCTGATAGAATTGTATTGCAGACATTTGATGACTGTTGACATTTTGTTTACTCACTATCGCTAATGAAATTAATGTTAGATACTTATTATTGTGCTACCATCAGTTCTTACATAGTTATTATGTTTCAGTTAAGTGTACCTATACTAAATACAGATATAGAAACGACATTACATACCAGTTACTTAAGATTTTCGAGTAAAAAACTTTAAAGCCCTTTAATAAAAATAGGTCAAATGTCTGATTTTGAAATTAATCGAATTAATGATTATGCTCAGGCAGGGATAGGTACGTAGGTAGGTAAACTATCACTAGTGTGCAATAAATACTCAAACTGCGATTGCTGCTTAACTTGCGTGCAAATAATAAAGAAATGGTAATTCTCATGTTTTCTTGGTCTTGTTGATATGATAAATAAAATAAACTAAAAACCTAATAAACTTAGTTTAGTTTATTAAGTAATAGTTTTCCACGTCACTGCTTCAATTTATTCAAGTTCAGAAAAACGGTAGGAACTTTAATTTTAATTTTGTATAAATATTTCCTTAGTTACGCACGCGAGAACTTTGAGTCCTTTGCATTTTAGTGGTTTAACAAAATTGCTCTTTCCAGGTAACTTCAGTTTAATCACCCTTTAATTCAGTTAAACGATTTTGATATAATTCCCGCTGTCGAGCCTCGAACCTCTCATCAAATTAAACATCTGCACAATATGCATTTTGTGTAGCCGCCAATTTGCTCGACACCGTTTGATTTAACAAATTGTGGCCCTAATATTAGATCATTTTTCAAGATTTATACCAATGAGCTAAACGTTTTTATTCCTTACGTGTTATTAGGAACGCTTTCTTATTTTTCTCGTATTCGAATATCTGTGCCATTAAGTAACAATAAAATTCCACTCCAAATTGTATGGCGTGGCCATACAAGTAGGCACGTCGCATCTGTGTCTATTGTGTCCGCTTACTTGCTAATTGTTGGGCTCATTCACACCTGCCTTTATGCAAAAAAATAACGAACGTGCCCTGAATTTCCATCGTCTATCAAATATATCATTCGAACAATAGCTCATCATCTGGTTACCAAGAGCATCTTAAAACTCTCACTTTGTTAAAATTTATTGGTGTTTACCAGCTTCTGCCTGCGATCCGTCTGCGTAGTTCCTACCAGACTTAAAATTGGGTATATAGTGCTAAGAATAATAAAAAGGTCTATGTTTTTACCATATACGTATGTGACCATTTATATTTTTAAGTTGTGTTTAAAAAACAATCTTAACTCTTTTATGCGTGTGCGCAAAACTATAGTTATGTGAATTCACAAATGTTTTCAGATTCTGTTATTATAACTATTATTCCTTGTTCCATAAAAATATTCCTGTGAAATATTTCTAACGTAATAAAAGTATGTTCCGTAGACTAGTTCACTATAAATATTCAAGTTAATCTTGTATAATAAATGGTCATGATCATAATTTTATTTGGTGTCGGGATGATAGGAGGACGTGGCGCGTCCGTCGCGCGGTACTATTTATGCGAGGTGTTGTGGCCCCGATCTCGAGGCGCCTGCTATATCTCAATTGCAATAAATTATCTCCTTTGACACGCGAGAAGCGGAAAATTTGCAATCGCACCAGTCGGGACCATAGAATTCGCGTCTCACCTCCTTTATGTAAACAGCGTAAATGGCTTTGTAATAGGAATCGCGTCCATCCCACAATGACACCGCCTCTATATTTCACACCGAGTCCCACGGGTAGTTTGTCCAGATCGCGCCTAGAGACATTTACTACAAAAGGCCAGCGGGAGATCTCTCCTTCGACTTTTTGTCATAAGTGGCGAGGCGTTTCTTGTCCTATGTTTATAAAAGAACAGATTGGCGGTAAATCGTGGGCTATTATGCCCCTATTTAATATATATTTCGAGGGTTGCTATCGGCCGTTATAACAATATTGCTGTATTCAATTTACTGTGCTTATGTCGACACGCAACTGCCTTGGTGTTGGATTGTTCGCGTGGGCACACCATGAGTTTGATGTGGGTTACTGGCTTATGATTCACCTGGAATATTTAAATCTTAATTGAATCTAGTAGAGCTTTTCGAATAATTCTAGCTCACCTATTTTCTATTCACGTTTTACTGTAAGCTTTCAATACAACTTTGAGCACCTTACCTTACCTTCATTGAACATTTAATTTAAAATATGTTCGTGTGTTACGTCTGTCTTACAAACATACAAACAGCATTTCTGAGAAAAAGGTCGAACATACTCGGCAAGATGTAAATCGCCGTCGACTTTATTTGGTTTTATCGGCTGAGTTCATCGGTGTGTAAAATCATTCCGTAGTCGATTTCCATTATGTTATTAATTTTTGTAATTTTGGGACCTAATCTCCGGCGACAGGTCAGATACCGACGCGACACTTATCTTGGTGTCGGCGGACACATATAATCCATTAAGTCGTCATTTCCACGCGGTTGATCATTCTTCAACCACGCGTCAAACCCGCCCCCAGACCGACGACGACGCACAGCGTATTGTTCGCTACCGCTTTATCTCACCTCCGATGCACAGAGGACTTTTTGAATTACTTCCATAGGAAACATAATAGACCTTAAAACAATAGCCACAGCTTTTATAACCCTTTGGTTCAGGGATCGCCGAGGCTTTATCCTTGTCGACTAATGGACTAGTTTGTTATCTAATCGGGTACACGGCGGACCTATTAATAATTTCCCACATAATTTTCTAATTAGCGTCCTGTCTGGGGTTCGGTCGAGGCCTCTGGATACACGAAAACGGAAATGACGTAGAATTAGGGTTAAGTACTCAGGGTATTTATCAAAGTAATTTATTTCTGTATATGGTGAGTAGTTGGTTTCGTATTAACATTAATGACATTTGTTTTTGTTTCAGGTAATCAACATTAGCGATTTCAAATTCTGAGGAAGCAAAAACAAATAGGTAATGTCCACAAAATAATTTCACAACTAAGTATGCTTCGGTTGCAATACAGATAGTATGTAAACTGCACCTGATTTATAAAACGATTCGCGGCCTTACTTAATCCTATTTACGAATAATGTACAAAATAAAACTTAATGCGCACATTAAACATTAGGAGTGTTATGTTACCTGGTGTTAACCCCTGACGGGTTAAATTGTAGCGTGTAAATTGAAGAGATTTTACACGTGAACGGAACCCTTAGTAGTGCGTCAGATCGCGACACGGGCAATTTGGCGCGCGAGAGCCAACGCGAGTTTATTTGTTCGCTACGGCACCTGGCGATTCAGGACCCACGGGGTGCAGAACATAAGTGTCATGGAGTCGGATCTGATTTATTGCACAACTTAGTTTATAAGTCGCAACCATCGACTATATCGTAAACTGAGATAGGAGAATTCTACGTACTTTGGTACGTAAGGATGCTTGGGCAGTAACTAAAAAAATATTCAGAGTCGGTAAGTGGCTGTTGTTTACTTAGTTAGTTTCAGTAATTATTTATGTAAAGGTTTTCATTTATTTCCCGAGACTGAAGAAATATTTAAACTATGTGTATAAATAAGAATGTGACATATTAAAAGTATATAGACTTTGTACATACACTTGAAATAAAAAAAAGCAAAGAAATTAAAAATGTTATGCTATGCCGCTCAACATCCCTATTGTGCTATTCGGGAGAAGCTCAACGTGCCTTCCAATGGGACCGGTTAGATTACGCATTGTCGTGGCACAATTAGAAACTGTTGCGGAACCATTCGCTCACTTTGTTATTTGCAAACAATCGCCAGCGACATCTGCGCCCTCTCTATCGTCTCTCTAAACCGTGTCACCGCTGACTAATGGTGAACGCCGAGCATCTGCTAATTGCGACCCATTCAATTAGCTCGACTCGAAGATATATTATACATTAGATAAATGTTTGTTACAATAAAGGAAATCTGTCGGCTACACAGCCTGAAGATGCTTATTAGTATACTCTGGAACTTCTAATGTTACTGTAATTCGTTTATTAATCATTGACATCTTGTACGCCATGATCGGGTACAAAGCCCCAATTTGATTTACCATTGTCTACAACGAAAGGTTAGCTGTAATGCTGACTAATGATTGATGAATGATTGTCTGACTCATTGATAAAGTGACATTCATCGGTTATCGGTGTATGATACTGACTTCACTATTCCATTGTCTAATAGAAAGCTTACATAAAAGCTTAGTCTACCGACTAGCAATCTCTTATCTTCTTTCTTTTTCAAATTAAATTAGGGTGGTTTAGGAATTACTGTTTCTTCTTTTGCATCAATTATATGATTTACCTTACGTTCCAGAAGCGTGAGTCACGTTTCTTGCCAATATCGCACCGTTTTAGTAATACAATTAAAAGGTGTGACAAACGTTTTTTAGGTAGCATTCGTAATAACGAGTCGGCCTGCGTGACACCCCCCTCTGAGAAATACGTGCTTCTACTAAGAAGAATGTTAGCAGCATCTTAGAAATTTCAATTGTAACGTTTGTTGTGTTCGCACTCGCACACAACCTTTTCAATTTGTTCGGCTCGTGTGCCGCCAATGAACGTCTCTAGATATCATCGGCATACCGGCCGCTATGTTGACTCATGTGATTAAATTCTTTGCTTTAATATACGGCGAGCTTGTACACCCAAGTTGTTTTTTGCACGACTATATGTATATCTATTCATTATTATAAATTTAACGTTCCAATTTATTCTTTATTTTATCTAGCTTAAAATCTAAATACGATATTTAGAAAAAACATTGTCAAGCACAAGATTACTATAATAAAATTTAAGAGAAAATTATGCGGACTTCATTAAAATGGAAGCAGTTTATAAAATTTGGTTAAAAAAACTAATTTCACTATCGATTTAATTTAACATTTATTTAAAAAAACACGCAAATAACATTATAATTTAAATGAATGCAAATAAGGTAATGGAGTTTGATATTGTTATTTATGGCGTATAAACACAACGGTGACAAATTTAGCAGTGTTGTGCCAGGAAGGGTCTGTCGCGCCTACTCCTTCCACAAACACAATAAATATCAACTGTACAAGGGACACAATGATGCAAACGCCGTAACTTGGGAGATTAATATAATATTTTTGCGCCCGTACACAAGCGGTCCGTTGCCGTTGGCCTAATGAAATATGGCAACATGTTCCTTCATTCCTGATAAAACCTCCGGTGTCGGAGTTTTATTGCGACTCGAGTACGATAATTCAAGTTGGCCAGGCAGTGAAATAATTTACATGGTGGTCCCTTTACGTTTTTTAGGCCCCGGCTACCGCGTTTTTACCATTCAACTGCGAAATGGCCTGGGCTTTCGGCATACCCACCGAATCCTTATCTTCACACACATGCGATTTAGTTCGCGTCACAAAAATATCTTATCGATTTAAATAAACAGTTGTATGTATTATTTGGTTGTATTTTATCATTGAATACCACTTCAGTATTCTTATCTGTATATTTAAATTATTCTGAATTGAAATTATGTGTTTATCTAGAACCGGTCGATTTTTAGACTTTTGTTTCTACTAAATATGATGATTTTAAAGATTGTGCGGGGAGCAGACAATAACCAACTCTTGATTTAACACGAAGTTTTGATCAGCTTTTTAATCAAAAGCATGACAATGGAATGAACATTTTTATTAACTTGGGTGTCCGTGTAAAAAGTGAACAATTCATAACCCGAACGCATTGTAGTATTAACTCTCTATTAAATAATTTCCACATTGCTGCGGACTAATCCTTATCCCACAATAGGGTAATAAAAATTGGTACCTGAATAAAAAAGTAGGTTAAGCGTTATTCTTGCACTGTCGACAGTGGGTTCCGTGGATATCGATTAAATATATCAACTGTTAGAATAATACAGCATGCCAATTAAGAAATAAAAGCTGTTCTTATTAGGTATGTAAGTATATCGATCTTTCAATTATAATAATAAATACCCAAAAACTACTTTTTGAAATGTGGTAACCCGTTGGAGAAGAAAAAAAAATATTTTTCAAAGGCCGGTTTACATTTTTTTTTCAATATATGCGGTGATTTCATATTAAATCCTCCTTCTTTTCTGTACCCGATATCCGAATAATTTAATAACACATAAAAATACATGTCGCTTTGCTGAATACATTCACGGAACCCTAAAAATACACCAAATTAAATGAGCTATTCAATCCACGGTGCTCGGATCACGTGTCAATCATTGCTTGCACAAGCCGCAATGGATCGTGTTATTCTATTTAAACGTTATGTTATTCATTGCCTCTATCAAAGCTCCCCACTATTGGGTGATTCACAATGGTGTAGCCCCATATTGTACATGATCCCTACTAATAATAAATGCTTATGAAGTACGCGCTTTGCATAGATTAAAAAAATATTGAAAAATGAATAGGAAGCGTTTAAACTTGTGTTTTTTTTTCATCCTGAAATAATCTTTCTGTATTGTGTGGTTTGGTTATACCTACACGAACTCTATAACTTCAGTAATGTACCACAAAACTTGTGCTTATTGTACGAAGACTTAACGCTAGCTCAGCCTTACTTTCATTCAACTATTAGGTGGCAGAAAAATTGAATCTTAAAAAGCTTAGTAAGTGTCTTTCCTCACAGTACCAGATATTATAAGGTTTTCTCTCAAGGTTCAAACTATAATCACACAAAAAAATTTAGTTGTCAAATAACTGAACTTAATATCAATCAACATTTGATTAATAATGGCACATAGCCAACAATATTTAAAAGATTTTGATTATTTTGCACGGATAAAAAAATCTAGCCCGTTCATGAAAAGGGTAACCAGTTTGTAATGCAAGCGGGAACGGGGTGAACAAAAAACTAGCGTATTGTTACATCAATTTACTTACATACAGAGGTTCCCTAGCTCCCAACCCATACGCGTTGGGCGCGTATTGTGTTACCCATGCTACACGCATTCTTTGAAACCTGAGCTACGAGATGGGATTCTTTTGTTGTGACTCGATTTGAATATTACCTTAATATGATGGGTTTTGTTGTTAATAATAATGGTGCCAGTACGGAGACTGGCTTATGGCTAAACGACTCGTCGTCGTTGCAATGTTTTAGTCAACGAATAAGGAGTGAATGTGGTCATGAATGGTTTCATGTGAGTTATACATAGCTGTTTCCTGAAATGATATTATTGGTTTAATTCGATTTTATTTTTGTCATCCTCTGTTACAATAGTCAACACTAAAATTGCTAAAATAACTTAAAAATATAATCAGCATTCTATTGTTGTTTTTTAATGCACAATGCATTAAAACGTGGTCATTTTTTAAACCACACAATTGCAAAAGCTAAAAAGCAGGTCTTTAGATACAAATAAGCTTAAAACTTTAAAGAATGATGTTAAAAACAAGTAAACGGCTATTTACTTTTGTTACGTATATTTGAAAAACGTTCGCGGAATAATAGCAGCTGTGCAAACTGAGCACGGGTCAATATCTTAGTGTATTGTCAGTTCCGTGTAAATCCCTTGTAAGACGATTGTAAAACAATGCTTATAAAGTATCCCAGCTACGGGCCTCGACTGCAGGCGTGATACGAAAGCGTTAACAGAATTCATAAATTTTGGACAACAAAGGAATCGAGAAACCGTTTAAGGTCCATACGCAGATTCGACCGCATTATATTAGTGATATGGTAATGTGATTGTTCGCGATAAATTAAACTGGCGAGTCCCGAGGTTGCTCACAGCGGGACTTCGCGACGCCCGCGCATCGCATCGTATATTCGCCAATTTGAGGTAAAGAACCTCACAATTTTTGACAATAATGCTCACACTTTTATAACAGAGGACAATGCTAAATGACATGTCTTGCCTGCCACCCAAATGCATCAGATTTATTTTTGTGTATTGTTACTGTGATGACCTTAGCTTGATTTTCTTCTTTATTTTCTTGATTTTTTTAAAGAAAATTGTGCTTACTGATCCAATTCACCAGGCTGGTGTTGTTCTTGAGGAAATGTTTCCTTTGCCTTCTCTATCATCAGAATCTGAAATCGCATTGAAAAATCGTGGTGAATAAAGCTAATACCTTTCTGTATGAGAAGAGGCCTGTGCCCTGCAATGGCACGATATATAGGCTGATGGTGATATGCTTGTATTTTACCCAGTAATATATTTATGAGGAATAGCCAGAAGAAAACAACAAAGAAATTAGATAAAAAGCCCAATAAAAATATTAACTCCATTCAAAACCCAACGATTTCTGGCGTGGGATGATGACATTTCTGCTTACAATCGAGAATACCGGAACCTTGCCAGTATGTTTTGAAATATAATTGAAAATTATAGCGTTCATGAAATAAACTGTCAACTTCGGCGAACTGTCGACACGAAGTTCGTGTCCTGTCGCCTCCTTTAATTGGCCACGTTCATTGTTCTAACGTATCCTTTTTAGAAGCCGAGTGATCGTCGCCATTCCCAGAAATTCCTTATTTTGACCGATCGTTTATCTGACCCTAGTTTGTAATTCTGTCTGTTTTAAAGGCAACAAATTAGACGTCAAGGCTAGTGTCGACAAACTTTTTATAGGTTAGTTCGCTTTACCGTTATTCAGTGCTCCCGAACTCCTCGAAATTGGGTGAGAAATGCTCAGTTTGACGGTCGCTTTGCATATCTCAGCGATAAATTTCTAGGAGCTGCACCTACGCGGTATGGACGTCGCGCTAGTACCCGAGCATTTTACATAGTTAGCCACTTTATTAGCTAAATAATACTGTCTCTGGTATACTCTTTCTCACCTAAAAATTTACACTCATTTCATGACTAGAGAATCGATCTGGAAACAGTTGTATTTTTCTAAAAGTACGTTCACAAATAAATTTGTTGGCCGAATTGCGACTGAGCCCATTTATATAAATTACGGGTTAATTAACTGCTTTGTTGTTGGTCGAGCGCGTGAATTCGTTGAAACGACGCTGTTTGAGGGGAATGAAGTCAGATGTTAACAATAAAATATGATCCTCTTTTATTTGTAGCTATTACTTAACGTTGTATTCAATTTATTTCCCTCACTTAAAGGAAGTAATACATGTTACTTGATTGTAGTAGTACATTGTAAGAAGTACTGCTGGTTTTATATTCTCATGTCTTTGTAAAATTGAAAACCACATGTCCTTCTAAAGTATTCAGTTAAGGTACGAAAGCGATTGCAAGTTTGTGTAAACTTAAATATCCTTATAATATATTGAAACCTTTCGACAGTACCAGGCTTATTTTGAGATATAATAACCTCAGGGGAACAAACATTTTTATGACATACTCGCTTTGGTTATCGCCAATTTGTGTCAACTGAAGAGTTCGTTTAATATTAATAAAACGGCTAGCCCCTCAACCCTCGGCGTGCTTTTACGGTTGGGTTGATGGCGACTTATTTGAATAAATATTTTCGAGTGTAGTCGAGTCGGAGTCTTGTTTAAAGTTATTTATTTTGTATTTTTTTTCAATAGTACGGTGTATCGTGGTATTGACGCTGTTGTGTGACGCGGCGCCCCGCCAGGAGGCGCATTACTAATGTAGATGACGCGACACTATTACAACCCATCCTTTATCTAACACAATATGTCCTTTATTATAAAACTAAAATTAAATGTCCGACCTCTTTCGAAGTTATTTGATCGCCGCGGGAGTCCATCACATTTGTTATGTGCAACAGCAAGTAAGTGTTTATTGGTTTATGGATTCTTTTTTGCTTTCTCTGTTGGGTTTGAAAAGGATTGATTTGTTATTTATGGAAATGTGGTACTAAGCATTGGTTTGCAAGGAATATTTCAATAAATCGATTCTCAAGCCAATTTATGATTTATTATAAACAATATCCATGAACATTTCTGAATACTTTGTCATATTTAGTCACGAGAACATGATTTTGAAATTGCTGCTTACTTGCAAACTTATGTCTATGATTGTCTTATTACAATTTACTCTTGATTAATGTTAAATGGTTTTGTAACTAACTAATAGGCAGAATTTAAATGTCAGAGTGCTTTGTAGCCGGGGTCGTGGAGGCAATGTTCACCGAAGCCCAATTCGTAATTACACGGAGCCTGACCGACACCCGTGTCAGCGCGCGGAAGTTAATCGGAGCCGACGGCCGGCAAATGATGCGTGCCTCCGCCGCGAGCCTACTTATGTCGCCCGCGATTATCGTGCACCCAACACAATGACGGATCGCTTAACATCACGTTTAATTCCAATGATAACAAAGAGCATCTACGATTAAATCGACTAATATATCATACGCCTATGAAATGGGTCATTATGTCAGTACTGTCATGTTCTATCAGATAAAACAACTGACCTCCTATTCCAAGAACATATATGTTTTACATATTTAGCAAAGGTGTTACAATATCAGAGGAAGATTGGGCCGATTTTGATACACGAATTTACCATTTCAACAAGAATGGTAACAACATGGAGTAGGCTAAAAAAGATACTAAAATAAGTAATGTTTAATAAAGAAGCCAAGAGAACAATGCATCCTTATTATTTCAAGCACATGTTCTTCTTGTTTTCGACAATGTATTCGATTTCGTGTATTACACGATCGAATTCATATTCCACGCGAACTAAAAGAGTCGTCATACGGTAAATCGTTTATGGTAATACAGGCTGGTCGTACACGTATTTCGATCATGGTGTTCGATCGTGAGCCTGAGTTCGTGAGCGGTGGACCCGCAAAAGTCCTGCGGTCCACAGACATGAGTTACTTGCTTGATGTGACGTTATCGCACTGTGTACCTCGCGCATTGTGTCACACATCCAAATCTGCACCTCCAAATTTTATTACTTATAGTGTACTTAAAAGGTAATATTCGTAAAGAGAGCAGTATAATCCTTGCAACAATTCAGGGCCCTCTGTTGGTACTGGACTTGTAAAATAGAAAGGTGGATTTAAATCATTACAATGATAACTTACTATAGAAGCTGTAATAGAATATGATCGCTTCGGGGTTGATTTTGATTTAGCTGTACATAGAAATCCCGGAACAGATTGAAAAGGGGTAATAATAGACTCGACCAGATTTATCTCGCGCAGCCCATCTCTTGTTTGATAAATAGATTTTTTCTCAATGGTTTCGAATCAAGCGCCCCACAGAAGACGGTCTGTTTCCATTGTGGTATAAAATAGCTCTTATTTATTTGTGAAACATGACAGATAATTCAGGATGGCTACCGATAGAGATGTCTTTGTTGGGAAGAATGCTTGTTTGGTTTTGTGAAACACAAATACAGTCGCTCATTGTTGTGCCGTGTTTTGGTTATGAAATTTATTATTGTGACAAATTGTTAGGTTGAAGTTAAGCCTTTCGTTTGTATAGCATCTGCCAGGCTTAAGATATCGCCGACGTCATAATTCTTTGAATGTTGAATAATTTTGATGAATTTGCAGCTGAGCTAAAGTTTGCTGTCGGGAGTGTTAATTCCTTCTTCGTAATTCTATTTGTGTTTATTTAGGGGTATAAATGTTGAAGATGGTGGAGTGAAAGCAAGATATTAAGTATTTAATATATATTTTAATATACAGTCTACAAAATATTTCTGATGTAATACTTAGAACTTTCCTAATTACGATATCTTCAGAAGGCTTATGTATGTGTGTAAGTACGTTAGGTGAAATAATTAAAATCTAGTAAATTACTGTACCTAATACGTAACAAATGAAATGGCCACTATGTTTTCAGTTTCTTTACAACGCAAAGACGAAGAATCATTTATAAGTCAACGCCTCATGTGGCGTGTACCGTACAATGTTTACAAGAATCGGTATAAATCGCGACTAGGTACATAAAAGCCATGAAAGTTTCATTGATCTCAAGCGCTTTTCCTTATTTGAAAATATACTTTGAAATTCGCAATAGAATGTCAGTCGCAGGGGACCAACGCCGCGGCCGAGTAAAGAGCATTTTATAAATGTGTTTTGAGAATAGCGAGCGAGACGTGGGTAGTCGGGCCGCGCAACGCACAGCGATGCACCAAGTTTAATGGAAAAGAATTGAAAAGTAGCGCGTCTATATGGTAATAGAAATTGCCCGGAAGAAAGGAACACAGACGACAGAGTGCAGAGCTCTAAGTTATGGTTGTTTTCTTGAAAATTGAGCGTTATTGCGTACGTTTTCCCCGGAGTATTGGCGTGTTCGGCGTCTCGGTCCGCGGGGCGGGCCCGCACCCTGCATCTGAGTTTTATTGGAACCGGAAAATTTACAAATGCAAACTCGGATCATTCAGGTAACTCGTCTATGTGTGTA
Organism: Helicoverpa zea x Helicoverpa armigera; assembly: GCA_033682625.1. NCBI lineage: Eukaryota > Metazoa > Arthropoda > Insecta > Lepidoptera > Noctuidae > Helicoverpa > Helicoverpa zea x Helicoverpa armigera. The sequence goes on along the minus strand of JAWIIS010000005.1, from coordinate 1,317,545 downwards.
GTTCTAAACTTATTTGTGGCGAATTGTCTGTTTGCTCAAATAAACTTATGCATTCATAGCTTACCGCACCGGAGTGTTATTCTGTCAAATAAATACTCCATTTCATTTTCAACTATATGTTAAATTGTGTTTAGTACCTTAAAAGTTAAAGTAAACTTCAATAAGTACCTAACGGTCTATGTATTTACAATATTTGTTTGCAGTTTCTGCGGAAACTGAATTCTGAATGAAAATAAGTATTTTGTCACGTTACTTGGTGGGTGTATACTATGTCGTCGTCCGGCTCGTTCCCACTGATTATTTGTAAACAAAGTTCTTCGCTCAGGTTTTTACTAATATTTGTATGGAGAGCATAAGAGGGCACTTAGCGGTTTGACAGTGTTATGTTCGTCAAACAATAAGAAATGTAAACTAGGTATTGGATAACATTTCTTGTAGTTATTAACTAAATTTATTGATTAACATAAACTGTTACAATCTACCAAAACTATCACAATCATTACCTATTTATAAGTATTTGAAACATGATTTCAAATACTTACAAATAGGTAATGAAAGTTCCTTCAACGTATTGAAATGAACTTTACTTAATATGCCTTATAGAACGAGTTAATTAAAAATGCCAATCGGCTTAAGAATGAGACCTGGCGCCATCACACCATGCCTATTTTAGTAATAATGTGGGTTTTAAAATTTAAATATGGAGATGATTATATGTGACGTGTTGATAGTATATTTCGTGCTTCCCTCATATTCATTACTATAATATGCAAGAACTTGTGAAGTTAAACCAGATTCATGGCTCGTTTACTTGTTTGCTGGTAGCTTGATATGTACAATTTTGATCTTTAACCCATCATTTTCTGTGGACCGTAAGTAGTTATGAATTGTCATTGCAACATAGTTGTGATGTCATTAAAGACTAAGTTCCATCCGTAAAGAACGTTGACTTTAACGGCACTAAAATAAAGTTCAAGAAGAGAATCTTTATTCATGATATGGCTAGACTGATTAACTCTGAGCGCAACCTTTAGGAGATCTAGATTTCAATGGAGTGATGCTATCAAAGACTAATTGGATGCTGTTGTCACCCAGATGCAATCATTAAGCCACTTCGACGGCTATTGCGATACTGTATAATGTAATTGGTTGACGTGGTGTGTAACAAAATCTTATAGTTATGTGGCAAGAATCAATCGTATTCAAAATCCTAATATTTAGAAAGCTTTGCTTAGACTATGTTAAAAAAGAACAGATATTTTAATAAAAAAATCTACGTAAGTATCCGGTTTTGCGGTCGCAAAAATAAAATATCAGCTGAGGACAATTTATTACAAAACCAATTTGTACTTTTGCAATCTCAGCTGTCACATTTCATACTTGTAACGGTACCTTTGACCCATCCCATATATTCTCACATAATCACTTAATACTTAAATTAGTTAATTAATCTGGTTTATTGCGTTTAACTGTCCTTAATGAAAAGTAATGTAGCTATTTGCCATGGCCTCGTGTATGTTTTATCTGTGTATACCGTTACTATTGATGGCTAATTGTGAGCTGTTTATAAATGTCGTCACTGCGATCAATATTCATGTCCAGATTATATTCTTCTAATTGCCACTTATAAATCTGAACGCGTCGATGACATCTTAATTGCCGATGTAACAAATCACCTATAATATATGAAAATATTTGGCGGCACAAAAATATGTTGATAAATTGGGAAGTTAAGTCAAGATCGCGCGATTGGAAATATTCGTTGGTACCTTCGTCTTAATAATATTAGACTTGATGATTCTTGTTACATACCTAGTCGTGTATTTTGTCTAGATAATAATTCATTTATCTAGAATCAATTGTGACATTATTAATATACGACTGTAAAATAAATTCGTTTATATAGTTTTCCTACAATAAAAACGTCAAACCGTTAAAGCAACACAGTTTATGTAACAGTAGTGGCCCCCCACGACTATGTCGTCTCCTTGTTACAATTCCTATGATAATTTGGTTACTATAAATTGTCTATTAGGAGGAATTTCAAAACTTTTCATATTGGTTTAGTCATTCGTTTACATTGCCTACACGCACTTCAATTTTCTCTGCCTAGTTATTCATACGCCTATTGATTATAAACGACACTATTTATTCAACACACGGTACCCTAAAGCACATCTCTAAGATAATCTGCATAAAATTTCACTGTTACATTTGGTTATCCGAATTCCTGCTGGGATTTTCTAAACATTTGCTTTTACTTAATTAATGTGCCTGCATTTGTTTACGTCGAGCGGCCAAAATGTTCCGTGTTTCAATAACAAATTGAGTCGGCGCGTTTATTATCTAGCGTCAATCACAAGTTATAATTGGCAAGCGAGAGATGCCGCCACGGTTCACTAATGGATCGGTTACCATATAAAAGTGGTGTTGTGACAGAGCTAATTAGTCGTCCAGATTGTGATGTCTTTTTCTGTGATTAGAAAAATAGAAGTGTATTAATTAGATGTATTTAAAAACTACGGAGAAGATTTAATAAGCTTTAAGTTTGAATGTGATAGAAAATATAAAAGTCTTGTGCAACTTGTCCCATGATTTAAACTTTATGTTATATACATTGTAAAAGAAATTACCGATATTGTTTACGTCGCAAGTTCTCGTAAAGTTTGGTTTGTTGTCGGCCGGCCACCGTTCATTAGTAGCTATAAATCTGAGACTGTTTGTCGTGGACGGTCGTAATTATGAATAATTATGTTATTTTATGGTTGTCGACAACCGCATCGTGTCTCAATATTTGAACATAAACACAGAATAGTAGCTAGTCATAGAATACAATTTTAGGCATTCAATGCACCAAGAGTTTGTACAATGTAGGTATATGTCCAGTTAATTTGTTTAAATTGCTGTACAGATAATTTAAAATCAACTTATTTTACAATTACTGCAGCCACGAATACTTGATGGATCAATTTTATCAATAGCTTTCGATAATATTTATCTGCAGGTGACAACGTCAAGCTCATATGAAAGTTCATTTTCCATTCCTTTTGCAGAACCGTATTTAAATAAATGCATATTTATTGGTGCAGTTTATCATAGTTCCCAATCTTATCACACTCGAAGATACATACATAACAGAGATTGAATCTTTCTAGTTAGCGTATAATTTAGGTCAAATAATGAATCTTAATCACTTCATTGCATTCTCATAAAACCATGGCTGGCATAGCTAAATGTTTGTTGCATTTGAGTTGTATGTTTCATAAAGACAGTCATACAACAAAAGTTGAACTATTCTGTCTAAAAGTTAATATTTTGTGTTTTAATTTTTTTCTGTTGCCACACATGGTAGATCACTTGTGAGTAAAACACGGAGCAACGGAATAGCCGTGTGGGGGCTCGCCGCTTGCGCAGTATTGTGTTTATAGCTCATTATATCTCTGGACGTTCGACAACATTTATGGCGCTAAATTAACGCCTGATACGAACCAAAACGACTCACGGTTAATAAAATTTTATGCCGAAAGATCTTATCTTTTGTGTCTATAAAGGCAACGTTTTAATTTTCAAAAACAGTTCTTACGCGAAACTGGACATTACGAAACTATTTAAAACCTAATATCTACGAGTGATCATTGAGTTTAGATGCTTGACCATTTTTGCTTAACGACATTTCCAAAAAAATAATTAATAACCTGATTGACATGGAAACATTACAATTTATTCAAAGCCGCTCGAGGTTTATTTGGGTCAAATCAAAAGTTCCCACAGAAATTACACAGACTGCTACAATCACATGAATAAATGTGTAAAAATATATAAATACCTAATCTTGTATGAATATTTGTTTAATCACATTCAACCTCTTTCAACTCGCCTATGGTTAGTTATCGAATGTCAATGTTCGATATATTATGGTGGTGGTTACAAATCATTACTTAAACAACACCGGCTATTACATATTGATTTCGAATATAATTTTGCTATATATATTTCGGATGTCACGGTTCTAATTATGTAAATTGATGGAAAAAAGGTCGATAGCCTGTTGTGTATACGTTGGTATTGGATCGTTCCCAAGTGTTGAGGTTGACCGTTAACGAAATGATTCATTACTGGTACTAGAATAAACTAAGGAGATGTTTGTTCAAATATTCTCACGCGTGGCTGACGCAACGTGTCAATTGCCTGGCCCACATTCTGACACCTCACAGAGGTCAACACGGTTTTGCGCTCTCCAACAATATTTGTCCAATACCATCTTCAGCCTTCACCATGATTGCACTCAAGTTGAACGGTATTGTTCAGCTTGTCAATAAATTCTTTGCTATTTGTGTTGCTCTTCATAAATATAACAGTTGTACGTTGAGTTATCTCAGTTGGGGGAATATTTTACTTGTCGTGTAGTGTATTTCATAAAATTAAAAACTCGACTAATGTTCTCACACAGGTGCATCCAAACTATGACCCTTTCCACCCTTTGATTTTAGATAGAAACGTACCCAAACTTATCCTTTGAGGACATTCTTAAAACGGGATCCGTCCCACCTCATTAAAAGGCGTCTTTATACTTGCCAGTCAGCTGCCACCTTATCGCTACCATAAAGCAGACCTGATCTAAGACTGATAATATGATAATATTGTAATCCAATACATCACTATCAGTTTCGAATATCCGTTTGTGTGCACAACGTAAAAAATAGGTTAAAAGATTTATCATGTCAAAAGCTTTTGTCGTTAAATTAAACATAACAGGGTTAGTTTGCGTTCTCCATTAAAACATAATAAGAAAACGAATATGAGTGACCTCAACAGATTCACAATAACGTATTGTTCAACCTACACATGATAGCTAGAATTGCCCTTCGCCCACTCTTCCATAGCATTGTTGTCACGATGAGTGAAAATTTTCCACAAGGAGGAAGTTACCAGTCGTTAGTAGTGATGGATCTGCTTAAACCTACTCGGACATCTCCTCGGGGCGCTGGTTTGACGCGTAAATCGATTAAGTTTGACAGTTGACTCTTGGATTGTAGCGCGTAAGGTTCACGCCAGTAATTACTACAGCCTCTGCGGATATTGAGTCGATGCGAACGATTTCACATGACACACCGCTAATGAATTCTGTCCATGTTGACGCGACACAAACATGTGAGGAATTAGTGTTATTTTAATTACTCCCGTCTGTCTACCACCGCTAATTCGTCTTGTCGGACAATAATATGGACGCTTTCGATTTCGATAATTAATGACTTTTATAATAAAGCTCCTTACGTTTCGATGGGTTGTTATTTTTGGATACAAAAAAGTTTCATCAAGGAACAATAACAGTCTGTCAATTTTATGTTCTTTAAAAGAATTCATTGCCAACTTTGCACTTAGATGTATGGCCATAATTTGCTAATTTGATGTGATAATTTATAAAATCAGCATTCCATTTTTTATTCAATTCGTGTGTTTATTTCTGAATATGAATCTGATGCTTTTTATTAAGTAATAAAAAAGACACTGTTTGACGATTTAAATTTGAGGAGGAATTAAATAAACCGTCATTTAAGATGGACCCAAATGAGATGGTCGCCGCACCTTGTAAGTGTATTTACGTGTTAACTCATCTACACGACGACCTGCGAAAGGAAAAGAACATTTATTCTAAATTTTATTACTGTAAGTCCCATTTTGTCGAGATTATGGCGTATTACTTTCAATTATCTAGGTTAATTAAACGTTTGAAACGTGCTTGCATCTTAACCAGTCAGGATGTTTCCCATTACGATAAACTTCATACATGTGTCATTTATTCATTGGTACTCATTAACTATAACAATTATCTTAACAAGGTGAATCGCAAGGTGTTTTGTATCTTAATCGGGAGTGGTCGTTCCAATCTAGGCCCGATGGCGTATTATCGATTGTCGCACAGCGGGGTGTACGACAAAAGAATTTCATTTTAAATAAATCGCGAGACCGCGTCGCGCCGAGAAATTAGGCGCGGTATCCCCCGCCGCGAAAACTCATCGTAAATAAGTGTCGCGGCTGGCTCCGAACAGCGCTTCGCTGCGTCGACGCTTAAAAACACATTCTTGTTATACACTCGTTTAAGGATTTAATTACTTGCATCGCTGATGGGACCTCATCGCAGCGTCCCCCGTCGCCCGCAACTGCCTCGCACGTGATCGTAAATCCTCAGTTCGTTAATGATCCGAACGTTGTTCCGCGATGAATTACCGCTTAGTCTTGTTGACTTTTTGCGCGAAATATTTTTTCCGATTTTAGTGAGCGTGGGTTTCGTATAATGGACTGTAACTCTTTAAGTGGTTTTTCAAGTTCATCACGATTTATGTTTCAATAAGTATGCAAGATTGTATTTTATATCGCTCTTTTATCTCCGTGCATATCATATAAAATGCATCGGTATAGCCGCTGTCAAAGCATGTGCGATAAGGTGGTGACCATGAGCGTAAGATTTTAAATAAAACAATACTAGATTACGTATTTATTTTCTCATTTGGCCAAATTTGCAACGAATTAAAAGATAAATATCTTCATGATTACGGGTCAGAGTTGCCGATTGAAGATGCTATCGATTATGTACTTAATCATATGGGTGGGTCTTGCCACACCTTTGCACCTTCACTCCGACACGTTACGTGGGGTAGGTACCTACCGTCTTTGCGACATAAAGTGCATCCTCACCCGCCTATCACCCAGTTGAATGATATTGTATTCCGCGGCCGCCTTCTTTATTCTTTAAAGGTATCAGTGTCGTCGTTTTCAATTTACTTTGGCGTGGTGTCGAGTGTCGCGAACAAGTGAACATCGAGGTCCCGGCATCCGGCTTCAATTGCCTTCGACTAGGAGTCTTCTCCATTCGACGTCTGCTCCTCGGTCACAATGCAGTCGGTACGCCATTTGTAAACGCGATACTTCCTCAGTCGCAAAACCTCTTCGCATGTGATTGCGGCCCCTTTACTTTAATCAAATGGCTGCGACAAAGGATTGAAAGGAACGCTCCTCGATTTCGTACAAGCGATCGGTATTGGCTGAGAAATTCCTTTTACGGATTGCCGGCATTTTTTACCGATGGCTTGGCGAAATAGGTTTTTTTTAATATTGTCAAGTTTTCGTACTTAGAATTGAAGGGTTTTCAATGTATAAAGTTCCCATGATCCATGAAAAGTTAAGTTTACTAAAAGATTTTTTATTTAACAGATGTTAGAAGTATAAGTTACATTTATTTTAGATACACTGAGGAAGGATACTGGACTGTGAAAATTAAATAGTTTTATATTTTTATAAGTTCTAAATAACACCTGACGTTCGCTTGTAATTTAAGTCTGCACCATAAACGGGTTATATCGAGCAGTAAGTAAACAAACAATCGTAGTCACATCATGGGAATGAATATAAGTAGGCTAAATTACAATCATTAAAATATTTGGAACCACAGTTTTATAATAGCTGCGCATTATTGCGTTTTGATAACTAGTAATTCTTTTAACGTTTACCCTTTGGGTATTTTACGACGTTTGAAATGTTTGTATTTCACTTATGACGTTTGATGATTAACATTAAATTAGTTTTTGATTAGATAATGAGACGTTCTCACAAACAAAACGATACTCTTTTCTTTCTTTAATAGTTAAGAGGTCATCAGTTCTGCTCCATTTGTTCAAAATGGATAAATGGAAATGACAGCTGTTGTGTACTTACTTATCTATAGTGGTACCGATTTACAAACCGTTAAGAAAAGTAACAATCAAGATGACAATCGATTTTCAGTAGGTACCCTGATATGTTTTGCTACCTAACGCGTTGGAGGCGAAAATTTGAATTCACATTCACTAGGTATTCATGTTCTATCTAAAAAATGTGCATGTTATCTGCATGACAACACGCATTTTTTATACGAATGAGATTACACTAAATCACGTCAAATAATTATTATATCGTAGACAGTAACAATACAATCAGACAACGCGAAGAACGTGCGTGATAATAACCGTATTAAAATGAGTTTTATAAATAAAGTAGTACTAGTGACTGGCGCCGGTTCCGGCATAGGAGAAGCTATATGTTTACATTTTGCCAAATTATCTGCAAGACTGTCACTCGTTGACAAAGACGCAGGGAATTTAAAGAAAACAGCGGAAATCTGCGAAAAACTAAGCCGAGCTAAAGTTCTCACGACGGTTGCTGATTTACGTATAGACACGCAAGTCAAAGAAGCAGTGGAAAACACCAAGAAACAATTTGGCAAGATTGATGTTGTAATTAATTGTGCTGGGATTTACAAACCTGCCAGTATATTTGATGCCAACTTGATTGAAGTATACGATGACATATTATCAAGTAATCTGAGATCCATAGTTTCCATGACTAATTGTGTCGCCGAAGAACTAGCTAAAACCAATGGAAATATCATAAATATTTCAAGTGTATCAGGAGCCTTTAAATGTGCTTTATATAAAGCGTCCGCTGGTGCCCTGGATCACTTTACTGCCTCTGTGGCATTGGAGTTGGCTTCCAAAGGGGTTCGCATTAATTCTATTGCACCGGGTGTTGTTAAAACAAGTATACTGGCAAACGCCGGTGTTGACCAAGAAGAAAGAGAAGCATTATGGAATGAAGCCTCTTCCTCTCCTTTGAATAAACTGGTGAAAACTGAAGATGTAGTTGAGTTGGCTGCGTTTTTAGCCAGTGACAAAGCTAAAGCCATGACTGGTTGCACCTACCCAGTTGATGCCGGATTAGCTTTAGCATAAAGTATTCTAATATTATTGAGTTCAAGTTAAGTGTAATGCTACTGCTAGAAACATAATAACGATAGTGGCCTTGAAATATATAATCAATTATCGTGGTGCGATTACAATCACTTATCAGCAAGCAGATAGAGCAATAACTATTACTAAAGATAACGCCATAATATGATAGAATAATATTCTAATTAATAAATTTAGCACCAGAGAAAAAATTGAAATTAAAATGTTAACACTTATGGCCTACAGCTCCACTCAATTTGAGAATAACAAAGGTATAAGTAAAACGATACCTCCATTTAAATGGTGCGGTTATTGAATAAAAACACAATGTAAAAACGAATCGTTGGGTCCAACGTTGCTGCTTATAAGATTTTTTATGAAGCGTGAAATGCAGGTATATAAATTATGGAATTCAAATAAATGGTTTTGTGATAGCTGGTTTTTTACTCAATCAGTCCATAGTTTATGCAATTTTGTTACAATAAACATGAAAACATATTCATAAAAGTTAAACAAATATACATAGTGTTTATTTTTTTCCATGAATCATATTTTTGATATTTATACTTCGCATATTATGAAAGCAAAAAATCAATATATTTATTCTGACAGTATCGTTTTATCTCATACCGCCATCGTTCCGATAAACTGGCTACTGTTTAACACATGTATGTCGTCTTTAAATAATACGAGTAGCTGGAACTTGGTGCCATAAACTAATGTATGCAGAATGGACGCCGCCCGGTTCTGCACAGACAATTTCACGCGCGCTTAGCTAATGTTTGCCGAGCGATTTGCCGGCGGCATCGCGATGGACGGTCGTTTTTTCCCTGCCGACGGCCCGTCCAAGCATGTTAGAGAGATGTTCCCAATCTAGACGCCCTTGTATGCACGAGGAATTGATGTATGAACATAGCTATCACGATGGTTTATATTGATGCAATGTGTGCTGTTGCCGTCCCACTTGTATGGTACATTTTTGCTTCGTGATATTAGCATGTGATAAAAGGTATTAAATTGACAAATGGAATTAATATCCTACAAAGTACAAGCGGATCAAGGCAAAAAGCCTGGCAAAAAACTTTTAACTTCAAATACTTTTATTATTGTACTTTACATACATGATACATCACAATCAGTTTTATTCGATTATAGCTGCGTTATATTATATTCACAATTAATACCTACTATGGTATGATACTTAAAAATGTTGATGATATCGATAACAAGTTCCTTTTGTTTACATTGAAACAAGCTTGTAACAATTATAAGTGCTAACCTGTTTCATGTCTAATTTAAATAGGAAATAGATTAATCAAACGATATTAACTTTCCCAACCGACAGTAAAATATTTAACAATAGCCTCATCCTGTGTTTTACAAAGCTGTCCTCTTTTTTGGTTGGGCGTTCCAAATTAAACTAGTTTGTATTTCACTAGCGTTAGGATCTTATCGGGCGATCGATTTCTCAACCCTTTTAATATATGCGTCACCGGGTCAAGTTTAACGAATATTTCTAAGTAACGAACGATTTGTAGAAGAAGTAAAGTTGAACACAACACTGTGCGGCGAACTAAAGCGAAGTTCGTATTTCCAGAGCGCTGGAGCAATAAAGTAAGCAGTTTTACAAGTGAGTGCTCCCAGAACGAATGCGCGGGTTAGCATACGCCCGATATTCTTATTTTATGAGTGAAAAATCTCGTAAGGAATATTTTCCGAGACACGAGCGGTGGACGCAGCTCCTTACCTTAACAGAAATGTCTTGTAACCTTTTCAATCTCTCATTCAATTGGTCTCGTCCGATTACATTGTGGTCGACGGGCATTGATTTTGTCAGGACTGGTTGTCAAAAGTTCCCATCGTCATTAGCTCGGTTGATTCGTGTATTCAGTCCGGCAAGACGAAGAATGCACGCTCGGCAACAAAGCGTCCACATTATGTTGTCGCACGGCGCGGCGCGTCCCAATTAAGAGAGATTTATTCATCCCCTCGCCGTCATACGACTTCTCCAAAGACATTATCAGAGATTTAACTCGGCAGGACGATTGTTCCCCAATTTTCTAAACACCTCGACAATGCTGTCGTAATTTGTTCCATCCTCTTGGCTGTTTGATTGTTTGCTCTGGGAAAACACGAAGCGTCATCGCGCAGCTTCAGGGCTGTTGCTTTGTACTTGAAGCCGTTCCCATTCGATATTCATTTGCTCGAACGCTATGTAATCATTCGTAATTTGAACACGTTGAGGGAATTTAAACGATGTTGTCATTATTTGTTAATGTTTACCCAACTTGTAATGGTGAGTGTTTCATTAGGATCGAAATAATGGTTCCCATTTCCTAACACAAACTTACCTTGTTGCGAATCGAGGAGTAAACTCAACTATTGTTTGATTTTGTAGAGCAAAGGTACACACACGATTTATGTTAACAATAGACTACTAAGTTTGTCATATCTCGATGCCAATATACTTGAATGTCGGTTATATACGTTTCTGTTTTCTTACATTATTCATTAATAACTGGTTAGTTAATTGGGCTACTGAGGACCGCGTTCTTTGTTATACATGAACCACGCCCAAGGTTTATCTAACCAGTAGCTTATTTAAAACACAGAACATATATACCCTAAAGGGAAGAATAACGACTCCGTACAAATTTTATGAGGAAATTTTTCCTTACCGGCCGGCGCCATCTATATTCCGCCCACGAAAACTAGAGAGTAGAAGCTAGGGCGGGAGTTTCAAACTACAGTATATTCTATAGGTCATTTTTATTGCATTTTATGCACAAGTACAGGGGCCCGATTCTCCTAAGTTAATAATGTTAAAATCGAATAGAAATTGAATCGCAATATGATCGCAGTAGCAGTTTTAACCATATCGGGCATTCTGCTACTAATATAAGACCAATCGTATTCCAACGACATTCGATTGGTTTGCGATTGGTCTGCTATTTTGGTGATTTTGGTCTATACGGTAGTTTGCTCTACAATCATATTGCAATCGTAAATCATTTGCAGACAAAATGATTCATTATTGAATGACAGAAAAGGATAAAAACGTTTATTTCAAAGAAAAAATAGCGGAATGCCACATATGCTTCAATCGTAATTGAGTCGGGATTGAATCTCAGTCGAATGTGAATCGACTCGACTGAATCGTAAAATTAGGAGAATCGGGCCCCAGTGCGTTCGTCGATTATGGCTGAGCAAGATTATCACATTTTGCTCAGCAATAATCGACATGAAACACAGTGTACTTGTGCATAAATTGCTAATATTTATCTTTATAGAGCAGTGCAGCAGTGTAATAAAAGGAAGATTACAGTACAAGAGTTTTTTATTTAGCATGTTAATAATTATAATTTATTTCCAGAAATAGGGTACAAAAGGTGTTCATAAATCACAAGTATGTGCACCTATGTAATGAATTTTAAAATACATGAATTTAATCAATTTAGGTAGGTATTTCAGACATTTTCGTCCAAAATAACAAGTATGGATGGGCCTATTGCATACAATTTCAACATCAAAACATAAACAAACAAAAATTCTAGTTAGTTTTAAAGTGTTACTATTATAAAAAACAAGACTATGTTATTATACAATAAAGAATACTATCGATTTGTTTAACAAACAACAAGTTTACAGACATGGTTTAAATTATTCTATCATATTGTGTAATAAACGTTGGTGTTGGTGTGCTGGGTGCTGGTAAACAAATCATTCTCCTTAGCAATTTGTAGCTAGTTGGTGACCTCTTGTAGAGCCTCAATGCTATTATTTTAGCCTCCATGTTCCACCTGCGACCAGGCTTCTTCCTCTTATAATTCTGCAGTTCTCCTTGCAGTAACAGTGCAAATGTCGAACTCATTTTTGTATTGAGGATTTCTCGGACTGTCTCATTGTTACAAATAACATTTAAAAAAGATTCGTTTTTTAAATGTTTTACAGTTTTTTGTAATCTATACACCTTGTTCATACTACTTTTCAGTTTCCTCAACATTTTGCTTTTCTGGTCACTTTCTTGTTTTGAAGACTTGCACACAAACATTCCTGAATTGGTCGGAGTGATAATGTTTACATTATGTTCTGTTAAAGGATTCATTCTGGATGGACCGGCAACAGGTTCAAATATGGCAGATTGATCTGGCACATTAGAAGTTGTTGTATCCTGTAAATTGAAAGTTGATTATTTTAAATAAATTTAAAGATAACTCTTTAAATTTATTAGTCATAGATGAGGTAAATGTAAAAAAACATATATACAGTGTTATGGAAAAAACCAACAACCTCTTAAGAGGTCATTGTACTCATCATATATTTAATTTTTTAAATTTATATCTTGCAATTGGTTGGATAACCATTAGCAGATTTTTTGTGGGAATTCATTTATGCGAAAGTTCATTCTTCCAGTAAAGAATCTGCCTTCATATATAATTCTTACTCTGCTCTACTCAAATTCCCAATTTGGTGGCGCATAGAGCCCATGTACCTCCATAATCTTTGGGTCCAGGCCTTGTCTATGTCATTCAGAAATAGCTTTGCATAGTACAATGAACACTGAACATAATGTCTGTATTTCTGTGCTATATAAGACAGGTGTTTTAAATACACTTTCAAAATGATAATGGTACTAACCTTTTGGCATTGAACATCAGGTACAGCTGTTCTGAACAACTTCTTCTCATTAAAGCATGTGCTTTTGAAATGTTTGCTGCATAGCATCTTATGTTGTTTATGGAGTGCGTCCTGGAATTTTGGTGAAGACCAGGCTTCGTTTGGGAAGCAATACTTTGCCCATAATTCACAACTGAAAATTAAAAATATCAAAATTACACACTCATCATCAGCCTTCTAATGTTCCCACTGCTGGGACACAGCCTCCTCTCTAGGAGAGGGCTTGGGCCATAATCCACCCCGCGGGCCCAGTGCGGATTGGTGGATGTCACACGTCTTCGAATTTTTTTTTGGTTCTAGGACATGCTGGTTTCCTCACGATGTTTTCCTTCACCGTTTTGAGAGCAGTAGTGACGAAATAAATTACACAAAGTTATGCGCCAGATCGGGTTTGAACCCGCGACCTACCACTCGTAAGTTGGGGCAGTTACCACTCGGCCACCACTGCTCTCAAATTACACACTATTTTAATCATTTTCCGAGTTAAGATATTATTATATCATGTCAGTGGGTAGTCTTCGCTTTGATTGAAAGAGATGTTATATTAGATACGGGAATGGTGTAAGCAAGAAAACTTTTTATAGTAAGTACCTAATGATTTTTGGCAAGGAAAGTTGGGACTTAAGTATATAGGTATATATGTTACGTGAGTTTGTGGTAGTTAGAAGCGGAATTAACAATAAATGTGGTATTCTATGTCGTCTAAGACGAATAGCATGGAGTGTACATACCGCAGAGCATTTTTAGTGCCAGGCTTTGGAAACCGATGCAAAGTGATGCTGGGATCTTTAGAAGGTGAAGATCCACACAAGCAGCAGATTCTTGTGTTTTCTTTTTGTGAACTCATCGCGAATTAAACACAAAACAAAATCAAACAAGTCACTGTCTCAACACCGAGTCTATATCTCACAAATACACACTTAATTTCACCAAAACACAGCAACGGAGGAGCAAGCTCGACTCAACGTTATCAATGTATGTAGAATTAAATGGAAGTAGTTTATTTATTACAAATAAACATTAGTACAAGATAAAATGGTGCGCAACCGGCCGCAGACATTTTTCTTGTGACGTCAACAATGTCAAAACCAATATGGCGTCCGGACATTAGTGTTGCCACACATAATCCCCCATATATATTTTCTAATAAGTAATATTAAATTTTATATCTAATATTTCTCAACTAAGTATATTTTTTGGCATTAGAATAATAGCTAAAAGTATCTTCAAGGGTAATTTACTTTAAAAATCAATTTATACGCTCATTATTAGGGAGAATACGAAATTGTATTTTTGGTGGCAACATTATATATTTATCTCTTTTACTCTGATGTCGTTGACTCTCTCTTGTTTTCAAGCCCACCTTAATGCAATTCGTAGAACAAACTTGACAGACCCTGATTTAAAATGATAAACGAGCTCCCAATCGATTTGAATAACAAGCAGGCAGATGCTCTTAATCCTTTTGATTTCATTAAATGCATGCGCCCCTCGGCCCTTGTCGGAAATATCACTCGAGTGTGGGCCTCCAACTTACTTCGGATTGTTCATAATAAGATTCGTCGGCTCTTATAAAATTAAAAAAAAAAAAACTATTTTAAAATTAAGGTTCTGTGTATTAAATCATTTGATAAAAAATAGAGCTAAGGTAGGTGAAGATTCGTTAGGTAAAAAAATCAGTCGGTACCTAAATAGTGTGTAAAAAAAAGATTGTTTTGTTGATGTATAAATTCAAGAGAATTTCTTCTTAAGATAAGTAATTAGGTACCTACATTGTAGAAAAAGACAAAATTATCTTTTAGTCAATTTAAAGAGGTTTCGTTTAATAAAATAAGTTGTGTATTATTGATTTTCAGCTGTATAATGCATCTAATAATAGAAGGATTATTGAAGAATTGATAAAAAAGGGGATCCAACAATAAAAATGTTATGTATGGAATTCAAATTGCAAATAAAAAATGCATTTCATTTGTTATTTCGTGACTGAACACCATTATGGCGGATTTAGCTATCATTGTATGAAGGTAGGTATTTTGTGAACTTATTTATTCATAATAATCAATATTAATCTATAATAGGGAAATATTAAAACTAGGTATCAAAATATTCATCCGCATCGCTGTCAGCTGGGATCGTGCCCAAAAGGCTGGCTGCATTGCCACGCTGGATGGCAATGCATATCCTTTGACCGAAGTATAGGCCAGCCCTTTGGTCACGAGTGGACTCCACTAATCGCTTACTAATTTCTCGAAATAGTCTGTGGGCACTTGGGCCCCATGGTCCCAGGGTTTCAACCCCAAACGGCTCAAAAATGCAATTGCCGGTGAGGTTTACATATTTGTGCCGCTTGAGGTTTTCCGCGGCCGCAGCAGCTGCACCGACACAGCTCGCCGTACTGGGAAGGTGGGAAGGTGCAAGGGTGTCAACGCAGGTTGCGTCCCACACCAAAGACCTTCCCATCTTCCAAGGCATTATAGACATCCCGTCTGGTCTCTTGCCATCGTCGCGTGCCAAGCCTCTGGGTTCTAAAATGGCTGGCACTCCGGCGGTGACAAGAGCACGACGGATAATGTCATTTATGCTGGCGTGTCGTGCCATGCGACCAGCACTTTTGCTACAGGAAAGACCATGGTGCCCAAGGCGGTCCACAGATTCACCGCACTGGCAGCGATGCGGAGCCGCAGTGGGAGCGCCGAGGCGTAGGCATGTAGCGAGCCGGAATGTAGTGTCACCCAGCATGGTCCCAACGCTGGGTGACGGCAGTGCGTGAAGCCATAGCCCTGACTCCCACTCTCCCACAGCCAGTAGGCGGGCACGCTCAGCAGTATTGACAGATGTTTCAATTAGTTTATTTCTCGTCAATCTGCAGAGCGGTTCGTCCCACTGTCTCTGGGAAGCCGGGTTTTCAGGGAAGGCTGTGTTTGGGCAAGCCACTTTCCAGGCGTTCATGCCATCAGTCAGACACGGCACCTCAGAATCGACCAGTGAAGGGGCTAAAATTTTTCTGGTCAACTCCTTAGTGCCGCAGACCGAGGATAGGAACGCCGGTAGACTTAAACTGGAAATTTTGCGGACACCGAGGCCACCGAATCTGATCGGAAGGGTGGCTTGAAGCCACGCTCGGTCGTCCAAGGCCAAATTAAAAACAGATGTAAGAGTAGTACGGATAATTTGGTCAATTCTGTCTAAAAGATGTGGCTGCTTCCATAGGGGAGAGGAGCGAAGGTTGTATATAAATTTTGGGCCAAAACAACAGTATTTTACTAAGGTAAAAGCCGAATGAAGATTAATTTTAAAAAGTCTATCCGAAATGTCATTAAAATTTGAAATTTTGTTATCTATGAATGTTGTGAAACTTTCTTCCAAAATAGGTGAACCTAGGAGGTGCAATGATGTTTCGTCCAGAATTTTAATTTGAGGTGCTATGACATTAAATTTTGATATGATTGTCTGTCTGTCCGGGATGTCAGGAACAAAAATTTCACATTTTGATAAATTTAGATCCAGTCCAATCGAATGAAATTTTTCTTTTAGGAATATGAGGTCTTGGTAAACAGTTTCACTATCTCCTCCTAGGGTCCCGTCATCCAAATACCAGGCGTTAAATTTTGAATTTAGTTTCTCTATTATGGGGTGAATAGCCAAGCTGAAAATGACCGGCCCAAGGGGGTCACCCTGTTGGCATCCAACTGCAGATTCCAAAACATGGTCCTTGTATAGTAATTTAGAAGGGTGCCTGTAACATTGCCAAAGGTAACTATAAATTTCGGGTAATTCTTTTTTGGCCTCGGCCAACAAGGTGTCCCTGTTAACCGAATTAAAAGCGTTCTTTATGTCAACCTTAAGGATGACCTCACCTATTTTTGAGTCTAAAAATGTGGAGAAAGCATGTATAGCAGCCTCACAGCCCCCTTTCGAACCAAATCCGAGTTGCAGGGGCTGAAATTTGTTAGCAAGCACGTCATGATAGTGCTTGCAACAAATTTTGGCTGCCATACGCCTGTATGTACACCCTACGGCAATGGGACGAATGCCGCCGTCCTTTTTACGGAGCGCACATAAGTTCGCTCCGTAAAGCACGTCCACGACGGCATTGTTCACACCGCCGGAGAGCATAAGATTAACTAGAGCCGTAAGTTCCCTCAGAAGCGACTCACCAGCTTCCCCAGCGCCCGAGCCTACAAGATCCTTCAGATGTTGAGGGCTCAGGCCGTCGAGGCCGCCGGCAGAGCCGGTCCTGAAAGAAGCCACGGCTCCAGCTACTTGTTGGGCTGTAACGGTGAGGTGGTCGGAATTTAGATCTGGAGGGTCGGGGAAAGTGAGGTCATCCGAGGGAGCCGGGTGTTTACTCTCCAGAGCGGCAAGTGTTTCTGGAGAGTACGGCGCCACCACATCGCTGCTGAAAAGGATCCTAGCAGCACCCCTTATGTCACCCTCGCTTAATTTATCCTCTACATGTTGACACAAGTCCTTGGAGGTAAATTTGGAATTTACTGAAGTGTCTGGGACGAAAATGGAGGTCGAAAGGCAATTTAGTTTAATTTGTTTGGTTAATGATTTTTTATTTATCTGAGTTTTGTCAACATGTAGGATGCGGTAGGGAAGGGTGAGCAACTGTTCCCAGGCGCTTTCTGAATTTTCCAGGGTTGCGAGGCGGACGCATTGGGCCAGACTTGACGCAACAGTCCGCCTTGCACCCCTGGGCACTCTTTTGAGTATGGGGGTGTTACTTTTTAATTTTGAAAGTGAGTTCCAGAGGAGATGGTTTGTCGGAGGTGTAGTAACTTGAGGGGTCAAGGGGCACTGAGATACACTCTGCATCTTGTGGACTTTGCCTAAGTGTATCTTCAGGCCCCTTTCTCCTTTAAAAAATCTTGCCTGGGAACAGAAGGGGCATCTTACTGAGGTCTCAGCCGATGTGGAAGGTTGACACACGCTGCTTCCGGCGTCGCTACTGCCATCGTTCATTGAAACAGTAAAAATTTAAAAGCTTTAATCAAAATAATACACTATGGTCTTCACAAATGTCTTCAAAAAATTATACACTGTAGTCTTCACAGATTTTCAATATGATCGGCCAGGGGGCTACCGCCCCCCGGCGTCTACACGGTCCGATGTTGCCTGATGCTTCTGGAAGCTGGGGCGAATGGAGGTTGTGTTTCTGTTGTTCTTCTTGGATTTGTATTCTGGTTATTGACATATAACTTTTGGAATAATTTTTGGATAACTTTTGGAATAATTTTAAAATACACCAACGGTTTGACAAATTCAGATATGAATCACAGTTTTAATGTGTTTTTATTTCCAAAATCCAATAAAATTTTCAATCGTGCGGAATTTCATGTCTTGTCAGCTGACAGCTCGTTGACGTTTTTTATTTTGTGAATAAATTATTTGAACATATTTTTGCTGACATTCTTAGATGCTTTTGTTGTAAAGAAATTCTACAACTTGAAATTCTATAAGCCGGCATTGTATACGTAAACGAATCGAGTTGTGGCTTCATTTGTTTGATCGTTTCGTTAAGAAGAGACCAAGAGAAAAATCCGTCTACATTAATCACGTCGATCCTGAAATATAATTTTGAGCGGACGAAAAAATTTACATAAATAATTTAAACCCAAGGGACGGTTTCACGGTACCAATGTTCAGAGCTTTCTAATCCCTCGTCTTGCGAGGACGGCCTGCTTCCGATCATACGATACGGGCCTCGGAGGCTTGCTTTGTTTTATTGATAAGATGCGCTAGTATTTTGTTATTGATAAAGCTACGAGCATATTTCTGTCTTCCATTTTCTTTACAGCATCGATAAAAACGGACTGTTGGATGTTGGTATTCATGATATTGCTTTTAAACCAAAATATATTTCTCATTTCGTGGTGTTCTGGAAGTAAACGTGAAAGGTTAATTTAATGGCACTTGTACTGAAGGTGATAGGTACCTATAAAGTTAAGAATACTATTATGAAATATAAATATGTAATATTTATTCAATAATAAAAATATATTAAAGTTACTTTCCTTAATAACTTTTCGCAAGCACACGTCACACAAGCTTTTACAATCGCAAAAGAATTAAATATTTGATTACGTATCGTCAGTAAGGTTGGTCTCAGCGGGATGCCTGAAGGGTGTTGCCTGGCGGTCCTCTCATCTCCATAAGAAGTGGTTGTGCCTTGGTGGGGCGTACTGCGCACCGCTTGATGGAGCATTATTTTAGGCATGTGACTGTGATCGATTCGATCGAATCTTTCTTCAGACAGCGCGAGTTTTTACCAATGTCTGACACCACGCTCAAAAATATACAAATAAACATGATGTAGTGTCCGCGGTTTCCAAGTGTTGTTATGATGAATGGTTTACCGAACGACCGCCGTTTTAGTTGATTTTAATATAATTTATTGAGCGTTACCCAGTTACTCATACTGCTTTTGTGAATATTGGTAGGTAATTAATTTCAAGCGAGTAAATTCTCGTGGTGTAGTAGCGGTTCTTCTCATTCAATTAATCATTTTTATTTTCAAGAAAAGAAATGTAATCATTATAATATGTTATGGAAACATAAAATGCAGAAAGTTTACAACATTGATTAAATTTTATGAATCATGTATTGACGAAACTTTATTAACGGTTTGCCTTCTTTATGTTTAGTTATCCAAGAAAAGATTTTCAAAGGCATAAATATAATTCCGATGTTATAAAGCGCAAGGTGTGCCCCCAACTATCAAACAGAAATAAAATGTGTGAGACATCCAATTCCCCACACTTTGGTCATAATTATTGTAATAACTTTTATATAATTTAAAAATACAATAAGAAACGTTGAAGCGGTGTCGTTAACAGCATCGGCTCGAACAATTAACCTTCGTTAGCCGCCAATAAATAGTGTGCTCGCTAAACAGCTTTACGACTAGATAATAATTAACTGGCCCTTGGTCCGTTACGGTAGCGAGTACTTCATCCAGGCTATACGCCATTTAGTACGCTCGACACCCGATAAATCATTAACAAGATGATCTTATAAGGCCAAGCGAAATGTAAATAGAACCACTTTATTGCTGCAAAAATGCTTTATGATATTGTATGACTGTCTCACAGGTGAGTTTTTTTATAAGGTTTTTTTTCTTTAGCTAGGCGTATTATTATAACGATTTGAAATGTAATAAGTTTCGTGCTGATTCTTTGTTCTAAACTTAAGCATAAATAAAGAAAAAATGTGATAAGTACAAAATAATCAAACATCAAAGGATAAAGGTCAAAAATAAATTCTAAAACTTCTGACTCGTCATTCAAGCAAGATCAAACATCACAATACACTTGAAAGCAATCGATTAAACCTCATATTTCAATCTAATAAAAACCTGTATAATTGCAATGACACACAAATCTATTGTCGACACCAAACGGCCAATGTCCTTCGGCGTCGAATTTAATAACTCCACATGAATTAATAAGCCTTAGCCACGCCCCGTAGGCGTCAACTCTATGATTAATATAGCCATTGCAGACGACTACCGGATCGTGAAGTGCCGCTTCTTTCGCCCCACTCAATATGCTCCACGCCTCACTTTAACAAAGCTAAAATCACACGTCCGTATTATTTATATCGATTACGTATTCCGATAAACCGTATATCAATCCGAGTGTTAATATTTAAATAATAATGTCAGATTATAAATCGTAGGAGCAATCTCTTATTATAGACACTGACGCATGATCCTTTAGTTCTTTATTCCGATATTATTTCTGTGATATGTAGGTTCATCTATGCTATTGCAAAATCGATTAGTTTTGTTTGGACGCAATTGAATATTGTCGTGCAATTATTTTTGGTTATTATTCTTGTAGTAGTTGCAGAAAATGCATGCCTAGCTGAGACGAATCCTGGTCTGGTAGACAAGAAAAAAGTCGCTAAAAAAGTAAGGTTTCAAAAAGTTGTTTGCCTAATTCTTTCTAAACATAATCTCTTCTTTTACTCCGCTATTCTCCATTGTATTCTCTTTTGTTAATCAGTAAAGCGTGCACCTGTCTTTGTTACAACTTAAAATTATCAGGAGAACAACGTTTACGTCCACAATTAGTATCTTTGCGTCTACTGCAAGACGCCACCGTAACAATTCATAATGTACAAGCAAAATAATTATTTCTCATTGTCCTTTTGTTTGTGGTTATCTTGCAACAATTACAAAGACACAACCATTCTTACCTCTCAAAAGATGTTGGTAGCGTAATCCTTTATTCGCAAAGAAAAGGATTAAGAGTGAGATTAGTTTAGCACAAGATATTTTTTAATAGTTTATAACAATAGCAAAACGTACGTATTAATTCTAAAACTTGGTCTTATTCTGAAGTGTTTTTATTGCTTAGGAGTTTTTTACAAAACGCATTAAAGTCCGATTCGTATTCTCGGTGGTTTCGTTCATAAATTTCGCAGTACCTTTATTCGGTAATCACGAAAATCTCCATTACCGTCCATTTTGTGATAAAAGATTCAGCGTTAGAAGTTGGGTCCGTGCGTCTAGCCTTAGTGGTCAAAATGCCAAGCGGCGCAGTGGATGCTAAATTATTCCGCAAACATCAATAATGAAAGTAGTTTGAAGAGAATTTCCATCGGTAACTGGGCTGGTTTGTGGCTGATAGTTCGGTGGGTTAGTTCCAAAAATGTTGTGTCATTAAGTCGCGACCGCACGTGACCGAGGGCACCTGCCACCGGCCGGTCGTGCCGACATGCCTCAACAACCAGACGCTTCTATCCTACTGTCGTTCGTTACGCTAAATACTTTATGTACTTTTACAATAACTACTGTTTTAGAAGAGTATTTATTAATTACTGTTTATGCCGAGTTACAGTCAAGGAAACACATTTTAAAATAGGAGAAAGTTTTAAACAAACCAAATACTTTTAAACCAAAGTATTCTTAATTGTGAACGTTTAATTACGTGTCACGTCAATAGAATCTTTTGTTATTGTTTGATCTATTTAGAGAATTAGGGAATTTCTCTGTTGAGATCTAAAGACTGTTTTGAAACCATCACTTTCTGTATATAAACTGTCGAGTGATTTAAAAATAACCGCCTGTATCGAACCCTTTCTCTAAACATTCTTCGACTTATTTGCCTCGTTATAGCCTATTGAGGACATTATACGGAATTACTTGGAGCTTAAGGAAACATGGAATAACGGCACGAGCGTTTTGTTTTGTCCTCTTAGCACCACATTGTGTGGCGCAAAATTACAATTTTTATCCGACAATCGTTCGTTTGCCGATATCGTATTGCTTTAAAGTTGATAGTTTATTTGACGTTCAAATAAATATAAGAAAGAATGGCTTTGGTTTTTGAACTGGATTTTATGGACCAATCCCAAATTGAATTTCGATGTTAGGGCTACCAAGTGGCGATAACTTGGTGAATGATTATTATATTTTCTGAGATAAGTAAGTGTATGCTTAATTAATACGATATT
Organism: Helicoverpa zea x Helicoverpa armigera; assembly: GCA_033682625.1. Lineage (NCBI taxonomy): Eukaryota > Metazoa > Arthropoda > Insecta > Lepidoptera > Noctuidae > Helicoverpa > Helicoverpa zea x Helicoverpa armigera. Next base: position 1,294,641 of record JAWIIS010000005.1, on the reverse strand, counting down.
TTGTATAACATGGCGGATAAAACTCTAATATTTATTTTTAGCATTTTTTCTGTCTTTTTTTCATATTTTGTTAAAACCGACTCTGCTGCGATGGGCAATTCAAAGAAACGTGTTAGAAATTCGTCATTCAGGAATATGAAACTAAATAGCATAAATCAAAGTTTATTGAAAAGTATTCCACTTGTGGTATTATTGCGGCGTCACCATCGCGGCGTGGGCAGCCTCTACACGTCGTGGGATGCACCGATATGGTTCCTTATTATTGTTAACAATTTCAATCTCGACAATCCACATTTTTGAATATTGTTTTATTCTGAAAAATAAAAATGTTTTACTGTAACTTCCAACAAATTCATTACATATCTGTTTGGTTATTGATTAGATTGGATAACTCTCACTCCTTCTTCGTGTTAAAATAACATGGTACAGGAGTGCTCACAAAACGTGAAATAGCTTAACACAAATTCCTATAATTCTTTTTTCTAACGAACGTGTTCGTACATTTTAGGACTACAATATCCATCATTGTAACACCCAAAATGGTTCAAGCCTCCTTTCAAGCAATCCTAAGTAAACTTCAACGTTGCATAATGCATTATTCGCAAAGAAATATGATCTTTGACGTAGAGCTTTTATAAATATTGACTTTATGATGATAGCTGCAAAGTCTTGACACCTGAGCTAACAACGGATCGAATGTTTCTAAAGGTGTCCATAGCAAAATTTTATTGATAGAGTAAATAAGTAATTGTCTACCATATCCTTATTCTGTCAGTTAGAATCTATAACTAAATAAATCAAATTATCGTGTATTAGGTACAGATATTTCGCAATTCCGAATGTGTGGTCTACTTCAAAGGGCTGCCGGTTGTTTCGTACGCAGAACTTCTATGCTTCAATGCTCGTCCCTAAGCATAGAATAGCTCATGTTTGAATGTCCGAATGGCATTCTCGATCGTACTTACCAAATGTTTTCATAGCGCGTCACTTCGTATTCTCAAAACTTGCCTGCGCGGTCACTGTTTATCTTTGTAAGACTTACCATTGTGCTCCCGGGGACGATAATTGTACTCGGACATATTTTTTGATGTATTTTTTGTGGTATAATCGTAGCTGATGATATTTTAAATGTTTGTGTTTCTGCTCAATGTGACGGTCAGTGACGTGTAGGGCCGTTCTCTATTGTGTCTGAAATCGTTCGGTCCGCTCTCGGGCGTTTGCTTTGGTGCCTTCTCCGCGATCCCTTTTGTGCTTCTACGGTACTATTATAGATAACCGTAATGGTTTTGATACTTTAAAATACTTTATTTTATTTGACGTTTCGTACGGGTACATTAAAATAATCCTTTTTTGTTACAAAAATAAATTAAACACAATAATATTAAAATCCATACTTAAAATATTAAAACTTTATATAAGTGTTCATATTTTGTAAAAATAATCATCATTAGTAACCAGTATTGGCTTATTTGATATAAAATGTTTTTGTGCTTGCGTACTTCATAGATTATATTATTGCTTTAGGATGATGAGACAACAAATAAGTCAGATAATAAGTACATCGCAGATAAATAAAATTTTTCAGCATTACAACTATGATCACTGTTAAGCGGTCTACACACCAAAGCCGCTGACCCGGCGGCACAGCCCGGCGGCACGACTGCCGCGGCATGTGGTGTTCTAGTAATTGTCAAATACTCTATGAAAGCCGGCGGCATGATTGTACAAAATACGGCCGGCGGGTTGGGCCGCCGGGCTGTGCCGCCGGCATCAGCGGCTTTGGTGTGTAGACACCTTTATATTATAATCATGATTTTTGACTTGATAAAATGTTTCTTTAACACAGTGATAGTTGATATAGATTGCATTTATTATTTCATATTTATCATTTATTCATATGAAAGATATTTTATTTGTAGGTATTTAAAATGTGGTATTAATTTTATTTCTGCTCAGAAACTAAAGCTGGTGTTTGCTTTTGGATGCGTTAATAATCTTAACTAGAAATGGTGTCTATCAATTAGACATTCGTGAAAAATATTTTCCGGTTTTACGACATTATTTGTTAGTGCTAAAATTTTTATAACCTCACCGTGGACGATTGCTGCATACTCATCTTTTGGAAAAGAACTATTGAATCATTTTTGGAAAAGTATCAAGATCTTTTGGTTTATTCAATCGACCATTTTCGTAGCTCCTACGCACATTGTTCAAAGGTAAACATGTAAGAAATTCGTTCTTTTTGTTCGATACCAACAATTGAGCTTACCTCTCTGTAAAGCGGAGACGTGCGTACACCGTACTACAACTAATACAACCATGAATTTTTGGTACAAATAGTCTTTGTATTGTCGGCCGTCGGCCATCTATTGTGATGCCTTTAATATCTATAGGAAGTGTGGGCATTCATACGAAAGGCTGACAACATAGGCCTGGTGTTGTCAGCCTTTCAAAAGAGGCGGTCTGCTTACAATTAAATAATCCAAAATATATGAAAGAGGCTGTGGAACTATTCCATCAAAGAGGAATATTAATTTGATGCGGAGTATTATAAATGATAACATTATTTACATCATCCCATCATCGTGGCTCATTAACGTTTAATGTCCATACATAACCGGGTTCAGGCGTTTAAACACTGATTACAGGACGTATAAAATTCACTATAAATTCTTTATTTATGTGACAAAAAAGGAAACAGTGGGGACGCTCTTAGAATTAAATATATGCTCGCGATCATAAAATAAAGAATTTATAGGCGTCCTTTGGAATTACCGTGGCTCGGTTTTATGACTTCACGGGGCGTTTATTCAGCGTGGCGTTGCGTGGTCGGATCACAGGCATTCGTGATAGCGCTCCCGTTGTCATGCTACAGGAACAATTGCGTCTTCACATATTGCTTGTTTATATGTTCCATGTTACGCACTGACTTTTACGAATCTCAGACCAATGATATTGCTTTGAGCCAGCGGTTGATGTCCGTTTATTGGGATCCATAATGTCATCTCGCAGGGCAGTGTAGTGCATTATTGTTTGATTTGTTTATCGAACATGAATAAATATTTAGTTCATGAGAGACTTTAAGAACCTTCTATAACAAATATTTCTCAAATAATACTTAATTTCCTTGCTTTTTCTTGCATTTTTGTTAAGATCTCACGACATAATAAAGAAGCTGTATGAGACGTATCACTGTGTATATCTTATTATGCGTTAAAACACCATTTTAACTGGTAATGTACACAAAAAGTGCGTGACCATCAGTTTAACATGTTTGTACTGTCTATAAGTACGCGTGAAATTGTGATTATGAACACAAACGAGTCTTTCAATCCACTCGTGATGTGGGCACAGGTGAGGAATTCCATTTTGGTTTTTAAGGCTTACGTTGCTATGTATTCAATATCAGTTAAAGTAACGAACATTTTCAATAAATCGAAAATGTAAAAATATTCTGCCAGTATTGGCCCCTATTTAATAAACAGTCAAAACCTTGCAGCATCAAGATATGGTTTCTTGTAAGTTTTTATGGTAAGTACCTATGAGGAGGTACATTGAATTGTTGTTGACAGGTTTGGAGCATCCGAAATAATGAAGACAGAAACATCAATTGAATAGTATCTCCCGATTCATTGAGCACTACACTATCTGACTGGAACCAATTTTGCTAAAGGTTCGATTAGTGAAACCTTTTCGATATGTGCATCGCAGGCGCCGGTGACGTGAGTCTACATTGTGACCGATTCGATACGGTTTTTGTGCGCTGGCGCACAGACCGATGCCGCGTCATTATGACTCTGCTTCGTGAGTTAGGTTAGGTCATGTTAGCAAACAGCCAGCGTAACCGTTATAGCTATAGTTTGTCAGTCATTGCCTGCCACTTTTTACAATGAAGCATTAGAGATAAATGAAATTGTATGAAACAATTCCACATTACGGAAACCAAACTGAAAGTTCGTTTCAATGTAATTTTGCGGCAGGCATTGCTGTTTAATGCCAATCTGTTTTACAACGTGATAAACTAGTTATGATAGACAAGGTGTAATGTCTATGGGGCATTAACCTATTACGAAGAAACCGTCCGTGTAATACTGACGCAATCATACTCAGTACACCGTTACAATGCAGCAGCATTCAGAACTAGCACCCAGGGCACGCCTCCAACCAAATGGGATCCATCGACATGACTTACATACTTACCCCCATACGTTGTGATGTCCGTCGAACGTGAGTCGCGGCCCTTATTATAATCACAGATCAGACGATTGTTGTCCACATAAAATGTATAATTTATAAAAGCAGAACGAAGAATAATCCAAGAGACGCATGTTTGATTTTTTATGCTACGAGTTAGCAACGTGTTACACTTTAGTTTTTACGGAATCAAATCGAATCGATTCAATGTAACGGGCGATAGATACTTTTTGTGCTACACAAACGTCGTTTGTAACATGACGAATGATAACGTCAGTCGGGTAATAAATTGTTATATTATTTTAATTAAAGCGGTATAATAGACTGTTATGACATTCCGGAGCGATGCAATTACGAGGCAGTTGAATGTATTGAATCCTCATTTAATTTAAGACGACAATTCGAACATCACTTTGCGAATATCAGTAATAGGGTTCCGTAATTAATTTTTAATAGTGGTCGTAAAAGTGGAGGAGGCGAGAAGGTTAATCTTGATTGTTAGTATAGCCATAGACGAATATCTCTCGTGTGACGGTGTGAGACATAGCTTGTTGTGATTTTATTGCCCTCATAAACCGGCCATTACTATTCACACTGATCTAATACGATTTTTATATCCAGTGTCTATTAATTGTGGTAGTTGTTCGACGAGGTAGTAAAATTGAAAGGTTTATGTCTAATAAATTAGATATACCTAGTTTTGGATTTACAACGAGGAAAATTACCATATCTACGTATCTCGTTTACTTCCCAATTATGCGTGTCGTTGTTGGTATAAATCATAGTATCCTCTTAATATGGGTTAGCCTAAGAAAAATCTACATGTTTGCTTTATTGTTTTAGATTTTACTTGAAATAATTATAAAGTTGAACGTTTGGAAAACTGAATCACCGCGCTATATTCCGTTGCACAAAAAAGGTTACCTGCCCACGCCGCCCATTCTTCAATATGAGAAATTCGAGTTGCAATTTAGCGTCTATTGTGTTGGAACAAAGCGTGCGATGCGTTAATAACAGGTGCATCGTTTTCAAAGTTTGGTGGACGGCCGCGGTACCCTAATGCTACGTGACCACTTTTATTTTATGCCATTCTCGCCATGATAGCGACCATTTTGTGTAATTTGCCGTTAAACTCGAAAACTATTTTTCAGTGTTTGGCCCTTTTTGTGCCATTGTCCCGGGGATGTTAGATTAGTCGCCCATCCGCCCACGTTTCATTAATGCGAATCTAATTTGTGTTGCGGCGCGGCTGTTGGCCGTTCGTGTTTTTAGCGTAGCTTTTGTTAGCGAACAGTTGAATTATCAGCGAATATTTTGGGCAGATGTCGGTTTAATTAGACAGTTACATTCTATTTGATTAATCAGTTTTGTGAGCTTTGGAAGGATCTGAATGCAGCTTCCTCTATTCGTTCGAATTTATATCAGTAAAATAATTAAGCAGATAGTTAATCCTGTGGGGTGGTTTGGGGTTTAGACTTTATAAAACGGACTGCAGTTACAGTCCTTTATTTAGGTACCTGGTGAAATAAAGAGATCGATGTATATTCATTCTAGAATATCAGCTTATCAGCTTAAAATATTGTAGTACAAGAAAATATAAAAAAATGAATTGTAAACTTCTCCACTTGTTGAGTCCTAAATGGCAAATCAATTAATTTGTTTAAGATTTAATACCTTGACCTTTGGTAATACTGTTGTCTAAGTAAGCAATGTCTCACTGTGATAATTTATTTTCCAGAGAATTTCTTAGCAAGTATGACGCAGACAAGGCGCCAAGCCCGCAAAGTATACAATATCCGTTATTCCACTCAATAGAGATGTAGATAGCATATCTGACTCTCCGTTGAAGCGAAGAGTTCGTCCCAAAGATAAGGGAGATCACAAAAACATCACCCATTACAGATCGTGTGCTCAAAAGATAAAACCAAATATGTTCTTCAATCGTTCCCCAAGTTCCTATGCGATGGAGGGCAGGGACGTCTTCAATGAAGTACTTTATTGTCCTTTTGAAATTAAACGTTCTATATTTCTTAAAATTACAATAAAGTTTTGGTAAACGTAAACGACACACACGTTTTTACATGAATTTGTCAAGCGAAGTGAAGTTGGTTGCGACGGTGCTGCCCACTCGCGGTGCGGTTGCACGATGTTACGATGTTCACGCCGTAGGTTAGTTTCCGCTATTTGCCACTAGATGGCAGTGTAATGATATTGAACATGCCGGCCGCCTTGGAAGCACCTGGGTGTAGTCTTCCAACATAAAGTAGCAGTTGTCGCTGAAGCCTCTTGATTATTGTGGATGTAAAGGGCAGATCTTAGCGAACGATCGCCGTATGATGCCGTGCGCTGTACGGATTTCAGCTACACGAGATATTCCATCAGCTCCCGGGAATACTTGCATGACTCGTCCCAGTTTCCATTTGAGTGGTGGAACATTCTCCTCCTTTATAAGAACCAAGCTATCTGGTGTTATGTCCTCACTGTTGACCTTCCACTTAGTTCGAGTTTGGAGCTCTGAAACATATTCTTTTGACCATCGTTGCCAAAAATGTTGTCGGAGTTGCTCCACGCGGTCGTAGCGTCCCAGTCTCGCAGGCTCGATCGTCGTCAGGTTCTCGCAGATGGGCGCAGTCAGCGGTCGGCCGATCAGGAAGTGCGCTGGAGTGAGTGGAAGGAAATCGTTCGAGTCTGAGGACAGAGGGGACAAGGGGCGGGAGTTCAGAACGGCTTCAATTTGCGTTAATACCGTTTCGAACTCCTCGCGAGTTAGTTTGGCATTGCCCAGCACCCGCCGTAAATGGTACTTGCAGGACTTGACCCCTGCCTCCCACAACCCGCCAAAATGAGGACTATAAGGTGGAATAAACGTTAAACGAATTTGATTATTACTAAGGAAATCACAAATATCATTAGTATTATTAAAAATTATTGACAACTCCTTTTCAGCACCAACAAAATTTTTACCGTTGTCTGAAAATATTTGATATGGCTTGCCACGACGTGCTATGAAACGTTTTAATGCTAAAATATAATCCTGTGTGCTTAAACTGCCTACTAATTCTAAGTGAATGGCTCGAGTCGTAAAACAAACAAATAAACAAATATATGCTTTTATAAGCTTGGCACCTCTGCCTCTGCGGTCCAATATGTTCAGTGGTCCGGCATAGTCTACTCCACACTGCATGAATGGAAAACTAGGCTCTAATCTTTCAGAAGGTAAATTACCCATCAGAGGGGTCAACGTCCGCCCTCTCATGCGTTTACATATGACACAATTATGTACTACCTGTCTAGCTAAGTTGCGAGCTCCTAAAATCCACCACCTTTCACGCATGGAATATACTAAAAGTTGAGGTCCAGCGTGAAGTAGTCGTTTGTGTTCATACTCACACAACAACCTTGAAAACCGGTGTTTACTACTTAACAATACGGGATGTTTTTTATCATAATTAAATTCAACCGCGTTAGATAGCCTACCACCTACACGTATTATATTAGCTTTATCTAAGAAAATATTTAAACCCGATATTTTATTGTATAATAATTTGTTTGTACTATTTTTATTTATATTTAACGGTAACTTATGTAGTAATTTATGATATTGCTCACTAAATGATTGTTGTTGAACAAAGCGCGTCAACGTTTCGAGCGATCGCTGCAGCTCGTCCACAGATAACGGACCGGTTTTACGCATACACGTGCCGCCGCGCGTCGCCGCTCGCGCATTATTTAAAAAACGCAATAAATATGCACAAACTCTTTGTAGTTTAATGAATGACGAAAAGCGTTCAAAATCAAATAATGGAACAACTTGAATGGAATGTAAATTAATAGAATCAGGTTTAGTTTCAGGTAAGTCAACGCATGACAATTCGTTATTGTTAGTTTTTGGCCACATAACTCTAGGTTCTCGTAAGAACGCAGGGCCACACCACCAAGTATTATTATTATCATACTTTGAAGTGTCTAGCGTAGCACCGCGCGTTATAATATCCGCAGGGTTCTCGGTACCCTTTACATGCCGCCAAATTGTATCACACGTTAATTCATTAATTTGTACAACGCGATTTTGCACAAAAGTTTTTAGTAGATGCGGTGACATACGTAACCACCCTTGAACGATAGTCGAATCGGTCCAAAAATAAACTTTATTAAAAGTTAAACGTAAAGACTTTTTTATTTTGTTATATAGGTTTGCACCTAAAAAGGCTCCGCATAGCTCAAGCCTAGGAATGCTAACTGACTTTATCGGCGCCAATTTACCTTTAGCACATATTAAATGAACTGACATAGGTGTAGTACTTTCACAATTATCATGACACGACCTAACGTAGGCGCACGCTCCGTAGGCATTTTGCGACGCGTCAGTAAATATGTGAAGTTCTATGTAATTTCCACTAATAATGTAACGAGGTATTTTGATATCGCGTAAATGCTGTAAATCGGAAAGAAACTTATGCCATGTAGTTGCAATGTTATCGGGAACTTCATCGTCCCAATCTAATTTTTGTAACCATAACTTTTGTAATAATGATTTAGCTCTAATTACTACAGGCGCTAACAAACCTAAAGGATCATATACTTGCGCAGTGGTTGATAACATTATGCGTTTTGTAACTACTGTATCACTATGTGTAATTTTTGTTTTAAAATAAAACTCATCACTGTCCGTACACCAACCTAAGCCTAAAGTTTTAGACAGATGATTATCACCGATGTTTAAGTCTTTATAATTCTCATGAGACACGTCATGACTAAACGTCCACTTGTGTAACGGAAAGCAACCCTGTTTTAATAAAGCGGAAAATTTATTACATAACTGCATCAATGAATGGAGGTCATTGCCCCCTGTTACCAAATCGTCGACGAAGAAGTCATTATTAATTGTCCTAGCAACTAAATCATCATCAGATTCTAACGCTAATTGTTTTAAGCATCGCATACTGAGAAAAGGAGCCGACGCAGTGCCGTATGTCACTGTGTTTAAACTATATAATTGCAAAGGTAAGTCTCGATTTTCCCGCCATAATATCAACTGTAAGTTACGTTGATCCGGTTGTAATAAAATCTGTCTGAAGAATGCTTGAATGTCTGCGCAAGCTACGTATTGATATTGCCTCAATCTAAGTAAAATAGAAAAAATATCATTTTGTAATGGAGGTCCTGCATGCTGAATATTATTTAACGATTTATTGTTCGACGTACTCGCGCTCGCGTCGAAAACAACGCGTAATTTCGTAGTAACACTATCCTCTCGGTAAACACCGTGATGAGGTAGTATGTAATGCGGTTTACTTAAAATATCAGAAATATCCTTTGATGCAACTGGGGTCATGTGACCAAGTGCCTCATATTCGCGAAGAAATTCACAATAAAGTTTTTTATAGTCAGGTAAACGATCTAACTTTCTTTCGAGAGATAAAAAACGATTTTTTGCCATAGTGTATGAATCACCTAACGACTCGGGTGACTCCTTTAATGGAATGCGAACGGAAAATCTACCGTGTTCATCACGTTTTGTAGTTTCTGTAAATAATTTTTCACAATAACGATCATCTTTCGACATAGTATTCGGTAAGTCAGACAATTCTTCTAACTCCCAGAATTTTTGCAATTGAGTATCAATTTGAACGAAATTACATTGTACTCTTTTAGAATTAAACGAATGATTATTACAAAGTGGGCCCGAGATAATCCATCCTAATTTCGAATCGTACAGATATGGACCACTGCTAAGCTTAATTTTATCGTTATTCAACAGATCCCAAAATATATCTGCTCCTAAAAGAACATCGATGTCCGAAGGAACGCTAAACGTGGGGTCCGCGAGCGAAATATGTTTAGGTAGCTGTATGCATTGACCTTGAACGTCTAACGAAGGTAACTTTGATGTAATACGCGGCAGCACCCAACACTGTATGGTTGTATTAAAATCATTAACTTTAGAACGAAAGTTAACCTTGCAGGTGTGAGAACTATTCGAAACGCTTTGTCCTACACCCGTGATATGAAGCGTGGACTGTATCATAGGTAATTGTAAACGGTTACATAACGATTCTGTGATAAAACAATTCTGACTACCGTTGTCAAGAAGTGCCTTCACTGTGTGATAATTATTACTCGAATCGGGAATCTCGATTAGTGCTGTCGACAACAAAACGGGCTGTACCGCAGCCGCGCTGCACGCGAGTACATTGCGCTCGGAATGTACTTGCGCGTCAGCTGATTTGCTCGCGCTCGGCGACGGATGCGAAATAGACGGGGTTACGGCACTAGAAGTATTATTTTTATGAAGTAACGTATTATGGTTATTATTGCATAATTTACATGGACCATATGAACATTCAGTTGGCGAGTGATTATCAGAACGAATACAATTTTGACAAAGCTTATTATTTTGCACAATTACGTATCTTTCTTGCACGGATAAATTTAAAAATTTCGGACATAAATACAAATAATGGTCTCCGCCGCAGTCCACACAAACACGTCGTTTGTTATTATTACCCGAGTTGTATTTATTTGGATTTGTATTACTTACGTATGAATGTGTGGTAGGCTGCGAGTTTATATTGTTTGATTTATTGAAGTATCTTTTGTTTTGATTGGAATTTGACTTAATGGAATCATTATTATTGTGCTTAAACGAAGGAACACTTTTACTATTATTTGATTTTATCAATTCCAACATATCCGCACGGTTTCTGAGAAATTCTAATAGATCATCTAATTTAATATTATTTGAATCGTTTTTAGATACAAGGGTACCTTTATGGGTTTCCCACTCGCGTTCCGTGGACTGATCGAGCTTAGAAACTATAAGATAAACGATTAACGTGTCCCAAGCATCGGTCGGTTCATTAAGTGATTTTAGTGCTCGCAAATTACGCAAAGTTGAATCTATTAGCTTTCTAATTAGAATATATGACTCGCTTTGAAGTGGTTGTGTGGTAAATAATGCCTTTATGTGATTTTGTATCAGTAAGCGGTTGTTGTGAAACCTATTCTCCAGCAAATCCCATGCGTGAGAGTAGTTCGGAGCAGTGAATTCTAATGCACTAATTACTTGAGAGGCAGAACCACTGAGAGACGATTTTAAATAATGAAACTTCTGTATATCATTAAGATCTTCTCGAGTGTGTATCATAGTGAGGTACGAGTTCCTATACTCCAACCACTGATCAAATGAACCATCAAAGGCAGGAAGCTTTATTACTGGCAACTTAATAGGTACAGGATTTATTTTAGGAGAAATAGATTCAGATTGTTCATTATTTTTAGGTTTCAAGCACTTCGCGTCCGCCATGATTGAAAAATATTGTTGTTCAAAAGATTCACGGTATTCTAATTGTTCAAATAAATCGGTTTCATCTACTAACTGCTCAATTTTATTTTGAATGTCATTAAAATTTTGAAAAATAGTGCAAGTAGACTCTATTCGTAATTCTAATTCAGTTAAAATAGTTGGAGTTAATGACAATTTCTCTAATTTAGAAATATATTTCTCGAATAACGTAAGCCTGCCTTTCAACGTGCCTCGCTGCTTTTTCAAGTCAGCGATCACTTTATTTGCCTCATCGTCACTCATTTTGGAAGGCTATGGAAAGCAAGAGTACTTACAGTTTCCCGCTCAGCACCACCCCGGCGCCGCGCCGCACAGCACAACGACTAAAACACGAAAATAACGATATTAACGCAAATTGTCGGACAGGGAGGAGAAGGATGGGTTTTGCGACCTGACCGGATGCGACTCGCCGACAATCCTGGACAATCCTCTTCTCCACTGCCTTTTTCTAAGACGCTCCACGTGGTCGCGTGGTTCTTCGCAAATCCGTCTCGTCAAGGACCAGAATCTTCAATCGTTCCCCAAGTTCCTATGCGATGGAGGGCAGGGACGTCTTCAATGAAGTACTTTATTGTCCTTTTGAAATTAAACGTTCTATATTTCTTAAAATTACAATAAAGTTTTGGTAAACGTAAACGACACACACGTTTTTACATGAATTTGTCAAGCGAAGTGAAGTTGGTTGCGACGGTGCTGCCCACTCGCGGTGCGGTTGCACGATGTTACGATGTTCACGCCGTAGGTTAGTTTCCGCTATTTGCCACTAGATGGCAGTGTAATGATATTGAACATATGTTTTTGTTCCATATTTTTAAAATCCAGATAGAAACTGTCGGAACTATTGCGTTTCTATGTCAAGTTTTTTGTCAATAATTTATGACCGGTCTATTATACTAACATTACTTAAGCGTTTGTTTGGCATATAATAAAATCATTATACTATTAAACCTGGTTCAATTACAGGTGTAACAACTTAATAAATACAAAGCACTTAGCCGAATTCGAGGTCCGAATACTGTTATCATTTCCAAGAATTATTGTTGATATGACGTTTCACATGAGTTTTTTTATCTGTTTCATAGATCAGCGTTAGAAAAATTTAATTAACGCGGTATGTATCAATAAACCCTTGCTATAAAGTATATCACGAACATCAAGCTCGTTATGAGAGAACTTAGTAACATAATTGCGCGTTTATTACTGCAGTGCTATTAAAGTCATACGGTTATAATTAGCAGTTTAAGTGTTCGTGTGATGGTATATCAGTATTTTTTATAATGTAGCTGAGACAGGTTAACATTCCGGCGGCAGAGAGACACGTGTAACGCAAACAAAAGTAGTGCGATGTGAAACTAAGGGCAATAAAGAGAGGCAAGGGAGAGCCATCCCCAGGCACGTACGGCAATTCGTTCTAATAGTCGTAGCCGACAATGGTGCGCTATTCTGACATTGTTTTGTTAGGACGGGACGTTGGCCGATGCAAAACCCGCCACCGAATGTGAAGGCGCCTACCGTTTTTTATTCCCCTTAACGTGGGGGGCGCACTGAAGTGGTCCCAGTTCAGTAATTAATGACGGATTGACGTGGGCGGTTGATTCGTGTCACACTGTTTTGGTAACAAATTGTAATGAATCGCCCAGCGGGACCCCACACTTGGAATGTCAACTGAATTACGTCATCATCGAAGATTTTAAACTATTTTGTTTAAAGCAACTTTTGGAAGCACTTACAGATCATGCGATGATAAAACAAACGTGCCTAAAATAGACCCTGTATTTAATGTTTTATTAAAAGAAGATACGTTTTCAGTCCCAATTCAGTCAGGACAGGTGAATATAACTAAAGAAGCTTTAATAAACCGCAGTGCCACTAGATAATCTTCTCAAATCATGAAACTAGTGTCAATCAGTGTAATTTTCGGCTATCATAGAAAACTACCACAAAAATAAATAATTTATACCAGCACGTATCAACAAAGACATAAAAATCTGAACTAGTTACTACACTGATTCAAACGATAAGCAGCTGCGGTATGAAGACATTTCCTGCCCAAATGCAGTATCTATTTAACTAAAAGTACCAACTAATACTGACCCGCCACGAAACAATTTGTTACTATCACTTTTTAATGGAGCCATTAAAATAGTTTTGCGGTTGAGACCGAGTCATAACATTTTGGCGCCTGTGTCTCGGATAACAAATATCTTGCGGTTGATAGGATTGTGCGCCCCCTTTTGAACGTGATATTGAGAAATCGTGTTTCATTATTTTCCATCACTCAGTGTACCTTTTATTGAATCACGAACTTAAAATTTTCATAAGTGACAAAACCGACATTCTTTAATTCGTCCCAACGGGGTACTTTCCCAATAACACGTCTTACGTCATCTTTCGTTTGAATCAGAACGAGATTGTTTGCCTACATTAAGGCGGCATCGGGAATTTGTTAAGTATCATTTTTCTATTGTCTTCATAAAAGCTTGTGTCCTTTCACTCTCTGCAGCTTTTTGTTTGCTTTTGGGGTTTGCGTCCATGAGGTTTTATGGATATGACTCAATTTGAAAAGGTTTTTAAAGGAAGCAGTAAATATGCAAGTTTATTACAAGAAGGCAGCAATTAAAATCAGAGCAACCGAATATTTATTACAGTTATTTTATGTTTTTTTTCTTCAGTTTACGTTATTTACACTATTGACATTGTTTATTTTGGTTATGTCTCCTATTTTCTTTCTGTTCTCTTTTGCCTCTGCTAACAGTCACGTGTAGCCTTTTTTGTAGTAAATGGGTAAAATGTGTCATCTGTCTCAATTGTTTAACGGCTTATTGTTTGTTTATCGAAAAAAGTTTTGTTTCAAAACGATATTATATTGTTTGGGTAATTTTTGCAGTTTTACTCGAACTCAATAAATATGTCTTGTTCAAAATTATGTTTTGGAAAGTGACAGTTGACTGCACGTGCAATTTGTCTTTTGTTGTATGTTTCAGAAGTTGACATTGGTATTTGGAGCGAACTATTGTCTTTGTCATTTCTATATTGTAAATATCTTTTGTATTACTATGACTCACTATCGAACAACTTGTAATTTGCCTTCGACAAACTAATAATATAAATATCATTGATTTTAATTACTTGCTCCAATTTAGTTACAATTTACATTAACTACGGCATGTTTATTAAGGTCCACGCTAATTCTTCATTACAATTGCAACGTCTATGGCCCAATCCAGCCAATATTTATAGTTTAGTAGTGGAGAGTATAGCATGACTATAATTCAGATACTATTTGACTTATTAATACAACAATTGTGTGGGCGGTGGTCCAAAAATACATATTTTAGTAAAAGCTAGCTACGTTTTGTCTTCATTTCGCTTTTTACTAACACAATAAGGAAGATTATGCTTTATTGTTTAGTAAAATGAAAAGTAAAAAAGAAAGCGAAACCACTGCTTAGCTCATTTATGCGGTTTGGACTTACCAATCTGGGATGGGTGCTATTCAGAATTTTCATTTATTTTATTACTTTATGCGCCTGTGTCCATTGTCTAGTTGCTTTTTAAAACGTTTTTGGGCATTCGTAAACCCTTTTCGTTTTGGGTGTTCGCTCGTTTATTGTTTCTTTATTGCAGACCCTTGCCGACAACCAGTTTGCATAACATTTACCTAATACAATTTAACGCTGGTTACCGAAGTTTGTTTTATTTTGTTTTGTAAATAAATATCTATGACCACTTCGTTCAGCTTCCTGCAAGTTTAGGTATGTTGAGTTTTATTTGTGTAAAGAGAAATCAACGGCATATCACGCTATACGAGATTCTTACAATTTTCATATTTAACTTTAGAGCAAAAAATGATTATTGGTTTTTTTCCCATATCGTCGGGGCAATTAGGTTGCGTAGCCCTTGGCCAAGTTTGCTTGTAATAACAGGTCCCAGAAACAATTAGTCGGGTCGCTTTGTAAAATAAAGAATTTTATCGCCTAGATTTATTATATTTGTAGAAAATTTTATCGCTGCCTCGATAGCTCGCATCGGACCAATCTACAGAATATTGGTTTACGGATCAGGTAGAGCCGAACATTTATCAGCCGTTTTAGTTTTTTGTTGTTACTTTTGTTATTATTCGTATCCCTCCGATGTATTAATCTCGCGTGGGTCCGTCTAAACCGGTCATTACCGAAAACTTGGGGGCGTATTGCGTCCGGGTGCCTAGTTATTATGGGGTTTCTAATAAAATAACCCTGTATCGTTTATGTAATTAGATACATCGCTAAATATTTTATAATGAGGGATTGGAAATGAGTTGGGTTGGCATCGTTTATGTGAATGTTTGTGAAAGAAGCCGCGTGCAACGGGCTCAAAAATATAATGACACCAGTCTAAATGTCTCTACATTAAGTGGGTGGAACAGTTGTTATTCATTTTGTCATTCACCTGTCCTTAGATGTCATACCTGCTATTATCAGGTTAGCAGCAGAAAACACTTGTCATATTTTATTTTCACTAAATTGGGATACAGAGTAATTTTTATAGCGATATGATGGCTTTATAAAATTCGTCACAAAAATGATATTAGAAGGAAATTGCTGTGGGTGTATGAATACTGGAAAAGGAGGCATTTTTCCCAAAGTAATTTGAATTCCTGTTAGGTCAAATATTTTCACAGCAAAATCGTTGTTGTGACCGCGCATTATGGTCCCGACATATTGTCATAACATCCCATTTCATTTCACTTTGGAGAGTTGTCGCGAACATCGTCGGTGTGTGAAGTTTCCTTTAGAAACGGAAATGAGGAGGAATTTCCCAAACAGACTTCTCAAGCAGAATAAGAATATTTTGTAAGGTCTCACAATAGTCATGGCCAGCCGCCACGCCTCCGGAAAGAATCAATTATATGAACCCCTATTCGAAGACATGTTGGCGAATGGGCGAATTGTTTGTTTAATAACATTTCGGCGCTGCTGTGAACGTCACGGTAAAATATTTGTCGCCTTTGTCCAGCTAAGCTTTGTACGTAAATTAAGCGATAGACAGTTTTTTTAAACATTGCATTCCGCCGTGTCATGTCTCTATTCAAAGCGGATGCGCTCCTAGTTTTTGTTTGGGAATACTTCCTGTGTCTGCTTTTTTAATCGTTTTTTGGTAATCTTTCTAAAAAGTGCCATTAATTTTACTTATGAGTAATAAAATACGTGACGATTGTGAATTTTGAAAGATATATGGAGAAGATTGTATTATTTCTTAGTTTCATAAAGAAATGTTTGTTATTATCATTTTTGTTGAACTCGGATGTTTTAATAAAAAAGTATCTACCAAATAGATTATTTTATTTAAGTTCCGGAAAGTCATAATAACACCCGCACAATGATCTATTAGAATTAGTCATTTAAAAGGCTACGGTGAAATAAATGTAAACCTTTTTTTAAAATGCCATACGTGACAGTTTTATATAATCCCGTCGCACGGTAGCACCTTTAGACGTGATCACTTCATTTTAATTCAACCTTTATAGGACTTAATGTCATTTGAATATTTCAAAACACTTATTTTTAATTTACTTTCAGAACACGTTGCATAGATTGCAAGAAAAGTAATTGAAAACACCTTTTTAAACTACTAAATGAATCACTCCTATTTCTGTTGATTGATTTACCCTAGACTTTAAAAAATACAATTTGAATAGTTGCTTCAGAATTTTTGCATTCTACTTCATCTACATTCTGTTACGAGATAGGTACCGAACAAAAAAAATAACAATCTAAAATACAATTGTTATGGATTTCACACATGCATCAACGCATTAATTTCAGTTTATGTATGCAACGACAGGTACAAGTCGTTTCGCTAACTTACATTCTAACTAATTTACCTGTTTATTGTCTCCATTGGTGGTCGAGTGATCAGTAATACATAAAAGGCACTTCAAGTTATTACAAAGTCTCGAATTCCTAAGACATTGTGTATGGAAGACTTAATTTTAATGCTTAAGTAATTTTTTCATTGGTTGATTCTTAATCAAAACACCTAACCAATTTTTGTAAAAGGTTGTATTAGGATTGTATGTCGGGAAAGATGTAAATGTTTAAGACATAATATTTTATATGGCATACCGCCCACGTGCTGATTTTCTGGGAAAGCGAGCAGTTTTGCCGAAAACAGCCGTTGCGGTCGGGACCACACAAATGTTTGCCGGGTGTTCTTTATCTTGCAATTGTTTTAAACATGTTGCATAACTGTAACTACTCTTGTTTCCGGAGCGGGGAAACTATTGAAATTACTAAGTATTACTACTAAGGAATTTCGGGAGACAAATTAAAAGCGTGTTACCGATTCTGAGGTACTTTTAATTGTAAAAAAACTAATCTACTGTCTGACCCATCTCGGCGCGACATCTCCGGTGGGGCGACTTATCTACCTAAGTTCTTAAAATTATAGTCAGCACATTATACATGTGTGCGTACAGACTTAATCTAGGGCCGAAGGCTGGGTGGTCACCATAGCTCCTCCGACCTTAAGAGGAAAATTATCGGGAGAATCGATTTTAGATTGGTTCCGATAATTTTTCTTGAAACACGTGTATTTCAGCAATTTGAGCCGAACAACATAAACGGAAAATACAAAAATACTTAAAATAACTAAACCTAAGGTCACGTACACCAAGGACGCACTGAAGCTACTGTCCCTTTTATCAAAAACACTTTCGATCACTTCACTATGTTTTAACGAATACGCCATATATTTCACTTCGTCTAGATTTATGCCCTTCATATCAAGTGCACGTGTACTGGATAGCTGTGCGTTAGTGCGTAACTGAGGTAAGGCGATGATTGGTACTCTTTTCACCACATCGGACTCTATGAAGATACGATGATTAATGTGTATGCCATGAATCTCCACCTCACAGGGTTCTTCGATGGTCATCAGGTAAGTACCAAATACCAATTGTCTACTGGTCTCATCCTTGCATCGTTCTGTTAGTGTGGTCTTCTCTTCACTATACAGGATCCAGTTGTTGTTAGCGACTTGTTGGACTCTGACCTGTTCGATTTCTATTGGATGTTGTTTGCAAAGGGTAAGGTCGTTTTCGAAATTCATAAGCTGTTCGACACAGGTAAGTTCATAGAAGGGGATCCTGTTGTCTGCAGTGCAGAGGAAGCGAGCACCGGCAGAGAATGGTCTACACGGTATTGCGATTGGTGAGTATCTATTTTCTTTCGCCAATAGGTAAGGGTATTTGGGGAAAATAGCTAGGGTCTTATTTTCGGTGTCATGGAAAATTGGTAGGGAGTAAATCTTATAATAGTTATAAGTAACATTATCGGTAAGTGGTATCTCCATTATAAACGTTATTTGATTACTTTTAATAAATGATTTAACACATATAATCTCTTCTATTTTTAACAAGTTCGCTTCGGCGGGAGGATATATTAAGCTTTCATATTCGGATATTAATTTAAGATGATATAAAAGTTCTGAAGAATTAACAATTGATTGATGTAAAATAGAGACTCTGCTTAATGCAAGTGCAGTTTCGATTTCACTTAATCTAATAAATATAGTACGAAAGTTACTCATGAAAACATTGAACAACCCAGTTAAGTACGTCAGAAAAATCCAACTATTTTGCTGAGCAGTTAAATCTTTAATTAATGTTTCAATTTTAGTTAACCTGTTATGGAAGTTAATTGTATTCTGTTCAATAGTTTCAGTGGCATTAATAAAACTGTCAAACATTTTAGAGACCAATGTTAACCTTTTAGATATAGTGATTTGACCTTGATTCAATTTAGAAATGAGATTATCATACTTCAGCGCATCATCATGATCCAAATTACCGGTAACAATTTTTATAATAGAGCCCAGTGGATTAATGAGTCCTCGTTTAGATCGTTTGGATGGTATAAGCTGTTGGTATTTTTCTACAGTTAAATCACGTATGGAATCTGTATGCATTTTAATAGTCATAATTTCTTGTGAGTATGATGCATTCCAATCAATTAAATTACAAAGCGCTTGATAGTTGGTAGAGATGTAGTTAAGGTCAGTATAAATTTGATCTAGGCTGATGATCTTTACAATAGTCCACTGATCAGTTTGGAAATATGCATGACCTTGTTTCACCGGTAAAACTCCTGGATTACCTTCAAGATTTTGCAGATGAAGGGCCAGCGACAGCATCGTGACTGTCATCAATAATATGCCGCACCTGTGGAGGACGTTTTATATTTTTAATAGGAATTTTGGTATCCCTTTCTCCTATTTTTATAGGTAAAATATTTTTATCTGCTTTGCCTGTTACTACAGCTTTTATATATCGGGGCTTATCCTTACTTTTACGCTTATTTATGTCTTTACCGAAAACAATTTCTCCTTTTTTAAACTTTATTTCACCTTCACCACCCTTACTCTCTCTATTCTTTTCTTTAATATTAACCATTTTGTCTGCTAAGTGTTCGTATAATGTTTTTATTCTTTTTGCATGATCTTTTACTAATTTTTGGAAATAACGTTTTTCTAATTCTATGCTAAACGGACTGCTTGAGTCGGTATGTCCGAAGACAACTTCAAATGGTGCAAGTTCAGTGACTGAGTGAATAGTGTGATTGTATGCCAGAACAGAATAAGTCATAACCGAAGCCGCATCAGTACATTGTTTTTCGTATTTGGCCAGTCTGTAAATTTCTATTATAGTGGAGTGGAACCTCTCAATAAGACCCATTGAATTGGGGTTATTAGGGGTTCCAATGTGGAAATCAATTTTATGTAAATTCAAAAATTCCTTAATTAGTTCATTATTAAATTCGGTTCCGGGGTCTGAGCTTATTCTTCTGGGTGTACCGTAATACGAAAAATATTTCATCAGTGCTCTAGTTACTTCGGGAGTTGATTTTCCCTGAGTTTCGATTGCCTGACCTAATTTGCTAAATGCGTCAATTATAGTTAAATAAGTTTTACCTTCTATACTAAAAAGATCTATAAATAGCTCTTGAAAAGGCGCGTCTTGGGTTTGTGTTAGTTGTAATATAGGTTTGATGGGTTTCCTATCATATTTCATTCTACGGCACCCATCGCAACTGTTTATGACGGCTGTTACAGTTTCCTGCATTCTATTCCAATAATAATTTCTACGGAGCCTAACTAGCGTTTCTTTTATGCCTCTATGACAGGTCTTTCCTTCATGGTGTTTAAGTATAAGTGCCTTTTGCTCTCCTTCATCTTCTACAAAAATAACTCTTTCTGTACATTCAAATAGGTTAATAGTTCCCTTTCTGAATAGTTCAATTATTATATTGCTAAATAGTTTCCGATGTTCATTCTCCTCAAAATAAATGAAATATTTTAATTTTGGCTGTATGTATTCCTTTAAAAAGTCCTTTACTAATTGCGGATTATCTTTTGGCAGGAAAACTTCTAATATCTTTTGTTTGTCACGTGACAGGTTCTTAACATGCATTTGATTTTTAAACCATGAAAATATTAAGATTTGATTCGGCTTGGTGTCGATCGCCTCATGTAAAATAGGTATACCGGTTGATTCTAATTCTACAGCGGAATGAACGGTTTCGTTCGACTTACTGGACACTGATCGTATTGGATACTCATTTGTATCGTAGTGAACTTCTCTAATATTGTCGGAAAAATCTATAGGACTACAGGTCATAGTTCGACTAGAATCAGATATCGTTACTGTTGATGAACCTTTACTATCTGCACATTCATTTAGATTTTTATCTTCCTTCTCATCAATATTAACTGCTAGAGACTGATTTTCGTCGTCTGTGAGTAAGGCATTGATTTTTATTCTGGACAGAGCGTCTGCATTTGTATTTTGTTTGCCGTTTTTGTGAATTAAATCAAAGTCGTAATCTTGCAAACGTAACCGCCAACGTGTGAGTTTGCTACTAGGGTCTTTAAGAGATTGGAGCCAAGTTAAGGGACGGTGGTCAGTATATATATAGAATTTTCTACCGTACAGATAGGGCCTAAAATGCTTTACTGCCCACACTATAGCGAGCAGTTCACGTTCGATGGTACTATAACGTGATTCTGTATCACTGAGGGTACGACTAGCATACGCAATGGGCTTGTCACTGCCAATCTGTCCTTGTGACAGCACAGCGCCTAGAGCGACATTGGATGCGTCGGTCGTCAGTATAAATGTTTTGTCATAGTCAGGGTATTGTAACAGTGGGGCATGTGTCAGGAGTTCCTTGCATTTGTTAAATGCGTCTATGTATTTCTGGTCAATAACAATTTTGTTGCGCTTTTTTAAGCAGGCTGTCAATGGTTGAGTAATTTTTGCAAAATCTTTTATAAAACGTCTGTAGTAACCTACAAGTCCAAGAAAGCTCTTAATCTCTGTCGTTGTCTTTGGTAACGGGTAATTCAATACAGCGTTTATTTTGTCGTCATTAGGCTTTAGCCCGTCTTTAGTTATAGTGTGTCCAAGGTAGAGCACTTCTTTGCGTAAAAATTCAGATTTGTCTAATTGAATTTTCATGTTAGTTGTTCTAAGTCGGTCAAATACAATTCTTAATTTATTTATCATTTCGTCAAGGCTATTTCCGTAAATTATTATGTCATCCAAGTATACCATGCAGTGGAGTCCTTGCAGACCACGCAAAATATTATCCATGGTCCGTTGGAAGGTAGCAGGAGCGGTTTTAAGTCCAAACGGCATTCTGAGAAACTCAAAATGGCCATTTTGCGTCGAAAAAGCTGTCTTCTGTCTATCCTTCTCTTCTACTTCTATTTGGTGGTAGCCGCTTGCTAGATCCAATGTGGTGAAGTACACACTCTTTCCTAGTTTGTCGAAAAGGTCATTAATATTAGGTAGGGGGTATTTGTCGTCTATGGTTATGTCATTCAGTCGTCTGTAGTCTATTACCATCCTGTATTTAATTTCACCAGACGCATCCTTCTTTTTAGGGACAAGGTGAACTGGAGCACTCCAAGGGGAATGAGATTCTTGTATAACATTTTCATGAAGTAATTTTTCTACCTGATTATTTATTTCGTTTTGGATGAAAGGTGCCTGTCTATAGGGTTTAATGTATATAGGATCTTCATTTTTGGTACGTATGTGATGTTTAACCTGATTAGTAAACGTAAGGGGGATTTGGTCACAGTAGAATATGTCCTTATATTCCCTACAAAGTGCATAAATTTTCTCACGTTCTTCGCCATTGGTATGATCGAGTCTTAATTTATCTAAATTTTCTTCAAGTAATTTGTCAATTTCTAGAGGAGTATTGGTCGTAGTAAAATTAATGTTGTATTCTGTATTTTCATATGGCGTTACTGTGAAAGGTTGGCAAATAGTCAGTTGTTTTGGGCAATCTGAAGTGTTTTGAATTACTGTAAATGCGTATCCACTATCACAGTTTACTAAAGCACTAGGCATTCGTAGTCCATTTCGAAATTCTTGGTAGTCAAGAATAGCGTCACCTGAATATTGATCTACTGGCAATTTAAATCGTTGTTCTGAACGTGGCTGTACAGTAATTTTATAATTTAAATTATTATTGATTATTGGAATACAAGTGGAATTCGTTTTTAAGATTCGTTCTTTTAGATCAATAATTGCACCTAATTGCTGTAAAAGGTCGTTACCTATAAGCCCGTCATACCGTGGATCTACTTCGTATACATAGAACTTATGCCAATCGTCACTAACAAAGGTAGGTAGAAGAGGAATTTCTATTACTTCGTTATGTCTACTAGTAGCATGAGTACTAACCACCTGAAAATTTTCATTACGTATATAGTCGTAAAAATACTCATATGCTTTTGTAGGACCAATGAACGATCTCATACTACCAGTATCTATCATCATTTTTGCGTCTATCTCTTCTACATAAATATACGGTAGCTCTAAATTAGAGTCAAAATTTAATTCTAAGATTTCTTGTCCGTCGAGGCACTCTCCTGAAAATCCAGTGCCTGAATTTCATTTTCTGATTGTAATTCATAGTCAACATGAGTCTCGTCATGATAATTAATTTCATTTGAGTCACCATAATAGTCATCGTCATAGTTAGAGTAATAGTTATTGTAATAAGGCTCATAGTCGTCAGCAGACAATTCATTTAAATTGAAACCTTGTGGTACATTCGATTTAGGTTGGGCTGTTCGCATAGACACATCAGTAGTTTGCGTTTGAGGTTTTAGTATTTGTGGGGTATTAGAATTATTGGGGGATTTGTAACCAAACTGCTGAGGTTGCAACGGTTTATAGCCAAACTGTGGCGGTGGCCTGTATCCTAATTGTTGGGGTGGCCTGTACCCAAATGGTTGAGGTGGCCTATACCCGAATTGTTGAGGTGGCCTGTACCCGAATTGTTGGGGTGGCCTGTACCCAAATTGTTGAGATTGGGGTAAGTACCCAGGCTTGGGGCGTGATGTTAATGCATTTGGTAATTGACCTTGGGGCTGATTGAATTTATTCTGTGGAATACCGAAATTAAATTTAGGTGTGGTAATATTATTTGGCAATAAAGGTTTGTATCCCGCTGGCGTCATTACCAATTTTGATCCGAAACTGCTAGATTGACCGTAAATGCGATTCCTAGTATTATACTGCTCTAAGAAATTAACTTCCTCAAGTACTATACTCAAGGCCGCTTCTAAACTAGAGGGTGCCTTAAGCCTTACAATACGAACCATATTCTCTGGGAGATTGTATAAGAACACATTCAAGGCCGTATTGTTATAAATAATTGTCTTTGCACTCTTCAAATCAGTATCCTCAATCATGTTGACCTTGGACATCAATAATGATCGAACACTTTGGATTCTATTACAAAATTCTAAATAACTTTCACCGGATTTAATTTTTAAGGATTCTAATTCGATATTAATGCACGCTTCGCTACGCGGGTCTCCAAAATGTTGAATAAGTAGATCTTTAAAAGCAGACCATGTCACAATATCTTCACGTTCTGATAAGAGCGCTGCGGCGTCATCTCTCAATCGACTAGTTAAAACATTATAAACGTAAAGATTTTGTTCGTGGCTACCCTTATATCGGTCAAGGACATACTGACACTTTCGCAAATAAAGATTTAACTGTCTTTTATCACCATTATACAAAGGTATTAATTGAATAATTTCTTTGGGTATTTGTTCAATAGTCACTGAAGTCATCATGTTCACAGAGTAGAGAACGGAACAGATAAAACAATTCGTGAGAGTACAATTGACTATGCTATGAAACACACAAGATAACACAATTCAAACATAACACACGTAAATCAGAAAATAATTAGACGCAAAATGTATGTAATAGTTTAGGTAATAAAATTAAAAATATTAATGTATAAAATATATATTTTTTTTTTATATTAGGTGTAGAATTACATACACTTTACTTATTACTTTTAATAAAACACATTTATAAAAATATCAATGCAAAGAATACACTTGAGATAACAATTAATTGGCGTCTCTGAAAGTTTAACTACTCTATGTCGGTTCTATTTATAGAACACAATGAGATAAGCCAATAATCTAAATGAACACGTTATAATGAGAGAGGTTTAATCTCAAAATAATGTAGGTATTAAGTATTGGGGGATAGAGGAACATGGATTGGCGAAAAAATCACTCACCAGCCAGCTGCTACTCTCATCCTTGGTATTCCTTTGTTTGCCCACACGCACCAAGAGTAATTTATTTGGTTCGTCGGATTTCACTCGTCCTTAAATTCCCACAGCTATCGTGCAGCTCGTCCTCGAGACACGCGACGAATTTAAAACCGCGAAGAATTTAGGAATATAACAGCGAAATCCTACCGGCTGCGCCACTCTTGTTTCCGGAGCGGGGAAACTATTGAAATTACTAAGTATTACTACTAAGGAATTTCGGGAGACAAATTAAAAGCGTGTTACCGATTCTGAGGTACTTTTAATTGTAAAAAAACTAATCTACTGTCTGACCCATCTCGGCGCGACATCTCCGGTGGGGCGACTTATCTACCTAAGTTCTTAAAATTATAGTCAGCACATTATACATGTGTGCGTACAGACTTAATCTAGGGCCGAAGGCTGGGTGGTCACCATAGCTAACTTGTACTGTGTTTGTTATCTTTATGCAACATAAATATTGAAGTGCGTAGCTCAGTGTACATTTTGATGAAATATTTTGCATTCTCCTATTAATGTTAAAAGATGTAAGATTTGCTTCGCTCGTCCGTTATTCGTCGTCCTTTATTCCTGCAGTTTTGGTTTTCACGTCTTTTTGGACGTGGTCGTATTTTATGTGTTTTGTTAGTTATAACTTTTATGGCAATCTGGTTTGTTTATAGGCGAATAGACACTGGTTAAAGGCTTCCATAGCGCTTTCAAACTGCCATTAAACCGAAAATAAATTTAAAAATATTACTCGTTTAATATAAAATTTATTACTCACGCCAGTAGCCAATTTGCAACTTTTATGGGGTGGTATAACAGGCCTTACACCAAATAAATTTAGGAGGTAATAACGTGAAACCACTCGATAATCATAACCTCTTCTAACGACGCACTAACTTTGAACGACTTGCCAGAATCGATATAATAACCGATGAAAGTCAATGAAGTAATATGCAACTAATTACTATGCCTGCGGTGTATCAACGCTCCTTCTAGTTACACCGATGAATGAGCCCACAATAAAACCCTATTTTATTGCTGTTTCCTCTCTCGCTTCGTTGGCATTCATCCCAAGAACTACCAAATCATTAAAGCTTGTGTTTGTTGATTTTTTCCTACCTCTTTGTTTGCTTTATGATAATAGGTGTTCGTTTCGTCGCGCTTGGAGCGCGGGAGCGATGCGGTGTGAAACTTAACGCCTTCATTCACGTTCCTTTTTATAGAGGCACTTGATTTAGCGAGCCAATGTCGTTTTTAATAGACTCCGTTGAATTTCGCTTTTTACAGCGACGTAACTCCGCCTGCACATCAAATTTCGTGCTCGTGTATCATGTTAATGCGTACAAGATATTTTCTGTGTTCAAGTGTCAAGTACTTATTTGGAATATTTTTAAATTCCTCGGTTTGCTTTACAGTTTACCTTCAAATGCCTTTGTTCGTAAAGAGGGTCCTATAAACTTGACGAATTAGTTGGAAGTGAAAGTGTTAATGTCGGTAACTACCCACTTCGGGTCAGTAATCAAAGTGTTGTGGTTTATTTTAAGTTCAATCTACGTTTACAAGTATCACTCGACGCCTGCTCATTTTACACCAACTATTACGAGCGTTCTTTGAAACCGAACTAACTGCACTCATTAAAAGTTATACGCGACCGCGAGAACCCTCGAAACTCAGCTGAGGACTGTGGAATTTATCAGCTAACTCAAAAGTGCTTGAAGGGAAGTCTGTTCGGGCCATTATTCGCCATTGTCCCTTACAATAAGATTAAACTAGCGCCCGCCAACTATATAGATAACGCTCTGACCAATTCGCGGACGAACTGCTCACGTAATAGTTTTGTTGTTATCGGCCGTAACCACTCTTCAGTTGCTTCTGGGACGATATTAAAAAGATTTTGGCAACGAGCCACTCTGATATTGATCTTTATGCTTGGCCAGACGGCTATAGGAGTTCTGTAAGTGCCATGCTGGTTGCTTTAATGACTTCCCATGTTTGTAAGTTTTGCTTAATATTTTATGTATTTGGCTGTATCTGGTGACATTTACTACTGCTCTGTTTGTCGTGTGAATAAGTCTTATGCTTTATGATCGTTATATTATAATATTAAGTAATTTAGTACCGTCTGGTTGTTGTCAAGCTGTAGTACCACTCGAGCGGGAAAATCTTTCTGGTTGTCAAAAAAATATTTATCTATCCATTAAAAGGAATGACGGTGGTCCTATATAGGATATTATCTAACTTTAGCTAATACCCCACAGCTGCGAGCTTATCGCTTGTGCGAATTGGAATATATTGTTAAAAACGTGTGTAATTAAGTTGGTATGTGTGAAGGGTAACACCTGCGTCTGCTATCAGAGATCGCCCGTTACGGTTTATGGGGTTCCTACCAAAAACAATGGAAATGGCAAAAAGTCGAAATGCGGGCCAGGTACCAGGGGTGCAGAGAAGGGTAGGCGTGCGGGTCGCGACGGGGCACCACAATTTATGATTGCGCCGTGTCAGAGTGCTAATGAACGCACTCTGTTGCTCTTTATTGAGATAACGCTCGCAATCGATGGCCGCGCTGGTATCGAGTCATTACTTATTGCGTCGCCCGATCTCGCGTGTCCCTTTATATATATTTTTTGCTCACTACATTCGTGCAAAGAAACTATTATTAACCATCTCCATAGGTATGAGATAAGCTAATCCATAAACTCGAACCTATGTCGTGTAATGAGCATATTCTGGAACTTGCATATCTGCATTAATAACGATAAAAAATAACATAAGTAGATACATAGTATTATAAATATAAAGAAGCTCATTTCATTATGCTCATTGGGTGTTATTAACTTTGTCATCTCGCCTTTGAATATTAATGACTTTAGGAGATTGAGATTGCTTTACGTATTTTATTGTCTTTATGGAATTGATTAGAAATAATTTCTTGAAAAAAATGTCAGCTATTTTAATAATGCTGGCAATTTGAGACTATGAATAAGTAATTAAGTTTTTTCTTCATACGCATAATACTAATCACGTTTTAGTTACAGTGATAGGTATGATATATTATAAGTATTTTTATCAAAACATTTGAACGTAAATATGACAAGGAATGTTGTATATGAATTTTCGTATTAAGATCTCGTGCCCCTGTGCACTCCGCATCCCGACAACTGGTAGTATCGACGATCGAATCGCGCGATACGCGGTGTGAGAATGATATCATCATTCGAGGCTGCGTGTGCGCGGCCACTGGCCACTGGGTACTAGTTGTCGGCATTGTGAACTTACTTTATAGTACGCGACGCCACGTGAGAACTTACGAGACAGGCTCATTGTCGCCAGATACACGCACCCACACTACCTTATAACTTACTACTACCACTAATGCGAACATCTAAATTTGTATATGCAAATGTACGAGTTCTCCCAATACACCTAGGGCGAACGTTAGCAGAAAGTTATGTAGCACACGAAATACATAAATATGTTTTTATTGAGTTTTCTGCTACTGTTACCATTAAATAAAAATCTGACATATTTATATGGTGCATAAAAATATTCCCTCATAAGTTAAAGATAGTTTCTGAGAATATCAAATAAGTAAGTCGATGCACTAGTTTTCGCATTCAACTTCAATTTCCATAACGAAGCAAGAATTGTTTTTTCAAATTAGAACTTGTTAGAATCTTACATTTTACAAGTTATTGATTCTGGACATGAAGGGTAAAATCCTAATCCAATCTTTTTTACGACTTCCTTACTTTCGTTTAAATGAAAAGATGTCTCATAGGTATCAGTTATCTGTAAGTCTTTCCAGTAATTTTATGACAGGGTCGCTTACTGGTAGCTTCCATACAGCCCGCGCCGCGTGCGCACCGCACTCCCCCGCTATCACCGATCCTATCGATCGATAGCCATTGTTCACAGTCATCGGCCCGCCATTTAACTGTTGTTAAACTTAACGTACAAAGTGATGAATAGCGCGCCGATCCCGGGATATGTTTATCTGCGGACTGTCTTATAAGATATGTCATTTACCACTGGTTATCTTATTTGATATCTTTTTGTTGCATGTCGAGTTATTAGTAGTAAGGTCGGTTTCATCACTTTCTGATTAGCTCGTGATAAGTGGAATATTTGTTGTATGCTGCTTCGATCGTTTTATGTTTCTTGTTTTAGCCTTATCGGATTGTTTGAATGTGGAACTTTGTTAAATGTCTTGAAACTATAATGTAATAACATATGAGAATAAACGTAGCGCCCTAATAACCTATAACTGAAAGGATAAAAATTAACTCCATTTTATTGTTTCAGGTAAATTGAAACTCCGGGCTACATTCGATGAAAATAATTGATAAATCAAACAGCATTCGAAGGTAACAGCTCATACCTACTAAATTGATACCAATTCAAAAACTAAATTGCTTTCTTTACACTCTAATTGCCAACAAGAATTCTATAAGGAAGAAACTTATAAGATCGAGTTATCTGTCGTCTACAATAATATTCAAATAAGATATCTCCATAATAATTCCCCGTAACGAAAGGGCCCACAATGCATCTCACAGAGTGGTGTAACGGACTCACATAGTATAAGGACTGTCATCCAGGCATCGGACAGCGCTGCATCTCGGTCTTATAAATGCAAATATGCACGAGTTATTAGTTAGATATATGACCAGCTACCATATCTGGTTTAACTTATTTCATTTATTTATATTGGACCCTTTAATTTGTTAGTACCCGCAACGTTTCTCCTGACAAGTCTTAAGGCAATCTAGGCCAGGCTTAACTCAACCTAATTTATAGCCTTGAGATATAGCCATGAGTCCTCGACGACGGTTATTTTTTTTATGAGTATTCTCCACAGCATTCTGATTAGTCATTTATGCACCACGTTGTCAGTCCTCCACTCCTATTAAAGTAACGATGGGAAGAGTTGACGTTATACATTGTAGCCTTACGATCAGCTTTTACAATCTTTCCATTCAATGGGATATCACGTTACAAATAATAGCTGCGCTCGACTGCCTTAACTCAGATTGGTGCTAGGTGTTCCATATTAGAAAATGAGTAAGATACGGTGCGTATATTTTATGTTGCAGTATTCTATGGATGGTAGTCCTTAGATGCGCGCGCATTACGGTCTCATAAATCGGGCAGGAGACAGCACTAAATGAGACGTCTCGGTCTATGTAGTGATGCCGACAAACAACTCGGACCAAGGTTTAGTGGCTTGTCTCCGTGCAAGTTTTTAAGTCGTCCTGCCTTAGACTTGTGTCACTTTAACGATATATTGTTATGATAATTTCGAAATTCTAGTTTTTAGTGCCAATATACCGGTTTTATATTTCGGAATTTTTGCCTGCAAAATTGTGAATTTGTTCTTTAATTTTTTAAACGGATTTGACAGCTAATTTGAATTGCTTAAACCACATAAAACAATATCAGACGATAGGCAGGCAAATAACTGTTTTCTTCCCTTATGTTTTCAGAATAAGTACTTTTATTATCCGAAATACTTGTTGTCTTCTTAATTCAACATTATGAACAGATGTACGAGTATATTATAGTCGTTGTCTTCACAATACAATTTACCTATCAAAAGATAGAAGTTTACAAAATCACAATTTTCCGAATTCCATTGAAGTGTAGCCGCGGGCGGTCGCCAAGTTCTTACATAAAATAACAGTCTCTATAGGACGCCGATACGAACTAACGAGTAAATTACACGGCTCGGAAGTGTTTGCGGACCGCCCATCGCCCCGTCTGGCCCGATTTGAAATTCTGCACTGAGAAAATAGAGTAACTATTTTCGTAGTCGAACACACAAACGTTGTACCTCGTAGCTTGTAGTAAAGTTAAATTTATCGCAAGCTATTCCAACAAACTTGTTTTGTGTCAATAAGTTCCTGCTAATGATAATAACTCGAACGTTATCTATTTATAGACTCCAGAACTACGTCATTCCACGAGTTGTACTGTGTGCGCGATAACCATACATCTATTTCGGTTACCGCTCACAAGCCCGGCTAGCTCAGTCGGTAGAGCATGAGACTCTTAATCTCAGGGTCGTGGGTTCGAGCCCCACGTTGGGCGCAACTTTTTGGAACTGGGAGTTTATAAGGAATTTTGTTTTTCTTAAGTTTTTTATGTCTCTTTTTCTTATTTACTTTGATTTCAAATAAAGTTACTCAATCATGTTATGCAATCAGTTGGCCGTGGTACCGTTAAAGGGTCAACGGATGGACTGACAACGCTTTATAAATGTTTCCCACGTTTCGTAGTCACATGTACACACTCGATGTTGATTGTGGTGACGTTTAATATCGTTGGATTTATTTTGACTGGTAACTGTTCGCCACTTATTAGCTGTCAACGTATAAATCTATAATACATTTATTTATTGTCTACATACTTGTAACTGTTGTAAGTGTATTTATAAACGAGCTTGAAGATTTCTCTTACGGATTTTTAAATTGACTTTACTTACGAAACATTTCACACTCTTAATCGATGAAACGTGCGTTGTTAGTTAATAAGAAAAATTAGACATGTATCGTTCTCACGGGGGTTAACTAATAGGTATATGTGCTTAACATTTTACATATCCATTGTGTCATGTCATCAGTTACACACAGTCAGTCTCAGACCCCTGACTTCAATAGTACACAATTTATTTGATCGTGAAAGGTTAGCCTACTTATTCCTCGGTACTACATTCCTACTTTTCCGCCTTTTGTATAGGTTTCGACATTATTTACTCTAGCGTTCTTTCAATGTATTCTCGAAGTTTGCCTTTCTCATTACAAAGACGACATTTAGAGAATTCCATGCAAATGTTACGAAAAACACTTTATTTCCTAACATCCGTGGCTACTTCAAATATAAATGAGTCGAGAATAACTGTAACAGCAATACTAAGGAGATTATTAAGAAAGATTAAAAAAGTATACGAGTCTTACATTTTGGCCTTAATAGTTTTTACTGAGAAATACTTACCTTAATTAAGTAGTAGTTAACGTATGCCCACAGTTTAACTGACATTTCTTGAGCATGTAGCTTTTATATGCAAAAATGTTTGGAACATTTTTAATTACCGTTTATTCTTAACCCAATAAATTTAATTCCTAAATCACGCAATAAAGTAGATCGCTTTGCATTGAATTTGCATATAAAATGTTCTCATTATCTGTACTGATGTTTCTTAATGCCTTTGAAACCTAAACAATTTATTTCAAGTAAGTATACCTATTTAAAAAATAAGGTATATCAAAAACCATTATCACCCTACCATATCCTTTATTACCATTAATTGTAGTTGTTGATCAGATAGCTTATTTCAGTGGTGAACATCTGATGCGTAAGTACAATAATATGACTTTGCTTATCTTGGTATCCTTACAAGGAAACCAGTCATGTCATGATATTTTCACACCTCGGCGTAGCTCATGCTTTGTTTTATTATAAACTTTAAGTTAAGGAACTCTTATTTTTAATAAAATGTATTTTTAGTACATTTTTATCAAAGAATGCAATCTTGAACAATTCTTTTTAAGCATAGTTCGCGTTGATTCAAGGACTTGGGACTATTTGTATGCAAAATCGTATCCTCGATCCAATCGCGCTATAAGCAGCCACGCTTTTAAGTAAATATTGTAACATTAAGGAGTTAATGGCTCCTCGTACAGTGCAAAAAGCTTATCTTGATCGTTAATGACACTGTAGTCTTTAAATTCGCTCACTGTGGACCGTGGAATAAAGTATGGGCTGGCGGAACTGTCATTAAAACGTATTGGTAGTTTAATAAAGTTTTTTAATGTGTTTGAAATTCAAGATTTTGTGTATATAAAATGTGTATGTGTGACAATTAAAACGTATTTTATTTAAGAAAACTGCCATATGAAAAAGCCTGGCAATGCAAAAAAATAATTAGCATGGACTTAAGTTATATAGCTTATACTCAGTGTGAATGTAACTGCAATAAGGAAACTGTATCGAAATTAGAAAAATCGCTAAATTGTATATGTTAGTTCTACATATACATAAAGAAATATTTAATTATGTATATATACTTTTTCTATTAGGTCTACTTCCGAATTGAAGTTGGCTGCCTGAACGTAACGTACAAAAAGCAGAGAGTATTGTTAATGGAAAATTTGTGTCACTTTCACTTAAAGATACACATTCCAAAACACGCAAGAATGTTTTGTAATTGTATTACATTCAATACAGAAGCTGTTGTGATTCCTGGGTATTGGAGAAATTTTGCGCTATAAATGATCTTATGCGAAGAAAATTACACATAGCACTGTCCCCCGTTAAGTTAGTAACATTCTCAGTTAAATATTTAGTCACCGGGTGTCTCAGTAGGTAGCACGAACATTCCCTAGGTCACCCACGCATTGTATTGTGTATTATAATGTACCCTATTTGTGTCAACTTATTGTCTTTGAATGTCAATATATCATTGTTAAGGATGTTGGACTATTGTGCTGTTGCTTCAGGATATGTAGGTATGTCTGCTCAGATAAATATATTGACAATATGAATTATTCCATTTCGGTTTGAGTAACGACCTGATTTCTCGTTTGATAAACCTCTTCATTCCGAGCGCCTTATTGTTTGACTAAATTCTTGTTAATATTCGTCATGATCTGAGGGCACGGCAGTGCCCCAGCCAAGACTCGAGCAAAGCGGGCACGGCCGTACCATCTTTTCTCGAAGCGTTTCGCGGCTATTTCAGCCCCCTGTATCTTCCATGTGAACAAAGCTAGGAGTTTAGGTTTTCGATGACCAAGAGTAAGTATTAGAACAAGCTCAGACCCAAAATTACAAGAAATTTGAATAAATAGTTTACGAGTTATGAGCGATCAAAGTTACACCATTTTGTCACTGACTCACTCACTGACCGATCATCAAAAGTCTAAGGTACTTCTAGCAAACTTAGAACCTTCAAATTTGGCACCAAGATAGGTTATTGGCTACATATAAAGGGAAAATTATAAAAACCTTAAAACTTAATAAAAAAATAGGAAACAAATTTATATTTGCGGTTTTTCAAGAACATTGTGTATGAATTTTGACTGCATTGATAACTTTGTTATTTATTTATGTACAAAATGTTACTATTTGTTTTATTGTTACGTTGTGTGGTATATTGTTATTATGTATTAAATATACATACATATGAATAAAAAAGCTAGGTTAAAATAAAATGAATAATGATAAAATCTTTCATATTAATGCAGTGCGATAAATACTGCATGCTCGCTCGATAGATGGCGTTGTCCTGGTCTAAACCGCGCTACGGTTTTTAGTTAAAAAAAAAAAACAAATAATTTCATGTGATAGCGCCATCTACCTCTGAAATAAATCTCTTTTATTCTAAAAGATATTCGATTAAAAAATTCGACAATTTCGAAATTGTTTAATTTATTTAAAAAAAATTTTGTTTACGTGCAAGTTTAGGTCTACATATTTAGTTAGTTGCATGTAAGTTAATTTAATTTGTTATGTACTTAGAGAAGAAGGAGACCTACAAAAAATAAATTAGATCCCACCAAAAACATTAAATGTAAAAAAAGCCAATCCTCTACGCAATTCCTCCACCGTAAAAAGTTTTGAGATCGCATTGAAGCCAAGTCCTGTTCAACTTTATTTGTAATAATAAATCAATATTTTGTGACTATATCAATAGTTTTGTTCACATTACAATAATATTGTCTTGGCCATGAGCACAAGTTAATAGTCGCTCCCTGAAATAATGTGTAAATACCATTGAATTGATACATTCTATATGGACATGATTTTACGATTGGACTGATTGGAATTTGAGATCACCATGGACCAAACATGCGCCATAGTAAATGTGCAGTTCATGATTTTGGATGATACTGACTGTCGGTCATTTAGTAACAATTGAAAAAACTAAAAGTATTTAATTCTGTGATATTAAACTTCATGATTGACTTTCACCTCTCCAAGATATGCTGTATTATATTTGTAGTTTATTGTGCTCATGGCCAAGTCAATATTATTGTAAAGTGAACGAAACTATTGATATGGTCACAAAATATTGATTTATTATTACAAATAAAGTTGAACAGGACTTGGCTTCAATGCGATCTCAAAACTTTTTACGGTGGAGGAATTGCGTAGAGGATTGGCTTTTTTTACATTTAATGTTTTTGGTGGGATTTCAGTTGACCTAAAACTGTAATAAGAACCTAAAACAAGTAGATTTTATAAGCAATATTTTCAAAACGGTTTTTTATAAAAGCCTCTGACATTTAAGATTTAGGACAAGATAGTATTTTAATATCAAGTGGGCTTTTAAAACCGTTTACTTTTTTATAACAGTATTGAACTAAACGTTTGTACAAGATTCATATAAATATGAATTATTAACACGTAGTTACGTCTACATAATTATCTGTATATAATTCTATGTGTATAACGCTTCACGGGTTGAACATAATTTATTACGATAGATATATAATCAGTTAAGTAAGGTTGAGTGGATGTAAATGTTTAGCACCGCCGTGGGTCAGAGTGCTGGTTTCTACATAAAATTACATTTCAATCTCAACTGCGATGATTGCTTTAAACCGTTACGTTAAAAGGCAGTAGTTCGCAGAAACGTTCGCAGTAACGTTCGCACTGCACCACGTGAAAACGTTTGGAACTAAGGTTACGTTTATTTTACTTTTGAACAATTAATTTTAGATTTCATTGTGCAGTTTAGCTTAACTGCACTGTGAAAAATGGATTTTATTTCATGAATAAAAGCCGTTAATTGATACTGGTTATGGTAGACTGCTATTACTATGATGTTACTATTCCAACAGTTTAGTGGCATAGTTGATGTTTCACTGAAAGTTAGGGTAAAATGAAAATAACAGTACTACTACTTTATACAAATTGTGGTAAGAAATTTTAAGTACCTGACTAATATATCAAAAGGATTTTATGTGCAACCATCATAACGATACTTGTACAAAATATAATCGTCTTTTTTGTATCATTCCAATTTATTTATACGTTTTGTACAATCCGTTGTTATAGAGAAACTTGTAGCTACAACAACAAGGTACTTATTTCACAAGAAAATTTATAAAATCATAACAAAAGCAATATTTTAAAACATCGCAAAACTGTATCGAAGTTTTATCTTCATTTAAATATAAATAAGAAACGATGAGGGGGAAAAGGTAAAAAAGAATGGAATCTCTGACAGCGAAAAACATCAAGCGGTTCAATCACTCTCCACAAGTGAAGTGAGCGACTCATAACAAGCGAAAGATTGAAATGAGATGATAAGAGGGGAATCAGAAATCTTGCCGAAAATACGTACCTACCTATTAAGAGGCGGCGGTAATTTTACAAGGGATTCTTCGGTTCGATATGGGGCCAATCATTAACCAGGCCCAAGCTTGCTCGCGGTACATCGCCGCGGCTTTTTGCGAGATCTACGAGAGATATCCGTGAGCTTAAATATGCGGAGAGCTCTGTAAGCGGATCAATGTGCGCACAGGCATTTTGAAATCCAATCCCTAGCCCTTTGATTGAACTTGTCTTATTATAAAATTCTTAGGATTTAACCCTGTCTTAATATATCACTTCGAAAACTCTTCAACGTTTGCCAAATTGAATGTTGTTTATCCTCATGTGTTTTATATTCACGAGTCTTCAGTAAAATCGTACTTTATTGTTCCGTGCGTCTCGCGTCGGGGCGGCTCGTTAACGCGACCTTTCGGATATTTATTGTATCCTCTCCAGAAAATACAATTTCCAAGTCGAATACCAATAAATTTTAAACAGTGCACACTCATGTATTGAACATCTGTGAAAATTAGATCTTACTTTTTAGAATTCAGATGTTAACAAGCTGCAGAAATGTGGATTAAACTTGAATTGTTTGTATAATCCTACAGGATCTTTGTAAATCGCTGAAAAATAAAATAAATAATCTACTTTTTAACTGTCAACATTCATTTGCTTTAAGCGATCGTATAAAACTTCACGCGCATAATTCACTCGTGAGTCAAGTATAAACACAACGAGTCGCGATTGTTACGGAAAGAACAATCCAATGATACAAGATAAAAGCGAAGGCGTGCTATAAATTTATTTACAACAGACAACCAAATCGTATATAATTGGAGTGACACCACAATCTTGTCATTGCTCCGTATTATTGCGGAACAAGAAAAAGCGCTTTAATTTTCAGTGCGCACTGATCTACACCTTCAATTTTTCTGCAAATCATGTGCACTGAAAAAGCACAGTGGACACGATTTATGGTGTCCAGGCTCCAGAAAAAACGCAGCTGCAAGCAATAAATCGCTCACTTGCAAGTTAGAAAAAAAAGTAGTAGGTACCTAGAGCTCGCTTTGCGTTCAACAAATAGGCATCCATGAGATTCGTGTCTGCTAGTCGATCATTTTGTACCGTTGCTTTACATATTGTTTCGTCCGTAAGCGTTGAGTATGAGATGTGTAAACGTAGAATCGAATTTGCATCGTCACTTATATTCCTCTATGGTAAATCACATCATAAAGTGATAAAGAGTGTTTTATGAAAAGGTCTGTCGTGCGTCGCGTTCCTACCTACTTGACATCAAGGCTCGTTAGTGTTGAGTGACTTTACGGTCAGCTCGTGTATATCCCATATAGGAGCGAAAGTGAAAGGGTTACCCTTTGCGCGAGCATAGGCTAACGATTGGAAATTATTTTGTAATATGTGACTGCCAGTTAGAAATGCTACATTTAAAATAGGTCTTTATTTCAATCAATTGTAGGTCTAATAAACAAAAACGGTTCTTGTTCTTGTATACGATTAACAATGCCATGTAATAGGTAATCCTCGTTGAATATCGATGTAGTCCATATATTGTCCGCGGATAGGGCATTGCGTGTGGTGAGCCGCTAACGCTTGATATACGATCGTCTTAATCACCACCTCGTTTGTATAAGATTTATATCACACCTGTTGCGCCAATTATTTACATTCGGAAGTCATTCTGTACGGAATCGGTTAGTTTCTTTGATGAGTTGAGGTTTAATGTCTTGATGAGATTTGTTTGAAGTGTTGACTGGTTAATAATGTAAATTGTACAAATATTCTTTACTTACACAAAGGCGTTTCCGAAGTTTCGTAACAAATAGATATCATAATTCCTAAATGCTTTGTTTATGTAGTATCATAACATTATCGGGCCGTTGAACACGATGTTGGCATTTTGAGGCTAAAATTGCTTTGATGACATTTACAAGATGCACAAATTATCTAGAAGCCTCATGAATATGACATCAATAATCGGATTATACTTATAATTTGAATTAGACCCGATCATAAAAGAAAATGTAAATTAACCATGTCATATACGTATCATGTAAAGCGATAAAAAATAGCACCTACAAATATTTTCTCAACCGTTCATAAATTATACACATCCCTAGATGATTTAATACCGGTTCAGTCACGTTGTATTTACACTACTTTTGCGAGCTTAAATAATAAATAGCGTGGGTATTTTAAAAGTCGAACGTAAAGCTTGAAACCCACTATTAAGGCGAGTATCAAGTTGCCAATGACGATAATTTGATAATTGAGAGTGTCATAGTCTCTTGCGCCTCGATGCCGGGCACCTGCTGTATTGGAATATTTTATTTTTACTCCGGTTGGTGCTCGAATAATTTGAGTAATTTTTCACAGCTTTATCTCAGATATAAACGTGTCAGAATATAAATTTAAAAAATATGCTAGGCATCTTCAAGTTTTTCTATCAAGATCGGACGATAATTGAAAATTAAATCTACGACACTTTGGCACGTTTATCTCATCTTGGTATAATATAACGTTGTGACGCGAATTTCGTGTAGGAAGTAATCGTTTGTTGGTTTTGTAGTGTTTTATGTTGATATCGGTCGGGTGATAATTGGTACGTGTTGAAATTCACTCGACACCTCAAATTTAACACCTCCGCTCTTGTTTACCTGCTGTGTTTGCAATAACGCCATTTTGTTAAAGTGCAAATGTTAAATTTGTTTTACTAAAGACAGGTGCATGACAAACCCATTAGTGGTTTTTCTTTGTTCGTGACTTAAGTCTTAATAGTAGTATTTTTATTCTGGTGGTGGAAAATCAGTTTTATTATTTTCACGACTGAAAACTTAAACTATCGCTTTTGGTAAAAATCACATGCAAATTGCATGCAAAACTATTAATCTCAAGTGCTACAAATTGAACGACATTCCACACCAGTTGTAGGTAAATAAACTAGAAAATAATTGTTGGCAACAGCTAAATCAACATGTATTTAGTAGTATTGAATATGTAGATGGTAACATCATCACATTTCTCATTCGTAACACTTACACTATTACACACAGACGGTCTCGACCGCCAGTCCCGGCGTGATTTATCTGCCTGCATCTCCGACCTGCGAACAGCTCGTTTATTGCCCGCTTGTTATTTATAATTTATTTTTAACGGTCACCGATTTGTATCCGTATGTATACTATACACAGGAATTCATTGCCCCACGGCTCTAAAGTACCATACAGTCCGCAGTTACGTGTTAATTATGAATCAAAATTGTGTAAAATTCCTGCTTATAAGCTGCAATTGAGAGCGAGTGCCAAGTGGTTAATCATACTATAATTCGTTCATAACGGCCTGGCCTACTTTATTAAAAATATATGGCACCATGTTGTTTTTATGTACCTAAATCTACAGTTATCAATTAAATTTCTTAGCTTTTGTTTGAATTGTGATAGCTGATTAATTTTGTTCCTTAAAGATTCTTATTTTTTATTTTATTATGCATGCATATTGTATTTAATATTCAATAGCTAACAGTCACACCACTGCTTCATAACTTTGT
Source organism: Helicoverpa zea x Helicoverpa armigera (assembly GCA_033682625.1). Taxonomy (NCBI): domain Eukaryota; kingdom Metazoa; phylum Arthropoda; class Insecta; order Lepidoptera; family Noctuidae; genus Helicoverpa; species Helicoverpa zea x Helicoverpa armigera. The sequence goes on along the minus strand of JAWIIS010000005.1, from coordinate 1,254,596 downwards.
ACATAGATAGTCCGACATTGATATACAAGCACTATTATCAGATATTCTAGACTGTTTTCAACTCATCAACTTACGATACACTTTGGCTAGTGATTTGACCATCGATACTCGCGGCAGATTTACAATACGGGCAGATAATTTATAGCGTTGTTCGATCTAAATGTAATTTAATGTCGTCGGTATACATAAATCACGCTCATCTACCGCTCTGAGATCAGGCACAGGTCTGGCACACCTGATTATGTATGGGGATTATCTTTTAGACCATTGACCTCTGTAATTAGGTTAATATTTGGATGAATGGCCTTTTACTTTTGTATAGAATATTTTGCTATTTTTGTAGTGTCCTACATCTACGACTATTTTGCCATTAAAAAATGTAGGGCGCCTTGTTTGTGTAGTCGTTGAACTCTTTCTTACAGAGTTGGGTTTATTCCATTACCTACTTAGCTTCTACGTGATATCAAGTAAATAGGTCATCTTCGAGACATGAGCTGTTTGATTACTACAGTAAAATACTTTACCTACATTCCTTTTTGTACATGAGTCCGTCATTCTCGCGTTATCCTTGAAGTGGCTTCACACGGTCCAACGGTGATTACAGGTAAGGTCCGCCAGCCTATCTCATTACACTGGACTTCTTAGGCTGAGTTATTTAAATGTTGCCTTTTTATTTAGGTATTTCGAATAGTTTTAGTAAGAATACCATTTACTGTACAGTAAGTACTCGGGCAATTATTTTTCCAAGTACAGGCCTCTGGTGCATTTAGGTTCTCAGCGGTGACTTGGACATCGAACGGGAGGAAATGGCGTCAATAAACAGGATTAAAATGAGGTAGACATGGCATTGCATTTATTTTTTATAGTTTTGTACTAACACTTTCTTTTATGTCAGCGTTAATTGTGTTGAGAACCTTTTAAGTTCTCCAAATATATAGTGGATCTTGACATTGAACAACAGCGTTTTTGGTTTTCATAATATCCTATAGGCTTTCTTGAGTTTATTATTCTTTGCAATACATGGGATATAATTTAATAGAATACGTACTTACTTACTGTTAACAATGAAAATAGAAACTTCTATATTTTTGCTTACAGTGATCCAGCTAAGGGATTTGTGTTATCCTTTCATTTTATGAAACCAGGCTTGGCTGATGTTCATTGTTCATGGTACATTTTTTTTATGACCTCACATACATGGAGTCTTATAGTACCTACTTTAAATCACTAACTTTTCAAAATTGTAAGAACCGATTATATTCTGAATCGGACCATTTTGAGGCATCTCATTATTATCAGTTCCATGGCAGCTAAGCGACTAATCGAGCGGCAGCGTGTCGTGGAACTAAGAATAGTCGAGCGGACACTTTTTGTCCTCTCATTCCTTTCGTTAGCAGAGAACACTGAGCCACGGACTCGGAGGAAATTTTTGCCATATTTGCCTAGAAAGGATAGACAATGAATGATGCCTTTTATTTTGATTTATTGTTGGTGTGATAGAAAAGCTTTGTTTATTTAATTCTTGGTCTCTGGGTGATTTTTTCTTGTTAAATACAAAAACACTGATCATGTTATTTTTTTAGGCTCAACATACCTAGACTATCTAAGTATATTACTTATTCACCGTTGACTGAGGCGCTAAACGAATAACAAAGACACCTGTTTGCGTTGAACTTGATGTTATATACGAGTTAATTTTTTGTACATATGTACTTAATTTGTCAATTTATCAAAAATACTCGTTAGTACTCCATTTAGCCAAACAATAATAAACATGAGCAAGAAGCAGGCTAGCCATTTATGTGACGAGAATATCTTAACGGTGGTTATTAATGAACAGACGTCTAGTACAAAAAGCTCTAGTCTATCAAAGGCATGGAGACAGCTACCTGCTACATACTTCACGCCCTATATGGAAGGTTAATAATTTGTTTGCGCTCCAGCCATTTCCTTCAAGAGTACGAACAAGTGGGCAGACTCAATTCATATCGAGATAAACAGGTTGTATACGTACAATGCAGATTAAGCGTCTCTTACTTACGAGAGAAATTATTATTGAGTGCGCCTCAACGAATATTATTTTTCTCGGAAAAAGATAGATCGCTTAAGCGATTTTACGGGAAATTAATTTTGGCAGTGAGCGACAGGGCGCGGCGGGCGCACCGCTGCGGCCGCCTCGTCGCGATGATTTGTTGCGATCCGACCGCGCTCGTTACACTTCCCGATAATGACGCATACCATTTACTCAAAGGCGAGAGCTAAGGTTATAATTCAACTACCTTATCGATATTTCCCGGTAACCATCGCAGCTCAGTTTTAACTAAAATTAAAACCGAAAATCATATTGCAGTATTTCTTAGGAGCACATCGCCAATGCGTATAGTAGGCGCGAGCGCAGGCCCCGCCCCAGTTGTCGCCACAGCCGGCTCAGCCGCAATTAATCCACTGTAATGCGATACGAGCCTCCTGTCGTCGGCGACGTAATGCATCGTGATTTACGCGCAACGAACAAGCCGTTAATCTTATTACCACTTTCAATAACTTTATTATCGAGTGTTCGATACAAATGCCTTACGAACCAATATACACCTTGAACGCACCACGCAGAGATCATTTGCATTTACAATAGCTTAGTCGGTAGGAGTTAGGAAGCTTCCCACGAAATTTATTTTAGTCGACTTAACGATTGTGTCCGCTTTACCAAAAACGGAGAGTTAATACGCCCGTTACTTAACTTCGATTAAACGTTTATATAGGCTTAACAATATGATCCTGGTTGAGGTTTTTAGTTTCAAAGTTTACATTTCGTCTTCGTGTTGGTTCCACGTGCATTGATTTAAAACTAGGAATATTTTTTGTAACCTTTACGTTTTGAATAATAATTGAATAATTTTGAAGACCGGCAGCACGTTCGTGTCATGTGAAATCACTTCTTATTCAACTCGCAGAGGCTCGAGGCGGCGGTAAACACGATTCAAATTCGACATGTTATCCCCTAAAACATACCAATAATAAGATGCAAATGACGAGTCCAGCGGCATGAAGGAACAAAAAACCGCTACTCTGAAAAAGGGATATTTCCAGTGAGCTGGTAATTTGCATATATTTTCGTAATAACAACTTCCGTTTGGTGCGCCGGCGGACGTGTCACGAGTTCGAGCATGTAACTACGGTAGCATCCGATCAGGCTTTGTTATTTCGCTCCCGGCTAGGCGGCTCTTTGACACTTCCATATTGTTCTAATGATTTTCTACCTCGAGACGCATCGATATGGAAGTCCCCAAAGAGACATGTCGTTTAGTTCTCGTTCTGAGAGCATCTTCAATATTCGGCGATAATGGGATGTTACCTGCTCGTTTCCATAATGTGTTGTAATGAGCCGACGAATTTAACGCTTCATCAATTATTCATTCGTGATTATTATAAGTAAGAATTTTTAAATGTATTTGAGATATAAATTAGCTTTTAAGTTCCAACTGTTTTTCTTCTTGACACGTATTTAAAAATGTTGTAATTGTGGTGAGCACAAGCAGTATAGTTTACAATATAGTGATTAGGTAAATACGTCTTTCGCCCAGGTACCTACAGTGACCTACCTACCTTTTAGCAGTGATTCATTTCTAAATATGACGTAATATTTACATGAGGTCCGCATGTTATTATTTTCTGCGAGATTGGTGGCGCCACGCTGTCCCACGGCAGTTTCACATCGAGTCACGTGTGTCAAATACATTTGTATTCAGTCTTTGTGTCTCCCAGTGCCCTACTCATTGAATAAAAATAATACAGCTTGGCTATGAATTATTTATTTCATTTTTAATTGAGTGTTAAGAGTCGTTGATGTCGTGTGTCATGTGTAATTGCTTATTCATTGCTGTATTTTCAAGTATCTCTCTACGAACGTCATGAATAGCAAGTGCAGTCGTACCATCCAATCTCTTTTCTGTGATGGTATTATGAAACAGATAACGTTGACTTTTTACTTTTGCCTTTGTGTCTCACCACAATTTTGAAACAAATTAAACTTGTAGGTGGCATAGCGGTTACATTGGCCTCGCTGCTTCCACAAAATTTCACACTTCCTGATGAAAGTTTTAACACAATTACCCGGTCCACGACCATTTCCCCCGGCCCTCGACGACTGGACAGGAAAAAACTTGGCAAAGAACAAACTAACCAACAGTCCAATTTAGCGACATCCGTATAAAGTTTAATGTACCCAATCTGAAATGTTGCCACATTTTCGCATTTTAACTAGGCACACGGGGAGTGTATTTTGTTTTCTTCAGTTTTTATCATTTCAAGCAGGTGAAGATACTTCAATTCTCATGGCAGCGCTGGACAATATCAGTTAGAAAAGGCATTACTTTAAAAGTGCTTACTAACCCAACTGTTTCGTAAAGTTAGTCGCTGACGCCAATTGTTTAGAGGAGAGGATAAATATTGATTGTTAGATTCAGTCAGGTCGTTGGCAAACGTCCGAATTAGCTCAAAGTTGTTCCTTTGATCGCAATTCCAGTGTTTGTCGGTCGTTGTCGGCAGTCCTGACGGCTGACCAATTCGGAAACGTTATTGTGGAATTGGTGACGTTTCCGGGACAGCTATTTGTAGAAATTTATTTAAATGCTAAATCAATTTAAGAAAGACTACGGCCAAATTTTTGTTTCTTGAGCAATTTTATAAAACCATTATCATATCCGTAAACAAGGTTTTTACATCAACGCCCCGTTACTGAAGGCAGGCGACGAAATACTCTTTTATTTCAGCCGCGTACTTCGCCCTAGATCTAATCAAAATTTAGCAAATTTGTTTACATACATCATGCGGCGGAGCGTGGTGTATCACGATATTCACCACACGTAAAGAGTTCCGTGCCAGCGATGACACCTCCTTTTGATGTCCCCATACACCCTATATACGAATCCGGAGCTAATAAAATGTCACTGGCTATGTACGAGACATGTTTGTCATATAAACGAAATTTGATTTTGGCGTGATTCTGTATTCCAAACTCAATTTCATCTCATTCTTGTTTGTAACACATCTGGAACTATTTCTTTATCCTTCCGAGAATTAGGGATAGTCGCGTGTCTTCGAAATTACTTCATTTTGTTTTCCCATTTTCAGGCTACAGTAACTGGGGAGTTTGGAACCTTTATTACTTATGTGTTTTTGCTAAAAAGTGAAAACGTGATATACTAAGGAATGAGCGTTAATCACCACGCTTGATCAAGGTGAATTGGCGATTTCACACTTTAAAGTCTAGGTTTTCTCAAGCTGCTTTCCTTCATCTTCACTCAGTCATTTGTGTCCAAGAAAGTGTATGTACACGGACAAGATGGGCTAGTGAATTAACGACCGTGATTTCAGCAACAGTTCTAATCTTTTCACTGTTGAACTACGCCTTATGAAATAGGTACTATGTCAAGTCCAAAATTCTGTAAAAGAACGAGGCATTGTTGTGTACATCAAATACACGTAATGGGTCGGTGAAAAATGCTGTCTTAACTTTATTTTTAAGAAGGTCTAGGAAAGATCGAGAGGGACGAGATGCCGCTATCGGTATAAATTAGCCCTGGTGTCGTATCGCCGCGGAACAATACCGCTGTCACGGTGGCCGCCGTATCGACTGTCCCTGCCGTCCCCGGCCGTCCACTTCTCACAAGAATAGGGCTGTGTTGGCGATTTCTGTGCCATATTGTCATTATCGTAAATAAGAATGCCTAATCTGATTTTATGCAATAGGCGCGTTTATTTACCTGAAATGTAATAAATAGAAATGAATTTCTTTCAAATAAAATTAATCTGTAACTATAAAATAATTCTGTGGAAAACTCAACTCACTGCCTATTCAGCATCTACCTATTTCATTCAAAAAATCGTATCAAGTTATAATCGAGTATACCATGGCAACCTTATAATCGACTTGTACTTCAAATAAGAATAGGAACTTTGTGCAGATGTTGTAAGGTTCAAATTCTGTTGTGTTATTTGGTATTGTTTACGGGACAGGCTTAGTGTTGCGGTTGGCAGGTGACACGAGGCCCTATAAATCTATGCCGCACGGCCTACGTCGTAAACACGGCCAGAGCACAATCCCTCGATCTGAACTGCGACTGTTTCGATAACTCGCTATTATTTCAATAATTGAAAAGGTGCACTATTATTACGTTTGCACTTGTGTACAATGGAGGTTGAATGTGGGAATTTAAAGTTCTAGACCAATACCTATTCAAGATTTCCGTTTTGTTTTCAAACCAGGAAATATTATATACATAATTTGAGTGTTTTCCTTCTTATACCTAAACCTATATAAATTAACACTTGTTCTGGAATTAAATCCGAAAAATCAATATATTCATGCAAACAAGTAAAATAAGCAACTGTAACAGGGTTAGCGGCTGTAAGCCGTTTCAGATATTTATCGACTCGAGTTTTCTTCAGAAACAAACTATCTTAACCACAAACGAGCGATTAGTGTACAACAAGTTCCGTACACGTTATACGGGCGAGTATAATAACTTTCACCTATAGAGAATTTATTGGGTACTGTCTCTAGTTGCTAAGTAGCTTCGCACCACGATGTACTCGGAGGCAGGTCCGTGCCTCGGGCTGTTCAGATTTACGAGGTGGCGCGCTCGTGCTGTGCCCCACCCCGCCCTCAGCATCCACCCCTCCCCCCGCGCTCGCCTGCACAGAATGCGGCTCCTTCGGTCACTCATTGTAACGGCTCTCAGTTAGTTATGAACTAGAAGCAAGTGCCGGACCTCTTACCGTTTCAATTGTAGAAACCTTTGAAGATAGCTGTTAATTGTTTAAGTTTGCTATAAATTTGAAAGCTTTCGCGGCTACGCCTTCTGTATTATCTTAAATTATATCAAGAATCTGAAAGCTAGGAAAATAAAGTTTAATGCTGATCGTAAAAGAAGACTAAGATTTTACCCAGATTTAGTGGGGGTGATAATCTTCCGAATTTATTTCCCAACTTACAACTGTACTCGGCATGGGTTGAGTGAATAGCTGAGTGTTGTTGCTGGAATTCTTGCTGCGTTTATCTACTGCAGATCTTAACAGACTATACTGTTATTCCTTTTCCTACGAAGTAAGGACTACGCCTAGAAGGTTTGCAGTTGCTTAGTTGCTAGAATCTACGATGTTTGCCTATCGGTATCATTTACTCTTCAAATTGTGTGTATCAATTAGAGAAATCTCAAGAAGTCCTAAAGGTAGCATTATATGTATTTGGAATTTATCTGCTCCCTGTTTTGCACTAAGAAACATGCGTTTGCATTGTACATACATATGCATGCTACAATCTCTTACATGTGCTACAGGCAGACTTGCGCTAAAAACTTGTAAGACTAGTCTGTCTGCTTGGACTGGTCTTTATGTGACGTCACACGTCATAACTACCAACTGAGACCACATGATTACTACAGTTCAATATTTAACGAGCCACAAATTGTTTCGATACTTTGTAGCTTGTTTTTTTTAGTTATTAGAGATGACTGAAGTTGGCTAGTTAGTCTGACCAGGATTTATTTTTATTGAAAGCGAGGTAATAATCACTCACCATTATAGATTGTACAGTTTCCTTGTTTATGTCTGTAAATGCATGGCAAAATATTATATTTCTATGAAAAATATTTTTTAGCTAAATCTAAACGTAATTTCAGACCGCGTTAAGCATTGCTTGATCTAATCAGTGAAATAATAATTAGGTACAATAATAATTTGTTTTTCATGGGAAAATAAATTGATACAGTTATAAGGTGTTGATTGTGTTGAGTATAAGGAACCTGTCACTTATTAAAGTAACTACTTATTTACCTACCAAGACATTAGCACATGCTTAGAATGTTTAAGTCGTACTTATTCGCTTAACTGAGTTCGTTTTAATACAGGTAGGCTGGTATATTTATATGAAACAAAAGGAGCTTTGCTAAATTCACACCTCACCTGACGTGAGGTAAAATTTACGACTTTTTGCTTCATATGCATATAAAGACGATAATTTGATAAGTGATACCATCGAAGACTATACTTATGTACTTAAGTGCTGTTAATTTGTATCCTATTAGATACGTCGCTACAAAGAGTATACGTATGGTAGCTTTTATAACCAAACATTGTTGAACTACCAAGTTACGCTGTTGACATTAAATATTGTGAAATGTGGTTTGATGGTGTTCTTACTGTGGTGTAATGTACTGTGATTTTGCTGAAGACATAGGCATGGGCGAAATATTTTTTTCTAAGTTGGGATTAAACTTTCTATGAATGCGTGCTGTTGGTTTTTATTAAAATAATAAAAAAAATTTAAACATTTTGGCCGATTGTCCCTTCGTTAAACGAATGAATAAAAGCAATATAAACTTAGAGATTTTATAATATTTTAGACAGTCGAGTGCGAGTCCGATAAGTCCTTGTAGGTGCTCGCACTAATAACGAAACGTTCACCAGACAAACAATATTGCAAATGCAATTAAGTTAATGCAAGTAATAATTTAGTTTCGAAACAATTAGTTCACGAACTAAACTAAACAAAAGTCTCCTTTAAATATATAACAATCATTTCCAACTGTGCAGTATATAAAAGGGACAAAATATTTATATTGACTGGATTGCCAGACTCCGCTCTTCAAATTATTAAGGCATGTGAGATAATTAGCTGTCACAGGAGGTAGTCTTAACACTAAATTCTAAAGTTTTATTGTGAGGAGGACTGTTAAAATTTTCGCATAAAATTGTCGCGAATAAAATGAGAACGTCCCATTTAATTAGGTACGACCACGACACCATCAGATGCTTCACGAAGCCTCCCCCCCACTCTGATCCCTCCTCTCACTCGTTTGTTTCGAAACTACCCGCAAAGGATTTTAACGAGATTACTTTCAGCACATTTTATAGGTCATCTCGCGAGATTTACTTAACTGTGATTTGGAAGGCATTTCTCATCTGCACAGGATTAAAAGAAATTCTGTCATTAAAAGTAATGGTGCTCGGTTTATCTTTCCAGAGATTTATATCAGTTTATCAGGTGTTATGTTTAAGACCAACAGAACAATAAAATCTAGTTTAATAAAACTCTATCTATAATAGCGTGAAATATTAATAATATTTGGTAATTTCTTAATTTTTATAAATTTTAAAGCTTCTGGTTAGCAACAGCAAGTTTTCATTACGACAATTTCGTGAATGAGAAAATAAAGAGATTTTCATTGTCCGTTAGTCGCTCACATGCTCCTAGAGTCCATGAGATACAAACCAAGACGACAGCCACAAGCGAGTGTCGTCTGCAATTGTCTCCATTGAACAAACGAGGCCTTCATCCCATCATTGTTGCGAAGCTATCAAACCTAATATTAAGGTGTTACACCTGCAATACTCACAAGAAATAATAATACCATATCCAAAAACAAATTTACATGCGTGCGCCGTTAAACGTACGTTACGACCGCGCGCACTTCCCTCAATGTTGTTATTGCTCGCCCCTCGGGAGCCACTACACGCTAAGAGCGCGAAACCGAACATCAAAGACCGGATAAAACGCACTTCATTCCATAAAGTTCCATAACACAGGCGTTGGCAGCGAAGCGACCAACGCAAGGAGAACCCTTGACACCCTTTCGTATTCCTCGACCCATCTACTTGATGTTCCGTCTAGCACAGGTTAGAGAGTTCAAACGGAGGTGGTAGTCCACACGAGCGCCGCAGCCGCACGCAGTATCGACGCGCTTCCCATCTAAATGGAGAGCGGCTCACGAACTACCCGCAGCTATTGTAAACAAGCAGCGTTCTCTATTCAAACTATCGTTACGCCTTCTATTCGCCGTTTCTTGCCGTATTGACGATCCGGAAAAAGGTCTTACCGTTTGCCTGCTCCTTGGCGAGGAAACTTTTATCGTTGCCCACAGATTTTCATTGAACTTGAAGCCTTCAGGTTTTATGATATCATTCGCCATTTCTGGGTTTATTCGGAGATGCTGTACAATGATGAATAACAATATTTTCATAGTATCAATTCAGTGCTTTTCTTGTCTTTCTGCTATGTGTAGATATATAATCCAATCAATTGTGAGAGAGAAGAAATAATGACACAGTCATCATTTATTAGGTTTGCCTAAAGGTTGTGCTTTCTATACGTATAACAATATTTGTTCAATTTACAGGTAGTCTCCATGCAATATTTTTTATTTTAAAATGTTACGAAAAGAGCGAAGCCGTGTCTGACAGAACTTACCCCTTTCTGCGACAATAATGAGACAGGCAACGAGAAACAACGAGGCACTCCGTCCGCTTTGCTTTTTAGTCTAGCAAGAATGCATTACCGAAATGTCATAGTGATATACTGATCTTGCTTCTTAGAAAACTCACACGTAGTCCTTTCATTTTGCCATCGTAATTTATTTAAATTAACGCGCAAGGCAGGACCTGGATATTCTTTTTGAAATTTGCCGTCTGGAGTCTTCAGATAATATGCGGTAACGCTGCGCTCACGAAGCGGCTATCGACGCGTGGATCCACGTGCGACCGAGGCGTGCCCTCGCAGTAAGAATTCGCGCATTTTTACGGCATAATAAAAATCGTAAATAATGCCAAGTGAGGCAGACGAAGTCGGGTCACGATGTGCCCCGGGGCCCGGGCCGTCATCGCGACTTGTGAATTTACGAGTGGCCCGCGAGAATCGCCTCGTCCCACTATATACATACAAACGCTGATTTGAAAATTAGCGGTCATTTGATTAAAACTGACAACAAAAAGAACCACCAGTTGTAACTGGCAGTGCGTCAACAGAGTTTACAGGCATCACAAGGAAAGGTCAACAGTTAAGCTCCCAATTTTACTAGGCGGTAATTTTCTTCGAAATCAGGCACACGTCCAAGCAATTTGAGAGGGTCCTGAATATTATTATCACCGGCTCGCGGCCTCGTTGCCTCTTTGAGAGGTGCGGAAGCGGCGAGGAAAAATCACCTCTGAATTACTGTTACAAGACACGACAACGCGACCGCCCGCCACTCTGATAGTCGTGAGTTAAGATGCCTTTCACACGGAAGGCGCCTCTTCGTGTACACATCAAAGTTACTACACGATTTTCAGTGAATTATTACAAAGAAAATATCCCTTGCAAGGATTCATTTCACTTCATGTGCATTAATGAAAAAGTTTTTCAACAAAAGTTTAGAAACATAATAATTCTTACGGTAATTAGGTATACATATGCAGCAATGGTAAATCAAAATGGATGTGTCAAAATTAGCTAATGTTTAAAAAAACGTATTATTCAATCACATTCGTTATGTATTTAATGCATGTTGAAATACCTCTCTATATCAACAGTGAAAATATGAAACAATCTTTTCAGGTAAACAAAATATGAAAATCCCACTACCTTTGTGTTGTGGCCTTAAATAGTGAGGAATGCCCAAACACACAACCATCAAATATTTTGCGTTCGATGAAGTTGAAACACATTCAACATAAATTCAGTGCAGTGCGATGCGCGCTCGAGAACGGTCGCGTTTTCGCTGCACAGTACGAATATTATATTCGCGTTTTGCGCGGCAATAGCCGCTGCCCGTCTCAGTCGCGATGAGTTCTAAACCGCTCATCGCCAACGAAGTGTTGGCATTCATTAATCATGCCATCGATTACATGGATGAGGTCAGCATCGTGCAGATCTGCAGATCAGCCTACAAAGAGGAGGAGGTTTGCAGTGCAAAGCTGCTGCTCTACAAGTCGCTCGGACAGCTCGAGCAGATGCCATCCCGCCGAAGGGACGGTGGCGACAAGAGCCTGCAGGACATCATCTCCCTGCTGAAGAGGACGGATCCTGATGACGTGCCTGAATTCGTGGCGAAGGACTTGCATAAGCTGCCTCCCGTCACGTTTGATCACGTCGATGTCACCAGGCTGTTGAAAGACATAACGTGTCTTAAGGCAAGCCTGGAAGACATGAAGTCCAAGATGGAAGCGTCACAGGTAACCATCAGTGACCTGCGTGGTGAAGTGGCGTTGTTGCGCAACGCTGTTTCTTTAAGTGGGTCATTAGATATATTGAATGTGAACACTCGTCGCGGGGCGCAAAATGCGTCCGTCATCAGTTTCGAGTCGGCGAATTCGAGTGCGTCACCGATTGCCGATGTCGCTGACGACGCACCCCGCCCCGCCGCCGCCGCCGCTGTCGTGTCAACACCTGCGGCCGAACCTTGCGTAGGAACATCGACCCCCAAACGCGCCTACGCAGCAGTAGCAGCCACCAACAAGCCCGCTGTGACGCAATCAAAGCGGACCAAAGCAAAAGGGGGTAAACAAACCCGTGGCACATCACAGCCACAGACTGGTCCTAAGAAGGACACGTGCGACAAGGATGGCTTCATTAAGGTAGAAAGGAGAAAAAAGAGGCCACCTTGTAGGAATCAGTGCGGTACCGCACAAACTGGACCCAACATCCTGCTGCGTCCTGCAGTACCAACGACGCAGCTGTACGTGTCCCGTCTACATCACACCACGACTGTGGAGCAGATCGTGGAGTATGTTCGATCCAAGACCAACTGGACCTTGAGGGTGGCGAAGTTGGAGTCGCGCCACAATACGAACTTCAATTCGTTTATGGTGCGAGTTCCAACTCATCACATCGACACATTCCTTAAGGAAGAGTTTATCGGAGGTTCCGAGGATGGCTACGCGACACCTCGCAGCGTAACACGACGCCGACACTTCGTGTGCATTAGTTTTTAAGTTGTTTATATAAAATATGTATTAGTATATTATTTTTAATGTTATAATATTTATGTATAGTGTTTGCTATGGGCCTTGATGCCTGATTTAAATATATAAATAAATAAATAAATAAATAAATCTCTCAAAAAGTTCAAAGGTAAAACCTCGAACGTCTGTTGTAATAAGTACAGTTTCAGTAGAGCCGTGGTTTAATTTAAAGGCAATAGAGCGAGCCAACTTAATTTTCAGGCTCACCGCAGTTTCCTTTGTATGTAACCTCGACGGATTAACGAACTTCTGGTTCAGTTAAACTGAAGAGGCCATATACGAGATGAACACGTTAATAATATTCATGTTTGGTTATCACTCTCGAGTCTTATACGTATAGGGGTAACTGCGCGTGAAATGGACATCTCCTAGTATGTTTTATGTTATGTACTAGAAAATTAAGCGAGAAAGTTTTTGAACAAATAGTGCGACCTTCTGAGAGCTTCAGAAGTTACAGTTTCAGTTCAGAAGTTCTAAAACATTGATATTATAGGAACAAAGTGTGTAGAAAAAGAGGTTGTGTAGGTTACCTAACGATAGCCACACGAATATGATTATGAACTTTAATTACTATTCCTTGGCATAAAAATGATGAATACGTCTAAATACTATGTATGTTCTACAGGGAAGTTCTTGGCGAACGCTAGATTCAAAACTTATCAATATCTAATGAGATTCTTCTTACTTCTATCTCTTTTTAATAAAAGTTTTCAGGGCCAGGATATCCTAAAAGTACGTACGTACGTGTTGTTTATTTTTAACTGAATGTGGTTTTTGGTAGGTACTTACTTATTACACCGTACGGCCTTACTATCTCTATTACGCATTATGAAGATATCGGATTACGACCACCGGTTGGCGTCTATAGGTCTCGCGCGCCGCGGCGCCTCGGCATTGTCCGGAAACGTTCGTGACCCCTTTAAGCCTGATTAATGGGAGAGACCTCAACCGTCGATCCCTGTGTGTTTTTCCCTAAACGACAATCCCGGTTTTTGAATTTTTGAAAACACGATAGGCCACTTAGCGCCCCGTGTCGCGCCCGATCGTAACTTAGCACCGTTCGATACGGCTGCCATATTGGCTCGTTCTTTTTCGGTGCAATTTACTGCGCGGCGCCGCCGGGGGCCTACCGACATCGTCCGACTGAAAAGATGCGCACCGATTTATTTACCGTCGATTGCATTCGGGAGCGTGCCCACTGTGTCCGATATTTATGTTACGCACCACATGCCCGCGCGAATTGCCAACAATGCGAAAATACATTTAAAGTAACGCCTACAATACCGCGGATGTCTCGTATTTTTTTCAAAGTCCCATTTTAATCCGACAGTCTGTATTCTCTGCGCTCGGTGTGTCAGATTTATATTTGGCATTTACTGACTTCTTTGAGTTGTCGGTTAGTTTATTTAAATGATTACCACAAGGAAGTCGAATAAGGTTAATGCGGTTCAGCATCCCTCGGGTACCAGTGACCGCCCATACCCATTAACATATCTTAATTTGTCACCTTGCGGCTGACCATAACTTGCCGTTAAGTACCACCTCCTAAATACTTGTAAATGGCGGTCGAATGATCTCCTGTTATAATATAAATTAATTCAAAAGAAGCAGCTGATAACCCGTAAAATCAATTGGATTTAATGTCTTGGCGGTCAGTGTATTCTTCGATTGCGGCATTACGGTGTATGCTTAATTTATTTAAAGTAATTGAGGGAGATAAGGACCATATCTCGCAACGATAATGTTCAATAAATCGTATTTTGAAACGTTTGAGTCATTTGTAACGTTAATTTAAAAATCTTGTCCCGGCAAATGTAACCGAGTAAATTTAAATCTTGAAATGGTGAATTCCTTTCGAATTGAGGATTGTTTTCATTGTTTTGATTTAAAAAAAAAATACAGTTTTATAGAAATTCCGAAACTCCTCTATATTCGGAGTAATTTTTAACTTCTCATATTGATATTCTCGAATTACATTTGTATTCGCATTTTAGACGACAGAAAACTAATACCTAATTTCATAGTACCGCCCCTTTGTCAATTTTATGGTTGATCTTGCGTCTTGTTTCAATTTGGTGGAACCTTTGAGTCTAGGCTTATAAAGCGTAATACGTACACTACAGTGAATAGACTGAAAGCGCTGCAAGCAGTTTGTTTCACAGTTTAACATTGTTTCGTTTTCGATCAGCAGGCAGACAAAAACATCTGCTTTGGGCCGAGAACTCCCAGGCCGCTCAAGTTATTTGCCTTTGTGATAGTCATCTAAAGGGGAAAAGCTATATACAACTTTCAAAGTACCCAGCAGTTTTCCTAAACCAAAGATGTTTTGGGTCCCATATTGTTAAAGTAAGTCCTATCTTAAAATGTGTGCGTAAAGACACGCTTATTATGCTTACTAATTGCGTCTAAATCTGATCACATGTATTAGTTCCGGAGTGTCAGTACGTATATAAAGTCGCATGGGTTAAACAGTAATTGCCGACAGAAGTCCTTCCTGGCGCGTTCCCTTCCATGTATTTCGCCGGCTCCCGTATAGTCTCAGTTCCAATTACTCTTTGGAATCGGTGTCCACTGTAATTGGATTGGGCTGGCAACCGGACTTGTTGGCATTTTAATTGTGCTATTGTGACGCCGGACACCGTCCACCGCCTGCAACGACAGTCTGCGCTAGACAAACCACTTTTTGTATCACATTCACACATCTGGATTCGCTAATACGTCAATTAATGTTAGAAAACTATTCATCCGTGCGAGTATTAGATCTGCGCTGGGTAGATCTATTTTCTATGGATGTGTCATAGAATTCGTTAATTAAAAAAGTTAACTTTTTATTCTTCCCACGATTAGGTCAAAAACAAAACACGTGAGAAAACATCTTCGTTGTCGAAGCGTCAAATATTTCTTCAAAGGGCGCGAGTTGCGTTGTTTTAGGAAATCGAGACATTAATGGAATGACTGACACGTATTGTCGATCTGTGTTCGAAGAAAATCGGTATGTTTAAAAATGTACGGAATTAAGGATTAATGCGATTCCCAGTATACACTGAATTTCTGGTTTTGTATTGTATTTAACACTCCATGGTTAAAAGTATGTTAACTTCACGATATTAAAATTACCATTTCTCGTGCGAGGATTAGTAAAATTTGTTAACCTTCACGTAACTCATACTCATTTAGTTCACGTAACTACGTATAACTATAAAAGAACACAATTAACCGTGTTAAAAACATTAAGTTTTACATAATTTAGATTCTTATTAGATCATGTTTCGATTTTATATTCGAAGTATTATTTTCTTTGGGCCATTTCACGTTATTCATTCTGCGTTAGTCTTATTATTCGCCACAGAAACCATTGTCGGCGACGCTGCCACTTCGGAATATTTTATACAAATTTTAGAAACAAGAACAAGGGCCGAGTGACAGGTACACTTATTCGTGTTGCTTATTTTTGCTTAGTGAAGTTTTATCGGATGCCAATCGTGGAGGCGCGGCATGTTGTAGAGATGAATAAAATATACATTTCTGCGTTGAGCGCGCTTGCTCGCGCCCAAATGGGAAGTTTGGATGCCGGTTTAATGGAGTTCTGAAGTTTGGCATTCGTTTCTATTATGGCCACGGAATTGTTTGTTGTCGTTGATTTAAATTTCACGCTCCAGTTAGTGAGTATCAAATCTTATTTGTCAATTATCTGCATTTTGAATGAAACCCACAGTTGTCTTTATCCGAGATCGCTTTTGTTTTCGCTAGAGGTCATAACTGTCTTTCAAATTATCGTGTAGTTCAGTTGTAAAATTCTACAACTAAACCTAACTAAATTGATAAATGCCTCACTCAAAAGTGTTGTCCAAATAACCTGGTCCTTGGTCATCTTTGTCTGCATTTTATTTTATTTTGGCGAATTTTTCGCGTCCTAAAGTCACTTTTAAATTTGAATTCTTTCCTCGTCTTCTACGAAAAGGTATCGAATGCTTCGCCTTTGTATCACTTTTTGTGCTATCTCGTACTGTGTTGCGATTCGGACATTATTTATGATCCGCGGCTTTCTCACAAATAAACAATAATGTAGATAGATACCTTATACAATGTGTTGAGTATTTAAACCCAAGGAGAAATACATTATTATTTTGATGGGATCTATTAAAACATACCTTGGTGGTTATTAATTACTTATTTGTGTCACCTAGATCTGTGCACATTTTTCCAACGCCGATATTGCTGTATTTATTCATAACTTAAGTATATATATATATATGTATATATATGGCAGTTTTCTGGCCAATACTTAATCACGTTTTACTATAGCAAAACAGTAATCTGGGTCATAAAATTAATTTGTAGCGTCAACTTTTCATTAGCTTTATTGTAACTGGAACATTGAAAGTAAGTAAAATTTAACATTGAGTAAGAAAAAACTTTTACCATGTATCAATGATGCTGTTATCTAGTTATTGTTACACCTTATTAAGTGTTTTAAATAAATACATTATTCCAATTGCAGAAGAGTTAAAAACTTTTGTCTGCACTCCACATTTCCAGCTATAGTGAATACCGATCATTTCAATCACAAACGAATGACAAAATGATATATTGACACCAATTTCTGCTATTTATTGGCGTATTAAGATCTGCAGATTTCTAAATAATAGAGGTAAAAGACATAAATCAGCCCATGCTTCCGGTGTTAGGCAGTGTCCGGCTGACGAGGCCCATTTATCAGGCGAGCTAGGCTCCAATACAGGTATCTGAGCGAACATGACGCGTTCAACCGTTCATTTTCTGGTTTTAATACTAATCTGTCGACATGAATCATAGAGTTACATTATTCACAATTTTAACATCTCTTGTTCAAACGTTCTAATCAAGATTTACTCGATTCCGGATCTGCGTTTTCACTCACGTACGTACCTAATTTAATTTATCGAATATGCTTTCGTGTTTATTGATCCGTGAAATGGCTTTTTGTTGCAAAAAAAGAAAAAAAGTATCTATCGGTTCGGAAAAGTTTCTAAATTGCATCGCGTTGGGAGATAAAACTGTTTATTGTTTATATTGCGGTGATTTTAATAATTTAACCAACAAAAAATGAATACAGTAATATCCACTTTAGTCTTGATATTTTTAGAAAGTGAGCGCTGTATTAAGTCTGAAGATTACTCTCACGGCCACTTTTTTGTGGCTACCAAATTTAAGTACCTAGCGAAATTACCTACCAACATTATGTACATCAAATTATAGCACGCATTGTAGTCGTTGGTACAGGTTGCATGACTCTAATCGCCTTATTCTCTATCGCTCTTGTGACCATTCATTTCTTTCTTCATCGTCTATGAGACTCAATGCGCTTTTGTCGGTAAAGATTATTCAGTCGATTTTTTTATTAAGCAATTTTAGTATATCAAGTTTCCCAGTAAACAAAATGATCATATAACTGATTGTGTTGTCGATATTATCCAAACTAGCTAAAAATATTTTGTTTTGATTTATTAATACTACTTTAGTCAGCAAAACCTTAACATAACCCTAACAAGTCCCAGTGGGCAGATAGAGGTGTAATGAAATTGACAGTCTGCCTCGATGGTTATCGTATGCGAACGCAACTAAAAAGGGCAAGAACCCCAAGCCGCCAAAGCGAGTAACTACGGTATTCCATAAAAGTACATCGGTTTGTATCGTTCAATTAATTTAATCAAGCGTATTGATTAAATGTCAGGTACCCAATTAAATTATCGACAGCAGATCGAGGATGCAACGCGAGCGCATTCTCAAGTCGTAGCAAGTGTGCCCGCGGGCGATACAATTCGCGCTTTGCTTTCGTATCTCGTTCCAATTCGATTGCTGTGCCAACATTTGATGCTGCTATATATGGTGGTAAATATTGCCGCAGATTACAACGCCCGACTACACTTTGTTGCTACTCGTTATAACAACTTGTAATTCCGAACGAACTTACCCTTAAATAGAAAACACTGGTATTTGCCAGTTGTCTGGTAAATAAAATGAAATTCAATAAGGAATTGTGCAATTTAATGATACTAGTGAGAATTTTTCCAAGAATCCTACTTATAATTAATTTCTTGAACTCTTCACACATGAAACGTAGTTTGCAGACGGTAGCCATCTCCTCTTTCGATTAGACCAGATTCCAACTCCATCGTTCTTTTGTGAACTTAATAAGCGTATAAATAGACATTGCCTTTTATATGTTCCCTGTTATTATCTTTATTATACCTGGCATTTTCAATAGCACCATATACAGACCATCAATGAGGCATTCCACCTTTTTACAACTGTTTCTTATTGACTGCAAAAGTCAACAGTGTATTCGTTCTTAATGAAAGCTATAATTTTCATGTCTGTATAAAGTAAAACTTATTTTCAATTGTTTAAAAATTATAGGTTAGCCATGTATATAATGTAGATATTGGCGACGGAAATAAGGGCATTGAGTCTTGCGGCAGGATGGATCACTCACGCGCCAACATAGTGTTTGTTTACGTTTGACAGTAAAATTGCGACTACACCTCTTGTACCTAAGTACGTGCGTGTTATATCCCCTCCCCTTGATGATATTGTTTATATAACCTCGCCCTTATATAATGCCCTCATGTTTAAAAAAAGGAATGTTATGTGCTTCATTTAAATTTTGACTTACTTTCGATGTAAAACATTCCAGTAACTTTATGTCCGTTACGAACCCGCAGATCGCTTTTGACAGAACCTTCATCCCGAATGCTTTCGGAAAGCGTCTCGTTACCTAAATTTAACTGTCTTGACACATACGAACCTTGTTTGCCTTTTTGTGTTGTAGCTTTTGTGAGCAAATTTTATTTTCGCGAAATTAGTCGGAGGGGGCTTATTGTGAGTGAAATCCAATTACGTCTGAGCTCTCTACGGATTTGTGTTCGGTGACAGAGTCTTTTCAGTGAGTGTCAAGTGAAATTTGCTACAGATTCATTTATCCGTCATTTTAGGGGAATGTACAATCTCAATTATAACTTTGATTATAATTTAGTAGTGAAATGTTAAATTAATAAAAGGTAAACAAAACGAAAGAGCACTTAATACGCGCATAATGGTGATGTGATTAGCACATCGCAAATTAGTCATGTTATCTGAGATGCGCGAGCGACGGATCGAGCATACAATTACTGGATTCAACGTCACTCGTCTCGGAACCGGCTCGACTCGCCGAGATAAAGTGGTAGTAGATGTGCCATTGCGTATTAAGATTGTTTTGTAAGGGGAATAATTCAAATGACGTCGTTTATATTTCATGCTACCAACTTCGCCATCTGTACAGACAGATTCTGATATTGGTATTATATTATTTTGTTTTTCTCAAAGTAGGCTTAGCAGCATCGTATTTTGTTTGATTTTCTGCTGTTAAAACATATTTTCTTATCTATGCTGTGATGAGTCTTTATGCAAGACTTGTTTAATCACCTTTCCATTAGAAGTATGATTTAAACTTAACATTCAAGTATATTTGACTGAATGTATTTTTCTGTTTAACTTATCAGACCTGTTGCTGTTCCCACATTTTAATTAGACGTATTATTCATTATTTTTGCATTAATTTACATAAAAACAAACAATGTGGTCTTAATATGAGTTGATAAATAAATCAAAGAAAAGTACTGTCATGTTAAAGATCGTTTAAAGATCTTATTTCATCCGCAGAATTAACTCCCCTTGAATACTTTTTTCTTAATCCTCCATAAATACACTCAAGTCTAAGCTAACGTATAGTTTTACCTTTCTTTGCTTTTAGATTTACGAGAATAACAGGGGGTCTTATAATGAACGTGTTTTCTTAATAAAATATTAATTATTTCCAGTCTTGCTCCTCGCTTGTATGTGCAAGCTCTATAAAAGGCGGCTTGTAAAGTACTTGTTTTTCACATCACGAGGCGTGAAGGTTCTTATTCTGTTCTTGTCAATCAATTGCAACCCGTCGTTAAGGTCTAGAACTTCGTTAACAATCCCCGTTTTGAATTTGCGATGTTTTTTTGTTTTTATTCGAGCTTCAATAGATATAGAGTGTTTGTTTATTTAGTAAATACACCTAATATTATCATTTTACGATGAGATTGTATATTTATGAATTAAGTTTAAAAAAAGCCTAAGACTCTCTAAGCTAGAGGCGAAACAATTTATTTAACATCGTAAATACCTGACCTACATCCTCATTATTTATGAAAGGAACGAGTAAATAAAACTTCACGAAATTGCTACTGAAAGGCCGCTTAAGCTAGCGGTGTGAGCTCTCATTGGGTAGTAATTACATTCATAATTGTAAATATATGTGTGAGCAGCAAGCAAGGTATGAAGCGCGCCGTAGCAGTTCGTAGAGCAATTTTCACGTCACTGTGCACTTTGTCATTATGCATCAGGATCGTGACGCCCCGAGACAACTCGCAATTATTATGTATGTAAAAGAAATTCTTTCTGGCGTCGAACAGCGAAAAACGTGTGGTATCCGCATTGTAAGTTCTTTTTTTATTATTTAACTTTTTGAAGTCGTCGGTTTTGTATTTTTAAGGATTATAATATAATGAGAAAATAAATGTAAACAGTAAATATAATAAAACTTAGCTGCCACAGGATGGTTTATACTTTTATTTAGATTTATTGACTTAATTTTATTAAGTAGCTCGATTTTATTAGGGTGTTCGCCAAAAATGTTAAATATTTTATCGGCTCTACTCCTTAGAAGTCGCAATTCCCGAAGTTCACATTATTATAACGAGGTAGCGGCACTAGCGGCTGGGCAGCGAGTGCAAAGCAAACTGTGCCCACGGCCGCTCGAATAACCGATACTTTGGCGTAATAGCCACGATCCAGGCATGCGATAACAAGCCGCCGATAGCTGAACCCGTATTTTATTTATATATCAGCTCGCCTCTTTTTCAATAACGCCTTTTCCCTCTCGCAGCGGAAATTTTGCTCTTTTATGGCATGGGGGCTATGCTCGTTATTTACTAAGGTAATTATCCGGCTATAATACTGAATATTCAAGGGACAAATTGCCAATCTAAGTGACAGTTCCCACTAGTAGGCTGAATGGCGAGTTTAACCCAGCCAGTGGCGCTATTATCACATTATGGTCATTCCTCTGTGTAACATGTATGGGTTAATTTTATAAGTTGTACAATTTTACTTAAAACATGTTGATTAAAAGTTTTTCTGATATTCTGAAGTTGAGGCTTAATTATTTCAATTTCTGAGCAACATGCCAGACAAACCTTTCAAACAGTCTTCGTGTCTGCCACCCTCTCTATTCCAAAGACCATTTTAGCCCGAATTTTAAAGATGGCAGAGCAAAATATGAACACAGCTTGATAAATGGTTTAACGATAAGGACAAAATAATTTGATGGTGTTTTGTGGAGACGTCTGGCGATGCGACGCAGCAGTGGCGACGGTGACGCCCCGGGCGCGAGTTCATTAAGGAGCCAGTCGCGATGCCATTGTTAACGTTTTTAATTCACGTGTCCAGTGCACGCGCCGCCTTCCCCCTGTCCGGAGACTGCTGGGAAATCTCGCTGGAAAATTAACGCCACAATTTTTATACCTTTTTTCTCGTTTGCGAGGCGCTTCCATTTTATTTATTTCACGCTTCGATCGCGCCGCGGCGTTTAGTTAGCGATTTTATTT
Source organism: Helicoverpa zea x Helicoverpa armigera (assembly GCA_033682625.1). Lineage (NCBI taxonomy): Eukaryota > Metazoa > Arthropoda > Insecta > Lepidoptera > Noctuidae > Helicoverpa > Helicoverpa zea x Helicoverpa armigera. The sequence continues at coordinate 1,232,166 of JAWIIS010000005.1, read as the reverse complement.
TTATTTTGTTAGAAACTTTTGTAATTTCCGCTCGTTGTTTTAACGCAAATTTCGTATGTTTTTAATTTTTGTATCTAGTAATTATTTACCTTCACATTCAGTCTGTCACAATATTTTGGTATTTCAATTTATGCTTGCTATAAAATGATGGAGGGAAATCCAAATCTCACGGATGGGTCAACGAACCACTAAAAAACTCAGCTTACATCCGTTTTGTTTAGATAGAGGTGAACAAGGCAAAAATTTAATTGTTTTGATTGCCAATACACAAACACGTCCGGCCGTCCGTCTGTTGCAAGTTATCGCCTTAGAAAAGCGTCCGATCTTAATTAGTTTTCACGTCTTTGAAGGCGCCTAGCATGATACAATCTCTCCCTTGCTACAATTTGTTTTCCTTTGGCACTCTGTTCATGACACAAAAACACATACCTTTTTGTTTCACTGAGTTTTATTTGGATGTTTCCCGGTGATGTATGGTGATTGGCTCCCTTGTCCCAGCGCTCGTGTATCTTATTTATCATCGTGATAATTCCCCCGGCGTTGGCTCGAGAAACAATATTTGAATGGCCGACGCGTTTTCGTGCTTGACGTTTTGAATGTTTATTGATTAGATTTGTTTTAAAACAAATTAAAACACTACGCCGCCGGCGAATTTAATTAAAGCTGTCAGTACGTCGACCCATAGTGCGAGCTGCGATATCTATGCATTATCTATTTTTTGTCGTACACCATACAATGCAATGAAAATATTCTATTGTTGAATCACTGAGATAACACGTCCTTACCTTGTAAGTTTAACAGAGTTACGATGAGTCGCCGTTTCGTCCGTGGGTTCGTTCAGTTATGATTGTCAGTCGGCATACCGTCGGTTTTTTGTTGCAACACAGATCCTTTCGTCCAATTTAATATTTACTGCTTGTCAAATATTATTCAGCCCGCTACGCCTTCTCCGGACGATACTTGTAATTTTTATTTACATACCGCTTGTCGAAATTCATTTTTTACGACTGCAATTTGCCAATGGCCGACTCGTTGTAGCAATTATAGAATAATGGCTGCCCGGGCGTCGGTTAATCATTTCTTATTTGAGCCATTCGGAATATTTTTAATAATTACTCAGATAATTCTGAGCCTTCTTCGCAAGTTGTTTTAATTTAAGTTTTCCGGCCCACACCTTTTGCTGGTGTGGGCTTATTTATATGAAAAAAATAATTTGAGTTGTAGCCGGTTAAGTACGAGAGTGGCTCGAGTTTACACACAGTATCTACGCTTACCTACTAACTTATAGTTTAATCATTTTATATGTCTCACATTTTCAAATAACCCTTACTTTGTGTCAAAAGTCCTCAGGCCATCGATAAACAGAAGCAGTGGCCGCGGCAAATTGAAACCCGACCGAGTGTGAAATGACCCCCGTCCGACTTCCTCCCGGTATACCGACATATTTAATACTTATTTTCTTTGTATTTTGACTGACTATGTATGACAATGCTTGTTTTCAAAATTTATATATGTATGCCGCACAATAAACATTTTCTTAAATGTACAAACTTCTTTTAAAAATACGTTTTCTTAATCGAATTCGAATGTTTAAAATTATGATATTAATCAAAAGCTAGTTTTGACCTCAGGTTTGATCCATCTCTTATTTTAGAAGTTTATTTTTATATCCTATCTAAATAATCAGGTGGCGATGACGCATAGCTTGTTAAGTGGGCAATTTATTTATAGATACACGTTCAGATTACTAATTGCTTTTCCTTTCCTTAACACTACAGTTACCTTAAATGCTTCCATTTAACAACCACGAATCAAGGTATAGGTACAGATTCATGCAATCAAGCCGAACAATTTCAAGTATTTCAGTGAGCCGCCGAACAAATGAAGCTCTAATCACGCCATCAAAATTGAATGAACTGTGAAATCACAGAGAACTTTTCCGAATGTCGTAATGAGAGTAGCAATTTGTTTTTCCTTACAAATGGGAGCTGTTTTCACCTGACTGGCGCAACAGATGAAGTTTGGTCAAAGTTACAGGCGAAAAACTTGTTTTACAACTAAAGTTAAGCGATAGACGGTAGTCGCTTGCTTCCAAGTGTAGAATTCGAGAAATTGTAAACGAATAAAAAAACCTTTTGCCAGTTTTTGATATTGCTTACATATAGATCGCATTGGGTTATAATTTCGTGACTATTTTTTTTTGCACCACACAACAGGTCCTTATTCAGAAGCGGACCTTACCAGTAGGGTACTCCACCTCAACGATCATTGTCGCCGCGTCGAGGTGCAGTCCCACGCGGCATTGGGCCCCACCGCTTAATTATCTCAACGACTGACGCTTTCTGTCACGTTCACCCTACAGACATTCACTTTCCTCTTCATTGTCGACATCAAACACTCATTTTACACAGCTTGTCAACCATAAAGGGTTACTGTCCTAATTGTTTCCATAAAAAAATATTGCCGTCATTTAGATAAAGATGTGGGCCATTCGATATAATAGTACCTCGTCTTAATTTCGGGTCGTTTGATGGATCACATTTTCCATTAGCGCTGGGAATGTCTTAATTTCCTCGTAGTTGTTGGCTAAGTGGTAGGCAGGTTTATTCTATCAATCAACAGCAAGCGGCGGCCGGCGACAAGGCGAGTTATCACTACAAAGTGGCATCGATTGATCGCGTCACGACCGCCACCTCTTATCGTACTAATTACTGTGTATTAGAGAACTATTTTGTGGGAACCATTATAGAAATGTCAAATTAAAGACTATATACAGGCTATTTAATGTTACTTTTTTTGTGACATCATGTCATCTGTTTGGATTTGATGTGCAATAGATGATGACTCAAAACAATACGCCTAATATAGTGCTACTTCTACTGCCAAGATGCTTTAAAATGACGGTAATAAAACGAAAGTTAATCAGACGACAGCTTTTTTACTGACCCGTATGCAGTAAAAATGTAATTAAACTGAGTTAATGCAACTTCAATCTGCTTTGTAATGACGTCCATAATGCTACTTTGTTTGCATTACGTCGTAAAGGTTTGTCTCGATTAACTGAAACCATCCAAAATGATGTCTACCTTAATCATTCATTTTTTATGATAAACTTTTATGTATATTGCTTTCCAATTTTTTATTTGACCTCTTTATAATAAGTATGAGCGTTTTAAGAAGTGTTTCGCATTAAAAGTGTAATAAAGTTTCTGCAGCTTAAGTTATGATTCGAAGAATACATTGATTTTATTCTCACCGTGTTTGGATATTTAACGAGTTTGCAGTTAAATTAACCTTGTAATAAATAACAATATGTACTCAAATGAATTTGTACTTATTTCAGTCGATTAATCGCTTAAAAAATTTACTGTGATTTCGGCATTTCTAATTTAACCCGAAGATGGAATACTGAGGCGTAAAATTGTAGGGCAAGACGGGATGATTTTCGCGTCATCCAGACATAAAGGGCGTAATTGTTGCGCATCGACTGGAACTAATACGGGAGAAATGGAACGAGATAGGAGCTAAGAAGGATCGTAGAAAATAATTTATCCGCGACGGTAGAACAAAGGGCGGGCCACAATGGAACAAAGAAGCACCGGAACGGCCCGGTTTGTTTTCTGACGGAAACCTAATATAGGGAATCGATTGGTCGTAGAACCAACGAAGGGTACGCTCGTTTCCGTTATACAATGAAAAAGCAAGAAATCAGTGTAAAATTGGGGCCTAATGATTTAGATCGTTTAAGAAGTGAACGTGTGTGGACGGGACTTTTGTTAATTGCTAAGTTCACGATACTTTGAATAACTAATATCTCCATATTATAGTAGTTTTGTTCCTAAAAGATCTTTGAGATCATTGCTAGGGCACTTAAATATCCGCTTGTTCTACGCATTTGGCACGTTTCGGTACGTTCTAAGCCATGGTCTTATGAAGAGATCGTACTATGTCTGTTTACATAGCTAAATCTGTTGACAGAACTATACCTTTGTTATTGGGTGATTTTTTATATATTATTCTATGTCATCCATTATCACCTATTATACCTACGGTTTGGTCGAAAAAAAATGTAGTAATATAAGTGTGTTTTTGAACCTGTTAACAGTTTTGGAGTCGATTAAGCAAAGGTCATTTTACATCTTGTATCTAGGACACTATCTTAGACACAGATAAAGTTTCTGCAATAAAACCTGAAGAGCTTAGTCGACAGTGTTAGACGTCAATTTTCAGTAAATCGTTGGATAGGTGACAGCGAGTGGAAACGTGAGGTTTACCCCTGCATGCAGTGGTGGTTGCCGCGCCCCTCCAATTTTTACATTCAGACGCTGATTTTACGTTTTCGAATTTCAAACTTAGACACGTGATGCGAGTGCAAAGTTTGTATCGTACGGACACTTCTTCTAATATTAAAATTGTAAGAAGCGAGACTTTTTGCTCACACGCGAACGTGTGGAAAACTTTAAATGGATGCAGTTCTAAGTTTCTTAGTATAATGGTGAATAGTAATCCACCTGTGTTCCTCATTATTATTAGCACACAAAAATAGTAGTATAGTGTGTATAAAATTAATTCATGCTAAATTATATCTAAAAAAACTTTAACTTTAGTATGTTTAAATCGTTTGGGCCCAGCCATAACTTTATTCCGTCAGTTGATAGTATATAATTTTACAGCAGGGATTACTGTTTAATAATAAGAAATTAATTTCAGCTACGCTTAACTGAATAATAGCATCGTAAAAGATTCGGGTTGTTATTTGCCAGTTTCGAAGAAAATTATACACAACGCGTTTCATTTATTTTTTGATTAATTAAAGTTCAACAGAGTCTTGATTGTTTAACACGCGTTGTTAGTTTAAAAGGAGTGTAATAATTATTATTACTAGCCAATGGCTGTAAAAGTTCCTTCTTTGGTATTGGCTCGAGTTTGATTTGGTTCTAGTTTAGCCAAGTTGTTTCTCGTCGATACCCTAGGGAACCATCGAGTTTCGCGATAAAGTCGGGCGGACGGCGCGTGACGCCGCGGCCGAATTATGTCCCGCGATAAAACTCCTCGTGCCTCCAGTTACGGGCAAGTTTCAACTGGGCCACGATGCCCGTACTATTTTCTATTCATTATTATCGGATTACAGGCGTACCGATACGCCCGGCCGTCGTGGCGTGCACGAACTCCCGATACGCGAGCAAACCATTCGGACCAGCACAGACCTCTATCTATCAAGATTATCCTCCAAGACATACACTCTCAGGATACTAAAATCTTTTTAGATTCAGGAGGTTGCATGACTAAAAATTATCTGTCTGATGTTTCAGTGTCACAAGATATCGAAATATAGGAGTATTTTGCATTTACACGCTATTTTATATGGTTTTGTAATATTTTGTTTGATAACTACTTCACTACATCTGAATAAATACCTATATATACTAAAGTAAAAGCAACTACATACAATATTTTTTTGATATTTCTTCCAATTATGATCATGTTGATTTGAGGGTTCATGCTATATGTGATAATTTGTTTAGTTCAGAAAGTCTTTTTAATGAATGCGTTAAGGTCATGTTGAAAAAAGGAAAATGCCCCTAGCGGATACTCCATATCTTTCTCTGTTCCTCAGATCACCATAGAAAGATTTCCCATTTCTGACCTTTATTTTACTCCTAAGATTTTAATTATAAAAGTCACAGTACCATAAGGCACTGGATACTGTATCTTGCCAATCTGGTTGTCGTAAATAACGCATCGGGGCGCACGATGTCGTCCGAACGTCTCCTTTCTGTTCATAAATCTTGTTAATGAGCGACGCTGATCGTATACTGGATTAGATCGCGGATTAAGCCGATAGTGGTTCCTGTTTTCCGAAGTTCGCGCGGGAAATAGAAATGCTCCTCTTGTTTTTCGGAAGATTTAGGTAACTACACCAATGTATTTAGCTTCGGTCGCACTCTATTAGTACGGTGGTGGTGATAATTTTGCTGTTGTTGGTAGTTTGTATCGGCCTTTTCACACAAAAAGTGCGATGAAAAATGGTGTGGTGTTTAATAAAATATATTCCAGTATAATAAATCTCATTTGTACTCGAAAATAGCTCTCTAAAGTGAGTCAAATTGAATTGAACTCGATTATTCCGCGGAATTTACGCCCAGGGCTAGGTTTGTTAAAAATGTATCGTTTTGTAAAATAACGAGCACATCTGTTCTCGTTCAAGCACACGCATTACACCGGGAAATGTTGGGTTTTATGTTGAATTGTAGTGCTTTTATTGAATCGCAATATTTCAATTAATGCTGATATGAAAATTACAATTATAAAATATAGTTTTATAAGGTTGCTTTGGCTACAAAAGTTGTACATGGGTACTTAGTTTACTGATATATTATACTTTTATTAATATTAATTTCAAATGAAATGCCGGCGAAATGTTACTTCTTATTCACCTGTTCATAATTAAGAGAAATATATCTGATCCATGGAGTTTCTAGTTAAAGGTCTAAAACATTTATAATTCGATCCTCAATTTATATTAGGTGTACTAGATCCCACCCACGACAGCTGAACTAAGCTTTTGGGTGGGTGGATGTATAAATCTAACTAACATGCGGTGAATATCAGGGACAAAGACGATGTCAGCCGAACTGAAGGAGCTTAATACAAGGGAATAGGTAGGCCAGGTAATCCCGCTTAGGGGGGGAGGATTACACGTAAAAGCCTAATGCTCTGTACACCGCGAACACCGCAGTTATTTGATCCTTTCGCGTCTTAGTAGAGGTTCGGTTGCAAATTATTGTTCACGCCACAATAGGCGACGTTGTACAACGCAACAATGCGTACTGGGGTCTCGTGCCTTAAAAGACGAAGTGCCATTATTAATGGTCGCGCCGATAAGAACATCGGCATGCGGCAACGTTAACTACAAAACGAAGATATTTTGTTTCTCAATGTGGGAATTCGTATCTATTTACCATCTTAGATGGGTTCTGTGTGTTAAATTAGAAAATTATCAACAACGTTTCATTTAGGGATTCTCACCTTTTATTGCAAGGATGCTGCAATCTTGTTTCTTATTGATGCATCTTACGTGCTATAAATACGCGACTTCTTTTTTATATATTTTCTAGCCTGCTAAATACATAGGTTGTTAGTCACTTATAAGACACTGATTCCGGGAAATAACTTTTAGGCGGAATTCTTTCCCAAACTCAGTTGAATCAAATTAAACATAATCTAATTTCAGGTGGTAAGTATATGATGTTGCTTGTAGTGAAAATAAGTATACCATTAGCCCGTAACTTAAATAAACATTCTCAAACAACCATATTATTAAAATAAAATAAAAGGATTAAACCTGAATTCATTACGGAGGACGGTTTATTTTCAAACATTCCTCTCTTAATGTAACGTATCTGTGCAAAAGCCGTTCGTGTTAATTTAAAAAACAGCAGATTATGCAAATCCTAACATGTAGGTACAAAGCTTATTGTTTGAATGTAACCCGTGCGTGTAAAACATACTCGTGCAAATTGTTCAGACCATGTTGCTTTATATCTAAAATCTTAATTTATTCAGGACATTGAGATTCCCTCTTCTAGTAATTATTACATACTTATCTCTTTTAAATAGTTTACATATTAATGTATACCTTATGTATACCTAAGTATATATTTTTACATAAAAAACTATTTTATATATTTCAATCTTGCGAATGCATTCCCTTGCGGTCGCGACTACTGTTGCAATTGCAACAATTGCAGCATAAGCAGCATAAGCAGCATTGCTGTGCTAATTGTATTTACCTACTATAGTACCATATCACATAACTTTGAAGTGGCTAAGTGAAATAACGTGCCAAGCGGTACCAGTGTTTAATTTGACGCCGATGTCTTCGGCGCCTTAGATGTGGCGGGACAGGGACACGGCGGCTAACACGCCATTGTTTGCAAATAGCAACAACAAACGTGCACTTATCCCGTTGCTACCTCGACAGAGATGCCAAATACCAAAACAGCTACGAGTGAAAAAGCAGCAAAACAAAACTTATTTTGCGTCACGAAAACACTATATCCGTGTAGATAGTAGATAGGTGACAAATTTTATAACCCAATTTAATAAAACGACGGAATTAATCGGAAACTGGTGTTGGTGTCAGTTTTTCTCGTGTTGCCACGCTTATTGGGATGGAAGAAAAAGTGGACTTTAGCTGAATATAAAGAGGCTCGATGCGAGAGGCGGGCGCGTGAGATGTTATAGTTTTTGCTATGAAACTCGCCGCTAGCGGTGCGAGCGAGACGTGTCCGTGTTTTGTGCTCGTTTGGGTGAAAGACATGCCGCCTGATATTGCTAAATGGATATAATAAGCTACAAGCAGCAAGGTTTTCTTCTGAGTTGTAACAGTAAATAGGTAGGTATCAAAGATAATAAACCACGTATGTAGTTATAAGTTCTTCTTCAAGTTAAAGTTCACAATCGAAAAACACTATCCATTTGAAAATAAAACACGCTTTTATTCTAAAGCTGTCAGTATATTGTGCGGGATAAACGCACAGATCTCCAACGTCCATTGTCCCAGGAAATCAGCGCCGACAATCTTCCCGGGATCGGGATCTTATCCGGGAGTCCCGGATCGGATCCCGTCGCGCTGCCGTTCCCGGATGTCCCGCGACGTCTGCCAGGATTATCAACACGTACTACTGTACTATACACGTTTTTCCTTCTTTGTTATTAAGCTACGTCTGCAAACAAACGGTACTTTGTAGTTTTTCTGTTACTACTTTGAAACTATACGGGTCTTAATAAGAAATGAACAAGTTTGTGAACAAATAGAGATTCCTCGGTTATCCTTTGTAAATTGTTCAACTTTTAATTTTGTTTTGGCAGAAGATTCTTTTAAATAAAATTATATTGTAGTCCTTTGTTTACGTTTTAAAATTAAGGACTGCTTGCATTACTACTGACTGACTTTATAAACTAGGTATTCATACTGGTATTGTATTTGGGATACATATCTAATCATGCATTATGCACTGGATTGTCCTTCCTTGACGGATGAAATAAATAAATTGTGCCAGCCATTTTAAATTTATCTGTACCTACAGTAGGTAATCTCCTTAGGTATTTACCTTTACTTTGGCTTTCACTTGACTGTTGATTTTACTTTTAATTAATCGGCTTAGAGCACGATACGTTCTATAAACCTATTAACTCAGGTTTCATACAAATGTTTTTATCCTTTGTGTCATTAATTAAAAAGGTTTTAACAAAGAGCTTTGAAGTTCTGTGACTAAAGATTTATTTCGCTCTGAAACTATTTATTTGTTTTGCTGTGATCAAAGTAAATTAATATAGTTTTTGCTTAACATTAACTATGATGTTTACAAAAAGGCAGGATTTCTTTGGTATATTTTACTAGGTATATCTACTATTATAGTTAAAGCCCGAAGTGCGGCTTTACCTAAGTTTAGCCCGTAACAGCCGTGACAGTTAAATATCCTTCGTATCTCCTAAACTCAGTAATAAAAACGAATCCGTTTCATCCGTTCCATTTGTAATACCTTATCGTCGATTAAAACGCGTAAGCAATAATGTAAGATCTTTAATGAGCGTTTTCAATTGATGTGTTCTAATGAGGGGTAATAAGCTGCAATTCTCATGTGTATGGGAATAAAAAAATCAATGAATATATCCGTTACTTGACTCAGTAATCAGCCGGGAATCTGTATTTCTGTAATACGATTATCGCAGGTGAAGATGGGCTGCTAAGTTGCTCCCATCTTGTGCTCTATTGTAGATGAACTTAGACCTTTCGTAAATTCCTGCCGGTATAAGGAGGAAATATCTAAAGTATGATTCACTCTGTCAATACTTGTGTGCCCTTTAACATGAACCTATTGATGGTTGCTTCATAATGACATAGTTTTTTATTCGCTTCACTTTGTTAATTCTTGATATTTTGTTTCTGTATCTCGTACTTAAGACTTTTGAGCCGGGAAATTAATTAAATGAGCGTATTTTTTTTTCTAGCAGTTTTGGCGTGAATGTGCTTCAATGAAAGTTCCTTACGCATTTATAATATAAGTAAGGATTTGAACTCACATGACTAAACCGACATGATATATGCAGGAAGCTACCGCAAATTAGCAACATGCTATTTCTTCCTCGGGAATTTAAATAACATTGATTTAATCAGTTTCAAGAATAATAGTTATTTCCCTGGCTAATGATAACTAGTTTATAGCTTTATAGTTTAATTACTGCATTGCGTTCTCGTGGTTATATGTACGTGCCCCTAATGACGATTGCTTAGGAAAATAAGGAACTATAAACGGTTTCTAGTGCACATACTAGTTAATTAGCCTGTAACCTCACAGATTCCTAATTAGTTTATAATATGCAATATTTCATTCGTGCTTCCTACATGGAAATAGGGATAGTTTGCATGGGTTAATTCTGCGGAGGGAATAATGTAAGAGGTATGTTTGTGTAAGTACTCTCTTACATGTGGGTCAAATGATAATGCGTCCTAAGTAAACGGTGAAACTTTAATGCAGGGTAAAGGATTTTGATTCATTATGAAAACAGATTCATTTTGGGAAATGCGATGTTCTATTATAATCATCAACATCGACAGAGTAGCAATTCCGCCTGAAAACTTAAGTTTTTGAAATGAATAGGAGCATAGAAGGAATTACCCCATCTTTAAAGTAAACCTATTATATCAGAATATTAAAGGCCATCGTGTGTAAATTGCAGGTTTGGGAAATTCACCGAGTACCCTTCAGGGTGGATGAACCCTTAGGTTAACAGCCTTTCCCTTAAATATTTTAATTGCCAATAAAATTACCCGACGACGTGTACATCTGATTGCACCATTAATTCAGCAGTTATCTACCCCAATTTAATTACTTATTTACATTTAATATCCCGAAAACGAAACGACTCCTGTCATTCAACCGCCGAAGTCCAATTACTTTACTCATAAATTAAAACACCTTTAAAATGTTAATGGTTATACATGGGAACTACTGTAAGACTCAGCGGTTAATGAGCTTAGTATGTGGAACAACTGATTGTGTGTGTAACCGCTGTTGTGTATGTTATCCTTAATTGATTTGACATGTCCTCTGCTCAGTGGGTTACGGCTCGTGCTAACAAAAATAAGGGCGGTCTACACTCGATGGTATTCGGTATGATTGCTACTGATCCATTGTTTGTTCAGCTAAGTACCGTGGCAGTTGATACGGTTTTGTACGTGCTTTTACTGCGGTACCTTTGTCACTTAGTGGAGCGAGTTTGAGCTCCCTTGTTTTTGTAGCGTATGTCGGTATGGTGCACAGATGAGCAACGAATGTAAGGGATTAAAGGTACACTTTGCTGAAAGAGAATTGTTAAATTAGTCTTTGCTAAAGTATAGTGTGTTTGTGTATAGTTTTTTGTTTTTGTTGATTCGTAATGATTTTGTTTTATCACTGTGAAATAAATAACCATTCATAGTTAGTTAAACAATACTATTAAAATTGTAGTATGAACAATTTATTAATTTGGATTATTTTGTCTGCACCTGCAGTTTCAAAATGCTTTCTTTCTTTAATCATAAACTTACAACATTGCACTCTACATGTCTCATGGACTCGGTTTCTTCAAAGTTAAAAGTACACTCCTTAAGCTTTTTCTCGATTCTATTCTCCTTATTCCGTCCACGGAATTTTTATTTTATTCAAATGGCACAGCAGGTGCATGCATTAATGAAGTTCCCTCACTATTTCAACGTTTAGTTGACCAAGTACAGACACACTAATGTAGGGTAATAATAATGATGTAATTAAATACCTCTACGCTATCATAAACCTCTACATTTAAGTCACATCAACCGTATCCTTATCCACAATTCTATAAAGAACGAATTCACACGCATGCATAAATTCCCTACCATGCAGAAGTCAGATAAAAATGCGAACGGACACTAACCACTCACAATGAGCTAGATGAAGTGGCATTTACATTGGTAATTTTAATTAACCGAATGATAAGTTAAGCGATAGGCCTTAGTATACGCTATCTTATGAACTACTTATAGTTAACGCGGGCTATAAATAAATCATCCTGACTGGGTAATCGCGTCTGGACTTCAGAACTTGTCGGATGGTCGTCGAGTAGTTGGCGCAAATTAGCGAGTGCGCGGCGCGATAGCGCTGTTTGTAAACAGGCTTGGCCCAAGTGACGAGCTGATAGCGTCACAGCACTGATAAAGTACTCGCATGGAACCTAGCTTACACCCTATCAGTGTATTTATGTTGCTCTCGAAACAGATATTGGTAAAACATCGCGATAACGCACTTACTTAACCCCCTCTTTTCTCTGTTTCAGGTAATGCATCTTCTTTGTGAAGCGTTGAAGTGAATTCTAATGTAAGTTACAAGTGTTAGTTCTAAAAGCGAGTTTTGTAATATGCTAATTTTCATATAAAGACAAACACTCATATTCCCAAGTCTTGTATATGTTGCAGAACCAGAATAAAAAAATATTAACTATAAATAAGTTCAAGTCGTTAAAATAATATCGTGTTACTATGGAGTATGAAATCGTAAAATCGTATGAATCTCATGAAATTAGTATGAAGCTTCTCATAGTTTAAACCACTGATTACGGTTGGAGTCGCGTGGCTGCGCATCTTTCGTTCTAATTATCAGCACCCGCCCCATAAAGCCCGAGGATGTAATATAAACTCCTCTAGTCGTGCAGCTTAAGACTCGAGAGGGAGACAACCCTATACAAATCTAGGGTGCTCATCTCTCCCTCTGCGATGCGCGCCACTCGCTGCAATGTTTGATAGTAATTATCCACCCCGGATAGCTGTAATTGCCCTTTCAACCCTTCTTTGCACATTTAATATTCAGGGTAACAACTTCAAATTGCTTACAAAATTTAGATATAGATTATTTTCAGTTTAGATAAGTTGGACGCGGTTATGAATTTTAACGGTAAGGCACGGAGGGGTAAGACGTGACTGATAAGAGAGCGGTGCGAAGTACAATGCTCGGCGGTAATCAAGTGTTAGTACAAAGTGTACCAGTTCTCCCCTTAGCGTTTCTCGCGCTATCACTTCCTACCATTATCGGTTTGGTACGCAGCGAAACCTGGCCCCTTAACTAATGTCTCCTTTTGTGACCGCAGGGCCGGTTTAATCAGTTGTTTATATTATTGCCAGCAACTGCGCGATTTAATCGTTCGTTTACCGTTTCTCATTGTATCTCGTTAAATGGTAGCGGCTTTTCCACGGCCCCGCGCCATGCGGCAGATAGAAAATTTATAGGGGAAATGTTCAACCGGCGATATTTGTTTAGGATTAAGAGATTCAGCTGTGCGTCGAGTTAAACGATAAACAAAAGCTGTGTCACCGCAAACTGCTGTTTGCTTAATTGTACATGCATGATAACGCGCTGACGGGCCCATGATTTCGGGATTTTAAAGTTTCAAGAGAAGGCTTAAAATATCGCGTCAGTTTACGCGTACACGGCAAGAAAGTTACGCGTAAGCCCGAGGGATTCCAACCTTGACAACAATTAGGCCAGACTTTAAATTTAATTAGTTGTGGCTTACTTCGTGGGTGTACCTTAGCATTTAATAAGCGCATTCCGTTTTCTGTAGATCTTAGTTGCAGATAGCATGCTTACAAGGAATAACAGAAATTCGTTTACATATAACTATGCGTATATGCACATTGTACAGTGCTCATGGAAACTGTGGGTCTTTTTGCACAGTAAAATACCGCTTTAGCTGCTTTCTCGCAAATTAATAGGTGTAATAAAACCGATGCAAACAGTAATACGTCAATTGAAATACAAAGCATTCGTTTTCCAGTTACGTCCGTTTCAAAATTGCCTGCGCTTTATTGTGTAAAAACTGAACGCATTGCGAACACAGTGTCGTGTATGTGACGGGACGGGGAAGCAGTGACCGTCGCGTCGATGTCCGGTGTCGGCTGGGGTAGACAGTCCGCGGCGCGCCTGACGCATCCACATTAAGATAATCGAATGACCGTCCATTCGTTAGTTAATTAAACACGATACGCCCGTCGTCGCGATCGTACCGATTAATGACCTCAATTAAGCTAATCAACTCTTCGCAGATTTACGTTCGTACACAAATAACGTACGACAACTGTGTCGTTTGTCCCCCACCGATGGGGCTGACCCCATGAAAACCGATTAACAGTCTATTTATGGCGGATGATAGGTGATATTTTAGGCGGCGCAACACAAATAGTTGAATTAACAAAATTACAAACACCTGTTTCCCTAATGCTATAAGTCGTTTATCAGACGGCGTATCGTTTTACCAGCAAATGAAGTCGTCTTATATGTTAATCGTTAGATTGATGGGATGGTCGTACATACGACGTACACACACATATCTATGTTCTTATGATAAATTCGTTTAAAAATACAGTTATTTTACATGTATGTGTATTGGACAGTGACATACAAACGGAAAAATAAACGTCTACATAAATTAATTATCTGAAGCCTCGCTCATGCTGATTAAATGTGTTAAAAATGCAGGGTCTCATCAACATAATAAATTGGCTTCCGTCGGCCTCTTGTTAAGCCCCTTTAGCAAGCCTTTAGTTATTTGAAAATAAAGTTGTAATAAACTTACTACTCGACACACAAGTCGAACAAAAATCTCGCTCTCTAGAACAGTGGCAACAAATTATATAAGCGCAAAGTTGTTCCAAGATCTAGAAAACCAGAAAAGCCATGTCACATAACGTTAGCAGTTTATCGAAGTAGTTCTCACAACGCGTCCCCACACGTTCTCTAATTCCGTCCATTGAATTCAAATTGAAGAGTAAAATGTCCGGACATTGGACTGGGCTGCCGTGTATTGGAACCGAGCGTTTTAGCTAATAACTTAATTCCTCTGGGATTGGGAATGTGTGTCGAACGATGTGACCTGTGTTTTGAGCGGCGAAAAAACATTATCCTATTATACGCAACATATTTTGTTTGGCAACAAAGATTTTAGGATTGTTGAATAGGATTTTACTAACTTTTGTATCCGCTTTCACAGAAAATTTAAAAATTTTATGTAATGTTTCAACTTTTCATTCCTTTTAGAAGCGATACATTGTCAGTCTCTACTTTGTCTTTCAGGCAACTCAAATGTAAGTGTCAAAGAACATATTCTATTGAATGTAAAAAAAAGCTCTGCATATAACGGAGAACCTTGCAAATAACCGAGAGTTAACCGTGGTGTAAATTACCTTTACAAACACCTGCATAGGTATTTATGTACTTGTGCCTCAATCAAGGGGTCCTTAAAATTACAGCTTGTATGGCAATAGGTAGAGTTAAATTCTGACCCGGGACAGATTCGGCAAAGCATTATAAGGTGTGGAAGTTATCACGCTATTCATAAATCTGGCTTAAATTATTAAGAAACTAAGCAATATACTATTCCTCTTTTACCATACAACAAAATATTAACGAGTTTCAAAATATTTCTTTTTACAAACTACAAAGTTTGTACTTAGCAGAAATGGGCCTCAAGTTGCACGTTATTGAATTGGCTCAGCTACTCCATTTACTGGGCGAGTCATGAATATTCCTCATGTGCAACATACTCGTACGCGGACGCTCGTGAGTTTCGTTTTACGCCATTTAGCTGTTTAGAGCAACGGCAATTCTCTGCGAATTGAAACGCGGTAATGACCATTGTAGGCGCCTAGCGTAAACGCTCTTATTTGCATCGAAACGTGTTCTAGTGCATTGCTTTCCTCGTCCCGTATTGCAAGTACTAGGAATGCGGCCAGTTTACTACCTAGTTGATTGCTTATGTTTTAGTGGGAAAGCAAATCTGGTTTAATATGTAAAAAGCAATTTAAAGCTTCGACGAATCCGATTAGTCTCCGATGCGAATCGTAGTTCAAAGCCAAATTGCTCCTTTATCTCTCCAATTGCCAATTAGACTATCAAACGCTTGGCTTTTCGAATCTGAATGATTAGGCACTGTAATGACCTTTATGGCTTCCGTAGTTCTGTCATACTTTTCCTATTACTATTTATAGAATACAGCTACTATCATCTCCGCACGAGTATATTGCAGCCTATTAGATCTTTTGCTCCATATATTGGTAGTCTTATCTTTACACGTTCGAGTGCACTCATAATTTCTGCTAGCAGGGTGTAACGGTTGGATCATCTCCGCGTTTCGTGCTCAAAGGGATCCATCATGTTCTTTAGCCAGCGTAAATT
Source organism: Helicoverpa zea x Helicoverpa armigera (assembly GCA_033682625.1). Taxonomy (NCBI): domain Eukaryota; kingdom Metazoa; phylum Arthropoda; class Insecta; order Lepidoptera; family Noctuidae; genus Helicoverpa; species Helicoverpa zea x Helicoverpa armigera. The sequence continues at coordinate 1,215,916 of JAWIIS010000005.1, read as the reverse complement.
GGCCTACTACGCTCCTCCCGCATTCCACTCAAGAGGAAGCTAATGATGGTTGTATCTGAAGTGTCGGAGTTCTCGTTCCATTGGTTCTTTATATCGTGCAGTCGGAGCCCATCGCGGTCGACAGAGATTAATCGACCGCCGCCTCAGAAGGTCGTATTAGCTATAACGGCATCCGGAAAATTGCTCGATTTTTCCACTCACGCCCCTTGTTGCCGCGTCTGCGTCTACATATTGACAATAAACCCTATACGATACAATATAAACCGCAACACTTCACAGTATACAAACTTCAACTAACTATATTTATGTCACCATTGTTTAAAATCTGAAGTAGGTTAGGTTTTGTATGTTAAATGTTTTATCGAGATCGTTTGCTCATGTTTAAACGCAGTTCCAGGTAAGTGGATTACTAGTTAGAGAATTCATGTAGGCGTTTTATAAGTTGTTTTATTCATATTTCTACAATACCTGACGGATTAAGCCAATTAAAATTTAATGCTAGGCCCTTAGAATTGAGAAACTGGTGTCCACTTTGATGTTTTATAGTCTATCTATAGATACGAATTACAAAGTATAGCACCATAAATATAAAAGAATAACTAATAAAAAGTTCACCAGAACAAAACTTAGTTCCTATTTCTAATACACCAGTATTATTCTGCAAAGTCTTACGCGTAGTTTATTCAATATTTTGTCTATCAACTCGGCCTCACGAATAGCAAGTCATCACATTTTTTCGTTTGCAATAGAATCCGCATACACTTGTCATTTCCTTAAATTTTCATCAAATGACAAATATTACCTCATCAGGATTTGTTACGCGGGTTTTTATAAAACGTATTTTTATTACTTAGACACTTACTGTGGGGCAAATTGTAAAATATGGACGATTAAACGCGTGATTTACTCCTGCCGTCTGGTTGCACACCGTGCGGATTCAACTAGGAAATTATATTACACCGAGAAATGATACTGAATGGATTCTAAGGTTATTATAATTCGCGTAGTGTGTCCGCGTTTTAAAAGATGTTTATGATAGCTGTAACTGCGAGTTATGTCTACACTAAAGTAATAAGTAAGGCTCATGGGTTACGGGCCTTGACTTGAGTTGAACTACTGGTTGTAAATTTTACACTCGTTTACAGACCTTTATAAAAAACATGGAGAAAGTTTTCAGACAGTAAAAACTTTTTGTACTTAGGTACTGCCAATAAAACGGTTATTTCTTTTCCTGATAATACAATTCTCTGAAAAGCTTTTCTTATTTTGATGCTATGCAATAAAATCTATCGAAAAATAATTGAAAGATGCCAATGTGAATTCATTTTATGCAGTTATTCGAAGCTCTTAGCTGTAATCGTAGCTTCAAAGCGAATATCTTTAGACGATACATTTACGGCAGATCATTTCACTTCTCGTGAAACCTTAAAGTGCAGCTTTTAAGTGAGCGGATGATTTGAGCGGTTCGTCTGTTCCAAGTTTGAGCCCATCTGCGCAGTCATATAAAATTGCAATAAAATAATAATCTTTCGTATAACATTACTAGTTATTCAAGGAGAGAGAATATTATGTCTGCTTAGCATATTCTAAAGAGTTACAGCAGCATAAGAATATTTTAAAACCACGTCAAAATGTTATAAAATCAAGCATTGTTACACTTGTCCAGCGTTCATTTTTGAGGTTAATTTTGGGAATATAAATTACTCTATATAATAAACTCGAAAATCGCTGTGATGCTTCTGCTGATCTCGTGGCCCTTGTCTTATTATTCACTGAACGTTTCTTCTTTTGTGTCCGGAGCGATATCAATCTGCGATCGTCGGCGCGTAGTGACGCCTAGGGCTTCGGTCTTCACCTATCTACGTGTAATTGCAATGCCCTATAGGGCGAGACTGGTTTTACTGCTACACATACCTAATGCCCATACTGAGAACGTGTAAGTCCGTCCGTCTGCCAATTAATTGCCAGCCTCAGTGACCAGTACAAACGCCGAAACTATAAATTTTGCCTCGTGATGACCGTGCGATATATCTTTATTGAGTAGAACATGTTATCAACAACTTTATTTCTTTTTTAACGCACTGGACGTTTTTATTCGAGTTTTACAATACGCATTGGATTCGCCAACGTGTTTAACGGGCCTATATATCTTGTATTTTAACAACAGTCAGTGTTCACATAAATTCTTATCTAATAGACTCAAATCGAAAATGTTAAACTGATTTTTAAATAAGTTTGAATTCATGATTTTAATCTTTGTCTTGTAGGAGATAAATTTAACTGCGATTTAATTTAATCAAAGTTTATTTCCGTAAATCGTGTTCTGGAGAAATTTTAATGGCACTATAAAACTAAGAATCTTGCTTTATGGTTGTACATTGTATAACAGCGCTTTATGCATTCACTAGTCAACACATAGCGAGAATTGCAAAAGAGTATCACGTTTTCCATATATTTATGCGTTTGCAAGCCTGATGATTTTGAGGAGCAGTTTGCTGGCGAAAAATCCCGCGTGTCCGCCGTGTGACGTGTGGATTTACATACAAAACCGCGGCCATGACCGGTTCAACGATAGCGTGGCATTCCTAATCGGTGGACGGCTGTCAATCAGCATCTTGACAAGCCTTCGCGAAAGTAACATGTTCTGGATCACTGGCTACAAGATCCAGATTAATGTTTAGCAGTAATTTGGGTAACGGTTGCTCATTGCGCATTGGAATGTTTCTCTAACATGCGGCCTTTTTTACTAAAATTGTACCTACTTATTATTTTTTTATCTTTTAGGACATCACACTTTATCTGATTTTATTATAAAAAAATTTGGAAGATTGTTAAAATTCGATTACACTGTCTAACGACGTCATAAAATTACACACGATGCGGTTACAAGATACTTACTATACCTACCTGATTAACCAGTTAGTAGGTACTAAGACTCTTAAATTGAATAGAGAAAATACTACTTAAACCGACGTAAAGTAATTGAAATGTTCAGCAACATCAACGTAGTCAAAAGCGAGTTTATATGGAACGTAGAAACTTGAAATCCACAGGTTGACGTCTGAGAGACGCCGCTAACTGCCGGACACAACTCACACAACTCGGACATTGTTTGACTAATAGCGAACCGTAAACTAGCGGAGTACGAGTCCACTTTCCCATATTGAAGTTCTGACGGGCCCCGGGCTCAATTGTTTGATTTGAGATATGCTATGGGTAATAAAGGAGTATTGGGAAAGTTGCTTTATCGGACAATCGTAACGTGTTTACATCGCCCGCATTTTATCTAAGATCGAACAAATTACTATATCGGTTTGATGGGAATATATATTTGAAGATCAAATACTATTCACAGTTAGTTAAGACATATTGGTATCTGTGATAGCTTAGATGAATACGTAAGATTATTGCTATGATCACAATACTTTGCTAGCGAAATAATGATCTACATTCAGGAGATTCGTGTTGCATTTGCGATTTGTATTTTAAGCGAATAACTGCTTTAACACAAATAAAGTATTTTTAAAGTGCAATTACTAAATTATTTGTGTACTTTGGTTAAACTACAAAACGTGAAATACTGGAGCTACAAATTCACAACGGTCAGACAATTTGTCGTGCTGACGTTACCGGGACATAACTCTCTGAGGGCTATTTTGTGAGCCGTTAAAATGGTGCATAAATGTACGTTTGCAAAATTATGACTCTTATTCGATCGTTAAGAAAATATTGTCTAGATTCACATATTGTAAAAGTCCTAACCGATATTACACATTGCTACGAATACAAATACATCATGTTCAAAGTAGTCGTATATTTACAAACTTGTTTCTATTGAGCAATTTTGATCAATGACATGCAGTCCCAACAGAAAATGGTCTCAGAGAAGCAATACAATGGAATGCATGCGATAATCTATCGACGCTTCACAAATAAGCGGGCGCTGCATATTTCGCGGACAGCGCCGCAGCACCGGCGACTAGGACGGGCCGCTACAGTCGCGTAAAACGATAAGCTCTGTGATTTATGATTTATAAACGTAACACTTCCGCAGGCTTAGCACGCTAGATTTACACAACAATGCCTGACTATTCTGTACTACACTACAAAAGGTCGCGCTAAAGCAGTCGTTCTCCGTTCCGCAGAACTATTCATTCATTCATTCGTTAATTCTATTTATGAATGTCATAAAGCCCGGCCAAGTACTACCGTACAATCTGTGGCCGATACAGACGTGCACACTGACATGTTTATGTGTAATTGTGATACATAATGCTACGCCAACGTCGTATCGAGATTTATCGCCTTATATTACGTAGATCTGGTAATGGTGTCTTCGCAATGTACATAAAACATGTAATGAGTATAAACATGCATATGACAAACACCGCCGGGAGGTTTGCTCACTCGTTAATTAACTTATGCGTGTGCCAACAATAAATCTACAGAATAAATAGCTTATATCATAATAAAACAAATAAAGCGTTAAACGAATAGGGGAATAATGAACAAAACACTATATTATGTTGGTTTAGACAGTTTATGATTTAAACAGTTATGGCTAGGTTAAAATTATGGTACTTGGAAAGTTTCTTTACTTACTTAGATTTATAGGATACAGAATAAAGTTGAGATATATTTACAAAATAAAAATAACAAGGAGATGTTTGGTAAAAGCTATCAATCTTAACTGTAAAAAGTTGCTCGAATAAAAGTAGGCAGAATCGAAGCGTTCAGTATAATAATACGCTTTTCCTTTTATGAAGCAAATCTCTCGCAATGGAGTTAAACTTATCACTTACTACTTACAAAGCCAAGCTTTACCGTTGCTACTACTAGACCTATAGACCACTACTTTTATTGTTTACTAGGTAGATACCACTTATCTTAACTACGCCGATTGGTACTCCTAATAGCCAAGTTAATGTTTCTGAAATATTTCTCAATTAGGAAGAATTTAGTGGGTATTAATTTCACCGAGCTATAGGTTAACTAATACATGGATCTAACAACAAATCTGTCTGAGCTATTTATATTAGTATTACCGTCAGTTGCACAAAGCTCCATTAAAGTTAAAGCTTCATTAAATCTATTGCTGACACTTTTTATCTTGTAAAAAAAAAGAGTCAGCAATAGATTTAAAGAAGCTTTAGCTTTAATGGAGCTTTGTTGAACTGACGGTCTGTCTTGTACATTAAAATAACCATACATAAATAGGGAAATGAGAGGTGTGAATAAAACTCAAGCGTTCATTATTTCGCTTCTTCAAGGCAGATAGCTGATTTTAGACCTACTTACTTCATAAAATATAAATAAAATTGTGGCTTATGATTGTTTCGTTAACAACATCGCTAACCACTGCCAGGTTATAGCGTCAGCGGTTTCAATAAATTTCCTTTATAAATTAATCCGTAGACTTCCGTCTGTGTGGCGGTTAGCCGCAAATTTCAAATATACCTTATCTAGGTAAAAATTGAAGCTTACTCACCAGGTGTTACTCTTACTTGAAGTGCCTCGTTTACGGTAAACTAGGAAAGTAGAAAGTGGAACAAAACAGTCGAAATATGTTTGTAATTAAACATATTTACTTTTTCTCTCCAATCAGCATATTATTTACGAAACTAGTAAATGCTAACATGTGAAGCTCTCAGCTGTGTTCCTTCACAAAATCATAAACATAAATTAATGAGTTTTCAACATTATAAGAACACTAGCTGGTGCCCGCGACTTCGTCTGCGCAGGTTTAGTATTTCGAACAATATGTTTACAAATTGTAGCCTATGTGTTATTCTGATGTATAAGCTATATTATTGTAAAGTTTCATTAAAATCCATTCAGTAGTTTTTGCGTGAAAGAGTAACAAACATCCATACATCCATACATACAAACTTTCGCGTTTATAATATCAGTAGGATTGTAGGTACTCATTCGACAACCTTCTTACTAATACATATCTATTGGACTTATAATTAAAGATTATGTTAAGATATAGGAGGCCTTCTACAATATTAACCTTTAAAATAAATATGATATAATCCTCTTTGTAGACCGCTAATTAATGCGAGAAAGTTCCGTAATTACTGCGCTCAAACTGTAAGGTGCTTAAAATGCTGCTGCCCTTCCTTCCTTTAGTACAATCTCAATAAAATAAATAGATGCAAATTGATATACACCTACTTTATATATTAGCGTTAACAACCTGTAAATTCATGAGTGTTTGTAAAAAAATGGATCTCCTAACTTTGAACGGTTATGTGAAACCCATCTATCAGTATTTTGTATTTAATAATTGTATTACTATAAATGCTATTTAATTCATAAATTTTATTTTAAATAGGTAATTGTTAACAATTAATTTGGAACAACGGTAGACTTGTTTTCCATTCGACTTATCTTTCTATAAATTAGATACTATCTCAGTAATACAGTCGTAACACCTTATTAGCTAGTCAGTATCAGTGTTGACTAAAACAACAAGATCTAATCTCATAGATAGCCTTAACACTGCATAAGCAGTACTAAACTTAAAGATTAGCTTACGTTACATCATTATCAACTTGATATTCTAAGCGACTAAGTGAAACTTGAAAAGGAAGAAGGTACTTAGAAACGTGCCTAATCTGATTTTCAAAAGCTTTTTTGTACCATCTAAATATTAGCCGAGGTCGACTTAGCCTAGTAAAAACCTGCTTAGTAAGATTGGCTAGTTACCTAATGTAATGGAAAACACTTCCAAAGACGCCGCCAACATTATATCTTGAAGGTAATGTAGGTAGAGGTACTACGGCTGTTTAGCTCGCCCAGATTCGCCTAAACACTAAGACTAAGAAGGCACTATCGGAAAACGCCTTCTTATACTTTATTGCACACTTAACAATACATATTAAAAAATAATAAAGACAGTTTATGCACAATGGCGAGCTTAACCCAGAATTGGGTTCTCTTACAGCCAACCTTAAAGCCATGGAGAGATTTGATAGTGGTAGGGTAGATTAAAAAGTGCACAACAAACATTGAAACTAACAAAAATATCAAATAACAATATACTAAACATATATATGTAGTAAAACTACACAATACATAAACATAATACATATAAAATATATATATATATATATATATACATACGAATATAAATGTCATTCATGTCGATAAATAGTATTCCTTTACTCGTCTCTTGAATGCACTCAACGATGGGCTTTCGCGTATCGAATGTGGAAGGGAATTCCACAGTCTCACAGCACGAACAGTGAACGATCCATCATAGCGGCTCGTAGTGTGGGAAGGGACACGAAGAAGGAGAGATGAGGAAGTGCGACAAGGTTTGCCTCTCGGAACAAGAAACTCAAAACGTTCCCGAAGATATCTTGGTGAGCGAGGATTGTAGAGAAGAGAGAAGAGAAAAGAAAGAATGTGAGCATCTCGACGTCGCCGAATAGGCAACCACTTCAACCGACTTCGAAATTCCGACACATGGTCGTACTTCCTGAGCCCGAAAATGAAGCGGATGCACAGATTCTGCAGACGTTCGAGCTTATCTAGAAGTTCCTCAGTCGCATCAAGGAAACAGACATCAGCATAATCTAAAAGTGGGAGAAGAAGCGACTGAGCGAGAGTAATTTTTGTTGAAAAAGGCAGGAACTTTTGGAGCCGTTTGAGAGACTGAAACGTGCAAAATACTCTCCTGCTTACTTCCGCAATGTGTTTACCCCAAGACAAGTGACTGTCCATTAGCACACCCAGGTTTTTGACGTGCGTGCGAAGAAACGCTTTACTTTTATTTTTGTTCTAAGAATGTGTCTTACATTTTAGTACATGTTTTTATGTTTATTAAATATTTTTGTGCAGTCTTCTTTTATTTTTATATAGTTCTTCGTATTTCGTATTTCCTATTTCCATACGTCATCTAAAATCCAATACGAAATCGCGACCAAAAAACATGCTGGTATTATTCAAACAGGATGCACTGCCCTATTAGAAACATTTACTAGTGCAGAAATCTGTAGTTAAACGACTCTGATAATTTGGAAATATTCTCTCCGAGCGATTTAATATTGAATTAGTATCAGTTTGCGTTCAAGCAGAAGAATAGGCGTTCTACATGAACGAAGTATACTAACGATCAATCAATCAATTTAGTTGCAAAAGTTCAAAGTCTTAAAGCTGCAGACAATCAGCTTTCGACAGTATTTACAAAGCTGAATAATACTAAAATCTCTCATCCCCTCTGCGCAATGTGTCGTGATGCAAGATATTATATTTGTTCTCAAAGTATTCAAGTAATAATCGCGTCTTCTCTGTTTGTTCGCTAGCGTCCCTTACCCTTGAAACAGCAAATATTTGCCAAGAAACTGTATATTGAAATGCGTTGTCTGCTCTGTTTAATAACGTACGAGTTTCCTTAATCAAACGCGCTACATATTAATTTGCATATTAATGCCCTCCCGTATTGTGTAATTAGTCCTGTGCTAGAACACCTACTGCTTCAATATGTAAACGCTCGGATTTTGGTTTAAGAATTTTAGATGACGTACCTAAAATTACACGCGTTGTGAGGTTTACTCTATGTTGTACTAACAAACAAGTACATATGTTAGAATAATACGGCACAAAGTGGAACAAAACAAACAATGTCGATACCCTAACCCTTTATCGCCACAACTTTATTGGTACAGTCGTGAGATCTTTGATTTGCGTGCGAGCCGCGGTCCGGTCGCTCCGACCTGACATCCCACTGACGCGCTGATTTACAAGGCAAAAAACCTTTTTTGTCTTTCATGACATACGTCACACGATGGAGACGTCCGAACCGATGCGACGATCTGATTTCGGCATCTTTTTAAACCCTTCGTCCGTCCTTTCGCACGTCATGAATCCACACGTAAGCGGCAGGACATAAGAATGGTAGCTATGTGGAAATAGAATCTATTTTAATAAATCATTTTTATCCTAAAACAATCCTAGACGTCCTAGATACAAAGTCGAAAGTGCAGCGGTTCGCACCAGATTTCTCACCTTGATTGTTTGAAATAGAGTTAAACTACAAATCAACTACTACAAGTTCACAAATCTACTTAGTACTATTGTTCAAATGGAGTCAGATTGAACAATAGGCTGTTTAAATTGCTGGAACATCCAGTGCAGTGTTTTTTAGTTAATGTTTTTCGTATTAATATTGTAGTGTTTATGTGCGGAAAACTACTGTTCCTATTTAGTTTGTGCTATTTCCCTTATGTTTAATGTTATCATCCCTATGAGCAGCACTTGGAATTTGCACTAGTGGTTAATTAATTTATAGTCAAGTGGAGGATGAACTGATTAAGTAAACAATGTCGACGATGCAGTGTTAATTGTGTAGGGTTCGATTATCGGATTGAGATACAATGGTAATTGCCTAGTTGGTACCCATTTACCTACGCGAATGTCCATTCCTTGCCTTTAATTAGGTACTGTTTCAATCTTTATTTTGCTTTATACTATTCTGCTTAGATATTTGAGTCTCTCTTTTGTCGTCGTAAAAATGAGCTGGATAATACACGATTTATATAACAGTTAAATGTAATAAAAAAACTTAAGAGGAATGTATAAATATTTCAATGATTATTTTCACATTTGAAAGTTAAAATCATCAACGCGGTTTATTAAGTGTTCCATGTTTGTACATGAAAGCAACACTAATCGATCAATTTTCATCAATAAAAATTGGTTCCTCGATATATCCTTCGTGGGGTATTTTAATATTAAAAGAAAACTTACAATAAAATACGAAATAAATATACATACATGAAGTACTTATGCAGATATTTTTTAATAAAGTTGTGCGACAAATGTGCACCCGGTTAACTTAAGTGATGTTATTTAAAGCGTCCACTTTTTTCTGTTAGCCTACTACGGTTAGTAAATGATACTGTCAGCAAGAAAAATACTGTCTCAACATTTTTACTCAGCAAGCGGACCAATTAAATAGGGACGTTACGAGGCTGCGGTCACTTTGTACTGAATGCATCCAGTGTGTGTTCGCGGTGCGTTTATTATCTGATATCTCTTAAGTAGTGTCACGTTGAATAAAATCATTGGTGTGTAGCCGCGCCGGGTTGCGGATGAGTGATCTACTTATAAATGGCGACCACATACAAATTACTAAAAGAACAAGTGCCGGCTTCTAGTGCACGCGTTCCACTAACTAGAGGCCGTGTTCTGAGTTTAAAGGATGTTGCAGAATTCTTTAGATTTTTATATACGAGAGCTTTGATCAATATTTTTTATTAAACCTGTGATGGTCGGTGAGTCTGACTATTAAAGAACTTCTGTATGTAGACAATTTTGGACACTAGTTTAGTCATTGGTTAGCAATAGAATGACGATAATCAGCACAAACTGTCAAATTGCAGTTGCTCTTGAAAAATAGTGCGATTTTTTGTTTTACACTAGATGATCTTCCGGCCAGACGTTTTTGGCATTCTTGGTTTTTATTACGTGGCATTTTTCATCATTTTCCTCATTTGAGCCTCTGCACGCTTTTTAATTAAGTTAATAAAACGTTACGTCACAGAAAGTAATTTTCATTTATTAATGGTCTTTTCCTTATTACTTTCAGAGTTTTTAAATTAGGTTAATTAAATCATTTAAAGGACATTGTTCAATTTTGGCCTAAGAACCGATGTGAATATAAATTATACTATAATTTTCATTTATTTTTATATTGTATGAAACATATTTTAGTATTCCACGGACACTTCAAATAAATAAATTCGAAATAAAAAGTTGGTTCACAATTATTGATGCCTTATAAAATGTTTCCGTCAGCCAGTGCTGCCAGGTTCGGAAGTTTTTGCGATTTCGGTAAATACGGATCGAATTGAGAACCTCCTTTCCGAAGTCGGTTATTAAAATTAGTTGGTAACACTTTATTCATTAAAATACCTAAACTGACTAGCTAGAAAAAAACTAGTATTCTATGTGTTTTAAGCGAAATCGCGAATTTCTAGCTTGGCATTCGAGTAGGATTATAGTTTTCGTAATTGGCAACACTGGTGTACTTCAGTCAGTTTGCTAGAAGTCAGTTTGATTGCTTTGCGACTATCGTTTCTTTTGTGATTTTCTATGCGTTTCATGGTTTTATTCTAACAATTTTGGCTTGATTACGGACTCCGATTAGATTGCGTACTTGGTAGACTCGGCTGTGTGTAAATTACTGGATTTTCCTGGCATTTCGGATATTGCTCTGTCTGTGATCGAATTTAGTTGTATTATAATTACAACAATGGATGCAGAATATAGTATATTGTATAAATTGTGGATCTGCTGGAGGTTCTTTGGTATTAGAAAACGAAGATGTACTTCGTTGCATACAACAATGGACTGTTCCCCGTATGGTAAGTGGTCTACGAAAGTGTTTTTCTAATTTTAATAAGAATGTTATTACCTACTTATGTTTTCATAAGCACACAATTTCTCGGTTTTCAAATCAATTGCCACAATTGCAAGTTACTTGACATTTACTAATGTTTTATTGTATTTATTTATTACAGGTTGAAGCTCATGACCTTATATGTACGACGTGTTGGTCTGAAGCAGTCGAGCATAATAAGATGCAATGCACTGTTGGACGCAATTGTGTACTTTGTAAGAAGCTCCTACCATCAGGCATTACTGTTGCAATTGTGTCGTTGGGCGTAGAACAGTGGGCTGTTGTGCCCACATAATGACTATTATCTGGTATTTAAGCTGGGCGAGATACCAAAATTCAATTGAACCCCCTGCTCAGTTCCTAGATAATATATTATTGAAAAATATTGATGATTAAAAACCTTTAATTGAATATAAATATTGTTTTTATTGCACATCCTCGAAAACCTCTTTCATTGTTATTGGTAAACCTTACTTTAACTGTTAAATCTGAATTTATTTTGATTTTATTGAATTATTAATGTACACACTATACATATATACAAACTTAAGCTACTTATCTTTATACAAAACTAAAAATAAAATACTATATACAAAATTATTTTGTGTGGTAATGACATTTTTAGTATGGTCTGTGCCTTCTTGGTAATAGACTGCGGGTTCGATTCCCGCCTTATGGCATGTAGATAGCTAGGTAACTGTCTAATATAAAAGTAGTAACAATCATTTAAATAAATAATTATCTATCGTAATATTATCGATATTTTATGAATTGTGGTGAATGGAACTCTTCCATTTTGGATACTTATGCGTTTTATCACAAATCCAAAGTGGATTCACTATATAAGAAACGTAACGTTGAAAGCAAAAGCGTTTAGGTAGTTGTTTTTCATAAAAATTCTAAGCATTTACGAAAACTAGTCACACGCGCCGTCTTCGTACGGTGGCAATGTAAAACCTTGGTGTAAACCCTCCTCTTGACCTACTCTATCTATTAAAAAAAATCGCACCCAAATCCATTGCGTAGTTTTAAAGATCTAAAGCATTCATAGGGACAGACAGAAAATGCAACTTTATAAAATGATCATTGTCAAAGAATTATCTTAAACTTGACTAGGTACTATCTATTTTCCTAATATCTAGTAGAATAGTCTTTTCCTAGATCTAGAAGAGAACATATAGAGCTGTACATAGTATTGTTGATATTTTGTATAGTGTAGTTTGATAATACTATGATATTTCACGCAAGCTTGGTTATTTTTTATTTATAACCTCAAAATATTAATTTTTTTCGTAATTATTTTAGTTTCCTGAAGTGTCCGTTCGTGAAAACTTATTTCATAGGATTACATATAATTTTAAGAGTTTATAGAAGTCACTTTCCATTCGAACGGTTCTTAGGCAGAACATGTATGGAGCCGGAACAATGTCCTTTGCTGCTACGAATTTTGGTTTATAAAACATTTTATGGTAGCAAATTGATAAGAACGAAATCAGTAGATATTGCTTTGACAATAGAAACTTATTAAGGTTTAATTTGCTTTGATTTTTTTCAAGGATTCTATAACATAACTTCTGGAAGAAAAAAAGAAAATTTAGAAATAGTCAAGTTGCTAAGTGTTAAAATGTCTTTAAGTACATTGTTGAGTAGTGCAGAAGGCCATCGAAGTGGAATCTTCAGTCAAGTTTTTGCCGCGTAGTGATTACAGTACACCGCTCTAGTCTTAGAAGTGGGTTGGGTTAGGACTAGCTTTATTGGCATTCGTCGACCGCTAGCCTAGACGTTTTTCAAAACACCACTTCCAATTGCCCCTTTAACGTATAAGGGAAAAGTTAAATACATGCCCTTATAAGAACACGTTGCAACCACTAACAAGTAACGATAATTGATTTGATTAGTATTTATCTACCTACTTGATTGATTTACGGCTAATGCAACAATAATGAACTTTTATTCAAACACATTAAGTTTTTGATTTAGGTCTCGTCGATACAACTGCGCAACGACATCCTTACCCTTGGATAACTTGTCTGTTATCTTAACATCACATTCGATCGCAATAAAACTGTCAAATGGTATATTCTTGATATGACAGATACGATATCTCCATTAGCTCGCACACCGTCGTCACGACACAAATAAAAAGTTACAATAAAAATACGTATCACGAATTTGAAATACGTATTACGAGGTTCGTATGCTGGTATACTGCAGGCTGTAACATCGGGAGCTCGGCGGACACGATCATAAATTAAAAGCCATCATATTTGTTTTTCGAACGAGCAAGTAAATAAAATTCCGATCGACGGAGCGTAACTTTGCGCGGTACGTAATCAACAGTTTTATTCGTCGATTCCGCTGCCTTGATTTCGGGCTTCATCCTTGTCGCGGATCGAGCCCGATCTTCATTTGAATATCTTTCGCTTCGGATTCACTGTTGACGCTGATTAAAACCAACACGTTCAAGATATTTCGTTGATGGTTTTATTGATTTTATTTCAAACACTTTGTTTTTATCTTTTCTTTCGTCTGGTTTGTCAATAGTCGCTCGCAGACAGGCTAGTTAAAAGTTAAAGTGGAGGTCAGTAATTAACAGGCGAGATCAACAAGCCGCTCAATGCTAATAGGGCCTTTCCACGTCAAAGGGCTAAAAGGCGTCGGAGCGCGTCTGTCCGAATAATGACCCAGGCTGTAGTCCCTCCTTGCTCGGCTGCCGGAGTGCACGCCGCGACCTCGCCCGACCCTCGTCAAACGCTCGATTAGCCTAACGTATATACACTAATTATATTTTTTTACGATTTATTCGTTTCTCAATCTTTAGTCGTTTACATTGACGACGCACGTATCTCTGGCATCTCGCCCACGCTCATCACTATCCAAATTGAATTTCCATACGTTGCGTGACATCTTATATTTTATTATATGCGACAAAAAGGGATGGTCGTTAATTTTATGGTCTTTGGGTATTCGAGTACCCGTGTCGTCATTTCGGGTTACGGTGACTGCGCCTCAAGGGATTGTCAATAATCTTTGGCGCGGGCCTAACTCTCACCGTAAAGGACAGCTAAACATGACATTTGGGTTCCTAAGTATTATGATATGCTAATTAATACTCTGTGATGTGAATGATGGCCACCTGCTGCCGAAATGAGTGGTTCAGTTGTAATGGAGTGCATTAATATTAAATCTGACAGCACAATTTATATGAATAAACTTTTAAAGACCCACTTTATTACATTAAAGGTCCCATTAATGAACAAAACCTTTACGTGTTCCATTTTCATGTTTTGGTGTGGTGCCGTCGTTAATCTCAGTTTCAGTAAAGTCCCGCTTTACAGTTATTGCGAAACAGATAATACAGTCGCACTGTAATTATTATCATTGTGTAATGGAATAGCTAACGAACTCACTACGTTAACTAATAGTCAATTAGTTTATTAGTGTACATTTACTATAATAGTCATTATTAAACCGACAATGGGAAAATATGACTTCATAAATTTTAACGAACAATACTAGGTGCTATTAAAAATCTGTTGTCCGAGAGTTTACGATGTCTCCTTGTTGGTATTCCAATGTAATCCCATTTGATAAAGTTGACTATAAAGTATAATAATAAAATTTTAGACCTAATTCGTTTTTGTGAAAACAAAATTTATTACGCACGGAATACGAAAAGCTCGTAAAACAGACCGCCTGTTATTAAGTGACAAATCGCTGGATTTTGTCGCAGTCGACAGTCATAAAGTCACAATAATGGACAAATTATACACTGAAAAGAAATGTTTACTCGACATTGCATTTAAATCTTTTGGCTCTTTAACTTATGAGACAGATTTTTGCAAAAAATGCATGGTAAAAAAATCAAGTTTGTATCAATCCATACAGTATACATCTTAACATCGAGTGCCTACTTATAGCTAACATTTAATACTAACTTTTAATAAGCCATAAGTCAATAGACATTCAGCTAGTATTTCCTGTGCCGTAGGAGTCATTCTACGCATAAATCATATTCACAATACTCGAACAAATATCTGTAGGCCATGCAAACGTTTGTCGCTGTGCGGAATTCGAACCCGCGACCCCCAACAAACAGTACACAGCCTAGTAATTTACAGAAATAATTAGGTGTTGTATTAATGCTGTGTATAATTAGCGTTATTTTCGTGTTTTAGTACACAATATCGCACATTGAACCAAATTATCATAAGGTACACTTTACCAAACTACAATGTCCAAAACATATTGTCAATACGGGTGGCAAAGTGATCCGCGTGTACCTATGTCCACACGAAAATATTGTACCCAAAAAATGAATGATTAAAATTTTAATATTTAAATAGTAAATTACTCCCTGTTTGAATAATTAGCAATCGAATGGACGACGGAATCCAATTGTTTTGTTTGACAATTCAATTGTTAATTTATCATTCGCATGTCATGTCATCAATTGTTTTCAGTTTATCTGTTTAAGTTCGAACAATTTCCATTAAGTTTGATTACACAATTGTCATGTTTAAAGATTTATTATGCACGTTTGACACGGCATAACTTTTCGTAAAAATAGTAGAATGCATTATGATTGCAATTCTCTTCTTGAAATTT
This sequence comes from Helicoverpa zea x Helicoverpa armigera, assembly GCA_033682625.1. NCBI lineage: Eukaryota > Metazoa > Arthropoda > Insecta > Lepidoptera > Noctuidae > Helicoverpa > Helicoverpa zea x Helicoverpa armigera. The sequence continues at coordinate 1,199,898 of JAWIIS010000005.1, read as the reverse complement.
ATAGGCACCATAACTCCTCTGGACATGTAGTATTATTATAAATATAACGTAAAATAATTTTACTTCATGTTTACGTATTTAAATATATGTAGCTTGTTCGCATTGATCGTGTTCACTAAGCGTTTCGGCCGTCCTTTGTTTTCAGTTTGGCACAATTCGCGAAATATACCTACTTGTACTTTAATTACAGCTATTTGTGTTCACTGCCACGTAAAATTATTCAAATTACGCTTAATTTAATGTTCTTTAAGCAACGAATTGCTGCGTATTTTTTCCCGGCGTCGCGTTAATGGCCGATTCCCGAATTAAAATCGACAATCGTAAATTTAACAGTACACAATGTAACATAAACAAAACTTATCTTTAACAGTTACGGCCCACGTTGAATTATAATTTCATTTCGCGCAAATGCCACGTCACACATTTATTTCTTATCTCTCGGCTTAAATTTCAGCCGTAAACGAAATATTTACCTATCTTTACGATAGCTTCAACAATGCACGATTTGTTTCATTGTAACAACGTTATTTTTCCATGGATTCATTATTTCGAACCCTAAAAGCAAGTATTTTGAAGCTTAGACCATAAAGCAAAAATTCCACACAAGACCACAAAGCCAAATTGCTAAAGCCGTTCTAAAACTGTCGACAATGAGAAGTTCCATAGGGGTGCATGTATGTACTAACATAACATGCATAGCGTGGCTCCCTACTCAGACCTTGACTTTCCCATAAACTGGATGAGCTTCACATAAAACAAAATTTATAACTTTTTCAAAATATGAGAACATTGAGTTACATTATTGTAAGGTCAATGGTCTGTTAACAGCAAATGACTGAGTAATTTCACCATATGCAAATTCTTAACTAACCCAGCTTAACGTTTATATACGTTCGTTTGTTTACGTAATTAGCAATACAATGTGGAATGAAAAATGTCAAAACGAACAAACCACATAATAATGACATTGCACCCATGTCACTTCCAGGGGCAACACGACACACCCGCAGCGGTTGCCAGTCGGTCGCCGGAGGGCACCGATTTTCACAGTATTTTCCACGTGGTCCATCCGCTGCGTCGCTATCGCCAATTTTAATTCTACAGCAACTCCAATGGCCGCCGGTATCCTGGATTCCACCATACAATTTCACACAAGCAATGAGCTGCAGCGGTGAACTTTTGCCATTTAACTCGTCGGATGCCGTACGCTTTTGATATTTCACAAAGTTGCTTAATCCTTAATGCGATACTCGAGAACTTGTGTGGGATGTATTTAGAATGTTTCAATTGTAACTTCTTCGTTTCGTGTGTAACCAATGCAAATGCTTCATTCTAAATACACGCGATCGACAGTTAACATTCGAGATAGGATTCCACGACATAGTGAGCATTATTATCTGTTTTGTGGTAACTTGAATTGAACATAAATACTTTTGGATCTACAGGCACGATCAATTGCCAATATTTGCTGAACTATTACATAAATTGTAATAATTTCCTTCAAAGCTATATAAAAATATATAGTTACTCTGCGAAGTGACCAAGATTTCCTTGTTCTTGAGTAACGTCTTAAAAGAAATATAGCCATCAATTTCTCAAGTATTTTTGCCTAGGGGTAAGCTTTATGTTTGATGAATCGTTCACTCAGTACATTACTCGTTATACTCTTCATTACTTTGATAAATAACGCTTTTGTATCGTGTGAATTCCCTTCGAGGATACAAAATCTTGATCAAAATATTTAGCAAGTTTGTATGTTTCGCCCGTCAAACGCTATCGTAACATTGTTTAGAGGTAGAATCTCGTTGCCCTCCCTGTTGAACCAACAAATCACGTTGACTGCCAACGTTCCGTGATCGAGATTCACGCCGCTGACATAGATCAACTTGATGTGACAAATACTAGCATGGCACTGCCGAGATAGCCTGCATGGATATTTATGAGCACGGAGAAAATAATGAAAACCGCGTCCAGTTAATAAAGCTGGAAATTTTTATACATAAAAAATGATTCAACGATTACTAAAATTTTGAGTGACGAAACAAACCACAAAAATATACAAGAAGTTTAAATGGTCCTAAATGGCGCTGCATCTTTAAAATCATACATTTATCAAACTATTTTGATATTGAGTTTTCAAATTATGCTTCTATATAAACTGCAGCAACATTTCCAAATACTTTCATGTCACCCTTAAACCCGGACGGAGAGGCAATGGGTGCGGTGTGACATGTTTCATACGCGCATCAAACCGAAGGTAATGACATTAAACGCTACAATGTCGGGGATGCACTCCAGGTGGACGGTAAATTGGGAGCTCTTTCGAGCCAACCGACTGCGGTCTCCTTGTTAATTCCGTTTGTAAGCCGATTTTAGGGTCCGGCTTCAAGGAAACAATATTAACTTTGTTAAGGCTGTTAGTTCACGGGACGGGGCTATTTAGGTATTTGGTAAACCGGCTGACCTGCCTCGTTTTGGTGAACCTGCCTCGTTGGTCTAGCTGTCGCAAGTGCGGCTGCTGAGCACGAGGTCTCGGGTTCGATTCCCGAGTCGGGCCGAAATCGCTTTGTGGGTTTTAGAAGACTTTCACAAAGCAGCCCGGAGCCTGGAAGCTGGTGATTGATACACCCGTGCATCGGAGAGCACGTAAATGTCGGTCCTGCGCCTGATCTCTCTCCGGTCGTGTCGGATTGCCGTCCCATCGGGTTATGAGAGTGAAGGAATAGTGAGTGCACCTGTGTCTGCGCAAATGCTCGTGCACTATAATATTTATGTCCTGCGTAGTTGGCTAATCTCCTAACATGAGAACAGCCGCCGTAGCCGATAATCGGCTAGGAGGACATCATCATCATCATTCAAACCGGCTGACCAACTACGTATTTACAAACCGACGGAAAATGTAAAAGAGAAAATACGTTTAAACCTAATAGATAGCCTTAGCTCTAGCTTTCCAAAATTCAATCATCAGAAATAATTAATCACACTCGGGTCGGTAAGACTTCCAGATGGAGATACATAATTGATTTCACATAAAGAGAAACCGATTAAAGTTATGAATGAATACAGTTTATTAGAAATTGACAGAACCCACAAAATTACTGTCGACACGTACTTGTCTCGTTCGTCTTTTTTCAAAACCCGTTCAATATTGTGCTGAGGTAAATTGCCGAGGTAATGGGCAAGCGGTTAGTCCAGTTAACGGCTAACGATATTATTGAAATATTTTTTGTTGGACTCAATGCTTTGGATCTTTCCACCGACATTAACACATAATAAAATTGGTAATAAGCTCAAAACCAAGTTCGTATTTTGCAGAAGATAAAAAGCTCTTTACAAAAATGTTGCTTTGAAGATGGCGGCATGTATGCATCTCTGTGGCTCATTCTTAACAAGTGTAATTCAATGATGCTGAAGTTTTTGGTAGTCAAGTAATATATTCCTTTTACATCCTTTTACAAAACATTATTTTAAAGCCTGTGATTTATAATGGTTATGATGCTTTTTATCTCAAAACTGTTTTATCTAGAAAATTACCGAGTTAAGTTAAGCAAACATACAGTCTTAACTATAACGATAGCATTGCTAAAGCTACACATAACTAAAACAGTTGTCCATTCAATATACATTTTCTAAAGTACATACACTGAAACTGTGTCATCGATAGCAATACCATTCACCAATAAACATTTAATCTAAACTGTATTGACATCCATTCGGGCGAAGCACTATTGTTGTCGCTGTCTGCACACATTTTGCGGTCTCCTTTTATGGTACTTTAGTTTCGGGCAGTTTATTCCTGCAACACGGCTTGCTGTGACAACGAACTAGGCTAATATCGTTAAATGGTACAATGTTGCAAGTGTACACTGAAAGTAGCCTCCAGTGCATAGAATAGCACCGTTGTTAGAATGGACATCTGTAAAACCGTGGCATATCCACGTCTAGCCTGCACCGTTTTAGGTTTGCAACAAGAATTTTGAGAATCTTGGTGAAGTTTATGGCGTAGATAAAATTTCCTGATATGCAATTTTGTCTTCAGCTACCTTTATTTAGCCAAAAAGTAAATCACGTTGAGGTAGCATTATGTTACTATGTACCTCACGTTTAAAAACTTATAGCAAATGTAAATGTTTTTGTTAGTACCTAAGTTAATTACAAAAATATAGACAAAGTTAACAAAAAAAATATCAACGCAGAGCTAACCATTAAATTAGCACTCATATCCTTTAAAGCACTTAATAAGTAACGTCTACACTCAATTTAGCTCTACGTTACGACCTAACATAATGGAGTAAGAAATCCACTTAAAGTTATTAAAACACAATAGTGTGCCGCACTATCAGGCTAATTGAAAACTGCATTGTGATCCCATCGTGTGTGCCCGTTTATCGGCCAGATACAACTAGACCAACCAGCTCGAGACAAAGCGAAGAAAGTTGCACCAAAGACTTTGTTTACTTAGATGGTAGATCGCTTTGAGACAAATTAACTTGATTAAAAGTGATTTAGCTTGATTAAATCTTATACACTTAAGTAAAAAATATGTTGTGAGAATCTAGTTTTTAATGATATTTAAAAAAAAGTAATAAGCATTTCAAGGTAAATAGGTACAGATTATAGTTCAATCTTCATATTCGTATTAGGCTTCTGTATTATGTTATCATAGTAACAGACAGTCAGGTTAACAAACTGCAATACTACAAATGTACAAAATAATAACACGTTGAGTATCCTTCGTAAGTAACAACTGGAGTAGCTAGTTTGAAATGCTCGTTTTTACACCTTGCAAATCATAACCAATTAGTTCGATACGTGTATTTACTTACACTTAACTCAGTGCAGATATTTCTACAACGCTTATAAGTCTTCGTCTGTTCTTTGAACTCGTGGAAAAGGCTTTACTCGATTGTAAATTAGTTATGACTATTTTTTACGATTGGATTTGTGGCCCTGATATTTTTGATTCCAATCTTTTCTATTATAAAAGCGGAACGAATTTTTCATTTTTACTTCTATTCCATAACAAAAAAATTTCATGTTGAGTGTGTGTTAAGCTGAAAAAGCAAAAGCGTTATATTATAAGCGTAATATACTTGTCTTCTAGCATAAGAATGTACTATACTTAATCAAACCTTTTTTGTTTCAGTTCGCAACGGCTACTCTTGCGTGCCAGTAGCTCTGGCCGATGGTCTGGACATCAGGCTGGGCACGGCTGTTACCGACATTCAGTACGGAGGGCCTGGAGTCACCGTGAAGGCTGTCAGCACCAGAAACCCAAGTCAACCGCAAACATTTAAAGGTACAACGCGTTTCTTTAGTGGCTTTAGAATATGGTTGTCGTGTATGGATGGCTTTATAAAGCGAAAAATAATGAGCCTAGATAGGGATGGGAAGAGAAACCACCGGGTTCAAGCTGTTAGACATGGAGATTTTATGACTGTATAGCAACTACAGGATTTTGTAATACCGAGGTTATGTGATATGACTACTGTAATAACCTCGTGTTCTTTATTCTTGAATTCTATTTACATCCATTTTAATGGTTTACAACTCTCTATAAAAGGAGAATGAAAAACAATTAAGTATTATGCATTTTAGTTCGGTGCACCGATTTGAATTTTCTCACAAAAATAGGTGAAAAAATATAACTTTCCCGTACGTTTATTTAAAGTTGCATATGTACTGCAGAATCGAGTGCCGTAACGAGGGAACAATGGAAAAAAAGCATTCGCTATCGATTGTAGCCGGCGGCACACATCCATATTGCGTTAGCGCCCGTATTTTCCGCTCCAAAAAGAAAAATCTAATTCATGTGGCCTTAATATTAAGGAAGTGCCGTTTGCGAAAAAAAAAACAAAGCGAGATAATGGGCGTTATGAGAAAAATCCACAACGCCGTCGGCTTGGCTCCTTGTCATTTCTTTGTCGCGGAATGATTTGCAATTCTAACGCGTTAATTTTACTTTGACGAGGCGCAAAAATACGGTCGGGCCTGTGTTGACCCGGCGGTCTGTGCTACCCTCCCCGCCCGCCGCAACCCCCTCTCGCCCTGCCGGAGGCTCTTCCGCCACATTTGCATACAGGCGGAGTCTATCGTAGACGAGGCAGTTAGATGTTTAAGAGGCGGTGCTAGGCTGTATCTAGCTATTTCTGGTTCGTTTGCGTTTCACAAATCTCCAAAGCTATTTCGCCTACAATATAATATGATGAATAGAATAGAATTATTAACAATAGATATTCGCACTGATGTCATTCTGAATACCTCATATGAATATATGATAAGTGATGCTTTGTGTCTTAAAGCTGTGTTTAGTGGTTATTCACTCGCTGTCCTCTTTATTACTCGTATTTATAAGCACTTACGTAAGTTATGGCAGAATGCATAAAGGCGAGGCTAAATTTAACGCTATAAAATTTTTCTGACATTGACTGTTTCGTTTAAGGCATGATTAGGGACTTATGAGAAAATTGTTCTCAGAATCTTCCATTAAAAAATCGCAGAAAGTTTTATAATTATTAATATGTACATGCGTGATATTAATGATATAACCGAAAGGCCGGATTCTCTAAATATATTCTAAGTATACGTTCATCTTATTGCAACATTTTTCGTCTCATTATGACAACCTTTCCGCTCGAAGCCAAGGTCCCATAAGCTCAAACAGATTACATAGAAATCAAACACTGGTTTTGATATTTTCCCTCATCCATGGGTATCGTTTGCAGAGCATTGTGATTGAGATATTCGGCCGACTCTTTGTTAGTCCCCGAGGGTTTCGTACCGAACTTACTCTTAAAAGCTTTAGCGCCAAGTACGTGTATTGAGGAAAACTATGAGGTTGATGTAAACATCACTACATAATATAAAACAAAGTCCTTTTTGCGACTTACTTTCTCGTTTCTAATCTCGACTTTAGGAAAGTTTTATTCTTTTCTATTTCACATAAATGTCGCCCATATTAATGTACTTTTACTTTTATCGAGGCTGAATCTTCTTTATTTACTTCGATCTTAAGTTTACTGTTACGATATTCCCTTTAGTCAATGTTTAATAGCAAATATAAACTTTGTTTCTATTGCAGGATAAAATAACAAAAAAGTTATGCAGCCCAAAATAGAATTCAGGTCAAACGTAGGCAGTAGTTTGTTCGTTTGTTTTTCATTTACATACAAAACCATGCAAATCCGGGTCTGTTTGCTAGTTTGACATATTGTGACAGGCCCGCATCAAAGTTTTGCACATAAAACATACGTCACTACTAATACAACAAATACGGAAGTCCGTTTGTATGTTTGTTTATTGCAGGAATTCGGAAACTTTGAGCGGAACATGTTGATATCTACGAAAAGGACATTGGCTACTGTTATCTTGTTACGTTAAACTTTGTCTGTGTTCCTTTTGCTGAGACGTGACTGAGGAACAAACAAATGCTATCGAAAGTGGTTTATGCTACTATAGGTACCTACTGTTGCAATGTTGCAGCTGTTTGTTTGTTTGTCTCATTTTATAATTCGTATTGCTGTGTGTAGTTAATACAACTACATTTCTTATTCAAAATAGGATAAAATGACTCGTTTTATTTATACGCTTAGGATTAAATAAAACCTCTGTAACGACCTTGGGTATAATCCTGCAAAAGAACACGGAACTGGACCGCTTTAAGCTTTTATCGATCTTCTATGCAATCTGATTCACAACACAATCCTTTTACCCGAGGAATCAATTGGAGAAACCTTTCTAGTCAGGTCAAATAGATACAACGTGTGTACGATATAAGGAAATCTTTATTTAGCATTTTGCAGGCTTTGTTTGGGTTAACCTAACCTTTTACAAAGATTGCTTCCACCTTACAACCCCTTTTTATTTAACTTTTATGCTTGCTTGTATTACTTACAGATTTCTTGTGTAGTATTGATTTTGTTTTAGATGTAATTAAAAAATGTGTGGCAATAATTTATCATTTTAGCTTAACATCATTTCGTCATATAATTTTGATACATTTTTAATACCTATCTATTGGTATTATAGTAAAAATAATGTAAAGATCCAATTAGCCGTCGTCAGTCGAACTAAATCGCAAAAGGCTTTTTATAACCTGTTAACTATAAATACTTGAACTTCGTTAATTGCAGTCACTTTATTGACATATCACGCTTTACTCTTCAACTCTTTACTATAAAACAATATGTTTGCAGGCGACGTGGTACTATGTACGCTACCCCTGGGCGTGCTGAAGGTGGCCGTGGCGAACAATGGACAAAACCAACAGAACTTCGTCAAGTTCGATCCCCCGTTACCTGATTGGAAGGTATTGAATTCTCCCTTTGTTAAATTCTACAATACATTCGTACGATACCATATTCAGTATTGACCGTGCACATACGGTTCAAAGAAAATCTTGGGTCATAAGCGTCGCTTTTGAAGTTTCAAGTACTCAAGATTTAATGTGTTGGTTGGCTGTACGAAACATACGGTACGCAACATAATCTAGAATCACCCAATTTCTATTAATGAATAGCATTGACGACAGCTTAATGATTATGACAAAAGCGTTAGAAGCAGCAGATGTAGGCTACATCTCGCTCGTAACAATATACTGCGGACACTGGTCCGTGTGCCAAACGACCAGGCTTGGCAAACGGACCTCGCACAAACAAACGGGTCACCGCTCGTGGCGGAATACTGCCTTATCTCTAGATCATCGACAATAAACATATCAATAGCTTTGTTGTGTGGCTGTGTACAATGCTATGTAATAACAGCGGGTTGCAGCTTTGCAACAGTTCGAGGATCAATAGATCTGCTGGTATCAGGATCACGAAGACCAGTTTAGAACCATCAATTTTAGATCAGATTTCCACCTTCCATGTAAAACGAAATTTTGTTCCAGGTGGCAGCTATCAAGCGACTCGGCTATGGAAACCTAAATAAAGTCGTTTTATGTTTCGAACGAACATTCTGGGATCCGAGCGCAAATCTCTTCGGCCACGTCGGAACGACCACCGCAAGCAGAGGTTTGATATTAACAAGTTAATTCAATGCCACAACGTTGTTATGGACAAAATTATATCTAAGGGACCATTTCTACTGACCACTTCATCGTTATTCTGTCAGTGACACTGCACTGTTTGAAGGACTCCTCTAACGCTCGTAACGAGCGATACATAGCTATTGCACTGAACTGTAATGAATTACATAAATCACTATTTAACTGCCGAACCGATTAAATTATAATTAGTAAGTTTGTTTGGATTAATAGGTCTACTAACTCATAAACTTACGTATAAATTAATGAAAACTGTAAATAATAGTGATATTGTAACAACCAATTAGCAGTAACTGTAGCAGGGTTTATTTAATGAAGTAGAAACGAGTACACTCGATATCAATAATTGGGTACTGGTCTTCAGAAATCATTACCATTTTGCTACTACTTGTTATCTTTGTGTCGCTGCGAGGAGATTAGTGGGTAACAAATTAAATTTACTATCAGAGCCACAATTTGCATTATCGTATCAAAGTCACCGGCGATAGTCCGTCTTGTCGGGATGGTCTCTTAGTTAGTGTGCGGTTCGCAGACGTGATACCCCATGATAGTGTGTTCGATTTACATGAATTTCCAACGTTAGCTCATATTTCAGGACGGGCTGCAAGTTTATTCCATCAATATTAATACACGGCCGCTCTGAATCACCGCCAATCAATTGCCTGATGCTTGCGTTAGAGCTCAAGCTTGCAACTTTATGCACATTTTATATGTGGCCAGTTAAAAATGTAAGGGTATTTCGGAAGTAATCAATTAGAGAATGTGTATTTTTTACTGTCATTTATATTTATGATACTTTTATTTATATAAAAGACCGAACCCAGAAAGATTACTGATTCAGTGTTGTTATAATTTTTCACGAAATCTGGAATATTTAAATGAAAAACATTTTCTTTTTCAATTAGTACTTAAAAGGAGTAGCTAGTTATCTAACAACGATTCCAATAAATTTTCCACAAAGAACTAGAAGCTGAGTAGTAGCTGTCTAGAATTTAATAGGCTTTATGATTTCTTTTGTTCTATCAACTTATTATTTCTAAGTTTTGTTATTACAGAAATATCAGGAATAAGAATACGTCAGAAACGTCAACGTTTTTACTTGTTTAGTTTTAAGTAATTATCAGAGGTAAAAATATTTTTATTTAAGCTGATATTATTATAGCATCCATAAGAACGTAATATTTTATAGTGAAACCTTTTTTTATCCGGGGCACGGCAACGAAATCATGAATTATATTCAGGTGTAAATAGTGTAGAGCGTAGTAACGTCGGTGGCGGCGATAACGAATTAAAAGCTGAATAATTTAACGCTACTGAGGAACCCTGAGGGCGCCGCTTGCAATAAATCACAGCAACAAGCCGAGACAAGCTTTTTTACGTTATGCTTTAGTTCACCTCCTTAGCTCTTTGTTGTATACTGTACTAACTTCATTAAGCCCCCCCACGTCTGCTCTGGGAATGCCGGAACAATGTATCGCTAGTGATTTTTTTTAAATCGTGGCCAATTTAACGTTTTCGGCCCGTGTAGCATTTAAGGATGCCTATCTGATGACCGTGTATCTCTAGACGCGTAAAGAGTTATGTGAGAATCCTCGCCCACCGTATTTTTTCTTATGTATCAGACCATCTGAATTAATTTCAATAGTTTGGAGTACTTTAGATAACAATCTACATTGTTTCTACAAATATAAAACATACATTGTGACGTTAACAAATGTATATAAAATATTTACCACAAATCACGTTTGACGTTCTCTTTAATAGTACCGTGACTTTACGTATAATATTGTAAGCTATTTGTAGTTCAACAAGAATGTTCTGTTCATAATAATTATGAACTATATTGGAGACTGGGTTTGAACCTCGACTCAAACTCGCATTAATTAATCGTTTGTCCTCAAGGCTAGAACTTATAAACGTTTATTGTACCAAAGGCCCGTAACAAGTTTGATTAGTCCGTAACATATTGAACTGAATGTAAAATAAGCGACCTACAGAATTGATTATCGCTTTGAAATTGACTGAGTAACGAGCCAATTTGTACGAACTGATTTGAGAGAACTGCTACTGATTTTATTAATTATTTAATTTATTACTTTGTTTAGGTGAATTGTTCCTATTCTGGAACTTGTATAGCGCTCCAGTACTGTTGGCCCTGGTAGCAGGGGAGGCAGCGGCTGTGATGGAAAACGTGACCGATGACGTCATTGTAGGCAGATGCATTGCCGTCCTCAAGAGCATTTTTGGACATGCAGCTGTGCCTCAACCGAAGGAATGCGTGGTGACAAGGTAAGGTTTAAATACCGTAGAAACTCTAATTTTACTCATGATTAACAATACGATAAATTGGCGAAACTGTCCGATTTAATCCTTTGGATGTCCTCGGCCCAATTTATCCACAGATACAAGTCCCGATTTGCAGGAAACCTATCAGATCGGGTGTGTAGGTTGATTTATGTCTGGTTCTGTAATGTTAACGAACTTTTTATCACACCCTGTTTCTTCTTTCACTTTTTATTATATGTAACATATTATGTTTAGCGCAAATTCGCTGACTAACATTTCAAGGTTTGTTCCTTTACTTTGTATGCACAATATTTAAATTATGTAACAATAATATTTTTTTGTCATTTTCTTAATAGGTGGCGTGCAGACCCATTCGCTCGGGGCTCGTACAGTTTCGTGGCAGTTGGTTCCTCTGGCACTGACTACGACCTCTTAGCGGCCCCAGTCCCAGGCGCACCAGGAGAGAATAGACTGTTCTTCGCTGGTAAGCATTTCATTCAATAAAGTAATTCTGCCTTCTAATTATATTGCAGCTTATGGTGACTCACTCCTAAGACTACCATAGCTCGTAGTGTTGGTATGTCTACTGAGGCAAATATTTCAATGTTAATTAGATTACCTTGCTAACTGCCTGGAATGGCTCGTCAGAAACTCGCTTTAGGAACGCTAAGGATGCCTACTGCCAATGTTGGCTTAGTGACCGTGTACAAAAAAGGTTTAATTATTCCGTTTGACTTAGTAGCAATAAATTCTTAAAATATCTAATGCGTGCTCATATACCTAGTATCGTAAATATCTACTGGAACTGGGTCTAAAATATCCCTTTGTTTGATTAGATATTTAAAAAAAGAAGCTGTTTCGTGATTACTTTGCACCCATGAGCCAGCTGTACAGGATTCACTTTTAAATTTTAAATAAAGCTCCTTACTTGCCACTTTCATGAATCTTAAATTCACTAGTACCTGAGTTGCCCCTTCCATCCTAATGCATGAGACGAAAAAATTGAGCCCGGCCCCTCTCACATGGGACCTAATAACGACTTCGGAGGAACGTTACACTTCTAACCCTTCGGCAGTCAGAACCGTGACGGCTATATACTCCCTATATTTACTATGTTTTACACCACACATACATGATCCCAGTGTAAAACTTGTATGTTTTTGGCGTCGTTTTTATGACCCTTCAAACAGATATGAAAGTCAACGCACTTTTAAGAGCATTAATTACTGTCTGCTGCTTCTAGGTCCAAACCACAGCAGCTTAAAAACGTTTTATTCATTTTGCTTTAAATGTTATGCACTGGATTCAGACCCTTTTTCTGAGTGTTAAATCAAAAATTTTTGGTTATAGTAGCACTTTGTACTGATGGGTCTTGAATTGTCTATGGGCTTATTAACCCCTTATGTGCCAGTTTATGTGCTCACAGCCGTTCCCAATATTTTATCTATCTGTGGTTTTGCTTACTAGATGTAGGAATATGACATTATTTGTAAGCACATCCATCAACTGGCCAAAGTCGCCGGGAAGCACTGGATGCTGATTGCTGAAGTTCGAGAAAAGTGGTGAAACTAGGGGAAGGCCTTCGTCCTGCAGTGGACGTGTATCTCCTGACACGACGACATCAACAAATTGATCGAATATTGGGAACATTAATAATTCGAAATTTTAATTATTTATTTTCTTCGTAGGCGAGCATACGATGAGGAACTATCCAGCGACAGTTCACGGGGCCTTTCTGTCAGGTCTTCGCGAGGCTGGTCGTCTAGCAGACCTTTTGATGCCTCAGCCACCGATCACCAACGCCAGTGTTGCAGCCGCCACCGCGGCAGCTAACCTAGCGTCTTAGTTTAAGCTCAATTTGTGTTTACTCAGCACTTTTGCTGATTCTTCCTTAACTAGATAGTTGACTAAAATAGCATTTGATTTTTTTTTAAGCGGGGATTTGATAAGTGATAGCTCCGATAAGCTGCTTATTATAGAGGTTACTGTAATTATTTTCCTCATACCAACTTTGCAAGGATTGATCATAATCAGACAGAGGTTCTATTTAAAAGTGATTGCAGACGAATATTGTATTGAAGTCTTTTATTAAACATGAACTCATTGAATACCCGAAATGTACGGTTATGGTAGTGTGAGTGAAGCCGGTTTTAGTGTTTCCAATTCAGTTCATTTTTCCTCGTTTAAGTTAACTATCTAATCTAGGAGCTCTGTAATGTTTCAATTTAGATAGCAGTATTCTTGTGTTTTTCTTTTTTTCGTTGACCTTGAAAAAGATCCGATACTTGATTAAGTGCAACTGTTTTTGGTTTCACAACCAATGTAGGATAGGCAAATTAATTTTTAATTCCAACTCTTTTAACATTAAGTTTTCCTTCAACAATTTCAGTCTTAAACTATTGACGGATATTTGACGTAGGCAATTTATTTTGGACATTATTTAATTAATCTTGTCATGGGTAAGTTTTCTTACTTACTTAGAAGAGCTCGTGGCTAAGTCAAAGCCGCGCGGATCGATCGATCATAAGGTTAAGCAACGCTTGGCGCGGTCGGTCCGTGGATGGGTGACCATCTTGTCATACTGAGTTCTTCCGTGTTTCGGATGGCACGATAAACTGTAGGTCCCGGCTGCCATTTAAACATCTTTGGTAGTCGTTACGGGTAGTCAGAAGCCAGAAAGTCTGACAACCAGTCTTACCAAGGGGTATCGGGTTGCCCAGGTAACTGGGTTGAGGAGGTCAGATAGGCAGTCGCTCCTTGTAAAACCCTGGTACACAGCTGCATCCGGTTAGATTGGAAGCCGACCCCAACATAGTTGGGAAAAGGCTAGGCAGATGATGATGTCATGGGTAAGTTTTCGTATGAAATTATTACTATAACAAGTTTCTATTGATATTTGACCTAGAAAAATAATAATTGTCATCAATTTGTTGACCAATTCGGTTTGATTTGATTCGATTTTGTTATGTAAGTAGCACTGACTTTTAATTTTTATTGTTAGTTCGAAATTTGTATTGTGTTCAGTTCGTACCTAAATTAAATCAATTTTAAAATGTAATTCTATTCAAACAATGACTGAAAATATATTTACAATAAAGCGGTATAAGTTAAAACCCCATTGCATTTACAATTAAAATGAAAGCCGTTTTCAAAAAAGATTTTTTAGACTGCTGACCGCCAAATATGGAATAATACCAACGGCTTTTTAAATTAAAATGGCTTTATGTGATATTGCTGGATTAAAATTGAATTTGTGCAGGGTGAAATTTTATTATTCTTCCTTTTTTGCATGGTATTATAACGTTACGCTTCAGAATGGATTCCAATATCGAAAAATAAACAATACAATTCAAAAACTTGAATATTTAAATTTCACCCTTTAATTCATGAGCATAAATTAGCTCGAGTGTCTTATTTTAATAGCGTTTGAATAGTTTTGTAACAATAAAACGTTTCAAAAGTTTTTGCTGTCGTTTCGGTCGGTCCCAGTTTAATAGCCCATTGATTGCTCAAATTGTATAACAAAAAGTTACACAATATACCCCGAAATTATCGGGATCGATACAAAAGGTCTTCTTTATAAAGGTATTAATTGGACGATTTGATACTTTAAACAAATACACCTGCCTCCATAAAAGACGGTGGGCACCTGTTTGACTGTGTTCCTAGTAAAGATACTCATCTCTTTCACACCTCGTATTAAGAGAGAGATAGGATGCAGCCGTGAGAGAAAATTTTGATTGCTGTTGCGATATTTTATAATCCTCATTCGCCAAGTGACTGCACTATTACACCGAGCGTGTTTCGCGAAACAATTAATGCCGTGTTAATTAACCAAGATAGTCTGCATACATGTTGAATATAAATTATTGATATAATTTAATCTTTGGCGGAAATGCAGCGTATTTATTGCTAGTGTTAGTGTATATTGAATTTCAAATAATTTCGTATTTCAGTAGTATTTATTTATTTATTGAATAACATAGAGAAAGTTTCCTGAATCAATAAATTAGTCATAAGCTCTAAGCTCTACGTATGTAACATTGATTAAGTGTCTGTAGTAAAGAAAATAATTTTAAAATGATTAAAGTTGGTAAAAATGTTATAATAGTCACAGTGAATAATTTTTAGTTAAGATCTTAAAATCAGTGATTTATTATCGCGGAATTCCATTAGGTTGACATTCAATACGGCGTGATTGGGTGTCACCGTAACAAAACCATTAAAATCCAGGAGCTTCGATATACGATTACACTAAAACAACATAACGACGCATTTATTTATAGTTTGGTTTTAATTTGAGTTTGTTTACACGCTAGGCGGGGCCGCTGACGGATTTATGGTGAATTTTAATTGCATTTTTAATTATTTTTCAACAACTGCGCTGCCGGCAAATTGAATACGAGCTCACTTGTGTTGCGATCTTATCTCTTTGCCTAGATACCACTAAAAAACAAACCCAAACAGCTTTTCGGATATTATGAAAATTATTTATGAGACCATTAACATTTTTATTATTACGAACTACTGCTGTTAGATACACCGGCCTGTCGATCTAGCAAATATCCTGCCGAGTTTGGGCTACCATTTTATAGTCTTGTCGCAGAAATGAATTAATATGGATATCATCATGATGCTCAGATTACTAAGAATCACCAAATGTTGCTTATTATAATCAATAAAAATTCAATAAAAAATATCACCACAGCTTTTACGGTTGTACAGACACTTTTTTAACTAATTTTTGGCTGCTATAAGCCAACCGAGCAGATTTAAATGGGCTCTAAATCAGCTGGACTCCAAATAAAAGATTTTATTAATTTTTAGACAAGACTATCAAAATTTTATTGCCGGACCATTAAGCTCGTTCATGCTAATATTAAATAGGCTAGTCAGTATGTAGATAGGTACCTAATAAAGACTAGTCTATTTAATCAAGTGGTGGTCTCAAAGAATAGTGGAGCTCTTGAATTCAACGACTTAATTTTATATTAATTGTATTAGGATGTTCCAATAAATCCACTGTCGTTATTATAAAAGTCCAGTTTGCTTAGACTGCTGTTTTCCTTGTAATAATCGATGTGGTCCAACTTTCCGGGTAATCTAAAGTAAGCTCTAGGATAATCGTATTAAGTGCTTTTTCCAATGATTGGCTGACGATATATAGCATTTTTCAATCCCACTATCAGATTGTACTAGCCCACGCCCATTGATTAACACGGTAGATAAAAGTTAGTTTAATGAAGTATTTTTATACTTAGCATTTTTTCACATTGTTAGCTGACAGCGAGTTTTTGGAACAAAACCTTTTAGAGTAGCTTTGAGGTAAAGTTAAGATCAAAGAGGAAAATATAAGACTTGGATAATTTTATACTTATTTAGATAGCACGTGTAAGATAGAACGTTTGTGTTGGTTTCGATGTTGACTTAAAAAATAATTAACATAAAGATAAACAGTAGGAGGTAATAAGTACATAAAATAATTAGGTAGGTACTCCCAAAATTTATACATTCGGAAATCGTAACAGACACGATTTTAATTTGGTGAAAGGAAAAAGGGATACCCGAAATACCTTCTTCAAACTTCTTACCGGCACGCCGCTCCAAATATTTCACTGTCCGAATACCGCTTCGTTACAATTAACCCTACGGTGCCTTTAAAAAAATAGCCGCGTAGCGACTCCGACAAACGAGGAATTAATATCGTAGTCCACAGCCATTTATTTTGAGTTCCCACTTACCACTTTGTACTTACACCGGGTCTTTATCTCTCTGTAATTATGCATCAGCACTGTATTGTTTGCTTAAGATTTGTTCGGGTGATGAATAATTACTTCGCTTTGAACCGGCTACCGCGCTTGCTTTATTAATTCGTATGTAGCGTAATGCGGTTGCAGGTACAAGGAATATAATTCTTCCTTTTGCTGCAAGATCTGATTGTACTGAAAATTCTCATCTCACTGGTTTTTTTCCAGATGTTGTCCAACATATTTATTGGTAGTTTGTTTTTGTTTAGATTATTTAAGTAAAATGAAGACAATATGTAACTGTGTACTTGTAATCATTAATTGTATGTTTTTTTTTAATTTATTTGCCTTGATTCCACCCTGCACCAATACTTTTCTAAAATCGCCATCAAAATAAAGTTATTCCTAATACGTTTTGAAAACGAAGCATAAAACGTTTAAAAATAAACAAAAATAATATAAATTTAATAAGTTTATAACAAGTTTAACGTTTTATTGAAATTGGTCGCTACGGCGGTGCTATCTCTGTAAGCTACACATAAAGTTACTACAGCACAACCTGCCCACTAGTTTACACATTTTTCAATAGATGGCACCTACAAACTGCGGACACGCACGTTATAAAAGCGCCACCTATAAAGTTACAGCGTAAACGTAAGCTCCCATAGTTTACAACTTTCCACTATGGAAGTAGTAGTTCCCAACCACAGATGTAGATGGCGTTATCAACAATGTCAAATAGTGCGTGTACGCTACACTTGCACCCCATCTATTAGACAAAACTCGAATTTGAATGTGATGATGTGATGTGAAATGAATTTGGAGAAAGCCGGAGAACCCCACACAATCGTAATACACAAGAGAGCTAAAAGATGGGGTGGATGCAATTTTACTTTGGTAATTCAGGGGTACATGAGGCAATATTTTCGCGGTTCAATCAATCACCTAATTTAAACCGAATTTCCGAATGTTTATAATTAATCCAAGCTAGTCCTTATTAATTGATAAGGCTTTTTTTAATTACTTTAAAATAATCTCAAAAAAGATTGTAGACATATTCATACGACGTACTTGAAAATTCATATACATTCTTCATCAGAGGAATATGAGAGAGTAGTTCGGGAAAGCATGTAACTGAGTAAATAGAGGTAGTACATAATGGACATATAGGAAGAGTACTTAAGAGAGTACATAAAAGGAAGAAAAAAATGTGACATCACAAGAACGTTAGGGTTGTGTCCATTGGACTGAAACCTGTTTCATTGATCTTGCTTGGGGTTTACCTACTATAACTCAGATTTAAGTTTCTAACTGATATCTCTTTTCTAAATAACTGTGCAAAGATTAACTTGGCTTTCTTTGTTCCGCGTGACATCCTACAAATTAACCTTTGTTACATTTCCTATAACAATGTGAAATGGCCTATGATCAGCTGGGTCATATGTCAAGGTAAGGTATTCGAATCTAAGTGCTGTGACAGATTATTATCTAACGTAGCAGACCTTAAACCAGTCATATATAAAAAGTAACGCGAAAAAGGTGTTTCATTTCACCTTCCAAATCGAAGCACAGTTACATGTATTTGAAAAATATTAATTGTAAAACAGTGACTGTAACAATGTCGCTTCTTTCGATCGCATTATTCATAATAATATTAATGTTAACTACAGTTAAAGCAGATATACGAAATAATAATCCTCCGTCGTCTTCAGTTCAGAACTTCAAATTATTTGTTGCAAACATGATAAAGGAACAAAGTTCTAAAATCCAGACGCTGCTCAAGAAAATTCAGACAAACGCGCAATCTGTGTTGGAGAAAATAGACAATATGAAACAGGATACCAAATTGAATAAGAGAAAACTTGATATCAAAACCATCGTTGGCAAGGAAGGACATCAAATTGAATCACCAGTGCTGAAAAATAATGAAGTGATCGACACGTCAGTAGACGCGATTGGCGAATCGAGAAATTTCAATACCCATTATGCATCGTCGGGATATGGAGTAAGCGGAAATGCGAACTATGGGGCCCCGACATACCATCATCATTCGATTGGTTTTGATCCGATTAACATAGTAGTATCGATGTCTCTACTATCGTTCCTGCTGCAGGCTTTGCAAGGTTTGTTGGGTAGAACAAGGCTACCTACACCGGTTGTAGAAGCAAGGACATTAAATCCAATTCAAGACTGGACCAAGAAATTTGAAGAGAACCTGGCAGTAAAAGATAAAGATCAATATTATTTGAAAAAGAAATATTTTAAGAAGTATTTTCGTAAGTAGATGTTCTGTCCAAATCTTGTAATTGCGGTTATATCTAGTAGCAATCAATAACAGCTTTTACACAGACTTCAGTAAATAGGAATAGTATTATTTTAACTTACCACTATTTATTTTGCACATAAGTAGGTTATGAAAGAGGTAACCTGTTTTCAGACTTCAGTTTACAGTAGGTACTTTAAAAATTAAGCGTCATAAATGGCGAAATATGTAAATCAGCTAAATGTTTTGTGAATAAAAATTACATTTATAATTCTGTTTGCTCCAATTCTTCTCACTTAACCTAATTGCAGTTCACACAGCGCGACATAATTTCCATTTCATTTAGTATTTTTAACGACTCATAAAACCGAATTAAAACAAAAGTAAATTGCTCTTAAATTGTGTGTAGAAGCCGCTACTTTGTGTCGTTTAAAGAGACTTTCCATCGGCAAATGTGGTTACTTTTTAAGTGGTACTGACCCGGTCGGTCATGATCTCGTGTACGAGAGTTACGAAGCTGCCTTGATAGACAGTACAAAGGACTCAACTGGCATAATTAAATGTAGTTCAGTGGCTCACTAATCAATGTCGTTCTACAAAATTAAAATATCTTTATTTGTGCCTTTATGTTTGTAGAAGTCGTTGTTCTATTGAGATAACTTCAGAACATTTCTTTGTAGTAAGTTTATAGGTTCTTTTTTGCTCCATAGCATCTTAGGAGGCGTCTTTTGAAAACCAATGCTCACATTTCTTTTCCTACATTACACTCAATTAATTTCAGTGTGCTTGCTGTGAAACACAATATGAAAATTAAATTCAAACGTACCAACGTGTAGTCTTCCTTGCTTTATTACTTGAAACTGTTTTAAATATTATTTTCTTTTTACATACACATTTTCCTTCACTGTAACGATTTCAATAACAAAAAAGCTTTTAAGCAATCTGAAAGCGTTTTTGTAAAGTGCTTATAATGCATGTCGCAGTTTATTATAACCGTTTTATTTGAAATTTTAAAACGTTCCATTTTCTCTATGTTTGGTTTTCTATGCAATTGCATCGTTCGAAAGCATAAAATTGTTAAATGTGTTTTAAATAGATGAAGTGAAGTGTAATTTGTCCAGGTTGAACGAATACCTAGTACAGAAAATTCATTCTATAGAAACAAAATCCGTATAGTGGTCGTACAACGTGACCTTTCTAAGTATCCTTTTGCTTGATAGCATAAGGTCATTGCGGTGAACCTATTGGTACATTCTCACGATATCGAGTAGCGACTGTGAGTGGGTATCGTTTACTAGCTACTCAACTTTGTTTGAGCTACCCAAGATTATTTCAACGGTGTTTTATCTTGATATACTTACCTAACATTGATTTATTAGTTGCCCTCGCAAATATCAGTTTCGATTTTGTTTGTTCTTTTTTTTCTTTGACATTGCAAGCTTTGACATAACTTACCACTAAAATACCAGGTGTATGATTGTATTAAATCGAGTCTTTCATGATGTATATGTAAAAAACAAATGCATGATTGGAGTTATACTCGTATTGTGAAAGTTTTATTTATATGTAAAACTAAGTTCAAAGTCAAACCTTTGTCACAAATTGTTAAAACAGTTAATTAGAAGAAACTTTACTTGGTGCATCACGAAAATGGAAACCAAAGATGGTTTTATGTTTTATATTTTGTGAATTATGAGGTCGAGGGGAAAGGATTTGTCTTATTTGTCGCAGCAATAATATATTTCTTTATTAAACCGTTTGTTTTTGCAGTCGTTTGTATGTCACCATTTATAAAGTCGTTTTATTTAAAGTAATTGATATTAATGGTTGCATTGCAATGAATCTTTGGTTTAAATGGCAATTTATACGGCTGTTTTATGAGCACATTCAAATAAAAAAATCAAGTACCTATAATTAAGCATGTACTATGAATGCATTTTTTTTATTTACCTACTTCTATTCTGGGTTTTTGGCTACATGCTCTGTTAAATAAGCACAATAGTGAAATGTGCTCTAAACATTTAGAGAACAAATGGAATAACTAGGTATAGACTGGGTACAATCAAGCTCTGAAACTTAGTACTAATAAGTACTAGGGCCTAAAAGGATTATAAAGGTCACTTGTGTTCTGTCTATTTGCTAAACCCAATTTGTGTCGTATTTATTAAAGCGTTAGGCATTATCTTGGCTTAATTTCCAAAATACAATTTTAATAGTTTTACTTGAAATTTAAATTAAAATTTGAGCATTTTAGTGTTGGCTTAGGTGGTTTCAGTAAAAAAAATCCCATATTATCCTCTGTTGGTTGGCAGGCTAGCGGCGAGCTGTACGGTGACCAAATAAATCTGTTGTGAGGAATATTATCCTGTTTTATGAGCGTTCTGAGTACATAAGCACACATAACATAAGGTAGTCTTTGAGATGTTTTCACGCTTTTTAATATAAAAGTTTCGTATGTAGAGTTGTCTTCTTGAATATAGCTTGCCTATTGTCAGTCGCGATAGAAATGATTATTTATAATCGTAATTATTATCTGTTCACATAAAAATTGTTGTCCAAACACACAACAATAAATAAAAATAATTCGCATTGTCATATAACACTGGATACTTGAGTAAACCAACGTAATTTGATACATAAAAAGTATTAACCGCGAACCTGAAACGTCAATGTTATAGCAATTTTAGGCATATCGTTTGTGAGAACTCCTTGGCCTGAAGGTGCTTTATTAGGGTTCCGTAGTAAACTAGGAAACCTTAGAGTTGACGTGATGTCAGTCCGTCCGTCCATAATCTTAGTCACCATTAGCAGTAGAGAGCTGAAAGGAGATTTTTCAAATCCGGCCTACTATATGTATAGTACCTCAAAATATCCAGAAAAATCTAAGGAATTCGAAAAATATAGATAAATTGCTTAAATGCGTACTTTTCTTGTAATCATTTGTTTGTTATCAATGAGTTTTAGTATTAATTTAGAATATTATAGACAAGGCAACATTAATAGTCATCATGTTCCAAGCCATTTCCCAACTATGTTGGGGTCAGTTTCATTATAGGAAACAGTATTTAAAAAAAAACCGTCTTCATTATCCTAAAACAGTTCGAAGCCATGGCTTCTCTCGTCGTGTTCGTACTAAGCTCTGCGACGTAGGTTAATGCATCAAGCCGCGCTCGGATTTTAGATCCTGCATAAACTATTCAGAGATGAGGGTCATGACAGTGTTACACCAATTTAGCTTTTTATTAAATTTATTTTTAACTGGATTAATCCCCATTTTAAGTTGAATGGCATTATGAACTGAACCTTTTGATATTCTAGACTCATTACTTATTTACAGACACATTAACTATGTGATAGATATTTTTATCTTGCTTTTTTCGGTTATACCTTTCATCTCATTCTCCGAGCCTTTTTTCCCAACTGCTGGGGTCGGCTTCCAGTCTAACTGGATGTAGCTGAGTACCGGTGCTTTATAAGCACCTTATGAGACCTGAAAAAATGCACATAGATAACTGCTTAAATGTAATTTTGTTTATTCTATAATCCCATATTTATAGGCCTAATCTTTCAAGAAAAACAGGCTTGATGTTTATTCCGTTTTCAGTAGATAACAGCTGTATTAAATACAGTCGTACATTGTAGGTCGGTACTTACACGTGTTATCCTGAAATGCGATTGTTCCATGTCGAACAATGACGCTTTGTTCAGGAGTATAACTGGAGTCTGTACTAAACACTGTTTTATAGTATAATAGTGACACACGACAGAGTTTACTCAGTATATTAAATTGTTCCATTGAAGCTGAAAATACTACCTTCCTTTATGTAGGTAATAACTGAAAAGTTAATAGATAGATAGATACAACATTTATTCAGACAAACGACAAGACACCATAAAGATACTCTTGCTTCCGGAGCGGGGAAACTATTGAAATTACTAAGTATTACTACTAAGGAATTTCGGGAGACAAATTAAAAGCGTGTTACCGATTCTGAGGTACTTTTAATTGTAAAAAAACTAATCTACTGTCTGACCCATCTCGGCGCGACATCTCCGGTGGGGCGACTTATCTACCTAAGTTCTTAAAATTATAGTCAGCACATTATACATGTGTGCGTACAGACTTAATCTAGGGCCGAAGGCTGGGTGGTCACCATAGCTCCTCCGACCTTAAGAGGAAAATTATCGGGAGAATCGATTTTAGATTGGTTCCGATAATTTTTCTTGAAACACGTGTATTTCAGCAATTTGAGCCGAACAACATAAACGGAAAATACAAAAATACTTAAAATAACTAAACCTAAGGTCACGTACACCAAGGACGCACTGAAGCTACTGTCCCTTTTATCAAAAACACTTTCGATCACTTCACTATGTTTTAACGAATACGCCATATATTTCACTTCGTCTAGATTTATGCCCTTCATATCAAGTGCACGTGTACTGGATAGCTGTGCGTTAGTGCGTAACTGAGGTAAGGCGATGATTGGTACTCTTTTCACCACATCGGACTCTATGAAGATACGATGATTAATGTGTATGCCATGAATCTCCACCTCACAGGGTTCTTCGATGGTCATCAGGTAAGTACCAAATACCAATTGTCTACTGGTCTCATCCTTGCATCGTTCTGTTAGTGTGGTCTTCTCTTCACTATACAGGATCCAGTTGTTGTTAGCGACTTGTTGGACTCTGACCTGTTCGATTTCTATTGGATGTTGTTTGCAAAGGGTAAGGTCGTTTTCGAAATTCATAAGCTGTTCGACACAGGTAAGTTCATAGAAGGGGATCCTGTTGTCTGCAGTGCAGAGGAAGCGAGCACCGGCAGAGAATGGTCTACACGGTATTGCGATTGGTGAGTATCTATTTTCTTTCGCCAATAGGTAAGGGTATTTGGGGAAAATAGCTAGGGTCTTATTTTCGGTGTCATGGAAAATTGGTAGGGAGTAAATCTTATAATAGTTATAAGTAACATTATCGGTAAGTGGTATCTCCATTATAAACGTTATTTGATTACTTTTAATAAATGATTTAACACATATAATCTCTTCTATTTTTAACAAGTTCGCTTCGGCGGGAGGATATATTAAGCTTTCATATTCGGATATTAATTTAAGATGATATAAAAGTTCTGAAGAATTAACAATTGATTGATGTAAAATAGAGACTCTGCTTAATGCAAGTGCAGTTTCGATTTCACTTAATCTAATAAATATAGTACGAAAGTTACTCATGAAAACATTGAACAACCCAGTTAAGTACGTCAGAAAAATCCAACTATTTTGCTGAGCAGTTAAATCTTTAATTAATGTTTCAATTTTAGTTAACCTGTTATGGAAGTTAATTGTATTCTGTTCAATAGTTTCAGTGGCATTAATAAAACTGTCAAACATTTTAGAGACCAATGTTAACCTTTTAGATATAGTGATTTGACCTTGATTCAATTTAGAAATGAGATTATCATACTTCAGCGCATCATCATGATCCAAATTACCGGTAACAATTTTTATAATAGAGCCCAGTGGATTAATGAGTCCTCGTTTAGATCGTTTGGATGGTATAAGCTGTTGGTATTTTTCTACAGTTAAATCACGTATGGAATCTGTATGCATTTTAATAGTCATAATTTCTTGTGAGTATGATGCATTCCAATCAATTAAATTACAAAGCGCTTGATAGTTGGTAGAGATGTAGTTAAGGTCAGTATAAATTTGATCTAGGCTGATGATCTTTACAATAGTCCACTGATCAGTTTGGAAATATGCATGACCTTGTTTCACCGGTAAAACTCCTGGATTACCTTCAAGATTTTGCAGATGAAGGGCCAGCGACAGCATCGTGACTGTCATCAATAATATGCCGCACCTGTGGAGGACGTTTTATATTTTTAATAGGAATTTTGGTATCCCTTTCTCCTATTTTTATAGGTAAAATATTTTTATCTGCTTTGCCTGTTACTACAGCTTTTATATATCGGGGCTTATCCTTACTTTTACGCTTATTTATGTCTTTACCGAAAACAATTTCTCCTTTTTTAAACTTTATTTCACCTTCACCACCCTTACTCTCTCTATTCTTTTCTTTAATATTAACCATTTTGTCTGCTAAGTGTTCGTATAATGTTTTTATTCTTTTTGCATGATCTTTTACTAATTTTTGGAAATAACGTTTTTCTAATTCTATGCTAAACGGACTGCTTGAGTCGGTATGTCCGAAGACAACTTCAAATGGTGCAAGTTCAGTGACTGAGTGAATAGTGTGATTGTATGCCAGAACAGAATAAGTCATAACCGAAGCCGCATCAGTACATTGTTTTTCGTATTTGGCCAGTCTGTAAATTTCTATTATAGTGGAGTGGAACCTCTCAATAAGACCCATTGAATTGGGGTTATTAGGGGTTCCAATGTGGAAATCAATTTTATGTAAATTCAAAAATTCCTTAATTAGTTCATTATTAAATTCGGTTCCGGGGTCTGAGCTTATTCTTCTGGGTGTACCGTAATACGAAAAATATTTCATCAGTGCTCTAGTTACTTCGGGAGTTGATTTTCCCTGAGTTTCGATTGCCTGACCTAATTTGCTAAATGCGTCAATTATAGTTAAATAAGTTTTACCTTCTATACTAAAAAGATCTATAAATAGCTCTTGAAAAGGCGCGTCTTGGGTTTGTGTTAGTTGTAATATAGGTTTGATGGGTTTCCTATCATATTTCATTCTACGGCACCCATCGCAACTGTTTATGACGGCTGTTACAGTTTCCTGCATTCTATTCCAATAATAATTTCTACGGAGCCTAACTAGCGTTTCTTTTATGCCTCTATGACAGGTCTTTCCTTCATGGTGTTTAAGTATAAGTGCCTTTTGCTCTCCTTCATCTTCTACAAAAATAACTCTTTCTGTACATTCAAATAGGTTAATAGTTCCCTTTCTGAATAGTTCAATTATTATATTGCTAAATAGTTTCCGATGTTCATTCTCCTCAAAATAAATGAAATATTTTAATTTTGGCTGTATGTATTCCTTTAAAAAGTCCTTTACTAATTGCGGATTATCTTTTGGCAGGAAAACTTCTAATATCTTTTGTTTGTCACGTGACAGGTTCTTAACATGCATTTGATTTTTAAACCATGAAAATATTAAGATTTGATTCGGCTTGGTGTCGATCGCCTCATGTAAAATAGGTATACCGGTTGATTCTAATTCTACAGCGGAATGAACGGTTTCGTTCGACTTACTGGACACTGATCGTATTGGATACTCATTTGTATCGTAGTGAACTTCTCTAATATTGTCGGAAAAATCTATAGGACTACAGGTCATAGTTCGACTAGAATCAGATATCGTTACTGTTGATGAACCTTTACTATCTGCACATTCATTTAGATTTTTATCTTCCTTCTCATCAATATTAACTGCTAGAGACTGATTTTCGTCGTCTGTGAGTAAGGCATTGATTTTTATTCTGGACAGAGCGTCTGCATTTGTATTTTGTTTGCCGTTTTTGTGAATTAAATCAAAGTCGTAATCTTGCAAACGTAACCGCCAACGTGTGAGTTTGCTACTAGGGTCTTTAAGAGATTGGAGCCAAGTTAAGGGACGGTGGTCAGTATATATATAGAATTTTCTACCGTACAGATAGGGCCTAAAATGCTTTACTGCCCACACTATAGCGAGCAGTTCACGTTCGATGGTACTATAACGTGATTCTGTATCACTGAGGGTACGACTAGCATACGCAATGGGCTTGTCACTGCCAATCTGTCCTTGTGACAGCACAGCGCCTAGAGCGACATTGGATGCGTCGGTCGTCAGTATAAATGTTTTGTCATAGTCAGGGTATTGTAACAGTGGGGCATGTGTCAGGAGTTCCTTGCATTTGTTAAATGCGTCTATGTATTTCTGGTCAATAACAATTTTGTTGCGCTTTTTTAAGCAGGCTGTCAATGGTTGAGTAATTTTTGCAAAATCTTTTATAAAACGTCTGTAGTAACCTACAAGTCCAAGAAAGCTCTTAATCTCTGTCGTTGTCTTTGGTAACGGGTAATTCAATACAGCGTTTATTTTGTCGTCATTAGGCTTTAGCCCGTCTTTAGTTATAGTGTGTCCAAGGTAGAGCACTTCTTTGCGTAAAAATTCAGATTTGTCTAATTGAATTTTCATGTTAGTTGTTCTAAGTCGGTCAAATACAATTCTTAATTTATTTATCATTTCGTCAAGGCTATTTCCGTAAATTATTATGTCATCCAAGTATACCATGCAGTGGAGTCCTTGCAGACCACGCAAAATATTATCCATGGTCCGTTGGAAGGTAGCAGGAGCGGTTTTAAGTCCAAACGGCATTCTGAGAAACTCAAAATGGCCATTTTGCGTCGAAAAAGCTGTCTTCTGTCTATCCTTCTCTTCTACTTCTATTTGGTGGTAGCCGCTTGCTAGATCCAATGTGGTGAAGTACACACTCTTTCCTAGTTTGTCGAAAAGGTCATTAATATTAGGTAGGGGGTATTTGTCGTCTATGGTTATGTCATTCAGTCGTCTGTAGTCTATTACCATCCTGTATTTAATTTCACCAGACGCATCCTTCTTTTTAGGGACAAGGTGAACTGGAGCACTCCAAGGGGAATGAGATTCTTGTATAACATTTTCATGAAGTAATTTTTCTACCTGATTATTTATTTCGTTTTGGATGAAAGGTGCCTGTCTATAGGGTTTAATGTATATAGGATCTTCATTTTTGGTACGTATGTGATGTTTAACCTGATTAGTAAACGTAAGGGGGATTTGGTCACAGTAGAATATGTCCTTATATTCCCTACAAAGTGCATAAATTTTCTCACGTTCTTCGCCATTGGTATGATCGAGTCTTAATTTATCTAAATTTTCTTCAAGTAATTTGTCAATTTCTAGAGGAGTATTGGTCGTAGTAAAATTAATGTTGTATTCTGTATTTTCATATGGCGTTACTGTGAAAGGTTGGCAAATAGTCAGTTGTTTTGGGCAATCTGAAGTGTTTTGAATTACTGTAAATGCGTATCCACTATCACAGTTTACTAAAGCACTAGGCATTCGTAGTCCATTTCGAAATTCTTGGTAGTCAAGAATAGCGTCACCTGAATATTGATCTACTGGCAATTTAAATCGTTGTTCTGAACGTGGCTGTACAGTAATTTTATAATTTAAATTATTATTGATTATTGGAATACAAGTGGAATTCGTTTTTAAGATTCGTTCTTTTAGATCAATAATTGCACCTAATTGCTGTAAAAGGTCGTTACCTATAAGCCCGTCATACCGTGGATCTACTTCGTATACATAGAACTTATGCCAATCGTCACTAACAAAGGTAGGTAGAAGAGGAATTTCTATTACTTCGTTATGTCTACTAGTAGCATGAGTACTAACCACCTGAAAATTTTCATTACGTATATAGTCGTAAAAATACTCATATGCTTTTGTAGGACCAATGAACGATCTCATACTACCAGTATCTATCATCATTTTTGCGTCTATCTCTTCTACATAAATATACGGTAGCTCTAAATTAGAGTCAAAATTTAATTCTAAGATTTCTTGTCCGTCGAGGCACTCTCCTGAAAATCCAGTGCCTGAATTTCATTTTCTGATTGTAATTCATAGTCAACATGAGTCTCGTCATGATAATTAATTTCATTTGAGTCACCATAATAGTCATCGTCATAGTTAGAGTAATAGTTATTGTAATAAGGCTCATAGTCGTCAGCAGACAATTCATTTAAATTGAAACCTTGTGGTACATTCGATTTAGGTTGGGCTGTTCGCATAGACACATCAGTAGTTTGCGTTTGAGGTTTTAGTATTTGTGGGGTATTAGAATTATTGGGGGATTTGTAACCAAACTGCTGAGGTTGCAACGGTTTATAGCCAAACTGTGGCGGTGGCCTGTATCCTAATTGTTGGGGTGGCCTGTACCCAAATGGTTGAGGTGGCCTATACCCGAATTGTTGAGGTGGCCTGTACCCGAATTGTTGGGGTGGCCTGTACCCAAATTGTTGAGATTGGGGTAAGTACCCAGGCTTGGGGCGTGATGTTAATGCATTTGGTAATTGACCTTGGGGCTGATTGAATTTATTCTGTGGAATACCGAAATTAAATTTAGGTGTGGTAATATTATTTGGCAATAAAGGTTTGTATCCCGCTGGCGTCATTACCAATTTTGATCCGAAACTGCTAGATTGACCGTAAATGCGATTCCTAGTATTATACTGCTCTAAGAAATTAACTTCCTCAAGTACTATACTCAAGGCCGCTTCTAAACTAGAGGGTGCCTTAAGCCTTACAATACGAACCATATTCTCTGGGAGATTGTATAAGAACACATTCAAGGCCGTATTGTTATAAATAATTGTCTTTGCACTCTTCAAATCAGTATCCTCAATCATGTTGACCTTGGACATCAATAATGATCGAACACTTTGGATTCTATTACAAAATTCTAAATAACTTTCACCGGATTTAATTTTTAAGGATTCTAATTCGATATTAATGCACGCTTCGCTACGCGGGTCTCCAAAATGTTGAATAAGTAGATCTTTAAAAGCAGACCATGTCACAATATCTTCACGTTCTGATAAGAGCGCTGCGGCGTCATCTCTCAATCGACTAGTTAAAACATTATAAACGTAAAGATTTTGTTCGTGGCTACCCTTATATCGGTCAAGGACATACTGACACTTTCGCAAATAAAGATTTAACTGTCTTTTATCACCATTATACAAAGGTATTAATTGAATAATTTCTTTGGGTATTTGTTCAATAGTCACTGAAGTCATCATGTTCACAGAGTAGAGAACGGAACAGATAAAACAATTCGTGAGAGTACAATTGACTATGCTATGAAACACACAAGATAACACAATTCAAACATAACACACGTAAATCAGAAAATAATTAGACGCAAAATGTATGTAATAGTTTAGGTAATAAAATTAAAAATATTAATGTATAAAATATATATTTTTTTTTTATATTAGGTGTAGAATTACATACACTTTACTTATTACTTTTAATAAAACACATTTATAAAAATATCAATGCAAAGAATACACTTGAGATAACAATTAATTGGCGTCTCTGAAAGTTTAACTACTCTATGTCGGTTCTATTTATAGAACACAATGAGATAAGCCAATAATCTAAATGAACACGTTATAATGAGAGAGGTTTAATCTCAAAATAATGTAGGTATTAAGTATTGGGGGATAGAGGAACATGGATTGGCGAAAAAATCACTCACCAGCCAGCTGCTACTCTCATCCTTGGTATTCCTTTGTTTGCCCACACGCACCAAGAGTAATTTATTTGGTTCGTCGGATTTCACTCGTCCTTAAATTCCCACAGCTATCGTGCAGCTCGTCCTCGAGACACGCGACGAATTTAAAACCGCGAAGAATTTAGGAATATAACAGCGAAATCCTACCGGCTGCGCCACTCTTGCTTCCGGAGCGGGGAAACTATTGAAATTACTAAGTATTACTACTAAGGAATTTCGGGAGACAAATTAAAAGCGTGTTACCGATTCTGAGGTACTTTTAATTGTAAAAAAACTAATCTACTGTCTGACCCATCTCGGCGCGACATCTCCGGTGGGGCGACTTATCTACCTAAGTTCTTAAAATTATAGTCAGCACATTATACATGTGTGCGTACAGACTTAATCTAGGGCCGAAGGCTGGGTGGTCACCATAGCTAGATACACAATAAGAAATAAAACAAAACAAGAAGTGGGTAGAAAGACAAACATAAAATACAAAAATTAACGGCGTGGTGCAGTGTCTTACGCTTGCACCGAATGGGAGTCCAGCTCAGCATGTGTCAGGTAGAATACCTGACGCTGGTATTCTACTGGATCCCGAAAATGACGCACGGACGTCGAGTAGATGATTGGTGTGTGCTGTGTGTATTTGAAATAAGTGTTTAATGTTCTGTGTGTGTTGTGTTTGAATATGAACTATGTAAGATTAATAATGAAGTGCAAAAATGTGTAATTATGCAATCTGCCAGTACTAGTTTCGTCAGACTACAAGTCAACCGGAACACGGCAACGAAACAGCATCACGGCAGGTACCTGCTATCGCTAGATTATGGAGGTATTTGAAATCGTCATACCTAGTTTTTTTTGTGATGTAATAAGGAACTTTCGTAAGTGTGTTCTAAAGGTACCAAGTGTTTTTCACTCGTGCAATATTTAATAAATAAATATTGCACGAGTGTACCATCACATTTTAGAGCATTCTTGGATAAAAAATAGTCGAAGAAATGGTTTTTATGTACATAGTTAGGTAAGTCCCTACCTACCTACTGTTATTGCTGATTGCACAAAACACCAAACATTATTAAGGCTAGGTATTAAGGTATTATTCTCATCGAATTTCAGCCTGAAGAGGACAGTCTTACGAAAAATCTTATTTTATTTTTTATTCCAATTATATTTTGGACTTAACTCAGATCTCAGATAAGGCTGAGCTAATCCCGGTAAACCTGGGTTGATTCACTCTTTTAACATTACCCTCGACATGGGTACGTACCCATACCTATGTAAGTACATACTTATTTACTCCGTAAATGAGATGGGACCTGGCAAAGCTTTCCTTATTCCTTAGGATAACGAAATTACTTACATTTTCTTGAAGCTTACATTTCTAGTCTAAACAAGCTAATATTTTTTGAAAGTTAATTATGTTGATCTTAAATTTTCAGCCCTAATTGGGTCCTTTTCGTTTTCTTATGTTTGTAAGGAAAGATCTAGTAGACTAGACCTAGGAATTTATGTCTCAGATTTAGGTATGTTAATGAATATCTTATTTGAAATATAAAAACATCTTAAACTGAGGTAGGACATTGATATTTGAAATAGTCTTCTATGCATGCAACGTTAAAACTCCTACCGTTTTTAAATAGCAACCATGCGCAGCGCAGTTCGAATTTGTTGAAATTACAGTAGGCGTTCTGTTCATAGAAAAAACAATAATATAAGAGAATAGTAACTTAATAGGATATTAAATTATCATAGAATTTATTCTAGATTTTACTCGCACTTAACTGGTATTGGTTAAATCGACGACAGTGTTATTCCTTGTAATATAAATCGTAACCCTTTGCTCATACTACATACGATGAATGGGTGTTAGAATAATATAACTGTCAGGAAATACCCATTGTCATCATATCTAACTTAGCTGTCACACACTAAAATCGGTTCTCTTTAAATTTTAGATCCACATTTCATATTGTAACAATACAGCTGTCAAAAAAATCAACACCCCGGACAAAATGGAACCCTTTATCGCAACACCTCGGCCATACTTCTTAATTTAATATTCAGCTGCTTTTTCTTTAAGCAAATCGGTTTTATACTAATTTGACGTTTGGTTGACAGATGCAGAAAAAGTGACTGTTCGTTGCATTGTTAACTTAATCCTGATTCTATGTAAGTGAGTTACCGAAAATGGATTAAAGGGTTAGATGGCAGGTAAAAAAGACTCCCAACGAAGTTGTCACTGTAGAGAATTCCTATTCTTGCTTTTATTGTGGAATGTTTATTCAGGTATTGACCATTCTTGTAGTTTGATGCTAATTCTGTATATCCAATGCATGAAAAATATGTCCAACCTAATCTAGAACTAAACGTTAGCATAAAATGATAATCGATATTGTTTGATGTGTGTTTAAAAGCCAAAGATATTAAACATTAATTTTAATCCAAAATGGGAATGAAATAACTTTAAACATTACTCTCAAAGACAAAGTTTTTAAGCAGTCAAAGTCCCATTATTTGGACACATGTCACCAGTATCAAAGCATCAACCCTTATACTCAATCCCTTCAATCTAAATTTAAATTCAAATACGTCACTATGAAGTTCGTATGTCCAATCTAAACATTCATTAGGAAAATTAAAAAAAAAAGAACTGGTTAGAGGCCCCTCGTTAAACCGCTTAAGCTAATTATATAAAACATTGTAGGGGGGTACAAAGCTTATATTTCGACGTTATTACATCCCTTCTATATGCACATAATAAGTGCTCATTCTGGGATGTTCCCCTTTGTGTAGAATATTTGTTTGATCTTTCGCCGAGTTAGTAAGGGCAGGTTGTGCAACGGAGGTAGAATGTATTTTTATTGACTATTAGCTTTCTCTTCGGCTTTGTTTGCTTTGAACACAAATATTGTCTACACGTACTGGGATTAAATAATGTGTAAGTAAACTTGGCTTGAGGCTTTTTATTGGTGTATCCGCTTTTGTGATTTTTAATTTACTTAAGTAGCTACGTTCGTCGTTCATGACACATTTTGTTACAGGTAGGTATCTATTTTAGGTAGTAATATGTTAATAATTAACCAGTGTAAATTTTTTAATATTCCATAAAGATACTACAGTAAAAACAGTACGTTTCAGAAAAACCAAACGTGATGTTTTTACAAAGCAGAAGAAAGAATTCGAAAAAGCTCCCACAGTCAGACAAAAAGCATTTCAAATGTAAACAATACAAGCTTGCATCTTTGATAGCTATTCGCGAGAACGAGGCATCAAATAAACATGAAGTACTCCTACTTTTAGTTTTAAGTGTTCCGTACAAAGTTAGCACTCACTCATTCATTAGATTGTAGTTCAGTAGTTATAAGCGAGCAAGACTAATTTAGTTTAATTAGCTAGTTAAAACAGTGCCTACAGAAACGGGTTTCTTTAGTCAAATGAGTTTTTGTTGACTTAAGTTTATGGTTAAGAATTTGAATTATCTGAAAGTAACGTTTCGAACAAATTTTGTATAAATTATTATTTTAATTTTAATGCATTTTCATGGAGAGCATTAATGATCCGGAAAAAGAGAAAGCATTCTTATCCAACAATGGTGATGATTTTATGCTCACCTCTCAGTCTAAACAAATTCATCGTACCTTCAAATCCAAATGTCCAAGACATTATACAAAATCATCATCATCATCATCATGTCGTCCAAGCCGTATCCGGCGACGGCGACTCCTAAATGTCTAACCCGGGTCGTTGTTATGATAGGCTCTAATGTGGCTAGCAAAACCGAACTTCGATCTAAAGGTCCGGCTACATGGCACACAAAATAACTGACCATCAGAATTAACTGTGTAGTTAATCAGATAGTTGGGAGGAGCGCGCTCGCGTTAGACCGGAATGGCGTCATACTGTTCACAAAAATGTGGATTTGTACGAGAACATGCGTTTACAAGATCTAGACGCCAAACGCCAAATACGGAAGACCCGACCAAAGCCCTCATACAAAATCAACACAGTTAAGCAAATCAGCATTAGCTGGATATAATATTTCGAGAGGAACGTCAATCAAAGACTAACGAAAGATCACAGGGTTTCTTCAAAAGAGCACGTGCAAATATAAAATTCATTACCGAAGCCTCTTCAGCTAATTCGTCCCCTCGGCTAAGGGGACCTAATATCCTTTAAACCGTGAAGACGTCAAAGGAGATACTCGAGACACCACTTGTCTATTTGTAATTGAATATGAAAATCTTTAGCGCCGTACGAGGGATTTTTCGGACGTTGATATAAAGTTTTAGGAAACGAATTTCTGAGTGCAGTACCTATGTTGAAACGCGGTACGCATTTGTTTTAAAATTAGTGAGTTTTTTGTTGGATTACTTCACAAAAATAATGAACACAAATAAAATCGACCACAATAGGTAACTTTAGAATTGGTAAAGCCTGGACGAAACCCAAGTCGAGGTTAGTTGGGTAGAAATAAATTCATCTAAAGATTTTGGGTTGCAAATAAAATGAAACTGCTTCCATCATACAAAATGTCATTTTACAGGTAGATAAAACAAACGAAGAAACTTCTAAAATAAAAGATTTTATTAAAGAAACTAGAATTCAATTCAGCATCTCCTGACGATATACGGTTTAAAAAGCTCGTTTTACTTTTGCTTTGAATACTTGAAATTCTCATAACGTATCTAGTAATACTTTATGCCCATAACCTCTTACGTTAGAGAAAAATCTGCAGTGAGCATCGGCTCTCGTTGATGTCTCAAGAGCCAGCGGTACGTTGAATAAAATTTTAGGTGCCCTTTTAAAGAAATATTCACCATTTAGAGATTTTATTACGACGAATTTCACGTGAACTGGTTCTCTTTTAGTTGGTTTATGTTCTGCTTTACATTTTCTAATAAAGAATTACGCATTTAAGCCTATTACAATGATTGTTAATTTTGTAAGAAAAAGTCTTATCGATCCTCTTACGACATTCGAATGTGTTTGATACTAGCTACAAGTGGTGAGTTGGTGATATAATTTTACAATTTGAAACCGCATAAAGAGCATTAAAATTTATTTAACATTAGGTGCACCAAAAGAAGGTTCTTAATTAGTAGAACTGTACAGAATATAATATACCTTTCAACTATATACGTAACTTCAACATAACTTCACTTTCAGCATCGGTCACCTCTACGCGTGCCAATACAGCTTCGAGCATCTTCATTAAAAGTTTCTTTTCGCGCCGAAATTACATTGATTCAATTATTCCCTTTTACTCTTCAAGACGTCGTGCTCTTCGTCTGCTAAGGTTGCACCTTTGATGTTTTGCCTGAACTTTATACGATTTTCGAGTCGACTTGTTCAACGGCCATGTTTTCATTAGAGACTGAAAAAGGAAAATTGGATTTAAACATGAAAGACCGAAGGTCATCGCACTGACAGCGTACTTTAAGCCCAATTTAATTACGTACAAACTTGAGGAAAATGATGTGAAGTTATTTTAAAAGTGTAAAGAGATTGATGGCCCGAGTAACCTTATCAATCAGCTTAATTTAATTCATAGCGAGATACAGTACCTACTTTTCTAAATCGTGAAGACATTCATATTTTTAATATTTTTTTTTTAAGTATCCAGTAAAATCCGTGCACACTTGTATAGAAAAACTGACTATGATTTGACTGACTGTCGAAATCAATTCATCCATATTTAGTCTGCCAAAAACAAATTTGATGTTTCAAATGATCATCCAAATATCTTAAAAATATAGGCATATTGAATTTCACACACATTCCTGATTTTATAGGCAAAAACTAAAAGTTAAAGATAGGTGTGTGTACATGTTACATAAGTTGCAAAGTATTTTTGGTGTACCTATTTGAAATTCTTAGTATCGTGACTATATCAGTTTACTTTTTGTCAACATTAAATACGATGTCATTATGAATTTCTAGTTCGACACAGCAGGTATTAATTGGCTATTAAATACATAACAAAAATAATATAGTTTTGGTTACGCAATGAAATAATAGGTACCTAAGGTGTTTGGCTCGTTTTCCTTATTGGGTAAATTAAATTAAAATTTGATGTATTACGTGTCAAAGCTAGCAGTATTTTTTAATAAGTAACTCTGGATTATTTTTTTATAGTAGAATAAAACAGTTGAGTATGAATGTTTGGTTGGTGGTCACAGAGCGTCGGTTCGATCTTCTCTAGAATCTAGATTAAACTTCTTATAAACACATAATACTCACTCAACCACTATAAAATAATGCAATTAATACGAATAAAGCTCTCATACAGAAATACTGTAGGATTTATTTCAGTAGCATTCGTTTTGCGGCCAAATATCAACATTTTATTTCTCCAACCGCACATTTATTGGGTGATTTGTAACCGTGGCATAAAGTCCCAATAATTGTTATCTCAGCGATCCACCCGTCCACAAAGGCTGTGTGTCCCACTGACTTTATTTACTCTCAACCTATTCCCAGGTTTATATCTATTTCGGAGTTTCGTAAAACGCGGTACAATAACAATAAAGTAGGATTTCTCTACAGATTGCTGACATTTTCCTCAAGACGTAGGTACGACATAAAACGGGTATATTATATTATTAAAAAGCTTTGCATACAACGGTCAGGGCGGAAAAGGGAATAACAAAAGATAAATGAGTATGGGCGATAGTAAACACGGAACTAAGGTTCCTTTTCGGTAAATAAAATGTAAGTACCTATTCTTATGAACATAAACAAACAGTATTCAGCTGGAACTTGCTGAGTACTTTGAGATTTAATTTAAGTCTAGCTACAAATTATTAAACAGTAACTGCGCTAGCCTGAAGCAGACTGTAATTTGTTCTACGTAGAAATGTTTATCTATCGCTAGTCATTATTTAAGTAAGGCGATATGACTGACTAATATGTTACTTAATACTTTGTCTTTTCTTTGAAATGCTGTAAGAATGACGTAGTTTCTGTTGTAGTGGCGTTGTTTAAAGAAAATAGATTTTAAGAAACCTTTTTTGATTATTAAGATTGATTCCAGTGAATTTTTCGCAGAGGAACAAGAAGGTATAAAGGAAATGAAAATACTTATTGCTAAGACGTTGCGTTTTACAAATTCCCCTGTTCTACGAATTCTGAGCATAGTATCCACTGAAAAGATTTTATGGCCCTACCGTAACTTAACAGTACTTTCGAATGTAGTTTTAAACTCTCCTAAAGAAGAAAGTTGTTAGTAGCGAGAAGTTTTCCGAAATAATGTCGCCGGAAAAGGTACGTATGTGCACTTTAACCCTTTTTGCCAAGAGGGGGAAGATTTTCAATAGATACTGACGAGAAGTATACGCTCACCAATAACGCATTCGCTTTACAGAAACTTCTTCCGTCTACTTTGATTTATATTTTTCTTTTATAGGTACCCTTTTGAGAATAATAAAAATACAATTTAGAGTTTATTTCGTTCTTGTATTCGTTGAGCTATTACTTTTATTTCTGCTGACAGATTCCAGATGTTCATAAAGCTCTATGTGATCTTTAAAAACTCTGAACGCCAATCTCTTTAGACTGATTGTAATTTTATTGTCAGTGTTTGTATAGGCCTCCGATGACATATCGTATTTTGTAGATTACGTCCGAGTTAAAGAATTATATGGATTTATTATAAGACTATTCGATTTCAGCATAAAAATAATAAAAAATATTCTGAATATGAAATCAGTCTTGCAATTATATTACTAGTTGGCATCTTCTGCCACTAAAACTTGAATGACAATTATCTATTCTAATGTCCCTCATATTATCGAAATAACTAATTTTCCCAACAAGTGTTACTGAATACCAGTTAGGGCTACGTAGAATTTAACTAACCGGGCGTAAGACTTGAGACTTATAATAGCGTCTGTGGCATAAAGTAAATAACCACTAGAGAGCGCACTCGCCAATTTCTTCTAAGAACACGACTCACCACTGCGGGCGGGGGGACGCGGCATAATCCGCGGCTACTATTGGTCAGTTCACGGTCGCTACTAAAGGATCGTACTGATCGTAGCCTTATAGTACGCGCAAAATCACTAACTTTTGGCGAGCGTCGGGGCACTGTATGCGCAGTCAAGTGGTTTTATAGTCTTTGGTCTGTGGCCTTAATTGTCACTAAAGAGTCAGCATCAAAGGTAAGTTGGTAGCACATTGTACAAACCAGTTATGTTAGTCCCCAAACTTTCCAGACACTAGATAGAAATTATTATTACTTAGGTTATTGTTAGGCCGTCAAACTTTCCTAAGTAAACATTTATGAAACTACCTCTATCTATCTTTTTTACTTTGACATATCACTTGCCTTTATTTTGTATAGAAATTCTGTGTTGGGGATGAACGAGGTTTAGGTATGTTGAATTTTAAGTTACAGTTTTACATCGTATAAGTAAGTTAAGTATTCGTTTTCAATGGGTAAAAATAATAGGTACGGTAGACCGCACATCAGTGGTAACTGTCGTGCACCTTAACTCAATAGTAATAAGTACGATTTTCCTATAAAACTGTTACCACTGACGTGAAGTTGACTGTACTTACATCGAATTCATAAAAAGATTTTTATCAGCCACAAGTTCAGTTTGGCTTATAATAGCTAGCTGTGAACTCGATAAAAACTGCTAATCACGAGCCGAAATAGGTATCGCTTGCTAATGGCTGGTTTTTTATTCAACTAAAAGAACGACAATATAATGAGTTATAAGCGTAATTATTACTTTAATGTTCTCAAATACCCACAGGCGACGAACTTTTGTGTTGGTTTTAAGGGTAATTGAACTTACCAGGTTGCGTGTGGGATTTCAGATAACACAAATATTGTTGAATACGTCGTATTTCAGTTTGTTACAATAATGTTGACTGTGGTAATTAGCATAAAATAATATCATAATATCGCCTGATTTTCTAGGTATGATAATATTGTAGCAAAAATAACAGAGCTTACTTGTTTTCCTGGAAAAGATAGATTGCGGAAGGCTAACACTTTCTTTCAATCTCGATTCCGAGCCGCTGTTGATAAAATCCTCATAATAAAAAGTTTTTGGATTCATATTATTAAAAGCTTTTTACAAAAACTCAACCAGTCTTCCATCTTTCGTGTGAAGCATGTTTATAAAATATTGTGGAACTGATTGACAGGAGGCGCTATTAAATAACAGTAATGAAATGTCCGCTAACGATCGGTCCGACACGAAACTCAAACATTTACTTTGTGACCTAAATACTTGGGCGATTTTTAATGCTTTAATTACTAATCTTTTTAGTGTAATGTGATGTTTTGACATGCCATTATGGGTAGTGTTAAAAGCCTGTTATTAAGGCTCGTGCTATTTTGAGTACGAAGTGTCTCAAGCAATTATCTTGAACATACAATGCTGTGCCTGCAGCTGTAACAGTATTGCAATAATAGCTCAATTATTGTAAAGAACAATTATTAATATTCCATAAATAGCCATGGGGAGGCTCTCTACTAATTTACTGCTATGAGGCTTCGCGTTCTTTGTTTGTTTTCAACGATGGAATGAGTTTAACCTAGACAGGAGATTTAAAATTGCACAGACCTGATTAAAACATTAAAATTTGTAGATATTCTGGAAACTAAAAAATACCTTCGTAATTGAAGTTAGGTTGCAATCTCGTCAGTAAGTACGATTCACAATTTTATAGTTTATGGGAAGGTATACTCACTCAGAATAAAGATCTTAATACTTTACACTGTCTTATTGAATTACTTTTTTACGTACCAGAATGGGGTTTATCTATCGCCATATCCTTTCAGATAATAACAAGCTCAAGATGAGACCGTTTAACGGTCACGTTCTTTCCCTTTCCGGGATAATATCCCGTAAGTTTTTGTGTGCCAACACGACAAAAGAGACATTTGTACAGGATGTTGCAAGTATCTTTATTTACGAATACGTCATTCATACAGTTACGGAGCCTTCGTGTGTTATGTCAATTTGTAGGACAAAAAATTCCGCTGTATTTATTATACTTTTATTGCAATAACATCACATTTTTACCTTTTATTTTATTTATGATACGAAATTGAGAACGCACAAGCAATAAGAGATAATAATAGGTTGATATAACAGTTACAAATCGAATGCAAAAATCAATTTTCAAAACGAGTAACGTATCATTAATCTAGCAATAAGTCGTTTATTAGCAATAAATAAAACTATCGTGATCATTCATCAGCATCGACACTCGGCGCAGTGCTTTTTCACCGTCGCTCCCATCCCATATTAAAATGCTCCATGTTAATTTGTTAATTACAAGTCGACGTTCGCGAGTTACGGCTTACCTGCGTTCGCTACATAAAACTGCAGTTAGTATAAATCAATATGTATTCTCGTACATATTTCTGGTAGATATCCATAATTCAGTAGCGTTGAAACCCTTTACGCATCGTGTATGGGATCGGCGAAAAACTCCGTATTTGTGTTGTGCGTATTAAAATAATTTATTCAGTTTTTTGTGTCCCGAGAGTGAGATTTTGCGGCACGCTCGCGAACTTTGACGATGTTCGCCTGTAGACTAATAATGTTTAAAAACGTATAAAATAGCCTCGTTGTGTGTGCTTCTCGTGATATCTTTGTTTATTGTTAATGAATTATAAATGAAATGGTAGCGATTTATTGTCTGGACGTAAATCAGGTCAAATTGGATGTTTATGGTTCAACTGCCTGTTATATTTAAACCAATTTGTTTTCGTGTTAATGTTAATACCGTTATCTGAAATTCATTTTTATATGACTGTTTCACTGACTCTTAAATACTTTAATTTATTCTCCAATAAAAATAATAACCAGTAGAACTACAACATGCAACAACACACATGAAATAATTACTGGTCTAATACAATTAATTGCCAGAATAGCATAATTAACGCCAACCGATTACACATACAGCATTCTAGCATTCGCTCATCTCTTAACCAATGGGGCACTTGAAATAACCTTACAGTGGGCA
This sequence comes from Helicoverpa zea x Helicoverpa armigera, assembly GCA_033682625.1. Classification (NCBI taxonomy): domain Eukaryota; kingdom Metazoa; phylum Arthropoda; class Insecta; order Lepidoptera; family Noctuidae; genus Helicoverpa; species Helicoverpa zea x Helicoverpa armigera. The sequence continues at coordinate 1,158,271 of JAWIIS010000005.1, read as the reverse complement.
GACGCACCGAACATACTCACTTTATCACCTGCGACCGCGCACGTATAAATCAAAGTAAAACCGCGTATCTACATTGCAATTAAGAGGGGGCGAATCCTCCTAGTGTACGCAATAAGTTTTGTACGGGAATAATAACATTTTATCTGGGATCTGGGAACATTTATAATAATTACATCAGAGTATTGACAGGCCCATTAATATCTGGTCCATATAGCGACGACTGAACAGCGGTGATGTGGAGTGGTCTGTCCGATAATAATAATTAATTTAGCTTTTTTATGTTGGTTGACTTGGGTGAAAGAAAATAATATGGGCTTACTTACTCATTTGTAGTAAATTAGTGTATCCATCAAGTATTATATTTTATTCCAATAACATCACCATTGCCTGCTACCAATGTTGTAAAAGTGTATGACCACTTAAAAACTAAATCAAAATACACTTAATTTTTAAAAGGAATATATTATCCCATTTCATAAACACAGCGTTATCTACTTCTATACAAATATCTACAAGTTTATCCTACTTGTAAGCTCTAGTCTTAAAATTGCTTTGATATTTGAATACCTAGTAGATACACAGACCAACTTTTGTTAGTCGAACAGAATGGATGATTAAAAAACTCCTTTTAGTTTAGCGCCAACAATTACTTCAGACAGTTCCTGTTCTCTGATTGTAACTAATATAGCAGTAATCGCGATGCTCTTTTAATTAAAGCCCAAGAAGTTTCTTTGCGGCTTTACGCTCTCAGTACAGTATCTCATTTTGTCTCTTGTTCAGAACCTGCCATGCGAAATTAAACCCTATTGTCTGAGCGTTAGCGCTACAAATAGATAATTTAAATATTTTTAGAACATCTATTTTCGTACATTCCTTTAATTAACACCGCCTAATTTGATGCCTTTGAAACGTTACTACGAATCAGATTGTTTTTTGTTTTTTCAGACAGAAAACACACCAGAATGAGCATTTTCATGCCTATTAATTAAAATTTAGATTAAACAGAGTTTGTAATGTGTGCCTGGTGCTGACCTGACGACGGCGGCTGCGAAAAGTTTTTTTTTCTAAAAAATAATTATCTAGACTTTCTTAATTAAAAAAATACTCCAGCAAATTTTGATACTAAAGTCAAGATTTTCAATTGACTAAATTGAAAATCTCAGCAAATTACCTTGACTCACACAAATGTCTCAGACAGAATTTTATAGCCAACTAGGCTATTAAAACCTACGTAAATGAGGCTCGTCTCATGTCTACGCAGAAGTTATAATAATAATAAATTTTCCCAAGAAATTTGATCTTGCAGTGGGCCATTTTGTTGATCCCGTATTTACGATGGCAAAACGAACACTTGGGCCATATTAAACGATGTTACACGCTTATAATCGCTATAGTTTCACGTAACAGAACACCGATTTGCAATAAAAAGTAAAAGCTTATGGTCGTGTTAGGTTTTATCTTGTTCACATAAATAGCGCGGGAGCTGGGAGCCTCGTGGTAAACAATTTAGCTTTGTTAACATTGCCGGGACATTATTAAACAACGATAATAAGTAGTTAATTATCGACTGTCACACACTTGCGTTCGATGCGCTTCGCCGCTTTGTGCAGAGGTTGACAACAATTTTGGTCCTCTATTTGTTATAGTTGTTATATTTCATTAATGCAAAGATTAAATACTTATGTACTGCAAGACATATAAAATCCATGTTAACAGTCTCATTCGATATTTTCTTCAGTAAATACAGTTCATGTTGCTGAATAAAAATATTCACGAAAGAATTATAAAACTAAAGATAAATGAAGTTATACACATTGGAGAGTAATATAAAACCGTTGTCTTAAAGCTTGGGGAATATTAAAGTTTTATGAAGATCTAGTATAATGGACATCACGAGCTGAAAGTTGTGAACTATCGGAAATCTATTTTACGACGAAGCGTACTACTCGACATTTTCTTTATCATGTTAATCATAACTTGAGTTTACTAGTCTTACCTTTATAACCATCTTAAATTTATGGTTATGCAAAAATGATCGTAAAAACAGGCAGACAGGTATAAAATGGCTAGTGTTTTTCATTCACTGCCGAATTACTCGTTTTCTCTCTGACTTTTGTTATACCTAGTCACAGTTCTCCAATCCATTACCCAACTACAAGAAATCCTAATAGTATTAAAGCAGCTTATTCAATACAACCTTAATAAACCAACTCATTACAACCGAACAACTCTAACAATAACAAATGAACAACGAAACAAGACGAACAACAAGTTGTACACTGTAGAAAAATGTTCGCGATTCCTTCGAAGATTTGTGCGTAAGTATGAGCGTAGAGTGCGCGTGAAATATATGGCTGCGGGCGGACCGCGGCGTCGTTGCACTAACTCCCCTTGATTGGAATCTACCGCAGGGCACACCGATAAATGAGTGCTGGTAGGTACAAGGGCTCCGGGGTATAGCATAGATGTGCTAGATGAGTCATTATTACTTATATTTTTTGTCCTTATTTGTTTTATAGTGGTATAGGTGGCAGTCACATATGTCGTTTAGGGAATCGATAGATTTTTTCAGTTGATTTTAAGCAGAAAAAAAAACAAATATTTTTTTGGAACTATATACGTACTAAAACCTTAAAAATAAATAATTAACTGAAAGCTTTGAACATGATATAGGAGCACTTTTTTACGACGTCAAAAATCATCAAATGACCTTCCCACCACTAATGCAATATCACGTATGTAATGGAAGAGGAATTCTTCAACACTTCTTCTAACTAACTCTTCTTCTCTTCTTGGAAGATGACTGTTCAACGCTAGGTGATCTTGGCCTACAAACTTATGCACCATCTAGATTTCAAATTCCTTGTAAAAACTAGAGGCCACAATTAAAGCCGTAGCCAACAAGGGCTAGATGTCGTCGCCTATACGCGTAGTCGCGAAACTTCGCAATATGTGATTATTCACTTGCGTAAATTACGACTATCGCCGGCTCCGTCTTTTAAGTTAATCTCTATTATTTTAGACCAGAATTCTACCTAGAGCTTTGCGTACAATTTAAATTGCAAAAGGAAAAATACTTTGATTCATGGTTTTGTTTTTAGATTATCGCTGAATGATCGATTCGTGGGATAAGAGTGGGAATAAAAGACGCTTATTTAGACGTATTTACAAATAGTACAAGTCGAAGGACTTAGATGTTTAAATGTAGAAGTACTTTGAGCCGAATAGCTGGATGTGACATTGGCAGCTTAGAACTTGGTTTCAAAAGTGAGCTAGTACAAAATTGTTCTTTCTTAGTTTGTAGTTGGAAAGATTTGCTCAAGGAAATTGGTTGTGTAGTAACTGTTACGCTATGGATCTTACTGTTTACAACCTTTTGAGTATATTATATTAGGTATGCTGACTTAGCTAATTTGCACAATAGATTTTTATTCCAAAAAGTGATGAGGGTTGTAGGTATACGCTTTATTCACCATCCCTTCGTACCCAAATAAACAAAAAAGAAAAAATAATATAATTTTATACAGTAATTTATACAAGAATGTTCCAAAAATATAACAACCGTGGGCGAAGATTTAATCCAGACATTAACGTTGAATGGTCCTGATCCATCATTTAGAGTTTTCATGAACAAATATAAATGATGTTTTGGCATTATTATTAATTTTACAGATAAATAATTATGCCACAATTTAATATTCTTATCTTGTTGGGGAGTTATTGAATAGTAGCACTTGCCACCGTCTCCAATGATAAGTAAAATGGTGGTCGCGTTTTTTCTTATGCTGGCAATGACACTTATCAAACAGAACATAGTACCTATATCTTCTTCTCTTCCCTCTTGACAAAGTGGTTGTAGTCGCGTCGGTATAGTATAGGCGGACACAGTTGTTGCGATCTCCTGCTATCTTTCCCTTTTGGCAGACAGACACACCTTTCCTGGTACAGTCAGATATGCGGCTTCCTACCACACGATTTTAAGCCAATCCATTATGCCAAATAGGCAATCAGCATCTTGATGATGCAGTAGAATTGTTTAAATACACTACAACTTTTGACTGAAATTGACATGTGTAAATCGGGACAAATAAACATAAATTATCAATTTCACTTCTAACAAATGAATCGTCTAAAGTCTGAATGTGCTGAATCAACAGCGTATAAATCGCTTGTTGCTCTGCTATCGTAGTGTGTGACAGTTTGAACTATTAGCTGTTCTCAGAGCGTTTAATTGGTGTGAAAAATTGCAATTAAACCTTCTCGGTGAAGTGCGGGAGCGACTGATTGTGGGTTTACTATCTCTTTAGATTGTCGTCCCGAATAGGTTTGGTTCGATATTATAATTTTAGAGTGTTGGTCACAGAGAGAATTTTAATAACGCTTAATATTATTGGAATCCGGGGACACATAATTTTATAAGAACTTAAAAAGAAAATTTTCAGGACTAAATTGGGACAAGATGACGAATAACGGACATAGTACCTACAAGTGCCTACATTGCGATATAAATAAAATCTGCATATGTGACTGCATGGTATGCATATTCATTGGTGCATGCCTTGTTAAAAATCTGTTACTTAATTCGTGGGTGTCTTAATTTTATTTAGTTTTAACATGGTTAACGGTAAACAATAAAACGGTATACCTATAATCATACGAAAAACATTCAATAGCTTCCTTAATAACTCAACAATTTTGAATACTAGTAGCATTATTAGGGAAGTCAACTAAAAAGGTTCATTGCTTCATATAGTTATTCCAATTAACGTCTATCCGTTTCCGTACATTGACCATAGTAAGAAATAGTTAACTTAGCGTGTTGAACTTTAGTTAAATCGTTTGTTTATATTACGAACCTAGTGATTTGTAAAATGGTTTCTCGGTAACGTATCGTGACCACCCATGGTTTTCAAAAAAATGAATAGTTTTTCTTACTTATTGCGTGTTTTGAATTTGTATTCAAACGGCACCATATAACGTATATTTTATAAAAAAAAGTGTTATCACAAACAAACTTGTATTTCACTTAGAATATGTAACTAAGTATATTGTCTAATTTGTATGCATAGCTGGCGCACATATCACTTAAGAATTTTGTTGTAGAAAATTATCTATACATATAATAAAATGATAGGAAAGTCAAAACTGTACATTGAATATTTTTTTAAAAGAATACTTGGGGGGTGATCCATAATCGATTCTGAACCCAAATATGTAGTTTTTAGAATTTTTGTCTGTATGTCTGTTTATCTGTTTGTCTGTATGTTTGTCCCGGATAAACTCAAAAAGTACTGCATGGATTTAAATAAAATTTTGCATGACTATTACTTGGGGGCCGGTTCAACACATAGGCTATATATTATCACGCTATCACCTACGGGGGTTGAGCAATGAATGATTAAATAAACGAAATTGGAAATTCTATATTGCTCACGCAGACGAAGTCGCGGGCAACAGCTAGTAATTAATATTGTAATTTCTTAAGATGTCGTTTTTAAGTTCCTTTTACGTTTTCTCTTGCAATTATCTGCTGTACCTACCGATATACTTATTATAATCTAACGATATTACTATACAACATACTATAACGAAATACAGTTATATTATAACCTTTGTGGTTATATTATACGACCGTAAAAAATAACATAACGAGAAGGAAAATTCTAGTAAGTCAGAACCTCTCAAAGTCAAGCACCAGAACTATAACGGCTTGCTACAATTTTCTGCTTCACAACCACTGCCTGCGTTAGCCCCTTTAAAATTTCAAAGCTCTGTACTAGAACTAACAACTAGGAGAAAAAGAAAAATGAACGTAGGGGCTGTAAGAAATCCGACATGTTACTCTTTGCCGCTAAATACTTTAGTTCTAGTCGACCGGTAAATATTTTATGTTCCCACCTGACTTACTGGCGCAGTTAAAGCGTTTACTTTCAACAAAACAAGATTTATATCTTCTTTGGATCGCTTGGATTTTCTTTGTAAATTATTGCTTGGGTATAATGTATATGCGAGTGCATACAGTGTTTTTAAAATGTTTTGATTATTTTTACTGAAGTCTTAGCTACAATCATCTAGTCGCTGTTTAATGAACAACAGATTCAAATGCGCAGTCTTTTTACACAAAAAGTATACAAGTACGTTTTATTGTCTGTTACGCTTTGACAAAAGAACTTTTGAACGCCGCCTGACGCTAATTAAACGACAGAGTTGATTAATAAGTCGCTCTTAACTATTTAACAAGCGCAGACCATTGTCTTCTTATAAAAAGAGCTCTCGCAAAAAAAGGACAATAAGTAGCGAAGAATTGCCGGATTAAAAGTACCGAGTCATTCATTCCAAGGTTTAATTATCCTCTGTTTAAACAAATCGCAATAAAGAGCCAGTGTCAGTGCTTTCAAGGATACTGTAAAAAGACATCGTAAAAAATATCCGGAAGCCCGATGGTAACGTCAAACAAATTCCTGGAATAGTCCACCGTTTTCTGCTTGTGTTAGTTGGAGAATCCTATTCACGGATGTCCGTTAAAACGTTTTAGGTCCACAAATATTCATTCGATTTTGGACTTTGAGAAAAATGGGGTAGAATTCAATGTGGGGTGGCATTGTGAATGCTATAAAAACGTTTAGACCTGTACGTGAAGTCCATCGGACGTGTGTGGTAGATAGTGTAGGGATATTTGAGTGAACATTTGCAAAGACGCGAACGATGCGACGATATAGCCGGTACCACTTCCGGATGGAAATGCGTTTTCAATGGACTAGTAGCGTCGTTTGTACGATCTAAAGTTACATTTACGTTCTGAGCACATTTTGCCGTTTTTATGTTTTTCGGCTTCAGCAGTTTGAGTTCTTTCTAGGTGGTTGTAAATTAGGAATTGTGTTTATTTTGTTGTGGCTGGATGTTTATTTGTGGTGCTCGATGTTTTCAGCATCTGAAACAAATAATTTAAATGTTTATAATAATGTCACCGCGATATTTTGGAAAAGTCTGCAATTAAGTCTATTACTTACCTAACTGATCACTAAAATTGCACAAGAATATAATACAGGAAGTAATAGTTTGGTAGTAAAACCAGAATAAAAAGGCACTTTATTGGTAGAATGAGTAGTATCCATTTTTGAATAAATTAAGCCATTTTCAACTAAGTGGCGAACACTTTCAGTTACAGAACAAACATATCCCAATAAATTAAAATTAAATGCAAGCTTAAAATTCTCACAATACCATAAATAAATATACAAGCAAACATATTAAAATAAATGGCACCGCAAATAAACTTGAATTACCGCCGCTGCGTGGCAATGCAGGCGTATTTAAGCGCAGGCAAATTACGACATATTTAAACCGACTGCCAATAATAGGTGCACGTCTGACCTAATGAAGGGCAACTAGCCTTAAAAGTACTGCCGACAGCAAAAACTAACTGGCAAGCACGTTAGTTGCTAGACCGGGTATCAAGGAGCTGCTAGACTAATAATTGCTCATCGATTGTGGTTAGCAGATGTAGAAGTACTGGATTTGGACCTGACAATAAGATTATTTATTTGTTTTTTATGAGGTACCTATTTATATCATCACCTTCCCGCCCTCATCTCAATTTAAATTTTCGTCGTATTCGTGTATTGAAAGTAAAAATGTGTAGGAACATAGGCACTAGTAAGTGAAAAAATCTTAAAAGTTAGTTTTGTTAGAGGTTCTGAAAAGCGCGATAAGAATTTATATTCATTCCAAATTATTTTTAAATCAATGTTTATACACAGTCACATTTTTATTTTAATAAATTACCTAGTGCTTATTTTATTTAATGATTTACACATAAAACATGCGTAGGTACTAGACGTGTGCATATCACATAAAGTAACAGGCAATTGCAGGTGCTGGCACTAATTTTGGAAAATAAATTGAATTCACCACATTCTGATCGGAAGCTGTGCCTGTTTCTCACGGTCCAATTTTGTACATGTCAGTACACAATCTCTCGCATTCTGTATTTCACACGCAAGGAAGTGTCAAGTGTGGAATTTAAAGCATTTTTTGGCCATACTTGTTACTGCTAAAATAAGCTTAAACATATTTTCAAAAAATATTTTTCTTATATTGGATTACATCAAGAAACAAATTCTTTTTTATTAATCCTGAGTTTGCTAATTGGAGCTTATCGAGAACAAAATTTGTGATCTAGTTGTAATCCAAATATCTTCATTTAATCCATTTTCCTAATGTTTTTATACTGTAAAATAACTGTCAATAAAGTCATGAGACAAAAATGTTAAAGCACAGCTTATCTTCAACGGAGCTGTTCAAAGATTCCTTTTCCACAGATAATAATGTTCTCAACGAAACAAACTGTCATTTTTCCATTGAGATAGCATCGCATGTTTCTTTAGTTCCCTGTAATGATAGAGGAAATGCGTTAATTGTTCCCAACCAACTGTACGATTATTACAACCGAGGTGTATCGGTATGTTCGTAACTCGAAGCGTCTCTTTGTGTTCGCCGCTCATTCAACAGCGTGTCGTTTAATGCCTATTCATTAGATGCTTCGTTAATTGTCCCTTGTTTATGTATCCAATGTTTATCTTAGAAGCTCCCATCTTTTTGTACTGAGTTACGTGCCTCGCGTTGAAATTGTTATGCAAATAATTATTGTACGGATATTTTAATGTAATGCTGCTGAGTTTATTACATTTGTACCGTGTTTGAATATCTCCAGAGGCGCTAGTTGATAGAGGACAATATTTTTAGTTTATTTTAGAAATATCACAAGCAAGAATATTAAAGACTTCACCTCAACTTCATATTTCATTCACTACTTTATTACGCAACAATATCCCAACTTAAAGGACACGTCCATTAATAATTTTCCAAAGAAAAAGAGATTCTTTTTTCCAAATCTGTTTGCATATTCCTTTCAGCGTTGGAGGACAAGTGACGTGGATCGTCCACCGCGACCCTGTCCCATGGGAAATCTTCACAAAAAGGTTCCACGGACAAACAATGGCGACCAGTCTGTTTGAATATAAGAGTACCGGCAGATTGACGCGAAAATATTACGGTTCATATGCTTGTTTGATTTTAATCTCATTAGTGCTCAGGTTTGGTTTTACTTTGCAAATATTTTATTTGAGGGTACGGGTTTTTATTGTATTCAGATATTAATACTCTATGTAGGAAGGTACAGTCAACTTCAGGTCAGTGGTAACAGTTTTATAGAAAAATCGTACTTATTACTATTCAGTTAAGGTGCATGACAGTCACCACTGATGTGCAGTCTACCGTACAAGATTTTGCTCGTACCTTATTTTTGCAGTTAATATTTTTATGTAAGTTTGCTTATTTATAAACAATCATGTGGGCAAATATTCAGATATTACTGTAATTCAAAAATAGCTGCTTGTAATCTCATCATAGAACCGATTATAAATCAAAATCCAAGCCAAAAACTGCTACTGTTGATAGTATGCATTTCCTGATTGTTTTGAAACGTACGTTACAATAATAACTTCAGCGTCTTTAAATAGTCGTAGGCGTAGTACTGTACCTACGTAGATACCTACTATTTTCAATCCTCATTAGTAGAAAAAAAATATTAAAAAAAACATACGATTTCTTAGAAAAGTAAGTTCTCACAAGATGGCGATAGAAACATCAGAGAAAGAAAGATATTTGATTAACCATCGGGGTGACTAGATAAAACTTTATTCCGTCAACCGTACTCAAAATCATATCTGTTTGAGACGAAGAATAAACGTTCCACTGAATAAAATGAAGATCAAAAAGGATTTCGATTCAAAGCGAAAAGAAAGAGTTGATAAAACTTGTTTTAAGATGATCATTGAATCTCGTTCATTCAAATTAAGAGTTTCAATTTAATCACGAGAAAACATTAACAAACTGAAAGGAAAAGTAAACAAGAAGACTTAAAAAGTCCGTAACTCAGATTTGTCGCAGGTACGGACTCAAGAGCTGTTGAGTTTGGATAAGAAAGTCCTCAACTAGGCGGATTTTATAAGATTTCAAAATAAAACTTGGAGAGAGTTTGAGAAAATATCAGTTGAAATTATTTGAGTGTGGCATCGGGTTGGAAGGAAAACATAAGAAACCATTACGAAGTTTCTTTGACGATTTTAGAACTTACCTATAAAACTCAGTTTGCAGAAATCTTTACTTAAGTAATTTTAATTAGGTACCTATTTGCTGAACATAAATCTTTAGGTTAACATTAATCTTTTGCCAATATTTGTTACGCTTTTATTTAAGTACTAAAATAATTTACATTAACCTACTACATTTACCTGAAATATCTGTTAGTTTTTTCCATCATTTAACTGTGACATACTATTTCTAAATTCACTTGACTACTTTATATTTTAAACAGAATATTTAAAATCTGTAAAATTAATTTGGATACCTATTTTGATAATCACATCGCGTTGACGGCCCGCTTCGTTTGACGTTCATTTTCCCAAAAACGCTTGAAAACATTTACCAAAAGCGCCTAATGAAGCAATTATAATTATTTCGTATTAAACTTCGAATTTCCATCGATTGTAGACCAGAATATTTAAGCTTACGAGAATTGTACTGTAGCTGTGTTTACAGCAAGATATCACACAGTCACTTAAAAAAAATAAGTCAGGTTTACTATCTACTATGTAAGAATTAACAGAATGAGCAAAATACAGACGAGACTGGTGTAGTTCCCAGCTCATCGATGTGACTACCACGGATGGTGATTAAGGGAGACTCTCTGCTTGTCCGATCCGGTTCGGATAGTTAACGGTCCGATTTAGAAAATCTCCGACATCCAGTATGCAAAGGACGATTAGCTACATCGACATCGGACCGATAAATATCGGATGTCGGATCGGAATGGTGGAGGTCCGCTGTAAGGCAATTTTCCCCAACGACTGCTCGTTGTAGCGGATTGTGAAGAACGTGATTTCAAGCAGTGCATTGCCACTAATTGTAACTACTGACTCCGTTAGGTATTCGCATGTGAAACATTTCAATGTAGACAGACAGAAAGATACATAAATATACTTTCTAAATATTCGTACTTAAGCATAAACCTCTTATAACATTGTCTTCAAAAAATATATAGATGGAATTATTTTGTAACACGTAACAATAAATTAACAAGCAAACATAGCTGAAGCAACTGACATTAAAAGGCTACTGCGATAAATAAATCAAATCACACAAAACTATTCACATAAATCATAGTTCTACAAAGGCTCTTAATGAACCATCAGATTCATCTTTCATAAAACATCTCACTACTCCTTTAAAATTCCCTTCATCAAAAATTCAATTAGCCAGTAGCAAGTTTAATATAAATTGATTACACTGAATGTAGAACAATGAGAGTTCGTTTGCCCCTGCAAATCCAGTTTCTAAATAAATGGCAATCAGTCTGTTTGTTCAACATTTAGTTATGTATAAGTAGATTGACGGGTATCTGCGTTTAAATAAAATCACAAAGGGTTTCCTAGACCGGAAAATTCGGATGTGTAGTTTTACATGCGGGCGCTGCAAACATACATACATACCTACATGTGTTCATTAATTGTAGACTTAGGAAACTCAATCGGAGCTGTAGATAAACAGTTTCAAGTCATGTAGGATACTGGCTGTATTGGCGCTGCAAATAAGGTTTTATTCCTTTAGGACTAGTGTTACAAATAGTTTTGTTTTCCGAAGGCTTTTTCTGTAATCTCTTGTATCTGTTGTAAGTAACAAAATAAATATAAAGGTATTTTATTTCGCCCACACTATCTGTGATTAAGAAGCTTGTATTTTTTGCTCTTACTTTCTTGCACAGAGTTCAATCGAGGTCATCGATAAAATTAATATTGCAAGTTTGTTTAAAAAATCTTTCATAAACGTCAAGCAAACACTAACTTTTGTTTTTACAACAAGAATTTAAATTAAACTCACTTGATACCAACTAAATTAACATTGACGTTGAAACATCAAATTCTATAATTAAACACCCACCAAGGAAGTCGTAACGCAAAATAGAAAATTCGTTGCTGGCTGCTACAGTTATTTCTAAAGGCTATAAAACCAGTTCATCGTTGTTAGGGGGCATAATAAACAAATACGGACAGATACGGGTGGTCGGGTACAAAACATTGTGCGTGCGATTTGTTGACACACCCCCGTACCGTAGTCGTTCTATCCGTTCAGTGTGGTGTTTTATTCGATAGTACAGGTGGATCAACAAATATTGGACAGATATGAGTGGATGACGGTGAATGTGCAATACTGCTTGGAGCCCTTGTACACTTTCGAGCAAAAATTTCGGATCAGTTTTTTTTGTTTTATCTATTGGATTTTTTGGCTATATTAAACTTTCATATTCATATCATTTATTGCGTTACACAAGTTTTACATAGTGTTACTTTTCTCAGCGCATGATAACATGCAATGTCACATATCAGTTTTATTACCAACGTATTGAAATAAATAATTACAAAATTGGGACAGCAGTCTTAGAGCCAACCCCAACTTCTATAGCTTAGATGTTACTAGTTAAATATATATGAATACCATACTACATAATAATATGATACAACTTTGCAAATGACACCGATTTGATGTTTCTAAATGTAATACAGCCCAAGATCTGACAGATTATTAGAGTGGAAGACTTCTCGCAATCTCGTGATTACCCCTGCCAATGCTCACTAGGGACAAATATATTATTTAAAATGAGTAGAGGAATAAGAACGGTGTCGTTTTTATGTTGTCAAGGGGCTGTGCTTATAGGGTGTTAGTTTTAACATGCACCCAAAACCAAGGTTTAAAATAATAAAAAATGTAGGTACGAGTTATCAGTGTACGTATTGCATCATTTGTCGTTTTCTTCATATACCTATAAACTTATTCGAATTTTTGTTCGTGAGTGTAATACAATAAATTGCAAACTAAAATAATTCTTTAAAGGAGTTCATGATGGTTCTTTATACCCAGACATATATAGATAGGGATTTTGTTGCACAACTTCTTTTCCCAGCAAAACACATAAGATGTGGTGAACAGTGGTTTTTTTTGGAGACTGTCTTCGTATTATTCGAATGGTTCAGTTGTTGTTTTTCAGCCTTTGTTAAATGAAAGCTTTGGAGTCAAATTAAGTTTTGAATAAAATATCGACCCATTTACTGGCGTCATATGGTGCAGATTGTTCATATCCTAGTACAATAATCCACAGACACGCATGTCCACTCAGTACATTACATAATTCGCTCATTAAGTTAAACGACGCATGATTGATTTATAACGTGCCGACAGCTCGCATTCAACATGACATGTGACGTCACAATGTCACATCATATAATTCATTTACCCGCATGTTCTCGAGTAAATTAATGTAAACAGTACAGAACTAGGCGACTAAAAAACTCTATTAACAATTTAATGCTTTTCCAAAGTTGAGACTGACCCCAATTTCTTATTCACGAATCTACAAAATTTTGTACTTCAGGCAAACTGACTTGTACTGGAAACTTAATATCGATACTTCTACTTCAATGCTCGTAATTTATCGATACTTTTTCGTTTTGCAATATCCCTACTCACAACGCGTAAATAGCGTGTCATGCGAAGCTCGTAAAAGGCGTTTGCTTAAAATAGGTTACCCAATGCTTGCGGGTGATGAGTTAGCAAGTTGTCATTACAAGCCGTTCGCTTTAAAGTGCCGCTTTCCGTGACATCCAAGTAATTATTAACCCTTGTAAGGAAAGCTTTAGCGGTACAAATTATTGATAATTAGGGTCAGACGAGAATAAGGTTTGGGTGTTTATTACAATGTTGTTTGGGTTGAGAAACGAGGATGAGAGAGATCTTAACAAAAATGCATGTTTTGCTTGAGCGTGTTTATAATACCAATGTAATTATAACCTTTGTGCTGAAAAAGTTCGAGGTTGTAATACTGTAATAATATTAATAAATAATTAGGTTTGCTAATTTTCTCTTCCTCCTCAAAAAATATAATTACCGCGCGATACAAGGGGAGCGCGTAGAAAAAATAAAAACGAATTTTTAATGAAGCATGCGGTAGGTTACGTTAAATTTTTCCATTTTGATCAAGAAATTAAAGGATAACACGGACTTTTTTGTATTTGTATATTTTTTGCGCACGTACGACTTGCAAAGTTCGAGGGTAAAGGGGTTTTGTGGATTCGTGGAAACGACAAGCTAGCGGACTTTTGTGATTCTAGCGTAACGTGGTGTATTTCGAACTGTACATAGCGTGAAAATGTAGCTCTGAGGATCTGATTGCATGCGGTTTACACTGGTTTGTGTAGTCCAGGCTGCTTGCAAACGAAGCATTCGTACCTATAACACAGAGAGTTAACATTGCGTTGAGAGATTATCACGCAGTACTACAGGGAATCGTTTGTGAGTCGAGCTAGAACCTGCACTATCGTTGTGCTGAGTTGAAAATTGTTTATTACTCGAACACACAAAAATGCTTGTTTATTCTTGACGCTTAGCGTAAAATTTTCCATTGTAGTTAGAACATACAAATCAATAAATGGGAAAGAGAAGAAAACGAACGAAGAGTTTTATTGTTGCAGACTAAAAAACCTCAGCGTCCCTCAGGAGCCCGTCCATTAAGGATTGTGCCCGAACTCATTTTGATTCTGTGCATAATTGTTGATTTTTAAAAACATCATGTCCCGTGAAAATGTAGGAAACGCAATCCATTTAAAACAGGGTTCTTATCTGAAATAAATTTAATAAAATTTTTTCTATTTTTTATGTGCAAAAAAATTATGGTGCCATTTCTCCAAGGCTTATTTACGAGGGTCGTAATTTACAATTTTATAAAATAATGTTATACTAACAAACGTTTTAATGCGCTATTAATTTTTTAAACGTACTGTTTCGTGCTACGTAAATTTCGTACGTGAATTAATTCTGAAAGGTATAATATGTTTTAAAATTACTTTAGAAAATTAAACTCGTGAGCATTTTATTATTTGTGTATGTGAACCATTTTCTGGCAATAGCGATTTTGTGTAATAACTGCCCTTCAATTGTTTTTGTATTTCTTTATTATTGCTTGTTATTGATATTAAAGCCGTTTAAAGGCATCAACCTAGTAGCTATCACGAGCCGAGCCAAAGTTATTTACGAATAGTCTTATTGGCAACAACATAAAAGAATTAATAAAATTTTAATCTGAAGATGATATTTAAATGAAGCAATAATATCTTAAAATTTTATATTCACGATATTTATCTTTAATTTCGAACAGATATTAAAAATTTAAATTACATCAAAATATTCTTAAGTCATACCTACGTGTCCCATACGCACTTCAACGCTTTTAATTTATTCCATTAATTTTATAGCTTTTTGCTTTACAACCCCCAAATTGGACGAAAGTTAACATAATATCGTTGCGCAGTAATATCGCGTGAACAAACACTGTTAATAGGGTGGCAATATAAAAATATTTACTTTGTACTCGTGATACGGAAATTAGGCTCACAATATAATTTTATGCCCCATTTTTAAACAAGATCAAATGAAATCACGCAATCCTTTGGGAGACGTCGTGGAATAATAAATCTAAAAGCTTTTATAAGAATTATTTTCTGAGTAGAAATATTTTAGTAAAAATTTTATAAAAATATTATAGCTAAAACTTAAAATCTAGAGTATTTTTTATTTGTTGCGATGTAATATTTTCTTAAAATTCTGTCAGCAAGTATAATCCATTAGTAGATCCTTGAAAGTGGCAAGTTCCAACATTCCCTCATTTCACCACACTTGCAGTTCAACAGGACCAATCACAGAGAACAGTCTAAAATTTCTCATCAAGCAATAAAGTTAGATCGAGTCACATTGACACCACGTTAAACCGCCCCATGATTGGTCTATGACAATGATTACTGGTCGGTAATCTGAAGCGAAGGCATCGGATTTCGTATCACGTCGTGTTGATTGTCGGACGACAAACCGGGTGCCCGGCGGCGTTCCAATTACTAGCGACATAGAGACCCTGCCACCAATACCCTATACATAGATTAAATTAATTATTGATTGCAGATAGTTGCGATGATCTCGTTTTATTGTGATTGTGAATGCTGTAAAACGGTACGTTTGTGTCTGGGACATCGTAGTAAAAAGTAGTGAAGTGAATGGGTGCTTGCGAATTGATTGATTTGAGTTATTTAAGGAGGTGTTTAGTCTTTTGACAGACGATTGTGGTGAGAACGTTATAAAGATTATTAAATGCCTCCTTACAAACAGGAATTAATTCCAGAAAATAATGCTCTCACCTTATTTGGATACTGTTGAGAAAGCCCCGCACGTTCTGGCCATAAAATTACAAACGTCGATTCTTTGGCCGTCTTTGATCTATGACATTCCCGCAAAACCCCCGTCTCTCACTTATCAGGACTCACGGGCTAATACCGAACGAAGGGCGCCGCCCAATCTGCCTTGCCGCTTATCTCAATTTAATGGCTTCCGTATTAATACCGCCTTTGTCTAATTTGAGGATGCTTCGCCTTGGCTATTGTTTAATCGACCGGTAAAAATTTATGCCTTTCGGTATCAACATTATCTTTCCATGTTGGGTTTTGTTCTGTCAAATGTTTTGTGTTTACGAGGCCATATATGTGAAACATGCTCGTATATTCCTGTTAAGAAGACCGCTCTGTTGAAAATGTTTGTACTTAATAATATTTTGTTACCAAGGAGTTATGGCTTTTGTTTAAGGATTTAGGGCTTAAAAAGTGATAACAACACGCTGTAACTTCAAAGAGCCGTAGAAATACAGACTTAATTGTAACATATACGATACAAAGGCCTATTTTCTAGAAGGTTATTTTGATGGCCCTTTGTAGCGTACAAAATAGCTCATATTCTCATATAAAAACTTAATAAATAATCAGAAGCACTCGAGTCGGGGTGGCTCATTTGAAACGATATCACGTTTACCCTCAAATCAAAAGAACGATATAATCCCAACCGTTTCCGTAGCTGCCTTGGCTGCGACAGAAAAATTGTGAGTCAAAGCCATTGTTTCCAATATCGTCGAAGGGAGGAAAACTTTTATTGGGCACAAAGTGGGTATTATTCACGGGTCGAACGCAATCAACCACGGACGGTGAAAGGAAAGACGCCGGACGCGACGCCTCTGAATGCAAAGATATTTTTTTCCAAATGCGGGTCATTTTCAAAGGGTTCGTCTTATGAGGGAAAAATCGACAGACCCTTTTCGATTACCGGAGTCATGGATCAAAAACCGAGCCGCAATTAAGAGAGATTATTTCTTTTTCAATACACAACGACCTTCTTTGTGTCTGGTACCTTTTTGTGAACATCATTTAAGGGATCGCAATTTTGTAGAAACTATTTGATCGTTCCTTCTTACTTAATGTCTATAAGACGCAATGAAAAGAAAATGATTTTCTGCCTTCCAAATTAATTTGCAATTCTAGTTAAATGTTAATCAAAATTATGTAAAACGAGAAATCTGATAAGCAGATTTCAATGAATGTTTTCCACGAAATGTTAAAAAAGTTTTAGTGAAAGGAGTACTTTCGTAAATTACTTTTATAAGCATTAAAGCACGTCACAGCTGTTTACATTTTCTGACTTTAATATTAACACAATTTCAAAGCAGCGCAACATTTGTATTAGCTGGACACTACAAAAGCGTTTCCCATAATGTTTTTCAAAGACCACATGGACAAAGGCGTCTATCCAAAACGGTCGCATAACTCCTTATAACGAACGTCTGCTATTCTGCAGCCATACCGCTTATTGCTTGCAGAGCCAATATTTTCAAGCCTCGGGACCGCAACGCGTTTAGAATCTAAATGATTTTCCGAGTTAGCCAATTTCGAAATAACCCAAAATATTTTTTCAATAACCACGTCTATTGGTCATGAAGTGCTTCAATGTGTGTTAATAGTATCAAATCTTCCTTTATATATTTAAATTCAGCATCTGTTTTTCCAAGGCTTCATTGTTTTGATGTTATGTCCCAATTCCATTGACATCCAATGTTCATACTTACCTCATGTATGAGGGAGGTGGCGCGCACTTCATGCATACCAATCAACAAAAATGAATCGCAAAGGGAAATTCATGTAATGTATATCATATTTCTACTTTATTAAAACTCAAAAAAAGAATTGCCTAACAGATGTGGGAGCCTGACAATATCCTATTAGTAGACCGCTGATTGCAACAAACCATTCTAGCATTTATAACTATGTTAAAATTCACGATGTTAAATTAAGTTATATCTATTTGCATTAAGAATAACAAAACATTATAAAGATAAGCAGAAGACATTCACAAGTTATTCACATTTGTAAGTTCTGTCACAGTAACAAGTAAACACTACAGAGTTGTTCCGAATCGACAAATAATACCATTTTATGTCTTAACATATCTGCAACGTGAACAAGGTGTATCTGTCGGGTACACTGCACTTTATGGGTTTGCTTTCAAACATTACCTATGTGCTCTAAACAAACATGAGGGTAGAGCAACGAACTGCCCAAGTACATGCCCCGTAGTTTATTTGTCTTCTACCAAATGGTTTTAGGACATGCCGTTAAAATTTAATGGTATACGGATATTTTTTTCATTAGACCAATCAAACACTAGGATGGACTCAAATATTATTTTTGACGTAAGGATAATAATAAAAACGACATCAAGATCGACTTAGTTGGAACAACACGTTGAATTAATTGGAGTTTGATCAGCACGCTTACTACACAAATATCTCTATCGCGCTGTACAATATTGAAGTTGTATTGGAAGCAAAGCTCCATTGATCAATACTACAAGCTATTACCGTCTATTCATAGCTAACAACTACTAGTAAATTGCTAATATTTTAAACAATAAACTTTCAATCTGAAACAGTTTGCTAATTAATTAAAGAAATGTCTTCTAATGTAAGTGCTTTTATGTAAATCCCCAAACCCTTGAACAGAATTCACCTAATACGGATTGCGTTATTGATGATATGCTAAACTATCGGATACGGTGGGTTGGGTTCTTCCATAATGTTTCCGAATGAAATATCGCGAAATTGCATGATTTATTCCGTCGGACCACTTAGTTTGGGTTTACTAAAAATATTCTGTGCTTACACTCACGCCCGCCTTTGACTTGACTCTGTCTCGGATTCTACATTTTGCTTTCTGATCTCCCAGAGCCAGCATTTCATGCGCGAGCCCACAAACAAATTCGAATCTTAACACATGAAGCACAAGAGCTATTTTAATATCGCAGTCTTACACTTTAGTTACTTTTTGCAACACTAATTCGTGGTAGCTTCTGAATTTTTATGGAGTTTTAACTTAAACCGTTCGTAGTGTAAAACATGCTTTATGAAATAAAGAATAGGGTTTGTTTTGATGTGCGAGTTTCGCGATGTTGCTAGGTTTCTTTCCGAATAGCCGCTTTCAGCCAAAGGGGGTCCCTGGAGGCATGATCCCGAACTCCTCATTTATCATGCTTGTCACGTGTTGACCATCCCTCGTGTATACTGTAGCGAATAAGTACATAAGTATGTGTATGAATCTATAGCATACTTGTACCATAATGTTTTGACGCCTCACGATGCTTTATTATTTACTCCTTGTTTCTTATACCTACGCAGCAAAAACATGTTTATTGATGGAACGTATGTGGAACATTTTCAAATAATAAAATAACGCAATATTTTCTGAAATTGGGAAGGCATAATAAAAACTCTCACACACACAAATACCTACCTATTTCAAATAAGTTTAAGTACTTTGTGAGGTTGAAGGATAAAGGAATAAATGTTTTTTGCTTTCCAACTGTTTTGTATTTTTCTCTCGTCCGCATGCCACACTTGATTGATTAGTACAGGACCCTCGGTGAGTTCAGCGTTTTCATCTCGTTTTTTAAACACACATTCATTGCCGAAAACACTAACGTTTTCAATCGCAATTTCAGATCTGAATGCAGACGCGTATTCACTTAATAACAGCCTATTCAGCAAAATGTAAACACAGATCACGGAACCAATAGCTGATGGGTACAATCTAATATGGAGTTCCGTAGTTGCCAAGTTAAAACAAACATTGTCGGTAATGGAGAACCCGAATGATTAATGCATCTCGCAAGAATCCCACTAGATGGCGTTGATATTTATGTATCTGTTACCGGCAAAATCTGATTTCGGGATAAGCTAGTTTATTCTAGCTAACCGTGGGTCGTCCACACTGGTCCAACTAGTTTCGCCTTCGTAAATCTGATTTGTTCTGATAAACTTTTCGACCGGTTCACTGAGGTTTTTGTCATGTGAATTAGATTTTCGCGCCTGTTAGGGTTTAGCCAAACTTAAATTACATTGCTATACAGCTAGAAATAAATAAAGGTTTGAGAATTAAATGATTAGGTATTTTTACAACAGTGTAATATCATTAAATACGATATAAATTATGTTCAATTTTTGAACATTTATATATTTATATAAATGTTCTATGTATATGTATGTATTGTAAATGGATGTGTTTTTATCCATTAGTAACATCTAGAATTATATGAATTAGTTTTTGCCTGCAACATACCACCGATTGCGCTCAAACTTCGACGGATGTCGCAGGCATACTCATACGTTAAGATTATGATTTATAACTGTAACCATGAACTTGCATAAATTAGTATTTCTAGCTTGTCATCGAATGAAATAGTTATATTGATTAGGGTGATACTGAGATGCTTGCCAAGGGCTTATGAATTATAGGGGTAAGGGCGTAAGGGCATTCACTTTGAAAAATAAAATATTCACTGAAACTACAAGCAAATACCTGCAACAGTCCGCTAAATAAATCCTTTAAATTCTTGTTGGCGTAGTCATAACAAAACATCAAAAATTCATAATCAACCTTTGATCCACCGAGTAATGGGTACAAAGTATTTAACATTCATTACAGATTTTTCCGGTCGTTTTCTGGCCCAGAAATACAGACACAAAGCGAAAAATGACAGCCAAAGGAACCACAATAGCGAAACGAAACCGAATTAAGGATTCCACAACGAATATCTTCTTGCGAAAAAGAAGGCTGAAATTACGGTGGGCTGTGATTTGAATTTATTACCCTAAGGCTAATTTTATTTCGGCGGGATAAGGAATATGGCTGGGAAAGCATCTTGCCTATTACCAAGACAATATTGAGAACGATGCCCGGGCTCTACAGAATCTTTGTACAATCAAAAACAGCATAATTTGTTTGTTTAACTAAGGGGACAGGGAATGATCTACTGTCTACTCTTTTCCGTGTTCGCGTGGAAGGAATGTTAACATTATTCTGTTTTTTGACTGAAGTCTTGTTTAGCTTTGCTTTCGTTATGCTATGTTTATGTATATAGACTAGTTATTTTTAGATGGGCATGTATAATGTGTATGTTGTTCTCCTCAAAATTAGTGATAAAAGAAACTGAAAACGTAATAGGGATAGCGATTGTTTCCTGCATTAAGCTGTAGCATAAACTTACATAAAGAAACAGGTTCTTACAACGGAACTGCTACCTTTTTGTGGTTCCGACTGTACAGTTGGAACTTATATCCGCAGGTAAATGCGGCCTCTTAATAATAAAAAAGCGGAAAAAGGGAAAACTTGGAGAAAACGACCACTGTTTATCGAGAAACAAAGCCAAGTGGGGCATACAATATGCATAATGATTGTACTAAATTAGGACAACAACGGTCCTTTTTACGCCCACTCAAATTGCTTATTGTACCCCGTTTTCTTATAACGTTTTTTGCAAAAATGGTACCTGTTTTGTCATATATTATGATTTACTTCGTACGTTTATAAGAAACCAATTTGAAATATCAAATTTTACTGCTTTTAAAGTGTCAATAAATTTCGAGTTTGCAAAAATATTGATGTCTTTACGGATCAGGAGTTTCGTATTACTCTAGACGTCTAGTTTTGGTGACTGCGATATTTTTATAGCCATATAATTTTTACTTGTCATCGTAACGTGAATATTTTTAGCTACTTCTTTATTTTATAGCTTTTTTATTGGGTAGGTAAGCTTTAACATCATATTTTGATAGCTATAAAATATATCCTTGAAATGACATTTGATAGCTTAACGCAATCGTAAGATATAAAAACTTTGTTAGACTGAACAACTAGTTGGTGGTAGAATGGAGAAGTATTTCCACGGAACCTGAGGTAATTTGCTTATTTTTTGAACATCATAAAATCTGATAGACTTTATAGTGAGCACTAAATATGACTCACTGAATATGTAACCGAGCCACCACAGGAATAAGGCTCGCTCCACACTATGTTTTGACAGCCGAAGTAAAATTTACGATCGCTCACCGGCCGCGATAAAACCGCCTTTGTCACAAGCCAACCCGGTAACACTCCCGTTTTACGAGCAAATAAATTTCAAACACTATTATGATTCAAATCGAGACCGGACCCACAAAATACAAACACCCCTTTTTATCGGTCGCTCATTGAACATGAACATATTCACGAAATATTTTTACAAAAACATTTCTGAGATTTAAAAAGAAAAAATAACAAAACGATAACGTTGTCCGGCTTTTTATGTGTTTTATTAGGCACGTTTATACCCAACACTCGTGATTAATAAATTATATCAAATTGTTATGATTTTCCTTTCACGCCGGATTACCAAGATTCATAGTTATAAGCTTTTATTTTTATGACGTTCTATAAAGTATTTTTATATTATGTGTAACATCTGCTATAATTATTCAATACGTTGACGTTTTAGATAAAAAAATCGTTTACATTTAAATGTTATTTATAAAATATTATTTATTTATTATGGGCATAGGCGATATAAGGCTAGATGAAAATAACTATAACTTTATTTTTTTTACAATACTAAAAAGATACCTAAAATAATGATGACGTGCACACAATAAAAATTTCCGCAAAGTTAAACCAGATTCTCAATCTAGGCCATGGCATCTCAAAGGGCTTACATAAGACGTTTCTATTGTACCTACGCCTACACCCTATATTGTGTGGTGCATGGAGAGATAAAGTAAACATCGCCCCTATCCTATAGGCTGGCTTGAGGAGAGGCTAAAGTGTCTAGTCTGCGAAAGACCAGGGCACTCAAGGAAGACAGGTGAGAGCTTGGATCAAAGGGCTCCATTGACCCGTTTGCGGTCGGCCTGTTAGCATTCATGGCACCTACTATTGGTTGCTATCGTGATTATGCAAGTTTATAATTGTGAGAAAATGTTTTATTCAGAACTACTTTACACTGTTTTTTTAACCAATTTTTACATGTGTTTTCTTATTCTAATTGAAATGATAATATAATCAGTTTTCCTGAACCGTTTTTTTTCTGATTCCAAGAATAGCCTAAAATAACAGAAAATAGGATATTTAGAACACTCCTCGATCCTTTCCTTCGAATTTAATAAATTTAAATCTCATTTTCATAAATCCCATGGTAGGGGATGGAAATAGAAGTTTTAACACAACAAACTGGGTTAGCTAAAGATGTTTGATGCTAACGCCGACCTTCCGTAAAGGGACATCGGTAAACGCTGATACGGGGCTTTACTTTATAATGCTTGCTAATGCCAACCATGATTTAGTATGTTCTACGGTAAACGGGTCGGATGAATATGGATGAAATAAAGATACGTGCGAATATTCAGGGTAATTCAGTAACTTTTACAGTTAGGGTTAAGTAGGATAATTTTATTGTGTCGTTGACCCGGAGTATTTACCTGGCCTATTCCCTACTACATTTATGTTTGGGTAGGCTTCCAGTCCAACTGAATGCTTGCCTAGGTTTAATGCCTACCTGCAAGGCTTGTGGACCTGAAATTTAAGCCTGTAACACTAGATTCCAACAATAACCATAAAATGCAAAATAACCAGTTGTAGCAGTAACTTTAAACGTTCTCCTAAACAATTCCAAATCGATCTGAACCTCAAACATAAGGCACAGTCCTTCAAATAATTTAAGGAGTCGCTTAAATTCTATCTAAAACGGGTATCAGGCGTAAGTATTGGATAGACCTCAATAAATTCAAGACCAAGTGGCCAAGGAATATCGTCACCGAAATAGTTATTCGCAATTTTCCTATTGGAGAAGCAGTAACGGGAATAATCATAAAGCAAGTAAGGAAGTGGAATTGGTCCCGACTCCCGACTTAATTTGAACGTTAACTTATGGAGAAAGGGTTGTAAATCAATAGCCAATT
Source organism: Helicoverpa zea x Helicoverpa armigera (assembly GCA_033682625.1). Classification (NCBI taxonomy): domain Eukaryota; kingdom Metazoa; phylum Arthropoda; class Insecta; order Lepidoptera; family Noctuidae; genus Helicoverpa; species Helicoverpa zea x Helicoverpa armigera. Next base: position 1,134,030 of record JAWIIS010000005.1, on the reverse strand, counting down.
AAAATTGCTTTGTACGTTTGCTCAATAAAGTTTGCAGTTGTAGTGCTTTGTAATTTATTTCTCTTGCATGCATATTATGTGCACCATTAGCACCACAGATATTTTTTGTAGTCTTCCCAGCCCCGTTATTAGGTAAAGCAAGTTTTAAGGTACGGGTATCTCCAGGTTCAATTCCAGAACAGTTAAGATCAATGTAACTTTTCTAAGTTATGTGTGATTTCTAAGCATATCTTAGTCACCAATGGTTGAAGGGAAATCTATCCATCTTCTATCATATTAGGGAAATCCGGACATAAATAAAATCGCCAATGTACCTTGAGCAATCGTGGTGACTCTTTGTCTATATGAGAACAGGCGTGTGCCTTCAACTGGCCCAATAAAAAGGCTGATGATGATGACTAGATAAGTTTTGGTTCTGGTTTTGATCATAAAAATACATGCTGTAGGTTTGTTATCTTCTTTTTGTTCAGAGTTCTTTTTCTTAAGTTTTTGTATTTTCTCTCAGTATCTACTTTATTGCTAGTTCGCAGTTCTTTTAAAATAAAACAACTGATTTGATAAAACTTTAGATGAACTTGCTCGGAAAGCACACAAAAGTTTTTGCGAGAGAGATTCTTTTGCAAAATAATTGGCTGATCAAAAGTTAGGTACCTATTTTTTAATAGATGAATACAAAATATGTTATGTGAAAAACAAATTGACTTGTAACAATGACTTGTAAACATTATTTATGAAACATCTTCCTAAATAGTGACCGATGAATTTGTTAGTAAATATATGCTTCAATTAGATACTAGAGTAGCTATATCAAGCACCACGCTGGTCTTTAATGAATGAAATTATAATATTCTCACCGTTAAACATATTTGATTCTACTCATAAGGAATTTGATCAAAAACTGCTGTGCCTCATAGTATATGTAAAGTTTTCACATGACAACGTATAAATTAAGTGCAATGTAATGATGATAGATAGATAACTATTTTTTTCTTAAATAAAACAAGTATTAAAATATGTACCTAACTGTGAACAGAAACTACGCAGATAAATGTTGTGAATTTTCTTTATTTTTCGTTAAATATGTTTGCATTAAATAATTGATATGATGATGAAAATAAATTGTATATTTTGCTAGTCTTAATATTAATTTTTCACGTCAATTTGTTTTAATTCCGTATAAAACAGTTAAATAATAATGTTAACTTTATTCTTATTTAAAACATTAAAATTGCTACGAGCTCATGTGAAATAATGCGTATACTATAATGTCAACTAGATATCGTCTGCGACATAGTCAATAATGTAAAATTTTTATTATCTGAATTAGGAATTTTATAGTTCAAGTACGCGGTGCCAGTCCAGTGGGCGTTCACGTCTATCGTAACTTTTGACGCATGGGCTTGTTCCCACCTGCTCCACAAATTCCTTCCCAATGGGTCCAAAGCGAAAAAAAATATGCTTTAAAAATGATAAAGACCTTCCACCAAGGTCTAAAAGATTTTAAGTACAGAGAGGTAGTTTTGATATTTTGCTGACGGCATGTGGAAGGAATTTGAAGGTATATTTTAATTTATTTATTTTGTTCTACAAAATTTTGGATCCAAGCGGAAGAAATGTTTAAAAACTTTACTAAAAGAAAACGATGGGTTTGGACTAAATGGGAACAAGCCGACGCATGCACCATGTCACTTGTACGATCGTCGCCATCTTCCCAAAACATACGGTATACGGTTTAAAAGGGAAATTAATCAAGTACTTTACTGTTTGAGCTCCAAAAGTTGTAGGAAAACATGATAGTTGTAGTTTGTGACGAAAGTCGATACGAGCCATTGTAGGAATTTGCTTTATGTTCTATGAGTTGCGTAAGAACAAGTTTGGGGGTCTATGAACATTGTTTTACGTTTTGTTAACTCTTGATGTGAAGTTTCACAACAATTGGCATCCATGAAGGTAAAAAGTAAAGATTTAAAAAATAGGGTAATTTTAAGAGCTTCGTTATAACTCAATCTTATAATGAATGAACAATGATTAAACATTATCTATGTGCAGTTAATCAGGCAAAAATGCCGCAATTAAGAAGATGTAGCAAGAAGTTGCAAAAGTTTTTACACAAGGCTTACTAGAGCAAATGATGAGGCATTTATCTAAATTACTTTTAACAAACGACATAGGCAATTGAATAAAAATAAACTTGAGGCGCAAAAACAGGGGACTCAGGCCCGATAACTATGTAAGTTAGCCAGTCGGCGTCTCGTCCAAAGAAAAGACGAAATGACGCCAATGCGCTGTCAATCTTTACACCAGATAAGTTTTTGCTCGTCCAGATAAATTGTCAGCGTCCAAATATAATTACACAATATTTCAGTGAGTTTTTCCTTCAATTACTGCATTTCGTCGCTTGGGCAGCTGAGGCGTTTTGGGCATTCTTTTGTAACGAGCACGCTGGATGCCGAGGTGTGTTATTTGCAATTTTAATTTAGTACTTCTCTTACACCTTGTGTTAAGGGATTAAGGACTTTTTTAGCTTGACACGAAAGCAGGAATAGTTTGCAAAGTTTTTAACACGGTGCAAGCTTTAAACAAAATATTATGATAACTTATATTTTTAGGACCTCAGCTTTATATTGTCAATTTCAAAGACTTGAAGAAACCATTTAATATGTCAAACGTTTTTGTATTCGAAAATTGGCTACATCCTTATATTGCGACCAAATTATGTAATGCATATTAAGCTGCATACAACATTCAGAGTAAGGGTAAAGTACGAATTTATTTTATTCATAAAACAAGAAACTTTAAATCACAACCAATTTTCCCACAGTGCCGCTACAAATTCACAGGCAGGAATTATTTAAAAAATGAATATCCATCATGATTGAAAAATAAATTATACTTTTTTTCACGCACTCGTCCTTTCTACTGGAAGCGGCAAGCACATCAAAGGAACGACCGAATGTCACGGCGCATCACGGCTGACACATCGACATTGGTCTGTCGCGAAAATTAAACCCGGTCCGAAAAACCCGTCGGCGGTCCGATGCATACGCAGATAATTAGCGCAAACTCCGAATTGAATAGACGTGGCCTTTGGGCTTGTAATTTAGTTCGTTATATGAGTACCGAAGTTTTTGCGGATATAAGTTAGCTTTGAAGATCGTGTATCTACAAGATCATCGTCCATTTGTTAAAAATGCTTAATAAGTACTAATCATTTCAACAAACAATGTTATCAATGTGTAAACACAATCTTACTAACTTAAAAAAAAAACTAGTTCTTACAAAATAACTATGTTTTCATATCAATTTAATTAAAACTCTTCATCAAAGTTATGAAAACAATCACTGTAGGTAACGTGTCAAAATATGTAGGTATAACAACCTACAACTGAATATATCCTGTTCCGTTCACAGAGCGAAATCACTGCCAAAATCAGACGAACCACGAAAATCCGTATCTACCCATTGATCACCGTTGTAAGACCAGAATATCGCTCTGATACCTATTTGCATTCTCTGTATTTCGGGAACGTTTCGAACTCCTAGCTATCGCACGGGAGGACAATTATTAGTAAACAAAGTTACCATAGCAACGGTAATGTAAACACACAGCAACTAGGGAGCGCTGTGAATCCGCTACTAGCGAGTCTTAATAATTGCGATGTGTGTTAGGGTGTGGTCATATTGCGTGACGATAAGCGGATTTGGATTACGGAACATAATTGGATTTTTTAAAAGAAAGGTACATACTATAACACATATGTATTTAGAATCTAACAATTTCATTAGCACCGTTTGCTTTAGTTTCAGTGACTTAAACACAAGAACTGGGACATTTAAAAGCCATTTTCCTTAAATATGGTCTTCGATTCAACTAAGAAACTTCTTGGAAGCGAAAAATCTTTTGTTTTAGTTTCAAACGTTGTTAAGTAACACGGGTCATTGTCATTTTAGCAAGCAAAATTTAACATAATAATATGTATTATGTCACTTAATAGTGCCTCTAGGTGACACGCTATTCCATCATTAATGTAACGTCATCCGAAAATTTGATCCGCATCTACGTAATGTAGTTTACATCCGTATTCGCACAAACACTCCGAAGGGATAATAAACACTCTAAATTGTGCAAACATCGACTTAAACCCACAAAAGGAGGTCCCAACAAAGGACGTTTCCTCGAAAAATTATCGACAACGGAACCAAAAGGCGTAAGAGACTTAAAGGCTGCTGTCACTTACACCCTTTTAGGCCCAAAGCTATCAATATGCTGTGAACTACATAAACAAATATTCAGTTCAAAGTAGTATGGAGATCAAATAGTTTTACATTAACATCCCCTACTTTATGTTTACTTTTGCCGGCAGTGTTTTCTAATAAATTTTTATGTGATTTTTTATGGCAAAGATAGCGTCATTGTATGTTTTGAAATTATATTTAATAGGTTACATTACATAATAACATATACTGACTTCACCTATATCACGTAGGTACTACCCTGATTCGGGCTTCTGTTGAAAAATACTTTTTAATACTAATTCCCAAAGGACAAAAAAGATACGTAATATTTAAATTATGTTCCAAGTAATTGACACCTGGAGCTAAATTGCCTTTTATTTTAATTAAATTCAACTTGACTGTTTTATTTCTAATCAAAAATTCTACTCTGGCATATAGCACCATCTATGCGTCCCAGGAGTAATCAATCGTGTATGGTTCAGCCCAAAATCAGAGCAATAGCTTCCATTTCTGAACATTCAGGTTCAAAATTAACCCTTGGGAATGCTCCGTAAAGTTTATCTAATCTAATTTCTTGTCAAATCTGACGTGGTAGGCAGAAAGGTTAATATCAAAGTTGCCTACAAGTTTCAGTTTCGCATGTTTCTCGTTATTTATACAAATTAGTTAGGGAACTTCGTGACTAATTAAAATTTAGGCTTATGAGACTTCATTTTAAACAGGTGGGACTATGTAAGTAATTGTAATTTGAGTAGCTAATATCATCACTTAGGTTGAGTTTGCTCTATTATGTTGTATACTGAACAAGTTACCTCAAAGCTTATTATAATATTAATAAGGGTTTTCGAACATCATCCCCACCTACTACTCAATTAATTTTGTACCACGTGTAACCTTTTACTCAAAGTTTTCTATCTAAGAAATATATTTTTTTACTGCTTTCTGCTGTAAGATTTTAGTCAAATACATTCATGAAAATACGAAATAACCCCATGAACGGGTTACTTTCAGTATTCCTCTGATTTTCCGTCATTTACCAGAGGTGTAATCCCATGATATCCTTACTTAATGAAAGCAATTTCTAGTCCAAAATAAACACATGTACAAACAAGGAGAAAATAATCATGTTCTTTTTATTCACTGTTGTTAATTTTTACAATTATTATCCTTGTTCCGACGCTTGGCAAACATATTTGTGTTTGTTGTACATTTTTTCCAAGTAATCTTGTTGAAAAATATGTACCTAAATTGCTATTACATTACGGGAAAGATTAAACAAAATGGTTCTGTAATTTTAACTGATCTTGTACAAAATAAATACATACAAGCTGTTGATTTGCATCCGTGCCATAGTCAAGGACGTAATTATACTAATGATTCTCAACCCAAATCAACAAAAAAATTGATACGAAAATTTTTGATTTTAATTTTTTTTCGGAAATTTGTCAATGCCAACTACCCGTTTTCAAACTCGGCGCGTGTGTTACTGGCCTCAAAACTGTGCTGCGCCCTCAGACAAACGCAAACACAAAGCATTCGCAACGATCACTCATGAATTTCATTCATAAAATTGGATTATTTCTGAAATACTATGACATTACAATGACATAAAAAGCAGCGAATATTAACTATTTCCCGTTAACTGTAATTCCAATCGATTATTTATGTATTTTATGTCCTCCTCCTGAAGTATGGCACAAATGCAAATCAACACCTTGTATAAACGAAATTCTTTTACCGTATTAGGTAAAGACTTCCATTTTCTCGAATAAACCGTTGTTACTCAACAATCATGAGGAGCAGACCCTCATATATCTTACACTTTATTATATCGGTGCCGGGTCTCTTACTATGCAAGTCTGGAGGTGCCGTAAATATACAACAACAAACGCCTCATTGGTAACGTTTAGGGGCAATTCCGACCAATAAAGCAGCGTGCGTGGGTTGGAGAACATGACCACTAGTATTTGACCCCTGCCTGCGTGCAATTCTTCGATCCATCTCCCCATTCTTCAGATATACAGGTCATTCTTAACTGGTAACGGGCAATCGGAGGCGATTGAGCCGCGAATATCCGAATACGTGGGAGTTATTATTTTAATAATATAGGTCCGTTTCTGGAGCACTGTTGTCATTGTCATTGTTGTGAGAAACACTTTAAATACCTTAAACAGCTTTGCAACAATGTGAAACTTGCCTAAAAGGTATGTGAGTGCATATGATTGTGTCTGTAACCGTATCAAGCAAGGACTTTGTTTTAAAGTAGATCGTTCGATCTTTGTTTTATAGGCTTAACTGATTTAAAGTACACCAGTTTATTCCTTTTAGAGGTAATGTAAGAAATGTACTAACTAAAAGCTGTTTAATCTTACAAATTACCGGCAGATGTCGATGATAATGCTGCTTTGGCTGTAATAAGATTATCTTGATTTAACCATTTAGCTATGTGAAACGTATTATTATAATTCTAAAGAGTATTGCAACAATAATAATCTAATTAATCCATAATAGCAACGCAAGGGTTGTCGTAGAGGTAATGAAGTCGAGTCCATTAACAAAACAACATTCAAAGGTCATACGCCTATCTATTAACAGTCTGTTTATACAACACACATGCCCACATAGTGTTCAGCTATTAACCAAATTGGCGTGCCAAACCTACATATTGAATGAGGCATCAATCAAAACAATTAAACATCATATCGCCCACATTTCACTTAGGCCACAAATACAGTATGGCGGCCGTGCAACGGAGCGTGCACCGAAACGTTGTTTTGACTATTCACATAACAAAACAAGCACATATTGAGGTGTTTTTGTCAGAGTTTACAGTGTTCAGTTAACCGTTCTACCCAGCTGCAGAGGGCATCACTTGATTTAATTATCGAAACATGCAAAGGCATTTTTCACAGAGAATTCAGTTGCAACCACCTCGAGCGAACGGTTTGCACGCATGTTGCCCTTTTAAATGCCTCAATGCACCGCTGCAAGCTATGCTAGCCTAAATTCACAGCCTGAGAAACATAGCCTAACAAAATCATACATCAAACAGTCATTCGATTCAAAGCAAAAATATTTCGTTTGTTGATTGAAAACGGACGTATTCAATAATCCATTAAACCATAACGTTAGTTTTGACAGGTGACGTACGAGCCTGCCATCCTGTGACTGATGCGTGACCCGAGGCTCGTACTGGCTTACTACGGGTCCCAATAACTCATTCGAAACTCGAATCTCAGTCTTAATAGGCATGCGAAAGACGGATTTTATTCCTAATTTAAATTGTTGAAAGTAGGTAACTGGTGGGTGAGAATTATTGTCTAGAAATATTTCAAATCAAGAACGCCTACAATGTCTCGTTCTAGATTTGAAATAGAGTACCTATTGTAATATTCACTCAAGCAAGACAATGGGCACTGAATGTAATTTCAGACATTCTTGGACTAGGAATTTGAATTTAGAAGGTTTCTAAATGATTTACTCATTTCATCGTCGGTTTGAAATAGAAGGAATTGAAGCGAAATAAAAGATTAAATTGATTACTGCCAAAAAGCATTTCCATATTTTTTTAAAGAAATAATTTTCACCATTTTGTGATTACTCAAATTATTCTTATTAGAAAAGACCTTTATGATGTCAATTGAATTTCATCAATCAATTGAGCTGAGATTTTAATCATAGTCTTTTGTCAAAGTTTTACTTCGATAGATTTTCATTTCATACCAGATGGTTCCAACAAACGACTCCATTTTTCTTGACAAAAATACGTCTGTAAAGAAAATCTTGATTATTGCTCCAAGGTTAGTAATTTAACATTTTTATTACACCTCGTTAGCATTCAGAATAAAAAAATCAAATGGCCTTGAGGATATAAGGCAGACGAGGGTGTAATAAATTCAATTAATAAAGTTTATCTACTGTATTTCCTTTAAATTATTATCTGCAAAACAGGATCGTAAATGTATTATATCTAAGCATTTGCACGTAAGTTGTAATTCTTTTCAAAGAGAACGTTAGTAAGGGAATTAACATTGATGTGACCGAAATCTGTCAGTGGCGCACTTGTATGCAAATCTCACACAAGCTCTGTACCGCCGTATGCAAATGTATGCATTACTCGCATCAATGAATATCACTCTTCTTCTCCAACATAAAGCTTTAGACTGAGACAGAACATTTAATGCTTATTTTACGTTCAGAATGTATTTGATATGGTAATGGCGTTTAGTTTGAGAACTGTTTACCTATACACGATGTTCACCTCTGACACCGTTAAGCGATGCCTTTGTCATGTCCGTATCTTTTTGATACGATTTTATCAGAACACGATAATGTTGGAGCAGATGTTGAGAGCCAGTTGAATAGTTTTCCTTATCTATTTACATGAAACACACGGGAAACCTTTTCTCATTTAAGGTACTAAAAAGTTTATAGTTTTTATGTGGCAAAGGGTTACTTGGGAGACCTTGGCGGGTTTTTATGACTGCTTTTACTTTTCTTTGTAAACAAAAATAAGTGTTATCGTTGGTTCACCATAAATATTGTTCTCTGAAACCGCTTTCACCAACAACAACTAGAACCAAAATAGGCGTCAATAATCGTGAAACATAACTACGTCACTGAAACAAACCATACATTCATGAGGAGGAACGACCACTTATCAACTTGCACTCACCAACTACAAAACAACGTACTTACCCAACAACAAAACAACCGTGTACAACAACGCAACAACGCGAACTATCAAAACTAATTTCGCACAACTAACATAAGTGATGTTTTCAAAACTTTCCCATATTTGTATCGGGGCAACAATACACAGTATGAAATATGCGGCTATCAGTATAAAGCACCGCAGCGCATCCCGTGCACCGAAGAAGAACACTATTTCATACTTTCCATGCAACATAAGTGCCACGATACTTCTAAACTTTGCCATTGGACGGTTCAAAGCGTTAAAGATTCAAAACGCCACCAACGTATGTTATGTGATAAGAGAGTAATGTCTATTGCTTTTAAAAGTAAGTGTAAGTGGAAAAGCGAAGTTGCTGATAAGCTTTTATCATTCGCTAGCATTACGGCTTTTTGATACGTAGTTAGTTTTAGTGCTAATCTGAGTGGAAAGTTAGTTGTATGAACCTTTTATCTTAAGTGATAGACAACGAAAATTAAGAAAAGCAAGAAGTTTATTAAGATGTCTTGTAGGTACTAACTTTGACATAGTTTTTTGTAAATCCAATTGATAATCAGGCGGTTTGTTTGCATAATCGTGAGATTTGTATTGCCTTCAAGTAAAATATTAAACCAGTTTCGTTTGGATAGTTTAATGTTATAGTGGTTATAGTTATGAAACAAAAGTAGTTTTATTTTTATCGCTCGATTGAAATATTGTAAAATATACAACCAAAAATCGATTAACAGCAATCAAACTGTTGTTTAGATTTTTTCTCATGTTAAGCGTACACTATCTAAAATGGCCTTCACAAATACTGAATAAAACAGTTTCAAACAATTTATTTGATCTGAATTAGATAACTTCGAATGTTTTTCACGTTTACGGCACTTAATTTTTTTTATCTAAATCGATATCGATATTTTATTATTGTCAGCACTTCAGAACTTTTACGATCATCAGTTCTACATAAAGAAATATGGAATAATGGCGGTTAGAATGCATCTGACCCTATTGAGATGTTTCTAGAACATTAGACGCTGTCTTTTACAAAGATGACATTTTGTATTATAGAGATTCAAGATGATGATGAAGATGATTCAAGTGCTAGATTCCATAGTATAGATATGTACCATCACATAGGTACATCAAATAGGTAATATTAAGTGACTTTAGTTATTTTTCTCAGCCTTTTTATACACTTAGTAAGTTTTCTAGTTCTCTTTTTTACTTGCCACCACCTCCGTCTTCTAATACCAATCAAAACATTCGTTTATCGAAATGAACAGAAAAAAAATGATAGGATATAAAAACAACTTTCATCAAGGAAACCAAAGACAATGAGTTATTGTCATAGAAACTTATAGCACAAAAGACATGAAATCAATGAACTGGCTTACCAAAAACGGTACGGCCCAAGCCATGTAAGTGCGATCGAGTTACAACGAGGCTCCGGGAACATGTGCACACAATTTTACATACAATGCGGTGTAGGCGGGACCTACGGAGCGTTTAGACGATACTAGCTCTTGTCTGGGGTAGTACTCGATGACAGTTTCGAGAAGAGTGATTCGCAATATCGTTTGGGCCGTACCTAATTTCATGACCCTTGACCGTGGTTCGTAAAAATGTTATTGTGATTTTTATGTATGTCACGTTATGGTTTTAGACATTGACAGCCTAACAGCTATTGTCGGTAATCTGTTTTTTGATTTGTTTAACTGTAAGTAGGTGTTATAAAGGTCATAAGAAACACCTAATGGTTAGGAGGTACAAGTTTTGTTCATTGTCAAAGAAAACATCAAAATTATAAAAAAAAATCATTCCATCCATTTACTTATTTAAGATTTATATGCCAACAAAAAGATTTGGACAAATCGAGAACCTCTTACTTTTTTGAAGTTAGTTAAAAATCTATAAATAAAAACAAAATACATTTCTAAAACTACAGAATCCTCGAAGAAAATGCAACAAACAAACCGCTGCAACACTTTATCAATATCTCCCGCGAAGTGATTTATCTTTTGATTATTCCAGTGAATGCGCGGGCGCCTGCAATGGCACGCATTTAACGACTATCACTATCAGGTGGCAATGCGCACTGTGACGTGTCCTAGGGTTGTTAGTACTCCTTGTTAGAGGTACCTAAGTGGACCTTTATGCACCTTTTAAAGTAAGAACTCAAATGCGTTCGTTAACTCTATACAGGTTTAATAAAGTGTGAATATGAGTGTTTGGTTTTCTTTGTCGGGGGAATGCAGTTACAAGTATCTAAGTTGTATAGAAAAGTGCTTATGTAGGTATAGGGAGATTACGATCCCTAACTATTATTGTATCATAATAAAAACAAATGAACATCAATATTATTTTATGCAAAATACACAATATATTATTCATTTTTGAAATATGAATCTTTGTTTCAACGTTGTGCTGCATGCAAATAGTATTTACAATTCCTAGAAGCCGTTTATTCTGGCTTGAAATCTATATCATACCTACCAAAACGATGCTTATAGTTTTTCCGCTTTATTCCTTTTTAATATGTCTAACAACAATATTATTTATATATGATTCCTTACAGAGTACTCTCAATGTGGTCAGACCTAAGTCGTTTAGTCTCTACCAACTGTTATCTTAGATTCACAAAATTGCACAGAAATTAGAATTTTAAATAACATCGCTATCATAACCTTAGTGCTAAGCTGTGCTAAGAGGATAATATTATTATAAGAAGTGATGCTTTCAAATGAATATTCTATGTAAAGAGGTAGTTTGCACAACGTATTGACATAAATTCATACGTAAAATCCAGGAGAACATTTCTACGAGATAAACGTTTGAAATACTTAGTGTATGAGGAAATGTTCTTCCTAAATAAACATGACATGTTAAATGTTTATTTACTGCTTTACTTGTGCCAAATGCCTTTTCAAAAGCAGTCTCTTAAAATTCCATAAAATAAGCGTAGGCGTACGTCTTGAGGATAAAAACTGGATTAGCGTCGTTATGTGCTTATAATCCGAATGTATATCAGAGATTTGCGAAATACATGACTCCGTTTATCGCATTATGTACCAACATTTATTTTGTATCAAAATTCGCAGCAGGAATTTTGCTCACAAAAGAGATTTTATTACTTCCCTCCTTATGACTCAATGTTTTTCCATATGCAAATAGAACAAGAAGGTCAACATTATCAGACGAGGATGTGGGAGAATTAAAAATTCCTCCCCCCAGACATTCAACTAACAAAATTAACATATCCACTGTTTCATCTCAACTGGTTCCCACTTTTGAATTTCCTATTAGTGTTTACAAAGGCAAAGTCAATACGATGTGGTAGCCAGAAATTTTAATGCGTGATGTCTGTTTTAACTAACAACCATATGTCAGTGGGTTAGGGTTTTGAATCGCTTGCATGAGAATCGATTATGAAATGAAGATCCACACGCTACTCTATTGTTGAAATTTGTTTACAAAATTTTCGAGTTATTGACTTTGGCGTGAGAATTGGTTTCTAACGTTCGTAACCCTGGTAGGTCTGATCGATCAAATATCTAACATACTACTGTTAAGCATTTCTGAAGCGCATAAGTATGTAAATAGGTACAGCAGTCTACTTTTATTGTGTGAGATTGGAAACTGTTTCTTCACTTAAGTAGCAAAAGGCTATTAAAGTAAAATGTCTCACGTTCTTTTAATATTTGAACGTCTCATACTACTGTTTGGAATGTTATCTCACTTTATCAAAGTTTAGTATACTGATTCAGAGATATTTTGTGTGCATGCTTGTGTAATTAATTGATGTTTAGCCGGTAGCTTACATTCTCTGATTAGAATGTCGTCGCCCTTTGCAAGATACACCGTTATAGCGATATTTAATAGAACTTATCTTAATAATATTCTCTTATCAAAGATATGGGTCCCTATTTATTTCGGGTTTATAGGTAGCATAAATCACTTATTATCTACTCGAATAAGTTTTTTACCGTTATCCTAAAGCTCTTGTCAGATTCTATACCTACGAGGCTCAAGGTACATAAATACTTAGAAATGATTCTACCTATTTACAAGGCATAAAGTACATAAATAGGTATTTAGAAATGATTTTGCTTGATTTTTGCTACCAAAGTTTGAATCATGTTCTAAATAATAAGACACAGGTCACGGTCGTGAACATGATGTAGTGGTCAATGATTAATTAGCAAAAGGTCAACATGGTTTTGGAAACGGTATTGAATTTCTGAGAAATCTGTTACAACTTCAGTAATTTGTACATGTATGTACTCACGTACTAACATCCTCTGGTATCGTAAAACAGATTCACAGGAAATTGGTTACTAATGGTTTCTACGTTAAGTTTTCCGAACTTTCTAATCATTTCCGTAGTGAACCATCTAATAAGGTTCTAAGTGTCATCGACATTGATATGTTTGCTGAAGTTATTAGTAATGTAGTTGCTACTGTATTAACTGACTCATTACTTGCTCTGTGTTCCCAAGTTTTGAAAGGAAATTGACTTGTATAGTGGAAATTATGGTAGTATTATGGTAGGGAATAATTATTATTGAAATAGCAGTAGGCTGTGTGATCAATAGTGTTTTATTATGCTGATTTTAACAACTGTTTGGAGATTACTAAGTCTCACTCTATTTTCACTCATAGGATGTCTTCTTGATCTCTACACTAAAACTCTTTACACTATGCCTGATTTGCTACTTATATTCAGTTTCATGATATAAAATATTATTCATGTTTATTAAGTTATTTTTCAAATCTACTCTAATTATGTTACCTTCGTCGTTTCACCTTAGTAACAATTTAGTAGGTACCTACGAAATTCTTTCTTTTGAAATAAAACCATACTCACTTCAGATCAAATACCCGCTCCACATACGTTCACCGGTGTCCAAACAAAATCCTCAGAATTAATGCCACCTTCAGACTTCCTGACTCGGAATGAGTGTAATCGAATAACTCAAATAAACTCAGGTGGAACTTTTCAATGTGCTTCGTGACCATGACGCTTACGAATGAAACGCTTTATGTCGAATGCTGGCAAGATTTGTACTGTAGTATTAAGTTGACCAAAAATAGTACCTACCTCGAAGCATATTTACTAAGTTTACAAATGCTTCGGTTTGTGCAAAAGTATTTATTTATTTATTTAATTGTTTAATAGTTCATGTTCTTGTTTTTCAACCAAAAAATACAGAACTAATTTTGATAAAACTTTGCTGTGATATAGACTCATAAATCATATATCACGTAGGTACGGCTAGTTTTTATCCCAATCGCGTAATAAAAACTGTGAAAAGCAGCTTGGACTCATAGTGTATGAACCCGTCCAATCCACAAAATCAAAGCTTCTGTAATACGAAACACGTAGATCGATTCGTTCCAAACTTGCGCCTTGTATGGCACATCACAAAAAGTTCCCCAATTCCAATTCAAGACGCACCATCGACTCTGTGTTTAACACAATAAAACTACTTGGAAAAAATCCGAAATAACGACACGGTGTATAATTGTGTGCCGTAGTTGGAAAACGCTTAATGCAATAGAGCGGCTAGTTAAGCACGGGAAAAATTAACAAGGTCTCCGTTTCGAATGAAACAGAATTGCGAAGGAAGTCACGCTAATTAGTTCTGTAATCCTATGCTCTGTGGTTGGTCATGAATTTGTACATCACACTTGATTAGTTTCTTTTCGGAAATTAGAGCTTATGTTACAGTTATAAAGAAAACTATTTAAATGATACTAATGACCGGATTTATACTTTTTCACAAGAGAACTTTGTATGGAGCATCCTAGTATTTTAGTTGTGTTGCCGCTTTTTTAGGGCTATACATGGTGTTCAAGTCATTATTATTTTATGCCACATGAGTACAGAAAGTGTAGCTGAACTTTATTTAAGATTTGTGAAGAAAGGTCTAATAATTTGAATCCAAAACAACGAAATAACGCACGCATAAAAAACTCTTGGAGTCCGACAGAGCGTTATAATTCAAGATTGAGATTGATGATTCTCAGAAAATGATACTCAAAAACTGGGGATATAATTAAATGGTTTATTATTAAATGATACGACTCATTCAATGAATACAGCATTTCATTAGGAAACCGATACAAATTAACAGATCAGTATTAGGAGGTAGAAATAAATTATTAAGTAATAAGTTACAGTATAATTTGTGCTTTACGTATATACAAAAGATAGATGTCCGCGACAATATCGTTAGATCCTATGTTTAGTTTCGAGCTATGATTTTGTTTAAATGGTACATCTAAAGTTTAGACTGCATCTATGTTTTTTTGTAAATAAAATCGAATGTGCATTTGTTCGGTTTGAATATAACCTTTCAATGGTGGCTGACCCGATTTGGGTGTCCAAAATTTTTGATCAGCGTTGATAGCTGATTTGAGCTTTGAAAATAAATTGCTTTCATAGTACTTTATTCAATGGTGTCATCTCAACTGCCTTCCTAATAACATCAAAGTTTAAACCAATGTCAGATAAAATAGAATTTGGACTACAGCCAGGGTGAATGCTCTATACTCTCATTCAACCCAAATGCACAGAGGATTTCATTCACAAAACATTCACAATATAAAACTTTCCACATGATATTGCTATTTTATGTGCGATGTAAACAAATAACATTTTTACATTTATTTTGTGACTGCTTAAATCTAGCTTGAAGCCTTTTGATTTTGTCGCGTAATAAATCAATCGATGAGTATGTAGATCTTATAGTATAACAATAATGTAGTTAAGAAAGATTTTAGAGCTAACATTGGTTTAGAAGATAAAGTACAGCTATCGATATAAAAATATAACAATGATATTATGGTATCCAAGGATGTATACAGAAGTGAAGATAAATATAGATATAAAGAATCCCAGGACTTTAATGTGAGATTACTTCGAAGAATAGGAATAATAACACAATAAAAGATGTAAACATCCTTGTTGATATAGAAAGAATAAAATTCAATACAAACGAATAACCAACAATTTGCATACCCTATTCGCTTATCCATATCAATGGCTCTTATCAATTCATCTTTTATCATTCCATGATAAACTTACTAATTATGAAAAACAAGATACTTAAAAGCGATAATTTATTACTAATTTAGAATATTTACATAATAAAGAATAGTTTGTACAATTATTCATACATTGGATCGTGTGTTATGAAACCTGGGAATTCTACATTATAAAAATAAATCTTATATTTAAATTTTATATCTAATTACTTTATTTAGCAAACGTAAACACTAATTGAACGAAAATACTTAGAAAAATAAATAAATAAATCACAGCAAATCTCAATTCCCTATCTACTCTTATATTGTAATACTATCTATGGTAACAATCGATGGTGTCATATCTTACACAAAAGTTTTACATGAAATGTACCCTAACAATATAGTTACATTTATGAAAATTCGTATTTTGTAGATATAGGAATAGTTAATAGTAATTAATATGACTTTAATAATTAGAAACTTTTCGACAAAGTTCAATTTAGGCATAGCTTAACTTGATATTAAAACAACGAATGCTTAGGAGTATAAACTTTTTACATCAAGTTGATCATTAAATTGATATAAATAATCAAAGTAGAGAAAACAAATAATCTCAATAACAAAAACAATTTGAATAAAATTACAAAATAATGAGCACATAACTTCAAAATTTAATTTCGCTCATACGCAAATGAACCTGCGAACGAAACAACGTAACAGATAGCAATATTTCTAGAAGTATTTGTAATTTCGCGATTCAGTTACGTTCGATAAGTAGACGGAACATTCCAACTTTGTCCATAAATGGCGCATTACTCGTTACCCGTCATAAATATTCATTTTCGGCAAGCACGAGGAAGTTTTCACGGCTTCTCATCGAGCCCGGTAGAAGTAGACGCGGTTATATTAGCAAATTTATGAGCAAAAATATTCCATACTCAGCAAAGATTTCGCCGAGAACTTTCCAGAACTCTTATCTGTCGTTGGATCAATCGTGTGGATATCCACTTGCAATATTGCTGTAACCACTTAGGGTGGTACTAAAGCTATCGTTCTTGAATTTCATTTACGATGAATTTTATCGAGTGTTTCACTAGTTATTTACATCGTGGCATTTGTGTTCGTTGAATTTTAATTCATTGCAAAAGCTTTAAACGCTTGTCACCTAAAATATTACGACATTGCTTGGAATCTAATTACATAATGGATGGCATAAAAATTGTTATCAAGATTATTTTTACATAAAAGATAGGTAACTATTTACAAAGGTTAGAGACCTAAACAATTAATAACACAAACATATTTTATAGGAAAACGGTGTACAACGTCAAACGCCAAAGAAGATTATTCTCGACGTCACTCAAGAGTTTCGTAGTACAGGGTTTCGCACTTTAAGTGTTCGTGATCAAAGCAAAGCTTCTTCGAGTTGGTCGAAGCCCTCGTACCATCAGTCGCTCTCGTAGACCGTTGAGTTGGAGCTCTTTCGCCGACTGTACGGCGAGCAGAACTCGATCCTGGTGTCGGGCAGCCAGGTGTACGCAGTGCGTTCCGAAGATGCACTGGAAACAAGGAAAGACAACATTAATTATTATAAAAAATACAGGTGTTCGTTGTTTCATCAGTTTATGTTTCAATACCAATCATAAAGCATCAGACAAAGTTTCAGTTCAAAGAACATTTCGTGATTGAAAATATTAAAAGGTCACCTTTTGACAAATTAATTCTGTTAACTGATAATGCCCAGACAGTTTGTTCGTAAATGAAACCCTATTTATGAAAAGCTGGTTTTGTCAAATGTTGCAATTTTAAACACAAAATATTCAAGCGTATCTGCGAATGTTTAAACTATTTTAATAACATAGTATTAAAATACTCTGAATCGCAATTAACAAAACGTCAAATAAAATGGATTCAAATTTATTTTTATGTGAAACGTTTGTAATTGGGACTTTGAAATGCTAAATGAAAATACCGTTTTGGAATATTATGGAAATATTAACTAACTGTCAATTAGCTTGAAGGAAAAATTTCAAAATATCCGTTGTTCCTCTAGTATGACAATTTAATGAGTCAGTTAAGTTGTGTCTTGTTTCACGTCCAATTAACGTTTACAGTATTCGAAGCTGACTTTCAACATCGTCGTTGTAACTGTGCTTGCTCTTAATGGTAATCGAGAACAACATTTACATGCAGTAACAATTGAAACATGTTTGGACAAAACAAAGGCGTAGCCAGACTTAGTAACGCATTGTAACCATCCACTTGTGTATCCTGCAGCAGTCAATTTACTTGGCCACAGTATACAAAGCTAAAGAGTCTCCCGACTCGAAGAAGTAGAATTATTTATGTTGAAATGCAATGAAAAGTTAATGTATTCGCTCCTTCAAGTGCCACCTACGAACACTTGAATAAACAGAAGCGCTATTTATCTTTACCTTAGGTAAAGCATGTTGTTTTAAAGAGGACCCTTATAGGACTGAGGTCAACGTTCTTGACATACTTTATGAGACGAGCCTACGAGAAACATAGTGTTTACTTTTACAGCATACTCGTAGTTTGTTATATTGTGAAATATATTACAAAGGTAGGATGTACCTATAATCTCCCAGTAAATATTATATTGAAGACATAAATATTGGATAAGTATTTGAAATCGCTATTGTTGTATTTTCAGCTAACGTATATTTTGTGATACGAATAAAGTAGGGTACCTTATTAGAGTGTGATAGATTGGGATAGAACCGTATCTTTTGACCGATTACCCTTCACGCCCTTGGCTATAGTCATCGCGGTCCAGTGGCCACAGACACAAGATTAACCAATGTCCGTATCACTCAACAGTTTAGTGTTACTCCGATAGACAGATTTGATGTTATCGGTATAACACATCAATCAATATCGAAGTATTCATCACATTATATGAAGGATTATTATTCGATTTGGACTTTCTAGTTCTCAATACAATCGATGTCTATGATAGATTTGGGTTAGTTTTGCAATATTTCGCTTCAGTGAATTAAATGAGGTATTATTTTACTAAATGAGCATTTCATGCCAATCATTTGGTACATAATGGACATCGAAAGGAGACCAATAGAGACAACAAGTCGGACACTATTAAAAGGAAATGAAGGCGACGCGAGGCAGACGCCAAAGTCGCGGGCTCGAGCGAAATCCAATTTGAAATAAGTGCCTTCTGAATTAATCCGGCCACTTTGAGCGGACCGGATGAAATTTCTGGTATTTTTCACGTCTAGCAATAAAAACGAGCCCTCGACGCGGGAAAAAGATGAGTAATTGCTTCGCCCTTAGTTCTGAGGAACTGTGAGGAATAATAAATACCTATTATGCTCGTATGGTGGAAACCTTTTTTAATTCGTCCACATAAATATCACGATATGAGCTGAAACATATCTGCAAGCAAGTTTTGATAGAGTTATTACTTTATTTTGTTCATAAAACCATTTCAATAAGCAAAGGTTTTAAAAGGCTTTTCCTTTTGAATTGAAAACAAAATGTCAATCCATTTGTGCATCACTCATTAATTCTTGTTTATTATTATGTCAATTATTCAAAACTACATGTAGATATGTGTGAATATTAACCATATCATTAGTACGTTTAATATTTCACCTATTCGAATATTATGTTAATGGGTGTGCAACTAATTTCTCATTTCAAAGGTTTAATACAACGAATTATGGTAATAATTGCGTCGAGTAACTAATTTTGAATTCAAAAAGTTGTGAAATTATAAATTCGGATGAATATATTTTCACAAAGTTGTCGCCAGTGGTTAATAATCATTATTGTTGTTATTGTTTTCAACATTGGCGAGCGAAAATGAGCTGGACCGAGAATGGTTCCTTGTGGCATTTGTGGTAATATTAAATTAATATTTATCACTTTTGTTTAACGATTCTTGCGACCGTCCCTTCTGTTAGTAATATCGCAGTAATGAATTTCATACTTCAATTTTAACCATCGTATTTTATAGTTCAACCATTCGAATAGTTTTAGGATAGCCCTAACTGAACTTACGATCGAATTAAGGCATTACCAAATTTCATAAATTCGAGTAATTCTGATATTAAATGTCATAACTTGCAATGTAAACTTCAATATCTCCTTGGAGGCTTTTATTACAAACGCTGTATTTCAAGCTGTCAGACCACCTAACACAAATTATAATATGGGAACTGGTATCGATATAATTGGCTTTCTTTTAACGCTTAAGGTGTTAACAAATTACGAAGTTTTAATATTCATAAATTATCAACCAATTAGAATCCAGCTAAGCGTGATGGCACTGTGGCACTGCAGTTTGATTACTTGTACCAACAACTTTGTACTTTGCAGCACCTGCTTTAGTTGAACTTCAAACTAGATCAGTTAGCACCTCATCTTAACGCTCGCGTGAACATTTATGAGTTCAGATGATTGACTTACAGTTTGTGCGCTCACTTAGTAAATATATTTTATTATTAGTAGACAGTTTAAGGCTTTATTTGATCACTTTATTATGACTGTAGGTAATTATGGTATTATCATATTTAGTATGTATTGTTGGTCGTAGATTATGATAATATTATTATGTCAGTGTTATTAGTATTGAATTTGAATATTTTGGTTTTCGATTTGGTTTCCATCGCCAGAATTCTTACAGGTGGTTATGTTGTACCAATATAGGAAGGTAGTTTTTCTTTGGTCTTGTCTATCACAGATACAACTAATTAACGAAAAATGAAAATTAGAGTAGAAAACCGTGTGCGTAAAAAAATTTCAAAATGTCTATTCTTTTCGTGCCCAAAAGTATTTTTGTTGCATTACAAACAATCTATACTTTTATTTAATCAAGTCATAAATAATCTTAGAAGTTATGCATGCTTCTTTAAGTTTTAATACAGCATCGTGGCTTTAGTAATTTAATATCTCCATAACACAGAACCTCCAATGTTTAACTGAGCAGGTTAGTAGCCTATTCATGTCAGTGCGGTTAAGTTACAATTTAATGTTCAGACCGCCAGTTGGATGGAACATGATTTATGACTGCTGACTCGACCGTAGTCCGAACATATTCCACCGTCAGTTTGAACAGAATTCACGAGATGGCGTTACTTGCAGTTAAACTATGAAAGCTTTGCATACCCCACAAAGGAAACATACCGTAAACAAAACATACTCTTAGAGGGTATACTGTTATGTAAACGCAGTCATAACTAATAAAGAGCTTCACTAAACTGACCACAGTACTAGCGTAAAATAAAGAAACTACCACAACATTAATACTTCGGTGGTATAAGCCGGTGAAGCGAGAATTGTCTGTGCAAACATAAACGCAGCGGTCAAAATGGAAGCCCCATTGTGTCAGATTGTATTCATTTGTATGGCAAGCCTAATATTGACTGTACGGAACTCGTTTCGTGCATGTAAATATGCCCAAGCGAGACTTGGAGCTATCTCGTGATTAAAATTACCTAGGTACTTTGAAACTTATTTCAGAAAATATTATTCTGTATTCACATCAGAAGTGCTACATACGCTCTTTATGGCTACCATCGAGATTTACTTTTAAAAACTGTACTGATAACTCATAACTGTCTACCTGGTACAGACCACGAACTAACATCGTACTACCTCCTTGGCTTCATATTTTGTATCTAAAAGGTCATCAACAAAATGTAATTTATGTTAATCTAAGGCCTAAGTAAACTAGCCTAAGTGCTTGAGTTTCTTTAGGGCCATTTTTTATCTTAAGAGCCTCAAGGTATTATGGTAAGCTTCCTACTTTGTAATTAGAAGTTGGACCCTCCTATAATTAATTTTAGTTTACGGAGCAATGGTTTCCGAAAATCTATAGTGCTATTTTGTATATTTTCTACGGGATATTCTCGGTAATGTTATTATCGCATATTTTGATGCTGACTCTAGAAGAGATTTAAACTGTTTAAGCCGCAGTCAAAATATGAGAACAAAGATTATGATATCACACATTTATCACTTAAACGACCTCCATAATTTGTCACCAAATAGTGGAAATCCGAACATCTGAAGACATAAAAAAGTAATTTTGAATCTTGTACAAAATTGCACTTTTGTGTGTTGTGACATTGAGCCCAATTTATTAGATTTTTTTGTGGTCACAAGATATTGGATAAATATGGCTGTTTTTTATATAATATTAAATATTAATGCATTTTTTTTCCATTTCTATAAGGTAATAACAATTTTGTTTACGATTAGGACTTCAGTCAGTTAGTACCACGAGGTTATGAATGAGATATTAACTGGACGTCAACAACCAGAAATTATTTAACACACGTTGAAATAACTAAACCGTATAAATTTTAAATTACTCACACCACCAGAGATCACAATCTTATCTAAAGTTTATGTCACATGAATTAACATGAACTCAATTTTGAATTAAGACGAATCTCCTTTGGTGGTCTCCGTCGTTCCAATTAGCACCCGTCGCCTCATACATTTTCAAATCATGAAGCTATAAAATGACTCTCAACATTTTTACGACGTTCCATCCGAATCCACCTTTCTATGATTTCTACGTCCTACATTGTTACAGATACGTTATAAAATTTATTAATTATCAAAGCGTATTTTATAACCCATAAAGTGGGATTTAAGGCAATTCAAACATCCGAATTAATTCCTTATTATCGTACAAATGTTACGTCTTATTAAGGAACGAGTTATTGGCTTTAGTTATAGCTTTAGTCATATTATTATAATTTAAATATGTTTTTAAAAGGTTGAGGATGATAGGTTACGATTTAATGTACTGTTTATAGAGACATTTATGTTTAAGAAGATTATTAAAGATAAGTAGTTTCATTCCAAGTTACGTGTCGGATTTCGAAATGTGATATACTGATTCTCGAGTTTTGTCAAAATCGTTTACGTAATAGAGAATATAATGACATTATGATAATGTCATTGCGCGTGATCGAATTACTTAGAACTATATTTATTTTTATTTCTAGACAATGTTTGAACTTCACTAGAAATAAAAGGTCTTTTATATATTTAGAGAGCGACTGTTTTTAAGTACAAAAGAACGTACACCATTGCCATTATTCAAGGCTGTGAATAATGTACTCAAACCGTGGATATTATGATCAAAAGGTACATTTTTCCTCAAAGCTCTTAGTGACACAAACGCTCTCACTGTTTTGAAAGACGTCTAATTCTTGCGGTAAGATATTTAAATAAGAATTTATATGTAAGCACTTTGTAGTCTTTGTAGTTTTGCAAGAACATTTTGAGTACCATTTATCAGTTTATTATCTATTTATTTTACCATATACAGATATTGAAAGGTACAGTGATTGAGACTGTGTATGTCTATCTATTTCCAAACTGCCGATCCGGCATCAATGTCTGGCCCACGAAAAATCATTAAGCGAAATTGTAATTACGTATTAAACGCGTCGAACAGTACGTAATCCTCACGCGACCGGCATAGGGTTGTCGAAACGGGGGAGTGAACCGACTCCCAACAAAACCCATACTAATCAAACGGCCTGGGAACACAATTTTAAACAATTCCCGAAATCTGTATGGCAACCAATTTAGTGAATAGATAAACGCATTGTAAAGTCCCGTTGTGGCATGGACAACCCCGATAGTAATTGTAATACGCAAGAACGGTTACTGATATAGGGATGATAATGTTGTTTGGGCGTGTGTAATCGCTATGGTAACCGAGATCGGTGAAGAAGTCGATACGGATTGTTTCGACCCTAATTTTGAAAGTTTATATTGGTCCTGCGGATTAAAGGAATTGTTTAGCGTTTTGCATATTATTAGAAAAGTTCTGGATTTTTAGTTTAGATAAAATATTATATGTAGATCTATCTCCCATAAAAATCTTTTTGTTTGAAAGAATACATCATTTGCATACTCGCATATTATTTCATAGATATCGGTACAAGCCATAGTTTCAATGCTTACAATTAAAGGGTCAAGAAATCGGTTGAGGGAAATTTAAACATAATCACGTTAATAATTTATTACACAGCAATTTTACGAGTGACCATATTAAACTTAACACAGCCAAGCCATGTACCAGTCTGATCATAATCGAATGTTCCTCGTAACTTATAGGGTATAACGACCACCGAATGGCACTTGTTTACATCGTCGCGACGATCGAGGTGAAGATTATGAACCTGTTCCGAAATATCACTGATCTAAGGTATTACCTGTTCCAAAATATCAGTGATCTAAGGCTTGTTTGGTAGTAGAAATTTGGTTAATGTAGCTTCAGTTTTAAGAAGAGGGTCCTTGAAGGAGTAGACTTAGCAAGGAATGTAAATAACGGCTTCGTCCTGTGTAATACTAATCTTGTGAATTTTGGTTAAACTGTGTAAAGAGAGATTTAAGAACTGTGGCCCAATTTTGTTAAAATCTTTTATTTAAGAAACATGCCAGCCAAAGTGCCCCAATAAAATAGCTGTCACTTTTGACGCATAAAGCAACGTTTACATTTAGAGACTAATAACGGCTGAATCTGACCTAAGTTTTATGTGCGTCTTGTGGTGGTTAGCACTTTTTTTATGAATTATGCCAATAATAATATGGAACCCACTTCTTTGCAAACATCGATTTCTTTGTTTTATCAGCAATACAGTTCGAGGCAGCCGTGCTAATAGGCTTGACGATGAAATTTCTCTGTTTTCATTTGTTTAATTTACCTTTGTGTTAAAATTTTCTTAGAACCGGAATTACAGTGAAAACAAATTCACCGTTTGCTGAGACAATCGTTATTTAATTGAGCAAATCAAACTTTTGTTCTATTTTGACGCAAAGGAAACGTATTGTTAATTAAAGTCGATACTTTCTATTTACTTGTATACTTTAGTTAAAATAAACGTATTTAATTTATTTCCTAAAATGCTATGATACATACACGGTTTATGCTATGTGAAAATAATTTAGTTTTTTATTAATTCAATAACTAAATTATGTAGGAGGATATTTTCATATAGAACCCGAGTTTTTTTCCAAAAAACAAGTTCTTTTTTTCACTCTTAGAAATCAAAGCAAACTAAATAAATAAATAGGGTTGGGGCGATTGCTTCTAATACAGTTCGGTATTGGGTATAAAATCGTCGGCGGAACGAATGTTCTTACATGTTTCCGTTACCAAAGTTCGGCGTTTGATTTTCATTAACAAAGTTGGTCGAAACGAATTAACTACGACGGCAAATAAATGTTTCGAGCCAATAATATTACCATTCTGTGGATTTGATTGAATCCGCAAATAGCTTCCCATGGTTACCTACGTGCGAGGGTCGGGTTTAAAGTTTAATCGACTTGAAATTTTATCGATATTCCTACATGAAACAATACAAAGTAGTATTCAGACAAGTGCTCCCATATTGCTTAAAATTTTACATATTACCGCTGCAAAAAACTGTCAACCATATTTTTATTCGCTCTACTTGAAGTTAAATGAGCCAATGGCGACTGATATTGGCCCGGTGCCTACAAACTCTATAAAAATAACATAACAATGCAATAAGCTCACAAAAAACTCCTAGCTAAAATAGGCCAGGAAATAATTCAGGCAACTATTTCGTAGGGACTTTAAATAGAATGCTATTGATATAAAATAGGGAAAACAATAATAATAACTAGGTTAGAAAATGCGAGACGTGATTTGCGTGCTGTTTCCAGAAAATTTGCCCGTTAAACAAATCGATTATTGTGTGTTTAAACATGTTACTAGGACGCAATAACGTACAAATTGATTATTTTAAACACGCATTGTTTAAGACGGTAACTATAAATAATGTTTTACGACTTCAAATTATATTTTGTAATATTGTTATGATTTAGTTTTAATTCGATTTTTATCGATATCGATATTGCAGTATTGTGCACGTGCCTATGAAAGGAAATGACATAGTGCGTGATATGCGGAAACGTATTTAATAAAACGCGAGGGGTGCCCGTAGTGCGTGGGGCCTCACGCACACTAACAAACACGTACAACATTAACACAATCAAGAAGCATCAATTGTATGTAGTGTGCGTACCTAACTGCAAAACTGAGGTTTAATGAAATGCTCCAATTGAGAGATTTGGAGGAAGTAAGACATTACAACCTTAGCGTGAAGATAATAGACCGTAAACATAATGTATATGCAAGAATTAAGTACTCGCTCAAAATTGCGGAGTTGATTGTTTGTTCGTAGATTAAAGTACTTTAAACTACGAAATGAATGTGAGATTCTTGCATGTTACCTGTTACCTACTTTGTGTTAACAGTTGGTATAAAAGAATTTACAATTACATTTCCTTTGGTAAAGTTGTTACACAGAGAACGTTGATGATACCAATTTATATCTGGTATCATTGCGTGTATCCAATACAAGAAATGATTGAGTAGCTTCAAGTAGCTCCATTTAATAGATACATTTAACTCTCCAAACTTTCTCAATTTATAATTACCATCAGTTTATGAAGGAAGTTGTTACAAAACTCGATTTCAACATGTACAAAGTTGTTACAGTCGATATCTATTAAATAAATAATCGTTTAACTGAAGTTCTATGAACAAAAAATTGACGATCGAAATGCCTCGGGGTCTATTCTGAGCATATGGCAAAATCCACTGTGAGAATTGAATTCGACAATTGACACGACTTATTAGCGAATAGAGTTACATTTAGCTCTAAATAGCTTCGGGCCAAACCTATAATTTAGGGCTCGGACCCCGGGAGACGTTTGTGCTATTCGAAATATTCGATACAATCGATTTACATGCTGTGATTCCCCCTACCTATAGAACTGTGGTAATTTTAGACTAGTAATTTGCTTCGTGAGGCTGTTCACCTAATTTACTGTTACATTATTAAGTGCGATTAGAGCAGCGGGGTTTGTGATCGGCTGTTAATTATGTACTAGCGCTGCTTATGTGTTTTGTTTAGCGTTATAATTATAGGAGCTGCCAAATTTTAGTGTGTATGTGGTGTGGCAGCTGTTGCAATATTCCATTTTGATATTTGGTGAGAGAGCTTTCAATTTAGGCCGGTAAAGTTTCAAACTATCATCAAGCTTCACCAAATTGGGCAGCTAAATTGACGATATTTCTATTAGCTTGAATATAGAGAAACAAAAATAATACATTTGCCAGAAAAGGTACGTAAAGCAATATAAAAGTTTGCAAAGCAAAAATGAGTTTCACTCTTACATTGTTCTCATAAAATAAACATGACCGTGAGAATAACAAACAGTGGTAATGAATTACTTACAACCCCATCATTTCAATGCGATATAATGACCCGTTATGGCCGTTAATAAAAAATAATTCATAAAAAATAACGTCCCATAAACGGTGGACTGCAGCAAAATATTATACTGTAATAAATAATAATGGTATGGTACACCCCGAATTTTAGTCATCGTTGCGCACACGACACACGCTTAACTAAGTTTGGGACAACCCTACGTTTAAACTTGACATTCAATTCATTGTGAGGCATAAATGTTCGCGTTGCAGCACCGCACTTATTATTTATTATGACCCCGCATGTGTCTCTGTTCAGTTAAAAAACACAATGACATCGTCGAGATTATTACATCTTTCCACGTTTAATTGTACACAATGGGTAAACAACAAAAGCTGAATCCTACATTTGTAACAGTTGCACTTGAATTCATTATAATAGAACCGACATGTAGAAGAGAATAGATACATTTGTTGCGGCTTCGATTTTCTATGAAACGAGTTCAGTGAAATTTGAATGATAAAAGTTTGATAAGTTCAACTCGCCGCGCTCGAGCATGTGAATAAATGAAGATATATTAATCTAGTTGGGGTTAAATTGTTATTAAAACTATGATTAATGGTTCCTGTTAATGGAGCACAGATTAAGGAGCGGGCTACACGCAACAACGTTCAAAATTAACGTCGGTTAGCCCGTGACATACGTGTAAATTTATCTTCATCATTACCACGTTAGTTTCGATACAACAGTGAGCTTCGACTCGTTTTAAATACAGGCTGCCATGATTAGTTAATAAAGCAGTAATCTTTTTAAAAACATCATTTAAAAACGCCTCACGTAAAATATAGCCATGAGGAATTTGTTCGAAAAAGTAGCAGACAAATTACCTGGTGATTAATAAGGAAGGAATCTGAATTATTTCTTGAAACAACACTATCTATAAAACACAAATAAAACTATGCATCATTCCCAGGAAATGTATATGGACAGCAAATAATGACACTCAAGCCGTACGTTTTACGAACTCATTGCCAGAGTTTCATTTCATTTAAAAATTTTATCGGCTGTTGGTATACAAACAGAATTACCCACCCACTTTCATTGCTCGAGGATTCACGATTCCCTTCGATTTTCTATGATAAACTAACTTACATCCGAGTAAGGTAAACATGATCGTAAATTTTACTGCAGCTTTCGCGGTAACGGAAATTCTACATCAAATATTTTTTTCTTAGCTTTCTCCACAATATGTTCTCATCTCGTCTTTTAGGATCGGTTTTGGTTATAAGAAAACATTCGGAGAGATACGGAACCATATTTGCAAACTCAGAACAAGTGACCCGTCACCAAAAGTACCGCAGTGTGCAATCGAATGAGTTTTATTGGCACCCAGTATGTTAATATTGGCGTAGCCTACGATTGAGTTGTTCAGAAAAAAAGCATCCGAAGCAAGCGTGACGAATGAATTTCGATAATAAAATTAGCATAATCAATACAAGGGAGTCATCGATGCACCCCGACTGTGCACGCGGTCGGTGGAACGGTAACGATCAGTATCGAACTTTATTGGCAGAGCTCCATACAAGTTTACATGTACTTAATGCATACGGAATTGAAATTAAGCATTATTTCATGCAAACGATCGCGTATAACGACAATTACTTTGATAGGTACAATCTATATGAGTTGGTTTTCTAGTTGATTATTGAATTCGACTCATTTGCTTGGCAGTCCAATTTACCTTCGTGTTTTATTTTTTCCTATTTGCTGTTGGCACGTTTATTGCTTTCAAACAGGCATGTACGCTTGTAATATTGCTTTATTGGCATAAACGTAATGCTTTGTACTAATAAGCGACTACTGAAAATGGACTTTCTGACTAGGCACGGTATAATAATATTCCTTTCAAAACCAATCTACAATTTTGTGTTCAAATATAACTTCACTTGAAACTTCTGATTTTAACCGCTAGTTATTTATAACTCTATTCTATTTCAAGTATAATACTCTAATACAAATTCTCTATACAAACTTATGTTCGAGTATACTAACGTCATGACTAACTAGAGCTAGTCAAGCATCTACAATAGTAATTACTTCTAGCTGTCGACGGCATATTGTGATTCAATTACGCTGTACTGAGCACATAGTACTGACTGACGTTTTGGCGGAAATTCTCTGTTCGAATGTACACCATTATTGTATAGTTAGCGACAGATACCATAGTTGAGCTAATTAGTATTGCGAGGGATAATTATTGAATCATGAAGAAAATAAATGATAAAACATTTTATATTTTAATTTTCTGGTACTAGACGAAGCATTCACTTTAATGCTATATGTACAATTTAAGAGCCTATAAAATAATGTATTTAGTATGTTAAGATAGGGGCATGACAAAGTAATGAATCAAGTGATTTGTATCAGTATCGAAAACTATCTACAGTTTTTCGAGACAGCAACTTGAATGATCTAATTGGTTCAACAAGTACTATTTTTATGAATATAAAAATGCGTAAGTTACTCGGATAGTATGTGATCGTTCAATATCGGAATATTGACTACTACTACAGTATAATCTGTGTTGATAATATTCCGAGATCCGAGCTAGCTTAATCCCAGTTCACGGATATAGCTCGTCATTGTAACCAAACATGGTACAATACTATACAATGCAAACGTGATTATGAAACTATGATTTTATATTATTGTGAATGGTTTATTTTCAAGAGCCCAAGGTCCTTAACGTGAACTCAAGCTACCCCAATCCTTTATAAAATTAAAATAGACCCTCAATTTATAGGTATTTAATTTTCTTTCTTGTAATTAAAACAAGTTTAAAATATTGCAGTAAAATTTCTTCGATAAAGTTGATTAGGCATTTAAAATTTTACAACGCTCAATGAACTTTATTTGTCTTTTATTAACTTTGGAGTAATAATTCATTATTTAGGTCAAGAGCCCTGATCAATTTCCTCGATCCAAAAACGAATCTTAGATAGCAATTTCCTTCATCAAGTAAAAGGATCCGTGCTTTCCTTCAGAACAATGACTTGTTTTTATATTCATAATTCTATTTTGGTACTTTGAATTATTTCTTTAATGGAGTATTTTTAGAATGATTCTTTTCTAAAATAATACTGCGTGAAATTCTATTGAAAATAGAATAGACAAAAACGCGCGACTAGGTACGGAAAAAATAGCAAATTTTACGAATGAAATACCGTTTCATAGAACTATCGCTGGGAAAAATAAAGCGCTGAAATAAAGTGATACACAAAAGATTTTTGATCGAAAAATATAGGCTTTTGTCCTCACAGATTAAGCTATGAAGAAACAACGTTGATAATACTGCAGTGGCTTTGTATGAGCGTAATCCGGGATTGTGTGCTTAAACACGTACATACGTACGTAAATCAAATATGTATGTACATGCCGCTGGTAGAATCGATAACTGAAACAATGCTGAATGGTTGCACATATTATTAATTATTTATTCATGCCTTTAATTGATGAGCTAGATTACGCTGATCTTCTCAGGGATTTATTATTAGCATTTAGAATATCCGTGAATAGATCGAATTATATGGAAATTACATTCTAAATAGGAACTCCTGCATTTTTTTATGGCCCTATTTTTTTTATTTGTAATGACATTAACACTTGTGACATACTAGAGAATTATAATAACATTAGATATTATAATTCTCTGGGTGAGACATAAGTAATTGTGTTCAATTGACTATGTAGTACTTATTGAAGATTTCTCATCGATTAATCGTTTATTTACCCACCAACGCTCTTCTGCTTTTATCAGATTGTGCATAAATATTGTCATAGGTTCGGTATTGCCTAGAAACCCAGAAACATCTTGTTGGCCTAGTTCCCACAGATTTTCTAATACCTTTTTTCATTTCTAAGTTCTAAGTTCTTGTTATTTTATGACTGACTGAAAAATTTAATACTGCGCGAGCTCAAAGAATGAACTGAATATGAAATTATTTACACTTCAATATTTTCAGTGTTCTTTTTCAGTTCGCTGTGTTTTTCGTTCTAAAGCTTACTTTGGATGAAGTATTTTTTATTTAGATTTTGTGGGATTTGTGTAAATTTTAGACGAAATAATGTAGGTACGTGTGGCGTCATAAACTAGATGTATTAAAGTAGTAACGTGCGATAACAAATCTAAGTTAACTGACCAAATGAATTTATTGTGCCATAACTAGCTGTATTGGTGAATTATGTCTTGCGTCGTCTTGCGGTGGAGATGTCCATTGTCGTACGACACGAGATGAAATAGATGCATGGTCATTTGTTTTAATTACGACCTTTATTATATTATGTCATAGTGACATTAATCTATAAACTATTGAATTAGCTAAAGAAAGAAAATGTTAAGAAAAGTAAGTTAATATATAATAAGGTCCTCATTGATTCTAAAACAAGTAGCACTGTACTCCAACGAAATAGTTTTGTGGTATTGGACATGCAATTTGTTCCAGTTCATTTCCCATTTTACGTTACTTCATCAAGGCCACTTCACCATTTCCACAAAACACAACACATATCAGACAAAAATAACTAACAATGAACAAATCTCGTATCGTGAAACAACGCACACAAACCCAACAGGAACTCTCCGACTCGAGACATGATTTTGATGAAGATTTATGTCACAAATGCTAAATCACACACAACGCATGAATCCAGCCAGTGAGAACTCCAGACTATTTTCGGTCATAATAAATTCGTCCGTGAAACGTCTCTGCAACTTTTCAGTGTAAAGTTTCAGAACTCTGACGACAGGTCTATATTTTTGTATCACACTAACTAGCCGAAAGAATAACATTTCTGTCAGTCAAAAACTAATTTCGTAAAAACATTTCGAGTTTTGAGTTCCTCGCGTGATTTGTTGGTACGAAAATAAACAGAAAGTTTCTCAGTTTAATATTACTTCGTCATATTAAATATGGATGTCTGTCAGCATAACCGTTTCGTAATATGAAAAAGTTATACTATGCTTTTCACAACAGTGAGGCTAGACGGTATATTTAATTGATTAAATAAAAATAACATTCAATCATTACAACCCACACGACCCTACAGAGCTACATATTTTATGAACATCCAACTCCGCAGTGACTAGAAAAAACAAACAAAAGAAAAACACACATACATCACACAAAAAACAATAATAGGCCTTCGTGTCGTTTTAATACGTCGGAATCAAAGCGCCCCCAATCATTAAAGAGCGTATATAAATAAATAACACCAAACTGTGAGTAAATACATGGGGATGTGCCGCCAAGTTAGGAAGACACGTGCAAAAACTGACGGTTGCAAAGCCCTAGCTTTACTGGAAAGGTCACCGATACGCGTGTCAGA
This sequence comes from Helicoverpa zea x Helicoverpa armigera, assembly GCA_033682625.1. Classification (NCBI taxonomy): domain Eukaryota; kingdom Metazoa; phylum Arthropoda; class Insecta; order Lepidoptera; family Noctuidae; genus Helicoverpa; species Helicoverpa zea x Helicoverpa armigera. Next base: position 1,101,447 of record JAWIIS010000005.1, on the reverse strand, counting down.
ATATCATCCCGCACTTAACGGTTTATTCAGAAATTAGGTATAAGTTTAGATTTTTAATATTTTTTTGTTAGCTTTTCATTAATGTTAAGATTCAGGTGTTTACCTCATACCTTTTTTATTATGTACTAAAAACTTAACAAGTTATTGACACGTATCAAATGAAACCTAAAAAATAAGGTCAGTTTTGTGATATAACTTTATTACGAATAGGCTGTAACTGGAATTTGTGCCTCTTGTTTGGCAGTGATACGCGCTTGGGCGCCTTCCAGTAATACATTTTATTAATGGCATTGGCAAGCACGTACTACATTGCACCGTACGTACTGTCGCGCACAGCACTTCATAGCGTCGTAAATCTCGTCTCGTAAACCTCCCGCCGTCACCCGCCTATCACTAAAATTAAACATTTAATGAGAAAATGAATTACCAGCAGTTATGAAACGGGATGTTACGACCACTACATAAGTTACATATATTTTTATTATCTCAACCGTGAACGTTAGTGCCGTAGCGGTATGTTTCAACGGCTATTTATTTATTAGAACTGACAGCGAATTGTTCATAAATAGCGAAATAATATTTCCGAAAATAAAATTTGCAAACGAGCGTACCTCGTGGACGCGTTGCGCGCACACATACACACTCATAAAAGATTCCGCGAACGCTATAGTGTGCGGGTTGGAAACTTTTGATCCCCTGACATAAATCTCCATCAGAAAATAGGGAGGGCCGTAACCGGCTTAAGCTTAACAGTGACTAGTGGCCCCGAACCTTAGTTTAAATATATTGTAATAATGATAAAATATACTAGTTAATTTAGGACCTTTATTTATTTTGTAGTAAAGAGCTTTTTGTCATAACAACCCACTGTTTGTAATGGGAACGTGCGGGGCTCTCAAATATTGTTTCATATATCTCCTCTCCTCGTTTGGTCGTTGTTTGGTAAATAGATTTGTATTATTAGAGATGGTAATCCTATTCCGTTACTTAGGTAATCAGTGTTTGATGTCATCGTGTATTTGTACAGATTTATGAAGCATTGCTATATGTTTGTCACGGTTGGTGCTTTGATTCATTACGTACGTAATAAATTAATTGGAACGACAAATCTTAAGTAATATTCACTTGCTTATTAACGTTGGTAAATACTCTATTGTGGTAATTTTGTACTTAGACATTTTATCGTCTTTAACTCTTGAATTGGTTAATTTCTTTTATTTTAACAAAAAATCATTGTATGTAAACATAGCTATCATAAAATAAGGTTCCTAGAATCCACTTTGTGGGGTTTGATTCGAAGTCATAGTGTTTACATTTATAACACGGGGAGATAAGAAAAATATTTTGTGAATAGATCTAGCAAAATCAAAGATATTTCGAGAAAATTGTGTGTCAACTACTGTTTACTTTTACGATCCGGTATTCAATATTCGTCCTTTTTAAGTCCAGGTGGTTTCTTCCTTTTGGGTGATTTGCAGTAAGTTAAATCTGACTCAAAGTTGCTCTCTTTCTAGAGGTTTTCGGAGGTACAAATATACATCTTTAATGAAACTGACCAACTATTTCTTTTCTGTTCTGATACCCTTTAAATTAATATTGTTTTTTGAATTTTTTTTTGTGTATTTGGTATTTGATTTTTATATAAAATTCTAAGGAATACAAATAAAAATATTTTTTATCCATTACGTAGTTTCATGTGTAACACATTTTTACAAGGTATTTCAGATCCTGAAGTATCTCATGAAACATTATTATTTTGAGTATAATATATTCATTTCAGATAATCTTTTAAGTAAGTAGCTCTATTGAATATACATATCAGTTGTAATTAACGGTACATTCACCATCAAAAAGATACGAGATATGAATCAAAACGGGTATCATTTTTCAATTAATTTCGCGGAAGTTATCAGTCGGAAATAATTGAGAGCCAATGAGGAATCAGGGTGCATTTATACTCGGTACAGGATATGAATTGATAATAAATCAACTGCTTAACAGGACGATATTGAAAAGATTGGAAATGAAATCTCTGTTCTCGTTGTACAACGCTGGTTTATTTTGAATCACACAATAATATGTTGGAATAGTATTTTTGAACTTTTGTATCAGTCTGTTTAAGTGTGTGCCCATTTGATTTTGAAAATGAGTATAGAAAGGGCTTTAAATATAATTCCGATTTCAATGAAATGCAAAGTTAAAGTTTTTAATGATCGATCTATTGCAAATTCCATTAAAAAGTATCATTAACGTTCATGATAATGTCGTAATATAGTAGGACATATTTAATAAAAAATCTTGTTTATTGAGTTACTAAACCTCAATATCTGTTGTTATTAATTAGTTATGAAAACAATATTGCAGTGAATTTGTGACTATTTACTATTAATCACGCGAGATTAACGCTTTGACTTCATTAATTTGTTGAATGATATCGTTTGTTGTAATAGTATTAAAACCAGCTTATCCCGATTGTTTCAATTGATAACATATTATACATTAAATTATTCATATACCTCTATACTACTGTTTCCATATACCTATGTAATGATCGACGAATTTCAGACAGATAAAAGAATTACGGTGGATTTTATTAACCCATCTATCGCGCAATTTTCGATTAGAGATCGAATTTTGCCATGAGCTCCATAAGTTATGTCAAATTTTAATCTGTAATCACAAAATAACGGATAGATAGCTTATAGAAATCCGCAGTTAAAGAAGCTACTGCTAGATAGAAATCTAAAAAACGATACAAAAGCTAAAACTGTTGTAATTGTTGACAATGAAAACAGATTCAACAAAAAGACCGAAATAATACAAAACAGTTGGTGTTGTAAAAAGTAAACATATTAACCCTACACGGCACGAGTACACAAACAGGGCAGCTCCCCACAAATCTTTCGTATCAGCGAATATTGTCATTCCCTTGCGGTATATTATTGAACTTAATGGCATCATTTACCGTATTCCGATCTTCAATAGCGACTGTGGTACATTCTCGTCGCCTGATTTTAGGGTACAGTGCTATAATGTGCAGTAAATGGAACCCGATTATGTTTGTTTATTTTTTTTATAACATAATTATGTAGTGAAATGTAAAATAAAAAAACACGTATTTTATTTTATACCTACTACTTAATACGTTTTTTTTACTTTTCATTTAAATTGATTAAACTGCTGATAATCATATTTTTCATTTTTTTTATTTCACATGTAAGTGAAACATCGTTCAAATTTTTGAAGCAAAACACTTTAAACTTTTGATATGTTCAAATTTTGATTTTGATTACCGGAATATTGTTAAAGTATTGCCTCTAAAATTATTTGAACTAAAATAGCCACAAATACTTAATTCAGTCTTTTTCAACTTTTATGTCATTTTACAAATTCAGATTTAACAGTGATTAACCGCCACAATTTTTTTATTCATACGGAACCTATCATCAAAACGCATCTCGAGCTAACCATTTTTATTATATTTTTTTATGATTCCCGACCGTTTGACATGTATTGATGCGGTTGTAATGGTTGGAGCATTACTTGCAACTGTTAGTGGCAGGTTGCTACTAAATGGTCACCGTAAAATACTTTCTATGTTTCAATTATCGCCAAAGTGTGATATATCGTTATTCGTTATGGATGGGCTGCACGGGTATCGCTTTTGTCTAGCACCACTATTTATTTTTATGAACGATTTTCACAACTGTGCTTTTTGGCGCACTGTGCTATTATTGTCAGAAACGAAACAATAAAATGAAAATTTTCAACATCCTCGAAAATTGTATTGTGGAGAAATAATGAATATGCCTTTGTTTGCTCGCATTAATATGCATATCATTTTAACGAAAAATTTCCTGTTGAATTGTCGGAAATTCAGACACTTTATGTAATCATAAGTAGTAAATTGTTCAGATATAAGCAAAGTATTGATGCTCAGTTTCTGAAACACAGTCATTGATCCCCACAAATTGCTACTCGCTTCCATTATTCATATTTAATTTTCAATTATGGTCGTAATTTAAGCATGCTTGGTTGAATTCATACATGCGGGTATTAAAATGAGTATTACCTGTAAATTCGGAAGTTTATTTTATTGTTGACATTCTTAACGGAGATTCAATACTTGAATAATTTTGTTGATGCTAGTTCAGTATTATCTTTGTCTGCGTTATGATAAAGATTTTTAAGGTGACTAAATCCTTAGTGACAATTATTTAAGATCGAGCTGGAGCCAAAGTCAACATAAAAAAATATAGCATTAAGCAAAAATTGGATCTTATTGATAGAACAAATATGTAGGTTACAGCCACACTCCACATACATCAAAATTTAGACTGATCACACACCAAACTACTTTAACCCAAAAATGCCACCACAATTTACAAATAGCCACTTAAAAAATCGTGACATCAAAACGAAAACTTAATATCATTTATTTTATTTTACAAGCTTTGCATGATAAATGGAACAGTATCTATAAATAATACGCGCCTAAACTCACATAAACTACTACGGGTATGACAGTCGATGGAAATAAAATGTTTTATAGCCATAACAGGAACGAGCTTGTCGTTCTTAGAATGTTCCTCTTGACTTGCACTTAAAGATTTAATGTTTTGTAATTTCAGAAGCCCGAAAATCTTGTGCGAAAATATATTTGCATATTTCGAGAATGTCGGACTTGCAAGCGGTATGTTGTGGCTTTCGGGGCAAGAAAATATGAAAATTACATTTTATTTTCTTTAAAAAAAATGACGCTTGTATTATTTTTTTTTCGTTTATTTATTCTTGAACATATTAATTACATTTTTAAATATAAAAATAAAAAAAACATTTAAAAATATAAAAAATAGGTTGCCACCGATATCGGTCACAGGGTCCAAGGTACCGGTGGTTAGGGTCCCAGAGACAGAAACGCTTGTATTTATTGTTGTTATAATTTTGTAATAAGTACTCTGAAAAAAAATACTCTTTGTAAGTCTTAATAATGTCATGTCATGTGACATTCATACGGGCGATAATTAAGTAATAACCAAACGATTCCGTTTTCAATGTGTTCATTAAAATTTTATAACATGAAACAATTAATGTTAAATGTTGACACAAGACTGTGCTTTTAAAATATGAATAAGGGGCATTTAATGACCCGGTATAAAAATTGTGCCTACGTAAAGAGTGATGCAGCGTCTTCATTATGAATTATCAAAATGACTATCATTGAAACTAAAGTATATAAAGTATACTAAGATAATATTTTTTGTTGTTTCTAAAGCGAGATGTTAAACTGTTCCCATAATATTTAGTTTGGCAATCTTCTACTTCCTCCTGCCCTGACAAAATACTACTAGACTACTTGGCAAAAAAACGTACAGTTTTATAATAACTACTGTTCACGTAACTTAGGTCGAGTGAATTTTTTTATAACTGTTTCTTAATCCCGTACTTATTTTCCTCATAGGATAATTATTGTATTTATTTTTAAGCCTTTCAGCTGCTTAGTAAGTATGTACATATGTCTATAATTCATAAAACTGAAGCACGTAGATTATATTATAGGCTAATAATATGGGCAAGCGTCATTGTGAGTTATAGCTCAATATTCACCAAGTTTTAAAGTCAAAGTTCACAATAATATAAGTTGGCTTGCTTTCGCGTAGGAACATTAAATCGGCCATTTTCCTCTGAGCTGATTCTCACAGCTTGGACGGCAATAAACAGCTGATGCATTTTATGTTCGCCTTTCATATTCAAAACAGGATCAAAATATGAATGCATAGAATGATTTACCAATAAAATTTTGTGTACTTTATATTACGCTATATATTTTATAACTCCTGCACACGATGTTGACACTTCTGAGCTTTTGAGATCATTTGATGGTATTGAATATTCTAGTATATTGTGTATTGCGATGAATAACCTTCCCTTATTATCTACCCTAAGAGTGTTCGACTTAGACCCCATTACATAATAAGCTCAACATTAAAACCTTCCCGTAACTCCCTTTTATTTTTATATCATAAGGGAAAAGAAAAGAAATCCATCCCTATCTGGATAAAATCTCTTTGAAAGAAACTCAAACAATTCGAAACACCTCAAGACATTACCGTGGGGCCCCTAAATTTGCGTGTACAGGCAAAACGCGTAATGTCGGGGTGAGCCCGCCAAAATCGTATTTAAATTCACCGATCCCGACACGAGATAAGCGAAATCATGAGTTAGGTTGGAAGGGTTATAGAATCCTGCTGCGTGAGGCCGCATAATTCCGTTTCCAGTGGGGTGTCCACGCCTTTGCTGTTGACGGAGATATCTCGATCTTGAATGGGAAGCCTCTTTAGAGTGTTTAGCTGGGAAAATTTTCTTTAAAACGTTTGCAAATACAGAGGTCTTATCGCGAGATCTGAGAATTTGTTTGCTTGTTACTGATGTATTGAGCTTTGAATAAAGAATTATTGCTGTCGTCAGTCTCTATGATGGCTGGCATACAATTATTGTTCGAGTAACATTCCAATAAAACATTTTTTATCTCAAGTTTTCCGTATTATATCTTTACAAAAAAATAATATTACCTACGTAGCATTTATGGGATTTAGGAAAAAAATAAAGTTCCTTTAAAAAACGGAGCCACACACGGTTATTTTTTTTTTGAGAATTTATTTGAGGATTCCAAAATGAATTTAAGATAATCATAATGGTTATGACTGTCGCCCTTAATTTCACATCTAATTATTTATAATTCCAAAAACGAGCATTTTAAAGCTTTATTACAGCTGAAACAGGGTTTTCAGATAAGGGTATACTCGACTATACTTAGCGCCAACAATTAAGTATCCCCTGATTTAATTAAACAACCAACAATTTATTTTTACTTGTCAGATTTTATTTTCCTTTTTTATCCGGCGGCTCGACCGTAATTTAGGTACCCTAATCCCGCGCTACTGGGTACCAGAAGGGGTGAGAGAGAAAAAGTAAGGGTGATTAAAGATAAACAACGGTTCGGTGCCAACGTGAGGCCTAGCACGGTTAGGATAATTTGCAATTGTATAATTATCTATGACGGTAAATTAAATGAGAGTTTTATGCGTTTCCGAGACGACGGCCGAGATTTATGTCGGTGAGATTACGACTTAATTATCGATTTGTTCCCATGTTCTTCTCGTTAAGTTTTGTTTAAGAGACCATTTTCAATGTTAATGTCTGAATTTTTATTACAATTAAGATACTTTCTCAATTCCAATGTACCCGAGCTTTAAAGATTAAAACAGAGTATCAAAATGTACATTTTAAATAATAAATTGAAAATAAAATTTAAGCTTGACCCGAATTTGTATACACCTGACCTGCCATAAACTACGCGTTCCATAAAAGATATCAAAGATAATTCCGGGCAACATAAAAAAAATCCTTTCAATATTTACAACATCGGAAGCGATGTGAATTATGTATTCGTTTAGTCCGATCCGGACCTCGGGATCTCTGACCTAGCTATAAGACAACGCTTTCTTTATGGCCACAGTTTTTCTTTATGAAATGACGTCATTTTTCCGCCAGCATAATCCCTGCAAAATGGGGTTATTACTGAATTGCTCGTGCTTTCGCGTCACCTTCCCTAGAAATGGGCTTTGTTTGACTTCCACGGAATAATCCTATTATTGACTTACTGACCCACATTCTACGCATTGTTTCTGGTTTCATTGAAAATTCCAACTATTTGACCTACATATTTTTGCATGCATTTCCCAAAACTATTAATGTAATTTGCGGTTACAAAATGATGAAGAATTATTTGTGTATCCTATATTCTCTTAAAACAACACACACAAACACACAAAGCTTTGTTTGTACTGACTATGAAGCAGTCTATTTAGCTCCACGCAGAAGTTTCAATAACTTAATTATGTCTACATAAACTTTGAAATTTGTTAAGTCTGTATATTACTAAGCCAGTTGTCTTTTTTTTATCGACGTAAAATCATCAAATGACCCCTCCCGCTGTGGGTTAGCAGCGGTGAGGGAGTGTCAGACTTTTACTGACTAAAATCGTCGTGTTCCGTCATAGGCCTTTTATGTACCAGGGCCGCGGTATCTCTTTCGAACAACCCGCAGCCAAGCCAGTTGTCTGAAATATTACTTCTGGCAGCAGATTAAAGTTTGTTATTAAATTTCATGAGATTAGATATTGGTTTTCTTTTCACGAAGAACAGTCTAACGTTATATTAATTAAAGTCATTTCTTTTTGACAACTGTATTAAGTAACATGACAAGACATTTTCCAAGAATCCCATAAAATTGGACCAGTTATTACTCATGGGAAAACACAAAAAGAAGGGACAAAAACACAAACATTTTCATAAATATCTCTTTGTGAACATTTCATCAAGACGCACCGATTCCTCGAGAGAATAAGCTCTATGAATATTTTGAGGTATACGAATTTGGGTTGTAACCACTGAAGATATTTCATATTCTTACACTGTACACTTGTATAACCACCTTTATATCTAACCCAGCTAAATAATATTGTGGTTGCATTATTTTTGTAAAGACGTAGGATTACTCGGGTGTTCCCTCTCTGAGGTTTGTCTTTTGTTCTTGTTAGAGAGGATTTATTCGCGTATTAGACTCCGACGTTCTATTTTTAAGTAGAGATTTTGCGTTCCGTATATTTTTTATTTGATGGCCGTTTTTCATTCTATTTTTAAAAGCTTTTATTAAATTCTTTGCTCGCCTCCCGAAAAGTTTTGAATTAATGAAAATTATACGAGTAGTTAGCTGAAAATGAATAGTTTCGTAGTTTTGGGTTATTTTGGGTTACCTTGCTTCGTCCAATGAACAGTGTTATGTGTAGTTGTGATAAAATAAATGACCGTTTTCATTAGATTTTATAAATAGAAAACTATTGTATGACACAACTCTAGCTTACATTTTCACTAAAACAGTCATGATGAAACAAAACTCTTTATAAATTCCTCATCCAATAATAGCGTTTAAAATCCTAACAGTCTCACTGCACTCATTCACTAGTTTATTGAAATCGTTTGATCTCGATGCGCGATAGAATTTTAAAAGTGTGCATTTTTTGCCCGTTTTGATAGACCATGCAGTGCGGTTGATATTAGATACGTTTTCACATGCATATTGGTTATTTTCAAAAGCCATTAATATAGATAGCGATGTGAAGTGGCACTTCGTTGTTTGAATATACTATAGGCACGCTATACTTTGGTAGATAGATACTGTCAAGGGGTTGCATCAAAGAAGTTATTCCAAAAAAAGCTACTTTTTAGGGTTCCTTACCCAAAGGGTAAAACGGGACCCTATTGTTTTCGTTCCTCTGTCCGTCCGTGCCTCCGTCTGACACCAGGCTGTATCGCATGAACCGTAATAGTTAGAGAGTTGAAATTTTCACAGATGATGTATTTCTGTTGCCGCTATAACAACAAATACTGAAAAATAGAATTAAATAAATATTTCGGGGGGCTCCCATACAGCAAACGTGATTTTTTGTCCGTTTTATAAATAATGGCACGGTATGGTGCACGAGTTCGACTCGCACTTGGCCGGTTTTTTTTATTATTTTTTTCCACATCAATTCCGACAAAAATAATTTAAAGTAATGTCTGTTAGTTTAAAATAGCATTGCAATTCCTACACTCACGAATAAATTATCCAATCGATCAACCATTGTAACACAAGCTCACGTATGTTATTCGATTATTCGTAAACATTTCGGAACTAACAACGTTTGAAACAAACACATTAATTATCAATCAAATCCTCACTATTTCAGGCATATTAATTAGGTTAAATTAATGCTAAATGACGTTGTGGCCGAATTAACAAACGTTAGTCTTCAATTTGCTTGTATAATTAGTAGGGAGTATTTGTTTTAGGTTTTCAGTGATGTTCTGTTGTTTATTTTGGTTTGGAGCAGTGTGAAAGCTTGTGGCCGTGTTTAAAAAAAAAAATTGGTATTTCATATTCCATTTATTGGTATTCCTCGACGTTGTTAAATTAGTAAAGCAAAATTCTGTAAGGAAAAGAAGATTTTTTTTTAAATGTATAAGTTTCACGCGTGTTGATCTCGAAAGTTATCCTATCACTATGAAAATAAACCGAAATATTCGACTTATTTACCATCGCAAATGAAATAGGAAATCCCCCTTTTTTGAGTCGCCAATACCGTCAAGATTTTAATAAATCAAAATTCATATTAAATTGCATTATTCTTAGTTTCTGTACCTCAATCACTAAAGGCCGGATGACAACGGTACTTTGCTCAAAGGAAACCTACAGCACGGAAAAGGACATAGGCAATTTTGATCTCGATTCAATCTAGGGTCCCCAGTTGACCCTGTAATGTGGAATGACTTTAGAAAACCGTTGTTTAGAATAAGAACTTATTATTTAGAATAAGTTGACAAAACTCAGATTCTCGTAAAACTACTTACAATGTATGGTAACATAATTTGTCCGAGTAATCAAGAAATATTGACGAAACCATGAGTTGAAGTCGGTTTATATTAAACAATGTGTATTATATCCTATATAGATGATCATCTATTATTATAACAACTTTGTAAGTCATTTAAATTCGTGTATGAGCCGTGTCCGGTTGAATTTATATCGTAAAAAATGATTTTTTGATTGGACCTGCTATAATGGAGTTTGTAAGGAGGGTGGAATTGTATAGAGATGATAATACCATATCGTGAAATAAATGTGCTTTACCTAAATATAACTAACTCTAAATATGTAAGGCTAGTTAGTTTATTATATCTTATGACAAACACTGCTTTATTTATGTGAATTTATGTGTATTAAAAAATAACAAGCGTGTAATAATTTTATTACACGCTTGTTATTTTAAAACAAACAAATGAAATAACAGATTACACGTGGAAGATTTATGTCAAAAATAAATAAGGTACAGGAATCTGAAAATTTAATCATTTTGATATTTGAGTGATATCTTTACTAAAAGTGGTAAAGACTGGTTTACCTTAGACCAATGTCGTAATTTACTCATCCGTTAACTAACACACACTTGCTACAAGTAACACACTAGCAACAACTCTATACAGTTCTAGCGGACGATCGTTAGGTCATCGCGAGCAAGTGGGACGTCCCACTGACGGGATGGCTACACATGTTATTGACCCTGCCCTATTGTTAACGCCATATGGCCACCGAAATTACCTCGTGCCCTCTCAGAAATTAGCAAAAACCTCCTCAAAAACATACCTTCCTGGTGTTGAGAATATTCCAAAAGCAATTTTCAAGTTTTCGCTCCTTTTTTATTTGTTTTGTTTGACCGGTTTTAATTTATGGGTTCATGTATGGTATGTGTTTTTTGATATTCAAATAAGACAGCAGTTTATATAGATCAACCTTGTGAATCTGAAGGTGATACAAACTCGAGTTTTAATACGATTCTAAGAAAACAACCTGTTAAAAGACCCCCGTTCAAAGGAGAAAATTATGAAGGCTAGATGAATTTTAATCAAATATTATTCCATGAGCGTGTTAGGAATATTTGTGAAAGTAATTTCACCGTAAATATTTAACATGAGCAAAAAATAAGAACAACATTTTTTCCGAATGTTTACATGTTTACGTACGCATGCCCCTCCCGGGAATCAAATAGGGAATAAATCACGTGCGATGTCTACAAGGGGCTGAGCAATAAAAACTGTTGTCCAATTCCGAAATTCCTACAGGAAACGAGGAAGGCTTAAGAATTTATTAAAATGCTGCACATGGTACATTAGGTAACATAAAAAACACATATCACTGAAAATGTTAAAAACGTGCTTCATTTACCTGTAGTAAATATAGGTACACACAATCCCAGTATAGGCATTATGTTCTCACCTTAACACACTAACGTGTGAAAACGCAGAACGACGCACAGCCATCAAAACCTAGGCCTAACATATGGTTGAAGTGACTTTTTTTCAAACTACTTTGGTGTAATGGCTTGGAATTACGTTCAACACAAGAGGTCAATTATCATTCGATAGACAAGGGTGGACGTGATAAAAACAGATCTCCTAACACGTAATTACATAATTGTGCGCCCTCGCCGCCGACGGGTAACGACGCCACACGAATATGGGTTAGCTGAGACCGAAAAATAAAATTTTACAGCGCTATGTTAGTGGGGACATGACTACAATATTTTAAATATTTTGTATTTTTTTTTGTCGAAAAAAAAATTTAAGAAGATAGTTAAGTATCAGCTTTCTCAGATAACATTATCCTTAACACACCTAAATTATTAGTTAATAGATCACTTCTACACTACAATAAAGCTAAGACTTAACCTTACAAAGGAGGATTATGTATTCAGAATTAATATTAATTTCTACGAAATATATTCTGCCTAGCAGAAATTATACTTTATAAACCAAAGATATTTGAGTCTTTAAGCCAGAAACTAAGGAATCGTTGCTACCTAAAACATAATCCTTGAAGCAATTTCCTTTTTAGTATTGTAGGTATTTACTCCGGAAAAATAAATTAGGCTCGAGCAACCGTTGGCATAGATTAATGTGACAGTAAAATATTAATAAGCTATTATAATTCTTTAGGTTTAATTTTAAGATACGTAAATAAAACAGATGGGTGTCAAAATCAAAATTAATAGCTTTATGAAATCACTTCGCCACACCTGAGTCGCACTTTTTTTTCAAAGTCACTAACAAAAGTATTGACAAATAGGCGTATAAATCATTTTTATTGCTTCGACTGCGTAAAGATCACACTATGTAATAGAGTCAATGTTTGTTTAATATACCTTAGAACATTATGAAACAGATTATTTATAACTAAACATTAGTCATTACTTTTAATCATATTTGGTACTTACACCAACACTGTTTTATAATAAAAACATGTTTGGCAAAACACATAATTTATAATAATGTTTCGTTTTTTTTTTTCTATAATATCTTTATCATAGTAACAGTCGTATCCACACTAGTTCCGCAGTGACGCGCAAAGATAGAACAGAAAGGGCCGAAAACAAGTTTTAATAAGAAGTAAAATATTTTCTGTACCGGAATCGTTAATAACTGTAAGTTGCGGTCGAAGTCAGCCGGGCCGAACTGACAATTCCCTTTTAATTTGAAAGCCTGAGCAGGATTGGGGCTAACAAGACGCCGCCTAATTATAGCTTAGCAAAGAACAAACAAGATCCAAAGCCGATTTAGGATTGTTATAACGCCATATGTTATAAAGTAATTCGCGTGATTATTGACGTGAAACAAGCAGTTTGATATTCAATAAATTATTAATTTATAAGTTGTGCAATGAAATTTGACAGCATAAATATAGAACACTGTTATTAAAGTTTGTCTGACTAAAGATTAAATTGAAAATTAACAAGACTTGAATGAAATACGTATTGATTCCGAAAATGAATTTCATGTACAAGGATTGGTATTAGACAATGATATAATAATGTGTATTGGCTACAACAGATTAGAAGTTTGCTATCAAATAATTATGTCTGAAACTAATGATTTGCTGAACTAATAACCAGTAAGACAAACAAGTAAACATGTACAGACATGTTAGCAATAGCCCCCGGTGAGTGTGTCTGAAAGTCAATGTTGCTAGCCTCATCTTGTCTGGTAAACTTTTCTGGTATACTTCTAAGATACATGAAGAAATTCCAGTTATAATAGATAGTTAGACAGTTGTCATGTTATTTCTTTTGACATGAAAACTACTGCAATTACAAACGCTGTAATAGAGAGAAGACATCAAGTTTATTCGGAATTTAGAGTTTCAATAATTCGACTTTGTCCTAGGTAGGTTGTATTGGTCTTAGTCAAATCTAACCTCCATAGTATAAATAGGGTAAGGGTACCACGAAGACTTATCGTCAGGCTGTTATGCGATTGACAGCTGACTATTTGCGAAGGCTGCCAAAAATCTTCGATAGGGTATTCTAATAAGATGAATGTTCACTCTTCTCCCTGACTGACCGTTTGAAGAAAGGTGCTTGACAATCAATCAATACTGATCTATAAAGGTACTTTTGTGTGAGTGGCGTTATGGCCGGTATCTTCCATTACTTAATAAATAATGCAGATACCAAAATACTAAACAATTATTACTACAAATAAACAGTGAAACCAAAACCGATGTTGAACTCAATAAATTATAATCCAACCACCGTGGCACAATAAACTGTGTACAAGATTCTGAATTCATTATAGAGTTTCAAACTAAAATTACCCTTCTCTCTATTGGTGATAGTTAGCTCACGATCTATCCTTGTGTTATGCATATTAATAAGCTTAGATGTTATTAAGGGGATGTGTTATAGTATCCTTGCTTGGTCTTCTGTGTTGTGTCTTCGTAGACGGATCATGAATTAGTCTGCTTGATTTAGGCTACGGGGTCTTAAGGTCCAATATTAATTATTGCTGTTATGAATTGGAAATGACGTGTGATTTTCGTATATTAACTATAACTTCATCGCTTAGTTTTTGGGGTTTTGTTTAAGGTACAAAACATTCATGTCGTTTTTATGATTTTCTTGCTTTATACAAGGTGTTGATTTGCATTTGTGCCATACTTCAGGAGGAGGTCATAAAATACGTAAATAATCGATTGGAATTACAGTGGACGGGAAATAGCTAATATGTACTGCTTTTTTTGTCATTGTAATGTCGTAGTATTTCAGAATTAATCCAATTTTATGAATGAAAATTATGAATGATCGTTGCGCATGCTTTGTGTTTGCGTTTGTGTGAAGGCACAGCACGGTTTTACGGCCAGTAACACACGCGCCAAGTTCAAATACGGCTAGATGACATTGACGGAATTCCGAAAAAAAAAATAATTAAAAAAAATTATGTACCAATTTTTTTATTGATTTGGGTCGAGAATCATTAGCATAATCACGTCCTTGACTATGGCACGGATGCAAATCAACAGCTTGTATAATATGCATTCATTTTAATAGGTATCTGTTCTTATCCTGAATTAAGTTGAACCTATCTTAGAGAATTTACTGGGTAGCGGATCATGTTTTCTTAGATTCAGAGATTAGGTTGTGAATCGGGAATGAGATCCTCTGGCAACATTTCAAAGCAATGTTTCGCCTTGATTTAGCATTTATGTTAATCCTGATATACTAGATTTCTCTCTCTTCTGCTTTGAAATGTATGTTCCTTTCATAATTTCAAAGTATTATGACCAAATTATGAAATTTAGTTATTCAATTGTCAGTCGCATGATTACTTGGAATTTACAACTAAGTAATCAACCACATCGCTAATGACTATATCGAGTAACAAGAAACTGCTGAAACTTAAGTCTTATTAGAATACTCGTGTTACATCACTGCTGCTAAGACACTACATATAAATTGTGGCGTCTTCCCAGAAATGAATAACAATTATGATAATTATCACGCCTTCACTATTCTGGTATTCTACACGGCTATAACAATAATTAAGACCGTAAAAAGCGTTATCTACAAAACCAGTAATGTTCAAACAAAACACTGTCGCTCTCGACCTCTTGATTTCGATTTACGATGTCTAACCACTGGACAAGGGCCAAATTACTTTTGCCGTTTACTAACCATAATATGAACACAATTTCTTTATAGCTGAAGTACAATTGGAACTAACTCGATTCGACAATTTGTCTTTTTTGTTCTGAATCTCGTCTGTCTGAGGTAAACTATCAAGTTCTCACAGCCCATTACTGTAGGTATTCGAAGGAGGAAAAGCAACGGGATTCCTCTAAAATTTAATGAATTATAATTATAAACAATTACTGGCTGATTTAATGAATGGATGGAATAAGGTAAAATATTTTAGAAGGAGACGAGATTATTATGCTTTTATGGCGTGAGAAGAGGAGGTGAGATAGACAACGCCTACGTGGTTTCTTTGAATGTATGATTCGGCGAGCGATAAAAATCGCCGGTCTTATTCGTCAGTCTTTTTTTAATTAGTGAGGGGTCCGACATGAGAACCGAGGTGGCGGCCATTGTATGCTGAACGAGTACGACATTTACAAATGACTGGACTAGTCCGACATGGACATTGAGAAGGACACGGATGTTTACAAAGAAATGTCGGTAGGCTCACTCATCGTTTTTGTTGTTTTTTATGAATCGATGTTCGTTCTTATACGAGGCAATCTGATAAGAATTAGTATTCATCGAGCGGGGTAAATAAAACCCATAATTTTTACGTGTAGAGAATTTGCTTGTTATTTAAAAATATTGGAATCGGACGAATTTCTGGAAAGAATTACGTTCTCACAGAATTCTTCTAAAAATAATTGAAAATCTAACTTCTTAGCACGTTATTTAGTAAACTTAGATTCTGATCATTAAACAGCCAAGGTCATTTCATTCTCTTTTTATAACTAGATACTTATCTAATGATTACGAACAGATTATTATATTCTATAAGTTCTTATCCTAAGTAATAAAATAAAAACAAGGACATTATCATACAAAAAAAACATCCTCACGAACGTTAAAGACTTCACTCAGTGCAGAAAAAATGCTTTCCTCACCATAAAATCTTAAAGCATGGTTATTAAACTTGAAAGTTATTAAGTAGCAAGCGATTACACCTTCATGCTAAACCCGTTTTATGTTTTACACTGTTATTTTTTATTCCGTTTCGCTCAGCTCGTGTGAATTATGTCAGTTAACTTTCAACATTAGATGCATCATTATTAAATTGTTCACAGTTATGTGCCTAATTGGGTGTACCGAAAACAGAATGTGTGTCAATGCTTTTTGGTTTAGTCTAGACTGGGTGAGTTGAGTGTTCTAATTAAAGACTTTGTAGACTATTCTAATAAGTCAATGCTCGAAATCCGGACCTAGAAATGGTTTTCTTAAACTAAGTAGAATGAAAGCGTAAAGATACATAACTATATGAAAAAATATTATCAAAGGTACCTATAGCAGATTTTATTCTAACATTGGTACTTATTTTAAAGGATTGGTAGGTATAGCACACGGGTACTAACTTAAAAAATAATGATGGCCGATTGTGGGTCAACTATTACGCAAAACAGCGGAATAAAAAATATATGTTTGATTTACGAGTTCTCTATGTAAGAGGAAAATCAAAACATACTAATTTGATACAATCCAAACTAGCACGTTGAATCATCTTCTTGAAAGTGCTTTCGATACATCATTACAGAGATAGTAATTTTCGCTACGCAATAAAACATTATAAAGTACCAACCTTACAATTTGCATAAATTAAATAAAGGTTAACACTGTATAATTCTTTCGTCCGACGAATCAGCGAATCGTAGTTACAGAGCAAACAAAATGATTAGTAATGTTAATTGAGACATAATTATACAGTATTTAGATCATTTTCTTGTATAAAATTGTATGTTTCTTTTCGCGGTTTGTGGATATTCTGAGAAACGCCAGTGGCATTCGCATATGACTGAAGGGGGACTGATGATCAACTTTCTGTTATATTTCTTTGTTGCTAACTATTTATTAAATAATTACCTTTTAAGCTTTGCGGAACTGATGATAATTATAAAATTGAATTGTTAAAAAGAAAAGTATCTTGTAGGTTTTACATGTTAAGTTAGTAGGAGGTAACGGAATGTCGGTATTTTAAGTGCGTATTGATTCGAAGGTTTATATGTCGAAAGGAAAGACGTAAGTTTCCTTATAATACTATTATAATCACAGTATCTAAGTCCCTTTAATTAAATATCAGTTACTAATAAATATCGTTGATAGACAATTAAAGTCGCGAATTCCCTAAATAGACTCCGAAAATAGAGCATATTTCGTTGTTGACACGTTTCAATCAACTGGCTTTTATCGATATTAAATAGAGAACAAAGACTATTTTTGATTACAAAGCCTAGTAAAGCTATGAATTGTTACCGAATCTAAGGCAGTGCTCACACAGTTAGCGAATAAACCACCAGTATATAAACTTTCCCATTTTGCCTTCTTTTTCAATTACTGGTGTATTTTTGAATCACTATTGCTTCATTTGCGTAAACTGATAGGAAGCCTCAAAGTTCAACATAGTTGGAAATGAGCTAGAGAAAGATAATATATAAGTACACGCTTTTCGCTGTCAATAAGACCAATGCCCAAATGAACATAGACTTCGAAAGTAGGTAAGTGAAAATTCCTGAGTAAAATATCTGACATGATCTCCAATATTGAGTACATAAATAACAAAATGTTGCGCGATTTTTGTCTATTTTTTCTCACTTAGATGAGAATATCTGAAATTTACTATAGTAGGTACGTAGATACCTATGAGGATAAACCTTGATTTTAATAAAACGTTATCCTAACATATTTTTTTTCGTGTAAAGCATTTCATTATACAATATGGAAGTAAAAGTAAAAACATGGTAATATTTAACATTTGTTTTTGAGGAAAGCGATTACGATCCCCTAAATAATAGGTTGGTGTATGTTTTCACTTGCTCTTTTTTAACCGACTTCCAGAAAAGAAGGAAGTTCTAAATTTGCATCATTGTGTTTTTATTAGAGCAAATTCTTGTAGTATAATGACATACAAACATGCTATCTGTATGACATACACTAAATATCATGTCACCGCATCCTAATAACATCTTCAACGCCAAAAGTTAATTATAACTCCAAACTCACTGACAGATTCTGGTACAATTTTCTTAATTACAAACCTACGTACTGCTTCATTACATGTTCAGATTAATTAAAGTCGCTTAAGTAGTTTTCAAGTTATAACTATTGAAGGGTAAGTCAGGCACCCACAGTCTATTATGAGTTTTCGTCTCAAACTTAATTTTATGTATTATGTAAGTAGTCCTAGGTAAACACTACTGAATAAAGCAGGTGTATAAAGAACTCTTTGATATGAGTTTAAAAAAAAGTCTATGAATTCAAAGCTATTGAACTGAAAATCACAATAGGAAGGATATGTGACAGACTAGAGGACCAACGCACAAAAGTTTTTGAGTGTAACGACAAATTTTAATTTGCTGTCAATGTGTAAAGTAGTCCTCTTTGTTAACACGATGTTAAGGGTGATAATTGAATAGCAGAGAGTTTCTTATCAGCAATACAGTTCGCAGTCATGTGAATGACATGTTCAAAAATGTCTCCGAGATTTTTTTGACAATACCCGGTAATTGGTGGGTTGGGTACCTGGCCATTGGTTTTGTTCAACTACAATACAGCTGGTTTACAAAGGGATATACGGAACAAGAATATCAAAGTAATTTGCTCATTGAACTTCTGTTGTAATGAATATAGTGGTTTTAAATGGATTTAATTGCGTACTATTATGGCTTTTTTATCGGTATTTATTATGTTATGTATTACTCTCATTATACCCCTCTACTTTTTAATTTAGGCCAGATTTTAGGCCAGATATATAGAAATCAAACAGCATCTACGAATATTAAAAGAGAATCACTGAAGTTATATTCAACCGCTTAATAAGTTTGTTTCGAACTTGTGAATCATCATTTGTTCTCAATTACAGATTTAAAGTCAGCATTCAAAGACTTTTCGATAAAATCGAAGTTAAGGAAGTTTTGACACAATTCACGGACATAACTTTAATTGAAGTTTTCTTATTATGGATTTTACAAATGTAGATATTTTATGTTTTTAGATTTAAAATAAAATATACAATAAAAATAATATTTTTCAGCCTGCAGGCCTCACTATGAATAGAAAAATGTTTGTGTTTACTGACCTGTTTTCATTTTCATAACGGCGCATCCGCGTGGTCATGGAAAGAAAGAAAAACAAATGTTAGGCTTCTACAATAATAACATACTTTCTAAAATCATATATGTATAACTAAAAAGTATGAGGCTTTTTTATATTTATCGTTTAAAAATATATATTTTTTCTAATAGAAAAGGGTTAAGTACCGCTTTAGTAACAATTATCTGTATGCGAATTTATATCAACGTATAAGAGACCCCCTAACTCAGAGCGAAGCTTTTAGTTACGTCGAAATTCGCAGACCGCAACATCTGGCGTGTAGTACCTCCTACCAGAATACTCGTAGATTGCATTTTGTCTACTTTCGCTAACGAATGCAACCCCAACAACCCAAAATAAACCTTCCCCCCAAAACATAAGGATGCATTTTCTATGATAATGAATCCTGAAATTCCCGGGCGCTTTAGACGTTTTTGCGACGGAAACACGTTTCAATCTGTTGTCTCCTGTTTCGGTACTATCGAGCTATTCTGTACAGATGCGGATTGCGGGTAGAAGAGACGCAAACTCGATTTCCTTGGGACCAATTTCGTGAAAATGAAAACGCAAAAATGACTATGAGATATAATATAATGGATACCTAGAAATGTTCCGGGTCTGCGTTTGGGGAACGTTTTATTTTACAGATATTACTGTTAGATCAAATTGCGTCTAGGTATAATCTCGTTATCTTTTGTGGGCTATAAGATGTCCCATCTTACGTTAAATTACGTCTCTTGTGATTTCTGACTTACTTTCATGTCATACGTTACTGTATTTAGTAGCAGTAGTAGTAGTAGGCAGCTAATTCAAATATTATAAACCAGTCTCTGATATAAACGTGCTAAAGAAACTGACATTTGCCTCATTTTCAAAGCATGGAAAGTAAGAAAAATAGTTTTAATATTCCCACAGCATCTGAGAATTAACACAGCCTTTCATACATAATACCTTGAAGAAATAGTTTTCTTTGTATTCCTTATAATGTTTGAAGAAGGTAGTTATATTATATTAAACAAAGTTAGCGTAAAAGGATTGTGTGGCTCCGCTAAGAGATCGAATAAAGAAAGTTTTAATATTTTTCCCTTTGTTTCCTCATTCCTTTCACAAGAAAGTAAATGAGAACATTTGCAGCAATTTCAGTCTACGTTATAGAAGATAATGATATCCTTTAGAGCGAGGCAGTAAAAGTTTATATAATGCTAATAAACGGGTAGTATTATCGGGTTTTGTAAGAACAATAGAGCTGCCAATGAAAAATTTAGGAATGATAGAAAATGTTGTGGAACTTTTGTAGTGATAAAGAGCCTATGAAACCAACGTATAATTATTAAGAAAAATGAAAAATTATATATTTCAATCGCTGCCGTGATTTTCTATAGCGAGACTGAAGCAATCAGTAACATTATTATGTGAACTCAATCGAATAATATCGTAGCATGACATCTATCTAGCATCATAATTCAATAAGGGAGTTACAACAATAAATAAATAAAAAACAATTGCCCCTGTATATCATCAAACATTTTGAAACAATAACAATGATAACGCCCATCGATTCGAACGGTACTATCGATATGTATCTATAGAGCCACGAGCATCGTTTAATAAATCAAACACATTATATCCTATGATTGTTCCGATACGTTATTGTCTCGCATCGATAACTACCTCTGTGTACACAACCCTACTGTAGGCTTGTGACGTCACACACTGAAGATTTTATCGCACGCTTTTTATTTCGAATCTATACGGACGATGTAATGTTAGCTTGGAATTGTGTGAAAAGAATTTAACTATCAAAGTTCTAACTGCTATCTCTGGTTTAGATTTTGACTTGAGGATTACCAATACCTAGTTATGACTGATTTTAACTTATTATTCTACATCTGACCTTTTGGAGGCTATTTACTTGTGGAGGCTATTTACTTGTGGAGGCTTTTGGAGGCTATTTACATAATTCATAGTTACAAAGTAAATAAGAGCTAGAATCTAATAGAAGATTTTTTATTCTAACTTTCCCATAACGGGCCGGCTGGAAGAGACTTATTTTGAAATAAGCTGCGCTTTTTTTTCTATTTTCGTTCATGTGTGAGTTCTGTGTCTAACTGTGTACATAAACTTTTAAATAAATAAGGTATTTCAAATCATAAATCGAATTTAGACATTAAAATTCAGTTTGCCCAATTATTTGCTTATATTCTTAAATGAACCTCGCATTTGAATACATCACGTCCAAACTCATTTGTCGCACAAACACATGACTGTCGCAGGCAGACTAAACCCTTATCAAAATCACGGCCAAATGTCTACAGTGTGCAGTGGTTCTTATGCGTAGATACTTCAAATACATCCGCACGCTCGAAGGCACTCCAATTTCTTAGTCCTAAGCAAACATGTTCCGCGGTAGTAATTGCTCACAATGTTGACTATCTTTTATTGTGTATCGAAGATCAAATATTGTCTTTGAATGCATCAGCTGTCTTACCTACAGCCGCGATTGTTATTTGAGACGAATTTCCAGAAGTTAATTTAGCGTTGATTTGATTTTTATTTTGTTTGCGTCGTTTCGAAACTGCGAACACGTTCTTTCCTTTAGATTGCACAACAATGAAGATTGTATAGAGAACGGATAGAGTTTTTATTTCATATTAAATAGTGTTATTTTTTTATGAGAGAAGTTACAACAAAGAATCAATTTAAAACATGAGACGAAAGGAGGGTCTGGAGAATTATCAGCTTTAAGTAACAATTTGTAACATAATTTTGCAGTTAAAGGCAAAAGACGAGGAATTTATGGACTAGTTGAGTTACGCCCCAGTTAAAGAAATTTATTGTAGCGCTTTAACTTAAGACACCATAAACTTGACTTGTACACTCCCAGGGCTACGCCCATCAACAATTGCTAAGTAGCCTTTTCGAAATCTAAATAAAAAAATGGCGGTAAACCGATATGAATGAACGGCACCTACTGTCGGCTCTCTAGAGTTACAACACTACAAAGACGCTACCATGTAATTCGAGATACTAAAGGAAACTAAGGCGACAGTCGACTGGGACACTAAAAAAACACTTTCAATCGAGCGCAAAAGAAATTCAATATGGCACTGCAACGCGGATTAAATTTTGCACAATCTAAGACACGATCGGCAGCTGGTGGCAGAAACTTAGCCAACCATTGATGTGATGTGATTCGACGAAAGGCAAGATAAGCTTCAACAATTCCTCTGAAATAATTGAGATAAAGTAACGTCGGAATCAGAAACTTTGATGAATTCTCGAGAACAATGAAGAAATCTAAACAATAGAAGTTAATAGTTCATCGGGATATCGCTGGATGACTTTCTTTCAAAATATGTAACTTTATTTTATAGTCTACAAGATTCCAAACATTATTTAAATAACTATGAAACTATAAAGAGAAAATTGTCCTATAAAATTTCCATTACCGAAATTTTGTAACGTATGGTGATGTTCAATGTTTATCTTAGACGCCTTGGATACCAAGTTTTACGATACCCATTACATCAGTTTTCAATAAAACTACGGTGTCAAAGTCGTGCTTTAAAAACAATACAGGAGTTCCATATTGCCGTATAAGTATCATAAAATATAAAACGTATTTTTAAGCCTCATGTAGATGTTGGTTTATAGGTAATGGAAGATTGCTATACTTTTATGGTGATTAATTTATACTATGTATGACTCAAACAGTAATTTTTTTGTATAATTTCTGATAAATGGCCAATATTCTAAAATAGCATCATAAAATAAACAGTCCAAGTTTACTTAGAAAATGTAAACACCGTTTTGAATTTGCGCCAACTGCCACTTTTAAATATTCAGACATAATTTGAGACCATAACTGTTCAAACTTAGTAGACAAATTTTCGTTTACTTAGCTTCTGTATTTAGTAATTCGAGAATCCCGAACCACTAAAGGGAAAACATCGGAGTGTGTAAATAAAGCGAGAGAAGCGGTACGACAAACAATCAACCAGCGTTGCGGACGTGTAATCGGATACAAATGGTCCTTGGTACCACTCAAGAGCTGGCAGACTCAACACACAGTAGCCGCTCTCTGAAGGAAATTACATCGAATTACAACATTTCCCCGGTGGGACGATAAAAATGGACATGCAATAGGAAAGTCAGGACTTTCCTCCGTCGTTGAAATACAAGAGAAACAAGGTAATCCTTGAATTTTGTATGAGCCTCGGCAAATGATGAGATAGGGTTGAGCGGGAAATTATTTAGCATCCAGGAAATGTCCTTGCGTTCTTTCTTGTTACGTCAGAAATGGAATGTTTTCTCTTAATAGGTAAATAAAAAATACTTATGATACATCGTAAAAATAATGATCGAAGACACAAGCGTACTTCCATTTTTTATGAAGCTATAAGATAAAACTATAATAACGTTGCTTAACCGAATGTAACGTGAGTGGAATTGAATAAAATTTACGATAATGTTATCATTACAAACCATCGGATGGCAAATCCTTCAAATAAAACCCGAGCTGGACGGAACGAGTAAACAGTATTAGCCAGGTCCATTGTTCTGACAACTCAGCGATTTTTGATACCTTTCAAATAAGAGATCTCAGAAATACTGTAGTCACAAAACGTTCGTTCAGTTACCTTTTATTATTATTTCGTTCTGTAAAGTTTTCTCTTTACTGCAAAAGCTCCCGTGGCAACGACATTGAGCACCTATCTTTTGTCTCGAATATAAGTGCGATTTTTATTCCGCCGATGAAAAATTTTCAAGTGACTGTACGTAAATGATTCAACAGTGTTGCGAATGTTTCTGCACTACTTATTCTGAATCTATCTTTTCTCGATGCTGAATATGCAATTTTATGGTTATTCGTGTGGATGGCTCGATTCGTGGCGTAATCTGAAATGATTGATGGTCGATGTGACTCTTGCAATATCGAGTGAATGACTCTTCAAAGGGATAACAATTTGCTGAGATCAAACATTTGTCTTTTTCGCAAATTCGGCTCCTTTATTTCTTTTATCTACATTTAACTTCCAAACTAAATGCATACCTAACTTTTTGTAGAAGTCTCTTATTTGACGTTATTTTAAAATACAGCACATGTTTCTCACGAGACTGTTTTTTGTAATCTACTAAAAAGGTTACTCCTTTGATAAATAAAAAAAAAAATCAGTTCAGACTTCGGTGACATATCAGAGATCTTATCCGAATTAAACCTTTGCACAATGCTCGGTAATAATGGGCGCACAAAAAATGATCGATATCAAAAAGCAGCACTAAAGGGGACAAAAATATCCACAAAACACACATACAACCGGGCAGGTCTGGTGACAAAAACTTGCCTTGTTTGTGTGCGTTGCTCGACCAAAGGGTTTTGGACTTATAGTTCTTTATATACTGAATAGAACCAGTAAAAAACGGTCGCAACATAAAACGTATTTATTTAAAATGTTTAATAACAGAGCGGCTCGTAAAACTAGCTCTATTTTTCTTGAGTATTGTCAATCTGATCTTTAGATGTGATATGGTGCTCGCCTCTCGGGCACTCTCGTTAATGGGGTACCTATGAGGCCGAACCCGCATTGTATGTACACACGAGATTTCTATACCAGCGACCCTACGTGACAAAACTTTGTCCCTCCCTACATTCAAATTTCTGAAGGAGCAATTGAAATTGGAGATGGTAAAGAGAATTAGAGCGGGGTCTTTTTCGAGCGCCCGTTTTGTTTCATACGCGTTCAAAGCGGGGTTTCTTTTGAATCTCGATCAACCATCGAACTGGAAGTGGGGGGAAGCGTTTATTAGGATTCCCTACGGCCTACCAATCGGCCGGTGCGACATCGCGTAATCTAATAGCTTATTAATGAGGGGAAGCCATCGATCGACCCCTATTTTTCTATCCTAGTGAAGTTTAAAATAATGGATGGCATCTCTTTCATTCGTTTTATTTATTGTCGGCTTATTGCGCGTATCGCCGTCTTGTTCCTGCCGTACGCATCGCGAAGTGGGAAGGTCGGTGGCGCGGGCAATAGCCCCTCCCACTAAATTTATAATACAATAAATGAGTGAAGCCGCAGCGTGGAACCGGCTGCGGAGATAACACGTAATGTGAGGTTATTGCGTAAAAACAAACGGCAAAAAACTCGTTCGTAAGAGAGATATACGGTTTCGCATAGTACCTTTATGATCCAAGCCAGAGCTAATATACGAGCGGTAGATTCGCGCTCCATGGATTATATGAGCAATAAAGAGGATAATTTAAAATTACGTTTGCCACAATGTTGCTATCAAGCATGATTGTTGAAACGTTGAGCTTAGCTTACGCTTTACACGATGTTACATAACATCGCTATACGTGGCTTTTCTGTCCTCGCTACCTCCGAACTTTTCAGGTTACAAATGATTCAATTTACTTTTATCGTTCGACAAAAAAGACGATAGATGAGAGAAGTTGAGAAGATGAGGTGCCTTTTGAATATTAGTTAGTAGAAAATAAAATTTAATTCAAAGATAGAAGATTGAATTTTTAAGAGTCTATCTGTATAACATCTTGAATTCGTTATAGATTTCAAAGTTAATCTCTTCAATTTTAGATGTGATATTTTTTGCCGTAATGTAAGAAAAAGCAGATAATCTTAACACGCTTTAGGTACGCTAGCAAGGTTTCAAAGGAAGGAAATGACTCTGTCTTTGTATCGGAAAGCGTGTAATTACGGATCAGTTTCTTGTTGTTTCGACTTTTAAGTTTTAAATTGATTTAAAATCTTTAGAAAAAAGGACCACCCTTTATCTATCTATTAACTACCTGATTTTGAACAATTAGATTAGTCTACCGCAGTGTTTATTAAGTCAAATACTTATTTTAAGAAAAAAAATAATAGTAAAAATTACAGCTATATTCTGTTTTCCCACGTAAATATCTGCCTTGAGAGTATGCGCGAGATAGCTTACACTTCGCGCTCTTATACCGCTACGAAGAATGCCAGACTCCAATTACCATTGGCACCAGGTGAATCGCCCCGCTTAGTCACGTACCACAGCCGTGTAAGGTCTAGAGGTAACTATTGTGTACAAATTGATGACAGCTTGTCTCCTTATCAGTTACGAAACTCGTACATCTTATTCCACTCAGTACTTTGTGGTGTACAGTTGGAAAACAAGTTGTGCGAATGTCATGGATTTATGTCTATTTTCTGTACTAGGTGTTGGCAGCTGCAATTGCTCGGGACGTTGTTTATTGGTTTTACCACACTTCACAAACGATTGATGAACAAAACCGCTCTTTGTAAAATATCGATTTTCAAACGCGTTTAGTTCGCACTGAAAGCTGTCTGGTTTGACAAACTATTTATGTGATGATAGTTTGTAAAGTGCCAGAGATAGGCTAGCAAAAAATACACGTATCAATAATGGAAGACTGTTTTATTTAATCTATCTTTTTCACATTTATACAGAAAGGGAAATCATCAGGTTATTTGCAATACCTTGTAGATCATTAATTTCTATTAATATCGAAGATAAGCAAATCACAATCATTAGTTTATTTTCGAATCGACACCTAAAAGCTTGAATACGACATTCCAAGATGACATCATATGCAAATCATATTCACGCGAAAATATTAATTTGTTGACGCTTTTGGCTTTCGTAATTTTGATAAGAATGGATATTTATGGATATTTTATGGTCTTTATTCATTAAAGAGCTATTAAATAAAAATAAAAAGAAATATCCATGATTGTTCCTAAAAGGATATTATTTCCGATGACTTATTTTAAAATAAATTAAAGATGATGGATTTTTAGGAGCGTCGGTCGTGCCGTTATCTTAATAGTCGACAGCCTGGACAGTAGAGACAAGTTTCTTTGACATGCAAATTCAATATCGTATCAAGACCTTGTATTCTAGATATACGCTCAAGTGATCTCGCATGAAATGGCTCTAAACCTATTCTCCATTTTAGAAACCAGTCTAATCTATGCTGTTGGACAGCAGCATTTTGAACTGATGTATTTTAATATAATATTTTATAAGCTTGTAATACATCTTCTATCAAAAACAAGATTGTAATACTACTAATATATGACATGTACTTAAATACGTAACTAATTATTACGCTCCTTATCTGCACGATCGATGTTCGTCGAAGCGCGTCGAGTATAACAAATTTTGAGGCGATGACTCGACGACTATGAGGTTCCTAATACTGACTGACGTCATGAATAACATTACATAGAAATACATTTTCCCCTGTAATACCTTATAGCTCATACGTATGTCCACCACGCCTTAATGGACTTGTCATGTTATGGTAATAACTAACAACCTGATAAAGTCGTATATCATTTTATTAGTAAGTCTTAGAACCACCAAGTATGTTAGTAGGTAGGTACGTATCTTATCCGAAATTTTTGATTAATGTTTGAGCCAGCCTGTATTGGGGCAACCAGTATCCGATGCTTGAGATTACAATGAAATATATTATGATCGTAACGTGTATGGTGATGTATATTCTTGTATTCTTATCAATATGAGACCGGTTCGATATCGGAATGCTCGGCTACCGTGCTACAGCCACTCGATTTGATTAGAGAATCTAAGTAAAAATGCTTGTATCGACTACTAATAGATTGTTTGCGCCGTTATTATGGGAATGGAACATTAATCTTCAAGCTAATGGTGAAGAAGAAGTGTGGTCCTTAGCTTGGAGTAAGGCTATATTTTTTCAATTCTTTATTGGAAATTCTACGTAGGTACTAGATACCTTGTAAAATATTTTCAGAATATGTACAATGTTCAAATAATAAATATGTATTTAGACATAAAAATAATGATGACTAAAGATTTTGTAAATAACACAAAGCGGTAACACAAACAAGACCAAAAGCTTTCAAAACCTACAGAACATTGTAGGTAACAAGAAATATTCTTCTAATATTCTTTATACGACTTAACTATCATTATCTTCCAGTGTTAATGACCTGAAAATTTCCTCTTATCACAAAGAACTAGCAATAAATAGGTCAATTTATTGTTTTGACGACCAAAGTTATGTGTCGACTACATCGTTACATACCACAAACTATGATTACCCTGATAAAAGGTTCGGTCCCACTAGTGATAAAAGTGTTAGATCAAAATAATGTATGTGGTAGTTAGAACAGTACTTTAGTTTTATTATGAGATAAGCTACGTTGTAATTAATATGTGTCTTGGGACGTGGGCCGTCTAAATGTATGAGATATGTGGAAGATTTAAGACCTTGCTTTATCTAGGAAGAAAGTTAAGCTTGTGTGTAGTGAGAGAGTCAGTAAAAATGTTAGGATCTACAACATTCAGCGTTGTTGGAATTTTGCTACACAGATTTGTGTGGATAAAGTTAGTGTACAAAACATCTCAATGTCCAAGTAATAAAAAGAATTTCAATATGGCCGAACCCGAGCTGGAAATCTAAGATTTTCTTATATAGAAGTAGGTTAGTTACAAAGTTTGAAATACCAATAGATCCATCAAAAGGTCATGAATCTCGCACTCCAGGGAACTTACACGTGCTCTATTGAGTATCTTCGTCTTAAATCAAAGTTTCTGTACCCATATTTCAATGAACCTAGTTTTCCAAATCGCTATTACAAATAGCTCTATTCCAAAACCAAAAGCAACGGTTAAAGCATAAAAAATGACCAACAACCATAAACCTTTCTGATGCAAATATTCGGAAAAAAATAAATTATTACATGTCCATAAAGTAAAGAGGAACGCACCGAAACCGTTTTGTATTCCGTTTTCGAATATCTGAACGCATAATTTTAGAATATGGAATGAAACTCTACTGAATATAAAGAGTGGGGTACCTGTTTCAATGTTTCCTAAGTGCCTACGCGTTCTGCTTTTGACAAATATGTTGCCATTGTTGAATTACTAAGGAAATACACAAGACAAAAGATACGAGTAATATGAAAGCCTTAGCGTCTTGGGCTTTTATAATACG
This sequence comes from Helicoverpa zea x Helicoverpa armigera, assembly GCA_033682625.1. NCBI lineage: Eukaryota > Metazoa > Arthropoda > Insecta > Lepidoptera > Noctuidae > Helicoverpa > Helicoverpa zea x Helicoverpa armigera. The sequence continues at coordinate 1,071,703 of JAWIIS010000005.1, read as the reverse complement.
GACATATGAAAGAGTAAAAATTTGTGACCCGGCTGGAATATTAAATCTGGGTAAGCTTGTGTACAATGGCTGAGTACAGCGTTACTGTGACCAAAGAGTTTTCATATTTTAGTTAGAAAAGGTTTAGGATATGTAGACACTAAACATTGTGGGTACTCTGTATTACAGTACTATAAAAACATGAAAAAGGAACTATTGTTGTTTATATCTAACTTTTATCTGCAACCCTTAGGTATACTTGGCCTGTAACTCTTGGTTGGCTATAAGTAATTAACGGCTTCCTGAATTGTGTCCATAGATTATTTTGCTAATCCTTTTTAAATAGTTGTAATTATTTGTCAAGTGTCAATATATTAAAAAAGTTATTAATCAAAATTATTTTATCATGAAAATGACTACAATCGCCTTCTCGTTAGTGGCTAACTCAAGTGCGAATGCCTATATTTGAATATATCCATAATAACTTTTGGCGAGCAATATTTCCTCGATATTTTTCGGTTTAGTAACATGTCTAAATCGTAATATTTACTGCTCAATAAATCACAGACATAACCAAAACCCGTTTATTGGCAGATTTAGTATTTCTAGCTAATAATGTGCCGATACATAGACTTTTAAAATTCTACTCAATCATTTTTAATTAATGAACTTGACGTGTGTATTAATTTAACTAATAAAAAGTTAGCTTTATTATACTATTTCATAAAAAAACATACTGTAACAAACGAATAAGAAAACATACAAAATTGGGGATACAGTTTTTGATTATATAATTTTAGCATCAAAAATCCGCATCAAAATATCAGACGTCGTATTTTTATTCTGTCCCAGCCACATAAACCTATTTTAACCTAAATTCTAGCTCGAACAAAAACAAATAAAAGCTTATACAAAGTATCAAAAACTAGGTTACATTACAGTTCTATTTTGGAAACTTCGCTTTTACCAAAGATGGTCTACACACGCACGTTCACAATTTTATAAGCGTGGAAGGAAAGATATGGCACAGAATAGACAATTGACAAGGGTAGAGGAGACATAAAGAAACTTTGATGTAAGCTATTGAAGTACAAGAAAATTCGCGACTCGTGATCGGAATTTTGCTTAGTTTGATTTGCGACTGATATCTTTTGAAGATACTCCTCAGAGAATTTATTCAGACCAGTAGAATTTTGTATCGAAAATTAGTTTTGATGGAGTAAGTAAGTGCTGGGTGAGAACAAAGAAATGTTCAGCCCAAGGTAATGGAAAAGTTTTAAAAGCAATTTCTAAGTTAAGGAATAATACGAATACTTTGCATTTTGTTACTTTGATAGTAACTTATTAGCATAGTGATTGACGACCTTGTATCCATTACAGTTGGAAATTATAAGAGTGACAAATACGGTTGCTATTGACACAAAACTCAATGAAAGTGGATTTTCGACGTACTATAACTAAATAAAAAATACGCACGCACTTTGGTGACAATTCATACGTTTCGATAACCATAAGCTTACTCATTCATACGCCGCTCGTATCGCAAGATAAATTGCTCTGGCACACAAATAAACGCGCTCTACGAGAGAAAAGGAACAAAAACCTCACGTATATATACGTACCTACTATCTGTTCGCATCTTGAAGCATAGACGCTGTAATTTATTATATTCAGTTCGCTCCGATCCATTGACTTTTGTGGCCGACCAGCGACCATCTTTTGTCACCCCGTCAAGAGTTCTAAACGGCCGTGTAATATGAATTAATAAGCACAAAGAATCATTATAATGCGTTTATTTGTCGCCACAGAGAATTCCTCGAGAGGTTTTAGTTTTATTGTGAGATGTTCACCGGTCGCCGCCTTTGTGTACGTCCGGAACAAATTTTGGTGTATCGCGTGCGCAAGATCACGCTTGTTGAAACGTTTGATATCATAGAGTAGAATGCCGATGAGTATCGACAATAATTTAAAAGTATGAACTTAACATTACTCTTTCCATGTAACTGATAGTAAAAGTTTTATCATTTTAGTTACAATGTTAGTTCTTAGTTTTAGGTGTCTTCAACGTAACGTCAGTCGCATTGAACTTTCATTTTCTGTAATATTCCCTTCAAAAAATTGTACCGGTAAAATTGGAAAAACTAATTATAATAAACTCGTTTTCAGTCTAAACCTATTCACGAACTTTTGCCTACAGTTTTCCAGTTTGAAACTCAATTAGCGTGTTTTGCCTCTCTGAGGACTTAGGCAGAATATTGGGATCTACTAGACACGTAAAGTTGTCGTGTCTGCGATAATGATGGGAGATGAAAGGTTCGCCGAAGATCGGCAGTGTCCGAACAGATGTAAGTAATGGCCCGAGGTTATCGAACTAGCACGATTGTGCACCAACACTGTGGGTGTTTGTTTTTAAGTTATTCTGTTGACTTATTAATTTGTGTTAAGATAAGAAAGATACTGAGCTGTTCCCATTTTTTTGGAGAATTAAAATGGGACGAGAATTTGAGCATATGAGTAGCTTTAATGGTAGGTATTTCTAAAGACAAAAAATAGGAAATATAGAAATTTAAGGTCAATCAGTCTATAGAGACGCAGAAATATAGGTATTTATGTATGTTATATGATCATTTTGTACTATAAATAACTTACAATATTTTGAACGAAGATCAAGCTTTGCCAGGGAATTAAATAAAGAACTGTATAAATTAACGCTTTCATCATCGATGACACAAGACTCCAATAAACAGCATTTTACGGTTCTTTATATGGAAACTGATAATTTGCTATTGTGCGAGAAATATGCGAAGACACGTAGGCGTCTATTATCTTCGATATTTTCACAATAGTACTATATTTCTTGCAATAAAATCAAGGTAAATTGTATAAAATTCTCTTGTAGTGGTAATAAAATTTGGAATGAAGTGAGACAATGAATTTAAAGGGAAAGTTTCTGTAAAGGAACAATGTTCCCTATTGTGTTGAGTGAACTGGAGTCTCACTTGACGCTTCACGTCATTGCTGTATGAAATAAAATAACCTCTGGATTATTTTTATTGCTGAGTTATAGCTTTGGTCCTCAATATATTAACCTTGATAATGTTCTATTAAAATACCAATGGTGTTAACAAAATTATTAATTATATAACTTATTATGAAAAACCTATTCGACTCCAAAAATAAAACCATTTCATTCCCAAGCATGAAACACATGCAACTTATTTTTTTAACTTACATATTTTGATCTTGCATTACCTACATACCCAAGTGAGCTTTGATAGTACAGTCGTAACTTATAATAGTACTGCAATGGTGTTGTTCTAAGTAAGGTAATTCATAAAGAGTTGAATCTCAACAGTTGAATGGCCACTTTGAGTCTTCAAGCAGTTTCCTTTACTGCAATGCCTTCATTAGAACAAATGTTGTTATGACATCGTATAGTTAAATGTTTGTATGTCCTTTGTGGAGTATTTTCTTAAATTGATACCTATGTGTTCAGTTAAAGGAAAAGCAGTTTCTGTGTAATTTTTAAAAATTAAATTATACTTTGGTAAAACTTGATTTGTCATGATTCAAGTGTTATATAAGATTCATGTTAGATATATAAAAGTAAACTGATCTGTATATAATCTGCATAACATAGTATCAACTTGAATATGTCTGTGGTTTGATTGACAAACTGGATGTCTTATACATGTGTAATTTATTACCATTCTACATACGATCTGAGAATAATAATTAGTTACACTCTAGCTAGACCAAAAAAATCAAATTAGTCGAAACCAAACAAGACAGAGTAACATAACGATGACAGCGAAACAAATAGTTACCGCACTATTAAAAAAGTACTGCTAGTAAAAAAACTGTTGTCGTAAGTCAGTTTGGATTTATAAGGAGATTAGGAAGGACAATAAAAAGCTAATTTGACAGAAGCTCCATTCACACATGTGATGGATAAAAATAAAGTGTTGAAGGGGGATACTTAAAACCACATGTTTATTTACCGTGTTTTATTATCCTGTATGTATTTCTCGTCATCACTTCACGTGTGCATAGTATAAGCTGATCCTCCTGATTTAAGAGAGGATTAGGAAGTTCAGTCACATCATTAAGTTACGTGTTTTTAAAAGAGAAAAAAAAATACGATTTAAATAAAGCATTCAATATTCGGCATCCCATGAGTTTAATATTAAAATAGAACATTGAAAATCAAAATTGATATTTTCTCCCCCCTTGTAGGAAAATCAATAAGGGGTAAATATTATTCCACCTTGCATTATTCTACGCGCACCGAATACTAAAACTTCAAATAATGGAACCACGAGAACTTCCACCCGAAATCATTTTTGCAGATGTTGCAACTTTCAACCTGACCCCTGACAATACAGAACTATGAGAAAACGTGTGTTAGTGTGCGTAAATATCATAGAGAACAAAATGACTAGCGGAGGTGCCATTACGGAAAATCTGCTAAGGAAATAGCGCGCCAAAATGCGGGTGTGCGAGGGACGAGGAACGTTATTGTCTTCGCCTTTGGACCCAATTTTGTAATACCAAAAATGGTTGAAAAGAACCTGAACGTCTCGTTAGTTCACTCGCAACATATCGTTTCGGTTAAGTGCACCGTACGGTTTTGACCTAGAAGAAGGCGCCTGACCTATCTACACCATAGCATCTCCGCTCATCTTTTCTTAGTCCGTGGTAAGTATACACTACCTACGTGACAGGGCGTGTATAAGGTTCTATATTTGGAACACCTTACTTCGATCGCCGGAGGTCAATTCGTGCTAATCTTACGCTTACGTAAGGCATTCCCGTTAAGGAAATTATGATAAAATTGTTTTAATGTTGCCTTCACGAAAATAAAAGAAATGCTTCGTCACAATTTGTGACACGCAACGTGTTTAGGTTGTCGCTAGTTTCTCTTTCGTTTTACAGTTAATTGAAACTGAATTTTAGGCATGCTTCATGTCTTGGAAATTCAGACGATATTTTTGTTCTTTGCACTCATCATCCTCCGAGCCTTTTCCCAATCATGTTGGGGTCGGCTTTTTGTTCTTTGCACTATAGCTTTAAATTGAATGACTATTAAAACTACCTAAAGTTTGTAACTTAGTATATGACATCTGACATGGGTATAAGCATTTACGTATGTTAAATTATGTCTAATATACATTTACCCTCAGCGATGCCGAACGAGGAAGCTTAATTAAAGAAGTAAACGAAATTAATGGATGAAACTGTAATACAAATAAATACAGCATGTTAATTACTCACTGAATTACCAAGAAAAAGGTAATTTACAAAATTACTTCTGATGTTAAAAGAAAATTGCTGATTGCGCTGTAAATGGTTAAAAGCCTTAGCCAATATAAGTTATTGGGCAAATAATAAGCATTTTACCGATACTTTTACAAGTAACGGTTGCAATCAAATAAACCTGTAGTGTTTATTGAGATAAGAAACTGTGGATGACGAATGTAATTTTATTCACAGATGGAATGGTAATAAACATATTGAGTTTTTGTTCAATACAGCTTTGATAGTAAAATAAATAAATCTTGTTTCCCGGGTCATTGAAAACTTTCCCACTGTATTGCCCATATAGTGTACTACTAGTACTATATGCCCATTCCCACAGGTGTTTCCCACAGTGCAGGAATTCCGAGTCTAGCTGGAAACATACGGACCTATTTATGTTTTTTTAAGTTCTAAACCAATAATGCACCTGCTTTCACATAATATAACCCTTTGGAGAATATATGAGTTAACATTGTACAGCGATCAAGACCTAAAAAGTGCTTGCCAAAATTAGCTTAGACGTTAAAATAAAGGACTACCCAACAATAAGTAACAAGATAACAAATTAAACAATCACGAAACGCTTTTAACTAAAGCATTGATTAGTTAATATTAGAATAGTATCGACCTGCCAATTACCTTAAGAATTAGTAACTCCCAAACAAATTAAAACCCTCCCTGTGGTTCTACGAAGCCTATACGCATACTGTAGACTGAACAGTCGGCCGACTGTTGTCCCGGTGGTTGGGAAAAAATGAATTTAATCAGTTTGATAGTTTGATAATTTTAATAATTTCAATAGTTAAAGGACGATGGGCGTTTTGGTACCCTGTCCAACAGTGTTGAATCTAGTACCATTGCGTAGGTCTTGGCAAGGCAAAAAATGTTTACTATGACGACTAGTCCCAAATCCTTGTCCATTTCGCGTGACATCGACTAATAGAATATGTAATGTTCATAAATCATCAACGTAGATGAAGTTCTTGAATCTAACTGTATTGAATAAAAACTGGTAAAGTAACAAAAAAGCAGGAATTTGGCCTTCTTAAAATGTTTGCCTGCCCACTGCTTTATAAAAAGACTATGCAAACCTTTGCAGTTCACGCAGAACTAGCTTATTTATGTATTTGATGAAAGTCTTTCAGTATTTACAATCAATTAAGGTTGAAAAGTCAGGAGACGATGTTAACATATTACGACTTAATCTTGCTCCTCAAGAGGTGCTGAGATAATGATGAATTTCTTCTTAAAAAAAGATTAATAGAAATGTTTTGAACTTTTGTCAAATCAGATGACGATTGTGTTTCTGTAGTATGACTCCATAGACTATTACAACTTTTAGATTATAATAGAGTGTATCTCAAACAATGTAAGATGTCTATTAACTGAGTTTAAAATTATTACACTGACGACTTATGCCTCTTAATGAATTTGCATATATGGATGACATACTTGTTTCTATGTCGATTCAATTTTTATCGTTACTCGGATCGGACAGCTAATTGAGGCAAGCCCCATAGTTTTTATTATTATTCACGCAAATACCTTTCTAATGATATATCATACGTTACTGTTGGAGCGGGTACCAAATCTCATACAAAGTGCCCATTGTCCTTTTAGTTAGTATAATTTTAATCGTTTATAGTGTTTTTTTTTGTTTTACTAGGACAGTTTTTTACACGTATTGTAAATATGTAAAAATATCTATGTAAATAAATAATCTTTATTAAACTATATCAAAGTTTTTAGTCGGTACGATAGCGGACAAATACGTGATCGTTGTTACGTATGTACTTTCATTCATCACAATGATTTTTGAGCCCATCGGCCGACTTAAAGTTTTTAGTGTGCGCATACTCTAAAACAGGTATTTCAGACAAACTCACAAATTATAATTTTCTTCATAAATATTTTCAATTAGCTAAAATACATTATGCTGATTACTTTGTTGGGTAATTAAAAGTTATGGTCGCCATATTTGTTGTATGGTCTAGATATGAAATATTTGCATATAAATGGCAGATGATGGACGGTTCCTTTAATAATTTGTTAATTTTATGCCTTGTCTGGTGGGTTCCGCGGTTTCGTTTTGGTTTATGTACCTACCTATTTATTTTGTAAGAATCAAGATCACGTTCGGAAGAAAGAGAAAACATTTTTGTAGTGTTATTATTAATAACTCAAGATTTTTAATGAATATCGTTGATAGGCCACTTTGAGATAGTTATGTTTTATTTAAAGTTGGAAAATAGGCTATTTATTTCCTAAATAGACATTGTTAGCGCCAGGTTGATAGGTTCCAGGACTCACATTTCATAAGAAATATTTATTTATTTATTTATTTATTTATTACACTCTGGAGGACTTACAGCTTAAACTAACTAAAAATAGAAGCCAACCTAAGCTACGGAAAGCCAATTACAAGTCCTCACGTATAGCAACAGACTTACAATTAAGAAGTGAGCATATCAATATTTACACAGCCATTACAGCTTATTATAAAACATTTCTAAAAACTAGGGAAACAATCAAAATGCTACTTAAAATAATAAGTACCTACGATATAGGGGACTTAATGTTCGCTTCTGCTTTCTTTTGCTCGCTTTCTTTAAACTTCCAGAGAGCTTAGTTTTTTATTACTTCAGAAACAATTAAACTCATAAGACTTCACCATCCAGCGCTTTAATTTATAATATAATTTTTCTCATCGCTTTACGAATTTGTTTTATTACTTACAGCCAGAGGTTCCGCGGGAATCGCTCGTAGGTACTTATTATTTTATAGACACTTGATTTTCATTAGCGGTACAAAAACAAGTTTTTAATGTACATGCTCAGTAATATTCTACTAAAAACGAACATATCTGACGTTTAACATTTATATGGAAATATAATTTCGGAATCGTGATAGTATAATTGAATGCTGATTAAATCTATTGCTTGTTTTACGATATCAGCTTCCGTAAGACGAGAAAAACAATTTACATCATTATCGTGTTCGCTAGTAATGTCAAAGCACCAATCAAAGCTTAGAGATTTACGAACGCATTCCAATCAAACTAACGAACCGAGATTTAATTAAAAACGTATCGTCCAAACTTGACGTTAACCGAATGAAATTTACGACACCGCTAAAACAGAGGGGCCGGTATAAATTTAACTCATTTCTAATAAGAAAATTATGTAAAACGATCCTATTATAATTAATAATTCAGTTCGAAACGAGGAATACATTAACGATATCTAAACGAGTGATGACGCGTCGTTTTCTCAACAAACTAATACATTATGGAAGTTAAAAAGTAATGTTGATTGGAACAACAATTAATGTGTGTCCTAACTAATTTGAGGTTTAATAATAAAGCTGAATGTTTAATCGTAAAGGTTTGAGTACAGAAACAAATGAGCTGTAATATTTTAAATAAATCGTGATAGTACGTGGATGTGACAGCAAATTTATAAAATTGGTTACAAGATTAATGGACTGAGAGTGACATAATAAAATGTTGGTTTTACTTGATGCCGCTGAATTATGTTTGTGTTTACGTAGAAATTCTGTTTTGGAGTACTGCATTAAAATACTAGACCCATTAGGTACTCTCAAATAATATTTGGGTCATTTGGAACTGTTCTACTGTAGTAGGTATAAATTATAAAATTAAAATAAAGCCAAAATTGGTTCTAAAACGTTCTAAAGCTCATATTTTTTATTAATTCCTCTGATTTAACAGGGTTGTTATTACAATGTACAGCAAAACGGACTAGACATTCATGCAGTCACGTTCATAAAATCTTCTATATTGTAGCAGTATTCTGTTAAAGCCGTGTTTATGCCATTAATTAAGTCCCGGAGTGAAATGAAACAATCAAAATGAACTGTTAACATTTCGCACACATTCCGATTTTGTATCACAAAGTTAATTCTAAGGGTGATAAACATCTGATTTACAGCTTAACTACGGGACTCCTTTTAATGAAAACGTAAATTCCTATGCTGAACAATATTATGAACGATTCTTTTGTTTGGGACCAAAAGGGTTCATCACATTGTCGGTAAAAATATTGTTTTAACACACTGACCCGTTTTCGTTGAGTATTTGAGTTTTGTTAAAACAGCAATAAAAATCAAAAAATATAATTTATATTTTACGCACTAACAATGTCGAGAAAGAAAGTTGTTTATAACAAAAAATCTCGTCAAAAGCTCCCTGGCGGTCGCCATCTTGGATCACCGACCGTTATGCGCGCGCGCATTTGTTTGCGTCCAGGTGTAGCGCTGACAAAACAATCGCCTCTCGAGCGAGAAAGGGGCGGAGGGGCCATTCATACTTTTTTCGAATAAAATTCACCAAAATAAAAAGCGAAACTTATAAAAAAATGGAATGCTCAACCAGAGGTGGCGTCGAATCGATACCCAGCTAATATTTCATAATATTAACTACTTAGGGATGTGAAGAATGGGTGGGGTTATCAAAATCATAATTGATTGGGCCTATTGAATTGGCTTCTTTATTTTGAAGAACCTCCTTCTCATAACATTTTATAAGAATTTTAGGTTCTCACTATTATACGATAAGTTATGGTTCGCACTTTCAAACACCTTTTAAGATAAATCACATGCTAGAATTTTAATGGCGCAATTAATTTTTTATAAATTAAATTTATCATTTGCAGAAATATCATTAACATTTTCTTTTTAATTGGTAGTGAGTACTTACTTCTAAGTTTCATATTTGTTCATCATATAACATTTTCAGCTTTATAAAAATTTCAATTCTTATATTTTGACGATACTAAATGCAGTAATGGATCTGAAGGGCATAATATCAAAGAGAAAACCGATGGTATGATAGTGCACAAAAAGTGCAGGCACCTATCATAATAGCGCGCCACTGGATACTTATTGTTACATGTTTTCATAAGCCTTAAGCACCGCCTTGTCGGCTCCAAGATTAAACGCACCGTCGCACTTCAATGCAAATAATTAGGTGTATATCTACAATTTGCCAAAGATCTCTATTGTGTTCTTTGTCCTGTAAGTGGATTCTGTTAGGCACAAAGGACCAGCCGCATGACATTGCTACCTTCCTTGTACGTGTGTGTATAATGTTATTATTTGGAGCCGCATCTGTCACAAAGGCCGTTGCGTCCGCAATTTTACAGTTTAATCAGCGTTAAATGTTCAAACTTACCGCGTTCCTACAGAAGAAAAAAAAACTATAAAGGACTGCGCACACTTGGCGACGGTAAACCAAAGAATTTTTAGTCCATAAATCATTTGGATGTCGATGACGTCGGCAATAAAAGAAAACCGCTTGAGATAACTATTCATAAAGCTCGCTGGTTGACACAAAATATTACAAAGAATTGCATAAAGCATTTTGTTATTCTAAAATGGACGAAAATGTAAAATAATGTAGTACTAATAAAAGTTGTCAAAGACCGTTGCGACAGATATTGGAAGCTGAAGCTTTTTTAAACGTCAAAGTCCCATTTAGTTTAATAAAACACATTCTTATGAAATCCCAGCAGGGATCCATGTATGAGCTGATTCCCACTCTCACAAAACATTTTATAAACTTCGAGTGTTACCAACATAAAAATTCAAATAGCAACTTGTTCAACGCTTTTGTGAGAAAATTGACAAATCGTTATTTTATACAAAACCGAATAACAAGTCTCATAATAATATAACATGAATATCATAACACATTTCCGTATATCAAACGGACTGGATTATGGAAGCCAGGGGCAATTATAATGATGGATCTAAACAGTGAACTTCAAAGAACGTGGAGATATCGTGGAGCTCCTTATAGAAATAATACTACACGACAAAATGAACGTTCATTCAGTAAAAGAGATATGTCATCTATTATGTCTCATTGTGCAGTGACCACTTAGCGTGGAGAGGAAATAATTTATTCAAAGCATACTACGTTCTATCAACTTATTGGACCCCTAGAGGCATTTGTCTTTGAGAATGTACTTCTGTATTGAGTGAAATATTCGTTGTAACTGGAAAAATATAACTTTTCTAATGATCATTATTGAACTTTAAGTGAATATACAGTATATTATATCAATAGTATTGAAACAATTATTTATGTACTTTTGACCTTTACTTCATAATTCATAAGTAACAACAAAAGTTTGGTCATTACAAGTCGTCAGAAAGCTGCAAAAATAAGTTATCTTCATTACGACAAGTCTAGCGTAGCAAACTGATTTCTTTTCATAATCCCTCATTTCCCAAACCTAATAGAATCGTTATTACTTCTTTATTAGTAAGACGAATCAATTAACGGCTCGCTGTGTGGTAGCCAAAATTAATTAGCCAACTTCCCTGGTACGGTTCACAAAAACAGCAGATGCGAGTTCAGCGTTGTATACAAGCTGCATTATTAGTTGTTCAGTAATGTTTTAGTTTTTTTGTTGTTTTGCTAACCACCCGCACCAAAACACCATCTGTGTTCGGCCACGGTTGAGCGTAATGATACATACGGACAAAATGATGAACCAATGTGTTGAAGGTGATGAAGTTTAGTACAAGGTTAGAGGGTTGTTTCAAAGACTGTTGTCAAATTTATAGTCATGGAAATTGGTGAACAATTTTTTGAGAAAACTAAATTAATACCTATTAAAAAGTTAAGGTAAAAAAAAGGTAATCCTAATGAATTAATGCAAACCATACAAGGTGATTATAATGATATCCGAGTTTCGATAAGTAAACTATGTAGCTAAGTATATATAGCAGTTTAAAGATACTCATAATACATATACACAGAACAAAAAAAACTTCTATTGAAAAAAAAAATGAAAGTCAAACGTGAAAGCAATATGTAAGTACTTGGAGTTTAACTTAATTATAACACTTGTCTATAGGGACCGACGTGATTGTATGACTGTATGGGAAGGGGCAAGATTTATTGCGATCTTGCCGACTCGGTTAGTAAGTGTTGCCAGACTTTTTGTTTCATTCCCTCCACGCTTAATCACTGGATGATCTCGGACTAATGTGTTTTCGGTATCGACTGTAGTCGGCTTAATAATTGCATCCAGTTTATTTTCTTTTTTATTCGCGTCGAACAAAAACTCTAACATCTCAGCGCGCGTTCCATACAATATTTGATGGAATAGAATTACAACAAGAGTATATTTTATCAGTCAATTTAAAAATAATTTATCATTAAAGCACCGATTACTTACAAAATGAATGGTACTAATTAAATGTAAGATAGGTAGAACTGGTTCCCAAAACATAATATTTATCATGGAAACTATAACAAGATGGTCAGAGTTTTTATTTTGAATATCAACTTGTATTAACTGGAAGCAATAAATTTATTTTAATTGATTACCGTTAATTTACAAAGAAACAGACCGCCTCCAGTCTTTAATTACATTTATGATGATTACAATCCGTTTTAAACTGCTTTGCTCCGAGTGGCTATCTCAGAACGTAACTTATCTACCTGCTTTCGATAACCGGCAAAATAATTGATAATAATATTGAAACCCAATTATATTTCTCTTTCGATTTTTTGAGAAATAAAAATGAAATTTTTGAGAATGAGTTAATTATTAAATCGGATTGCTTGCTTATGTAAAATTTCACGAAATATACATATTTCAGTGTTCAATAAAATCCGATTTATTGACTATATTTATTTTTAGGCATATTGAAAAAAATTCAACAAAACTTTTTTAAATTATACTTATTACAAAGGAAAGTATGTATGTAATTGTAATTCAAACCTACTTTCCTGTATTAATCGCGATGTATGTGCTATTCAGGCATTATAATTTAGGTCTTAACCGATATTGCGTTAACTTGTTATCAATCTAAGAATAAGTATGGACAGGAAGCATAAACAATACACGACACTTTCTAATGAGTAATAAAAAATCTAAATTACTGCCATAGTTCATACTAATAAAAACTCCATTCCATAAATTATGAAGCTTGACAAAATGATATTTAATGTCCCTTCATTCTATCACGTGTGAGAGCTACGTCATTACCGAAAAACTCATTTAGGGATAAAACCCCTTAAGGAATCCATTCATAATTTTAAGGACACGTTTTTTCCACGCTCCTCTGTCATCAATCTGTTGGTCTTGAAGTCTACTTATTTCCTTGTTATTTCTTTCGTCCTGCTCTTTAAGGAGCACGTAGAGGGTAACAAATAGAGAATGTATTATCTATTTTGTCTTACCCGTGACAATAATTAATGACTGGATTTAAACGCTTCCTCACGCCCGTGACATTAACATAAATAGAATGATCTTCGTTTGCTCGTTCCAGCCCCTTTGATTCCCGTATTTTTAGCTTACCGGCCTCAGGTTTCGTATATTAATTTGTTGACTATGGATAAATTGGTGATTTCAGTACTTTGATGTTTCGCGTTATAAGGTGGCTGGTGATCGTCGGCTTATAGCTTGAACAACGTGTTGGGCAGTGTTAAATGTGTTAAGTGAGGGATCTGTTCAGTTTAATAGTATAAGCTTGGTTATTATCACATAATTACAACTAAATCCGTATGTCCTGAAGTTTGTTTGATCTTGAGGATGTCAATTTGTGGGTAGCTTGTACTAATCCCTCTCACGTATACCTACATCAACGGACGCGTATATTTTCGTCGAATTTGAACATCAGAAAATTGAAAATGACAATGTCGCTAAAACGTCTTTTCTCAGAAGCCCTATATTGAAACCGCCACGTCAATATAACAAAGACATCCAGATTTATTTAGTGTGTCAGATATGATCGTAAACTTACCAATTAATGGAAATAGCATTCAAAAGGAGTTTGGCAAAGAAACAATACCGGTTACGAGTTATTACAACAGCCTGTCTCCGAGTGTAAGTGAATTATAACAATCAGCTGTTCTTTTGTTTCGAAAGACATTTCTATTGTACTAATAGAAAGCTTTGTGTGTTTACTAAACACTTTTGAATTAATATAAGTAAACGAAACAAAGATTGAGTATTGCCATCATCTTTTTATCCCTTACATATAAACCTTTTTTATTCTTTCATAGTTGTTTAATTTAACATAGTAAGTACACATATATTAGTAAACATATAGAGTTTTGTAACTTGGCTCTTAGGTTTTTTAATTGTTAACTTGTGCTAAAAGCCTTCTTATGGCAAAAATAATATGATTTGCTTTAGGTATAATTACCTATGTAAAAATGCACAGCTGTGAAATTAAAACTAAGTAGTTCACTGATTTTATTTTCAGTAACTTTGCAATATTTTTATACATACAAGAACAACAGCTCACAAGATGCAAATCTCGCTACTTAAACCAACGATCTGACTATTAATTCGTAGACAAAACAAACTCAGGATTCGCCAATAAATTGTATTGTAACAAAACTATTAGTGTTCGAGAAATTGCCTTCTAATTTCTCGTGTCGAGAGCGTCGCATTGGATTTATTTAAATGAATTTATGTTGCAGCGGTCGCCATTATTGTTAAGTCAGTAATAAGCTCGATTATTTTATTGGCTTGTATACGATAATTAGTTTTAAAATGTTATTGGTTCATATTTCATGCTTTAGTTGTTTTCTGTGTAGTGTTTATCATGAAGAAGATAATAGTTTTAAAAAACAATTGACAAAATAGGTCACTGAAATAAAAACATAATATTTACATTGTAGGTATTTGAATATGACTTAAATTGTCTATGATCTTTACATAGCAGATTAAAACAAAGATAGCAAGGTATTCAACGGTAAAATCACATGTAAAACATGTTAAAATTCACAGAAACACTAATTAGGGAAACTAGACATCACGCCATGCAGATTTTAATCAAGGAGTTCACAATAAGACCAACAGGTCCGTCATATTTCACGACGAGATCGCACAGATTATACAACCGTTATTTTAGCATCTCTATACAGGGTTGCCATCGTAAAACACTGGCCAGATAATTAGGAAACGTAGTAACAATAAACTGTTCTAGAACAATCCAGATCGAGGAAGGTAATAGAGTTGTAACGAGAACTGCACTGTTCTATTTTTGGTATAGCATCAATTAATTGGAATTGGAACTATTTATGGCCAGTAAAACGGCCTTGCATTTAGTGACCATAAAGTTGTTCGAAATTTGAAGTTTGAAGATATTTTTATTTGAAATGAGGTTTTATAGACAACCCTATAATACTTGTATGGAGGTTCTAACCACGAGGATTTATATCGTAGGTCTACGTGATTCTTGTTGATTGTATAGATAATTTGAATGGAAACATATGAACGTGGTTTTCAAGTAACGCCCTGGCGCCTAGTGATTGCAGTGATTTTGATGAAAAAAGGGCGCTTGCGTTTTTTTTGTTGTATACAAGAGGTGTTACAGGAATGCGTTGGTATTAGAATAAGTATTCTTATTACTATTCTTTTCAATAAAAAATAAAATAAACTTTTTAGTTTTTCTTGGAAAAGTGGCTAGAATGAATAAAGTTCTCCAAATATTTCGTGAATAATTTTTTTACACATTGTTTACTCAGTTAGATACTTACTCTATTTATAACGTAATCCTCCTTTAATATTTTTAGTCTTATTATTTGTATTTTTGTTTTAGTCTTAAAATAAGTACACAAAAAAGTTCATAAAATTATGAAGAACAAATGAACAAATTAACTTTTTTGACTGGTGTCAGACTTTTTTGACTGGTGTCAAAGTGTCAAGTCGTGAAAAAACGGCTCCGTGATTTAATATTTTAGAAAAATAGTTATTTATTGATAATCGTGTTTAAAATCGTGTAATATAGTAAATAAGTGTATGTAACAGTGTTGTTAATATGTTTTTGTCGCAAATATTGAAAATTCAAAGCAAATGTGATTGAGTGAACCAGCTGTCAAACGGACAATTTGAAATCTGGGGAGTATTTTGTTTTTCTTTTATAATATTATTGTATCTTTGTGTTTATACACTATACAAACCACTTAAGTACACTGCTCATTGTTATGAGCAACGTCCCTACACACACATCGGCTCAGTTACTGTCTCCTTCTGCTTGACAATATTGTGGAAGCAGAATCGACGACGTTAACGTTCGCCGCAGACATTCAAACACTTCAATTATTTAATATATACACTCATACAACTACTAAGTATTACTATACTTTTCCATGATCAATCCTTCCATGTATTTCTATTAACTTCTGTTCTGTGTCAAACTTACAAACCAATTCCTTTGTTTGTACATAGTCAGTTTCACTTTTGTATTTTCTAAATAAAGTCAAACTTTTGTGTTTAATGTAATCTTCCTTAACTGTAGTCACTTATCTTGTTTAAAAAATATTTTTTAACATTTTAATATTAATTCACCCTACCCACTTTAAATTTTTATTTTTAGTTAAATTTTCTTTTGTGTTTTTTTTCTTTTTCTACTAGTTCTCATTCTGTTTAATATTGCTCTTCCCTGATTGTGTCCTAAGAAACATATTTTGCCTGCCACTAAGCTGTTTCCTGTCACATTTCAGATAACTGAACTCAAAGTTTACAAAATGACAACCAGGAGGGCCGCTATCAAAGACTTGGAGGACAAGCTAAGGGCCACTCTGAAGGATCTTGAGGCATCAAGAACACTTTGTAATCAGTTACTGCAGGAAAGGGAGGACAGCGAGGTGGAAGTGAAAAATGTTGTCGACAAAAACACAGTCCTAAAAAATGACCTGGCCGAGCTGCATATACAGCATATGGACCTTCTAGACCAACATAACCAACTTCAGGCATTTGTATCATCTTTTCAGGAATGTAGTGAAACACATGAACTTACTTTGAGACGTATAACTGAACTCGAGCTTGAACTAAGTGAGGCCTACAACAAAATATCCTCATATGAGTCTGATTTAGCTCGGGTGCAAACTTCTGACACCCTAAATCGTTTCACTAAGTTGGTAGGAAGTACCACAGCTGTGGGCAGCTCTGCTGCAATTATAGACCTGACCGGTGATGATACCATCACACAATGTCCTTTAGTATTGAGTAATAAAAAATTTAAAAAGTATATTAAGTATAACAAAATTATTAGGAAGTGCCGTTTAGCATTAAAAAAACAGAGTAGGGTAAAACACTGTGTTAATCTTAGAAGAGATAGGGTAAAGCTAGTCCAACAATTAAAAACCTGTTCTCTTGAGCTAGAACATTGCCAAGTTTCTCATGACTTAGACATAAAACAGTTGCATGAACAATTAATTGTGAAAGAAAATTTACTATCTGATATTTTCAGGAAATATGAGGAATCTCAACATGAACTGAGTATGCGCTTGTTGCAGGCTGGTAAGCTAGTGGATCTGGTGAAATACAGTGCAGAGAGATATGAGTCACTAACTAATAATCTTTCCTGTACCCGTGCTCACCCAATCCCAATCCCTGAACCCCGGCCTGTTACTACATTACTAGACCCTCCTCATACTGTTCCAATCATTCACAACACTAAGCAACACAAGTCAGTCTTATTTACAGATAAATTTGGTAAAGGTTTAGGCTCATATATTCAACACTCACTCCCACAAGAACATAATGTAACTAGTTACTGCTACCCAAACCTACACTTCAACAACATAATAAACAAGATAGTAAATACACAGTTTGATGCTAACACTACACTAGTTCTTTTGATAGGCAACAGTCTTGATGTAATTAAAAGTGACATTGCTTATGGTATCAACACCTTATTAAAACTAAATTTAAAAAACATAATGATTTGTGCACTCCCATATTCTGACTGTTTTTCTGACACTCAAAATAGTTATGTTCATACTCTGAACAATCTCATATACACATTGACATGTTGTCATAGGGACAAACTATTATTCTTTGACACTAACAAGTTTGTTAGTGAATTTCATTTGAGTAGGGAAAGCATGTTTTTCCCTAATAAATATAAAGATAATATAGCTACATTGATAGCATATAATATTAACATTGTCATAGCCAACAATATGACAAAATGTAGGATAAGCGACGAGCCAGTATTGACTAGTTATTCTAACAATACTGTGATTGATTGTTTAAACTAGGTTCTAAGACAATAGAAAAGCGTAGCGATAACCTCATCCTATTTCATCAGAATGTAAACCGTTTTTCTGGCAAAATATTAGATATTGAACTTTTAACTGATAAGTTTTCTATAGATATATTATGTCTTTGTGAGACATGGCTCAAGCCTGAGAAAATGTTATTTAATATCAATAATTTCAAGGTTGCTAGTGTATTTAATAGGGTAACTGCAGAGGGTGGGGGTACATTGATATTGTGTAAAAATAACTTAAAATTTAAGGATAGAAGTGACATCACTTCGAGCTCTATTAATCGCCTGTGCGAGGTAGCATGTGCAGAAATAGGAAGTCATTTATTCTTATGTGTATATAGACCACCAGCAAGTAACTTTTCATTATTTATTACAAATATGGAGGAAATACTTAGGAAGATTTTTAAGTCAAATAAACTAGTTTTCATTTGCGGTGACTTTAACATAGATATATCTTCTGAATCTTCTGATAAATATCAACTGTTATCGCTATTTCAATCTTTTAATTTAAAACATTTGTTTAATGAACCCACTAGAATTACACCATCTTCAAGTTCATGTTTAGACAATATTTTTACAAATTGTGTGGTTCAGCATTCTTCCATTATTGCTGGTGTGAGATCGGATCACTTGGGGCAGCTTGTTAGCTTTCCTGCTAATAGAAACACTCCGTCAAACATAGTAATAAAATACAGACAATTAACAGACAGAACCTTAGAAACCTTTAAAAATAATGTTGTCAATAAATTATGCAGTAGTTTTAAATCAGAGGACTCGAATACTAAATTTAATAAGTTATTTAACACACTTTGTCTAGAATTTAATAAATCATGTCCTATTAAGAAACTAAAAATCGACAATAAATTAAAATTCAACGAATGGTGTACAAAAGGGATTAGGATAAGCAGAGATGTATTGTATAACCTGTATCGAGAAAAATCAATGACATCTGATAAATCTTTTCATGATCATGTACGGAACTACTCTAAGGTATTCAAAAGTGTATGTATTCTTGCAAAGTCTAAATCAATTAGTGACAGAATAACTAAATCGGATAATAAAATAAAAACCGTTTGGAAAATAATAAATGCGGAAACGGGTCAAATTAAAGTCCGGGATACTGAACTATCGTTAACGATTAATGATGCAACTGTGTCGGATAATGTGCAGGTTGCTAACGCGTTTGATAATTTTTTCTCTAATGTACCAGTAGAGGTTACTAAATCACTTAACTCGTCCTCTACACTTGCAGAGTCATTACTAAAACAAAATTTTACTAAAGAAGTACCGGATTTCGGATTCCATTACATAACTTTTAATACAGTAAAAAAAGCTTTCAAAAACCTTAATTTAAAAAAAACGGAAGACTTATGGGGAATCTCTGTTAAAGCCCTGAGCTCCGTGATTGACAATATTGCACCAATACTCAGTCAAATATTTAACTCGTGTATAGATGAAGGCACCTTTCCTGATTTGATGAAACACAGTAAGGTCATTCCAATATTTAAGTCAGGTTGTAAGAAAAATCCGTCAAACTACAGACCCATTTCTATTCTCCCGGCTCTAAGTAAAATATTCGAAAGGATCATGCTTGATCAGATGTTAAACCATTTCAACTTAAACGATATACTGCACGACCGTCAATTCGGCTTTACAAAGGGTAGGTCCACTACGGACGCAAGTGCGCGGTTAGTCACTCAGATTTTGGAAGCCTGGGAGAGTTCGCAGGATGCCGTCGGTATATTCTGTGATCTCTCCAAGGCGTTTGATTGTGTGGACCACGATACACTCATTTCTAAGCTGAGACACTACGGCATTCGTGGAAAATCTCTTGAACTTGTCCGGTCTTATCTATCCAACAGACAGCAAAAAGTGGATGTCTGCGGCTCAACATCTTCGGGGACAGTTGTAAAAATGGGCGTGCCTCAAGGCTCTATACTGGGTCCATTTCTGTTCCTAGCTTATATAAATGACCTTCCATTTGTGTTGTCTGATATTTCGGATGTTATTTTGTTTGCGGATGACACTTCCCTTGTTTTTAAAGTTAAGCGTAAGAACCCCAATGTTAGTCACATTAATGAAAGCCTAGAAATTCTCTCCAAATGGTTCGCAGCCAACAATTTATTATTAAACGCTTCCAAGACTAAATGTCTTAAGTTCTGTTTGCCTAACGTCACTGCGGTTGAAACAAATATAATGCTCGATAACAGCAAATTAGAGTTAATTAACAGCACAGTATTTCTGGGCATTACCATTGACAGTAAATTGCAATGGGGTCCCCATATATCCTCCCTATCAGGGCGACTTGGTTCTGCTGCTTTTGCAGTCAGAAAAATCAGACAACTGACCGATGTAGCTACGGCCAGGCTTGTATACTTCGCCTATTTCCATTGCGTGATGTCATATGGCATTCTGCTATGGGGGGCAGCGGCTGATGTCCAATCAATTTTCGTTTTGCAAAAAAGGGCGATCCGAGCGATCTATGGCATGGGCTCTCGCGAATCTCTTAGAGAATTCTTTAAGGAAATTAATATACTTACATTACCTTCCTTGTATATTTTTGAAAATATTATGTTTGTTCGCAAAAACATCCATAAATTCACAGTTAAAAGTGACATTCACCAGATAAATACACGTAACAAACATAAATTAGTGGTTCCCAAGTTTAGGCTAACAAAAACAAATAAGTCGTTCTTAGGGAATTGTGTACGTTTTTATAACAAGCTACCTAAATGTATCCTTGATCTCACGGATAAAAAGTTTAAGAATGTAGTTAAAAACATTTTGATTAAAAAGGCGTATTATAAAATTCAGGATTACATTAATGACAGTGATGCCTGGCGCTAAATTAATATTGTTTTTTCTTTTTCTCTGCACATGTGGCTTCCCCGGCGACCACGGGCACGGGAGTGCCTCCGCCCAGACCAGCCAAGCCCAAGCCAGCAAGACCCCAAATTGCATTGTATAATAACTTGGTTACCCAATATATTTTTTCTTTGAATTGTATAAATTATTTTTCCAGTAAAGATTGCATTAAAATTATTTTGTATAATTTATTAATACATTTTTAGCTCAATTTGGATTGTATAACATTCTCAGGACTAGATAGAAAACTGTATGTCTGTAATTATTTTTATTTTCTTTTTAAAAGAGTGTCCATGGAGTTTCTTGCCGGTTCTTCTCCATGAGACCAACTCTTTGGAACCGTGCACCTAACTTTGACGTTTCGAAAGAGCCTTCATAGGCCTATTTGAAATAAAAAATTTTGAGTTTGAGTTTGAGTTTGAGTTTGAGTTTAACAAACTCTTCCTTTTGGGAAGTAGGTTGCAAATTAAGAGGCTCAAAACGAACCGAAACGTGTAAAGTAAAATAAGTAAGCAGTACCATATTTAATATAATTCGTAACATTTTTGCATACAACTGCATCGTGATTATCTCGCGTTCTTGCTGTTCACACGTCGGCCAAACAACAGCCGCTACTCACCAAGTTTTTTTATTTTTATTTTTTCGACGAAATTACAGCGCAAAGGCACGCTTTTGAACTTATTTACACGTTTATTTTGCTGCACTCCAAATATTTCGATACAAAAAGTTATTTTCTGTTTTATTTGGTGAATTCTACGTTTTATACCTTTTATTTAAAATTGTGATATGAAGTATTCACAAAAAAAAAGATTTTTATAAAAAATCTTATCTGCGAAGAAGATCTTGTTTCGTAGTTCTGAATATTTTGAATCAAAAGCGTATCGGTCAAATCATTGATGCCGTTATCCGAATTTCCAATACAGCTGCTAACTAATTTAAATACCTAATTAATTATACCTACGTTATTAAGGAGATGTTTAGCTTATCAATATTTTTAACGCCATACAATTAAGTGGCCGGACCTATTTTAATTTTTTTACGAGAATCCACATCCTTTCTCAATTTTTATCAGTTTTTATTTTAGCATGATTAATTTAATTGCTTTTAATTTTGTAGACAAGTAGTAATTAATGCATACCGATTATATTAAAGACACATTAATTACAAAGGAAACGGTGTTGTTATGACATGATGAAGTGGAGCGAATTAAGGAACTTTTTTTATATACCTACATTTTAACATAACCGGTTTAGTTATATCTCTAGAATATGGTTAGACCAATTTGTGAGTACCTACTAAGATTATGAAAAGAAAAAATGTTTGTTTACTGATAGCGATAGCCTCCCATTGAAAAAATCCTTAAGAGTTGAATTTATTGAAAGTAGGACTACATAGGAGATAGGCTGTAAGCACTTTTCCACTATTCAGTTACGCAGAGTAGTTACCATAGGATGCGGGTGAAACCGCTGACGGAAATTAGTCATATACATATAAAGGTAGTAATTTCTTTGATCTCTAGACTCTAGACCAGAGTTAGAAATACGATATATAATAACTTTCGCGTACAACTTCCCTCACATCGATAGGTTGTTTCTACGAATCAGCAAATGGCCCGAACTATACGTGAGTCTGATTATATCGAGACGATTGGACCGTGAGCCGATCTAGATCGCGACCCGGCGATGCTTGGCTCTGTATTATTTTATACATAGTTTTTATTATTTATGCAGAATATTTGACAATATTCAGAAATTCTAGACTATTATTTTTGTTGAAATTCGTTGATAAGATCATATCTTTTAAAAATATTGCTTCTTTAAAAAAAAATATTAGGTTCAATCTCATATGAAAAAAAAATATAGAGCTACATCTAAAAACAGATGTTAACATGCATATTTACAAACATAAAACATAAATAACAACCACTAAAGAATGGCGTAAAAAGCAACTTGAAAACGTCGTAACTTCTCATAGTTGGCAATTTTATGTGTAAACACGAGGACAGCTGTTTATATTTATAGTATAGATTTCTATCCCATTTTCCACTCGCATGGGTATTATCGAAGTAAATTATAACTTGTATCTTATGAAACTGGGTAAACATTGACGTGATGAAATGTGGATGAAGAGTTGAGCGCGTGTCTGGTGTTCAGTTACTTTCTAGCTAATGTGATAGTATTAGGAGAGCTACGGATTTCATTTTGCGAGTATGTTCTATGGACTATATGTCAGTAGTCAATGTTAATGATAAAGCCAGTTATTATATGTAGGTAAGTTACTAGGTAAGCCTGAAATATTTTTGTTGTAAATAAAAATAGTGGGGGGTCTCACTATAGCATCTTCTAGACTTAAATAAATGATAACTGTTATTAAAAATACATAGCTTGGAAAACAGCGGGAGAGATGGGGAAAGAAATTCCGACCTATGTACCTACGTCAGTGGTAACTGTCATGCACCTTAACTCGATAGTAATAAATACGATTTTCCTATATAACTGTTACCACTGACCTGAAGTTGACTATACATATAATAAGCGACAAATTATTATGTTCGATTTATTTACTTTTATTTATTTCTAATATCGCTATGAAGTACTTTTTTATCGAAATAATATTGTTTGAAATGTATTGTATAAACGGAATCGCCTGAAAACTGGTCGAACGCTCTCAATATTAAGCGGAGCCCCAAGGGAGGATACACAAAATATACCAATTTGTTTTTCTCATAGCCGCAGGACAAACGCTCCAAAGTCCAATTATTAAATTCTTAGTCGAATATCATGCATTCGAGAGGAATGTCTACCAAACAATAGCGATGTAAGAAATATGAATCATAAGAATTGAGTTGTATACTATACTCATATCAAAAGACTTTTTCTCGTACATAATTCAGGCGGTCACTTCATTATTAATTAATAAAAACATATTTATGAATTATTTATTACTCATCTCCGAGAGAATGCTCCTCATTGTTATGTATTAATTTATTGATCTCTTTGGTCGCCATAAATACTGTTTTTAGAATAAGCTTTTAAATTATAGACATACTTAAATGCGGCGAAGAAATGGAATTTGATGGCTATGTTAATTAATTTAATGTTGCAAAATTAGATTGAAACATGTGTTGTGATAATAGAATTTAATAAACAGTTTTATCTCAACCTCTGATGTTCATAATTTACAAAAGACTCGTTATTATAATAATGCTAATCACATCGCATGTAATAACTTGACAACCAAATTCGATACAATAATGAATGTAAATCGGCTCAAATGTCGAATTTAACCCAATTTACATAATAGGAGGTGAAACATTTGAATTATTTAAATAATTAAATATTCGTTTTATTAAAATCCAATTTGAATATTCGACCTGGAGCAAATATTATGAATAAAATATCGGAGGTATTTTGTGAACAATTTTTATATTCTCATTCTGAACTCCAATGGACTGAGCTGTTTGTTGCCCGGAAAGCAAATTAAAAACTTTAGGTAGTAAGGTACTGCAATTTTTCCCATATCAATTTATCAGACAATGGAAACCAATAAGGGTACATACTTATTTATAGAGCATTGACAAAATTTGCAAAAAAAAACTAAGTAATATATTATTTCTGAACATGATCTTGGAAGACAACAAGAACAAACAGCTGACGTGTCAACACGAAGAGACAGACTAAAACACTTCGCTGATATTCCACAACATTTTTTGCGGCATGTGATGGATGATAAATTACACAACGACTCAACTTGAATGCAAATCTCTCGAACTGGGTCACCCTATAGATATTATTTTTCACATCCAACCACAACTGGAGAGGACCTTGTCTCAAATGATTGATCTCTTATTGTACAATGACATTTTTACGATTCAAAGATGTAATAGAAAATTTTTACAACTCCTAGAGTGGTTCTTTGTAGTTTTGAATACATTGTGCTCTCTCATAGTTATTCCTTTTGAATGTCGAAGTTCCGGTCATTGATGGATGGAATTGACTGTTCAAATAGAGACAGAAAAAGTGTGCTCCGAATTGATGTAAAATTCTTAGCATAGGTTATTGTGCTCCGTCTATTCCCGCTGATAATTGTCACAAGTATATTTGCTTGGACAAAAAGATTTTTGAATGCACGTGTTCCCACCACACACTGATAAAATACGAAATGCGCTAGTTTTTCAGGGAATATCATTCAAATAAAATTCGTACAATTTTTATTATGCTTGCGTATTCATTTTACTGAATGCGCCGTTATTTTGCCGTGCCATAGCCTTGCGAGTCAGTGTCAGTAACATGAATGGATTTACCACTATTTACCTTAAATATGTACACGGACCCAGCAATTTAGCTAAAAGGTACATTACTCGGAAACAACATATTATTATATTATTTAGAGAATGCAGAAAATCTGCAAGGAGCCTGGAAAAAAGTAAAGAGCGAACTAATAAAGAGCTCAGCGCAATTATTGGAGTTTAACCGCACGGGATACCGCTTCCCTTGTACCAATCACGCCATTAGATTGCTAAATTGTACGCTATAAAATGCAAAAAACTTCAGATTCCAAGTTTAAAGTTAAAGTTCTGTAATCATCACCGCTGCAGATTCCAAAGTTGTTTTTAATACGTACCGCCTCAGGCATGCAGTTTCGAAGTTTCGTATTGAAATGTGAAAGAAGAACCACCAAAAATTAGCAACGATGAATATGTAATTTGACTTTTTGCCTTTGTTAAGGACATTTTAACATAATGTGGTGTTTTCAAAGCGGTGCACAATTTGAAAATTTGAATTACTAATTACTGTTTGGATGACTATAAAAGCATGCGACGTCTGCATTTTCTGAAGCTTTACAATTTTAAAGAGTTAATTTTGTGTATGGTGCGCTTTGAGCTTTAATTTCAGGTATTTTGGAACCGTGTTATTTTCCGTAAAAGGCTGAAGTTAAAACATTACCTACTTGAGTTAAGTCACTAACAACGTGGTCTGGGGTGGTCCTAAAACAGGAAATTGCTCATATAGTGTCCTACATACCTACCAAGTTGTTCGTTACATGTTATCAACAACAAGCCAATCAAACTAAGACTAAACTACTCGATGTACTTTTAAAGGCAGTTCGCCATCGGTATCAAGTTACCCATAGGGAATTTTCGAGGCCACTTGTCCATACTTTGAAACTCATCAGTGGAGAACTGTAACTAACTAAGCGAACTTCTAATTTTAGTAACATTATGGCCTGCCGTGCGTCGTCGGCAGAACATCAATCATGACTCACTTGGAATAGATCGAAACTTGTTTAAGAAGAAATTTGTTCAACAAGAAAAAGGTTCGGCGATAGTTTTTATATTGCGTGGAAAGCGATTATTGGGTTTATCTTTTGTTTAATATAATATCAGCTGATATTCGATATTAGTTTTTCGATGCGTCAACTTATTTAATATAACTTTTCAAGTGTTGGAGCAAAAATAACGCAGGCAAGCACTTCGTGAAAGTGTGTATGGGTGTTTGCTTGGTAGCTTAGAACTTGCTTGTGGTCCAAACTCTTTTCATTTGTAGGTACTCAGGATAAAATGCTAATAATATTTTTCTTGGACCTTGTGTTATGATAGCCCATATTTTATCATGAAGAAAAGTAACAGTTTAGGCACTAGACAAAATATCTTGTTTCCATAATATGTCTTCCTTTTTGAACGACACGCGACAGCTAAAAATCCGAAGCAAAGTGTTCCATACACTACTAAATATTTTGACATCATTAAAGAATTCTATGAGGGTTCACGATATTTTCTGTCACTATTACAGAACCCTAATAACGGGTTCGCCCCTCCTTACGACAGATTCACAAAATTTTGATGATGATGATGACTTATGTAACGCAATCAAGTATAACTTTTGACGCGGACATTGGCCGGAGTAGCGTCAGAAAAACAAACATGAGAAAAATGAGAAAATATAAATGTCATAATGTTTTCTGTTTGAGTGGTAAAATTGCGATTTTTTGGATAGTCCATCTCGATTTTCTCAAAAAATTAGGTCATCTAGCAACATAATAAGTAGTTCAAACTTTACATTGCTTTCCTTTCGACAGAAATGTAAAATTCCAGTCATTTCTCCTCTGATCATTAGCGGAACTATATTTCAAAGAAAACTCACAAAAAGCACCCAACTTATTCTTCCAACGCTATTCGTGTTGATGACGATTAAAGTAATACAGCGTAACATCCAAGCCGTCATTACTACGCCACTAATATGTATGCGTACGCGCAGGTAGCCGAAGCTACGTAGAATCGTGTGATCACTGGATGTTTAGACGTTGGTGGAAACTTATCAATGAATGACGTAGATATTGGAGTTGACCGCAAAAAATGAATGAACAAAAGTGTGACGCAAAAAGTATTTATTGCTACTATTGTAAACTTCAGTGACACTTGAATGAATGCGCCCAAAGATAGAAATGAGAAAAATGGGGTAACTTTAATTATTTAGATCGCAATTTGTTGTGAAGTAAAAATATTAATTATCATTCTGATACAAATCTCACAGTTGATGTCAGTGTAAAAATTGTGCCACCAAAACCGGGTTATACATTAGAAAGATTGAAAACACCATTGTTCTTTCGAAAATTACAGACACAACGTGCCAGAAGCAGTCGGATCAACAACCGTAAGCAATAATCATTACTCTCGTCTCAACAGCCTTGAAAGATGCTTTATTGTCTCGATTCGGCTTGTTGTCGACTTGTTACGGCCACAGAATAAAAAATAAAAAGATATCATCAAACTTGTATTATAAAACATCACGCAACCGACGCGCGCGCACCGGAAAAAAGTTCAAAATAATTTCTGGCTTCGGACTTCGAATCGAAATGGAACGCGTTTGTTTTAAACAGGTAAATGTCGGTTTCAAATGAGATAAAGCAAAAATTCTAGACATTAGCATTCCTTTTAAAAAGTAATATAATTAAAATAATTGATTAAACGCATCGTTAAAAGAATTAAGGTCCAGGATTAACCGCCAGCGACAGACGATACTGCAAAGTTTGCTGGCAATGTTAATGTATCCTGTTGCTTCTCTAACTAAGCGGAGTCTTAAAGGGACGATATACGCAAGTTTGTATTTTACCTCTACATTATGTGCAAGTACACTCCAACCTTTGTTCACATATCTGATTACATTACATGGATTCTTGTGGAGTTCCTCGTTCCTGCGGTTCGTTCCTGCGGCCTATAGATTTATACAAGCAGGCGCCTGCCACTATCATACAACAATGTTTTTCAACAAATCCTTTCTAACAGAATAAACTTTTCCCACACAAAACTGTTACTCCTTTATTGTTATAGCAATCTAAATCCCTGTTTGTAGACAAAGCGAATACAAGATAAAGTCCATAGAATGTATATTTTCCAGTAAAGCGGCAATAACTTTTTAGGGCTACCATGAAAGTTACTTTTACGATTGTTAGGAATTAATATCTGAAAAATGGTTTTGGACCCTCATATCTTACCGATAAAGTTCGAGTATCGCGGAAAATTGCTGCCGATATTCTTTGTAACATGGTTTTCCAATTTTGCACTTCAAGCTAAAAAACTCCAATTTGTTTTTTCTTTATTACACCGGCGGATCTTTTTCACTCGGATATCTTTAAAGCTGAGCCGGTAATTAGATATTTTCTTACAGAGGGTGGTTAAAGGGTGTTTCGGAGATAAACGGTTTAGGGAGATATTTTTGCGTTCCGTGAAACATTATCGGTTTTTGGTTTGAAATACAATATTGTAACAGGCACGTTTAACATTCGACCTTTGCTGTTGATACATTTCTCCTTGGCGCTGAAATGAAATCAAATGCTAACGTGCTCCAAATTACGTTACATTAGAAATGCAATGACGTCTCCTTTCATAACAAGCAACCCCAGTAATACCTCAAAACATATTCGGTTGCGATATATAAAAACATCTATTTCTCTCGCCCCAAATAGGGATATCCAATTGGACCTAATGTTTTTATCACATAAATATGAAAAGTGGATACCGTACGTAAGCAGTATTTTTATATTTAGGTCTACGTGTTCACCAACCGAGAGGCGTAGATATAAAAAGAGATTGTTTTTTACACGTGTTGGTATATACTTTTAGGGTCGGATATGTAACATGTTTATGAACTTTTGGATTCGTGTATCAGGTATTATTACAGAAAATCATATTTTTGTATGTTCCTATAAACGTTGGTTGAAAGTACCAAAGCCGTCGTTCCCAGCGAGAGATTCGACTTATGTTTTAAATATATTGATCATTTTACCTGATAGAATAAGCAGGGCCTCAAACATGATGTTCATAAATCTCTAGTGGAGCAAAGTTCAACTTAGATACGCTTTTCAAATTCTTTATAGTATAAAAAATGGCTATAAGCCAATACCTACCGTATACCCTTTTAAACAAAACTACCTTTGGCAATATGCCAAAAAGCTAGATACCAGTTAAGGCTGAAAACCTGCTGAAAAAAAATCATGAAAGAAAACATTTTTTCCTTTTCGTTCGATGTCTAAAAACCTGTTGAATTGAATATGGACACCGGTTTTTAACACGTATGAAAAAATGAATTATTTCGGGAATATTATTTTTATTAATTGAAATCATCTTTTACTGTTTTCGTAAACCAAAAGGTTACATAAAAAAAAGCAAACAACAGGATCTGGTTGAACTTAGATATATTTTTATTATAGCAGTTCAAAAGTTAGATACTTAAAACAAAACAGGTGGCACGCCATAAGAACTTAACCACACTCGTAACGAGTTACGCAAAACGAATCCGACTTTTCTCATCATATCTACGAACGGAATTATACCACTCGGCTCAACTCGGCAGTAGAAATAACATCCGAATAAAAGTTCTTTTTGTTATTTTAAGCACCCACCACCGCCGCCTAAAAAGGTCGCCTAATTTGTCGGACGGAATTCGACATTATTTCACTCCACCATTGTTTGTGTTCCGATTACCGCGAGGGTTAAATAGCGCGTTTAAACGTCGACTTTTTCGTTAAACTTCCACGTTGTTTAAGGGGAGTCAAGTCGGGAAGGGTTAAGCTGCTGGCCTTAATCGTAAACTGCTTGCGCGAGCTCTTTTGTTTTAGATTTGGGAGCATTTTAGAATTCTGTCAGACGGCGTTTTCGTAATGGAAAATTTCTTTGGGCTCGTAAAAATAATTGCGCTGATTCGAGAATTAAGGAAAGTACTATTGCTAACGTCTGAGGTTCTAAAATGTTCTTAGATAATATTGTATAGCTCCATTCTAATTTCAGAATCTTCTAAGATGAATATCTATGTCGTAACTTCGCATGACTAACGCTCTTGAAATAAATTGAGCGAGAACTGACTGAAAAACATGACTGAGCAACAAAAGGTATGCTTCAGAGACTTTTCTTAAATAAGAGCACTCGAGCTACGTCTTACTTTATTTGAAGAACGTCTCAAGAATTCGTATTTATTAAAAGGACTAATATTTCTTTTGACACCCAATCTATACGGTTAACTAATGATAGGACCAGGCATGTTATAATGATCGTGGCTGTAACAATACGATGACGTAATCTACTACTCGCGTTTGTAGTAAACTAAGACAACCTATACTGCGATGTTCCGATATTTTTGGAAATATCAAAACATCAAAATTTTGGTGATTATTTTTCCGACCCAAATATCGACCAATAGAATTGCACCATTCGACGTCACGTGGTACAACCTACATGGTATTATACTGATAATTTTTTGAATATTTTCTCTGGTCGTTGCTATGTCAAACTGACAGGTTGTGGCCGACATTTGGGACGGAAAAATAATCCCCCGAATACCACACGAGCTTCAAAATTCTCTGGCATTTCCCTCAAGGTTCCCTGCAAACAAATAAAGTCGTCAAGTTTTCCAGGAAAAATCACTCGCGCTTCGCGCTCGTGATTTTTTAACCTGAAAAACTTGACTCCTTCATTTGTTTGCAACGAACCTATCGGGAAATACCCGATAATTTTGAAGCTCTTGTGGTATTATAAGTGAAAATTTAGTAAGATACCTTATATTTATTGTAAGTTTAGGTCAATAGATATGAAGAAAATTTTCAGTTATGGTCAATATACCAGAAGGTAAGAATACTTTTGATATTACCCTATCTCAAAAACATACGAGAGGATAGTAGGAAACTTTAAACTTAAACCCTCTTATTATAAAACGCGGTATTAAATAAGTATCGGCTTTTGTACTACCTTTAATGCACCTTTAAGTACGACCTTGAAAAAACGTTATTACAAAACGCAGTTTATCGCAAGTCCTATTACTATCTGTAGTACAAAAGATAAACCATCGAGCCCCCTAGTTTAACTGCAGTACTTAGTCGACAAACGTCAAATTCCGACATTATTTACTTTTGAGGTTATTTGTTTTGTGATGAAAAAAACGAAAGTGGATATAAATATCTGTGATTTGGAATACTTGGATGTGTTAGAATACTATTGAGAGTGTCCGGGGACCCAACAGAATGCGTCATCGACAAAATCTCTTCAAATTACCTGACGACAATTTTCGATATAAATATCGATTTACGTTTTTCGAAATAATAGTCAATGGAATGCATGATGATAATCCAGGATGATCCTATGATGCTCAACTGGGCTCGCCATAAAGTAAGTAGCCTTTACAGTGCAAGTAGGTTGCCAAAACATCCTAAGTATAAGAGTCAAAGTTTTTATTATGGATGTTTGTTTATGTTCCACGCATAAACTACCACATAGATTTTGATGAAACTCCGAAAATATATCAGATTATCATACAGTCTATTGTTTATTTACAGATTCAAGACTATTTTGGCGTTTTGCACGCCGTATCTCTGCCAGTACCTAATATGCAATGTTTGTAAAAGACTGGAAGCTTGCTAAAATGTACAAAAATGCCTAGATGAGAAAGGGAACAAGATTGTGTGATGAAGAACAGTGTCCAACATGCATCAGTGCATTTGACTGTATAAATAGACATCGGAATAAAATATAATTTTCTACTTTTATGTTGTTTCAAATGTTTCATTTTCTTTTGGTAATTTAATGCACACGATATTCTGTGTGTAAGTTATTGTGCACTTAATTTTGAAGAGGTTCTAATTAGATGCACAACGTCTTATTTAATCATTTAAATCGGGATGAAAATAATCCAAATTATTTCTAACCTGAAAACAAAACATAACTCGGATACGCGCGCTGACGGCTGACGTTCCGTTATACGCGCAAACTCGATAGTTGTTTAAAAGAGAATAATTGGATCATGTATATCGTTAAAAGATACTAGAAATATAAAATTACCTTTAAATAATAAAAAGATATATTTTCAACTGCAGAGATATTTTTTTTATTATCATAGTTATTTATTTTTCATCAAAATAGATTTAACAAAATAATGTAAAAAGGAACGGCGCATAGAATTCGGAACGATTGAACGAATGATTTAAATATTTGTTGCTTATAATCTGTGGATATTATTTGAACCATAGACAAATCGAAGTACTAAACAGTCTTCTCTTAGTCTACGTTTTGTAATAAGGATGTCAAGACTATCGTAAGTACCGTAACAAACCAAGACGTCTTCAGTCGGGTTTAAACCACTACTTGCTGCAGTTTTCATAATAAGAGGGAAAACGTTTTAAGTATCCAACATTATTATTTAAGTACACTGTCTACATTTTAAGAACAATGAAGTGCCATTAATTTAATCCTAAGTTTCCACTATCAGCGGTTGGACGAGACGCGTATATCAACTGCGGTTTTTAGCGCACAATGCAGATAAGTACAGAAGGATCGGTAAATTACAAGCTTCCAAGCATTCAACGACATCAATAGAAATTATACTTTAAATCCTCTGATATAGGGTAGAGTATCGGTTGAAACAGCTAACAGAGTCATTACAATCGTGTGAGCTCTGTTGCTTTGTATTGTCGAATTGGTAAATTCAGTGGGTTAGGATACTGTTTTGATATTATGCCATTATAATTAGTACACAAATTGTGACATCCGAGACACAAATACGTTTGGGGAAACAATTATGAAAAAGGTGTACTATTATGTACCCGTAGGTACCTTATACAATACACGAAGCTGAATTTTTGAATCGACTTGGTCTACTGCTTTTATTTTGTGTTAGAACGATTCCCGCTCCTTGATATAATTGACTACCTCATCCTTTAAATTAGAGATGACGAAATCTCTAGAATTTTGTTATGTTATACTTATAC
Organism: Helicoverpa zea x Helicoverpa armigera; assembly: GCA_033682625.1. Lineage (NCBI taxonomy): Eukaryota > Metazoa > Arthropoda > Insecta > Lepidoptera > Noctuidae > Helicoverpa > Helicoverpa zea x Helicoverpa armigera. The sequence continues at coordinate 1,038,262 of JAWIIS010000005.1, read as the reverse complement.
TATGTCAACCAATAGCCCTATTTGAAGTAAGACGGCTATAGCTTTGTGTGGATCAGTAAGAAAGAAAAAATAATTTGTACTTCTTGGTCTATAAGTTGTATAAATGGTAAAAAATGAATATATTATAATCTACTTGAGAGTTTAGTTTAGAAATACACGATACACATGAATCTTTAGAGTGATAAACAAACTTTAATTTTAAATGCCTGCGCATATAAAATTATAGTAATAAATACCAAACAATTTTATTCAAAAGTCACTATCAGACCCCTTAAAAGTGATGCCAATTTACTTCACAAGCCGAACATAAACATTCGCATACAAACAGCGACAATAACAATGCCTTAATAAGGTGTGAAGCTTCCTACAGTTTAACAAAGTGCTATCTCGATTCAATGGCTGACTATCAACTCGATTCGAGCTTATCAACAATCGGTCCTCTTAATTGTTGCTTGGCGCATGTTGGGCCTTAATTAATGAAAATACCCACAGACTATCTGAGCGAACATCTTTGATTTTGAATGCAATTATTGTTCTCTTGATAAAGGGACGGTGTTCTAAGAGACGGCGCTAGTAAATTTTGAAGCAACCAATTGCCAAAGTGGTTGTCAACAGCAAGTTTCAAGAAATAACTTTCATTGTTTCAACAGTGGAACTATATTCATACAGTGAAACTTCCATTACAAGTCTTTTTAAAATATTTTCTTATTTTAAAACGCCAACGTTTCATTCAATTTTCTCTGAAAAATGCACCACTGGGGGTTACTACCTTGCCTTACATGCTAGGGGTAATTTAATATCTTCCCAGGTATAGTTATTTCTTTCGAGATGTTTTCCAGCATCATAACTGGAATTGTTGAAATTAATTTTGTCTTACTGTTGTTTTATGTTGAGAAATGTTATTGTATGTCGTCTCGTTTTTATTTAAATAATAGGTATCAATACTAGGTATGTACGTGTTAGGGCTTTTCAATTTATTAAGCGAGAAAGTTATTAGAAAATTTTCCGACCATTTTCTATTCATAGAAATGCGTTGGAGTGAATTCTATCGTACTGAATTTACCTGATCAAAAATTAAATTCTAATCCGTTCATACCACATAAGCCCATTCAAATTATCTAACATGGTTGATCTTTAGTTGCTCACTGAAATGTATGCTTGCAGCCCTTTATTCTGCGACTGACGCGTAGGGAGAACTGAAAAGCTTAAATTTTAATTAATTTTTCACTCCACGGACTTCTTTTACAATATCGGGGCTTAATTGCCAAAAATATTCTCAAATCCCTTTTGAAATTAGACGCAGGGAGACAAAATTAAGACTTATTTAATCAGTGAGTGCGGTTTCATTTATAACTGGTGGCTGTCTCCTCATAATATGCCGCTCGTTTGTTTACAGTACAAAATTGTATCTATCTACGTTATGCATTGTCTGTCACTTCACTTACAGAATATGAGTGGAATCATAAACACAATGTGACACTAGAATACATTTACCTCAAGTGTATTCAAATACACTTGCAAAGTGGTTGCGAGGTCATATTTCATGTTATATAAATCCCTTTACGATGTTCATTTAAAACCTCTTTATTTTTTATAGTCTCACCTGACATACACATTACTCAAACTCTATCAAAATTCACTCAGCCCTAACACTCGAACATTATGTAAAAATTATACGAGCTCAAAACATTTTACTTTTTTTATATCACAACGTTAAATACGTTTATGACCCAACACAAAGGTCTTCCAATTCATTTGCTTATCTATTTAAAAGAGCGGGTTGGTCGGGGTACGACACATTCAAAATCAATGGAGCCTAATGTCGCAAAATGTCGACGGGACTCATCCATCCACCAAACATGTCGGCCAATGAATTGAGAAAAAAATGTAAATATGCCTCTCACGTTGCTCGACCAAGCGAGAGTTTTGTAGAGCTACCTTCAAAATATATCGTTAATACGAATACGTAAAATATTGTTTACCGATGAAGATAGACAGTGTTATTTTATGCGTATTTGGAACGGTGTTTGTTACTCCTACTCCTGTATTTTGCTGAGTATTGACAGTTACTTACAGCGATATCGCACGAATTGTGGAGGAAAAAAGATTTTTGCACCGAGATTTATCTCTTTTATCCCGAGATTGTGCTTGAGTATTTAAGTAGCACTTCATTATTGACTCTCATCTCGGCCTTCGCGACGTGGAGTGGTGCATAATTAATTATACTATGCCTAACTTTTTCTATTCATACAAATGATTTTTTGTTTTTAGATATAGTTGTAGACATTTTTATTATTTTGATTTATTAGCAGATTTTCTTTTGATTATTCTGAATATATTATCTACACTTAAAAGGGAAAGTCTCTTTTCCAGTGTAATTTTCGATATTGGAATAACATTACTTGAACAAACTGCCAAAAAAGTAACATAAACTCAAATAAGTAACAAAAACAATTCGTGTCGTAGAACAAAATGTATCCCAAACAGGAAAAACGTATACTTTAAATTCAATTCGGAACTCTGAGGCCTTTTCGTAAACAAAATACTATCGGAATTCAAAATCTTATTCCCTTGCCAAATCCGGCAGCTACACTAGTGTTGACAAAATGACAAACTTTATATTCAGTTACATATCTCTCTATATTTTGGACGTCTATGGCACTTGCCAAATGGTGTGCTTTAATATCGGTCGAGTTGGCGGGTAAATTGGCAACGGTAATGTTGAACCTTCATGTCTATGGCGGAAACATAAAGTTGTATTCAGCACACACTATCCCAGTCGAAACTCTTTCTCCTCGAAAATATCTGTGAGTACATTGAATATGTGAGTATTATTCACCATTTATTGGGTAGTAGCGCCGGTCGAATAGCTTTTTCTTGTTATCTAAATTATCTATTATCTTCTTATGCGAAGGTATTTGGGTCTCGAACGGTATTGATAGCCGGGATATGTAAAGGACTCTTTTACATAGGTGTTTTATGTTTGTTTTGATATGATAGGATTTCTTTTTGTATTGTGGCTCTTCAGATGTGTTCGATTTAATATTTCCTCATCCGGTAGACAAGGAGGTATTATGAAATGCCATAATATTCACTATTGATGGTTATGTCATATACAAAGTAGGTGCAATATAAAGTGTGATCGTAATAAAAAGCGCTTTTTGCCTGACGCTAATGTGACATACAGTAGAGGTCAATGGCTAGAAAACTACGTGTATCGTTACACTCGTAAGCAAGAGATCTATGCTCTTTTTATTCATTCATTCCATCCAGCGATGGATGATCCGTGCGCCCACGCATTATGCATAGATAACCTGCATGCGGTCAGATAATGTTGTATTGAGAATACATGATATATTATTGTAATGTCAATAACATTATTTTAGAATCACAGCAATATTGGTTACCGAGCTGACCATAAATCCGCGGAACACCATTATTTAGCTATACAAAGAATCAATGTTTTACGAACTTTTGCAAGCACCCGTCAAGGAGCGTGCTATAAACGTTTTATTGTGCATAAAATATAAAATGAAAGCAATATACAATGAAAGTAAGTTCATAAAAATATCCGATAAGACAATGTGAAAATATAAAACAATGAGAACCTAGGCGCGCCACCAGTAGCCGAAATAGGTGTTAAACGGACAGCGGTCCATCTTATCAGTATACCGTCAAGTATCCCGACAGAGGACGTGTTGCTACCAGCATAAGCGGGCCTCCCATTATCCATTGACAAACCCACAAGTAGGAAGCCTGTTTAAAGGCATGGAGGGACGGAGCAGGTCTTTTGTGAATGGCAACATCACTCACGCGTGTACGTGGGAGGTACATTTGGAAGAATCAAGATCGTTGCACAACGGAAGCCAGGTGATGCATTGCCAAGTCCGCTCCCTCAATCGCCAGATCAGAGATTAGATCGCGTTCGTTTTCTAGCGCAAACTGCTCTAACGTACTTGGATTTGTTTGCTCTTGTGATTCATCTTGTACGTAGTGGATACGTTTATTTTCTCTTCAGATTGGAAAAAGTAAATTAAGATTTAGTTCCTTTCTATTGCAGTTGCTGTTGTTTGCACTGTCGTTTGTCAATACAATTGAATTTTATTTGCTACTTCGAATGGTCAAGGTGTGAAAATTTTGAAATGTCTTTGCATTTACCGTTATAAGCTTTTATTGACTGTGAGATACTACGTGTATGGTATTTTATAAGTGTATACAATTAATGGTCCATCAATGAGTATATAGGAAGTACACTCTTTATAAAATCGGATAACAATATCTTAATCCATTTACTCATTCTTTCGCATCCGATTAATTTATAAGCTAATCTTATTTCGAACATGTTTTTTCGATTGCTGAGCAGGAAGTATATCAGATAATATCTCGGTATTCTTATAACGTTTGTCAGTATCGATAAGACAGCGCCAAGCGGTATTCCAACTCTCACCAAACAAATTCCAATTAAAATAATGGACGTAAGTATATTTGGAATAATCGATATTCAGATCTTTAGTACTCAATTACTTAGCCATATTCGACTGTCGGGAAAATTGGGGTATTCAAACGAGGTTGGCCAATGTTCTGGCAGAGAGCTTGTGGTCAGTGTATAGCTTTGAATGTTAAAACTCACTCTTGGTCGAGAACTTATTACAAATTAAATTATATCTTACAGGTACGTTTCCAGACAATATTGTGCATATATCTACTTATTAGTTTTCTGCTTTTCAAAACGTTTTGTAGCTTGTGATGAAAATAAGGAACAAATCTTTCTTTGTCGGTACCTACATTGTTCCAGTTTGCTTTATCTTATAGACTAGAAGACTACTAGCCAACATGTTGCACAGATGGCCAATAACATGAATGATTAAGTTTATTTACTTGTCCGCCAACGCGATTCATACACGCATGAATCTTGTACGTAATAGTGTGTATAACAGTATGTATGACCTAACGTGGGTGTTCACATTTCGTCAAGAAAACAAGTACGCTCCAATCATTATGCTTTAATTGAAAACGTTTTACAACGCGTAAACTGGCATTGATGGATTGCGATTTTTGTAATTAATCAAACGTCGATATTTTTTATTAAAATGCTAATTGGATTGAGTTTCCTTTGCGCCTGTGAGACCGAAGTAGTCAATGAATAAATGAAATTCTTGTTACAGAGAGATTTAGAAGTCAATTATAATCAATGTAAATGTCACAAAACATCTGTAAGCCTCAAGTATCGAATTTAGAACAAACTTTAAAATATTGGCAATTTGTCCTGATTAGCTAACTCGCAACGGAAATCACCAGGTAATCAACGATCTTGTACGAAGTTCCGAAACTCAATCTCGATTCGAGTACTTTATAATCCAATCCGTATTTGACCTTTAGCAACTCCAAGCCGTTATCTGTTGAAGTAACCAAAGATAAATCTTTGGTTTTAAACTTCGTACCGCGCGAATATAAATTACGAATCCTTACGTCCTTCCTAGGTGCGTTAAAATATACGGAGACTTAGCTATTTCTAAGATAAGAAAATAATGTCTCCTTACAAAGCCGTACGCAACATCTTTCTTATATACTGTATCCGAACTCATTATCTTTTAACACGCCGCAGAACTTATGCTGCTTCGAGGTTGTTCCCTATCGCGCCTTTTAAACACCATTTTCCCCGTCTTTTGCTGCGTCCCGTTCTCATCAGATAGCAGCTCGGCCCAAGCTTACACACTTATTTTATTTACCGAGCTAAGACGATTATTTACGATGTAAAGCGTGTAATAGCTTGCTGTATCTTGTTTTCTATAAGAGATCCGGCTTCCACAACATGCATCATTTGAGGCAAGAGATTCGACGATCGCGAACGCTTATGTACCGTTTCTTTTTTCTTTGGGAATATATTCGCAACACGGCGCAGATTAGCATAGGAAAGTAATTTAAACAAATTGCCTAAACGATTTTTGTGAGAAACGCGACGCCATTTGTTTAGATAAAGTGGCTAGGCCTATATTTTACGATATATAGGTTTGTTTGACCAAGTTTCTGCTCCGTATATGGCCCGTGTTAGTATGTTTACAGGAAATTTTTAGATCGCGAAAGTTTTGTCATCCAAGCGTCGTCACAAATTCCTCTGTTGAGATTACATAACTCGTAAACTTCGTCGAAATAATGCCGCAATAAATCTAGTAATGTGTACGGTATTCTCGTCAAAGTTTTTTGTTTATTTTTCTTTAGTAAAACCGACGACCGCGAAAGCTTTCATAATTCTTCGAAATTACTTTATATACTTTTGGCGATAACGCAGAAAAAGACCGTCACATTTAAGGCCTCAGTTAACTGTTGGCCGATAACATTTTGTTGAAAAATACATAAAAATGTACATAAAGATAAGTCCTTGTGCGCTTTCCTAAAATTCCCCCAGTAAATTTCACTCGTATTCGCACAAAAACGGTTTTCGGATAATGTCCCCATTAGAGGTTCGGAAAAATGATTTTTTGTTAACATTTTCTGATCTAAATTGCTTTTAACTTTGTAAAATGACATATTTTATGATAATTTGATTCGAAGAGAAAATTTTCAGTTTTTTAAAGGACGGAAATGGCGATAAAAATTACTCGAACGTGTTGCCTCCCTAACTTATGAAGATTGTTAGTTATTTTAAATAGTCATAAAATTGTGTAGTAGCGACACAGCTGTTATTAATTAGGAAATTAATATTTAAAGCGGAGCCTTTAAACGTGCTGAGGCAAACAAACTTTGGTTACTACCAATAACGCTATTCGTAAACGGTCGAATGTGGCGCCTGACCAGACTAGCGCTGATCGTAAAACTCCCGCCTTTTTTGGTTATATTGTTTGACGGGTGGCCGACATAAAATAAAGACTATTTATAACCTAACAAAGAAAGTGTTTCGTATAACATTGAAGGTAATAAATATTAATATCGGCCGTCCAAACTTTCGTTTATAACCACCGATCCTTCGGCAGAATAAAATACGAGAGTGAGAGTTCGGCTGCCTTGAAAACTAATTTACCCAAGGATGAGTGCTAAAGGTATCTTTTGTTATTTTAACAACCATTATCGAAGTTTGTTGGCTTGTTTTGATGGCTTTTAGGCTATTTATAAAATGAAGAAAGAAATATAGGTTATTAAAACATTTGGAAATTCAATGCATATTCTTACATGTCGTAATAACGCCATGGTAAAATTTAAATAAATGTAACTAAAGGTGACCTGAAAACTTTATTTTAAGGTGTATAAGGTTATTAGTTTATGCATTTTATTTTACTTTTTATGTAATTCCAAAAAAAAAACACGCTTCTGCATCCAAAAATCCAAAATACGACACATACAGTATCGTGTCCACAATCTACTATTCAGGCGGGACACATCCTTCGATTCAATTCTAAACTCGCCGCCATTAAAGTTAAGGACAGTTGAGAAAAAAATCACTTTGACTTCAATTGTTTCGACGACTCGGGGATTTCCTGTATGCAGATGCTTTTCACTTTCAACTTTTATTTGTTTACTATCTACAAAGTCTTGGACAAAGGTTCCATTTTATGGAGTTATAGAAAACATTGTAAAAATGAAAGTTGTTTATGTTTTTATTTTTATTGTTAACAATGTCGTCGTTTTGTATGAATTTTGATGAGTCATTTGACGACGATTGTATTCAGGAGCACTCAGTCCGTAAATCGGCATTATTACTAGAAACTGTTTGAAGGTCATATTCAATACTCAGAATCAATACTCTTTTATAAAAATAACCTATATCGAAATAACCCTTCACTTCATAAATATAATATTCATAGAAACAAATATATTTCAAACTTTTTCCTTAACTGCAAATAGGGAATAACCCCGACCCTTTAAGGAAAACAGGCGTGATGTAATGTTATGTAAATATTTTTATCTGACCCGGATTCATTGCACTCGAGTGTATTATGTAGATTCTTGTCTCAACATCTTAGGCGATGAACTACTTAAGTTATTAGAAGTACTTCAGGGTACTTATGGGATAGTAGGTGTCAATTACTCGTGACTACTCGTGAGCTACTTTTTATGGCCGCTTGATAACTGACCATTTCAAGTGGTAATTTAATACGTGAACCATTTCTACACTTGTCACTGGCCTGTTAATCTGAAGTAGCTCGTTGAATTAATATCTCATTTGTTATTTAGATTGGTCTGTGTAAAAAGCAAAGGCTCGTGGCTTGCTGGTCGATTTTTGATGGTAGGCTAAGCTTGCCGCGATCAATGTATGATGTGTGACAATTTTATCTACATAAATACATTAGCCAGAACAATTTTTTTTAGGATTTTTAGGTCAACATAGATTAAAGGTATTTTACTGAATGTATTTGAAAGGTAAACAATGAGATATCTCAATTCCTACAAAATGTTTCAATTGTCTTAGTTTTATGTATTTAACCTGCATACATATTAATCCTGTCAACATTAATACAACGAGGAAAGGTAAAACAAAACACAACACATAAAGTGTATTTCTTGTGGCTTGTTGTCCAATCCTATTCCCATTTAACGTTCCTTTAATAGCTCCAAGAGCTAATTAAGGAACCATTTCCCTAACGCCAACAGATCACGGGCCATTCTTCCTAACAGATCCTTTTTACGAGCAAAGGTTACATTTCACGGCGTATGTAATGCCCCAATAAAATGTTTGTTATTATAGTAAATCACATTACCGAGTATGGGTAGCTCGTATCACATAATAAAGTCGGAAAACCAGACTTAATTAACGTTGAAATACGACACGCTTGTTAAAAACGCGAGTCAATTTGCAACGAGGATCTAAAATCCCCTTAATTATCAGTTGGTGAAAATAAACAACATCGGAATTGGGCTTTAAGGATGCGAAAGGTCGAACTGTGAAATGGTTTTTTAATCTTCTAAAGCATTTTTAGTAAGCCTCGATGCTGTTCTTGCAAAGAAATAATTAGGACGAAAATTGACTTTAATCCTACTTAAACCACGTTCTATATCTGAATTGATTAGGTACTGCATTTAGTAGAAAAAAAACCGGCCAAGTGCGAGTCGGACTCGTGCACGAAGGGTTCCGTAAATTACAGTTAAATCAACCTATCTCAAAAACTATAAGAGATACTTTGATCAAACCAAAAATCGTTGAAAGAGTTAATTAGCATGCATCACCTCTATTTTTTTTAGAATTTTATACCCCGTAGTTATAAAAATAGAGGGGGGGGACATACTTTTTACGACTTTGAGAGCTGATATCTCAAAAACCGTTCACTTTAAGAAAAATGTTTTTTATAAAACTTTATATCATTTTAAAAGACCTTTCCATTGATACCCCACACGGGTATGTACATCGAAAAAAAAAAATTTCATCCCTCAGTTACATGTATGGGGGGCCCCACCCCCAATTCTTTTTTTTACTATTTAGTGTCATATTTTTGTAGCGGTTCATACAACACATATTCCCATCAAATTTCATCACTGTAGTACTTATAGTTTCCGAGTAAATCGGCTGTGACAGACGGACAGACGGACAGACGGACAGACGGACATGACGAAACTATAAGGGTTCCGTTTTTGCCATTTTGGCTACGGAACCCTAAAAAATGAGGTGCTCTGCGCTAGGATTGAACGTGTGTAGAAGAGTAAAGCGTATGGCACAGATTTATCTATCTAAAATATAACTATAGTACAGGTTAAGCTTCATAGTTTACTCATTCAATGAATCTCATGATTAAGTAGTTAACTTTGTGCGTAAGAGTAACTTCTTGACGTTCATGCATAATAAAGCTGATTCATATTCATAACCATTCTGCTGTCGGGAAAAAATGGTGCTTAGTGAGGCAACTAGTAAGTACGTTAATCAAAAAGGAATTTAAGGGAAGAGCTCAAATATGTGTCACCTTGAAAATGTATGTAAATTATAAAAGGAGTACACAGTTGTATCTCCATTTAACGCACCCTTTACAAGGCCACTGCACAGAGGGTAAGATTAATCTAAAAGTAACATAATTACTGTAAATGTTCTCGCGTCTCCAACATTTCGGTCCCGAGTCTCGAGCTTTGCTCACTGTGTGGTAGAGAAAACAATTCTCAATTTTCCCCGCCTTCCCCTTTAAGCAAATCCGCACGAATTCCTAATCCTTATACGGTTGGAGTCCCGGAGGATAAAACCGTTGATGCAAAGTTACTGGATACGATCTTCGAATAAACCTACTTTAGTGTAAGTTCTTCGAATAAAAATAAATAGAACTTTCCTCTTTTTGTTGCTATAGTTTTTATCTTTTAAGCTTCTTTTTTGTTGAAAACGTTTGGAGTTTGATTGTAAAGTCAAATCTGGGTAAGAAGGTTCGTTTTGAATTCACCTAATTACTTTAGACTAAATTACTCGTAACTCTGTTTCAGTAAATACTCATAGTTAGGTGAAATATATTTATGATACATTTGAAAAACGATGTTGCGTAATAATGATGAAAAAGATATCCCCGAACCTAACCAAAAACAGGAACAAAGTCTGATGGAAAAATACATACTTAACTAATTACTTACTGTAATTAAACCGAACGTTCATCTACGGTAAAAAGTAGAAAAAGAAGAACTGTAATAGGTACAACAATTTACTTATAATGGATATTTCGTTCTGTTCCGTCTTCCGATGTTCATGTTAATCTAAACATCTCAATCACTGCATACAAGTCATCTAACAAGGCGTTACAAAAACGTAACTACTTATTACGCAAAATTATACACGGCCAACATAAACACGTGCGAAGCAACCGTTCCAAATATGAAATAAAAAAAATGTTTTCACGCTATGTGCGCTCTAAGTTCGTTAACCCTGGCTTCTAGGCATTTCTAGATATTCTTTGTATCTTTGAATCACAGCACCATTCCCTCTGCTTTAATGTCAGTCGGGAGTACGGTTAGGAGCCACTACGTTGAAACTAGCAGACCTCCTCTTAATTACCATGCCTTACTGGAGAAATAAAAAAGTAAAAGCCGTCGCTAGATCTTTTTGTGGGTCTCTTAAAACAAAACTTTGGTAATTTTATTTTTTATTGGATACTACACCCGATGAATTAAAGAGCCATCCCGTTGAATGGTTTAGGAGAATTCTTAGCTTTGTCTAGTCGTAATTTACGATGATAGGTGGTGTTTACTAGAAACCGTTTTACGAGTGGACTTGTCTTTCAAGTGAATTGTTTTCATACAAGACCACAAGCACTTTTCTGAAACAAAAATAACTTTATAAGTGCGAGTAACTCCGCCGTTGACGGTCCCAAGCCCGTATGTGAAAGGAGGAGGGTTGGCTGAGAGCCGACCAAACCAGCTGTAAAAGGTCAACGCCGAGTCTCGGGCGGCGGTTAACTAACCCGTATGATCTTCCCAGGAGGTGATAGGAAATGATCCCTCCAACCCGCTACTCCGTGGACTTGTCTACAGAATCGGGGACATTGACTTAACTGCCCGTGTCAAGAGGTTGAAAGCCTCAATAAAAATTCACCCCAATCCTACGGTGGGCACCGCGCCAATAGGATGAATGGCTGAGGGTCTCAGTCTTTAGCGCCAACCTTGGTGAACCTGGCGAACACCATTGTATATAGCCTTCTCACAGGAATGGCGTCACCCTGTGAGCGACAACCATTTCGTCCAAACTCGTGGGAACAATATGAGTAAACCTGAAAATAAAACACAAAAAACAACAACACAACAAATCTTTCATAAAGGATTATTTGAAACGAGACCAAGATCTTTTTCATTCAGCGGTTGCAATAGCAGTAATAATATGACAGAAGCACCTGTCTGTAAGGAAAACCATCAGAGTACACTGCAGGATAGACCAGACAACCAAGCTAAGAAAGCCGATCAAACATGCTCTCCACTAAAAGAGAATGCACAGAATAGCAACCAATGGCAACTAGACCGTTTACCTCCTGCAAAGAGAAAGAGACAGGAAAGTCCTACCGGGCAACAGTCAGCGAATAAAGGAATCAATCCTTTGGTTCCTACACAAAACAGATTTGATATTCTTAGTGATGAAAATAACGAAACTGAAAACAACAAAAAAGAATATGTCCCAAAACCAGAGCCGATCTTTATCACAGGAGTAATCGACATAATCCCGCTGAGAGACATCCTAAATAAGGCAGTAAACCCAGATAAATATCAAATGACTACACTTAGATCAGGGCATATCATCAAGCTTATCCCAAGCGACATCGAGACTTATAAAATAATAAGAGATTACCTTATTGAGAAAGAAATACACCACTACACATATAAATTAAAAAGTGAGAGAGCGTACCGAGTGGTTATCCGAGGCTTACATGCATCCGAAGATATATCACTTATTAAAGCAGAACTCCAGGACAATGGGCACGAAGTGAGACAAGTCGTGAACGTGCAACACCGCACAACAAAACAAAAACTCCCACTTTACTTTGTGGATATAGAACAGCGGCCTAACAACAAAGATATATTCAATATAAGACACATCGGTCAGGTTAAAGTTACAATTGAGGCACCATACAAGAAAAGAGAAGTTATACAATGTAAGAGATGCCAAAGATTTGGGCACAGCAAAAATCAATGTTTTCGTCCCTTCAGATGTGTCAAGTGCGGAAATGACCACCCAACAGCTACTTGCACAAAACTTCCTGAAACAGACGCTGTATGCGCAAATTGCCAAGGTAGTCACCCAGCTAGTTACAGAGGATGCAACAAATATAAAGAATATAAAGAGAGAATATTAAAAATTAAAGTAAAACCAGACTCCAACAAAGCAACTTTCGTTCACACCCACCAGCCAAAAGCTACCCCAGAAGAACCCCAACCCTCAGCTCAACCGAGAAGCTATTCCGACGCACTAAGACATAGAAAAGAATCCAAAAACCTGACCGACCAATCATTGTACACATTACAAGAAAAACAAATAAATGACAACTTGACGGACAATGGACCAAACATTACTAAAATGTTAGACATAATGTTCAATCGATTCCAAGAAATCATGAAAACCATGATGGACAGCATGATGGACCGGATGGTCCAACTAATCACAGGACTGGTCTCACAGAGGGCATAAACCTCCGTATACTCACATGGAATGCCAACGGGATAACTACTAGACGACAAGAACTTGAGCTTTTCATGGAAATGGAGAAAATTGACATAGCTTTGATTTCCGAAACAAGACTAACTCCGAGGTCATACATCACATTTAAAAACTACACAACCTATAGAACTGACCACCCTTCTGGAAATTCACACGGTGGGACTGCGGTTATAGTGAGAAAAAATATCAAGCATTATGCCTTAAACCCATACAAAACAGATAAAATTCAAGCAACTATGATCAAATTAAATTACAAAAATTCAGATACAACTATTGCTGCAGTTTACTGCCCACCAAGACACTCTATCAGTGCGGAAGAATTTAAAACATTTTTTGCGGAGCTAGGACCGACATTTATAAGTGGAGGAGATTGGAACTCCAAGCATACCTACTGGGGCTCCCGATTAATCAACCCGAAGGGTAGACAACTATACAAAGCCACAGTAGATATGAACCTTGATTGCATATCTCACGGTGAGCCTACATACTGGCCAAAGGATTTAAACAAAATACCTGATCTATTGGACTTTTATATAATAAAGAATATCAGCAGGAACTACACTAAAATAGAGAAATGTGAGGACCTATCGTCAGACCACTCCCCGGTTATTCTTAATCAAACAAAAGTTGCCATTCCCTCTGAGCCATCGACACGAATATACAATCAAAACACTGATTGGGACAAATACAAGGACATCATCTCTCAAAACCTAGAACTAAACATTAAATTGAAAACAACAGAGGATATTGAAAACAGTATTGAAAAATTCAACTACATAATTCATATGGCAGCCATCAAAACAACCCCTACAAAAAATACAAATCGCCCTCATAGAGAATATCCAAAGAAAGTAGTAATGAAAGCACTAGCGAGGAGAAAATTAAGGAAAGAGTGGCATAGGACTAGATATCCTTCGGATAAAACCAAATTAAATAGAGCCTCAGAGGAATTGAAGAAAATGATTAGCGACTATGAAAATCTCAGCTTTCAAAACTACTTAACTCGCCTGACTCCTAACAAAGACACTAATTATTCACTGTGGCGCGCGACTAAAAACCTCAAACGACCTGTAAACCACATCCCGCCAATCAAAAAAAGAGATAACACCTGGGCCAGATCAAATTATGAAAAAGCGACAGCTTTTGCTGTTCACCTCAAAGATGTCTTCACCCCTCTTGAGACTAGGAATGAAGAAAAGGATAAAGAAATTAGGGATTTCCTTCAATCACCCAACCAATTATGCCTACCACTAAGAGCAGCAACCCCTAAAGAAATTTCTAGAGAAATTATATCACTACCCACTGGAAAAGCGCCAGGGTATGATCAAATTGATTCGACCCTAATAAAGAACCTCCCGAAGAAGGGCATAATGTTTCTGGTGATGCTCTTTAATTCATGCCTAAGACTGAGCCATTTCCCATCCCAGTGGAAGATAGCACAGGTGGTAATGGTGCCTAAACCGGGCAAACCAGTAGAGGAAACCTTATCATACAGACCTATTAGTCTCCTCCCTCTCTTGGGTAAACTTTTTGAGCAAATAATACTCAACAGAATGTACGCCCACTTAGAAGAAATTCTCCCAGAACACCAATTTGGCTTTAGACAGAAACATGGTACTATAGAACAGGTGCACAGAATATCAAACACCATAAGCCAAACTATTGAAAACAAGCAGTTTTGTTCAGCAGTTTTCTTGGACATAAGTCAGGCCTTTGACAGGGTTTGGCACATGGGTCTTCTTTACAAAATAAAAAATCAGCTACCACACTCATTCTACTCCATTTTGGCAAGCTACTTAAATAAAAGGTGCTTTGAGGTAAAAGTTCAAAATGAAACATCAGAGCTATATGACATTAGCTCAGGAGTCCCACAGGGCAGTATTTTAATGTCAGTGAACCTGGCAGATCATTGTCTAGCAGATCAACTTTTTTTTTGAGTTCTTATCGCATGCAGATGAGTTCTATAGTTCCTGATAGTTTTCAGGAATAGTTCTGCCATTTTCAGCTGAAAAACGATAGTTCACAAAATGATCTGCTAACTTCCGGTAGCAGAGCATTTTTCAGAAAATTAAAAAAAAACTGAGATATTGTCACATAAAGATGAGTTCCATAGTTCCTCATACTTTTCAGGAATAGTTCTGGCGTATTTCAGCTGAAAAATTTTTTTTTTCCCAATTCACGTTTGAGTGTTAAAAGAGCATGAATAAAGATTAAAGTGTTATTTTCAAAGTTCAATCCAGATAAAAGGGCGAAAACTCATTTGTTTTCGATAGATGCTTCATGAAACTGTAATCTAGACTTCAATTCAAATCTAGAACTCTCACTAAAGTATCAGCAGAGCATGGTTGAAAGTAAGAAACTGTGAAATAACACATTTTAATATGAAAAAATATTCAAAAAAATATTTTCGCGGTTCCAATTACTCTAGGAGGCGGGAACTATCGCGTTTCTGATAGAAGAATACCAGCACCATAATACAACAGCAGATTCAAACCCAGAACTCTCACTAAAGTATCAGCAGAGCATGGTTGAATGTAAGAAACTGTGAAATAACACATTTTAATATTAAAAAATATTCAAAAAAATATTTTCGCGGTTACAATTACTCTAGGAGGCCGGAACTATCGCGTTTCTGATAGAAGAATACCAGCATCATAATATAACAGCAGATTCAAACCCAGAACTCTCACTAAAGTATCAGCAGAGCATGGTTGAATGTAAGAATCTATGAAATTTCACATTTTAATATTAAAAAATATTCAAAAAAATATTTTCGCGGTTACAATTACTCTAGGAGGCGGGAACTATCGCGTTTCTGATAGAAGAATACCAGCACCATAATATAACAGCAGATTCAAACCCAGAACTCTCACTAAAGTATCAGCAGAGCATGGTTGAAAGTAAGAAACTGTGAAATAACACATTTTCATATTAAAAAATATTCAAAAAAATATTTTCGCGGTTCCAATTACAATAGGGGGCGGGAACTATCGCGTTTCTGATAGAAGAATACCAGCACCATAATATAACAGCAGATTCAAACCCAGAACTCTCACTAAAGTATCAGCAGAGCATGGTTGAAAGTAAGAAACTGTGAAATAACACATTTTAATATTAAAAAATATTCAAAAAAATATTTTCGCGGTTCCAATTACAATAGGAGGCGGGAACTATCGCGTTTCTGATAGAAGAATACCAGCACCATAATATAACAGCAGATTCAAACCCAGAACTCTCACTAATGTATCAGCAGAGCATGGTTGAATGTAAGAAACTGTGAAATAACACATTTTAATATTAAAAAATATTCAAAAAAATATTTTCGCGGTTACAATTACTCTAGGAGGCCGGAACTATCGCGTTTCTGATAGAAGAATACCAGCATCATAATATAACAGCAGATTCAAACCCAGAACTCTCACTAAAGTATCAGCAGAGCATGGTTGAATGTAAGAATCTATGAAATTTCACATTTTAATATTAAAAAATATTCAAAAAAATATTTTCGCGGTTACAATTACTCTAGGAAGCGGGAACTATCGCGTTTCTGATAGAAGAATACCAGCACCATAATACAACAGCAGATTCAAACCCAGAACTCTCACTAAAGTATCAGCAGAGCATGGTTGAATGTAAGAAACTGTGAAATAACACATTTTAATATTAAAAAATATTCAAAAAAATATTTTCGCGGTTACAATTACTCTAGGAGGCCGGAACTATCGCGTTTCTGATAGAAGAATACCAGCATCATAATATAACAGCAGATTCAAACCCAGAACTCTCACTAAAGTATCAGCAGAGCATGGTTGAATGTAAGAATCTATGAAATTTCACATTTTAATATTAAAAAATATTCAAAAAAATATTTTCGCGGTTACAATTACTCTAGGAGGCGGGAACTATCGCGTTTCTGATAGAAGAATACCAGCACCATAATATAACAGCAGATTCAAACCCAGAACTCTCACTAAAGTATCAGCAGAGCATGGTTGAATGTAAGAATCTATGAAATTTCACATTTGAATATGAAAAAATATTCAAAAAAATATTTTCCCGGTTACAATTACTCTAGGAGGCGGGAACTATCGCGTTTCTGATAGAAGAATACCAGCATCATAATATTACAGCAGATTCAAACCCAGAACTCTCACTAAAGTATCAGCAGAGCATGGTTGAAAGTAAGAAACTGTGAAATAACACATTTTAATATTAAAAAATATTCAAAAAGATATTTTCGCGGTTCCAATTACGCTAGGAGGCGGGAACTATCGCGTTTCTGATAGAAGAATACCAGCATCATAATATAACAGCAGATTCAAACCCAGAACTCTCACTAAAGTATCAGTGGAGCATGGTTGAAAGTAAGAAACTGTGAAATTTCACGTTTTAATATGAAAAAATATTCAAAAAAATATTTTCGCGGTTCCGATTACTCTAGGAGGCGGGAACTATCGCGTTTCTGATAGAAGAATACTAGCACCATTACATAGATCCAGATTCAAAACCAGAACTCTCACTAAAGTATCAGCAGAGCATGCTTGAATGTAAGAATCTATGAAATTTTAGACTTTAATATAAAAAAAAAATATTTTCGCGATTCCAATTACTCTAGGAGGCGGGAACTATCGTGTTTCTGATAGAAGAATACCAGCACCATAATATAACAGCAGATTCAAACCCAGAACTCTCACTAAAGTATCAGCAGAGCATGGTTGAAAGTAAGAAACTGTGAAATAACACATTTTAATATTAAAAAATATTCAAAAAAATATTTTCGCGGTTCCAATTACCATAGGAGGCGGGAACTATCGCGTTTCTGATAGAAGAATACCAGCACCATAATATAACAGCAGATTCAAACCCAGAACTCTCACTAAAGTATCAGCAGAGCATGGTTGAAAGTAAGAAACTGTGAAAATTCACGTTTTAATATGAAAAAATATTCAAAAAAATATTTTCGCGGTTCCAATTACGATAGGAGGCCGGAACTATCGCGTTTCTGATAGAAGAATACCAGCATCATAATATAACAGCAGATTCAAACCCAGAACTCTCACTAAAGTATCAGCAGAGCATGGTTGAAAGTAAGAAACTGTGAAAATTCACGTTTTAATATGAAAAAATATTCAAAAAAATATTTTCGCGGTTCCAATTACGATAGGAGGCCGGAACTATCGCGTTTCTGATAGAAGAATACCAGCATCATAATATAACAGCAGATTCAAACCCAGAACTCTCACTAAAGTATCAGCAGAGCATGGTTGAATGTAAGAATCTATGAAATTTCACATTTTAATATGAAAAAATATTCAAAAAAATATTTTCGCGGTTACAATTACTTTAGGAGGCGGGAACTATCGCGTTTCTGATAGAAGAATACCAGCATCATAATATAACAGCAGATTCAAACCCAGAACTCTCACTAAAGTATCAGCAGAGCATGGTTGAATGTAAGAATCTATGAAATTTCACATTTTAATATGAAAAAATATTCAAAAAAATATTTTCGCGGTTACAATTACTTTAGGAGGCGGGAACTATCGCGTTTCTGATAGAAGAATACCAGCACCATAATATAACAGCAGATTCAAACCCAGAACTCTCACTAAAGTATCAGCAGAGCATGGTTGAATGTAAGAATCTATGAAATTTCACATTTTAATATTAAAAAATATTCAAAAAAATATTTTCGCGGTTACAATTACTCTAGGAGGCGGGAACTATCGCGTTTCTGATAGAAGAATACCAGCACCATAATATAACAGCAGATTCAAACCCAGAACTCTCACTAAAGTATCAGCAGAGCATGGTTGAAAGTAAGAAACTGTGAAATAACACATTTTCATATTAAAAAATATTCAAAAAAATATTTTCGCGGTTCCAATTACAATAGGAGGCGGGAACTATCGCGTTTCTGATAGAAGAATACCAGCACCATAATATAACAGCAGATTCAAACCCAGAACTCTCACTAAAGTATCAGCAGAGCATGGTTGAAAGTAAGAAACTGTGAAATAACACATTTTAATATTAAAAAATATTCAAAAAAATATTTTCGCGGTTCCAATTACAATAGGAGGCGGGAACTATCGCGTTTCTGATAGAAGAATACCAGCACCATAATATAACAGCAGATTCAAACCCAGAACTCTCACTAAAGTATCAGCAGAGCATGGTTGAAAGTAAGAAACTGTGAAAATTCACGTTTTAATATGAAAAAATATTCAAAAAAATATTTTCGCGGTTCCAATTACGATAGGAGGCCGGAACTATCGCGTTTCTGATAGAAGAATACCAGCATCATAATATAACAGCAGATTCAAACCCAGAACTCTCACTAAAGTATCAGCAGAGCATGGTTGAAAGTAAGAAACTGTGAAAATTCACGTTTTAATATGAAAAAATATTCAAAAAAATATTTTCGCGGTTCCAATTACGATAGGAGGCCGGAACTATCGCGTTTCTGATAGAAGAATACCAGCATCATAATATAACAGCAGATTCAAACCCAGAACTCTCACTAAAGTATCAGCAGAGCATGGTTGAATGTAAGAATCTATGAAATTTCACATTTTAATATGAAAAAATATTCAAAAAAATATTTTCGCGGTTACAATTACTTTAGGAGGCGGGAACTATCGCGTTTCTGATAGAAGAATACCAGCATCATAATATAACAGCAGATTCAAACCCAGAACTCTCACTAAAGTATCAGCAGAGCATGGTTGAATGTAAGAATCTATGAAATTTCACATTTTAATATGAAAAAATATTCAAAAAAATATTTTCGCGGTTACAATTACTTTAGGAGGCGGGAACTATCGCGTTTCTGATAGAAGAATACCAGCACCATAATATAACAGCAGATTCAAACCCAGAACTCTCACTAAAGTATCAGCAGAGCATGGTTGAATGTAAGAATCTATGAAATTTCACATTTTAATATTAAAAAATATTCAAAAAAATATTTTCGCGGTTACAATTACTCTAGGAGGCGGGAACTATCGCGTTTCTGATAGAAGAATACCAGCACCATAATATAACAGCAGATTCAAACCCAGAACTCTCACTAAAGTATCAGCAGAGCATGGTTGAAAGTAAGAAACTGTGAAATAACACATTTTCATATTAAAAAATATTCAAAAAAATATTTTCGCGGTTCCAATTACAATAGGAGGCGGGAACTATCGCGTTTCTGATAGAAGAATACCAGCACCATAATATAACAGCAGATTCAAACCCAGAACTCTCACTAAAGTATCAGCAGAGCATGGTTGAAAGTAAGAAACTGTGAAATAACACATTTTAATATTAAAAAATATTCAAAAAAATATTTTCGCGGTTCCAATTACAATAGGAGGCGGGAACTATCGCGTTTCTGATAGAAGAATACCAGCACCATAATATAACAGCAGATTCAAACCCAGAACTCTCACTAAAGTATCAGCAGAGCATGGTTGAAAGTAAGAAACCGTGAAATAACACATTTTAATATTAAAAAATATTCAAAAAAATATTTTCGCGGTTCCAATTACCATAGGAGGCGGGAACTATCGCGTTTCTGATAGAAGAATACCAGCATCATAATATAACAGCAGATTCAAACCCAGAACTCTCACTAAAGTATCAGCAGAGCATGGTTGAAAGTAAGAAACTGTGAAATAACACATTTTAATATGAAAAAATATTCAAAAAAATATTTTCGCGGTTCCAATTACTCTAGGAGGCGGGAACTATCGCGTTTCTGATAGAAGAATACCAGCACCATAATATAACAGCAGATTCAAACCCAGAACTCTCACTAAAGTATCAGCAGAGCATGGTTGAAAGTAAGAAACTGTGAAATTTCACGTTTTAATATGAAAAAATATTCAAAAAAATATTTTCGCGGTTCCAATTACGATAGGAGGCCGGAACTATCGCGTTTCTGATAGAAGAATACCAGCATCATAATATTACAGCAGATTCAAACCCAGCACTCTCACTAAAGTATCAGCAGAGCATGGTTGAAAGTAAGAAACTGTGAAATAACACATTTTAATATTAAAAAATATTCAAAAAGATATTTTCGCGGTTCCAATTACGCTAGGAGGCGGGAAATATCGCGTTTCTGATAGAAGAATACCAGCATCATAATATAACAGCAGATTCAAACCCAGAACTCTCACTAAAGTATCAGCAAAGCATGCTTGAATGTAAGAATCTATGAAATTTTACACTTTAATATAAAAAAAAATATTTTCGCGGTTCCAATTACCAAAGGAGGCGGGAACTATCGCGTTTCTGATAGAAGAATACTAGCACCATTACATAGATCCAGATTCAAAACCAGAACTCTCACTAAAGTATCAGCAGAGCATGCTTGAATGTAAGAATCTATGAAATTTTAGACTTTAATATAAAAAAAAAATATTTTCGCGATTCCAATTACTCTAGGAGGCGGGAACTATCGTGTTTCTGATAGAAGAATACCAGCACCATAATATAACAGCAGATTCAAACCCAGAACTCTCACTAAAGTATCAGCAGAGCATGGTTGAAAGTAAGAAACTGTGAAATAACACATTTTAATATTAAAAAATATTCAAAAAAATATTTTCGCGGTTCCAATTACCATAGGAGGCGGGAACTATCGCGTTTCTGATAGAAGAATACCAGCACCATAATATAACAGCAGATTCAAACCCAGAACTCTCACTAAAGTATCAGCAGAGCATGGTTGAATGTAAGAATCTATGAAATTTCACATTTTAATATTAAAAAATATTCAAAAAAATATTTTCGCGGTTACAATTACTCTAGGAGGCGGGAACTATCGCGTTTCTGATAGAAGAATACCAGCACCATAATATAACAGCAGATTCAAACCCAGAACTCTCACTAAAGTATCAGCAGAGCATGGTTGAAAGTAAGAAACTGTGAAATAACACATTTTCATATTAAAAAATATTCAAAAAAATATTTTCGCGGTTCCAATTACAATAGGAGGCGGGAACTATCGCGTTTCTGATAGAAGAATACCAGCACCATAATATAACAGCAGATTCAAACCCAGAACTCTCACTAAAGTATCAGCAGAGCATGGTTGAAAGTAAGAAACTGTGAAATAACACATTTTAATATTAAAAAATATTCAAAAAAATATTTTCGCGGTTCCAATTACAATAGGAGGCGGGAACTATCGCGTTTCTGATAGAAGAATACCAGCACCATAATATAACAGCAGATTCAAACCCAGAACTCTCACTAAAGTATCAGCAGAGCATGGTTGAAAGTAAGAAACCGTGAAATAACACATTTTAATATTAAAAAATATTCAAAAAAATATTTTCGCGGTTCCAATTACCATAGGAGGCGGGAACTATCGCGTTTCTGATAGAAGAATACCAGCATCATAATATAACAGCAGATTCAAACCCAGAACTCTCACTAAAGTATCAGCAGAGCATGGTTGAAAGTAAGAAACTGTGAAATAACACATTTTAATATGAAAAAATATTCAAAAAAATATTTTCGCGGTTCCAATTACTCTAGGAGGCGGGAACTATCGCGTTTCTGATAGAAGAATACCAGCACCATAATATAACAGCAGATTCAAACCCAGAACTCTCACTAAAGTATCAGCAGAGCATGGTTGAAAGTAAGAAACTGTGAAATTTCACGTTTTAATATGAAAAAATATTCAAAAAAATATTTTCGCGGTTCCAATTACGATAGGAGGCCGGAACTATCGCGTTTCTGATAGAAGAATACCAGCATCATAATATTACAGCAGATTCAAACCCAGCACTCTCACTAAAGTATCAGCAGAGCATGGTTGAAAGTAAGAAACTGTGAAATAACACATTTTAATATTAAAAAATATTCAAAAAGATATTTTCGCGGTTCCAATTACGCTAGGAGGCGGGAAATATCGCGTTTCTGATAGAAGAATACCAGCATCATAATATAACAGCAGATTCAAACCCAGAACTCTCACTAAAGTATCAGCAAAGCATGCTTGAATGTAAGAATCTATGAAATTTTACACTTTAATATAAAAAAAAATATTTTCGCGGTTCCAATTACCAAAGGAGGCGGGAACTATCGCGTTTCTGATAGAAGAATACTAGCACCATTACATAGATCCAGATTCAAAACCAGAACTCTCACTAAAGTATCAGCAGAGCATGCTTGAATGTAAGAATCTATGAAATTTTAGACTTTAATATAAAAAAAAAATATTTTCGCGATTCCAATTACTCTAGGAGGCGGGAACTATCGTGTTTCTGATAGAAGAATACCAGCACCATAATATAACAGCAGATTCAAACCCAGAACTCTCACTAAAGTATCAGCAGAGCATGGTTGAAAGTAAGAAACTGTGAAATAACACATTTTAATATTAAAAAATATTCAAAAAAATATTTTCGCGGTTCCAATTACCATAGGAGGCGGGAACTATCGCGTTTCTGATAGAAGAATACCAGCACCATAATATAACAGCAGATTCAAACCCAGAACTCTCACTAAAGTATCAGCAGAGCATGGTTGAAAGTAAGAAACTGTGAAATTTCACGTTTTAATATGAAAAAATATTAAAAAAAAAATTTTCGCGGTTACAATTACTTTAGGAGGCGGGAACTATCGCGTTTCTGATAGAAGAATACCAGCACCATAATATAACAGCAGATTCAAACCCAGAACTCTCACTAAAGTATTAGCAGAGCATGGTTGAATGTAAGAATCTATGAAATTTCACATTTTAATATGAAAAAATATTCAAAAAAATATTTTCCCGGTTACAATTACTCTAGGAGGCGGGAACTATCGCGTTTCTAATAGAAGAATACCAGCACCATAATAAAACAGCAGATTCAAACCCAGAACTCTCACTAAAGTATCAGCGGAGCATGGTTGAAAGTAAGAAACTGTGAAATTTCACGTTTTAATATGAAAAAATATTCAAAAAAATATTTTTTGCGGTTCCAATTACTCTAGGAGGCGGGAACTATCGCGTTTCTGATAGAAGAATACCAGCACCATAATATAACAGCAGATTCAAACCCAGAACTCTCACTAAAGTATCAGCAGAGCATGGTTGAATGTAAGAATCTATGAAATTTCACATTTTAATATTAAAAAATATTCAAAAAAATATTTTCGCGGTTACAATTACTCTAGGAGGCGGGAACTATCGCGTTTCTGATAGAAGAATACCAGCACCATAATATAACAGCAGATTCAAACCCAGAACTCTCACTAAAGTATCAGCAGAGCATGGTTGAAAGTAAGAAACTGTGAAATAACACATTTTCATATTAAAAAATATTCAAAAAAATATTTTCGCGGTTCCAATTACAATAGGAGGCGGGAACTATCGCGTTTCTGATAGAAGAATACCAGCACCATAATATAACAGCAGATTCAAACCCAGAACTCTCACTAAAGTATCAGCAGAGCATGGTTGAAAGTAAGAAACTGTGAAATAACACATTTTAATATTAAAAAATATTCAAAAAAATATTTTCGCGGTTCCAATTACAATAGGAGGCGGGAACTATCGCGTTTCTGATAGAAGAATACCAGCACCATAATATAACAGCAGATTCAAACCCAGAACTCTCACTAAAGTATCAGCAGAGCATGGTTGAAAGTAAGAAACCGTGAAATAACACATTTTAATATTAAAAAATATTCAAAAAAATATTTTCGCGGTTCCAATTACCATAGGAGGCGGGAACTATCGCGTTTCTGATAGAAGAATACCAGCATCATAATATAACAGCAGATTCAAACCCAGAACTCTCACTAAAGTATCAGCAGAGCATGGTTGAAAGTAAGAAACTGTGAAATAACACATTTTAATATGAAAAAATATTCAAAAAAATATTTTCGCGGTTCCAATTACTCTAGGAGGCGGGAACTATCGCGTTTCTGATAGAAGAATACCAGCACCATAATATAACAGCAGATTCAAACCCAGAACTCTCACTAAAGTATCAGCAGAGCATGGTTGAAAGTAAGAAACTGTGAAATTTCACGTTTTAATATGAAAAAATATTCAAAAAAATATTTTCGCGGTTCCAATTACGATAGGAGGCCGGAACTATCGCGTTTCTGATAGAAGAATACCAGCATCATAATATTACAGCAGATTCAAACCCAGCACTCTCACTAAAGTATCAGCAGAGCATGGTTGAAAGTAAGAAACTGTGAAATAACACATTTTAATATTAAAAAATATTCAAAAAGATATTTTCGCGGTTCCAATTACGCTAGGAGGCGGGAAATATCGCGTTTCTGATAGAAGAATACCAGCATCATAATATAACAGCAGATTCAAACCCAGAACTCTCACTAAAGTATCAGCAAAGCATGCTTGAATGTAAGAATCTATGAAATTTTACACTTTAATATAAAAAAAAATATTTTCGCGGTTCCAATTACCAAAGGAGGCGGGAACTATCGCGTTTCTGATAGAAGAATACTAGCACCATTACATAGATCCAGATTCAAAACCAGAACTCTCACTAAAGTATCAGCAGAGCATGCTTGAATGTAAGAATCTATGAAATTTTAGACTTTAATATAAAAAAAAAATATTTTCGCGATTCCAATTACTCTAGGAGGCGGGAACTATCGTGTTTCTGATAGAAGAATACCAGCACCATAATATAACAGCAGATTCAAACCCAGAACTCTCACTAAAGTATCAGCAGAGCATGGTTGAAAGTAAGAAACTGTGAAATAACACATTTTAATATTAAAAAATATTCAAAAAAATATTTTCGCGGTTCCAATTACCATAGGAGGCGGGAACTATCGCGTTTCTGATAGAAGAATACCAGCACCATAATATAACAGCAGATTCAAACCCAGAACTCTCACTAAAGTATCAGCAGAGCATGGTTGAAAGTAAGAAACTGTGAAATTTCACGTTTTAATATGAAAAAATATTAAAAAAAAAATTTTCGCGGTTACAATTACTTTAGGAGGCGGGAACTATCGCGTTTCTGATAGAAGAATACCAGCACCATAATATAACAGCAGATTCAAACCCAGAACTCTCACTAAAGTATTAGCAGAGCATGGTTGAATGTAAGAATCTATGAAATTTCACATTTTAATATGAAAAAATATTCAAAAAAATATTTTCCCGGTTACAATTACTCTAGGAGGCGGGAACTATCGCGTTTCTAATAGAAGAATACCAGCACCATAATAAAACAGCAGATTCAAACCCAGAACTCTCACTAAAGTATCAGCGGAGCATGGTTGAAAGTAAGAAACTGTGAAATTTCACGTTTTAATATGAAAAAATATTCAAAAAAATATTTTTTGCGGTTCCAATTACTCTAGGAGGCGGGAACTATCGCGTTTCTGATAGAAGAATACCAGCACCATAATATAACAGCAGATTCAAACCCAGAACTCTCACTAAAGTATCAGCAGAGCATGGTTGAAAGTAAGAAACTGTGAAAATTCACGTTTTAATATGAAAAAATATTCAAAAAAATATTTTCGCGGTTACAATTACTTTAGGAGGCGGGAACTATCGCGTTTCTGATAGAAGAATACCAGCATCATAATATAACAGCAGATTCAAACCCAGAACTCTCACTAAAGTATTAGCAGAGCATGGTTGAATGTAAGAATCTATGAAATTTCACATTTGAATATGAAAAAATATTCAAAAAAATATTTTCCCGGTTACAATTACTCTAGGAGGCGGGAACTATCGCGTTTCTGATAGAAGAATACCAGCATCATAATATTACAGCAGATTCAAACCCAGAACTCTCACTAAAGTATCAGCAGAGCATGGTTGAAAGTAAGAAACTGTGAAATAACACATTTTAATATTAAAAAATATTCAAAAAGATATTTTCGCGGTTCCAATTACGCTAGGAGGCGGGAACTATCGCGTTTCTGATAGAAGAATACCAGCATCATAATATAACAGCAGATTCAAACCCAGAACTCTCACTAAAGTATCAGTGGAGCATGGTTGAAAGTAAGAAACTGTGAAATTTCACGTTTTAATATGAAAAAATATTCAAAAAAATATTTTCGCGGTTCCGATTACTCTAGGAGGCGGGAACTATCGCGTTTCTAATAGAAGAATACCAGCACCATAATAAAACAGCAGATTCAAACCCAGAACTCTCACTAAAGTATCAGCAGAGCATGGTTGAAAGTAAGAAACTGTGAAATTTCACGTTTTAACATGAAAAAATATTCAAAAAAATATTTTCGCGGTTCCAATTACTCTAGGTTAATTAATCTGTTTCTATATTATGATGCTGGTATTCTTCTATCAGAAACGCGATAGTTCCCGCCTCCTAGAGTAATTGGAATCGCGAAAATATTTTTTTTTATATTAAAGTCTAAAATTTCATAGATTCTCACATTCAACCATGCTCTGCTGATACTTTATTGAGAGTTCTGGGTTTGAATCTGCTGTTATATTATGGTGCTGGTATTCTTCTATCAGAAACGCGATAGTTCCCGCCTCCTAGAGTAATTGGAACCGCAAAAATATTTTTTTGAATATTATAGTGTAAAATGTCATAGTTTCTTACATTCAACCATGCTCTGCTGATACTTTAGTGAGAGTTCTGGGTTTGAATCTGCTTCTATATTATGGTGCTGGTATTCTTCTATCAGAAACGCGATAGTTCCCGTCTCCTAGAGTGATTGGAACCGCGAAAATATTCTTTTGAATATTTTTTCATGTTAAAACGTGAAATTTCACAGTTTCTTACTTTCAACCATGCTCTGCTGATACTTTAGTGAGAGTTCTGGGTTTGAATCTGCTGTTATATTATGGTGCTGGTATTCTTCTATCAGAAACGCGATAGTTCCCGCCTCCTAGAGTAATTGGAACCGCAAAAATATTTTTTTGAATATTAAAGTGTAAAATTTCATAGTTTCTTACATTCAACCATGCTCTGCTGATACTTTATTGAGAGTTCTGGGTTTGAATCTGTTGTTATATTATGGTGCTGGTATTCTTCTATCAGAAACACGATAGTTCCCGCCTCCTTGAGTAATTGGAACCGCAAAAATATTTTTTTGAATATTATAGTGTAAAATGTCATAGTTTCTTACATTCAACCATGCTCTGCTGATACTTTAGTGAGAGTTCTGGGTTTGAATCTGCTTCTATATTATGGTGCTGGTATTCTTCTATCAGAAACGCGATAGTTTCCGCCTCCTAGAGTAATTGGAACCGCGAAAATATTTTTTTGAATATTTTTTCATGTTAAAACGTGAAATTTCACAGTTTCTTACTTTCAACCATGCTCTGCTGATACTTTAGTGAGAGTTCTGGGTTTGAATCTGCTGTTATATTATGGTGCTGGTATTCTTCTATCAGAAACACGATAGTTCCCGCCTCCTTGAGTAATTGGAACCGCAAAAATATTTTTTTGAATATTATAGTGTAAAATGTCATAGTTTCTTACATTCAACCATGCTCTGCTGATACTTTAGTGAGAGTTCTGGGTTTGAATCTGCTTCTATATTATGGTGCTGGTATTCTTCTATCAGAAACGCGATAGTTCCCGCCTCCTAGAGTAATTGGAACCGCGAAAATATTTTTTTGAATATTTTTTCATGTTAAAACGTGAAATTTCACAGTTTCTTACTTTCAACCATGCTCTGCTGATACTTTAGTGAGAGTTCTGGGTTTGAATCTGCTTCTATATTATGGTGCTGGTATTCTTCTATCAGAAACGCGATAGTTCCCGCCTCCTAGAGTAATTGGAACCGCAAAAATATTTTTTTGAATATTAAAGTGTAAAATTTCATAGTTTCTTACATTCAACCATGCTCTGCTGATACTTTATTGAGAGTTCTGGGTTTGAATCTGCTGTTATATTATGGTGCTGGTATTCTTCTATCAGAAACACGATAGTTCCCGCCTCCTTGAGTAATTGGAACCGCAAAAATATTTTTTTGAATATTATAGTGTAAAATTTCATAGTTTTTTACATTCAACCATGCTCTGCTGATACTTTAGTGAGAGTTCTGGGTTTGAATCTGCTTCTATATTATGGTGCTGGTATTCTTCTATCAGAAACGCGATCGTTCCCGCCTCCTATGGTAATTGGAACCGCGAAAATATTTTTTTGAATATTTTTTCATATCAAAACGTGAAATTTCACAGTTTCTTACTTTCAACCATGCTCTGCTGATACTTTAGTGAGAGTTCTGGGTTTGAATCTGCTTCTATATTATGGTGCTGGTATTCTTCTATCAGAAACGCGATAGTTCCCGCCTCCTAGAGTAATTGGAACCGTGAAAATATTTTTTTGGAATATTTTTCATATTAAGACGTGAAATTTCACAGTTTCTTACTTTCAACCATGCTCTGCTGATACTTTAGTGAGAGTTCTGGGTTTGAATCTGCTGTTTTATTATGGTGCTGGTATTCTTCTATCAGAAACGCGATAGTTCCCGCCTCCTAGAGTAATTGGAACCGCAAAAATATTTTTTTTAATATTAAAGTGTAAAATTTCATAGTTTCTTACATTCAACCATGCTCTGCTGATACTTTATTGAGAGTTCTGGGTTTGAATCTGCTGTTATATTATGGTGCTGGTATTCTTCTATCAGAAACGCGATAGTTCCCGCCTCCTAGAGTAATTGGAACCGCAAAAATATTTTTTTGAATATTATAGTGTAAAATGTCATAGTTTCTTACATTCAACCATGCTCTGCTGATACTTTAGTGAGAGTTCTGGGTTTGAATCTGCTTCTATATTATGGTGCTGGTATTCTTCTATCAGAAACGCGATAGTTCCCGCCTCCTAGAGTAATTGGAACCGCGAAAATATTTTTTTGAATATTTTTTCATGTTAAAAAGTGAAATTTCACAGTTTCTTACTTTCAACCGTGCTCTGCTGATACTTTAGTGAGAGTTCTGGGTTTGAATCTGCTGTTATATTATGGTGCTGGTATTCTTCTATCAGAAACGCGATAGTTCCCGCCTCCTAGGGTAAGTGGAACCGCAAAAATATTTTTTTTAATATTAAAGTGTAAAATTTCATAGTTTCTTACATTCAACCATGCTCTGCTGATACTTTATTGAGAGTTCTGGGTTTGAATCTGCTTCTATATTATGGTGCTGGTATTCTTCTATCAGAAACGCGATAGTTCCCGCCTCCTAGAGTAATTGGAACCGCAAAAATATTTTTTTGAATATTAAAGTGTAAAATTTCATAGTTTCTTACATTCAACCATGCTCTGCTGATACTTTATTGAGAGTTCTGGGTTTGAATCTGCTGTTATATTATGGTGCTGGTATTCTTCTATCAGAAACACGATAGTTCCCGCCTCCTTGAGTAATTGGAACCGCAAAAATATTTTTTTGAATATTATAGTGTAAAATTTCATAGTTTTTTACATTCAACCATGCTCTGCTGATACTTTAGTGAGAGTTCTGGGTTTGAATCTGCTTCTATATTATGGTGCTGGTATTCTTCTATCAGAAACGCGATCGTTCCCGCCTCCTATGGTAATTGGAACCGCGAAAATATTTTTTTGAATATTTTTTCATATCAAAACGTGAAATTTCACAGTTTCTTACTTTCAACCATGCTCTGCTGATACTTTAGTGAGAGTTCTGGGTTTGAATCTGCTTCTATATTATGGTGCTGGTATTCTTCTATCAGAAACGCGATAGTTCCCGCCTCCTAGAGTAATTGGAACCGTGAAAATATTTTTTTGGAATATTTTTCATATTAAGACGTGAAATTTCACAGTTTCTTACTTTCAACCATGCTCTGCTGATACTTTAGTGAGAGTTCTGGGTTTGAATCTGCTGTTTTATTATGGTGCTGGTATTCTTCTATCAGAAACGCGATAGTTCCCGCCTCCTAGAGTAATTGGAACCGCAAAAATATTTTTTTTAATATTAAAGTGTAAAATTTCATAGTTTCTTACATTCAACCATGCTCTGCTGATACTTTATTGAGAGTTCTGGGTTTGAATCTGCTGTTATATTATGGTGCTGGTATTCTTCTATCAGAAACGCGATAGTTCCCGCCTCCTAGAGTAATTGGAACCGCAAAAATATTTTTTTGAATATTATAGTGTAAAATGTCATAGTTTCTTACATTCAACCATGCTCTGCTGATACTTTAGTGAGAGTTCTGGGTTTGAATCTGCTTCTATATTATGGTGCTGGTATTCTTCTATCAGAAACACGATAGTTCCCGCCTCCTTGAGTAATTGGAACCGCAAAAATATTTTTTTGAATATTATAGTGTAAAATTTCATAGTTTTTTACATTCAACCATGCTCTGCTGATACTTTAGTGAGAGTTCTGGGTTTGAATCTGCTTCTATATTATGGTGCTGGTATTCTTCTATCAGAAACGCGATCGTTCCCGCCTCCTATGGTAATTGGAACCGCGAAAATATTTTTTTGAATATTTTTTCATATCAAAACGTGAAATTTCACAGTTTCTTACTTTCAACCATGCTCTGCTGATACTTTAGTGAGAGTTCTGGGTTTGAATCTGCTTCTATATTATGGTGCTGGTATTCTTCTATCAGAAACGCGATAGTTCCCGCCTCCTAGAGTAATTGGAACCGTGAAAATATTTTTTTGGAATATTTTTCATATTAAGACGTGAAATTTCACAGTTTCTTACTTTCAACCATGCTCTGCTGATACTTTAGTGAGAGTTCTGGGTTTGAATCTGCTGTTTTATTATGGTGCTGGTATTCTTCTATCAGAAACGCGATAGTTCCCGCCTCCTAGAGTAATTGGAACCGCAAAAATATTTTTTTTAATATTAAAGTGTAAAATTTCATAGTTTCTTACATTCAACCATGCTCTGCTGATACTTTATTGAGAGTTCTGGGTTTGAATCTGCTGTTATATTATGGTGCTGGTATTCTTCTATCAGAAACGCGATAGTTCCCGCCTCCTAGAGTAATTGGAACCGCAAAAATATTTTTTTGAATATTATAGTGTAAAATGTCATAGTTTCTTACATTCAACCATGCTCTGCTGATACTTTAGTGAGAGTTCTGGGTTTGAATCTGCTTCTATATTATGGTGCTGGTATTCTTCTATCAGAAACGCGATAGTTCCCGCCTCCTAGAGTAATTGGAACCGTGAAAATATTTTTTTGGAATATTTTTCATATTAAGACGTGAAATTTCACAGTTTCTTACTTTCAACCATGCTCTGCTGATACTTTAGTGAGAGTTCTGGGTTTGAATCTGCTGTTTTATTATGGTGCTGGTATTCTTCTATCAGAAACGCGATAGTTCCCGCCTCCTAGAGTAATTGGAACCGCAAAAATATTTTTTTTAATATTAAAGTGTAAAATTTCATAGTTTCTTACATTCAACCATGCTCTGCTGATACTTTATTGAGAGTTCTGGGTTTGAATCTGCTGTTATATTATGGTGCTGGTATTCTTCTATCAGAAACGCGATAGTTCCCGCCTCCTAGAGTAATTGGAACCGCAAAAATATTTTTTTGAATATTAAAGTGTAAAATTTCATAGTTTCTTACATTCAACCATGCTCTGCTGATACTTTATTGAGAGTTCTGGGTTTGAATCTGCTGTTATATTATGGTGCTGGTATTCTTCTATCAGAAACACGATAGTTCCCGCCTCCTTGAGTAATTGGAACCGCAAAAATATTTTTTTGAATATTATAGTGTAAAATTTCATAGTTTTTTACATTCAACCATGCTCTGCTGATACTTTAGTGAGAGTTCTGGGTTTGAATCTGCTTCTATATTATGGTGCTGGTATTCTTCTATCAGAAACGCGATAGTTCCCGCCTCCTAGAGTAATTGGAACCGTGAAAATATTTTTTTGGAATATTTTTCATATTAAGACGTGAAATTTCACAGTTTCTTACTTTCAACCATGCTCTGCTGATACTTTAGTGAGAGTTCTGGGTTTGAATCTGCTGTTTTATTATGGTGCTGGTATTCTTCTATCAGAAACGCGATAGTTCCCGCCTCCTAGAGTAATTGGAACCGCAAAAATATTTTTTTTAATATTAAAGTGTAAAATTTCATAGTTTCTTACATTCAACCATGCTCTGCTGATACTTTATTGAGAGTTCTGGGTTTGAATCTGCTGTTATATTATGGTGCTGGTATTCTTCTATCAGAAACGCGATAGTTCCCGCCTCCTAGAGTAATTGGAACCGCAAAAATATTTTTTTGAATATTATAGTGTAAAATGTCATAGTTTCTTACATTCAACCATGCTCTGCTGATACTTTAGTGAGAGTTCTGGGTTTGAATCTGCTTCTATATTATGGTGCTGGTATTCTTCTATCAGAAACGCGATAGTTCCCGCCTCCTAGAGTAATTGGAACCGTGAAAATATTTTTTTGGAATATTTTTCATATTAAGACGTGAAATTTCACAGTTTCTTACTTTCAACCATGCTCTGCTGATACTTTAGTGAGAGTTCTGGGTTTGAATCTGCTGTTTTATTATGGTGCTGGTATTCTTCTATCAGAAACGCGATAGTTCCCGCCTCCTAGAGTAATTGGAACCGCAAAAATATTTTTTTTAATATTAAAGTGTAAAATTTCATAGTTTCTTACATTCAACCATGCTCTGCTGATACTTTATTGAGAGTTCTGGGTTTGAATCTGCTGTTATATTATGGTGCTGGTATTCTTCTATCAGAAACGCGATAGTTCCCGCCTCCTAGAGTAATTGGAACCGCAAAAATATTTTTTTGAATATTATAGTGTAAAATGTCATAGTTTCTTACATTCAACCATGCTCTGCTGATACTTTAGTGAGAGTTCTGGGTTTGAATCTGCTTCTATATTATGGTGCTGGTATTCTTCTATCAGAAACGCGATAGTTCCCGCCTCCTAGAGTAATTGGAACCGCGAAAATATTTTTTTGAATATTTTTTCATGTTAAAAAGTGAAATTTCACAGTTTCTTACTTTCAACCGTGCTCTGCTGATACTTTAGTGAGAGTTCTGGGTTTGAATCTGCTGTTATATTATGGTGCTGGTATTCTTCTATCAGAAACGCGATAGTTCCCGCCTCCTAGGGTAAGTGGAACCGCAAAAATATTTTTTTTAATATTAAAGTGTAAAATTTCATAGTTTCTTACATTCAACCATGCTCTGCTGATACTTTATTGAGAGTTCTGGGTTTGAATCTGCTTCTATATTATGGTGCTGGTATTCTTCTATCAGAAACGCGATAGTTCCCGCCTCCTAGAGTAATTGGAACCGCAAAAATATTTTTTTGAATATTAAAGTGTAAAATTTCATAGTTTCTTACATTCAACCATGCTCTGCTGATACTTTATTGAGAGTTCTGGGTTTGAATCTGCTGTTATATTATGGTGCTGGTATTCTTCTATCAGAAACACGATAGTTCCCGCCTCCTTGAGTAATTGGAACCGCAAAAATATTTTTTTGAATATTATAGTGTAAAATTTCATAGTTTTTTACATTCAACCATGCTCTGCTGATACTTTAGTGAGAGTTCTGGGTTTGAATCTGCTTCTATATTATGGTGCTGGTATTCTTCTATCAGAAACGCGATCGTTCCCGCCTCCTATGGTAATTGGAACCGCGAAAATATTTTTTTGAATATTTTTTCATATCAAAACGTGAAATTTCACAGTTTCTTACTTTCAACCATGCTCTGCTGATACTTTAGTGAGAGTTCTGGGTTTGAATCTGCTTCTATATTATGGTGCTGGTATTCTTCTATCAGAAACGCGATAGTTCCCGCCTCCTAGAGTAATTGGAACCGTGAAAATATTTTTTTGGAATATTTTTCATATTAAGACGTGAAATTTCACAGTTTCTTACTTTCAACCATGCTCTGCTGATACTTTAGTGAGAGTTCTGGGTTTGAATCTGCTGTTTTATTATGGTGCTGGTATTCTTCTATCAGAAACGCGATAGTTCCCGCCTCCTAGAGTAATTGGAACCGCAAAAATATTTTTTTTAATATTAAAGTGTAAAATTTCATAGTTTCTTACATTCAACCATGCTCTGCTGATACTTTATTGAGAGTTCTGGGTTTGAATCTGCTGTTATATTATGGTGCTGGTATTCTTCTATCAGAAACGCGATAGTTCCCGCCTCCTAGAGTAATTGGAACCGCAAAAATATTTTTTTGAATATTATAGTGTAAAATGTCATAGTTTCTTACATTCAACCATGCTCTGCTGATACTTTAGTGAGAGTTCTGGGTTTGAATCTGCTTCTATATTATGGTGCTGGTATTCTTCTATCAGAAACGCGATAGTTCCCGCCTCCTAGAGTAATTGGAACCGCGAAAATATTTTTTTTAATATTTTTTCATGTTAAAACGTGAAATTTCACAGTTTCTTACTTTCAACCATGCTCTGCTGATACTTTAGTGAGAGTTCTGGGTTTGAATCTGCTGTTATATTATGGTGCTGGTATTCTTCTATCAGAAACACGATAGTTCCCGCCTCCTTGAGTAATTGGAACCGCAAAAATATTTTTTTGAATATTATAGTGTAAAATGTCATAGTTTCTTACATTCAACCATGCTCTGCTGATACTTTAGTGAGAGTTCTGGGTTTGAATCTGCTTCTATATTATGGTGCTGGTATTCTTCTATCAGAAACGCGATAGTTCTCGCCTCCTAGAGTAATTGGAACCGCGAAAATATTTTTTTGAATATTTTTTCATGTTAAAACGTGAAATTTCACAGTTTCTTACTTTCAACCATGCTCTGCTGATACTTTAGTGAGAGTTCTGGGTTTGAATCTGCTGTTATATTATGGTGCTGGTATTCTTCTATCAGAACCGCGATAGTTCCCGCCTCCTAGAGAGTAATTGGAACCGCGAAAATATTTTTTTGAATATTTTTTCATGTTAAAACGTGAAATTTCACAGTTTCTTACTTTCAACCATGCTCTGCTGATACTTTAGTGAGAGTTCTGGGTTTGAATCTGCTGTTATATTATGGTGCTGGTATTCTTCTATCAGAAACGCGATAGTTCCCGCCTCCTAGAGTAATTGGAACCGCAAAAATATTTTTTTGAATATTAAAGTGTAAAATTTCATAGTTTCTTACATTCAACCATGCTCTGCTGATACTTTATTGAGAGTTCTGGGTTTGAATCTGCTGTTATATTATGGTGCTGGTAGTCTTCTATCAGAAACGCGATAGTTCCCGCCTCCTAGAGTAATTGGAACCGCGAAAATATTTTTTTGAATATTATAGTGTAAAATATCATAGTTTCTTACATTCAACCATGCTCTGCTGATACTTTATTGAGAGTTCTGGGTTTGAATCTGCTGTTATATTATGGTGCTGGTATTCTTCTATCAGAAACGCGATAGTTCCCGCCTCCTAGAGTAATTGGAACCGCAAAAATATTTTTTTGAATATTATAGTGTAAAATGTCATAGTTTCTTACATTCAACCATGCTCTGCTGATACTTTAGTGAGAGTTCTGGGTTTGAATCTGCTTCTATATTATGGTGCTGGTATTCTTCTATCAGAAACGCGATAGTTCCCGCCTCCTAGAGTAATTGGAACCGCGAAAATATTTTTTTGAATATTTTTTCATGTTAAAAAGTGAAATTTCACAGTTTCTTACTTTCAACCGTGCTCTGCTGATACTTTAGTGAGAGTTCTGGGTTTGAATCTGCTGTTATATTATGGTGCTGGTATTCTTCTATCAGAAACGCGATAGTTCCCGCCTCCTAGGGTAAGTGGAACCGCAAAAATATTTTTTTTAATATTAAAGTGTAAAATTTCATAGTTTCTTACATTCAACCATGCTCTGCTGATACTTTATTGAGAGTTCTGGGTTTGAATCTGCTGTTATATTATGGTGCTGGTATTCTTCTATCAGAAACACGATAGTTCCCGCCTCCTAGAGTAATTGGAACCGCAAAAATATTTTTTTGAATATTATAGTGTAAAATGTCATAGTTTCTTACATTCAACCATGCTCTGCTGATACTTTAGTGAGAGTTCTGGGTTTGAATCTGCTTCTATATTATGGTGCTGGTATTCTTCTATCAGAAACGCGATAGTTCCCGCCTCCTAGAGTAATTGGAACCGCGAAAATATTTTTTTGAATATTTTTTCATGTTAAAACGTGAAATTTCACAGTTTCTTACTTTCAACCATGCTCTGCTGATACTTTAGTGAGAGTTCTGGGTTTGAATCTGCTGTTATATTATGGTGCTGGTATTCTTCTATCAGAACCGCGATAGTTCCCGCCTCCTAGAGAGTAATTGGAACCGCGAAAATATTTTTTTGAATATTTTTTCATGTTAAAACGTGAAATTTCACAGTTTCTTACTTTCAACCATGCTCTGCTGATACTTTAGTGAGAGTTCTGGGTTTGAATCTGCTGTTATATTATGGTGCTGGTATTCTTCTATCAGAAACGCGATAGTTCCCGTCTCCTAGAGTGATTGGAACCGCGAAAATATTCTTTTGAATATTTTTTCATGTTAAAACGTGAAATTTCACAGTTTCTTACTTTCAACCGTGCTCTGCTGATACTTTAGTGAGAGTTCTGGGTTTGAATCTGCTGTTATATTATGGTGCTGGTATTCTTCTATCAGAACCGCGATAGTTCCCGCCTCCTAGAGTAATTGGAACCGCGAAAATATTTTTTTGAATATTTTTTCATATTAAAATGTGAAATTTCACAGTTTCTTACTTTCAGCCATGCTCTGCTGATACTTTAATGATAGTTCTAGATTTGAATTGAAGTCTAGATTACAGTTTCATGAAGCATCTATCGAAAACAAATGAGTTTTCGCCCTTTTATCTGGATTGAACTTTGAAAATAACACTTTAATCTTAATACATGCTCTGTTAACACTCAAACGTGAATTGTGAAAAAAAATATTTTTCAGCTGAAATACGCCAGAACTATTCCTGAAAAGTATGAGGAACTATGGAACTCATCTTTATGTGACAATATCTCAGTTTTTTTTTTATTTTCTGAAAAATGGTCTGCTACCGGAAGTTAGCAGATCATTTTGTGAACTATCGTTTTTCAGCTGAAAATGGCAGAACTATTCCTGAAAACTATCAGGAACTATAGAACTCATCTGCATGCGATAAGAACTCAAAAAAAAAGTTGATCTGCTAGACAATGATCTGCCAGGTTCACGGACACAGTATTTTAGGCCCAGTTCTATACCTCATATTTACTGCTGATATACCAATAAAAGAAGATACTATGATAGCCACGTATGCAGATGATACTGCTATATTATCGGTGAACACCGAGGCTGCATCCGCATCAGCAACGCTACAAAGGCATCTCATAGAAATTGAAGAATGGCTAGGGTTATGGAGAATAAAGGCAAACAACAGTAAATCGGTCCATGTCACCTTCACTCTTAGAAAAGGCGATTGCCCACCAGTTACCCTTAACGGAGAGCAAATACCGCACTCTGACAACGTCAAGTATCTCGGTATGCACTTAGATAGGAGACTGACATGGAAAAGTCACATCTGGACTAAGCGGAAGCAACTGGATACAAAATTCCGAAGCTTGTATTGGTTGGTAGGCAAAAAATCCCAACTGTCTAATGAAAGCAAAATGCTAATCTACAAAGCAATCCTCAAGCCAGTATGGACGTACGGCATCGAACTATGGGGCACAGCATCCAGCAGCAATATTGATATCTTGGAAAGATTCCAAACCAAGAGCATTAGGTGCATGTATAACATACCTAAATGCATCAGCAATAAATATATTTTACGAGATCTAAATCTTAATACGGTGAAACAAGAAATCTCCATCAGAAGTTCCAAGTATCAGACCAAGTTATCGAAACATGTAAATGCCTCAGCTACTAAACTAACAGGCACTGGCAGCGTTCAGCACTCAAGACTGAGGAGAAACAGTGTTCCCTCCCTCAAAAACCGTTTTCCAACATTATAAAGAGTGAAGTCAATGGACCCCTCTTTAAATTAAAGACACACTCAGGCTGAGGTCAAAGAAAATAACAGCTAAATGTGGAAAAACAGATTGCTGTGCTAAGCAGGATTGAGGAAAAAAAAAAAAAAAAAAAAAAAATAAGTGCGAGTGAAGAGAGCTCCCATTACATGGTACATTTTTGTCCAATCATTTTTATTGTGCGATTATTAAGAAAGCACTTCCAATAAAAGAAAAAGACCTTGAATTTATCTGGAAAGCAATAATAATCTTTCGTTTTATTACTGCTAATATGTAATAGAATCACGTCTAAATAAAAAGAGTCGTAAAATATTCGTAAGCCGATAGCTGAGCGCTAGTATCCACTGAGGCGTGATCGGGGACTCGTAAATGGCTGGCTCTGATCGCCCCAATTCAGTTATAGAATTACTTAGTCCTATCTAACGACATACTACATTGGATTCTAGGTACACATTTTATTTCTCTATTTGAACTATATTTTTATTCAGGTAAAATTGACGTTCTATGCTTTTAGTTGTAATTTTATATGCACTTGCAATGTATAAATTAAGAATTAACGAACAGATAATTTCTTATCTATTATAAATATTTCGCTTCAAAAGTTAAAGCCAAACGCAATTTGTTCATAACATACGAGCTGTCATCTAAATCAAGCGTAATAGCAGCCTCTAATTTATTCATTGATTTATTTAAAATGTTCCCTAAATAATTATTCTTGAGCATAGACACTATTATTTTAACTATTGTTTAAGTTGCTCGTTGAAATATGGCAGCGGCATCGTGTTGATTTATTTGTATCTGTAGGCGTCATACACAAACCTATGAGAATATTCATCGTCCACATGATAATTAAATTTGACCTCAGGCGTTAGAAAATACAACTTTTGCCTCGTATTTATGACCACGTCG
Source organism: Helicoverpa zea x Helicoverpa armigera (assembly GCA_033682625.1). Classification (NCBI taxonomy): domain Eukaryota; kingdom Metazoa; phylum Arthropoda; class Insecta; order Lepidoptera; family Noctuidae; genus Helicoverpa; species Helicoverpa zea x Helicoverpa armigera. The sequence continues at coordinate 998,328 of JAWIIS010000005.1, read as the reverse complement.
AACTTTACTTGACACTTCGAGTATACCAGGTGCTAACGTGTTTCCAGCTTTAGCAGTAAATATTTTTAACGCTGCATAATGATATTGGATATTATTCAGTAATAATTTGGTTTTGAACACCTAAGAGAAAGTTTGGTTCTGTATGTAAAATACTAGTTTTTGCCCGAGGCTTAGTTTGGAAGTGTCGACGGGACTTGTCCATGGTGTTTTGACAAATTGATATTTGGGTGGGACCTCGTTCTCAAATTGCTTTACATGTCGTTAAATAATCATAAATAATAATATTAATAGGCTAATAGTATGGAGTAGTTTGAACAACATAAAGCCGATTTACTCCCTGAAATACCACAACAACAAAAACACATACACTCGCGTATTTCACCGATATCAAGAAAGGATTCTCGTTTCCATTTTATCGCCGTTGACAATCTCAGGTATCAGGGGAACTTGTTTCTTTTTTGTGTTTACCAAACAGTATCTTATTTCTATGTCGGCTTATTTGACCTTAGAGGAGGAAGATCTAACCGATATCGACGAATGTAGTAAGCCGCATACAGTATTTGAATATTGCTGTGTTCAGAAATGATTGAATTTGTAAGGAAACTTTACGTCAAAGCTTTATGTTTTACCTTGTAGATATTGGTAGGAAATAAACTTGTTCAATTCTATTCTTGTGTACGTTAAGAATAATACACAAACACATAGTTGAAATCATATTTTTAAAAGCTATGAATTGTACATTTTGTTGACAGGATTTTAATATCCCAATAATTGTTTCGAATTGTATATTATGTAACAAAGCCAGGAGTCCTAGTTCACACTCAATCTACAGATAATTTAATTGGGAATCGTATCGGACCCTCCCGGCAGATAGAATCGACCTCCAGCCTAATCTATTCGTCCTAAATTGTAGTACCGTACCTATAGGACTCACTAATTCTCACTGCAAATTGGATTTAAAAAATTGTGGACTCGACGTTTTATGTAGGTTAGCGGAAGTAAAATAAAAGTCCTGAAACTGATCATAAGGGCCGTAAATTTTTACTAGAAGGCTAATGAGATGTCGTTTTTAAATTGCATTTATTTATCATTAAAGTTCACATACTCACATTAAATCTGTAAATAAAACTCAAGATAATCCAATTCTGTAGACAATAGTAAAGCCATCAGAAAATTCTAGGTTCATCCAAACATCGGCTTTTGAAAAGTTTATCTTGCGTACGAGTTTTCTAGGTATTTTTAACCCCAAAGCTTTTGCAACGCTTTTTTGCTTCTCAATCTCTTTATTTGCAGTAACAGATTGGAGCGTGAGTGTAAACTTGATTGGTACCAATCAAATTTGGGGCTTAAATGTGTGATTTAAATGCTTAAAGTGTCCAAGCAAATCAGCATTTGTATACAAAATGTAATCAACAGTTCATTTGTAATCTAAATATTTTTGAGTTTATTACAAACTTTTATAGGTATTACTTATAACATCACTTTCGTATATAGCTTCAAAATAATATTTTTGTTCAGAAATGTAAAAACTTCAATAATACGCTTCCATAGTGTAATGAGAATGAGTAATGTTTTTTCAAAGAAAAAATAGAAATTATTAATGTACACACTATACATATATACAAACTTAAACTACTTATCTTTATACAAAACTAAAAATAAAATACTATACACAAAATCTATATAAACATAAAACATAATATAAAAGAGCATCGATCAGGCGTCGAAGTATTCCTCCGCATCACTGTCCTCCGGAAACGTGCCCAGAAGACTGGCTGCATTGCCATGTTTTTATATTAACAAGAATATTATTTCTGTTCAATACAAAGGATTATTAAGCACAAAGGTTAGTAAGGACCCTCTATTTTTAGCTGAGTGAGTACAATTTAAGTCGACTCATAGATCTCCTAAAGCCAATTGCAGCTATAACGGCTTTTATAGGGTTGAAATATTGCAATGGTGCATTACGAAGAAAAAGTAAAAGTCATTGGACTGGCAATTTTGTTGGAGAGCTGAATTTTTTAGCGCTTCGATTTTATTATCGCCTGCCTGTGGCTTTTCATTTAGCTCCACAGTTTTTACCCACGTGATATTTTTAGCTTGAAATGATCGACTTTAATTTAAAGAAATTATGAGTTGAATGGTTTGGTCGAAATTAGTTTTTACGTTTCATTTAGTTTTCTTTATTTAAGCTATTCAATTATCTTCTTTAAACACTCCTTTGTGTTGGTTTAGCACTACGATTTTAACTTGAGAACTACTTAAATGTGATTAAGTTTAGTTTGGAAAGTTAGTCAAGTTATCTTTAGTTCATCTTAAAACATTAGTAACTGTTAACAAAGCCGCAAGCCCCACCAGCTCCATATAAAGCAAGAAATGTATTTTCGAACTTCGCGTAAATTTTAATTTAACGTTTATTTATTATCATTAGATCGTTATATTAAAACTAATTTAGAATTTCTCGAATTAGTTGGACCACACTCGACGTTTACGCGACAAGTTTGTCACATAAATTATAATGAAATGTTTTGACTTTAAACTGATGATATTCCAACTGATTTTGGTGTTAAATGACACATAAATATGTTTACGGACTCCGTATATGAGGTAAGTCAAAGAGTTTTAATATTTCAGTGATGTGTTCCCGGATACAACGCTATTAGTAACCGGCAGTATACTTTACAAATTAGTAGTCTATGACAAACTAAAATTAATGAACGTTGGAGTCATTTTTTAGGTTGTCTCTTTACTCTAATGATGAAGCAGATGTCAGTGGTGACTGAATACGTGACGCGTGTTTTGTTTTTATTCCTTAGTGCTTGGGTCATTGCTCTTCTTGTGACCTTCAGTAAAATATTAGTAGCTGGTGTAATTTACATTTTAAAAACAAACTTTGAATTACTGTTTCAAAAATAAATATGAAAACACCACTTTTATGTATGCCATTAAAACACCCGAAAAGCTTTCACTGATACCTATTGTGCTTATCATTTGTTACAGTACGTTTTGTTTTAAAATGAATGTGTAATTTCATGGACAAAAGTATTGAAATATAACTTGAATTTAAAACTTTACACAAAAACTCCAGCTTTGCTACAACCGTAACAGAGTTGGAAACAATTGTTTTGAAAAAAGGTAGTACGCTGTATTTTCAAATCAAATAGCAATATAACAAAACTTTTGTGATCAAAACAAGTTGGCGATGCAAATAACTGGCGCAGAAACGCTATGGAACCCATTAAACTGTATCCGTACCGATACACTTGGGGCTGCGAACTTTGATTAAATTTTCATAACGCGAAGCTTAAGCAGTGCGGATTCATTGTAAATTATAGCGTCATCCTCAATATTTAATGAACGAGACCCGTGTTAACATGTGTTACCGCCCGATCGAGCTAAATGTACATTTGTTATGCAACTGAATCATTTATGTAAAGTCTAATGAATATTGTGATTTAAGACTCCTTTGAGCGAACAAAGATGAATAATTAGAGCTCTGATGAAGTAGTATTGCAACATAAAATCAATTCAACTGCTGATATCAAACATTCAACATAAGTCTCACTACATCACTAAATAGTGATTCTATTACATTTAACATGCGGATCGAAAAGTTACGACGTCAGACGACGTTAAGCACAAACATAAACCTAACTGAAATGTTATGATTAGTCTAACGCAGCTAAAGTAGGACTTTTGCGCGACTTAACAAAATGTCTCGCGTTCCTCCAGGACCCAGACCGGCTATAACTCATCCAACTATCGCCGTCAAGCCGCCGAGAAAGCTATATATCAAGTTTGATAGTCAATTATTGGCACTCGGTTCTGGTAACCGCCGTCTCTGGGTTATCTAAACCATATACCCTCACTTGGGATAGGCCTTCAGTAATATGCTATTCATAAGCCGACTACTACGCAAATAAAGGTCGGAACATACACTTGGGGCGTTTTGATTCATAGTCTAATTTGATAATACCCGTGTGGTGTAAATTTAATACGGTTTCAGTTCAGTTGGTAGCCGACTCAATTAATATTTGGAAGCTTTTAGAATTGTAATTTTGTTTAAATAATTTCGTGTGAAATGTTTGCCTAATATTTCTCTCTGTTTTATAAAGGTTTGTAATTTATATTGACACTCCAATTCCGAAGAGATATACACCAGAGAATTGAAGAAGATAATGAACCATTTGTTTGAAATAGTCGTCATTTAAAGTTACAGAGCAATTAAAACAATATTTGGGTACGAGTAAGTGCTTCATTATTCAGGCGAATTTTAACGATCGATGATAAATTCAGCAGGATATTTTGCGAACACTTTTATTTTAATGGCGTTGATAAAGCACTCGTGGGATTTACTATCGGAAGGATGGTAAAGTGTCATCCAAATTTAATGTTGGGAAACTCGAAATGAACTCACTATAATGACTGTCTCTCTGTGGAGCTATTTACTGTGCTCCGAAATTTGTCGTGGCCGACACTCTATTCAAATTCTTCACCAAGTTCCAGATTGAATTAACGACACTAAAAAGTGCACGAAATCACGGCTTTCTCAGTGAAATTAACAGTACCAGAGATCTATTGTATTACTGAACGCGCCCTAAACATTCTTTGAAACGATACAAATTTAGAACACGACACCCGACCGTTTACAATCCGAGGCGAAGTTTTAACATTTTGACAACAAATTCTACTCGAGAGTATGTTGTAAGCCGGTTGTAAATGCACAAATAGATGCTCTAAAATAGATTTGTTAACGAATAAATACGAAAGCTTCGAACTACCAAATATTTTTTCGGGAGCAACGGTGCATGTGATTAAGGGATGGCATATTATCTGATGCTTTTTGTACTCGATTGTCCTCGTTCTGCGGTCTGTGGTTGACATTTCATCAACAACCAATAATAGATCTTATTACGTACTCATTAAGATTTATGTTTGTGATGGAATGTTGTCTGTTATAAATGTATTGAGTTACGCAAACCCACCGTTGGACGAAAGCTGATCTTTGCCGGTGACATCTCTAGTGCGTAAAGGATTATCGAATGACAACGTACATTTTTTTCCATACTTGTATATTTAGACGATATTCAAAGGGACCCGTTGCTTTAACTAGGACGCTATTAAATTGCGCATGCGTCTTTTGTCATACCATATGGTATTTTCCAGCAGATGGCTCTTTTGTTAAGTCTACATGTTTAAGTAAGCTAATATCTTTAAGTATTAAGAAATCCAAAGTTAGTTTGAATGACATTGGCCGTACTTCAAAGGAATGTTGTCGTATTGCGTTTCTTGATGGATTTTTCTTTGTGATTAATGATTGATGCTACATTTTTTTGTAAACTTTGATTTAAGTACCTACACTGGAATGGTATTGTTTAAAGAATGTCTTTGTTTTATTTATTGATAGTCTGATTTGTATCTCTTGTGAGAAACATCAATCTTACGGAGCTTCAACTATAGAAGTTTATCTTGAAAAACTCACAATAAATGGGATGAATGTTAAAATCAAACTGGATCTTATATAGAAGACAATTGAAGAAATATTGACTTTTAAGTTCTTACCCTCCAAAAGCATACAATTGATTCCAAGAATACCTAATGGCAAGTTATTTTGGTACTATAATATTCTAAAAATACTTATTGAAACATGATTTATGATATTTATAGAAAAGTTATCCATCGTCACCTACACGCTTGTCGGTTATTGAAAACATAAGGCTCCTCTTCCTTATTTTCGACTCTGTTTGTATTCCTTTCATACCTTTTCCATGGTCGTGTTCCATAAACCTATATTAAAATATTTTCTTAGAACGGAATCAAAATAGATTACTGACGATTGAATTATATTACTATTAAGTACCTATCAATTATCAATATAGAAAATGTATGAAGGAACCATGAACGTGCGGGTAGGTACTTCTTTATTCATATTAAAAATAAATCATAAAACAAATGGACACGATAATTTACTGTGACCATACTAATATCTACCCTTCGAAAAATTTCAGCCATTTTAAAACCTCAAAGTGTACTAACTCATGACAGTTTGAATACTCCGGTATTCAATTAAAACAAACCCTGGAGCCAGAACTCTAACCCGCATAACGACATTTAAAATTACATTTTCTAAAACAAAATCTAACATGAATTTATATAACGAACTGTTTGCATAGTCCCCATTTAGGTTGTACCATCCCTTAATACATAATGTTTGGTCGTATTTATGTCTAATAGTACCACAAACAGATTAAACCTTCGTCCCTCTTAACTTTAGTAAATACTGGTGGTTCCGTAATTTCCATTTCCACATACAAATGTATGGAACTTGAATTTTCAACGCAGATAGTACTGAGTATCCCCTTTTAACGATAAAGTAAGTTAATTACAAAACTAATTCCATTACGGTGGCTGTGTCCAGCGCTGGTCCCGAAATATTGGATTAAATTATTATTATACACACGTTTATTGTTTAGTTTAAAGTTTTGGACGTGTATCTATTGACGTCCTTGTCCGTTCAGACAGGATTTTCCCCTACGTAATTATTAGTGGGCAAATCATAACGCAATTAATTTGCATACCGCACGCTCAAACGTGTTGTTTTCAACAATTTCAGGCTCGAGTTGTCAATTTGCTTACGAAATTAAATTATTATTTAGATTTAATATGAGTAAATTTTGTAAAGTACAAATTGATACGAGACTGGTTTACAAACTAAAACTAATAAACACTCATGAGAATTGTATTCATTATGCATAAATGTCCAGAATACGAGTTGTTATAAAAACCTGAATAAAATATTTTAATAGTTCACTCATTATCGCATTATGTTAAATTCGATCTAATTCTCTCTTTTGCGTTAGGAAGTGGGGAAAATCAAACAAAACATGAACAACTGTGACCCTCCACAAAAGGTTAGTCCACATAAAGTTGTCATAAAGACTTCTACGTATCATAAATTTGCTCGGCACATTGGCTACAGTAGCAAACAAGTTTTGCCATAACTTCCATAGTGAGTAGCAACACCAGATTTCGTTGACGCGAGGAGACAGATATTGTGACGAAAAGGACCTTTCTTTGTAACTAACACTAATAAACTGTCCCTAAATAAGTGGCAAATTGCTACGAAGTACTAAAGGACAAAAATAGCTCTGCATAGGTAAATCAATAAACTTCTATAAAGACAAATAAAGTCATTTAACTAGGCTTTGTTGAAAGCTACTGAAAGCCACTCTCAGTGAAACTGTGAAGAAACTTAATACACACCAATTTATTTACTATGAATTCGTAAATCCTCCTAGATCAATACTCATGACTCGTCTCGACAACAAACATTAGTTCAAATGTGCGACATTGTCAGGCTTCCAGATAATATTGAAGAATTAACTATCGCGGCAAAAAAGTTTGGACACACTAACTATCCAAATAAATCCAGACCGTCTGGTTTGCCAAAACTGACCTATCTACGTTCTTTGATAAGGGTAAGAGCGACAAAAATAACTGATGTTGATTTCGATTTGATTCGTCCACAAACAGATAATAGGAGTTTCATGACTTGACGACTAGATGTCGTTAGTAATAGCAGGGGAAATATTATAAGTTACGGCCCTGGGGTGGAAAATATGAGGATTTATCGCTGCGTGTATGTTCATAATGGGAAGAGAATAGTCTGGAAAGTCAAAGGGCGAATTGCTGGTTATAGTGGTTGATGATAGGGACGATGTCTACGCGTTTATTGCAGAAATATGAAAGTTGTGTGCCTCAGTTTTGGGGTTATGTAAATTACCTTCAGCGTTAGATAGCTTTTTCTGTTTTTAAAACTTCTGATTTAGTTAGGGATAACTTAAAAAAAATAAGTTCATGACCCATAATTAATTTCATGGATCTGTAGGCAAACGTGATTTAAAAACCTAGAAGTGTTCATACGAATCAGCTCCGCAAAGCTGAAGAGCAAAACAACTGAGAGATTTAAAATAAAAAAAAACAGCCGAGTCAGATACAATAAGATAGGTAATTAGTTAGACTAAAATGATTAAACTTCACTAAACCTGCAAAAAGTACCAGTGCCTGCTTCAGATAATTTACCTCTATTGTCAAATGCAATTACAGTGTGACCTACATAGAATTGTAACGTCCATATTACTATAGAACCATCTAGTGCAGTTAATAGTGGTACAGCTAAATCAGATAAACGGAATTCTATTATCCCCTAAGGCGCACAGTTTGTCACCGCTAATGCATTGTGACTATACTTAGATGTAGCTGCAGGTTGATGTAGTTCGATATTGTATGCCTTTGTATTAGTCATCATTGCTATGATTCTAACATATCAAATCATTGAAGGGTTAATCAATATTTGCGTTTGAAGGCTGATAATCGTTATTTGGATGGATATAAGTGTTTAAGCAAAATTGTAAAGAAGATAAAGAATGTACTAGCGATATTAACTTTGTGTAGTGTTAGGTCCTGCAAAAACACATCAAATCGATGAACACACGCCACGCCACAGGGAGTTACCAGTAAATAAAATAAGACAATGTTCACATAAGTGGTGCTCTCTCTAAGTTGTTTGTACTGAACAAATGTAGACTGCTAAATGTATTTTGATAGCTAGCTTATTTCACGATGCGTTATTGTTTCTCAAATAAACATAACGTCATTTTCGTCTGCGGTTTCGTACCAACGCAATAAATACTATAAAAATAATGACCGTCATTAGTCACAGCTATTTTATTACCTACATATTTTATTTCTGTCCTTATACATTACTTATTAGATCCAATAAATTCGACATCCCCAACTTTCTTATTCCCTTTTTTCTCAACTTGAAAGTCAAATTGAATTAGTTAAGGTAGGAAGTTCAAAATAATTCCTATCTACTTTAAAGACAAGTTCTTTCGTCTTTTTTTCTTTAGTGGATTTTTTGCCTTGCAAACAAGACATTTCTTTATTGAATAACTTTGGGGCTAAAAGGTGTAATTTATGTAAAGGTCTGTCTTATTTCCAGATGAAGGAAAAATCAACCGAATTATGTCTGTTTTCAGTATTATTAATACAGCAGATCATATTTCTTCTTTCGTTGTGTATGAATGAAATTTTGTTTGTTTATTTTCATCTCAAGACAATACTTGCCGTAAAGCATCTGATAAATAATATATTGCTTGTTTGTGTTGACTTTCAACTATGTATGTCTAAGTGAAATTACTGAGCACGTACGTACCAATTTAAATTCAGTGAATTACTCTGTTAATTTTACTAGTTGAGTAAGTGTTCGAACCTATTCACGAATGTACAGAACTTTAGCAATGGAGTATATAATGCAGAGCGTAGAACTTGGGGTACCATTTACCAGCACTAAACTTCGCTAGAGTGACTTTCAATTTTCAATATGTTTGCATATTCACTGAGTTAGCGAACCAACCTACTCCCATTTAAACATGCCGATGAGTACTTTGGAGTTTGAAAATGTATGCAATTGTGTTAGGACTTCGGCGATACTTGGAGGTTCTTGGAAATTTTGTTTCCAGTAGTTGTCTACACTGTCAGCTGAGTCATTTAGCATTGAACCAATAAAATAAAATATTTCGAACACAACATAAGGTAAAATAATAAATGAAACAAAAGGAAATAAAATTTTAAAAATGTGTATTTCTTATTTTTCGTTTTTCATATAATAATTGTTTTGCGTATTTACAGTTTTATATACAAAATCATAATATTTACAGACTCTTTATTGACAATGCTTGTTCTAAAAAACTATAATAATAAATGCATCTGTACATAGCTATAAGTTTTAAACTTTGGCATTATATAATATTTAAGCGATCCGAATAATTTATAGTCACTGAAATATTTTAACAAGTATTTACATCGGGTTTACCGTAATTTATAAATTACTATCGCAGAAATCAGGAAAATATTCCGTAACAACTTAAAATAAAACTAGCGGCCTAATCTATACAAATAAATGCAAGTCGTGTCAGGCTTTGTAATCTTATGCTATACAATAAATATAATGTGGAACAACCTAAAGTTAATTATCACCATTTTATTGGACTAATACGCTTAAGCGTTGCAAGTAATGTCAGTGTCTGTTTACCTGCGTTGGAGCATACGCTACGCCCAGAGCTGCGCTTGCGGCGGCATGCGGTGGGGGTGCGCGTCGCGCGAGTGCACGCTGGTCGGCAGGGCCAGCCCGTCGCCGAGCAGGGGGGGGAGCTTGCCCGGCGGCGGCGGCGGGGGCGGCGCCGGCGCCCGCCCGGCCCCCACCGGGGACACCGAAGCGTAAATATTCACTGTCGACCGGTGATACTGACACTTCCGCAAGTCCGGCATCGCGAACCTCAACTTTTGCCAAAATTGTCTATCACCCCACTCTATACAAGTGTTCGCTTTCAAACACAACCTGAGCTCTGGATCGATGTCCCTATTCGGTAGCTCCCCTAGCAATATTATTATCAGTCTTCTTCGTCTCTCTTTCAGTACTTCGTGAAGTGCCGTTTTAAATTCAAAACGGCACCATTCGTTGTTGATGAAATTTTTGGACAAGACTATTATGGTCCTTTTTGATGACTCCACGGCCTCTATTATTGTATCCGCCACGTATGCCGAGGCGTTGAAGTCCCGGTAATGTAGACAAAGACGGAAACTTGGGTCAGTGGATTCTAGGCCGGGCGCTAACATTTGAGCGACGAAAGCTTCGTCTTTCACGCTATAACTTATGTAGGCGTCAAACAGCCGATCTTTGTCGGCTTCATCGTCGAAAGCTGTGCTTTTGTAGCACATTCTGAATCCACAGTGGTAGTAAATCCAGACTCGAAGCTCACGCCTCCAATAAAATACGCCGCATATTAATGCCGAGCTTGTAATGAACACGCACAGTGATATTAGTAGCAGAGGCAGATAATCATTAATTACTTGGTTCTCGATTATTGATGAACTTCCTCCCACGTGACTAGTACATATTGTTGAGTTAAAATCGGCCATCAATGGTCCAACGGCGTTTGTAACGTTGTCAAATACGCACGTGATCTTAAGAGCATCTTCCACTTTTCCAAGGTTATTTTTGAACCAAGTGCGAAATTTATGCATGTACTGACAATCGCACGACCAAAGGTTCCGCGAGAGACTTATCTCTACCAAATATGGATTCATCGTGAACTGCCACACCGCGAAGCCGTAAATGTTATTTCCTTCCAAGCGCAACACTTCTAAATGCCTCAACTCCATGAAGGTGCGATTATCGATATAATGTATTTTATTGTCTTGTAGATGCAACTCGCGCAAATTCTCCAGAGGCGACAGTTCGAAACCTAGCAACTCTTTTATATTGTTCTTTTCTAAATGCAATATTGTTAAGCGTTTTAGTCCACTAAACGTATTATTATACAGAGCGTCAATGTTAGAATTATTAGCGTACAATATTTTTAAATTCTTACGTCCGATAAAAGCATGACTCGTTAAACCACCAAAATTATTACCGTCTAAATATAGTTCAGTAGCGTCCATAGGTATACTACTAGGTATTTCCGAATACCCAGCAGCCGAACAGTCCACAATATTGGCTGACCACGGTTGGTCGTGATAACACGTACAGTTCGATGGGCACGTCATTTCACAATCACAGGCGTCAAAATCACAACAATGGCACAGCGTAAAACAGTGAGTTTTATATGTACACAAAAACTGAGATGATTCCGCTTCGATAAGCGGAATATAAGTCCTTTCACGATTGTACAACAATTTACAATAAATGCTCTCCAAGTCCATAACACGTGGATGTTGTCTCAGATGGTCCAGTTTGTTTATGCGTTGCAGCCACTCCATAGTACAATCGCACTGAAACGGGTTTCCACCGATATAAAATTCGGGTAGCGGCCGTCCCGGATCGACCGGAGTTAGACGAAGCGCATTGAGATCCATACTAGTTATCTGATTTGCATACAAATCGACTCTCGTTAAATTGGTTTTTCCAACAAAAGTTTGAGCTTCAACTTGTGTAATTTGATTATCATTCAGGAACAGCAACTCTACACTGCTGGGAATCGAAAAAGCCGATATTTTTGTCATTTTGTTGAAACTTGCGTCTAATGTTTGTAAGCGCAATTCTTTATCCATTCGGTAGTTGTTTCCGAGCTCTTTGATATTGTTACTATGAAGATCCAGCCACTGAAGTCCCGAAGGTATAACGGTGTAATCAAACCATTCTATTTGGTTATCTGATACATTCAACCACAAGAGCGATGGAATATTTACAAATAGGCCTTGAATTTCAGTGAGTTGGTTGGCATCCAACCTTATAGCTTGTAGTGTAGATAATGTTTCAAAAGCATTCATGTCGATGTGCTTTAATTTATTTCGTGCAAGATTAAGAATTTGTAGGGACGGTAAATCTGTAAACACGTCTTTACTTATGTTTTCTATTTTATTTCCGATAAGACGAAGGCCGTATACGTTATGCAAACCGACGAAGCCGGGTTCTTCCAATGACGTTATCTGATTCTCTCCCAGATCAAGAGTCCTTAGTAATCGCATATTTCTTAGCGCGATGGGTACTTTCTTTAAGCGATTCCCATTTAAATTCAAATCCTGTAGAGAGGATGTATTCCTGAATGCTTCTGGATGGAGTTCTTCAAGATGGTTATTGTCGATAGATAGTAACGACAACACATACAGACCATTTAGGGCGTAAGCATCGATATGCGATATCTTGTTGTAAGATAATATCAACGTGTGCAGATTATTCATAGGTGCAAACGTATCAGCAGCAATGCTTTCCAACATGTTATGCTGAACGTTTAGAATTTGTAAAGTATATAAATCTTTGAAAATCTTGGGATCAAGTTTCGTTAATCTATTGTTTGATAAGTTCAACAGCACCATTCTTATAAGACCGGTGAAAGTATTCTCATTAATCCAAGTACTCGTTAAATGATTATTTGATAAATCCAACGCCAACAGCTGATCTAGGTTGGCGAACAGGCTCGGTGAAAGCACACTTATAGAATTGTTTTGTAAGTATATTTCTTTGATGACCGGTCTACTATCTTTAAACAGATCTTGTGGAAGAGCGACTATTTTGTTGTTTGAGAGATCAATTATCTGCAGCTGTTTCAATCCAGATAACGCTTTGTCAGCCACCATTGATATTTCGTTATCATGAATGTGGAGTTCTTTAAGTCTACGCAGAGCCATGAAGCCGTTTTCTGGCATCAAAACAAAGTGATTGCTTGAAGCATCTAGTACCTCAATATCTAGTGAGCAGGTTGCATGTGACATTGATGGTGCCGAAGGAGCAGGTCCATCTTGTTCGCTAATCAGTGCTTGATGCATTGCTCGCTCTCGGAATCCCAAATCACTCACATCTTGTAGACGATTCGATGACACATTCAAATACACTAAATTAGTTAACGGGCAAAACAAGTTTTCGGGAAACGACCAGATGTTATTAAAACTGAGATCCAACTTTTCCAACTGTCGAACAGCCGTAAAGCTTTCTGATGCTATCTCTAAACTCATAGCGGCCCACTCTGTGTTTTTCGTTCGAATCGTTAAATTTCGGAGGTCTCTCAAGCCGGAGAGTACGCCAGGCGGCCATCTTCCAATTTTACAGTTATCTAAAACAAGTTCACGTAGTTTTACTAGATGAGCAAAACTCCGATCATCAAGGGAGCTTTTATACATCATTTCTTCATTACACTCTATTCTTAAGGACGTGGTATGTTCTGACGGAATTACACTGAAGTTAGTTGTGTCGAATTCACTGTTTATTGTGCGTAGTTTACACGTGAGGGAAACTTCATGTGCATCATTGGGGCCTCGCAGCCACCACTGGCAGTCATCAGGAGCTTCATATTTTAGTGGCAGAGAGCTCTGATCCGCCACATTCAATCCGATGGTGAACCAAAACAAAATTTGGTAAAGACGATTTCTTGCAAAAGTTTGCTGATGAGCCATGATGGGGGAAATTAAATATCAAGGAAGAAAGAAAACAAGACACGATAGGCTCAGTGTCATGTTTTTTCCGTCGGTGTTCGCGTATTGCGTCCCCTTGCCGGATGTGTAGTATCCATCAATTTATGAACACTATTTCGGCTTCAATTTAACAAATAGTCCTTGTTGAGATAATGCTCATGATGCGTCAATTTCAATTCACAATCCGATGATTAAGTGTCCTTCGAAACGTAAACAAAATTATCACATAGTCAAATTGTCCACTTTTGTTTTACTATAACGTCCAATATTCACTGTAGTTGTATTCAAAACGATTTCTGAGTACAATTAACTGGTTGTATTCAGTAAAGTCAGTGACTGAATTTTGTATCGCGTAAGTGATAAGCGTGTTTTCACTGTAACGTAAGTCCGATCAAAGCGTCGTGTGGCGCGACCGTGCCCAGACGCTGCTACCAGTCGACTGAATTTTGGTAGAGCCATTGCAGTCGAGTCGAGTATACGTTCGGGAGAGGGGTGCGGAGCGGGGCGAGATGAACCGAGCGGTGGCGAATGTTCACGACGACTTATTACAATAAATTATTTTTTCGGAGCTTTAAGCGATCGACTGTAGGTACGTCTCCCAAACCGCAAACTTTGAATGAAACCAGGCATCAGCTGCCTTGGGAAGTTGAACGGGGCTTTATAATATGAAAGTAGGTATGATACCTAATCTGTTAGAGTGATCATCGAGATTGTAAATATAAATACATAATATAATAATATGTGCTTCTGATATAAATAAATCTTTTATAGGTATTTATAGGTTTTTAGTGCTTTCAAACTGCTGTGGCTTCAATATTCTGATAAATTTTGCACCACCAATTTTTTGCTCAGAATTCCGGTCACTGTGAGAAATTCGGTGCGTTTACAGCCGAAACCTTCTAAGTTATGGAATAATTCGCGTGCCTTAACGCGATCGATTTAATACCCTATTAGGACTTCCAAGAAATTATAAGATAACCGGTGAAGCCTAGTTTTAGGATGTCGTGGTTTACAGGACATGTCTACTTTTTTAAGGTTTTGATTTTATTTCTTTTTATTTTCTTAGCCAGTATCGTACGGCGGATATACATAGGTAGTATGTTAACTTCACCTTCAAAAGCTCTAATCTTGAATCTGTAGCGATACACACCTACAACAAACTTTCGACGTTGAAAAAGTTTAATAGGATTTAGATGCACATAACCTTTTTAATTCCATTACAAATATAAAACTCTATTCCATTTCTTAAAGAAATCGAAATTAACTTACCGCAATAAGAATAGAAACTAAAAATTCAACAAAGGAGACCCAAAACGTTTTCAATGTATACGTAATCGGGATTAAAAATCAACCCTTTTATGAAATGCTAAAATTAAAAAGCAATGGCATAAAGGTATTAAAAGCTTAAGGTAACAAAATTCTCTAACAAAAGAAGGTTTCTGTTAACGCTTGGGAGACCACACTGGCTGTCAGACGACGGAAGATATCATTTTAATCCTTTTAGTTAAGTTGACTATGAAAAGACAGATGCCTTGCCGGCATCCTTGTTTTTCTTTTGTCACTTAGCTGACTCTTAATAGTTGACGTGAGATAAATTAATAGTTAGTTATTAATTTTGATAGGAGCGAGGGCGGGCTTATTCTTTAAAGATTAAATTTTTGACATATTGCTATTGTCGTTGAAGTTGTCGTGTTTTGGTGCGATATGAATATAGGTGGCGGATTGAATTTTTGATTTACATATACGCTTTGACGTTTAAACAAAGGTACATCGATCGTATAGGTATAGCATTTCTACATGTTTTTTTTTGCAAGAGAAAAAGATATGATTAGCAAAAATTAGTAAGTTCTTTGGTTCGTAATTTTTTTTGCAATCCATTTTCCAGTATTTACCTACGACTGGCAGTAGACAGAATATGTCCCATCGATGAAAGTGTTATTAAACATGCTTGATACTTTTATGATAAGTTTCCTTTATAAAATAACTTCACCACTGGCTTCAAAGGGTTGAGGGGTGAACTACAGACTACAGCCGGGTGCATAGTTCCCGACTTAAAATATCCGACCTCGTTCCCTTCGTGCAGACCTAAGGGGGTGATATCATGTATGCTGATAACATCATAATGTGGTTAGGGTTGGTATGCCAGTGACTTTCAGTCGCGGGACACGAGTCACAAAACTGTAGGTAATGGCCGACTAGAAGTGTTTTTATTTTAAAACGATGCACGAAAAAGTACGAGCTCCACTTACTGGTAGTTGCAATAAGTAAATAAGAAAAAATGAAACGAAAAAGGGTTTGTCAACAGTCCAATTTTTATTAAATTGGTTATGCAATTCTATGAACTTTATCACGCTTCTCTTTGATTCTAATAATTATGAAATTAGCATTTCAAAAAAATATATTTCGATATTTACTTGTATAGATATTTGCTTGTTAACTACGAAACCATTAAAACCATTACACGGGGTCTTTTTATTATTTAAATATGCATCACCTAAAATAATGATGGAATTATGATCACCTTTCCTTCAGAATAGTGTGGGAGTAAGTGGTAAGTGTTATATGATATTGTATGACTCCGCTCTTGTGCTAATTATATGTGGGCAGAAATCAATTAGGAAACTGTATATTATTGGCCTGAAGAAGTAAAGTGTAATGCTAACTAATTATAGACAAGAATCAGCGATCTCGTACTTACTAAAGTAAGTTTCGTCGATACATAGGTATTCGGGGCTAAGAAAATATAGGCTTTCTAACTTTGCAGACATAATATTTTTATTAGGGGCAGGAGTAGGGTTGTTTTTATCTTTGTACGTAATAATAGAAAGTACCTATATGTAAATAGATATAATTTATTAATTTGAATGACACTTTTGCTGTTCTCTATAACCGTTTAAAAGCTGAAATAGCACAATAATTTACGATAACTTTAACAACAACAACTCTGTAGGCTCACTTTACGATGCCTGCGTAAATTCATAAAAATGTACAATGTGTTTGTCCGTGGCTGTCACAACACGAATATCATTCATCACGATCTGAGACAAAAGCTTACAACGTGGCGATGACGTAATTACGCTCGTATTCAGATCTAAAAAAAACACATGTTAACGTTTCGTTATTTCAAAAAACATCTATCAAGGAGACGCCGAAGCGTGTTAAAGTTATTACACCGAAGTGTTTCACATCACAATCTGTCAGCTGAAGGAATGAATAATGATCAATCGTTTTCGCTTATATTCGCCGTAGGGTATCTCCTTACCCACGCTAGGTATTTATGTTTTTTGATGAATGCGCACGTCGGCGTTACGATGAAAATTGTTTGTGCCGATCAATTTTACGATCGGCCGATGGTCGAGAGCATCTATTTTTTTTCCATATAAATAGGCAACGGTCTTTTTGTTTACCTGTTTTTACCTTATCCCGCGGTTGAGCCCTTGTTTAGGCGAAGGTGTAATCCCCTGTGTTATGGAAACATAACTGTTTTCACATTGACCTCGATAAACAAGGAAATAAGTATTTTAAGTTCAACAATACAACTCCAATATTTTGTGAGAGAGAATGTTAAATCATAAAGAAGAATGGAATACTGACCCGAATTTTATCTCCTTGACTCAGAGTTAGACGTTATTCTAGTTAAAATTTCGGTATAAGTATCTAATTTAGTATTACGCAGAAAACTTGATAACACATACTTCCACATAAAACGAGATTCACAGATATAATTTCCTAACACCACACACAAGCATCAACAACGAATAAAATACGAGATCAAAAGCGAAGTTTGAAAACATAAAGATACATTTCTGTGTATCCAGATTGTGTACGATTTGTTTGAAACTTTACATAATTTAAACGCTTTATATTATAAATCCGATAACATTTGGAACATAAATTTTGTTATCAGCAGACTCTGTAAGGATAAGATAAAGGGCCGAGTTATATACGTTGTAGGTACTTAGGATACGCAAGTCAAGAACAATCTCTTAGCTTTGAACTTAAAACCTTGGTGGTAAATAATGATGTAAGAAGAGAAAATGTTAAGTTTAATGTTGATGGCAAGAAAAAAATAGTTACTGGTTTGATGGAACAAAGTAAAAGTCCAGTTTTGCCTGGAGCTTCAGTGAACTATAAATTAGTAGAAGTAGCTTAGATGTATTTCAAAAAATCTTGTCGAGGACATGCGAACCAAAAAAATACTACGAAACACAAAAGCGATTAAAAAACGCAAACTTGGACAAAATAAACATCGTCATATTTTTTTGCACACATATCTTTGAAAACAAATATTTCATCCCAATTTATGCCTGACATCGTCACTAACGCTTATCAGAAACTACGAACCAAACCTCAAGTGTCTTGTTAGAACACTTGAAACATTTCAACAGCGTGTTTCGTCACTCCTCGAAAAAAATGTAGCAAATAAAAATCTTCAGGAAATGTTTATTTACCGTGAATACGTAGAGACGTAAAACAAAATGTGTAAAATATTCACCCCGTGTGTTTTGCACCCAGATAGCGGTACAAATACGATAACGCGCGTATCCTTGTTAGCATAGAAATTGCGTTTGAGCTACGTGCTTGTGTATTTATGAGTATTTACGATATTATAGTTTAATGTAATATTGACTTAGATTTTTTTGGTACTGAATTTTATTAGAATTTAGTAGGTAGGGATAAAAAATACTGTGACCATAACATGCTGTGGGCTTTGAAGATGGGCAGTAATTAACATGGACATTCCAATTTCCAATTTTACGAAGCTGACGCTGGTTGTCCCATAGATTATATCCCAACTCCAAAAATGCATGACATCCGTTCATTTCACGGAGCTCCGTAAAAATAGGAAACGATTTTTCATCAAAATACTGAATCAAAAAACCTAATCCGAATTTGTTTCGGATAAAATATTCTCAACGGTAGCTTAAATATTTCTCATAAATCCAGACATACAAAGAATATGTATGCAGTGTTAAAAAGTGACAAAGTAAACTTCCTGTAGGAAGCGTGGTAGGTGCGAAATATTTCCGTCTTAACATTTTTTTCTTTGACCTCTGTGTTGACAGTCCCGGCTACCAACAATATAACAGCGGCTATGACGCACAATGACCCAAGCCAGAGAAGGGTAAACACGGCTATAGAATAAGAAATAACGTAATTCATAAAACTGGCACCGTACGAAATCAAAATATATGGAACTTGACAAAGCGCGTGAATCACTATATTAATATCCTTGAAATCTAATCAAAGCAATTAACAACGCTTCATTCTTCCCGCGGGGTATAATTTTCTCTTTCTTTTGCTTATAATTTTGTATGCTGTGTCCCTTTCTTGGGAATGTTTTTTGGAGTTTATAAGGCAGATATGTGACAGGGGATGGCTTGCAATATTTCACGTGCCGAGATCTAAAACGCACCCACGCTCAGGTAGCAAACATTATCACTATAAGCGCTGTTCATAACCAAAAAAGAAACCTTTTTTGAAAAAGACAAGGAATAGAGTCGACATCTCAAAATATTTGGAAGAAGTGTTATGTTTGTATGTGGAATTCTTTATTTCTTGCAAAACATTTCAAAATGTATGTGTAAATATGTTTTTTTTAGTCTCAAATTAAGTTCATCTTGAAATTTCAAGATTAGGTAGAAGACTTTCTTACGCCCGAGAGAATCAGTTTTTTTTAAAGTAGCAAGTAAATAAAATTAAAAAGAAAAACAAATATTGTTAGAACCTACACAGGAATATTTAAAACAATTTGAAACAAGCGCCGTATTTATATACTCTTTCAGTGTTTTGCGTAATATAACTTACTCAAGTAACGTCCATTCATTTTCTTGTTCCCAATCCCGACGAAACTATGAGCGAGATAAAAAAATCAACTTCGAACTGCCAATAAAAAATGACTAACAAAAATTTTAATCTCGAAAAAAGATAAAGAGCTCTGTGTTCGAGCGATCTTTTCTGCGATACGCCATCTTTTGTGCCAATTATGAGGCAGTTTTTGATCTTTTTTTTCTATTTTAAAAAATGTCACCAGTGGGTGGGAATTTGTGGACAAGTCTAGTTACAAGGTGTCTTCTATCCCAACGGCTACCTTCCTTTGTTATTTTTTTACCTTTCATACAAATGCGTCTGTTTTTAAGTAGGATTATCCTATAAGGCACAAATATACCAATTAAAAGTAATCTTTTAAGCTGTTTGAAAAAATCTAAAATAATAAATAATAAAAAATCTAAATGAGAAATAAAAGCTATACACTATTACACATCTACATACATACTTATATAAACAAATTAAAAAAAAAAAAAAAAAAAAAAAAATACAAACCGTCCCATTAGAAAACCTAATATATAATAAAGAAAATTACGAAATAAACAAAATAATAATTATATTTATGTATATATATATATATATAAAAAAAAAAAAAAAAAAAAAAAACTTAAAACTACTTAACTAATAATGATAATACATAGAATATAAACACACAGTGCTCTTCCTCCTCTCTCCTACTATTGTTTGCTGTGCCCGACAGGGTCCATAATTGTGACTAATATCTATAACCTACCAACAACCTGTAATACATTATGGTATGCAATAAAGAATTGAGAATTGAGAATTGAGAATTGAAAAATTTGGATTATTGGTGTTTCTAATGAAATCTTAAAATTAACGGTTAATGTACGATTTATGCTAGGGATCAAAAATGATTTTTAAAGTTCAACAGTTATCTCTAAGCATCGCATAAAAAGTACAAAATTGAAAGACAACGTTGATTGCAGAATAAAGGGCTCTCGTCTCGAGACTTTGAAAGTCTTAAAAAACTCATCAGTGACTCTTGTAGATCACATTCAGTGAACTGTGAATATTGCTAATATCGTGTAGATATGAATTTTCTAGACTTTGAAGAAATCCATCATGACGTTGTGTAAAGAAATCATATTGCTCTCGATCTAACTTGCTCTGTATACATACAGATGTAATGAAAAAAATGCTTGGTAGTGAACGTACTAATTTTGTAAATTTTTATGTGCTTAAAGTATATAGACAGCACTCTAAAAACTCTACACATACTTTGAGATCAAACTTACATGAATAAAAATAATAGATAGTATCTTTGTAGGCACATAGTTTTGGATCCATACAATAAAATTGGCATAATTGTAGAATAAGAATAAGAATAAGAATAAGAATCTTTATTTGTATGAAATCTACTGTAGATTTACAGGACTTTAATACCTGGCAATTGTAGTTACAGTGTCTCAAATATTTTATAAAAAGTCCTTCAGGTTTATGTTAATGTCAAAAAGAGAATTTGTGTCGACACGTGTCGTGTGCTGAATAATTTAAGTCTAGAATTTGAATACAGGTTTTTTACTCCTGTAAAGTTTTATTGTACCTGATATCTGTGTCTATAGTAGGTACAATTTATTATTTGGAGAGAAACTAAATTCAATTGTATTCTGAGCGTAGAAATTAGAATGATAAATCAAAAGATATTGAATATTTAATGCAGTAATTGGGACTCAATGTTAGTAAAAACGATACATTATATATAGGTTTTTTGGGACTTCGTTAATAACAAAAAAAGTAACTTAATAAACGAATGGAACAAGCCATATAAATCAATTTACATAAACACTATTTCAGAATGATTTACGAATGTACCTAAAACACGTTGAATATGTAAAACTTAACAGCAAGTCATTGATATCATTAAAGCAAAGTTACTAACGATGACTGACACAATATGCTCACTATTTATATGCAAATTTTATTTTATGCTTTTTCAGATTGATATAAAAACGAATAAATGTCAAAATAAATTAGCGCTACTTTATTACTTTTTGGACTAACTTTGGAATAGTGTTAGTTATTTATGGTAGGCACATAGTTTTTTTCTCCAAAATATGCATAGAAATAGTGGTCCATTCCATAGTCTAGAATTTTGATCAGTTGGTAGCAAGAAGTAATTAATTATATCAATTCTTGAGATACCAAATTAACTGTCAAGCGACCTGAAGGTGAGTGTCCACAAAAACTATATCACAGTTCATTAAAACACCTAAATATGTTAAATTTCAGCGTTTTTTATTTGCCAACAAGTTATAAGTTCACATTGCAAAATGACTCGTAGGACTAATACATCACAATTAATTAATGGATATCACTAACTTATATGAAACTCGTATAAAATCGTCAACTTTTGCTAACCCTATCCAGTGACATATCACTTGATAGGGTCAAAAAGGCACTCAAACCTCCATTTTACATAATACGCTCTCAGACATAAAGGTTTTATTTCAAACGAGTACCAAGATATTTTCAGTGATGCTGAAACCATACTTAAGTGTACGTACAAGTATTATGAATAAGTCGACCTAGTTATATTCAGAAAAAATAATAATTTTAAGAGCTTTGTGGATTATAATCCTTCTTGAATTTATTACTTGTGCTGACTAATAATCTGATTTGTGAATCCATGCGTTTAATAATTTCGAACCTATCATTATTTTGAACAGCGAGGGTACTCATCAAGACTTTAAAATACCTGATAGGCTAAAGTTTGAAATCTATGTATATACAAGTATGGACTACGAAATGTATTAGGTTAGCCTTAACCTAACAAAATGCCTAGATGTAGCCGGCTATGATAAAAAACTCATTAAAATCGCTTGAGGTATATAGAGGCTTAGGTTTACTAAAACATTTTATCTTTGTGTCAAAAAGGGATGTTATTATATCCCCTTCATAAATATTTTTACATAATTATTCATTTACTTAGTATAATATTATATACGTAACTTTATAAAATACTGTATTCTTTTCAGTTCTTTGAAACTAAAATACAGGCAAACTTGCGCCGAAACAAGCGGAGCATAACAAAGTATTTTAAAAACGGAGCAACAAAGTTATACTCTTTATTACAGGTAGGTACAGACTACAGACTAGTTACATAACATTTTTATTGAATTTGAGACAAAGGCATTTTTCAATTGCACTTCCCTTTGCTTTTGTCTATCTTGCGTGCGACGGTGGCTACGGAATTTCATTTAGTGCACGGGTGCCCTAACCTTATGCGGCTTCAAAGATCGTACATATGGACTAAAATGCGGCATGGGATTTCCGTTTACATTGCGGTTTTTTCGACATAGATTTTATCAAGAATAGCATAGAATACATGCGATGTATGTTGAATCGTGCTTTTGGGTCTGAGTTACCCCGTTTCGTGGTAGATCTATTTACCCGGCGCCGTCCCCGCCGTGCCGTGCAGGCAAATTATACCGCACTCAGCGGGACACAGGACTCGCTTAGCGCGATATAGAATATCTTACTAGTACAAGGATTTATTGGAACCTGTCGAATGATTACTTTTATTTTCATCTTTAAAACATTGTTAGATAGGTTTGCTCACCTGTTTTTAGAGCCAACCTCTTTAGTTTTATTGTTAATCGATTGACTATTTTATTGCTCTACAACACCATCTATTGTTTACAGTTTCGAAAGAAACTGTGTGTAGTCAAGATTAGGACAGATGTTTACGAGATGACTAACATAAAATCGTTTTAATATTAACTAATAGAATACTTCAGTTGGCTTTATGTGTGTCATAAAACATGTAAGTACCAATTATTAATCTTATCTTAAGATTTAATGACTAATTTTACTACGTTTGATAATCAAAGCAATGAAAACATTGATAAACTTTAATTAATAGTCTACAGTGGCAGATTCTTGATTAATAGATAAAAGTGATGATCAGACGCACATCAGATGGGAACATAATATGACATAAAAGCAAGTTTTCCCATATTAATAAAAATTTAGATAAAATGTCAAATAAAAGTCTGATACCGAACAGATATTTGAACAACCGTTAACGCAAACCTATTTGACTTTACTCTTCTTACAAATAAACTCGTTAAAATTACAAAAGGTACTGTAAACAGGTAAAGTACGGAACCAATCTTCCGAAACACAGATTATCTCTGTTAAGATAAAAGACAATACTTCGCCGACAAAGATTGAATTAGCATTACAAGATTACAAAGACATCGCTATGGCTTAAGAGCTTAAATAAAAACGAATTTTATGCAACAATGACAATGAATACATAAGAATTAAGACATCAGAAAAAGGACAATCCAATCAGCATACAAAAAATTACAAACAAGAAACTTCAAAGGTACCTAATAACGCTAACAAAAATAAAGCAACGTTTTGAAATATTCTGCACGATTTTTTCAATCTACATAATGTTAAAACAAAACTTCAGCAAATGTCATTTTAATTTATGAATATCTAAATAGCTTTATCAATATCAGAAACATCTAAGCCCAAAATTTTAATACCTACACAGAAACTTTCTAGACATGTAAAAACTTTTAGCTTATAGAATATTAATTTAGAAGCCCTGCGATGGTATTAGCGCATAATTAAAAAACTTCAAGGATTGCCTTAAAACTTCGAAATTGCAGTAACCGAATACGATTACCAATATTTTCATGCTCTGCATAAATACTTAATTAGTTTTAACGAAGATTTCGAATTAATTGCATTAAGATTATTTGATAATTATTAATAAGTAACTGAGATATTATATACCATTTCTTAAAATTCGTAATGAATACCAAAAATTGTACTCACAGATTATTAAAATTTATTTAGAAACTAGCTGTTGCCCGCAACTTCGTCTGCGTGGGCAATATAGAATAGTCAAAATACTACTTATTAATCCCGTAGGTGCATTCTTTCACGTGACAGTATAATTAGGATTAGCACTTAGCAGTCGCATAGATTCATTGATCAAGGTTCAAAATCGTATTTAAGCGAACGTCATCATAAAATTCTGATTCGTCATCAGGACTTCTTCATAAAATCTAAGAAGACGTATACAAACTTTCATCCCCTATTTTATCCCCTTAGGGATGGAATTTATCAAAATCCTTTCTTAAAGGTTGCCTACGCCATAGTAGCTTTATGCATGCAAAGTCTCAGTCCGATCGGTTTAAAATTGACAAAGTTTCATACAAACTTTCATCCCCTATTTTATCCCCTTGGGGGTAGAATTGATCAAAATCCTTTCTTAGCGGATGCCTACGTCATAACATCTACCTGCATGCCAAATTTCAGCCCGATCCGTCCAGAGGTTTCAGCTGTGCGTTGATAGATCACTATGTCAGTCAGTCAGTCAGTCAGTCACCTTTGAGTTTTATATATTTAGATTCAAATAAAATTTTGGAATATTAGTCTCACCATAAATTCTAGAACGATCTTTTGGAGGTATCATCTATTTCCTAATTTAAATACAGTACGTAACACAAATATGTTTCATCCAACTATTTAAACCACCATGATCATCCACATTAACAATAAAGATGAAACACCAAACTTGGAGCAAATTGAAGCATAACCGACCGTAACTATATTATCTCTGTCGACGCGAACATCAGTTATATAAGAGGGATCCGCACAATAGGGTAACTTAATCAAAATAACATATTAACATCTAACTCAATAGCTATTATGTTCCGAACTAAATATCAACGGTACATAGCAGTTTGCATAATAGTACCCTCAGCATTTAACAGGTTCTAATGGTCGCAACTTGAGGATCAGTTGAGAAAGTTGTGGGAAGCGGTTGCAATGAACCGTCCTCGGTCCGGGTCCGAGTCGTATACACAAGTCGCAGTGACCGCACACACCGCTTGTTCTAAAATATATTTGCTCGACTGTACCGTCTAGCAGTTTGTAATTGCAGAAGTCTGTTAGTTACTGAATAAATATATTATGTTGGATAACTGAGTGGCCGCAAACCGTTATATGCAGTTCAAAATTGATTTTAAAAGCACAATACAACAAACAGCATCCACAAGTTGCCTTCTTTCAGCTTTAATTGCATCTAAAGTCCTCAGTCTGCAATAAATGATTCAGTTTTGCAATTTAGACTAATCAATGCTCAATCATTCAATCCATTGACATTTCTTACCATGTTAACCCACTTATCACGAGCTAAATAAGTAAAAAATGTTCTGCGACACAGTTACGTAGAATTCGATTAGCAAAACAATTATCACTAATCTTATTAGTACACGCGTTTCTATTTTTAGTCCAACAATCGGACTTGCTTTAGCGCCGTCGCGTCGGTGTCATTAGATCAGTACCCTTTTCTTACTTTTCTTTTACTATTTGCTTCGAACTAGCGGTATTAGTTTAACAGTCGATGGTGATGGAATGTTACGAAAGAATCCGAATACAAATAGTGAGTAGATATTGTCAGTACAATGCCTAACAGTTCGATTCGATTCGGACCTTTTGTACAATCGAAGACGGAACGTCGCTAGTCATCGTTTCGGTCAGTTACTTTTTTCAATCGATGCCTACGAATCGATGCGTGATGTGTGATTAAATGCTCCGATTTTGTTTTCGAGGAAATGAAAAAAAGTAATAAGTTTTTGCTTTGCTGACAGTTACGTTAGTAAATTATGAATGATGACTTTTTTGCCAATGCCATTTGCCGTTTTAATTTTGGATGACTTACTTCCAACAATGTCTCAATGTCTCAAGGTGGTTAATCCATTTTGAAACATGTTTCACTCATCAATTTAGTTACAGTTCATCCATATTCTTACTTCCTTTGTCGATGGATAGTCTAAACCTAAAATAAATAAAAAAATTGTAGGTCAAAAATTTTAAAGCCTGAAAAATTACTCAGGCTCTTTTTACCCGGCTGCGCTCACGTTTCTCATCAAATATAACAACACAATAATATCACCTACTCCATGTATGTATCATGTATATTTTTCCGGAAAAGAGACTGACGTTAATATTCATTTGAGTTCGCGGAATTCTTATTTTGTTACTCAAAACATACCTACCTAATAGCACTGTTATGAATGATATGATATTAAATTTTCCGAGAATCCTTGCTAGTAGTGTTCATGAAAAGCGAAACTAGTTTTATTATTCCCTGAATAACATTCAGGCATAATAATTTTCTATTGGAAAACTAGCTTCAACTTTAGCTTGATTTTATGATATTTAAACTCTGTGAGACCATGCACAATAGACACATGATATATATTAACAATATCCTTACTTCCTACTCCTAATTAAAATGACCAGTCATGGTAGGCACAGATAAAACGAGTAGGAAGGGTTCAACATTGCATTGGTTGCTACGCTCCCCTTTAACCCTTGCTTCCCTTCACAAACCCAAACAACCTCCCAAATTAGAACGGCCATTATGAAGCAGATAAAGATCAAATTAGAATACTTTAATTTCTTTAATTCGCAGACAGTGATATACAGAAATATTGTTGGTAGTAATTAAATTTATTAATAGAACTACATTCTTTTGAACGCGATCTCGAAACGGGCTGTGTTCGAAAACAGATATGATCTTAGAACCACGTGCACGGCCATAAAAATAAATCTAGAGTGATAGAAAATGTTTCAAAGATTTATATTGTCATTTAAATTGATACTGTATCAGTAATTACTAAGGTTGGAATATCGTTAAAATCTTGTTAACTGTAGTTTTCACGATAAAGTGACATATAAATATTCAATTAAACGTAAAATTTAATCGCCTTGATATGAATAACAAGTTTATTGATGCCATTAATTGAATATTTCATTATCAGGCTTTTATATAGTATAAGCATCAAATATTTTTGAAATTCTGTAAAAATATAACCAATTAGGTACCTACTGGAATATTTTTAATAAAATCCATATTTCACAATATTATTTTTATTTAGTACAAGTAGGCAATTCTCACTCTTAATTTGTTATTGTTAATTACAACTGAAAAATTCTACGAAACTTTTTAATTGGCCTCGATTTCTTTACGAAACAAAACAATGATTTCTATAGAATCTTTGTTCCACACGAGAATAATTCCATCAATCAGACACGACATTTGTGCTGTGTGTCAAGAAAAAATAAATATAGGTACATATTGTAAGGAGTTCGTTGTACGTATAGGTCTTAATTAAACACACAACGGACAAGTTATCTGGCTACCGATGAAAATATTTCATCAATCATAGAACAGTTGATTGATAATGCAACGTGAATTACTGATAGATCGAGCTGCCAACCGCGGGAATGCTCATCTCAATTTATTTACATGTGTTTGTATCACTTGTTGATGTTACCAACGGTAGAAGATAGTTTTGAAGACGTGGATGTACGTGATATTGGATGTGACTTACTTTTGAACATACATTAATTAACATGTTCTGAAGGAAATCATGTTGTAAATAATATTAGAGTTGTTCAACCAAAAAGTCAAAGTAAGCAATAATAATGCAATATTGTATCTTAACTGCAATTATGTTTAAAACAAGTTTAGTTTATGACAACATTAATGCTATCTGAGTATAGTACAATACTGAGATGAGACTTATTATACTTGGGCAGAAATAAAAACACTTTGATTGAATGTTGCTGCATTCTAAGAAACTATACACAAACACCTTAAAAAGCAGTCGTAAAAGTCCCAACTTATCCATCGCTATTTTCGTTTCACCGATAAAAATTGCCTCATCCATCATAACATACGACTGAGCATGACTGATCATAGATACGAGCGCTAACGAACCGTCGGATGTGATTGAAAATCATCGCAAAGGAATGATGTCCTAGTCGGAAGCCATTATAAATCATTGCCAGACGGTAGCCCATACATCAATAAGGTCGATTATTTGATAACTTCACACAAAACACGGTCAGCGCTTGTTTTTAATGGGAAACCAGTTTTAAGCGTAATTAAAATAAAGCTTCTATTAAATATTTTCTATTAGTGAACCGTTTTCGACGTGGAATGAAAGTTGTGAAGGTATTTTGATTGGCAGTATGACCTTTGATGGGTTTATGGACCTGATATTTTGGTTTGTATGCTATTTATTTATTGGGTGTTAATTTGAGCTTATTGACGTACTGTTTCAGATGTAATATAATTATGCGCTATGGATGCTCCGCTCAGTGTGGGTTGATTTCATCAATTACGTACATAGCCTTTAAAGGTCAAAACTAATACTTAGACTACCGACTAAGCTGAAAAAGAGTATCGATTAAACCGACTCATTAAACTCATATCTGTCATAACAACAAAAGCTCATCTACTGAAGATTATCAGATCAGCAAAAAACACAATGAGGAAACTACATCGAGGTCAGAATTTACAACAACACCGGTTTACAGTCTGGCAAAAAATCGATATTTAAAAGTCACAATTACTTAATTAGAGATTTGGACGATATCAAGGCAGGTGTAACCATCGAAGATCACGAGGCACCGGACATCAATTCGTTACAAATACGATTCTTTAGTTACACCTCGTTGAGCCAAGGACTCGAAACTCATTCCGTACACAATGAGATGAAAAAAATGATACAAATTAAACGATTGAACCTGTTTATGAGGACCCCTAAAGAGCGGGTTTCTGTTAAGTGAACTAATTTATACTCACCTGTATCATAAATAAGAATGGAACGGCTGGAGTGTGAATCATCCCACGCTTTGGAAGTTCCGTATTTCTTTTTTTAAATATAACTTTTCGAGAAAAAGATTCGAGATTTGAATTCAAGTGTATTGCAATAATATGTAAATTTTGGGAGATAAGAAAGAATAACGTACAAAAACTGTATCCAACTATTTAATTTATTGAATTACTGTGATTGATACCAAACAGGTGGACAGAATATATAAGGAAACTGCTAAACATGGAGGAATTGATGTTAAGAATACAAAAATAGAAACAGTGAGTCGTTTAAAAATCGTAGAACTTCAATCGGATAAAAAGCAAAGCCGATGACTCAACGTTTTGCATATCGCTCTGTATTGAACCCTAAGTTTGTGCGGCGGCGAGGTATGTTATTGAAAGCCTTTAATATTTTTATTGGATTGGATAAAACAGACGGCACCGCAGTTTAAAGAGATGTTAACATGTCAAATAAAGTTCGAATGTGCCAATTCTCCGCTTGTTTTCAAGATTACATGCTGGGTTTAAAATATTCGCCTGTCTTAATGCATTACATTATTACCAATGATCTTTTTCTTATTTTTTCCTCATAAATATTTTTTTACTGTTACGATTAATTAAATCAAATGGCATATTATCATTTTATTAGTACTGTTAATTAAAAAACCTTTTTAAATAGGATAGTTCATGTTATTCTTCATTTCATTTCAATTTTATTTTTTGTATTCTCCTTGACTTGGATTTTGTTCAGTCTTCAATTAGAGGCAAGTAATCATTTTAATTTACACTACAACTGCTAAAAATGATTTTATATTTTACCTCTATAAAAGTATTTCGTGTATGAATATCGTGTAGAGCTGTTGGTCATTTTATTTTGATGCAAACGTACATTGCCTCTATACATTTCTTCTTCATACCACATATCCAATTCCCATTATTACACCACCGTTCACTAACTGTAACATTAAAGCATTATTAGACATACCTACATATAAATTAGTTTCTGCTTGGCGCCCGTTATTAAAAAGGTCCTATTCGGCTTACAGTATTCCATTTCGTTTGCCAGTGGGGGGTTAGCCCGTTTCAATCGTTGCGACAATTAATCACAGTAGAGCAATGTCATCTGGCACACCGGTCAGGCCGAAAACACGCCAGACGTATTTATTGTGCCTCTTTTACTTTTTTTTTTATTTTACTTTTTTTGCGCGGTAAAACGTATGGGAGGGTGTGATTGTATGATGGTAGTGATGTTACAATGTTGATACTTGTGTATATTTACCATCAAGTTTATGTATGATCTGATCACTATATGATTAGTATTAGGCAGAGGTAGACCGAGGAAAAGATGGATTGATTGCTTGAAAGAAGACATGAAGCAGAAAGGAGTGGATGTAAGTATGAC
This sequence comes from Helicoverpa zea x Helicoverpa armigera, assembly GCA_033682625.1. Classification (NCBI taxonomy): domain Eukaryota; kingdom Metazoa; phylum Arthropoda; class Insecta; order Lepidoptera; family Noctuidae; genus Helicoverpa; species Helicoverpa zea x Helicoverpa armigera. Next base: position 967,471 of record JAWIIS010000005.1, on the reverse strand, counting down.
GTCTGACAGAGAGGAATGGAAGAAAAAGACATGTTGCGCCGACCCCAAATGACTTGGGAACAGGGCAGGAAGATGATGATGATGATATGATTAGTATGTTACATTATATTTGTTCATTTAGTAAAGACTAACGAAACTATGATGTTAACAAAGGTTGCGAAGATTTTTTTTCTCAATTAAAAATAAGTAGCAGATTTTGTTTCTAAGGTTAGACAAGAAAAGTCGAAAGTTCTTTTAGTCTATCTAAGTTGTGACGCTAACATACACAATCAATGCCAAAGATTTCTTACTAAACTTTGTTTTTAATTAAAAACTAAAGGCATGTATTTAACGCGGCGACTAAGTAAAACCAATATAGGTTTGAAAAAATAATAGAGTGGGTACCATTTACAATGGGTTGGCAGCTAAAAAGGAGTATCATAATAAGTCAAAGGTAGCATATTAATATATCAGTTATGAGGTCCGTTTTAATTTAAACTAGCATCAAGTTTTTCTTTTGGCGACTGAATTAATATCTAAGCGAAAACTTAATGATGACAATAAAATAGAAAATGGGCATTCATAAATAATACAAATCAGGTTCTATTTAAAATTGTTTGGATGAAGAATAAATATAAACTAGCTCATATTATAAATATATTGTGCGACTTTTTAATAGCTTTAAATAAAGTCTAAAATGGCATGAAGAAAAAATATTTTGCGGCTGTTATTTTCAAAATTATAGATGAATAGCATGGAAGTAAGCATGACTTCTGTCACGGCTCCGGCGCTGCGGGGCTCCGGCGGTCCCATGCGAGCTTATAGTCGCAGATGGTGTGGTAAAACTACCTGCACCTCAGCTCGCAGGCCGCCTCGCCCCTCCGCGCCTACGCGGTTTGGAATTGCACTCTAGGGGTAGGGCAGACAAGACTACGTGGAGTCGGTTTGCAGCGATTCGTTTTCGTCACTAAGTTCAATTTTTAATACAATGTTTTTTAAATTGAAGGTTTTAAATGACAATATGCTAAATAAAATGAATCCAAATTAAATTCTACCATCTTCATAGTGCGCCAAGTGAGATAATACCACCGCACCTTCCGCCGTTTTCATGAAATTATGATACACAATATTAATTATTAACTCTTATTCCTTTTTATTGTACTCCTTTTAATATTTAGAGCTATCCACAAAGCGAAGCCTGAAACTGGGTTTATAGTCGGCACGAAATAGTTGGTAACATATTATCTTTGCCACCCAACTAACATTATTAGTCGCCAAGTCATTATAAATAGCTCCTCACCTAATATTTCAATTGACTGGTATAGTTTATTTGCTACCCAAACGCAGCTGCTAGTTTTTAGTTTTTATAACACCCTTAATTTTGAACCTTACATATTATAATAGTCGCGAAAATATTTAATCGCTGGCAAGTTATTTTATTTGTTGCCAACATTTGTCGACTTTTAAGTTATTAGTCACCAGGAATATAATAAGCCAAAACTAAATAGAAAAGAAAATTGCGCAGAGCGAAATAGCAGGTAAAAAACTGTATAATTTGATTACAAGATGAACTTGACTTTTTAAAAGAATACAAAAAATACAATATAACGTCCTGACAAGAATACAAATTGTATCTGTAATGACCATATTAAAGCTTGCCAAATTGATAATAGTGTTAATACAAAAGGTGGTGTCGAATGTACCGGAATATTTTCAGATCATTTATTATAGTTTACTGTGAGACGTCAAGAGTAGAAGCGAAACGAATTATGTGGAATCATTTCGTCCGTCACGTTTTTTAAGGAACACTGGCCTTTTTTGAAATTAATTAATTCATATTTTTATCTTTGAATAAAGAATAAAATACAATTTCAAATAAGTTATTTACAGTCATAAATAAGACTAAGCTTTCTGAATTGTCACTTCTGTGAAACATAAACATACAACAGTTTAATTAAACAAACGCGAAATAAACACGCGTTGAAACCGTAAACTTCACAAACCAAATTAATACTGTTATTATCATGACAATATTATGACAAATAGGTAATTAAAATTGATTCTGAAATATTTATCATCCACTTACAAAATAACAGTGTAATAAGCCATTAAATGGCTTTGTTTGAACTCTAATAATATTATTCGTTCATACAGAATTTGTAAATAAAATACATTGGGAGCATTCACGTTAATTATAACTACCTCATTAACACAATGAAACCAAACAACCCTTCAAATTAGCAAAAGTAGCGAATACACGATTCGAAATTTAAATTTGAATTTCGAATTGCATTCAGAGGTATAAAAGAGGTTGCAAGTTGCAGTAGCACAAATCGTAAAACAAACATCTGCTTAAAAGGGTGGTCTAACATTATGTAGAGGCGAGCCGTTCCGAGCGTAAGTACTTTCTACAGTATGAATACAGGGTCATGAAGTAACTCGAGCCAGGACTAATCAAAGACGTAAAACAGGAATTTATTGTGTGCAGTGTACCTTAGCAATTTTATTGTGCATTACTATGATGCCAATTACTCAACTCAAATGTAACTGGGTATTGTAGGCGTATCCAGACGTAGCTCGCTTGTACGGGTATTTAGTTTGCTATTCGAATGTACCAATGATTAGTTCGTTATTGGAAGTTTATTATTAGATGCAGGATATGTTTACATTCTGTTATTAATTGAAATTGTTCTCGGGTATCTTGTTACTCGAGTATTGTTTGGTTGTTTCTTTGAGGTATCTCAACTTTATGTACGTGTGATTACATGAACTGCTTTTCATGTGCTTTTGATGAAACTAGGAGTGTACAAAATAGGTAAAGAGATAACTACCTAAGGTAAGTTCATCCTTATAAAAATAAGGTATATAATTGAATGATGTTTTCGATAGGTAAAAGAAACCGATACTCTCAATACGATTTTTGTATTCACGTTAATTTTGATAAGTTGCCCTAATTCTATTATACCTACACGAAAATTATGATCGTATTTGCTAAAATATGATAATCTTTTCAGATTTAGTTCAACTTTTGTGCCATAGATCATTGACATTTATTTGATTTTTCCCCTAAATTGAGTTCAATCACCTCGTTATTACTCCCTAGGGTTCAAAACACCCCTGTTACCTATACCTACTTACCTATATTTCTCTTTGTATGGTACGTTATTAAGGCCTGAAGCTAAAAGGGGGAGCCTGCTAATTCAAACCGTACAAATGATGCCTGTACAAATTCCGACAAAAAGTACAATCGGGAAAAGGGTTGCAGCCCCATTGAAGATTACAAGATAAACGTGGAATTCGTCAAGAAAGGAGTTAGCGACACCTTTGAGTATTGACTCGAAATGGAGCGCGCTTTTGTTTTAAGTGCCAATAGCGGATCATTTCAATGTTGCTGACGACTCATTAAAAAGCCGATGGAACAAAATCACTTTTCTGGAAATCTTTTATTTAACTTTCTAATTACGTAAGTGCATATAATAAACTGCTATAATAGTCATAGATTCACTTTTCCTACAATAAATGCGAAAGATACAGCTTCGCAATTTTTACTGCACAATTTTAAAACGACTTCTTTTGACGCTCTCGGAAATAAATTGAAATGCAAAAGAATAAGCCTTTGATGTCATATCTTTGTCTAGCGACCTCAACGATTTATCTCATGCTTGGCTTATTCATACTTGAGCTGTGTACTTAACAGTTTTAATTTTAAAGTTTCCCGTTTAGCTGTGGTTTGCAACGTTTAATTTCCGGAGTAGAAATTATTAGGAAGGAATAAGACTTTGAAATCTGCCGAGCTGTTGCAGCGAACCCATCAAATATTTTACCTTTTTACTCTTTTAGATAACAATTTTGAAATTGGTTTTTCTCAGACGTAAAAGAACGGGTTCTTTTGTTTTTGAATCTTGAATAACATTTCGCTTTTGCTTTGTTTTGTTATGGCTACGTAGACCTATGTCCAACAGTATTATTTAAATACTTGAATCTACAAGTTTAATAAAACGATGATTAGTGAGAACCTCACTCACGCAAGAAACATATTTATTTGTTACCATAGATACTACAATAATTGAATAAAATAACATCTAAAAGAAATACTGTTGAAAATTTCTGACCCATTCTAAGTCAGAACAATGTCAATTTGTATTACATAATAATTGGGTTATTTTGTAATCTCATTTAGTAGGAACATTAAAAAGTAACCTTATTTTGTCAGACTTTTCTGCATAATTTAATTTTTCAACAGAATTATGACGATTGAATTTTGATCCCACATTAAATAATATTAAAAATGACTGCTCAGAAATTGAATTCGAACAATTTCAATTTCAAACTAGCAGCATAATTTGATGTTATTACGTTTCTGTGCAGTACCTAATACTTATAATATTGCAAAGGTATTCACACCTCTTTGTCTTTGAGAGAAACAGAGAGTAATCATATTTTTGTCTAGTATTTAGATTCACAAGTTATAATGTGTACATATTTCTTCTGACAACAAAGATGCTACTGGTATTAAGAAGCGTAGTAGACTGAATAGTGAACAGTGTTCAGGGTGGTTAAGAAGCCCAGTCGATGAAAAAAATATATTATTGCATTTTTTCGCAAACTCATTCAGTACAAAAAATGCTTTACATGCTAAGCATGTTTTCTTGTTCATTTAAACATTTAATAAGAAACATTTCCAAAGTTTCCAAACCCAAGTAAACTATATAAAATCGTTTTCCCAAACGTATGAACGTAAAACAGCTTTTATATAGAATATGGAGCGTGAAAGCGCTGAGGTAACAGGAAATAGAGGTATGGATTCAAATAAGTTCAAATAAGCAATTTTCTCGAACAAGTCCTGATATCGTGAGCAGTAAACCGCGGTTGAATCCTAAAGTTACCGCGAGTTCTATTCAGATTTGTGCTCGTGAGAAGAAAAAACAAAATTACAGACAATTTGCTCCGATATCCTTATTGAGAGTTGAGAGGTAAGCCCTGTGTGTTATGGAGTAGCTAGTTACTCGATACTCTATCGATATACAATCTTCGTATCGATTTTGTGATTCGAGAAGCTTACAATGTATCACGAGTTCCAGTTTAAGGAAGTACATAAATATTCATTTATTTGGTTATCTTGCTCTGGATATCGTTTTTGAGGACAATTAATTTTCTTGGGAGGCTTTCTATTTTGTAGTACAAATTAAACCTTAAACGTGCCGTGAATAGCTTGTGATTGACCTCCATGATAAAGGTTCATAACAAAATAGTGGTATAATCGGTGTGCTTTTACCTCCTCTAAGCCGATTTAGAATGTCGAGAATTATAGACCTATCTGATGAGTTTGTCCTTCTGGTTGAACTTGTATAAAAAAAAACCGTTCAATATCAATTCATTAAATACAATAATAAACGCCAGAACACCAAAGAAAGTAAGGATGAGAATAGTACAAAAACATTATTATCATTTTTGGCTAGTTATAGATTTTAGAAACACATTACACCTAGTTATTTGTTCTAAACATTTCTTTCTAACGAGTGCAAAATTTATCTTAATAGTAGATAACAACGTTGAAAACTCAGACAGGCGGAAAAGTTGCCTCTAAAAATACAGACGGTGAATGCAAGAATGTATCTAACCGAAGAGCATTACAGGCCCCTAATGACTGCCTTGTAGAGAGCAAAAGTTCTACGCTCGGCCTGCCCGGTCTAGAAGTTTATCTTAATAAGACGGTTTCAAATGACGCCGATGTAGGAAATTCTCGAGTGCAGTTTTTGTTTAGGCCATTTTGATGATATTTTTTTTCAAAATATGTTAGTAAATATTAGATATTTTTGGTGCAATAAAAGGATATCGTAAATAAGTATTTTTATTTGCATTTGAAAAGTAATGTCGAGTGAGCTACTCAGACCCAATAGGCACTTACAGTTTTTGTCGAGAAGTTAACAAACAAACATAATTAGAACCATCAACAGATATTTATCTAAAGCCAAGTACCCAATGAAAACAAATGTTCCACCCAATTCCACTTCATGACGGCGTAAGATATATCGATTGGCTTATCGGCAAAGGAACAAAGAATTCACTGCGAACACATTAATCCCATCTAGAGCAATTAAACCGTTCTAATTCTAAGGCATTCGATTAAGAAAAGACAATTTGTACTTGACCGCATTTCTAAGTTCTAGAGCAGACGACCGATTTTGAAGACTATTGTACGATATGGAACGTGACGTGACGCGACCTAGAGTGAGCAATAACGATCACGCGTGTCGTTCAATTTGATCCTTACATTATTATAGCCGTGCCGTACGTCACGACATTTTGACGTCAACGTGATCCTTTTGGAGGAACTTCTTTCTTCTTCGCGTTGAAATACGTTCTATGTATTATGAACTTATCCAAATTGAAGGTGAAAATTTGATACATTTTATTAAAGATAATGTACCTACGTGCCGATTATTTTTTTTTTCAAAATCAGTAATAAAAAGAAATACTTTATTTGGAAAAAAAATTGTAAATTCTACTAAAATTCTGGACATATTATAGTCCATTTCCAAGGCGCAATTTATAGTCGGACGTCTATGCCATACATTTAGGCATGACCATCGCCGCTGCGATAACGTGACGCAACTGCTACTAATAGCGCAATTATCTTATATTGTAGTTGACAGTGAAGGTTCAATTAGCCATGTTCGTGTAACCTATATCTCCATAATTATCTCGCTTGAAATATGAGACGATACGTGCCAGTACTTCTTCCACATTCCCTTGATCCCTTGCCAGAAGTTATATGTAGATGAAGTGAAGTTGTATTTACCTACTACTGGCCAAATATATCATGGTATTTCATTGGACATACAGAAAATATCTAGCTATGTCCTACGTAAAATATAAAACAAAGTTGCTTATATGTAAAGAAGAATTCTCAGAGATTTTTCCAGAGAAGTTTTAATTAATGAAAGCACTGTTTGTTGTTCTCCAAGTTAGCAGAAAGAAATAGTTTTCTGTTTCAACTTTTAATTTAGCTTCGATGCAAAAATAGTGAGACAGAATCATGCCATTATAAGTTACAAGTACCTAAAGATGAATTTCAAGTCACCCGATACAACATTAAATTATTTTTCCAAACATGGCTATAAAATAAAGAGACGGCCTACACAATTGCTTGCAAAATTGATATAACTCCTTTCAAGCCTTTTGTATTCAAAAACAAATTACACGCGCCCCCATATATCACGCGGTAGGTCTTCGTTCAAGAACTAAGGAATCAAATAGAACCTTCAAGAAACTAGATTAAGGCGCGCATAAAGCTTAGTGCATGAATGCTGGTAACCTGAGACTTGGCAGACAATGCTGGCTCCCTTATTGCTCAGCTCTTAAATTGTAGTGCGGTTTCAATGCAAGTGCCGTTGACGTTAAATTATTGTCGCCATGCAACGTTACACCGCCTGTGCTGCCAGTGTACACGTGTGCACTAGGCTTAAGGCCTGTTAAGCTAAATGTAGGTCTATTATGGTCATTCGATGGAGCTACGAAATCCGTAGAGGTGATCGGATTAAGATCGAAAGGAAAAGTTTTTACATTAAAATATACCGACGACAAAAGAAAAAAAAACAGTAATAACATTACCTACAATGAAGATATTATTCCTTGCGCTTACTTAAAGTAAATTACCTTTAGAATATTCGCATAAACTGAAGTTTATTAATACTAAATCTGGGTTCCACGCAACTAACACAAGCAATAACTAAACATTGGTTAGTTAAATTGATGGCGTCACACAGTGAGTTTAATTTCCGTCAGATTTCAACTCGTAATAGAACCTGCCTATTCTCATTTATTGAGTGTCAGGTGTTTTAGCACGCCTCAAACGCCATTACCTGTGGCAATAAAGTGTTAATTTAATAATAGTGCATAACTAGTGTTGTCACTAACTGTCGTAAAAACAAGCTATTATACTCCCGACCATCGCTACCGACCTGTTTGGTCTCGGAACTTTTACAACTTGAATAGAGTGATTATAATGGTTGATATGGCGACAAAAACACTGAGGACTCTGTAGAATATTAAAAAGGCGTCTCACGTTTTCTTTGATGCGATTTTGTAATTTCTTTGGTGATTACTCAATTATTTATTGCTGGTTATAAACTGAGATTGCCTTACATATTTTTTGATCTATCGTCCCATTTTTTTGTAAATTAAATTTATATTTTTCCTTATAAAAAGGAGAAAAGAAATGCGGAAAAACGCTTCTCCCGCTTTACCTTTCATATTTATCTAGTTTTGGGAAACTTCTCAAAGTTATCAGCCTCTAACTAACTAACGGTATCAAATCTGTATGTTATCCACTCGGCATTCTAGAAGGCAAGGGGTGTAAGCAGACACGCAAGAACACCAGCTAACTGGACCAATCATGTATACCTACAGATGATGACGTGTTTACCTCTATACTGAAATATTATTATCTATCATAAAATTTTAGGATCCCTACAGGCTCTAAATGTCTACTAGGGTATAATAAATATATAATAAGTCATACAAGTCGTATTTGTATATTAGGAGGTACGAAATTATTCCTAGCCCCAGGGAGCCGTTAGTCTCTGTTTTATTAGGTACAATCAGTAAGTGATGAAAATGCCTGAGGCGGGTAATAGACACATAGCACTATTTGTTTCACAAAAGCCATTATCATCCCAATTATGTCTACACATTAAATTAATTTTTAAATAAGCTCAAAGGTTCAAAGGTCCGTACAATTACTGACGGAACTGTGCCAAGTTTTGGTACATTATCATACTGTTTTGGCATCATGTGATTTTGGTTCGTAATGGGGCATCATTTCGGTCGACGCGCGGGCAAGTGCATGCGTACGTACGTATTACGTCGCGTCGATAATAACCATAGTCGTTTGCGGGCTGTTTCCTTGTTGTTATTGGATTTACAACCCTATATCCAGGGGTTAAGATGCGTTGTTATTTTTCATCTCCAAATGTAACATGGTCTCTATCAAAACTTAATACGCGATCGTGGATCGTCCATACATTTGCATGCTTGTATGTTATTATATGTTATTGTGGAAATCAAACTTAATAACACTTTCTAATTTCATTTCATATGCTTATAATTTGACAATTACCTGTAGGTACGAGTTGGTTTAGCAACGTTGAAGTTTAACTGTTCTTTTTGTCAAAAAAAAAACTTATGCATGAATATTTAAGTACTTGTGTACAGTTTTACAATTAAATAGCATCGATAAAACTGAGTCTTTTAACTCTACTATTCGACCTATTTGGTAGGTACTGTTTGTAAAGACTGCAGTTCAAATAATTACTCGATACGAGTATCAGTAACATCAATGTTAAGTAGATCTATAAAGTAAGAAAGATAAAATCTTATCTTACGATCCCCATACAATTAGCTAGAAGCAAAATCTACTAATTGTTGCAACCTCTTCGCTTAACACGAGCACCTATTCCAAAGATGGAACGAACAATCGAATTATCGAATCGGGCGGCCGCAAAACGAATTAAACAATCGATTTAATCGTTCACTTAATTACGTAATTAATGTCTGACTGCACGGCTTGGCCACAGTGCCTGCATACGTACCGCACTGTAGCAGAACACTGGACCACGAAACATGAAGTATTATGGCTCTGGTTTGGCTTTTAATGATCGAAATCGGAATCGAATTCGGCGTTGGCGGAACAGGGCTTGCTTTTATAAACAGTGAGCTTTCTGCTGGAATTCTTTAGTTAGTGTTTATTTTGGTTCCTTTTTCTTGCAATTGACAACGACAACGAAAAATAAGGAATCCTGCGCAGCTTATACGTACTGCTTAACTAATATTAACTCCATACCGTTGGTCACTCTTTGAATTACCCTATTAAGACAAAAATAAATTAAATTATATACAAATAAATCCGTAATAAATCATTGGCACAAGATACTAAAATGATGTTTAAAATATAATTGCACAGCGTTTTAAGTGCGAGAGACAGCCCTACAATTAACTTTGTAGCTAATTGCTCGTCAGTAGATCATACATCAAAAAATGTACCGTTATCTTTCCTTAATTACATTACGAGTAAAGTCACGTTTCGATTTCAACGCATACTGTATACCAAGACAATATATTATCGCATCAAATTGTACTCGAAGAAATAATTTTAATTAATCGAGGAACGTCCCCAGTTTGGCTTCAGAGATACTGAAAACGTACTTACAAATTAAGGAGGAAGTTTCAATTACATTCTTGTGCAACTATTGTCTTGGTTGCACAAACAGCAACATAGAGGCAGTTGTACACATTTTAGTAATTAAGATCGAACCTTCACTCCAATAAAGGTTTGAAGCGTAAAACGTTCCGGTCCTTCGACCGAACGGCGTCGTAACTCTCGCAATTAAGTCGAATTAAAAATAAAGTCGAAAGCAGTCCGAACAGTACAGCTGTTGATTAAACGCCATCTCGCGGGGTCCCCATCAATAACAACACTTTAATTAAACACTTTTATTCGCGCTTGAATGGTCGGGACGCTAGTCTCGGCTTTTAATTTGCTTTTTTATTTCTTTTTATATTATTTTTTTCTTAATAGAGTTGACAGTGTGCGCCGGTTCGGCTACTGTTGCTAAATAAAGGGCGAAACAAAGGACTTTAGCGGTCCTGTGTTGCATAATAACGACTAAATTGTTTTCTTTTATTCATAAATGATATCTTGTGCCTTTAAAATGTAAAGCATAATGGTTCGTTATAAAAGTACTAGTGAAGAAAGAAAATGCATTGTGCGGTTGGATTTTGCAAAATGTCGTCTCCAACGTGAAAATATTATATTTCATGGTAACGTGAAACAGTGACTTTTATTAAGATACTCTAAAGAACCAGATGTCACCCCACAAGATTTAGTTTGACCAATTAAAATGTGCTATTAATTAAAGTTCTAATCGTACTTTTCATCAACTTTCGAAATTATCATAAAAAGTACATTAAAGTAATTCTAATTCTGATAACATAATGTTATCTTCATGCTTTGATAACGTTCAAATTTATGTATTATTTCAGCTAAAGCTTACTTTATAGGATATACGAATAATAATTAACGAATTAAATTACCAAATATACAATAAAATGAGTTTTAATGAGGTGTAATTTGTTGTTATTTACATATCAGTTATGAGGCCAGAAAGGGTGGACATGCAAACATTAATGGGACTTCGTTTCCTGTCTCATTATATTCTAAAAACAATCTTGTTACTAGTGCGTAAGGTATAAAATCGAATGCGACAGGTGCGAACTAATTTGACCACTGCCGACGATTAATACTGAATATTCTGTTTAAATTAAATTAACGTTGAAACGACAATTAATTTATGGTAAGTGCAATTGAAAGGTATTGGCGAATACCAATACATCTACAGCTATATACTCGTATCGATGTATCCGGTATTATTTTATTGGTTTTGACAGAGATAAAAGTTTCTTGAATACCATGTTTTTCGATAACCAGCTAATCGAATAAAATGCGAGTCATGAGACTGTGGGAAAGGGAAGTATTGATGAGGTTCTTAATCTTCACTTATGTGTGAACTTGGGTATGTACAATTCTCGCGGTTTGGGATTTTTATCATTCAATAAATTAAAGGAAACATTATTTTTATTTAATTTATGATCGCTTCTACAAAAGACCTTGTTTCCTTTAAAAATCCTCATTTACTCAACAACGAATATATACGTCACAATTAACAATAACTCTAAATTATATTTAGTTAAACTCAAAATCTCTTTTTCACTTACTTTTGCAACACCGTGTGCACAAAATAAGTCTAAATTCAAATAAAAAATCAGCGCAAAAGGGCACTGTGTCTCCAAAATGGAACACAGTATAATACGACCAAGTTACTCCTTCTCACGTAATCATTTTATGAATGTTATGAGTTATACGTGCATAAGATGCGACGTGCAACGAAACGTTATTTATGCGTTCCACGCTTACAGTTTGAAGTATATGGATATGACGTATACTTGTCATTTCGATAGCAGTATTTCTCTGAAATCTTATAGATAAAATTGTGTGGATTATGCTTCATAGTAAATTTTTTTTATGAATTTACTTTTGATTCTTAAATCATATTCACTTTATCGTCTGACAATAAGCACATGATAAAACAAAACTTTTCTTTTATAATAGTTAGTTTATTGCTAAGGTAATGGACTAGGTACGAAAACTTTCAGTTTCGCCATAAACAGTGACCATAACTAAACAAAAAGTACTAAAACAAAATATGGCAGTAGTATGAAAATTCAAATTATGTCTAGACACATTATCCTCATTTTATAGAACAATTAAAAAAAACAGCTTCATTTTTACGGAATATGCAGCGTCGTATCCATTATAAGACTTTTTACGGAGATAGCGCGGTCGCGAATTCTGAACTACACTTTATACCTAGAAGTTTTTTTAAAGTGCCTCTCTAAACATTAAGCGTTTACGTCGAAACACTTTTCAGCGGTTTGCAATTGAAATAAAAGTTTATACGAACATTGCATAGATAATGTAGCTAGGTGAATCTGCTTTCTGTATTCTCTGAAATGTACCACGTATTTCAGTAGTAAGAGAAATTTAAATTTTATATGCGAGCTAAATAATTTATGAACGACTTTTTCTATCAATAAATTCATACATAATTTATTCAAAGTTCGTATAAGTTAGTGCAAAAAAATGTCATATAAAAAGTTCTGTTTTTTAAGTAGCACCTCGATTTATTTTAATGTGGTGTCAAAAATATGATTAATAATTAATTCTCGGTTTTTTGTTCGTTTGCTAACGAGGTCTGAATCTTCCAGTTGATTAATTTATAATCACTGTTGTAAAACATCTAATCAACTAGAATGGTAGTCTATAAATGTTAAATGGAATGACATCATACTTATAAGGAAAAAAATCCGTAGTAATCCGAGAAAAGTACAGTAAAACATTTTTTTTTATTTATAGATTTTTTTTTGTGAAGATAACTTCGGTGACAAACTTTCTAACATACTTAATTTACAAGTACCTATTCTTCAAACTCTAAAGAATCAAATGCATTTATTAAAACTTATAAAAATATATGTACCAAATATCTAGATCGCTATTTATTGAATACTACTAACAATGCAGTATAAATAGATGACGCTGTTAAAACTAGTAGGTAATTTAAAACGTTTTTCAATGATACTCAAAACATTTCAAATTAAGGATGCCGATCCAACTGTGATTGATATCCTATTACAATATCATTCTCCTACTACGTTTTTATATAAAAATAATTGGATCATAAATTACAAATACTTCCACTTTTTTGCATAAAATATATGATTTAATTTGGTTTTAAGTTCAAAGGTTTAGGCGTTATTATGTTGTATGTATATTGACTGCCAGGAAGGTTATTAATGTATGTTTGATCTTTTCGTTTGCAATTCTCATTTATGTACCTATATTTGGTTTTTGAGAGGAATATATTAAAAAGCATACAAAAATTGTGAACATTATATTTGTTACTATATTTTTGACAAAATAGAGCTACGTAATCCAATGATAATTTTAACTAGATCACTATATCACCACCTATTTTATAGTGCGGTCCTATTTTAAAAACATAATCCGTGTTGAACGGTGCCATAGTCAATAACTAGTTTACACGAATAGTCCATTCCGCCTACATGTCTATAAAGAACTATTTTAATAACACTATAACAAGCTTGTAAAATACCTCGTTTTATTTAACTAGAAGTGTTTATAAAAAGCCACACTTACAAAAGGTTCACACTTAATTATAGCAGATTAATTATAAGTGTCCATCTGAATTATACGTAATAACATAATAATATACGTATTTTCTAATATATTTTATGTATGTAGCATCTACCTATAAGTTTGTATAAACCTTTAAATTAATAAATACAAAATAGGGATGTCTTCTGTCAATTTTGAAAAGTTTTAGTGTAATAATATTACCATTACAAAAAACGTCTTGTGTGCTTAATACATTCAGCATTCACTTTTTTCAGGTCATTGAAGAATATCATTTGTCAACATGTTTCAATGACGGAATACAAAAAGTTCAGTATTTTTATTTGTATTTAGACGTATAAATAATAGTGTAGCTAAAGTTATAGTGAAGAAGTTCTGAGAGCAACAGAATGATAGATCACGTCTGGGACTTTATGGCTGAGGAAACTTTTAGTTATATCAGTTTAATACATATCGAAGTCATCTAAACTTTTATACAAACACAGCACTTTAGTAAATAGAGTTGTGTGTACTTTGTGTAAAATAAGTATACTAAATAATAGGAAAAGGTGGCTTAGAAATACTTCTTAACCACGGGGAGGTTTATTTACCTTAAAAAAAGCATGAATTACAAAACCTTGTAAATACTTCTGTAATTTTACACCTTGGATTGGTATCTAAGCTATATTTTTAGGTTTAACTATAAGGCTTATTTGCAGACACACATTAATGGCCTCATTTCTATGTAGTAAATACACAACATCCATTAATAAATTAACAGGAACATTAAATTGATATTGCAATAATGTGAAGCAGGTATATTCATCTAAATATTGGTCACTTCGTATACGGAACCAGAGCTAAGCATTTTCTTACCACGCTATGCGTACGAGATGACGCGTAGCTTTGCAGCTTTACGCTTACGCTACGACTCCGTATACGGAGTCACATATAGCCTTGTACTTACGAACAGGCCCAAGAAACTCCAAACCTGAACTAAATTAAACAACTAGTACGCAATTCATTAGGCAAACTGTTATTATAGTAACTAGTATGAATATTATGCTAGTAAGAACCTAACTACTATTGCCTCTAAGTTGTGAAAATTTGCTTAAGATAGGTACCGTATGAAACGCAATTTGAAATAAATGGTGGGTGCGTAGCTGTTAATTTTTAATAATTTTTGCTTAGCCTTTGATTATTCTGTAATAAGATACCGAAGTGAAATAAGCGTTTTATTGTTTTATTTATAAACCTTTTTAGTATATTCGGAATTTTTACTCACGTGAACATGATTTTTTACAAATTATTTTAGTATATATGAATATATTTTTCGCTTTGTTTACATTTTAAGTTTTATATTTTATCACTAGTTTTCATAACAAAGGCTCTTATAAAACCAATTAGCATAATTCCTTCACAAACGAGATTGCGAATAACTCAGTCGAGTAAACCTTGCTTAGAAATACAAATTAGGTAATTACGAAAGATGTATCTTTCGACAACTCATAGCATACACAATGCACGTGTGAGATTACCTTTACAGTCATAATTCTAACTGGGTACAGTACATTCTCTTAATTGCCTTCTCATACAATGTTATGGAAAACTTGAGGTGCCGGGATAAAATTAAGTTCTTAATATAATCGTCGGAACGCGCTTATTTCGTTACGCGAGAATTATAATAATACTTAATATTATTATTTCAAGCCGTTTTGTTCGTGAACTTTAATTTTCTGTTGCTCATTACAGAGGTCTATTATTCTAGCTGTTTAAGTATGATCATTAGTAGTGCGTGTGATCTTTTTTTTTATATAATTAAGACATATTTCAAACTCTTTGGTGCTGGTTTTCACTTGTATTCTTAAGTTCTTATCTAAAGAAAAGAGAAACCTTATGTTATTGTTCGGAATTTCCGATACAGAAAAACTTTAGTTATCTTTATTTTCTTTTCAATAGCTAATCATAAAATAATCTCTATAAATCATAATACACTGATATTAAATTGTAAAACTTCATAAATTCGCAAAGAAGACGATTGGATAAACCAATGAGCGAAGTATCGATAAAATATTCACACTATACAGTTTTATAGCATGGCAATAAATAATGATGAGTGTTTGTGAAATTCGCTAAATAACTAAAAGACCTACCTACATGTATGCCAACACTTTCTCATAATAATAGTCTCGCTATACGAAAAAAAAAACCGTAAATTTTTTCTCCAATCGATCGAAGAAGTCGAGTTTACATGATAGTGTTCTCTAAAAAATAAAATAAAAACAAAAACATAAAAAAGAACATAATTCTACAATCATTTTACACTCGTAATTTTCCTTTATCGGCCATCAACCCACTTTGTCAACGTAAATAGCTATCGAATGTATAACAACCATAATAAATGTATCTACTAGCTTACATGGAAATAATAAAAAGCAAATTATTCATCTATTAACTGATCACTTATCGAGTTACGTTACTCGAGTAGCATCAATTACTCGACTCACTATTTTAATCGTATCTTTAATATCGAATACAAAATATCGAATTACAGTAAGGCTGTTTTAAGTAATCGAGAGCTAGAACGATTCGGAAAACGAGTTCAACAGAACTGGTTATATCGAAACATTTCTCGCATGTTTGTTTGTAAATATTGAATGTCGTAATAAATTGTATTGTGCGAGTAATAAAAATATAATTGGTTGACTAAATCATGAACACTGATTTTAAAAGAAAGTTATGTATCGACAAATTAACTATAATTGGAATACGTTTTTGTATTTTTTAATTAAAGAATATTGTGTCAATATTATTCCAGTTCCATAACTCGTATATTTTTATTGGGATGGCGATTCGATTCGAGACTTACAAAAAAAAGATGACGCCCGTAATTTTCTGTAACATTTCAATCTTTTACACGGATGAGTGATCAATTTACCCTCTGATTTCCATTTATTGAAGGCCTCTAAATCCGCAAAATTACAATGCCACATTTGAATAAGCCTGTTTCCAATAAACTCCGTTTTACGTACTCATTGAAGTTTACATAGGCACTGGAGTAAATACTGGGATTATCATGTCTAAATAGAGGATATCAGATGTACTAGCTAAAACGACGTATAAAGCCGTGCGGTTTGACGTTAGACCGTGTCAAAGGATCCACTAGAGGTGCAACTGTCTTAGGATTGCACTGTAAGTGTTGAAAGTAAGGTGTATAAAGTATCTTAAAGCTTTGAATTTGTTATATGCACCTTGTTTCATATGCTTCTGTGGCGAATCACAAAGTTGCTATAGGAGAAGTCTGAATTCTTGCAATTTTGGTACCAGCAAGGCTCTAAATGTTGTTCCAAGAATGCTACCAGTCGTTGTAATAATTCTACGTAAAAGGCCGTCAGACGGATTTGACAAAAGCTTTGGCAAAAGCTGCAGCTCACTCAATAAGACGAACACGTCAATAAAACACTAGTGTAACGTTAAGTCATAATCATTTTACTAACAATTCGGTAATTCGAAAGTAGACATTATTTGCCTGGTTCCAATGTAGGTAAGAGGAAAATATGGCACCAAATAACAAATAGCAAAATTGACCTTTGACACCAAAATTCTCCACCAAGGCAGTATTTCACAATAAATTCATTTTACAAAAACAAAATCTCACGAACCACTATTACGGATAACAGATCTTCCAAATTAACAGTTCGAGGTTTAGAGTAGATTAACTTGGATGTGTTTTAAGCCCAGTAATTCGAAGTAACGTCTTAACACAAATGATGTATATGAGAACGCCCATAGATGAAGATGGTAATTATCGACTGACTACACTAATGTGATAATATTTAAATGTTCTGTTTTGATGAGTTCATCGTAACCAGAGGTAGGGATAATTTAGGCTTCTTATAAATTGTAGGAAATTACAAGTCTCTTCCTATATTTTTAAGGTCTTGATAAGCATGGTTATTGATTATTCAATGTAAGTGCAGGACTGAGTACATTTTCCGATTTTGAAAGAAAATTCAACAAATGTTTTTTTTTCATGTAATTGAAATAAATACAATAAATATAATCCAATTTGCATTCGTTCATTTAGAACTCACAAACCTTACATTGAAACGAATACATACGTACGGCTTATTTTTAAATAACTATGCTCTATAATGAGATAATATGGTTGAAATGCTCTTGAGCGTAACATAGCCGTTACGCCCATGGTCTTCAAAAAACTCGGAGACCATCGTACACGAATAGTTTGGTAACGGTACGTAATGCCAATGTGTTAGGGGACGCGCCCACCACGACTTCACGCATAGAGCTTAAATTAGTTAGATGCCTACAATACTTATTTTTTATTATAAAGGTGAAAATAACTCTACCTGTTTTACAGTTTGATGCTGAAACGGGAGCTGAAATTCGGCAGAGATAGATAGGTACTTAAGTCAAAGAGGTAAATCCAGATGATGGAAGTTTCTCGGGAGGCTAGTGGAGTAGTGGTAGTTTCATCAGAGATGCTAATATAAAATTTTAATTTTAGTTAAAGGTGGGGCAAAATTCGGCCTTCATATATTTAAGAGGGGACTTTAGTTTAGCTATTTCTTTTAAAATCTACGATGTTCTAGGTAACATAACAAAGACTTCAGTGCTTGATAACTAAAAATGTTTTAGGAAATCAGTTGTCTACTTGTACAAATTAGACGTAGATAAAGAGCTTCCTTTGTTAGCTTTAAATCTCTGAAACCTATTCAGAAGCATCCAATACATTTATCCTATTCAGCACAAAGCTAATTTAATTAGTCATATGGATTCTATTCACATTAAAACATCTTAAGCCTAACTTTGATAAGCGGTCTAAAACTCTAGACAGCTCTTAGAATTATTGATGTCGAATTACTAACTTGCATAATTGTGTAACAGTACTTTATAAGTTGTCTAACTTCAGATAGTCATGGGAGGTTTTCTTGGTGGAATACGCCATTAATGCACGAAGTAATTATGGTGTTTGAATTATATCGCTGGTCGGTTGGGATGCGCGAACGCAGTAACAAGACAACATAATGATGCGACCGCCTTTTGTCTGGGTGTTTCGCCACCTGCCCAAACACCGCGAGTGTTGGGACGCTTGTATCGATATAGTGTATCGATACTTTTAATTAGTGTGTAATGAAATTAATTATTTTAATCATTAAAAGCTTTGAAAATTACGTTATTAAAATAGAGCATTTGGTCTATTAAAATGATAATCAAAATTTTGTATTTTGGTATCATTAGCAAAATTAAAAAAGCGTTGTTTCTGACATTTCAGTCAGTTACAGTCTCATTATAAGTTTTTAATCAAATTAAAATGTTCAAAATCTGAATAGCCTAAATAATTGAACGTAAGCATCAGACACGCTTATTATAACACAACATTGCAAATCGTTAATAGTTAGAGATAATTTAAAAATAGCAATTATTATTGTTCTAATCTAGTGGGCGTGACCATCATGTAGATTGACCATTACGAACAATTCTTATCGTTTTTATATCGTACTTCATCACCAGTTAATAAAAACAATGAGCAAAAAACTATCGATTCGTAAGATTGTGGGGTGAACATCCTTATAATGATACCTTGTTAGCGACTGTTAGTCATTCCTTACCGCTGAGGTGCCGTCGTAAGGGAAACGAAACTCTTAATTTGAACTTCAAAGGTGTGATTTCTGTGCCGGCGCGGGCGTCGGGAAGTGTTAAGTAATCATTTAAAATCGGCTGTGCGGGCGATTAAATTTTTTAACGACGACTATTTTGTTTTTCTCAGAGATGTCGTTCAGTTGTTATAACTTGTAACACGTAATCATTTGGCGTCTTAATGACGGCCATCGAAGTTAATCATATTTTGATCACCCCTAAGTATACTGTGCAGCGAAATTGGAACTGCACTCGCAAATGAAAATCGATAAAAATGGTAATGGAAAATTAAACATTATACTAAATTGAGTATAATATGAAAACAAATATTTTTGTTAAACTCGTCAAAGTACATTAAGTGTTTGACAAATATTTATATTAATTGGCTTTTGATGCGTCAGTATCATAATTAATTAAAATGAGTTAATCAGAGTTACAACATTGGAATAATTAGTTTGTTTTCGTTGGCAGTTCATACAAATTATTTATTAATTTGCTTCTATTTGATTGATTAATTTATAAGTTCTGTGAAATACAGTTGTTATCGAAATCTAGGGAAATATTCTATTGTATTATAAGCTAATTAAATGCACCGCTCCAATATTTTTGTATATTTGATAGAATTATATGTAATTAGTTTTAAGTTGAACAAAAATGCTTGATTCAACAGTGTTATTTAGCCAATTTGGTTGGAATAGCCATATAAAAATGAATATAATTTTACTACGAAAATAATATTTCAAGTAACTCCGAGCAACGCTTTATGTATCTTAAAAACCTATTCCCATTCTTTTCACTTTATAGACTAGACTAGACACATAAACGACTTAACCACAAATCATTGCAGTAATTTATGTAACCGTTTAGCACTACATCGCCGTAACAACACATAATTCAAAGGTTGTGTCTGAGCGTATCTTACCAAAAGAGACTTTACCGGGACACGCAGTACGTATCGCCGTTCTTTGTAAGGCGATTTATAGCTATTTCATGAGCTTTATTTACTTTTATAGACGTAAAAGTCTAAGTAATAAATTACGTCTTGGTTGGTGAGATGGCCGGACACTAGTGCTGTGAATAACATTTTCCCCTTATTATGTTTTGGTATATAAATTAAAGAGATTTATGCCTCTTATAGCAGCCTACCGCCAGTTTAGTTTAACAATCGGAGCGCGATTGCGATGTCCACTTGATTGTCCGAGATATAAATGAGATTTTTATCATATAAAACATGGCGATAAAGGGACAAATACGACTGGTTATTAAAGAATTTGTATAGGATTCATTTGCGGTATCTTGTCAAGAATTGTTATGGATAACCAATACTTAGTATTCCTATGATCATAGCAGGGGTGCGGTCAGCGACGCAAGTTTATGCGAGAAGTTTTTATATTTTTTCCTTATAAACAAAGACAGTTATTCAATCGTTGTCTGTAGTTGAGATGTTTTCTAAAGAAACTACACCAATTAGTGTAAAAAATGAACAAAATTATACCGTGTACGCGTACGTACAATCGCTTAAGACTTCCCAGAAAAATAATAGTGATATTCGCAGAGTAACATTTTCAACATCCCTTATAAACCTTTATAAAAATAGCTCAATAAGGGTACAGCCGCAGGCGATGGCCCAAAGTAAACGTTTAATACGTTATTATTGGCTCTAGTAATAAAAAGATTTTTCCAAATATTGTTATAGGACGATTTGAGATGGTAGGAATTTTCTCCTAGATATTGTTAGGACATTTGGGCAATCCAACTCGCAATAGTATATTCAGCGCTCTAGCTTTTCCTTTTTAGGGTTCCATACCCAAAGGGTAAAACGGGACCCTATTGTTTTCGCTCGTCTGTCCGTCCGTCCGTCCGTCTGTCACAAGGCTGTATCTCATGAACCGTGATAGTTAGAGAGCTGAAATTTTCACAGATGATGTATTATTGTTGCCGCTATAACAACAAATTTATTAGTAAATAGGTCACGTTAACAAATCGATTGTTATCATACAACTCAATATAATATTGTTGTTATAATTTACGATAGAAACAAGCACGGATTGTGTTGAAACCTCGTAAACTTCGAGTACAGTCGTGGGCCAGCAATATCCGTTTTAAAGTTCACTTCAATAAACTACAAAGTATTCATTGCACTTAGATGGCAGCTGTTGCCGTACTAAAAATATTTATATCCATTATTCTCTTAAAAATATTACCTACATAACAGTGACACGCAGTACAATTTAAGAACCTACACTTTAACTACCAAATCAAAGTACTCATTTTAATTTAAAAAATCACACGTAGAATAACGTTTGATGTGTGATGTTCTAAGCATATCATATGCACCTAGTTCCTTGATAAATAGTAACTAACGTTTTTAAATAAAAACCCAGAAATACCTAATTATTTGCTCATAACAAAAAGTCAATTGGTTCTCTACATAGTAGGTAGCTACCTACTTTAGAATTATTGTGAAAGCATATTTATAAGAAATTATAAATAGGTTATAATCTCGCTATTATAATTTATTTCTGAAATAGGTACCATCGAGTGTAGAAATTATTTTATTTATTTATTTATTTATTTATTATATATCACAAATGTAGCCTTATCTTATGTGCTAAGCCCCACAAAACCGTTGTAATGGTTTGACTGTGGGGTCAGTGAGTATCCTTGATAACAATTTTTACTTATAACTAAATACTATATAGATAATTTCACTTGCAATTACATATACATATAAATCTTAAATAATTTCTAAATAATATAATTTTAATTTACGCTTGAATCTTTTTATATTAGTTTCACTCCTTATGTCTGCCGGCAGACTATTTAATAGATAAGGTATTCTCTTTTTTAATGTTCTGTCACCAAAGTAGTTGGTGACTCTGGGTACATTAAATCTACCAGCAGCCATAGATCGTGTATTATGGTTGTTCTTTACATAAGTTAAGTTATGCTCTTGGATACAACAAATAGCGAACAACAATAAAACCTACGTCTCAAGCGCCCCTTAGCCGGTCATTCTAATAATAAACATCTACTCCATATAATATTGCGTAGGCTTTATCAATAAACCGCTGCAAGCCTACCCTTATAATGACCCTAGAAACTGGTGCACATAATTAATAGGCCATGCCGTTGAGAGCCATTGTACAATTTATTGTTTTACAGCGCGTTCGGACTATAAATTTCTTAATTGGCCCCCACTTTATGCTCAACGGACCCTCAATTTACAAGGGCGAGCACAGACAGTATCAAGATTTTTTCACTACACAACTTTCGGCTTAAACGTAGTTAACAAGCCCGTCATCATATAATTTTAGAAGGGCATCTAACTTGTTAACTTATACAGCTGCTTGCCGCGAACTTGAAGCAGCAATTTTCAAATCAAAATAACAGTTTGGATACTTTTTTTCGTCAATCTATTCCATCGGTATCAACGAGCCTGTCGATACAACCGTAATTTGTGAATTAAAACGGGTTTGGGTACGTAAATAGTTTGATGTCTTTCATTAGCAGTTATTTAGTGATGTTACAGATTGAAATGAATAGATGTTTAAGTATAGGCCTCCAAGTAAAATAACCCGTATTCCAAGATTTACGAGTACCTAAAAATTCGATCATTCGACAGCTCTTTTTAAAAATAAATCCCTATTTTAAAGGTTAGGAGTAAAGGTGCCTTATATAAAAAGCCGGATCGGTAGCTTTGGTATCAATTTCATGAATAAATTCTGCTGAAATTTAAACTGAGGAGTGATTTAAGAAATAAATCCAGTAATCCTCTACTTCTATTTCTAGAAATATTCAAATTGACTTTGAAATATCTTCTTGGCTTAAGAATTTGTTCACTTTTAAGGACTTAATTTATAACAATAAAAAGTAAGCTAAATATCATCATTATGTCTGCCTTAC
The DNA here is from genome assembly GCA_033682625.1 of Helicoverpa zea x Helicoverpa armigera. Lineage (NCBI taxonomy): Eukaryota > Metazoa > Arthropoda > Insecta > Lepidoptera > Noctuidae > Helicoverpa > Helicoverpa zea x Helicoverpa armigera. Next base: position 944,175 of record JAWIIS010000005.1, on the reverse strand, counting down.
GACGACACACTACATAGGCTTCCCTAATTAATTTAAAGAAAATGTATAATCGACAAGTTAGTGTAACTGGATTTCTGAACAAGAAATGTCATGAAAACCATCAGTTTATGTTGTTTAAATTTGATTCGACGAACTTTCTATTTCACAATCAGCCATCTCTTATTTTATTCAGAATCGAAAGATCTTTACTAAAAGCTTCACTCGCGAGCCATGCCGTTGCAAAACGATGAATTCTTTTCGTTCAACACAACAACGTCAGCGATTTGAGACACGAGTCTCGTATGGTGCGATGGCGCCGCCAGGCACACCAAGTAAAATATTCAGGGCAAAAGTCAGGCACGACATACGATGCTCTTCCGACTTCTGAGCTCCTGGTACCAAACGTGTGTTTTAGGCTATGCTCATGATTCTGTTGTAAGATTTTGTAGCAAGAATCATGGTTGGATTTTTGTTTTGTACTACAATGTTTCAAGGTACAAAATAATAAGACTTTTATCAGCTTTTATTCTAAACATGGAGTTTGCTATCGTTGCTGTCACTATTAGGTGCTGTTGAAGGCTGTTTAGTATTTTGTATAAATACGATGGATATTTCAACTTATCAGGTCTCATTTAACACTGTAATATTTAACAGCTGGTTTTAGTTATATGCAATTTTAAAACACAAAACTAGAATAATAAAATCTGCCTTCTATCCTATAGCTTCCAGTCTAGATTACTGTCATCAATACGAGTCGATTATTAGTTAAACGAGGTGCAAGAAATATCATTTTATCGACATCATTGTCATAAGCTTACGTAGGTTTATACAGAATAATGAGGTATCGTCGTAAACTTGACGATAAGAACGATACGTACTATCATAAATTATCCCTTACAGGTTAAGCTGACATTTTATAGTGTCAGTGGTAAGTGTTCAGCTCTCGCATCTGTCATATCAATTTCCATTTTACACCTTCATAAATGTATTCAATGCAATAAGTACGCTTTATTGATAAATGGATAGTTATTTTATGAATAAATTCTCGACTGCTATTAGCAGCGCTAACAAATTGATAAAAATCGTTTAATTTTATTGCAATAAATATTGTGTTTGGCTGTTCTAATTACGTTCCGCATAAAATGTTTGTAAAGCTTTGAGTCATCAACGGATTTCACTTTCAAACATCGGTCACACAACATTTACTTTTATTATCCCGAAAATATTTTAAAACCAAACACCGGTATCGTAAAATCGTAAATGAAAGCAAAATCATTTGTATCCAATCACAAAATGGATCGCTAAAAGTGAAACTCATGGATACCCTGAGTCATAACAACAAAACAAAATTGTTCAAACAATAACTTTAGAGAATAGTGTCGCAATGAAAAACTGAGATAAAACAAGTGGACCATAAAGTTACTGTTGTAAACATTGTTTATAAAACAATTCGGGCGACTGAGACGCAAACAAAAGTTTCCGTAGAATTCCGCGCCACCCTTTCGGCTTCCTTAAATTGTTATTGCGGTAATAAGCCCCCGACGAACATGTGACTTTTATGACCAACCAGTTCTCTGGAGTTTTTGGCAGAGGACATTTTGTCACTGGCACAATTACTGGGCCCAGTACACCAGAAGAACAATGACGGCTATTTTTGACATATTGTGCGAAGGACGTTCTTACAATAGGTTTACTTTTTATGCCTTTCGGCCCAACTCTCGTGTCGTAATGAAGAAGGGAACAATTATTACTTCACTGAATTGTTTTTACGAAATGTGTTTGTGCGTTATCAGGCCTTCCCAACGAGCTGCTCCTGAGTCGTAAAACCGTTGTCGTGGTAAGCAGAAATGGACTTTGACGACGGCGTAAGGCGTTCTTTGTAAATCTTATCCGTTTTAGAATTAAATCTTTCCTATAAATTCTGACACTATTTTTTTTTTACCTGAAAGGCAATTACATTTTGGAAGCTTTATTAAACATAGATTAGACCCTGTCTTCCCAAATCCTTAGGGAGCTGGGGACAGACTTCCTAATCAAACTTAAACATTACAACGTCTCCAAAAATATTTACTTTCAAAATTGGCTGACAATGTAATACAAACTTGAGAAGTCCTTGTTTAATACCTGTCTTTATTACCCAAAGTACTCAACTGAGAGTTCCTTGAAAATTGTCGTTAAGCCGTGTTACGTGTAATTAATTACCATCGTCAAAGAATCCGCCGCTCTCGGGACAATAAAACGCTTTCGGATTATGATATGAAACGTTGAAAGCTAATTCAACTCGTAATAAATCTGAGACTTGTTAATTATCAGACGTCCTCAGCGTGGAGCGTCGTAAAGGGCCCACCTCTTTGTTTTACGGAACTTTCGTCGACTTCAAAAGATTCCAGTGTTATTAAGTTAGCCGTAATAAATAGAACGTCTCTGGAGTAACGAGCGTATTGTAAACAATCACAAAACTGCATGATGCTCAGTGTCGTGAATATAAAGTGCTTATAAAAATGCTACAACAGTCCAGCTATGCTTCTTTCTTCCGTTTATTTTATTAGGCCCTCTCAAAGGAAAATATGACAATTTTGTTAGGGGAATTAAAAAGTTACCTGTTCTTAGAGTAATGTAGTAACAAGTTTAATTTTGTTCGTTTCTCGTCCGACATTAGGCGGGCCTAAACGTAACTTCGGTATAAAATATTTAAATTGACTTTAAGAGCGAATAAGATATTCAGTTTGATCGCTTTGCCGTCGATTTACATTCAAGAACGGTTATAATGGTAACTTAATTTTATACTTATTTCTTCTTATATTGGTTTTAAATAAGTGCTTACTTTTTAACAATGAAAATAAAGTGCGATTATAATTTTTACGGCTCTTTTTACAGCGCCTTTTTGTTCCAACTTTAATTTAAGCAATGTCTGGACTTGAAGTTACAAAACCGTTTTAGTATAAATTAAAAAAGAGAAAATTATGATTAGACTTTATATTTACAGGAGGAGTTTTGTTATTCGCTAAGTAATTTGGGCTTAGTAAAAAATTCGTCGGTGTCCATTACTTTAGATAGAGCTCGTTATATGTAAACCATTAAGCGTCAAGATCTACGAACCGTGAGACTATATCGTGTGTATTATACGTCCTCCATATATCGTTAAATAGGCGGTCTCTACATGGTAGGGGCCGGTGTAAACGAAGCATAACCTATGCCGTTTTTATTCTATAACGAGCCTACGAACTGTTATTACGACGTCACCGTGTCAAGCCCACATCACGTGTACATCCGCCCTAAATCCAGATACACCAACTCACAATCAGATATCGTTTGTTTAACCCTTTCTAAATTAGACAAGGTTCTAATTGTAAATTTCGGTCAACCACTTAGAACTTTGTTCAAACAAGCCAGAGTAAATCTAAAGTTATAAATGATAGTTAAATGATTTCTTGACAATTTAATGCTGTGGCGCCTTATCGTATGTTGAAATTCGTTAATAACAATTATAGTGGAATGAAGATAAGTTTTGAGAGTTACCTAGGCACCTGTTGGTCACGTTTGTGTATTTAAGGAAGTAGTTAATGTATTTTTAAGTAGATATCCTTGTCTTGATTGATGAATTGTTCGTTCCCGCATTTTGTACGATGGATAACTGGGCGTGTTTAGAATAGGAGTGATTTAAATTTGTATATCTTAATAGAGATTAATGTTCGCTCGTACAGAATAGGCGATACGGAACGTAGACGAATTCTCATGTGTATGTACTTATAATATCAACGTCATTTATCTTTTATTGGATAATTTGATAATGGTTCTTTTGAAATACAAACAAATAACATAATAAGATTAAATACATTTTTGAATTTTTTTTTCGAAGAAAACAACCACGTTGAAGATTTTATATTTAAAAAAAATGGACCCAATATCTACATCGTATGAATTTAGCAACCGTACAATAATTTCCATCTCACTTATACCGTACAATACAAATAGTTCAACAACTTATCTTCCTAACACATTACGTGCTCAGAATACCGAAGTAGGATCCAAACGCTTAAGATACACCATTATAATACAGGCTCATCGTAATCCGCTCAACATTTTGAATCACCGAAAGTGGCCATTTTTAGAAAGTTCTACCCTCAAAGGACCATTTCATACGTCCAGGATTACAGTATCCGCAATGAACGTTCCACTCAGACTTCATTAAAAGCAATAACGTGGATGTAGCCTACCAACGCAATCCTGAAACTAATCTCTTTTGTTTGCATTTTGTACGAGAGCCAAATCTAACTCGTAACTCGCAACTGAGTACGAAGGAGGATCAAAAGTTCCTAGTTGTGTTCCACTGCGTTATTTGTGTAGTGTTGCGCACGGAGATTGTGAATCAACTCCGTAATGGAATGCTTAATCCAATGTGCTTCTTGCTCGGTTAAAATTTACACGACATTAGATGAACAAATGAAGGCTTATGGTAATGAAATTATGGTAGTGCGGAGTGTTTTGGAGCACATGGTTTTCGATTTTGTCTGGATTAGGTACCTAGATATTGTTTGTTGAATGTTAAATGATTTGGATTAACTCAGCTATAAAAAATACGTTCCTTAAAGTGTTAGAAGTAATTGTAAATTGTAGACATGTTTTATATTTAAATAACTACAACCAATTTCAAAACTAAGTACACTTAGCGACGGGAGAAAAAATTACCTAACTAACCATCAAAATTAAATACACTAAAATACGAATTAGCAGCTTGTAGGGCTCTACAGTCAATGATACCAACTAATCTTTACTACTTTATGCTTACCAATAAAAAAGGATAATCAACGTAATATAACTTAAATACGAATCTAATGGCACTTCTCTATAAATTAAATGACTGGCAGTAAACATAGATGGAACTGTTTATATAACGCATGATCATTATAATAAAGTAAATAGACAGTATAAAATACAGTGCATTTAAAGTTCATTTGGGTCATTTAAACAGTGCATTCCGTGCAATTTAATGCTCATACGATTGCTATTATTTTTCGCTAATAGCTAGACTATTATGTGAATTGAATTAGATGGTAAAGGATATCGTAAAATAAATGCTTATGCTATTTGATTATAGTGATATTAAGAGGAATGGCGTATTACAATTATTGGAAATAAAATCAGATGCAGTTGTTAAAGTACTACCTATTCGTCAAAAAACAATTACCGAGTTCCCAAAAATGCGGAAGTTCTCAATTCATATGTTTGAATTTTTTTAATTTAGTCAATCATTGTCCTTTTTATATTTTTACCCACTTTTTATGTTTTAAAATAAATGGATAGTGGTAACAAAAAGTAGAACAAAATCTATATCGCCACGATTCTGCAGTTCCCTTGGGACCGCTCTCCATTCAATTGGCGTTCAAACGAATCGTGTGCCAATTACGTTATCGAAAATTTCCCCGGAATAAAATTACCTTAATACCTAATTATAATATTTGGCGAGTGCTGGAATCGTTGTTAATTTCTACTTAATTTCGAGTTCACTCCATATAATTTCGTTTTGATTAGCTTCATTTACAATATTTCATTCTACTTATTTTAATGTCAAATGCCCAAAAAGAGTTAAGTTTTACAACATAATAATGCCATTCGTAAAGAATCGTAACATTTCGGTCACTTAAATTGAAAACAATTAAAATGCAATTTACCCGCGCACGTAGCCTAATTGACGCATTTTACGACTTACGGAAAATAAAAACAGTGGAAACGAAAGTTGGACGAAAAAAAACGAAAAGAATTTTTGAATCGAACATTTTGCAACACCGCGCGGTGTTTAGTTAAAAGAGCCTACCATTTGCATAATCGACGTTTCCACAGGTGCATTGGCAGTGCATTGGCAGCTGATTTAAGTACCGTGCCAAGTGACAAGGGGGCTCTTTCGTCGTATAAGGCAATATGCTACAGCCGCTATTTTTATTTATCGATGGTCGCCAAGCGGCGGTGTTTTACGTAGGTTTGTGTCGGCTGCTAAGGTAGTTAAGATTTTTTTTTATTAGGTCTAAGAGTGATGGGATGGCTTGTCGTTTGTTTTGCAAATGAATAGATATGGGGTGAGGTGTAGTCTGATATCTTGATCGGATCTTTGTAAATGAAATTGATTCTTACATGCGATTTGAAACACCTTTATAAATTTATTATCTAGGTATTTTAAAAACGTTTACCTTTAAATGTAGACATAATATTTATAATATCCTTCATTAGTCCTCGTCTCTGAAGTTTCTTGGAAAACATGTAAAAATTTGTATCTAAAAATAAATTATAAGACTTACCGTCTAGACATCCAAATAAAAAAATATATACCTACCTACCCTTGAAAACCCACCGTCTATTCTAAACACTACGTTGTTTGTTAGCATATTTTCCTATCCTATAAATAATGGGAAACAGGGCGTTTAGGTGTTATAAAGAATATTGAAACGATGTAGCTTAAGCCTAGCCTCCCACGTCGCGCGATCTGCGCTTGAGATGCACTCATTCCTCCTTTTATGTCGAAGACTTATGGTTTACTGGAAGCGTATTACTAGGAAATGGTTTGTTAGTGAGCGTAGCTTTGATAATGTATTCAAATAATTAATCGTAATCATTCAAAGTTAAATTCCTGGCTTTACCTAAATGTGATAAACTCAGTACTTCTGCATTAATCACAGTTACGAGTATATTTCTGGGAAAATGTATGTAGCTCCAGTTTGCCAAAGAAAAATGGAGTAACACATGTGTGGCACTAGATTTCGGTCATAAGCATTATATACGCCGTATCTTGTTATTATTTTACTGATAAGCGATTCTATTAAGGGCATGGAATAACGGATAGGGGCATGAGGATGATGATGATTCAATTATTGAATTGTAGGTAGGTACATGGAAACTAATTCAATATTAACTAGATAAGCATCACAATCACAGGCGTATCTAGTATCACCAGCTCCATAACCTCAACATAAATCACAAACCATCTATATTCCGTGCGGAGTACACCTGCAAACACTGGCACTTTTGAGACATAACGAAATCCAATTAAATACATCAAGATATTTCACCAACTGATCATTAGGCTCTACATGGCTTGTTAGGGCCCCTGTTTAAACGTGCCAGTACACCAGTCATGATTTCTGGTGACTTATTTCGTAGAAACGACGTTTCCGAGAAATTTGTGTTTTGCAAAGGAATATTTACGTACGAATCGTGGCTGGTCAGTTCGATATCATTTATAGAACAGACAAATGGAAAAAATGGAAATGGGAGCCTCTTTTATTTATGTTACAGGGATAAGGTACCTATTTTAATAATAAATGCTTGTTATTTATGCTTTTGTGCGCACTAAAATGAAGATTGTGTATTATTGATGGACGTAAAGTGACTTTGGGATTGGGAGCAAATCAAAAATCTGTCATGTAAAAATATATTAATAATTCAATGCTTGACAGTATTATTACAATTTCATACGATGAAAATTATTCATGCTATGAGGTCAAGCCTACTCAAAGCTTGAGCTTATTCACTCAATAATATTAGGTATCTAAAGACTAAACTTATGCAAACCAGAAGCCAGTAGTTGGAACACTACAGTTCTAGTTTTTTCTAAACTACTTTTTTGCGATGTAGTTTATACCAACTTTTTTACTATTATCATCTCCATCAGTAATTCAACCTTTTTGCAATATAAACGTCTTAAGGAGCTATTTCAGCAAAAAGTTCTTATAGGCCATAGACTCAGTTTTTCTTTTTACTGCCATCACGTTATGAAATTACCTTCATAGCGTATCAGGCTCGACAATATAGCCTTTGGCCATTTCTCGTTACTTGCTTGATCTTTACTCAATGGATACTCAAACATAGGAAGTTGAGTAATGGTCTAGATAGTTGAGCGGGCTTTAGTTCATTATTAATTTAGTTTTGCATACGTGATATCAGAGTGCGCTCATAATTCGCGAAATTAATTTTGCCGTTTTGACGGGAATGAGATTTTGTTTGTAGTTCTGCTAAAACGTTTGTAGTAGTATTTTATTAAATAAATTTTATATATGTTTTTTCATCATGTTTTTTTTAAAGACTTCTGCAACTTTTCTAGTAAACAGTCTGCCCTTCCACATACTTGCAAATAAGTATGAATGTTCAATCGTATGGATCCATTAATAAAATTGTCTCTGTTTTGCAGCCATAGTTGTTTTTCGGTTTTGTTAAACATGACTCATCTATTTTCAAGACAGACTTTAGATTACTTTTGAATAAAGTTAATTGAATATTCTGTTCTTCAAATTACATTGAAGAACTTTCAAACTATTTATGATTTGTTTCGTAATTGCTGAATAAATGACAATCAAACGCAGTTTATTTAAATTTTGACAACTTTGATGCAAGAAGACCGAAGTCGATTTAAATAATCTCGCTAGGTTAAAAACTTTGCTATTATAAAGTTCTTTATTCAAATCTCATGTTTAACAAATAGGTAGGTACGAGTGTTATAATAACCAGGGAAAATGACTTTAAATTAAACTACGTAATATATATTTCCCTTTAATAATTTCATCATGAGAAATCAGGAGCTTTCTGATTTTTGTTATTTAGGCAGTTGTTACAATTTACTAAGTAAGTACCCATCCTATTCAAACTGTCCTATCTTGAAACAGTATCGTCGACATTACAAGCTACCGTATTGGTATTTGCCAACCCCTTGTCAAAACGAGGAGCTTAAATTAATTACAGACTAAAATCTTACAAGCAAGTAGGTACGTTATTTGCTCTCAATACCCAAAACCGTGCAAAAACAGTGTCTCCATCACACATGGTACCAACAATATTAAACTATCATCCGTACAAGAAACTAGCTCTGGTGTTCATTAATTAAACGTTCACCCTCGTTAATATCAACACCTGTTCTTGAAAAGCATTTAATAATGACGTCGTGTAACAGCTGTGAGCGGTTGCGGGTAGCTGGTAGTTTTCCACGGGAACGCCGTAGGAAAATTAAAACTAAATTAATTGTATCGAGGTTAGGCAGTGCTGAAATTAATTATTTTCTTCATTACAGCTTGGCACGTGTTTTTGTATTTGTTCTTGTGACTTTGTGATGTTTTGTCTCATAACTCTTGTTTGGTTTTGTTTGAGTCAAACTGTGCAATCTCATGCAGGCACTACTTTGTAATTAATTTTGTTTGTTCGTTAATTGTTTAATTTATACACCTACGAGTTGTGGTTTTGTTCTGAATTATTAATTCGTAGCTAATGTATTTTCACTTTATCAATAACGGATCTATTATTTAATGCTAAAATGTTCCACATTCCAAAAAATGGTACAAATATATGGACTTAATACGATTTCTGATTTCCTGTGAAAACTACTTATAAGCAGTAGGTAATATAATAACATTTGTTCCCAGCACATGCATTGGAATTTCATTGAATTTGCTATTAAAATTACCTATACGAATATTTCTGGGTAAATTAACATAACAGGAATAATATTTTTGGAAAAACACCTAATACCTATAAATAACAAGCTCTTATAGGAATTGACACCGAAAATGCTAATTATAGAGGTAGTCCGAATCAATCCATTTAACCGATTGCACAAGCATCGAGTTCTCGATTACAAAATGACGTATCATTGGAGCGTTACGAACGGCTCATTCTTTAATTAGTGACTTATCAAGATCGATACTTGCGGAGAGTAATCGAAGAGTAATCGGTAAGATGTAATCGAATGCTAATGCAACCTAATGTGTGTCTCGTCTAATTGGATCAACATTTTTTTCGACGCGTTCCGTACTTTCATGGCATAAGAAGTATTTAATCGACGTACTTGCTACATAATCGAGTGAATTTTGCTACATTTTCCAAAAACTTTAATCTCTTATGAGGTATTTTACTCATTATCGTTTTTATTTCTCTAAAATCTTGTAACACAAATTATCGTCTCCAAAATTTATTTCCCTACCGTCCCCCGTATCATTATATTCGAGATCTTCCCCATGTCTTTACTTTCGAAAATAGGAATTAAAAATACATGTCCCTCTGTTTCCATCCGACTAACACCAAGTCTCATTACCGGTGGCCACTGATAACATCTTAAAGCCTGAGGCTCTCCCGCCACATCACAAAATAACCATTGATTTATAAAAAAGTTTATATTTTACTACCACATCAATCTGATTTCGAATCTACCTCCTAGAGATAAGGTTGAAAATCGTAGCTCTATTATTTTTATAATCCGTCGTAAACTTTAAAATTCTTGGCGTTTGGATACTGGAGACATTGGAAGTAGCTAATCATGATCGTGTTTAAAATAATGAAAACAAATCACTTCAATTGTGAAAGATAAAAAAAAAGCTACATACAAGTTTCATACAAACAGCAGCCCATGTAACAATGTCCGATACTTGAAGCTAGTCAAGCTTTTCAATGGGACTTTAAGTAGCTACAATAAAACAGGAATATTGCCTCTAAACAATGTCAAAGTAAATCTATCGTAAAACAGTTACAGCCATTTAAACTGTTACCGATCAATACGAACATTACGATCGGGAAAACGTCGCTCAGGTCATTAAACTTGGCGATAAATTAATAGCAGTTTGCATTACCACACATCAATCGAATAGAACATCTGTCAATCTTGAGCGATAAAGATAATATTTGAGATAAACCCTCGATTTTATAGTTCGATTATTGTATGTCAAAAGCACCGGTTGCGCCGCCTGAGCCCAATTTGATTACACACGACGTTTATTTAAATGGAAACTGATTTCATTAATTACAAATATGGCCCCTAATCTTTATTATGTCAAGTGCGTAATAAACTTCTTGTGTGGGTTCGAGAATCGGATGTTGTTTTTTTTCTCATTAAACTTTTGCCTCTAAAGTTTCGTTTGGCGCGACGTTTCAAGTTTTTATTGTGGCTTGTTATCGATATCTAAATCACTGGGCGCATTAATACGACTGTCATATTACTTTGGGAGCTCCCCTAGCGGAGGTTGGGTTACGATTTATTTGATTGTCGACACAGGTTTTGAAATATTATTTGAATCTTCGTTTTATTAATGATGTCACACGTTATATTTAACAACGTTACGGGTAAGATTTTTTCTAGAAATTCAACGCGACGGTTTTATTTTTATTAGAGTAGTGTGTGGCACATAATTAACCCGGCGGGAGTGTGGTGGGGTGTAGCATACCCCAGCATTGGTTTACCTAGGTATATTTTTTTAACTGGTAACAACTAGATTTCCTGGCTTCGTGTAGCTGGAGGTAAGAGGTCGCAGGAGAGGATAGTGGCATGATCTTGGTGTTATGCCAGCTGGTGATTGTAGTGCACGTGCGTAAACGTCCGTGGGGTAAGTCACACCCCGCCACATAGTTCGCGTATTGTTTTCGTATTTTTTTTATGTATGTATTTTTATATGTATACTTATATTTTTTATACTTTTTGAATAAAAATGGCACTGGAGGCAGATGAAAGACGTATAAGAAGCATTATTGATAAAGTTTTAGCCGAATCTTCAGATGAATCAAGTTCTACCGAAGAATTTGCTTATTGCAGTGAGCATGAGCTTGAATTTGACATGCAAGCAGTGTGATGACCTGGAAGCGATCAGCAGCGACTGGGAATGGGATGACGAAGATGTGCAGATTGTCCTCGGAAAAAAAGATCGGAAGACAAAACATGTCTGTGCAAGCTGCAGAAAATTACTGTGCCTAGAACGTGCAATATTTTCTTGCAAAAATTGTGCTGACGGCGAGGCCTCTTACTAAGATATTCAATTTGATTCTATTAGTGTTTTTTAATTTTTACTGAAAGAAGATCAAATGTTTTGTTAATTTAGAAGTTTTTATTTTGTTTTAATCATTATGGTTGATTTTATTAATATTTTATTAAAGCAAGTAAATTTTTGTCACCAAAAAGTTCTCAAATTGTTCAACTGCTAAGTAAGTAGTAATAGTTTTAAAAATATGTATTTATTTGTGTAATTTTTTATTATAGAGATTTCCATTCATAATACTAAGTTATAATTTTGTACTATTTTGGAGAAATACTTAGATAGAAGACGTTTTGTTCCGTGGGGTATGTTACACCCCACCACATACTCTCTGTAATTTTTGCGCACCACACTCCCGCCGGGTTAAATAAGTCTAGCGTGAGTACGACAAGGCTGCAACTAGCATCGCGGTGCATAACAGTAGAATTAATTTAGTGTAATTATGGTTTTGCGTTTTCGGAATAGAGAAAACTGCAGCGCCCACAGTTATTTAATTACAAAGCGTTTCACATTTCCAGTTAGTCGGCGCATTCTTGAAGGTAGTGTAGATATATCTAGTAGTGATACGAAGCAAATGTTTTTGAACAAACATGAAGTATTCACACAGCGTGTACTTATATTCTGCAAGCAATATTTCAACCTCACCTTGCGTTGCTTCTTGCCCTCTGCTGTATCATGTTGCTTTATTATGAATAGTAATGTGGATACGCTTTTGTGATGTTTACTTGTTTGTTTTTTGTTTTTTTTCGTTGTTATTTTTAAATCATTGACTGTTAAGATTCGCATCTATTTTTTGAGTAGATATGTACCTATAAGTTATACCTATTATTTGGAAAAAAGGGTTGTTAGCTTCACATTAACAGTATTAAAGAGAACAAAATATTAGGCCGTTTCTCTGTTAATCTCCATTTCTGTTACCTATAATTTTCTGTCCAATATTACTAAGGACCTAACATTCAAATAATTATCTGCTACCATCATCATTATGGTAACGTACAGCAAATCCTAAATCGAGTTGCAAACTAAGGACCGTATCTACACACATCCAATGTGCACAACAGGAAGTCGGTATTCAGTTGCGTACTTGCTCATCAGCGCGGGGATTCGCCTCAATCCACCAAACTTCCTCCTCGCAACATGTTAGCCGAGAATTTCTAAACTTTACAGACTTAGAGAGATAATCTCTTGTGAATTAACACGGAAATTGTGACTTTGATGCTCTTCCCAAACTTTATCATCATTGCCTACTAAGAATCTGCGAGCTCGCGTAATGTGACCGAGTTGCGGCCTCAAAAACAAACGAAGCCGATGTTGTAATAAAATTTGTACATGAGAAAGCGCAAATTAGCTTGTAATTAAAATTCGGGGAGTTGGATAATGAGTGTACACACGCAAAATTAATAAAGGCAACTGTTATGCTGTAATTTTGCTGGGAAAAACAAACAGAGTTGTATCACAAGAAAGTTACATGTCGTTGGACACAAATGTCACACAAATAGTAACCCACTGTGCAAAAAAAACTTTCTGTTACTGAGCTTCTATTTTTAAAATGTTAAAAAAGTAAAACATAATTCTTTATATATCCCAGAAAGCGCAACCACTCGGTTCTTCAAGTAACTCCAAATTGCATCATATTGCACTATAATGGGCTTCTTCCTCGTAAATCCATAACATGAAACTGCTGGCTGGAGCAATATCGTTCCCCTCATTAAACAGTCGTTTCCATAGGGCGATTGGATTTTGTTTATTATTATCCGTATGTAATACTAGACGAAAATTGTAATGAAGGCCGAGGGAATCCCGCAAGACGGTAGATAACAAGCTCCGGACGTACAGTGAACGATCATATGATATTGGTCACAAGTAATGAGCGAAAGAGATTAAGGAACAGTTATTAGCAAGCAAAAGAAAATGATTGATTTGAATTTATACCCACCTAAACTCTTAACTTCACTCATAACTTCTACATCGTTTATGCATTCAAATATGCTGTTGCCATTAAACGCCAGTTTATGAACACTCTAGTTTAAATAAATATTCATTACAAAATCCATACCAGGTTTTGCATCACTTTCATACATAAACATTAACGCCCGATCTCCTAACTCAAACCTAATAAATTCACAGTGCGGAGTTGATTTATGCTCACATACAGTTCATATGTTCCACGTACATTCTAACTGTTTCTGACCTCGGCGTTTCATCAGCGTTTGCGTTCATCCCACAGGACGACTTTGAAGCCTCACTCTTCAGATTAATCATGAAATATTAGTTAAGGCATCTGCAATATGGCTAGTGTGTTAATGCACTGTGCCTACTAATTAAGCTCCTGGGAGTGTCATGTCAAGACTCGATGTTCAATTGTTCTTCAATGATTTTAATATTGAGTGGTTTGGTACTTACTAAGATTTGTTTACTTTCAATAATTTCGCTGAAAGCTCTAACAGTTTATTTACTCTAGTTTCGTATCTCCGTTGAAACAATATTTAGTTAATTGATTAATAGTTTGCCAATTAGGTCAATCGTGTAGAATTGTTCCAGTTGAGTCGACTTTCACTTTTGTTAAACAAATAAATTTCTAAGTTCCTTACCAAGCAGAGAGTTCTGATGCCGTGCAAATATTATTCCAAATTCCAATCAATCAAAATAACATGCTTAATCTTTTAGCTGATATACCCAAGCCCGTATAGTTATAAAATTTCAAGCCAATACATCTAACATCCACTCTTTGAACTCCCGGTGAACTTTCCGTGATGTATTAAGCTAAATTGCTAACCACACGGGACTTAGACCGTCGAAACACGTAAGCTAGTATCCAAGATAGCTCTAAAGAGCGTTATAGACCAACAGTTTCATTTAGGTGATCAATCTCTTGAAAATAAAAACATAACGAGTGCTGGCGTGAACGTCGGCGGATAAATGAAGGTCCAAGCAATCTTATCTTCATTTATAGAACAGTAAAATTACGCCGCGCGCGAAACATAAAGGCCCGTTTATCATCCTCTTGGAGGGTTTAGGCAGCATATTGAAGATTGATATCCTTATGTAGTCCTGTTTTATTTGTGAAATATTTTAGTAGTCTTTGGACCTTTACCGTCTAGGGTAAGAACGTTGCTCTGTACTATTTTTGGTAAAGGAAAATTGAGATATAATTTATTCAGCTCTAAGTTGGCGTAGTTGGTATCAAACTTAAAGGTCACATGGTATATAAAATTTCACATTTTTGTTTTCTGATAAAAACAAGTGTAATTTTAATAGAACACACAAATATAGGTAAAGTGTAGAGGCAAAATACTAGTAAGTAAGAAAATGTTAATGGGTAGCATGTGTCTTCAATAATCTCTTTCCATTCAAATCAACGGCGTACGTTTGAACAAAGCTAAAATGTTTGTATTGAAATACAAGCCCAGTGGAATGCCGAGGAAAATGAATAGGTACACAAATTGGACAGGATCCGCTGCGATTTAATAACAGTAGATCAAAGTCGACAATGGGCAACGGAACGTATTGTAACAAACGTTTCTAAGTCGGGAACCAAACGAGTGAACGAGGTTAAAAGCTAGCGAGGAGCGATGTTTTGTGAACATGTCGATCATTGTGTCAATCTGACAGGGAAATACGAATAAAAAGGAACGGGGAATTTTCACGTTTTTATTCCATGGTCATGAATGACGTATCATCTAACCTTTATAGCTCAGTTAGCGCTTTTGTTTTGGATTATGAATAGGTTTATCTCTAACACTACAGCTAGGCAGTTTAATGGTTTGTAAGAAAAAATTGCTTATGTATATGAAAATCTTAACCAGGAAGATTGATTTAGGTAATCTACTTTGAACCGAATAAATTACTTGAATTCGTTCGTCTTGCTAGCCAGGCGGATAAGTCGCATCAAACATACACTACCGTTTCAAAGTGATGCATAGGATGCCAAAATATCCACATCACAGACGGGAGAATTTCTTCCCACACCCACTAAACTAAGTAGGAGGTATAAATGTTTTTAAACTTAACTTTCATATTATTATTTTTTCCAACGATAATATCTAAGGAACTTCGTCTTTTAGCGTTGAATTCTGCGCATGGAGAATTCTAACATTGGTCGTCCATTAGTAGGTATATTGGAGTTACAAAGTAAAATGAAAACTCCACAGCCGCACTGAACAAACATAAACAGTGCTATCATATTTAAACTTTTCTTCGCACTTCGCCAGTTCCAAGAACGAGCTTATTAAAATTGTTTATGAAAACAGAAGATTTTATTATTACTTCCGCTGAAGAAACTCGTTCTCCAGTAAAACGCAAATTATCAAAGTTACATGTTTACACATCAATCTATGTGAAATATCTTGCAGTAAACATTTCATGAACTTAATAAATTATCAGTAACAGTGTTCGTCGAAGTTCGAGCTAAAACGCATAGTAAATCTACTTCAAAGTAACCTACATCTGAAATGAGGTTTCAAAACCGATGTGTATCGTTAATGTCATCTATAAAAGTGAAACAATTTTTACAGCACCGCCGGAAACATTTGAATTGTTTATCAATATTGAATTTATAACATCAAAGATTTTGCTACAAATAACATTTTTATTTACATGATAGATTTTAATTTTCATGCAGTGATATAAAAAAAGCTAGGTACCTACTTACCTTTTTCTATGTCAGTATAAATTTTGCAAAGTATGAAAATTGAAGGTCTATTAGCCAAATATCATGCAATCCGTTTAAGGTTCTAACAAAATCAAGCAAGCTTTCCAAAATACATCAATTTATTATAACAAAATCGTTCGCCTTACCCTATCACGTAGGTCCCATTACAACATTTCGACATGAATGCAGTTGGGCCGGGGTGTTTTGAAGTTCTTCGGATAAATATCGCGTCGTGAGCGAATGTGCCTGTTAACACGTAACGAGGTGTGGAGTATAAGCTCACAAGTCATGATCATGTCTTAGCGAGTTATTCGCCGACCACTGACCCTATGGTGAAAGTGAGAAGGTCTTCAATAACCGACCTTGAAATTTTAATATTCAACCTTCAACGCTTATCAATAAGATTGAGTTTACTTGCTAATGTTTATACACACTCGCCGATTTAGACTGTAACGCGCCAGACGTCGGCACAAGCGATAATTTGTATGCCTCATTGTAGTATTATCTGTACGTGAGCTACGTATAACAAGTGTAAAAGAAGGAATAAGAGTATAAATAAGGAAATAAATGGGTTTGAATTAAAGTCTGGTGTGGATGTGAATCGTTTCTAATTATAGTTTTGATGTGAGGATGTTCGGATAAGTTTGCAGATTTAACCGTTTCCTTTCGGTTTGAAAACAGGTTTGCGTACTGTATGGATTTATCGACAAGCAGGTTCCATCTGTGGCTTCGGTAGATTCGCTGTCGGGGTTCCGAAAGTATGTTTATTGTTCTGTCTCCGTGACATCGCCTGATAAATTACCCGTATTTGGACGCATGGAGATGAATGAACATAATCCAGGGGTTATCCCAAGGGTTACCTTATTGGGAGTCAAAAGCCATCCAGCATATTTGTTTCCAGTGTTTTCATATATTATTTTCCTTTGGTTTACCAAGGACAATACGTGAACCTGTCCAGATCCTACCTACCTATACCTATCCAGATACCTATGCAGATGTGTACACTATATCCCAACTTTTTTCACATTTTCGGTTTCGTATCTGAAAATAAAGGAAGAAAAAACATCAGTATTAAGTTAAGTGCCTGTACAATTATGTAAACCAGACAATCGTATCAATCGAAATCATTTATTTTGATTGCATTACATTAAAGTTTATTACCGTCGTTACTTTTATTTTCGTTTGCAATGCAAGTCAAGATAGTTAATCGAATGTCAGTTACTGTGTTGAATGCTTACACTGGAGCTGCCTTGATTGTATGTTTCTTATTTTCGTTTAAACCCATTACTCGGTTACAAGGCCTAATTTCAACTTCAGTGTCAAAAAGACTTACCTATACGTTGCTACTTTTCTTGTTACTTGTTGTATTCCTTATTGAAATCACTTGTTCCACCAAACTATTACTAGTTCGGTTATCACTATCTTTAGTCTTTACTATAGTTAATTACCGTCATGATTTCCCTATGTACAAACTTTCTTTCAAATAAGACTATACCTAATGCAAATAGCTACCTACGTACTTACATATAGCTAATATTCCTCTTAGCCGTTCTAACTAAGCTTAATTTGCTTGCACTAGAAGTTCGCTGCAATAGTTCAACGGCTCAGGATTTGCAATCATGACCACTTAACAGCCACTAACGGTTAAACTGTTTCGAACACAGAGTAGGTGCTTTGAACACGTAACAACAGGATTAATTTGAAATAAATTTTAGCTAAGAAGCTTTAGGTTTATCTTGTCCGCTAGAAGAGTTGAAAATTTTATCATCAACGCGGATAGGCAACTAAATGAATGGCCATCATGAATTTAAAGGACATAGTAAGTACGATTAAGAGAAATTATGTCAAACTTTAAACACAAATCTAATAAATATTATTCAACAGTATGTGAGACTCCTATGAAATATCCTAGCCTGAGTTGACCTCGCTCGAAATGTCTGCATATTGCGTATTGCATAGTCAAAACATTTGACTATGACCTCACACCTCGACATTAGCCTTTGTATTGTATTGTCAGTCACCCTTTAGCTATGTAGTAACTCTCTAGACTCTAGACACCTACTGGAAATAGTGATTTGTGTTGACTAAGAATTTGACAACTGTTAGCACTTTTATGATGTGTTTATTTTGTTCTTAGAGTGTTCCTTTTACCAGTAAATTCAAGTAAAGTAACATTACACAGCTTTGGTCTACCTCTTGAATGTTTCCAAGCCGGACCAGAATGACTAATGAAATAAATATTCTAATTGTTTGCAAGCTCACCGTTCAGCGTTCATTTCAATGAAAAGGCGCGTCCAAAGCAAACATAACGTTAAGTCGACAAAGCGTATTCTAACGCTCAGTGTATCCTAACACAGCCTTTGTTGCGAATCTCCTCTGGTGTTGATGGAACATTCGCAGTTAACGCAGGTTCAAGTTATAAAATATCTGCTCATAACTTAGACTCGGGTCGGTGTTTTGTTATCTTTTCTTAGGGTTGTGTAGCTCTTATATAGTGTTTGATATATATATATTTATTAGGAACTTGAGCTGCCTTTGCAGTTGTCTGTGCTCACTAGCCTTTGGGTATTTGTTTTGGAAATGAATCTTTAGTATTGTCTATAACTTTTGTTGCGATACAATTGCAGAAAATCATACAAATCATAACGAACACAAGAAAAAGCTTTCATTGTATTATACGACTTATTATCAGTCAAAAATAATTCATACAGTGCATGTAGATTTTTGGTTTTCTTAAACCTATCATCAATTAAGTCCATACTAGTTCTGGATTCTGGAGTTTTAACTCTTCACCCGCTTCTGCTTTCACTTAAAACCACACAAAGTCCTGTTTACATAACATAACGTAAGACCGCTTGCACCCAACCGCCAGCACTGCGTGTCCTCTTTCTACCAAGTAAACTTAGCTCCACAATAACGTGCCAGAGATAATGCACTTTCAGCTAATTCCGGGACACTTGAGTCTTGATGAATTGTTTAATTTACACTTTGTGGGGGTAGGAACTTGAGATAGCAGTGTTAGATGGTGCATAACGACCTCCTTATTAGGGTTGGGAAGCGTTAAGAGATCATTAGACTGCGATTTGCATGTTTAGACGATGTGAGTATCTGTGTTTTGTTTGTGAATTTGAGATTGGGTTTGATAAGGTCTTGTTGTTTTGTTTGGCATTAATGAATTTGAAAAATTTGCATACATTTTAGAAGTTGACTTTAATGAACTTCTATAGAACAGCTGAAAATACAGGTGTTATACTTATTTATTATGCTTAAAAAACTCATCAATTAACAACCTACCCTATATTATCGCAACAATAAACAAAGCAAGCCCATTAAAAAATCTTATTAACAAGATAAAAATGTGCGCACAATTTCTAATACAAAATATAAATGGTCAGTGTTATGCACGAGTGAGGCAGTTAATTTTTACGATAATCGCGACTGCATGCAGTAGGCGGGATCATTGTTAGTTTAACATATAGAGTTATGTTAGACTTAGTTATGAAAGGCTTTGAAAGACGAGAACTATTAGCTTTGCTTGATAGCCTTTTGATTTATCTGTAACTTATTATAGGAGCGGTATCAGTTTAATGTTTAATGGTTATGCATGGTATTATGTGAATTAGATAATGTTTTATGTGTTTGCTTGTACGCTGACTTGTAAATATGGCAAGTTATTTGTACTTAATTATTTTTCTATGCTACTTGATATTACTGCATTTGTTATTTTTTTATTTTGCAAACATATCTCATCATAAAAATTACTTATTTTGTTCCATTTTCTTGATTAAGACTTTTTTCTTTTTCGTTATGCAATTTTGTAATGTTGTTTTTTCTAAACTTATCCGTTTATTGTTAAATGAATGTGAAAAAAAAAATCGGTAAAAAAGTCGTGGTGGCCTAGTGGGCAAAGAACCAACCTCTCGAGTATGAGGGCGCGGGTTCGAATCCAGGTCAGGCAAGTACCAATGCAACTTTTCTAAGTTTGTATGTACTTTCTAAGTATATCTTAGACACCAATGGCTGATAAAAAGGTGAAGGAAAACATCTTGAGGAAACCTGGACTATATAGTCAACTCACCAACCCGCATTGAGCAAGCGTGGTGATTAATGCTCAATCCTTCTCCGTGTGAGAGGAGGCCTGTGCCCAGCAGTGGGACGATAAATAGGCTGTAACTAACTAAAAAAACTTTTAAGTTAAACGGTTTTATCTTATGTGCACTGAAAACTAGAAAATAAAAAAATAGTTACTTACCTGTCAACCTACGTAGCTGGTCCCGGTCATATTAGACTAAAATAAAAACGTGGGGCCCATTAACTATTGCTGTAGTACTCTCTTCTAGAGGTATAATAGGTGTGGATTGCATCGACTTACTATAATCGTAACTGGAGATTTTGACAATCAATAATCAGCCGTAGCTCATGATCTACCAAAGTATAAAGATATGCTTTGCCATAGCTATAGGTAGGATTTCACAGGGGCCCCACGTTTTTATTTTAGTCTAATATGACCGGGACCACCTACGTAGGTTGACAGGTAAGTAACTATTTTTTTATTTTCTAGTTTTCAGTGCACATAAGATAAAACCGTTTAACTTAAAAGTTTTTTTACCGATTTTTTATTTTCTAGTTTTTAGTATTTAATGAAAATGCCTACCGAATATTCCTCATTCTATCTAATTCATTTAGTGCATCATTATTATACGGTCTCTTACCTGATAATTATTTACAATCTAATTCCTCAATACATAGCCCTTCCAGATGCTTTTTTTTTTAACGACCCCAAAAATCATCACATGACCTCTCCTGCTGTGGGTCAGCAGCGGTGAGGGAGTGCCAGACTCTTGACTAAGAACCGTTTTGTTCCGTCGTAGGCCTTTAATGTACCAGGGCCGTGGTAACTCTTTCGAACAATCTCGCAGCCCAGGCAGGCCTTGGCCCTGTTGGGCCCCGCTGGAGTTACTGACAGTTTTCGACTTGTGAAGCCCTTTCATTTGATACCCATATTGGTGGGATTGATAAAAAATTGTTATCAGCCATTTGGTAGCGGCGGCCATCTTAGATTTCAATTTTGCATAGTAAATTGTATTCTACTTGTTGAGACCCATCAACATGGGTATCAAATGAACCTAAGTTATCCGCCATTTTGTAGAGGCCGCCATCTTGGATTTTAACTTTATATAGTACATTGTATTCTACTGGTTGAGAACTTTCATTTGATACCCATATTGATGGGATTGATAAAACCTACATTATCCGCCATTTTGTAGCGGCCGCCATCTTGGATTTCAATTTTTTATAGTATATTGTATTCTGCTTGTTAAGCCCTTTCATTTGATACCCATATTGATGGGATTGATAAAATCTACGTTATCCGCCATTTTGTGCCGGCGGCCATATTGGATTTACAATGTTATTGATATTACTATATTGTATTGTCATCGGAATTAAAGGTGTATACAAAATTTCAGATTAATCGGTTGACAGGAAGAGGGTGAAATTTGAATTACTAAATTTGACCCAAGAAGAATAAATAAAACAAACTGGGTGAGCTAAATAAAACCGTTTAAAAAAAAAATTGCCTGTTACCAGTGTTGTTTTCGTAGAAAAATGTATCATACCTTAATCTTTTTTTATTATTTTTTTCTGACTAAAAGGAAAGGATAATATTTTCTCGGTATCGCTTGTTTCAATGCCTCAAGGAAAACTTAAATGAAACAGCTAGTCAACACGCGTTGTCGTGGCCAACAAGGAATTTAAATAAACAATGTACCTTACGTATTTATGATGTTTACTTTATGGGATATGTAACTTTGTGGTAATTTTAATTAAAGAAACAATTTATTTTTAGTTACCATGCAAAAAGCTCACTCATCGGAATAATGAGACAATTGTAATTTTTAATGCCGGTATCAAAATTGTGAATAAGATTTATTGCGTTCGAATAAGTTGTTTTATACTTATGTAGAAAATATCGATCGAACCCGTACGGTATATTTTTAA
The DNA here is from genome assembly GCA_033682625.1 of Helicoverpa zea x Helicoverpa armigera. Classification (NCBI taxonomy): domain Eukaryota; kingdom Metazoa; phylum Arthropoda; class Insecta; order Lepidoptera; family Noctuidae; genus Helicoverpa; species Helicoverpa zea x Helicoverpa armigera. Next base: position 921,771 of record JAWIIS010000005.1, on the reverse strand, counting down.
CCAATTACCGTTTTGATGCAAAAAAATCTCCTGGGAACAATTCTATACAATAAACTCGGTTCAATACGAACGAAATGAGTAACAGTGCTGACCCTTTCATTCATTAATTAATCCCAAACGTTCGAACGCAAAATAATAGACTCTTAAATCGATTACTCACGTGGAAGCGTCAATCGTTCTCGTAACATACGTCAATTAACCCCGATTTTCGAACACGAACATGGTGAAATGCCGATTGATCGAGTTCTCGGTCTCGAGTTGGACCATACATTACCTTATTTGGCTAATAAAGCCTGAAACAGTAACGGAATGAAGATTAATTTTCACGATTTTCGAATAAGAAAGTTTAATGAGGATCGCAAATGTTGATCCCTAGCTTATTAATTTAATTACGATATAATACTTATTCTTGTTTATGTGGGAAAGAGATACAATTCCGATTCCGTTAGAATTACGCTGTTTTACTTTGTATGGAAAACGAATTTCATCATCTAGCTCAGGTCTACGCACTTTATGATACAAGAAAAACTACATTTGTTCTTTAACTCAATGGACTATTTCCCACCTTTATTTACACTACGAAAAAAGATTTTCGTTCAAAAATTAAACTGACCGAATGAAAACTCTTTTCATTTAGTTTAAAACGTAAAAAAATAATTTTATATCTGTGAAAGTGATTGACTCTCGTCATTCTGCCACTCTGGTCGACCACTCGTTATATTGAATTGCCTTCAAATCTGTGTCACAATTTTCCCATATTTTTTTATGAATTTTTTAGACCACACTTCAATAATATTCTACGGCACTTGTCCTGAATAGTCGTGGTGGCCTAGTGGGTAAAGGACCAACCTCAAGTACGAGGGCGCGGGTTCGATCCCAGGTCAGGCAAGTACCAATGCAACTTTTCTAAGTTTGTATGTACTTTCTAAGTATATCTTAGACACCATTGGCTGTGTTTCGGATGGCACGTTAAACTGTAGGTCCCGGCTGTCATTGAACATCCTTGGCAGTCGTTACGGGTAGTCAGAAGCCAGTAAGTCTGACACCAGTCTAACCAAGGGGTATCGGGTTGCCCGGGTTACTGGGTTGAGGAGGTCAGATAGGCAGTCGCTTCTTGTAAAGCACTGGTACTCAGCTGAATCCGGTTAGACTGGAAGCCGACCCCAACATGATTGGGAAAAGGCTCGGAGGATGATGACTTGTCCTGAATAGTAACCCAATAGCATTGAAATAGTAATGCAGCAAAATTGTTGATTTCAGTAAGCCGATAATACGTTTAGCGATTAGCAAATTGCTTTTGTATGGAACGGTTATGAATTATTATAATTTTGTATTGTTTTGAATCTGTTTAATCAGATTTTACATTAGTACAGCAATCAGCTTCGAACATTCTATTTGTTGATATAATACGTTGTTATGCTAATGATACTTATTGTGCATTGATGATAAGTTATTTACGCGTGCCTAAAATACATAATATTTGATTACAATAAGTTTGTTTCGTTTTGTTGACACCTACGCGACACCCTTGTGATTTTCTATTTATATTTTCTATCAATACAAATGACGTATGTGTATCTATAGGAACATCTCTAGATGAATTGGGTAAGGTTATAATAAGAACGCGGAGTAGGTCCTACGCGGGCACTTAGTAATATGAAGTGTTTTGTGTTCTTGATACCTACACGAGCCTCTTGGGATTTTCTATAAATATTCCCAGTCAATTTGGAGTAAATAGTAAAATCATACATTATTGTGTCTATTATTGAAAAGATACCTATATAATTCACTTAAGGCTTCTAATTGGTCCCATGAATTCATCATCAAGGTCTATTATCACAAAACGTACTTCACTTTACATAATTACTATATCCTCTTGTCAACCAGTTAATTACGCAGTACCTATATCAATTTAGCCACTTCATTTGCCAATTAGAAGGCCCTGCGTTTATGCAGTGACAATAACAGTCCAGACATATATTACATTTGGCATACAATTAACTGATTGGCAATTTCGTCTGGTTAGAGAGCCTACTGGTTTAATTGTGTTAGGTTATTCACAAAGACAATTAGTAAAGCACTGCCGGTGATTAAGTGAATGAATGTTGTGGTAATTAATTGTTTTATTAGTACCGTAGAAGCATACACAATTATATGAGGACTATCAAAAGGTTATATCTATGTTTTTTATTGGAAAAGGAGGTAAAACTTTTTAGATCTTCTTTTCATGTTATAAACATTATTTTTTGTTTAATCGTGTATCAAGAGAATTTACTGCTATTGCTTTACAAGAGCACAATGATAAAATGAAGGTAAAAAGAAACAAACTGAAGTTGACAAAAAAAAAACTTTTTTGTCAACTTTTTCTTTTGGCAACTTTTTTGCCAATTTCAACTATTCTAACAAACAACAGATTATTTCAAACAAGCACAACTTTGATCAACCATATAAGCGAATTAAAGTCGGTAGTAAAGATGGATAAACTAGTAGGTGCATTAGGCCTTATATGGTATACCTACATGTGTGAACAAGCCTGGGAAACGGGTGGGACTGGATGAAAAGCAATCGGCTGCGGCTATCCAAGGAGGTATCCAGTTACTCGCCTGATCGACTGGTAAAAATAACGTTGAACAGATTTTTACATAGGTATTTTGATGCGGCATTTGAGTCCAGAGATGTTTGGTATCTACTCATTGGGGAAGGTACGTTTAGCAGAGACAACAATTAGGCTAATTGATAATGATGATTTCTTTCAAGTAGGTAGTTTTACTTTACGTTGACTTAAAATCAACAAAAGAAACAAAGTTAGTGTGAGATAATTTTATTCACATAATTTTAAGAAATAATGTGCTTATTGAGCTACCACCACATCTTTTAATTTTGTAAGCATAGTTACATACTGCATCGAAAATGTCATCATTCTATTTTTGATCACTAATTTAAAATATCTACGTTGCAATAAACAAGCCTGATACTTTTGCTTAAAATGAATATTTCTTCGAAGCTTCTTGTCGTGCATTGAAGGGAGTCTCACAATGTAACCCTATAGCTCACGGTGGCGATCTCTCTGCCGGTGCTCACTGGTCAACGGCACTGACTCTGGAATTTGGTGACGTAACTAATCCTAGTGGGCAAAGAACCAACCTCTCGAGTAAGAGGGCGCGGGTTCGATTCCAGGTCAGGCAAGTACCAATGCAACTTTTCTAAGTTTGTATGTACTTTCTAAGTATATCTTAGACACCAATGACTGTGTTTCGGATGGCACGTTAAACTGTAGGTCACGGCTGTCATTGAACATCCTTGGCAGTCGTTACGGGTAGTCAGAAGCCAGTAAGTCTGACACCAGTCTAATCAAGGGGTATTGGGTTGCCCGGGTAACTGGGTTGAGGAGGTCACATAGGCAGTCGCTTCTTGTAAAGCACTGGTACTCAGCTGAATCCGGTTAGACTGGAAGCCGACCCCAACATAGTTTGGGAAAAGGCTCGGAGGATGATGAACTAATCATAGTGATGATATGGAGTTATTGGAAGTAAGAAAATTATTTATACATTTTGTGAGGGACAAAAAATGTATGTTCGCTGCAGAATTGAGTACCTCTTTCGGTTTTGAAGTTGGTTGAAAACAGTCAGGCATATAATAAGCAAAGCTTTCAATTAAAACCATGAAAAGCTCGATCTCAAAATCTAGATGTAAGATTATCCCTTACGTTCACATTATTGCTATCTGCTATCTTTTTTACATGTAATTATCGCATTACGATATGATTAAACCAAATATACATATATACTTACTGTGAGAAGCTCCAGCCAAGTTAAGCTTAGAATCATTCAGCAGATAGTCACTCTTCATAATAGAATATTTTCCTCAGTAGTGTTAGAAGTTAGGTATATAACTATCTATTCACAGGACATAACATAGAGTAGATACATAATATAATCCCGCTACCTAAAGCACCCATTCTGCCATGCATAATGGCTGATTCCCTTCAATAAACACAATCAATTTAATTGAGTATTCAAGCATCTTGTTTATAGGATGATCGTAAACTAACAGCTCTATATAATGGCGTATTTGAGCATTGAATTATAATTAATTACCTAGCATCGTGATTAGTGTCTACATTAAGTACGTATGTTTATACATGTTATCATTATGTAGTGATTAATTAATGGTCTATTGAATTATAATTATCTGTTGTTATTAAAATTTTCCGACGATATCTTTGGGTATATAATTATTTACACTTTACCAGCCAGCTATTTGCTTTTAGGATCCCGAATTCTAGTAGTAAAAAATAGATTGATTTCTTCTGACCTTTGCATGAAACCCATCAAACATTTGGATCACCACTTAATCTCCTTTCTGTCTGTGTGCTTAAATAGTATGTACTTTTAGGTACAATAAACCTTATACATTAATGAGTAGAGAAAAAATACATTAGAATCAATACATTTTTTTTTCTTAAACCCACTTTCACCTTTTAGAACCCACTATAATTAAGCAGGATTATCAACATAAGATTTGCCAAATTACAAGTTAACAATTTAGTAAGTACGTACATATTTTTTTTAACACACTTCCATCTTTAAGGAACTCTTTTAGAACCTATAATATAATTAAGCAGGATTATCAACATAATTTATATTTATTTGCCAAATTACAAGTTGACAATCTCAGTGAAATAGAAATTCTATATTAATTATAAGGGGAGCTTTCTATTGTAATTACCAGCGTATGTAAATTATAAGCATCTTGTGACTCTCAGATACCTATTAATTTACCATCTATGCCTTCGTAGGATTCATATGTTGATAGTATTACTATTCTATTCATATATTGATTTTGTATTGGAAACTGTTTTCAGAGATATACAGGAATATTTGCATTTACTTGAATTCTATAGCTTTTGAATTTCACAGTATCTCTATATATTATGGAGCTCTGATTAAAAGCGACTAAGGTATTACGTAGTAACAGAAATCCTATTTCTATGTTCATATTTATATGAGAAATATAAACTGTTTGGTAGTGTTGATACTGATATAATATTCGTTTAACAAAATACCTAGTACTATAAGTGTACAAAAAAGTAAAATATCTTTTTTTTTTATAATTTTTTAATTATGTAAATATTTTCTGTGAATCAAAGATATTTTTTTTGTCAATCAGGACTTTATGTTTTTCTTATCTTTTATAATGGTCAGTACCTTCTAACAAATAATATGCATGTACCTACTCGACCAAAACAAAAGGTAATTACAAAGTCAACGATGCAGACAAGTTTATATCAAAATAAACTTCAAGGGTTCAAGGTAGGCCGTAATAAAATAACTAACATGAAAATGCTGTTATTGACCGAACCGTAAAGATAACACAAAGAGTACGGCGTCATTTTTTAAATTCATACAAAATAAACGAATGTTTTTGTGAAGATCTAAACGTAAAAATAGGTATATATCGGATTTCATTCAAAATTATTATCTCTCTTTTTCAGGGTACGTATAAATCACAAGCAATTCCATAATTTTCATAACATAAACGTCATTTGTTGTAAGTTTAGTTCCCAGTAAAGTAATCTACTGTAACAGTTTTAATAAGCAGGCTGCATATTAGTTAACACAAAGTACCGAAACTATCTTCAATGCAACTTATGGGATCCGCCATAATGAGTCTATGCTTAAACCCATATTCCAGTACATAGTTCGTATTACATTAAATTGTTAATACCAGCTGATATCATCTAACAGCGCACAACGTTTAAGCATATTAGAGAGTCTATTCAATTAATTGTAACGTGATAAAGCTATTATACTACACACTGACTTACGAACAATGCAAAATCAATTCCGTCAGAGAGATGCTCCAAAAGCGGCTTGCTAAAGATGTATTATGTGAGCGTATCGTAAAAAATACGTTACGCCTCTTAGCTGAAATGAAAATCTACTGGGCTATATGGGAAATCTCGAGTGTTTTCCACAAGAGTACTTCCAAGACGCATGCGTCATTACTCTTCGTGTAGTATCACTTTAGTGAAGAAAGTAAATTCAAAATTAAATTAAACTCGAACAGCTTATACTTTACTTGATGTAGCGTAACTTTTTCTTAAAGTACACAAGGAATAACGAAGTTCGCGGACCTTTTACAATATTAGCTCAACCAACAATTTAGTATAATGATGTTTGTCGGGATTCCGGCAAAACAAAAACACAAGTAGGCATTACGCGCGTACTTCATTACAAAAGGCTTACCTGATTCAAAAATCTGGAGCGCGAAAAGGAATTTTCATTTTTAACTTGCGGCTAAAATTATGCTATAAAAAAGATGAACCTAGATTAGAGAAGCGCTTTTTATATCCGCACTTACCTACCTTTGGAGTATCATCAGATTATTAGGAAAATTGCTTCAATTTTTCTACTTGAAAATGTGACCTTATAATGCAATAGTCACACTAGATAGAACGCACACTTGAACATGCAAAGTGCGCTTCATGAAACCATAAACTGTGCGGCAATGTACTGCACGGTGATTCAGTAAAGTATATTAAATTATAGGTAATAAAAAACTTTACAATGGGTGGTAAAAAGGTACACACTGGCGAGGCTATGAGGGATGCACGCTTGCCTGCGCCGACCTGTGATTTTATGCGACATTAAATTAAGGAAGAGGATTTATACAACGCCTTGGTCAGTGTGACCAGCGGTCAAGTGTTGGGAGGAGGCCCGCTATTACTGTATTATAGTATAACTTTGTAACGATATTGCCCATACGTTCAATGGTTATTATTTTGAAGCAAGCGGAAACTATAAAACTAGAGAAGTACAGTTATGTAAATCTTCTATAATACTACATATTTTTATGAAACGGTTACAATTCTAGTTAACATTCTCATTGGTCTCGTAATTTTTAGAACAGTCATTAAGGTTCAGATGCTACCACAAATCCTCTCAAAAATTAAATAAGACTCCGAATTCAGTTTGGGTTTTGTTTACTTACCGAAGTTAGTTGATCTGTAGTTCTATGTGAATCTAAAGCGAGGAGTACCTACACAATTGCTCTATGTTTTCTTTAACGTCATAAAAGGCAAGGAAAATATTTATAATCCTCAAAATACGCGCAGATGTAAAAATATCTTCAAAGGAACACTCGTGTAAGCTTATCGACTTCTCCACCTCACTGAGTCTTCTGGTAACCTAATTTCTTTATGAAAAAAAATATAGTAACACATATAATATGTAGACTCAAAATGTATTACATACCTAACTACTTCTGGTATTTACTTTCTAAGAATTTTTTAAGCATCAGTTCCTTGAATTTTTACATGATAATTATTTTCTGAAAGCCTTATAATTACGTGGTACCTAAATAAAATATATTGCACTTCTGTGAAATCTTTTACTGAAAACATGTAGTTATAGTAAAATATATCTATTTTATCTAAGTATACCAATATATCACCATCCAAATTCAACATACCTACCTATTTTCAGTTCAGAGTTTTATAAATGTTTTGACTAAAAATACACTACGAAAGAAGTTGAGAATTTGACCTAATAAAGATTGTTAGATAACCTTACTTTGGGTTAATTTCATCCATCTGCTCGTTATATCCATTTAACATTTTTTCGTCAAGAAAGAGAGCCATTAATTTACTACTAGAACCAAACTTAAAAGGCGTATCAGCATAAGATCAAACTCTTTTCATTAGATAAGTTTCTAAATTAGATCAAATTATACATTTAAAGTGGAATTCTTCAACTGTTCTTGACGCGCACCGGCTATAAATTCAATGAGAACAAATAACTTAAGAAACAAAATTAGCCCTAACTTAACTGTCGAAAAGGGAATAGAGTTTATAAGTAACTTTGAAAATACGACAAAAACGTTTTTTGTATGATGATGAGGATGGTTAACTAGGTGACATTATTTATATTCGTAGAACACCAAAAAGTACTTCTGTTTTCTAATCCAATAATGAATAACAAAAATAAGCAATTCCATTTACAGACAAATATCACATAAATATTACGAAACTTCCTTAGAAGTCGGGTAAATAAAAAAAAAACGCATTTGAGTCATGGACAATGACGGCGATCCAAAGAGTAAACAAAGATTTGCAGTTCATATGACATGATTTGACAAATGATGTAAAGCTTAGTTTACAAGTACTAATGGCTCGATAATATTGTAAGATTGTAATATCGTCGCTGTGACGTGACGAATTGACAATGGCGCGTAACTTGCATGGACTAAAGGGGCATGCAGAGTATGCATACCCAGCCTTTTTAACATCCTTAAGCTAGTTCTCTTTTTAAAAAGCAAAAGCACTAACATTCTGCTTGAATGCCATATAAACTCTTTTACCACTGACGACAATTTTACTCCAAGGAAATGAACAGTACGAAATAAAAAGGCTAGTCGTTACCCATTCGAGAATTTTCTATATAATGGAGGTTACTTCACGTTATATTATTTTTCTTCGCGGAACAGTTATTACTTCGCGTAGGTTCATAGATATTACTCTGCGCGTTATACGTTACACGAATACTAATTCTGAATTACTTACGTTTACATGGCCATGAGATATATACGTAAGTATATTACGTAGGAGTATGTGGCATAGGCAACCCTTTTTCCTTGGGGTGATGATACATCGACACTCTTAACAAAAAAAAATCTTCGGGATAGTTATAATCCACTCTTTATTTACAACAAAAACCTATATATCTTTATTTACCACTAAAATAAAACTAATTCCAACACAGCTACCGGTAACAAGTTTCTCCTTTTGTTGTGAATGTGCCTTAACAAGAAGCATACTAGTGATGGTCGTTAGTGAATATCGAATGAATATCGGTAAGGTAACATGAGGACTGTGACGAAGTGGTTACTCGGAGACGGAGACAGCCGACCGATCATTAAGTCCTGTAACACAATACATCTTGTCCTGAAATCTGGGAACTTGCAAGAGCCTGTCATAAGCGGTTATTAATTCCTAAGTCTTCCTGTCAGCAGTCAGTTACCTATCTAATGTACAGCTATGGGGTTGGTAGAAAGTGTTAATTTGCTGGATAATAATTAAGTACCTGCTTTAGTACATAGTCACATCCTTATTGGAACTTGAAAACTACCATACGCCTTCTTTCTTTACTCAAGGCGGATCTTATCACAAGGCAGTACATTTACATAAATACACTAGCATAAAGTATAAAAGCAGTTATTAACTCGTCATGGCTGTTTTAAAAATAACCTTGATACTTACTTGATCGATGTCTGTTAAATATCGATTTACTTCATTTTTCCTTTTAACGCCAACTTCTTGCAATTACCGGCCATGCAAGGTGATGCTTCAATAAGCGAAACTTAATCATGATGATAAAAACCAAATGACACGCTTTGCTAGTGCTGCGAACAATAGACATTAAAATTTTATCGATATTACACAGCTTTGTTTAGCTCACGGTAATAGATTGCAATGACTATTAAATTAAATGTTAATTATGCGTCTATTGAAGCTGAAATATGAATCGTGTTTACATAATCCAGCTAATGCTTGATTGTTTGAACAACACACATTGTTCAGGTTTCGTTATGCATGTTTACGTTATAGCAACATGGAAAATGATATGATAGGATTTAGTATTATATCAAATATATTTCATTGTCAGTGTCAGTTGATACATACAAAGTACATTTTGAAGTATATTTTTATTGCAGTAACTTATCTCAGTTCAATATTTTAAAACTAGCAACGTCACGATCACCCATAAACTCACGTCGCCCATAAAAATACATACACGTTGCGGCACACCTTTTAAATTGTATCGATAGGTCTCTGCATACGTGTTGGCAACACTACATAATCCGCCCGCGGCCTGTACTCTAGCAAATTATACACTGCATCGCTCACTCTTACAGTTTGCACCTCTCGGTCGTTTCGCAAATTTATATGAATCATTATTGGGTTGAATTATAGCGTGGCATCGTGCCGAGGGACCGACGTTCATGGACGTGAGAAGACGTTATTCCAGGAGATGCGTGATTACTGAATAGTTACTATTAGCCTTTCAACTCGATGTAAGGAGTTGTGTGTATGGTGTATGGCTCCCAATTTGCACTTTTGACGTGAGACGATAATTATGTTTTGAGTGTTTACACGCTGTTGCGGGAAGTCGGTATACTTACTTATTACATAAGTTTGTGGTTAAAACTGCTCTGATTATCCACATTGTTATTTTTTTGTTTTGTTTGCCATAACACTGTTCTTTAACGAAAGGATTATGCTGGTATAAATCGCACCACAAAATATTGTCTTTATAAAAACTATTTATTTAAGTGATCTCTTTTCAGTTTCAAAGGTCATAATCATACTTGCATTTCTGAAATTGGTTCGAAATCAAAACATTTCAGCTTTACCGCATCTAGAAATCCCTAACTGGATGTTTGTAGCGCATCAATAACGCATAGAGGTGTTATCAAGTTTCCTTTAACGCTGGTTAGTCCTTACATATCGTGCTTGACCGTGCATTGTAACAGTAACGAACATTTGCGTTCCCATACGGATTATAGTATCTGCCTGCATATACATCACTCGAGTGCTATGAATGCAAACAGGTACCTATATTCCTATGAACATTACTAACTGCAAACTTGATACTAGAATTTAAACAAGTATCTCACAATACAGATACGTCTAGTTTCAAGCTAAAATTACATTTGTGTGTCGTGCTGTGGTACTATGACACAAAACACACATGCTGTGGATAAATACACAACTGTGAGCTTCTAGCTTTCATCTCAGCTTTGTTTTTCTGCATCTGGAGAGTTTATTTTCAAAATAATATTTCGCATCCCAAAAGCTCCAAAAGTGAGAGCAATTTACTTAATTTTTGTATATTCAGAATTTTAATGAAACAAGTGAAGTAAAGTGTAAAATTGTATGGCCGGAGCTGTAGGCCAAAGAAATTTAGCAATTTACTTAATAGTCCGTTCTGCTGTTTATTGTTTTATGGTCTCAAACTTACAACATGTAATTTTCCTTGTGCAATTTTTGGTCCGCTTCATCCTTGAAGGGTTCCATGTTAAGGCAGTTACACAATGTTCTTTGTGTTGGTAGGTATGATGGAACAATAACATGCTGTCTTCCTTAGAAAAAAATGTAAGAGACCATGTTTGCATAACAGCAATATTTTCATCGAAGTTGGAATTAAATGTTATCTTGTGTTCTTGGCCTTAAAACCAAATTGAGAGAACTTTGAAACAAACTCCTTTCGACATCTGAAAACGAAACTTTTTTTTTGTAGCATCTTTCACGTAAATTAAAAAAGCGAATGACATTACCTTTCTTATTAAAATAACCTGCAAAATGTTAGTCGTAAATGCGCAAAATCTTTTAAGTCTTTTTGTATTATTTTCATTAATACAAGGGATCAGACCTGACTATGAGAATATATCTGAAGAAGTTCTCTATTTCACAGAGACAATTGTGGACGATACTTCAATTATATCAGCTAATACAGTGGAAGATGAAGAGCAAAATTTTGATGATGTTTTTTTTACAACAGATGTTGAAGTAAGTTCTACTACAGAGAAGGAAGAAGACCAAACAAACACGCCTGAGCCCAGAGTTCCGAGGAAATCAAGGGATGTGTACAATGGCTCGAGTCCTTATGGAATGGAGTGTTTTGCTTGCTTTGGGAACACTTCGTCAAAAAGTGATGATAACTGTTATGAAGGCATGAGGTACATTCTTCCGTATTTCAGTTTTCCCACCCCTGAAATTATATTTCATTTAACTAAACTTATTGACCGAATTTCATATTGCGATTTCTACAAGTTCTACTCCACATTTTGTTTTTTCATACATTAAAACATATTAATAGAAATAAAAAATCTTTTCAGTATGCCAACAAAGAAGTGTGCTGACGCTGAGCACTGTTACATAGAAATTAATCCTAAATTCATCAAAAGGGGTTGTATATTACCTGGACGGGTAAATAGGACATTTGTATGTAAATGTCCTCTCTGTAACGACAAACCTTCTTTCGACACACAGCATTACGATTATAAGAAAATCAGCGATTGGGAATATGATAACGCTCGTCTTCAAACGCCTCTGTACGCAATGGATCTAATGTGTAAAGTTTGTGAAACTAAAGGGACAAATCCTACGTCTGATAAGAACTGTAGATATGGCAAGAAGTAAGTAACTTACAATATTAATACAATGATTATATATTTTTTTGTAGTCCTATAATCCCGATTTGTTTTTTTTTTTTACAGTGCAGATTACATGGTGTGTGCCAACAACCAGCTTTGTTACACAAATATTGATGATGAGATAGATTTTGTGTCCAGAGGATGCATCGATAAGCCAATATTTAATTCAATTTTTTTCTTTTGCAATAATACTGAGTGCAATTCCGATAAATTCCCAAATCCTACAGAAAAATTAAAATTGCGTTCAAATGATATCAAACTGAAAGACGATCCTGCAAGGAGGAAAAGGAGACCTGTTGTTGTCTCAAGTTCACATAATTTGTTCACATATAATTTATATCTAATACTCACGATAATCCTAAAATCTATCAAATGTATTTGATTTAATTTTATTTGGATATGCACAATGAAATACACCTTGGAATATTTCATTTAATAAAAGCTTTTTGTAATAAAATTTTGCATCAAAAAGGCCGACTATCATGTATATTGACGTTTAAAAGTACGCCAAACTTCAATTTTGATTACAACATTGACATCGACGAATCACTTGCCATTCACCAAGAACAGAACAATGAACAGAAGATTTTTTTATTTACTTTTATTTATTATTAATGTAAAATGCGAGCAAAAAGAAAATACCAAAAGTCATACACACCTACCGTACTTTAGACGAAAAGTAGAAGAAATCGGTGAGACAGATTTCTTTGAGACAACCGAAACAGAGGAATCTCAAAATTTAGTATCGTTTCTGGTCAAAAATGTGAGAGAAATCTTTAACGACCTAGTTGACACTGCAGAAACAACAAAAATAAAAAAAATTGCTTTGAAAAAGAAAATACCAGAAATTATACCTAATACAAGTATTGTGCCCGAAACAACGATAACGTTGGAACCAGTTAAACATAAACCAATTCTTGATATTTTTATGAGTGAAGTCAATATGAATAGCACTAGTATTTCTACTACTGCACAATCTACCGATATGACCGATACAACTGAAGTAGATGAAAACATACCTCTTACTACTTTGCTAGAAAAGAAGCAGGAAAGTACCGACAGCAATGAAATAAATAGAAGGAACGAAATTATGCATCTTTATAAAGATACAAAATTTAATTCTAAACCTGATAAAAAGGAACGAGATATCGTTGGGTTTGCAAATAGTCGCAATTCTACGGAAGTTGATGGAGAGCTGAGTGACCCGAGGCGTTCATGTATAATGTGCAATAACATTGAGTCAGAAGATTGTAATGATCCCAAAAACAAATTGTGAGTATAGGTTATTACAGAATGAGTTGTTATTTAAGCACACAATACCGTATACGTATTTTATTGTACGGTATCAGCTTATTTGATATCAGAGACAACATCATAATTGATATGCCTAGTTTTTCCCAAACAAAATAGCGTAAACAAATATGTATACATGAGTTCATTCCTAGTTTACTCTTCATATTTGGAAAATTGTTTTCTCTTGTGAATATTGAATTTTCAGAATAACGTCGGTAATGTGCGAACGTGACGATGATTTGTGTTATTCGCTGCACACGCCTTTTGGGATAATGGATCGTGGATGTTTCAACGTAAATCACAATCTCACCACCTACGTGTGTTCCTGCAATCTTTGCAACTACCTATCCATTTCTGAGATGCCGTTTATGTTCTCCCACAAGCGAGATTGGGTCGATAATGTTATTGAGCTCTCACGTACGAGGCATTTTAGAAAATCTGTGTTTAAAGATATGTCTTGCCTGAGATGTGAAGTTAACACGACCACCAAAACTGGTGATATGCTCGATAGTGCAAACTGTTTAGAAGGAAACATGTGAGTACGTTTATTTTTAGGCGGTTAACAATTTATATGATTCATTCCAGTTTGATTTCAAACTGTAACATGTTTTATTCTAAAGTGACGTTTTTTGACATTCTAACTAAGTTTTAAATAAATATTCATAAATCACACGTCCAGTAATAACTAGGCAACAGTATTTTATGATATTTGCATATTTAGACAAGTCAAACTATTTAAATTATTGGCAATGATTAGGTTAGTGGCACATAAAGCGGATTTTACTTACCGTGATATGTAATGCTAAAATAGTGTTTAATTTCAGTGCTAATTTACCTGTGGAAGACTGCAATTTGGACGAAGTTTGTGCAGTGAGAGCGCTCAGGGCTGATGGCTATATTTGGCGGGGTTGCATCAAATCACCGCTGTACAACTACTGGTGGTCAATTTGTGACCGCGATCTTTGCAACTATGATACCATTGTGGCGCTTTATGATTTCATTCTTTAAGACAGACAGAAGGAAAGTCTTTTTGTATCAAAATTTATTTTTGTTATGTTGTTTTGCATTTTAGTAAAAAAGTGTTTTTTAATTTTGATGTGTTTATCTAATTATTTTACGTTAAATTATTTTTATAAATGCACATTCTTGCTACGACTTCTACCAGCATATTTTGAAGCGAGACATTCCAACTGATGAAATGTCCATACTTATTCCATTCAACGTTAAAGCAGACGGCGACTTGGGAATACTTTGAAGAAAGCAGCCGAGATCAGAGGGGCAAGCCCTAGAGTCCGTAGGTATCCATAATCTAATTGAATTTCACGGTTGCGGGTGCATCCCTTTGAAGGATTTCATCTGGTGGAAACATTCGTGGGCTCGTCGGTACTAAAACTCTGAACCGCTGATCTGGATATATGTATCGGAGTCCAATTTTACATTTGGGTGCATTCTGTACATGCATGGAATAGTTGATTTGAAAACTTTTGTTTCGATTACCGAATTTGTTTGGAAGTTGGTCTGTGTCCCTGATAGGTTCTATTTTGAATGGATGTAACGTTAACTCTGCGAATGATTTGGTTTAATCGTCAAGAATTATCAATAATGCATTTTTATATGCATTGCATGTAATTTTTTGCTTGCAAATGCATGAAAAAATCTACTGTGTTTTTGTCTTTGCACGATATGCTATTGCAATAAAAAAGAAAATCACAGCGGAAACATTATTTCCAAAGTAATTTTATAAAAATCTTTAGTACCATCATTTTACATAATACGTTAAGAATAAAATGCGGTTGAATGTTGGGAAATGTTTTAAAAATAACGCATCAACTCAAAGCAGCGGAAAAACTCAAGTGTCTTGCAGTTTTCTTTCTTACATTCGGTTCCCTCAAGGAATACTTGGTGCAGTCGCTGAAGTCTGCACGACGTTGTTTTTAAATATTTTATCATAAAAAGAAGCTACATCGGAAAATTTTTGTATGCAAATAAGGCTGAAGAAAATTTTACACTAACATTTTTCTCGTAACCGAGGGAAATGGTTAACAGTGTTAGCTCCTTGAAGGTTGAATTTGTAAGCAAATAACAGTTTATTTTTATAATAAATGATAACTTTAGGCAAAGATTTTTAATTCCGTTACAATATTGCGACAAATATAGAACAAACCACTGACTACTGCTTTTTTAAAATACGTGGCACACAATTGGACCGGTAGACAATTTCGTAATAACATATATTCTGATACCGAGGAGTCATAGACCATTCTCTATTACAGTGGAATTTTCCACAAACTTACCTTAATATTTGAAAAATGCTGATGTCAAAACGTACCTCCTATTACCTGGCTCCTTGCCTAGATCTAAAGGACTTTGGCTTTTCTCCAAAAGAAATTGTTGAATTTAAGCCTTGACCTTAAAGAGAATTCAAGTGTTTTTAAATTGCTTACATTTTCAGTCCTTATTTAATTACGTTTTTCTTTTAGCTTCAATTGATATTACCAACTGCTTGGAACCCCATCATAGAAACTATTAAATCCAAACCAAGCCGAAAACTGCTAAACCTAAGATTACAGTGAACTCGTTCTGGGCGAATTGTCAATAATAATCAACAAAATGTAGGGTAGTTGTTTGTAACTATAATATCAAGACGACCAACACCTTAGTCTGCCCGTGACCATGGATGCAGTAAAGGATCCGAAACGTCGGGATTAAATAATGTTGATATAACCGCGATAAAATCCGTAAAAGTAGTTTTATTTAAATGATGATATTTAGTTGTGCGCAGTGCTGAAATATAGTGTGTATGTGTTACGCAGTGGAGTATGTTTGTAAAAGTGAGTTTCTCAGAAATGTACCTAGTTTTATTCACTAAGGTGTGAATCTTAAATGCAAGTGTACCTATAAAGAGTTTTGAAGTTTCATATTTTCTTCTTTAAAAGTGAATTTCCTTTGTTTTCCAGTTTTACGAGAGCGCGGATAGGTGAAGGTGTGAGCTCCATATCTGGGATCTTCGTTCTGCCCATGTAAGTAGGTACTGTTGTACTATTTTCAAGCGAACTGTCTAAAATTGCCTTATGACGGTCGCTCCGTTCATAATATTTTTGCTAACAGGATCAAACCCGATGCAAAACCTTTCCAAAGCTTTCTAAAAGCATTGCTGATATATAATAATCCGATAAGTTACCACGAACCGGGTATTAGCATGATACGCAGTCGGAATGTCCCCGTAATGACCACATATATCTTTTTAATGAACTACTACCCTGCTTTCGCTATGCGACTACGGGCTTTCCTGACAATTCGCCAAAATATATTGTTAGTTTTACAAATACCGGGAACTGCTTTAATACTTACGGTAAGTGTATTTTGCCATTATAATGTCCCAATAAAATTATTTGTGGGCTATGCCAATTTGTGTAATAACATTATGGGGCAATTTAACAAAATATTGCAGTGGGGAATTACATAACATAAGGCTTGGTACCTTTCATGTGATGCTTTCTATCTCCCCTTAACACAATTATAAACGTGATGAAGCAACGATTACATGACCAAAAATGTGATTCCAAATTATATCTTTACCGATCACAATTGGAGAAAGAAAAATATTTGAACTCGTCAACACAAATTACAAGCTGTAGCATCCCGTCGGTTTGTCCAACACTAGTCGAAACTATACAAAAAACATGATAATCACATCTCGAAGACGCGATCATTGCTCGCCCTTGCCCGTTTATAATAACAGTGTTTCAACTGAGAACGGATAAAATGGTAATGAGTGGTGTAGAACGTATGCTAGTTTGAGATGCCTCGCGGCGTTGGACGCGTTTCTTTCAACACGTAGCGCACTGTGTGTTTAATGCCTAACATTGCCGATCAAAAGCCTCTGCGTTCGCTTCAAAGTATTCAAGATTCGCAATCGCGTTGCCTTAAACGAGATACTATTTAGCCAAGGGCGAACACACGGACGGTAATATTGTTTGGCGGGTAAACTGCATCTATGAAGCTTTTGGAAAGAGGAAATTATAGTGGCGCATTTTATAAAGCCGGCCTTTTGAGTTTCAAGTGTTTATACAATTGCATTTGTTCTGCGCCGGAAGGGAAGTGGTTGTACGATTTACGTTTAGTTTCTGTTCTAGTTTATTTTAAGTTTGCTGGTAGCTGAGTAAAAAAACAATGTGCATCAGGTGCAATGTCTGTCCTGCAAGGTGCTAGAGTCAATTGCAGACGATTGATAGCCTTATGTTTTAAAATGCTATTAGTAAATGATTATTGCTGGTCGGCTTTAGTAATAATGCATCTTGAGTACGCTCAGATATTCTTGTACCTGATACAATGTTGTATTGCAATTGCACTGTCGTTATGATAGGCATATAATACAAACGTCGGAAAAAAGAGGTAAACTATATTTAAATGAATCGATAAAGATATGTGTTCAAAACAAAAAGATACCAAAACCAGAGATACTTACACTCGTGTGCCGCCTTAATTATACGTTAAAGGCTTAAAAAAACAAAAACTGGAACTAAAGTGTTAAAGTTATTTATTCGTTTTTAACATTCAAAACACCGCAGAAGCTCGTGTAGAAAAATTGTCCCACTAATGAGCGAGCCAGCAACCCTTACTGGGCACCGATAAATAACCATTCACCGAGCGATTTAACTTCAGCAATGAAAAATTAAACGATGTATCTTCGCAATTCGTATTGCATTTATTCGAAACGGCTACTAAAAATAGCTGTTTGCTTACGTATTACGCATTTATTATGCTGACTTGTTATGTGGATAGAATTGAAGGCTTGTGGTGCTGGTAATTAGTCTCACGGGTACACATGGCCCAAGGGGTTGCAATACCTGGTACAAACCACGTAGGTAGACCAAGAATACTCATACCTATGTAAGTAAACGAGATGCATCCTGCGATTATGATTTACTTTTATCGGAGGATCTAAGAATAATTAGTAGGTAATTAGTAGGTAATCAAACTATTAAGTTAACAATATTTTTTTTAAACAATTTTATTAATTTCTTTCAAGTATCGTACCTATACATTACGTCATTTAATAGTTACCTCAAGTTATGTTTAGGTAGTTATTATTATATTCGACAAGCTGCAAGCGAGAAGTAATGACTGCCGTTTTCACTCGATTGATTTATGTATTTGAAGTCGCCAATTTGCAAATGTTTGTACTTCAATTAAGTAGAGTTATGAAGTCTCGGAAGACCCTGTAATTTATTACTTTCGTTTTATTATAGCAGACGCGGTTTGTTTCACTCAATTTGCGGCCTTTCAGTTGATACTCGGACAAATAAATATTTGTCAGTATAAATTACTGTTCGAGCTTGCAGTTTCTTATTCATTTGTGTCTTTGGGGTACTCTCTTTAAATTTAGTCAATTATTATTCATTAAGGATCTTCTTTCTTTGTAATGGCGAAGATCTTACTTTGGTAATTCTTGTCCAAGGCGTGTAGACTTTATACTATTGTTTCAATAATGGACAAAATATAGTCAAGCAGAGATGATCCAGATTTGATTTGATTATCAATGAGAATTAACAATTCATTAAATAGTCTTCTAAAATTATATAGAAAATATTTTAGGGGTCTTACGCTAATACTGTTCCCGTCATTCAAAGGGCGTTCCGCGTTTACTAGCACCCTTTATCCAATTTCAAGTATACTTCAAACGACCTTCTGTTTAATAATAGCTGTAATTATACCCTTTACAAAGAATTCGGATAGTTAGTGTGGTAGCTATGTAATAAAATGCGACACTATAACAACCACGTTCAACACCATCCCGTGTGACCATTACGCGGTCAGGGAATCTCATAATTGTGGCAGTCTCACACAAAATCCAATGGCGGCCGTTCAAACCGAAACCGAAATTTTAGTCAATTCTATGTTAATGTTCGAAATATTTCAATAGTTCCCAAAGACGAGTACAAGATAAAGGAATGATGAAGCGAACGCTGATCGATATCACTTGTAATTAAGGTAATATTTAAGAAATCTCACCATATTATCAGGAATGCGGTTCCGTCAGTGAAGACAGTAATATATTGCTGACATAAAGTCTCGAGATTCGGGCAGATAGTACCTGAATAGTTGGTTTCCGCCCGTCACCGATCCTTCTAGTTGGGGTTCACAAAAATGTGAAAAATTGTACAGATAACCGTCTTTGTGGGATCCATCAATGTCGTATTTTAAGACCTCGTATGTTATTCCATTTTCTTTTATTATTGTTCTTGATATAATATACAAAGCTTTTATATGAAACGAGGTCAAGAGAGGGCAAATGGAAATACGAAATTCTATTATGTTAAAGCTGAAATAAGTGTAAAAGTTTTTAATCAAGTACAGGAATTGGGTCGGGGTTTCGAAGTATTTTTGTAAGCTTATGTCGGTGGTTCAAAACACGTCTTATCAAAACATCATCACAGCCAACGAGATAAGATTGGTAGGTTTTATGGTCGCATCAGGGAAAATAACATGTGTCAATAAGCCATAGCCGATGGAATTCTCTGGTACCATTTTATGCTCTCCCACATATTCCATCAGCTATTCTATCAAAATTTTATTACGAACGGTGACTTATTGTCGTATACGGAATCTGTGCATCTGAAAACAAAGAGTTTTTTGGGTTTACGATGCTTTTGCTCGCCAAAAATAGAATTCCATTTGTTGATGATATGGCAGTAAAAAAGTTTTTTTGACGTTGTATGTTCAGTCATGTTTGGTTTATGAGAAGGTGGTGTTTTTACGTAAATATTCTCGACTTTTGAGGCCCTTGTAAGACTGTATACTAATCCTTATGAAAAGTATATATTTGAATGTATTTTTTATTCATATTCTGACCCCTTTCATCCAAGCATATCTACCCATTTATAGCTAAAACTTACATACAAACTACATTATAGTCTTACATAGGACTATAAGATCCTTAAACCACGGAACATTAACATTCCTCAAGCTCCTGTGGTATCAGATCCGAGAACGTTGAGTTTTTACCATCAACCATTTTTACATGCCCCGCCATGTTCAAATAAACGCAAATATCTTGTTCAGCGGCGTTTCGCCGAAGACCAGCGCAAATGCATCGCTTTTTGCAATAGGGTTAAAATATATGGAATTTTACTTTTCTCTTTTACAGAAGTTTAGTATGAGTCCCTTATTACTCTGATGAAGAATATAAGGAACCATAAAATATCATTTCCTATTATCAATCGAGAAGAACTAGTTTGCCAAATACGGACAAAATAAATCAAAAAGATTTAAAAAGTAATTATGCATCCTATTCACATTTTATTCGCCTTGATGAAGTATAAAGCATAGCTAACTCTAGTTTTCATTCTTTCATTTCATTTAATTCATTTGTGATTTACGTAACTCAGAGAGCTCTCCAAACTACTTCTATAAGAAAAGTCTAAAATATGCGTCTCACTAAATCAATTTTGATTAAAAATATCTGAGGTAATCATAGCTGATTGATGCGGCCTACTAACTTGCGAGAGTGTCATTCTCTCCATAGATTCAATTTGAAAAATTGTGCATTCGCCATCAATTTCACTAGATACTTTCCACGATAACTGTACATGATAAATTACATATAAATTACTCTAGACATTACAACGTGTCTCGATTCCCAATTGAAGTTCAGAAAACTGGTTGAAACAAGTAGGTGTTAATTGATTGCCTCAAAGCAAAGTTAACGGTTATTGGTTCCTATCTCATTATATTCAATGAGCTATCATCAAAGTGTTGTGACTTACCCGCTATCGAGAGATCTGGGGGTCATCAAAACAGATGTATTGATGTTTTGAGCATTGTTTCGAATGTCAAGAGATTCATCAATCAGTGTATACAGTTAGGTAGCCCGGTTGTCAGTGAACACTTTGTGTCTGTAAGCCTATTAGAATTTATTTAGGTTATTGTATTGTGTACGAGGTGAGATGAAAGGTATCGGCTTTTGTAGAATTGCATATTGTTGTACAGTATTCATTAGGATTAGTGTAATGTTATGTATGATGTTTTTTCTCACGCTACAATGTTGTAATGAGAACACAAAGATGAGACTTGTGGTTTGGACTCATTGATTGTAATTATTTGGCACTTCACCTTTCACCCAACACTCGATAAGACATTATATTTAGACATTGTTTTTTATCCGTATATATCCAGACATATCCAAATATCGGGGTGTTATAACAATCATAGAACAGACACTAAGTACTTTACATACCAGATTTTCCCAAAGTAACAAAGCAATAATACCTATACCCAAATATTCGTTGATACAGGTTTTACATACTGCTAGAATAGAACCCCAGTGCAAAACGGACTGTCCGTGATTTTTCACGATTGTTATAATATTCAAAATGGATTTCCAAAGGTACGTCGAATGGAGACAATTTCACAGTTTCAGTCTATGTACCTATTGGTTCATGTTTCGAGTGTAATTTCTGACCTGTGTAAGCTCGTAGTATAGTACAATTTTAAAACATCTTTTTGAGTACAAAATATTAGTAGAAAATGATTTCCAACTTCAATTTATTTTATTTTCATTTTCTACTAATTTGTAAAAAAGCATCGACTATCCACAAATAAAATCTTCACTTGGACAATGCTTAATTTAATTCCCAAAGAACACACAATGAAGTCGAGTATCTTTCAATATTAACTCACGAACTTCAAACAAGTGCATTCACTCACACTTTCTCAGCACCATTTATATGCCAATTACTTTCACCGGCAAGTAATCGATGTCCCATTGTATGTAGAGGACACTTCACTGTATAACCCAGACTGTTTTGTTTAGGGCCAGTTTACACTTGCACTGAATCCTTCATTGGCCACAATACGAAGACAGTTGAGTTATTAATGCCTCCGGCTGAGCCTCTTGTCGCTACTAACTCGAAATGTTAAACTTAGTCGCGCATCCACTGGAGACTTATACTGAGCATTATAGATTATTTCTATTTTATTTTGCATTGTAGCTCATTCTAAGTGGCAAAGGTCACGAAACATCCAATTTGAAAGAACCCTTAAAATTACCTTTCTTCAGTTAGATGAATGAATTCTTTTTTGTTACGGCTACAATAAATGTCAAACTAGGTATAAAGGAAAAACAGCGTTATTAAAATTGCACTGTAGTTTTAATTATTATTTCTGTGTAGCGAACTGTGTTTCTACTGACTGACATCACTGGACATTTTCACTCACCCCTATATTTTTAACTTGCTATTTTCGTTTGACGTTTTACTATTTTTATTTCTTGGAACTGCTCTTTTTTACACTTCATGTTACTAGATTTTCAGTAGTAAAATCCTCAAAAAATATTTAATAAGTTTTGGTTTATTTTATGTAACAACCGAACACCTATAAGTATATTTCTATGTAGAAAAAAAATACATTAGGAACAAATTTTTGGAAGAAAATTGTATAAATAGTAAAACATCTCATCAGCGTTAAGCCAATGTTTGTATTAGTAAAGCTACTATCACACTTCAAACCGAAGCATTATTTTATCTAATAGCTGGGGGGCTACCAGCGGCCATTGGGCAACAACAATCATTCGGACACCACGCGTCGGATGCAACACGAACAAGACACGAGACAATTATGTACGTCGCCGCGGGTTCGCACTCCTTTTATTTGTTTCCACTATGCGTCGGCCTTTACGAAACTTTGTAGCTTTTTGTGGGTGATTTAAAACGAATGTAGACAATGTAAACTAAAAGTGATTTGTTTTTTATTGTAGTACAATTTATTTTCGCCGTCTCCCTCAGGCCGAAAATATGCACTGTGCTCGCGGAATGGATTCAAAGTCACAGTTTTAATAAGTGTCTAAGACAATTTCATTTTATGAGCATCGTAAAAGAAAATTCATGAAATTATAACTCAAAATGGTATAAAAATATATTTCATAGTATTTGGTGCTTTTTGGGATTCAAAAGGAACTCAAAATAAACCACAGCGCATCAGCTCAAAACTACTAACACAAATACTTTAGGTTTAAAACCGCATACACAACACTTTGCTGTCCCATTTGCATGCATTTTGGTACAAAGCTAAACAATAATAGAATCTAGTAGCGCTTTTAGCTTATAAAAACAAAAGACATCCCTCACGAGTTACATAGCGAGACTTAACACATTGTTCCGACGTTCGTTTTGTCGCAGCAATGAAACCCAGTGTGACTGTTTCGATTCGCATCGGCGGCTTTTATTAAAATTCTCCTTATTTGTTGGCGGTGGTTTTTTGCAGGAAACGTCAGGCTAACGACGGGCAGCGTGTCTGCGGGCTTCTAGGGTTCCGCCTCTTAAATAGCTACGTTTTTTCCCTCAAAGCAACGTATCTCGCCTTACCTTAGACTTTTCCTTTGATAATAATTTTCAGAGCTGGTAAATTTCATTTTTATAAGTAATTCTTCAAATGGCTTATTTTAAATATCTAAAGTTTGTTAACTAAAATATTATTCATCAAAGATAAATTTGCCTTAACTTAGCATCTGTGTAAGATCGCTCTAAGACGTTTTTGTAATTTGGAAACGAATAACTATTTATTTACCTAAGATTACATATACAAAATTATCTAAATACTAATGTGAGAAATAAACATCTTTTCCCAGCTCATACCACTCATACTAACATTAAGTTCTGAAAAATACGTATCGTCTCCCCACTCCACCCACCCCAACTTAGACACTTATATTTCTTCATCGTTTTAGAATATGCTTTTACCGTCTCGTTAGAGATCCCTGCACGTCTGAAGGAGTATTCACGATGCATGTACTACCGCAAAATATTCGCAGACGTCTCTGAAAACCACTAGAGCGCTGGTAAAGCTTTTTGTTGCTATCACAAGCATGCCGCTATCGTGTTAACAAACGCTTTTAGCAAATACCTTAGTAAGACATTCCTCACAAGTTTCGGAATTGGGCTACAAATTCTAACACAATTTTAAGTCGTTATTGATATTTTTACCTTTTGGGTTTCGATTATGCGGAAACGTGCTTTCGGTGCTGTTGGGCCCGAAATGTGCTGATTCCATAATGCCACTCATACATCGTAAGTGACTTAAACGTGTCAAGGCGTGAATAACTCACGTGTACTTTTCTGGAAGTCTCGCTTTAACATGGAGAGAATTTTCTGTTTTAACAGCCAATTTGCCCTGAGGAAAGTCCCATTAAAAGAACTTTGAACGTCAGTACCTTCCGGATTGTAAGCTTATGTCTCCCAATTTGTGGATCTTCACGAGGATTCAAGTTCGTCGTCATTTGTAAAACTTTTGGTTTTTGTATTATTACCCAACACTTTCTTTTGTTTGTTTTAGCTTCGTTACTTGTGGGTACTTTGTGTTACATTTAACATTATGTAACGATATTACTTTGTCTTTATTGCAGTTTACTTTTGAGAAATATTTCTACGACGTTCGTTTTATTGAGAACAGTAAAGTATTTTCCGTCATCGCTGTGAACGAATATTGCGTTTTGATATCCGAGCTGTGCCCACGAAATTATAAATCACGGTAGCATTCGTTATTTCAGAGCAGCACTTTGTTAACGCAATGTTTGTATTGTTTCTATTCGTGTCTATCCAAACTGGATTAATGGCGAATCCTCAAGCGCTAAATCACCGGGTGGTCGTAAAAAACACCTGTCGCTACTGTGAATTCCAAGTATCAAACTTGATCGGGGGAAACACTATTGTTTTGTGCCGGATATTTTTATTGGAAACGCTCGCAGTTTCTGATAAATGTATTCGATTTTTGATTTTCGAATCGAATTATTAATATTCCTTTCGTTCTGAAAGGGTAGCAGTTGCTTAATTTTCTTGCAAGGATTATTCTTGTAAAGTCTTAGTTGTTGCTTCTCATTTTTATTGGATAAGTTTGAGTTTGTAATTGCTTTTGGATACGAGAAAAGTGCTCTCTCTTGTAATTTAACTGTTCTGGTATTTCTGTTTTAGAACAATATTTTTTGTTGGTTAATTGGATCAAGAATACCAATTTAGCTACTATAAAGCAAGATAAACAACTTGATGTTGTTATTACGTAAAAATAAAGAAGTTCATGAAAATAAATGAAAACAAAAAACTAAAGTGCCTAATACCAAAAGGATTCGAAATAAAATAGGGGCTTACGTGCCTTTTAACATAAAACCTACATAAATATCTTGTCAAACAGTTACTAAAATAATACAACCCTTCTTGAGATCAAATAACACTGACCCGACATTACAGGATCTATATCCTTTAATAACTCCGAGAACCACTCAAATATATCTCAATAACAGCCACCATAGCTCGACTATAATATCATTATCCGGCAAAGCGTAATCATTTCTATTCTTCATCACACAAATCGCCACCCTTTATATGGTGTTAAAGACGTTTATTTTCTGCAGAACTGCAATCTGTGTATATTTTCCCTCAGGAAACTGTTTGTTTATTGTTTAGATTTCATGGTCCACTCACGGCGAATGCTTGCCAAAAGTCGTTAACACTGCACAGACTCACTTCGTAAATATCTGGCCTGTGTTGTGATGTAGATGTTCGGTTGTCGAATGTTTGAAATTGAGAAGAAATAAATGATACTTACAATAACCTATGTACGGTATTTCAGCTGGACTTACCTTTATTGGTTTCTTGAAATGTGTTAGTGCGATCAGTTGACAATAAACCTACTTAAATATTAATAAACTGTGTGTACTTTTTAAGTGTACCTATCTATGACAGTAATTACTGAGTGAAGGTATAGAAAATGTCTTTAGGAACCCTGGACTTTAAAGTCCGAAATCGCCCATCGGCCTTGAACAAATGCAGTTATCTAAATTCTCTTTGTGTCTGTGTCCTGCAGTCCAATGTCCCAACATTAAAAAGGCTCATAATGTAAGCTAATAAAACTTATGCAAATAACCTCAATAATAAACCCACCAAAGGTAAATTCTCGAAACACATCCAAAGCAGCATCCACTACCTCTAAAAGGGATGTGTACAATAATCTAAAACGCGCCAAATATTTGGGTCAAAATTAATTATTTTAATAAACTGCGTGTTGTAATGTGCAATTTAGTGTGCGGTCCAGGGCCACACATCATAATGGCCAAAGATATTTATATGGGTGATATAAATTAAACTCGTGTATATCGCGGACTATGGAGTACAAGACGTTGGAAGCTAGCCCGACCTTAATACCACCCTAAAGCCTACAACCGATGTGCTAAGGTAGGTGATCCTGTGATGGAAGGTAGCGAGAGCGATTTGAGACTACAGTTTGATCGAAGTTGAAGCCCACATATTGTAGTGTCTTCCTTAGCTGCGACTGCTCCTAGTCAAACACAAATCACACGATCAACGAAATTATTGCTTTCTGTTGTAGAAATACGTAAAAGTTAATTTTTACGGAATCTACTTCGCACGTTGTTTCAACGTGTTCGCTTTTGTATTTGATCACCACATTGCCACATTCTGACCACGCGGTTACAGGGCAGTAAACACTAAAATATCAACTTTAACCAACTCTTAAACCACAAAATCGCTCGATGTTCTACTGTTTCCCCCACAATGAATAGTAGCCTTAATCATGTTATGGAGTTTGGTGCCAAAGTCGCAGAATAATGGTGGTTAAGTTTCAACCACGCTCTAATTCACGCTTGTTCGTTTACTACACTAGTGTTATTAATGAAAATAGTAGCAGATTGTTCGGAGTCCATTGTTATTTGCGTTCCGCCGTTATGAACTTCCAGCGATATTAATTGATTTTAAACGACAAAATGTTGGAATATTTTTTTTTCGGTCGCTTTTTGGAGATAAAATGTTATTCGCGTTTTGTGGACTGATTTTGTGAGCTCGAATCTATTTTTATTGAAGTTAGGTTAGGTTTGTCTATTGTCTTGAAGGCTAAAATATTTCCAACAGTCAGTACCAAATTGTATGCTTAAAATAGCTCAAACTAATAAGGATTAACTAAACTGTCTTGAAGTGACGAATACGTTGCCTTGAAACCTGAAACTCCTCAAATTAGAAAACAAAATAAGGAGAATTTGTGAATCTGACAGCACTAAAAGTTTATTCAACCATTCAAAACCAGACCGTTTAAAGAAAATTTTCAGGTGAGCTCTAGATAATGATAGTTGAGAGGTCGGGAACTGAACATCCTACCTATAAAAGCTTTTCAGGAAAATGAGCTGTAATGACAGCGAAAACCACTTTCTGGTCCGATGTTTCTTTTTGCTGAATGCGTTTAACGTAAATGTTCAAGTTGGGGTAAAAGGAAGCGTTCTACGATAAGAATTCTGGATACTCGCACGTATCTTGGGGCTTCATACTTCAGTAAGTTACACTTAAGTAAATTTGGAAAAGATTTTAATGTATTGTCTCCAAGCATATTGGAATTAAAAATAATGTGAGATTTTATATAGTTCTCCTAAACTTAAATTTTGTCTACCTATCAATCTAAAAACAAATAATCCAACAGATTACAAGTTCCAACTTTAATAAAACAAAATAAATCATAATATATTTTAGCCGTGGCTTAAGTAGCCTTATCGACGAAAAACCGTAGCCACAAAACTTAAAGTTTCTCGCTTCGCTCGCTCCAACACTGAAACTTGGTGTCTGTTTAGTTTAAGAGAGCCAGTTTATGTCAGATGACTTTGAAAAGTACGTATTTCTTGCAGCGAGCCACTGCAAGGTGAAAATAAAATTGTTCTCGACTCAGACTAGCGGGTATGTTGAGACGTTTTGACAGCATCTTTAGATACTGTTATTATGATAGTAGATTATGTATTTCAACGAGATGCTGAATGGAAAATGCTGCTCTGATTTTTATTGTTGGAGAATGCAATTGTTTGAAACTTTGTATTTTTGTCATGAGTATTTTTAAAGTTGAAAAAATATTTCCTCTTTGCATTAGATGGGATGCTATCCAACAAGGTCTCTTTAATGAGAAACTCTTAGTGAGGTACAAAACAGCACAATAAAGCATTCTAGTCTACTTCGTTGGAAAAAGCAGATCGATCAAAGTCGAGTAAGGTTAAGACCCTGACCTTTTCTTCAGTCACTAAGTTTTCATCGGTCACGTTTACTTAGACTTTTACTAGTTGTACCTTGAATTTTACAAAGACTTATAGTTACCTATATTTGTACCTACAGTATCAATTATAATAAAATTCCCATTTACGCGATAGAAGCAGTAATGGAATATAAAAGGACGTTGTTTTACAAGAAAAAAACTAAAAGCCAAGGAAAAGGACCGGGATGTTAAAAAGAGCTTTCCGAAGTGCTCATTACGACACTCTAGAACGTCTTGAAGGAGTCATAAAGGCAATTACTTCTCATTTTTTCCCTCTTTGAACTTTGAAGAATGACACCTATATTTTTCTGTTTTATTTAGTGTTTTATTTCGTTTCGCGTCTCCTCTCTCCAACTACATAGTTGATAAACAAATTCCAGTAGTTTTTCATAAAATGTCACTGCATTTATTTGATACTAGCATCTGCCAGTGGTGTCACTCGCGTCCCTTAGGAACTACTTCACGGTAAAAAGTAGCCTTTAGCCACATCCCTCAACAAATAGGCTTTCTAATATTAAAATTTTGTTTCTTGGGTGACCCGATTTGTTCTTCTTCTATTTTTTTATATGCAATAAGATAGCATTGCGGTCAGAGGTTGAAAAACGTGTATAAAAGTTACGTCACATTTGACATGCCCGAGTGGTCTACAAAAAGCTGATTTTGCGTTTCTTACAGACCAACTTTCTACTACAGCCAAAAACGTTTTTCTAAGTTTGTACATCTTTTCGAACTTTATTTAACACTTATCTCTTTTATGCTGTTAATACCAAAGTAATACGTGATTATGTTTGTTTTAATATAAGTATTGAATTACAAGACGCTGGAAAGTAACTAATTTTACGCAGAATTATCTTTTAAGTCTCGGCACGGGTACGCAGTCTTTAATAATTAATGTGATTGAAAATAACAAAATGTTGTCAACATTTTCTCTTGGAGTTTTTGTTACAATAAGCCGATTATTTACTGCGTGTACCACGTGTACTATTCAAGACAACTAGAAATATTTATTTGATACCTAACAAAAAATTCAATAGATCAACGACTTTCAAGTACATTTTCTAGTAGCTTTAAATAAAAGTCACGTTTCAATAGATCAAAGGACTGAAATAAAAGCGAAAGAATGACATATGGTTTAAAAAAGTGCAATTTAAATATTAATGATTCAGCACTAAAAACCACTCAAGCTCTCTACTTCTATCGTCTAAAATGCATCTTTGCGCCACATTTTTTTTCAAGCCACGTCAAACTCGAAGTGCTTTTGTTATTCTTTTTTGAAAAGTTTCACAAAAATGGTAATAGTCTCCTCACGTCTTCATCATATCAGGATCATGCTCCCCACTTACCATTACGGGGCTTAGCTTCACTTAAGGGTCCTGCAACATTAAAAAGTTGTGAAAATATCTCGCAAAGTATGTTTTATCACTGTTTGAAGTTAGAAGTTTTCCACACGTAAGCTTGTGGTTGTCTGTGAACTCGCTAACGACGTAAAATACCTCTTGGCTAACAAAATGTGTCTTGTTGCCTTAGGGTCTACGCACGGCTTTAAGTATGTTTTGATTGAATGTTACAGACTTTATGGCGTCGTAATAAAGCTCATTTTGAGAACGTCAAAGTTAAAGTTTAATTACACCGTATCTAAAAATAATGTAGCTTTGTTCACGAATTTATAATTTTCGTTTAGCAGTTTTAATTGTATTTAAAATAGTATCGCGAGATAAATTGTTTTTGAAACAAAACGAAAAGTAAAATATTCTGTTTCAGGTAATATTAAAATGGTAGTTTTTCTTTGTAACTTTTAAAAAGTATTAACATAAAACAGTAGCTAATTGTAAGCAGGCCCGCCGCTAGCTGTTTGTTCGCCCGCGTGCAAAACCGACTATGCCGCCCTACGACTACATATTATACTGGGTTTTGTCAAAAAATATATAAGGGGGGGGGGGGTCCAGGGGGTCCGGACCCTTAAATTATCTACAGCAATGTTTAATTTCAGTAAAATATGTTATTAATGGTTTTTGGTGGGTTTTCCGTTGAAAAAATCAACGCATGAGACATCCTACTAATATTATAAACGCGAAAGTTTGTATGTATGGATGTATGGATGTTTGTTACTCTTTCACGCAAAAACTACTGAATGGATTTTAATGAAACTTTACAATAATATAGCTTATACATCAGAATAACACATAGGCTACAATTTGTAAACATATTGTTCGAAATACTAAACCTGCGCAGACGAAGTCGCGGGCACCAGCTAGTATTTCATATGTAAGGAAGCGCGAGCGAAGCGAGCGCGAAATTTATTTAGTCTAAGGACACAGAACAAATAAAAACCACTGTAAATTAACAAAGCAAAGTCAAAAAGTAAGATATGCACAGAAATGAAGTGCAAATGTACATGAAGCCGCGAGCGAAGCGAGCGCGATTTTTTCCTTAGAGTTTTCATGAAGTAAACATACCATAAAAAGCCAAAGTGAACAAAAAGCTATAACGGACGTGCGCGAAAAATGATTTTTCGGAATTGAAGGCCTCAACAATTAAACAAAGATGAATTGGGATCAGTGCCGGTTTTAACTCAACCATCGGTTGCTGGTTGCTGAATGCAAAAACACTGGAATGTGTCTTCTGATTGCGCGAGCGAAGCGAGCGCGAAATTTTTCGTAATAGAACTCAAAACAAAAATTACTTAAAATTTTGCCCAAACGTACATAACTCTTTGTTGATGATGGCGCCTATGTATTAAAATTTTGGGACCTAAAGTAGTACCGTAAATAAGAAAGTTCATATGGAAACTAGAAGTTACTTTCTTATTAATAAAAGAACTTCAAAACGACGCTCCCTTTTTGCTAGGGTAGACTAAAAAAATCTTGAAAAATAAAAACAACTGTAAAGTGAAGCAAGCCCGAAAAATTTTGAGTTTTGGATCACTAAAAGTCCTAAACATATTTAGTAAAAAGCGACTGTGAAGTGAAGAAGCCGCGAGCGAAGGGAGCGCGAATTTTTCTGAGTATTGGGACATTAAAAGTAGCTATATGTGATAAAAAATTGAACCGTAAAGTAAGGAAACCGCGGGCGAAGCGAGCGCGAAAATTTTTGAGTTTTGGGACATAAAAGTAGTGTCTTCGAGAATTTCTCAAATTTAACGCCGAATTAAACACAAATTCGCCTTGGGCGCCCCTGAGCCCGCGGCGCCCAGGTTATTCGCACACGCTGCACCATAGGTTAAGATGGCCCTGATGCTATCCATTCATTTGGATACAGTTCTTGTAAGTTGCAATCTTTGATGAAATTTAAAACAAAAATAGGAGTAACATTCTGATCAAGGATTGGTTTTGGGCGCCTGCGGCGCCCCTTATATCCGGCGCCCTGGGCCGTTGCCCAACCGCGCCCTACCCTGCACCGCTACTGACTGCGATATCTGACATGGAGGCGCGAGCGCAGCTAGCGTGATTTTTTTTGGGGATGCAAAGGATGAACCCGTCAAAATTGATAGGGGACGACCAAAGCGAGGGCGGTTTTTCTGAAATTTTATTGCTAATCTACTCATCTATTTTTAGTAAAAATATTTTTATTACGTAATTATGGTTTAATTTTGCCGTATGGGTTAATTTTGCCGCCCCCTAAATAGTGCCGCCCAGGGCATTTGCCCCCCCTGCTCTCTCAATGATCAACAGATGTAGGTAACTGAAATCGGCAGTGTAAGTAATATTCTTAGCGCTATTGCTGTGTTCGGAAATATTGAAATCAAATAATTGGTAAAAAGATATTGTTTTTTTTTTATATAACGTGATAAGTCGCTCGATTTGCCGCCCCCTAGGACGTGCCGCCCGCGTGCGGTGCACGCGCTGCACGCCCGCTTGCGGCGGGCCTGATTGTAAGACTTGGAATCTTGGTGAAGTAAGTATTTTCCAGCTCCTGCAACTTTTCTTTTGTATCACTTTGATCAGGTGTTCTTCAAGCTGTGTCTTCTTAGTTTTCATATGCGCTGCGTGCATAAAAATAAAGTAGTATTAATGAAAGTAATATACCTAAGCCTATGTACATATTTATGATTCTATTTTTCATAACATTTCAATCGAAAAATGGTCTGTTATGTTAGTTTTTT
Organism: Helicoverpa zea x Helicoverpa armigera; assembly: GCA_033682625.1. Lineage (NCBI taxonomy): Eukaryota > Metazoa > Arthropoda > Insecta > Lepidoptera > Noctuidae > Helicoverpa > Helicoverpa zea x Helicoverpa armigera. The sequence continues at coordinate 889,088 of JAWIIS010000005.1, read as the reverse complement.
TTTTTTTTTTTTGTAAATAATGAAGACAATTGTGGTTGTTCATTAATTTTGAGGATCAAATTGATTGATAATAAATCTGTATCTATATCTATTATGCCCAAAAAAATATTTAAAACTTAGGTATAAAGCGAGCAAATTAAGTGGCACACCGCGTTGGAATATTAAAGAGTTGAAGCAAATTAAAAGTATTAAAACAGTCTGTTCAGTTATAAGTCGTTTCATTACAAATGTACAGACGGACAGACACTGACGTGGAAATAACTTTTCCTCGAGTTAGTCTCATGAATATTTATCTCACTTCCTGCGGGAAAGTAAGTATAAACTTTTGAACGTTTCCCACTTGATCAAACTTTACTCTTAAGACAGCTTGGGGAGATCGTCTGATCCCGAACTCTTTAAAATCCTACAAAAATACACAAGAAAAACACTAAATACTAGCTTGGTCTAGGTTTATTTTCTGACCGTAACTCTTGCTGCTAACCCCACGTTTTATTTTCTTTACATTTTTGAAAGGGTTGCTTTCAAAATATTGTCTGCGTTATTCAAACGTCTGTCTAGGTCGACTTATGATGTGGGAGATTTAATTATTATTGTTTCATGAATATTCAGGTATTCAGTTTAGATAATTATAATTGCCTCTCAAAATATTTACTTTAGATGCCATGGCCTGATTATGGCTAATTGACTGAGACTAAACATTAAAACAAAATTAATACTTATACTGTTTCAAGATTCCGTAAGCACGACGTGCTTGACGGTCTTCGCGAACTCAAAAAGACTCAATAAATTCACAATATTTGTTAGCTCCTTGCCAGTGGTCAATATAATTATACTCAAGTTAAACATAAGTTTAAACGTAACTATTCAAGTAACAAATAATTCAGTTATATTGTCGATTCATGACGCACAACATTTATTGCCTCAAAGCAAAAGTTATCAAACTTTCAATATGAATATCTAAATTCATTACAACTATTGATTGTAAAGCTTTTTACACATCAAAGCAGATAAAAGTAAAATAAAAATAATAATTTTACAGGTTAAAATGTTGATAAAATCGGTTTAGCCTATGCTGTCCCATTGCTAGGCAAAGGCCCATAGCCGTCCATCTTTTCCTATCCGTTGCTGTTTGTGGCCAGTCCATGAGGAAGCTGTATAAGTCTTCACTCTAGCGTTTCCTTGGTCCTCCTTTTGGTCACCTTCCGTCATCAGGGATCCATTTTTTGGTGATGTTGCTCCACTCGTCTGGGTGCATTCTGTAGAAAACAAGATAAATACAGCTTGAAATGATTCTCTATTTTTTTAAATACATTTTATTTTGTCTATACGCCTGTGTAAATTAAGCCTAAATGTATTTATTGTAAGTCTTACTAAAGTCTCTCTAGAACTAAAACCACTCTATGACTTAATTTACTAAGTTAACAAACTATTAGGAGTGCGTAACTATATGAAAGTTTGTCTTTATATTACAATATACCTATTTTATTTAGTGAAACGTAATTGGATGTTGATACAAGAGTTTAACGCAATAAAATACAGTTTTATTAAGTAACTGGTACGTAACTTTATTTGTAAAGTACCAATGTCGAGTAGGTCACATTGATACATATTGGTTTGTATAAACATCGAAAGTATCATCTGCCTAGCCATTTCCTAAATAGGTTTATCGAAGCGTTTATGTGCATTCAAAAACACGGAGGCACTCGTTATGACATAAACAGTCACCCATCCAGGGGTCGACTGCACCAAGCGTTGCTTAACCTTGTGATAGATAGACCGGTACGGCTATTACATAAGCACGAGCTCCTATGGACATTTACTACAGCAATCGAAAGCATAATGAAGATTTCTTGATGTTTCTATTTACTGAATAGTTAACCTTTCAGTGCATTGCCCCGTTTATATTACAAGCTCTGACATTGACTTTATTCTTTTGATCTCTCAAGGTAGACTAGTTTTTCTTCCAGCAATTTTCTTTTTTCTGTACTACAACATACTAATATTATTAGGCCCTAAATCTTGAAGGCACAGAAAGGTGAACAAATCTCGCAAGCGGAAAAACAGCAAATCTCTCAATAAATATACCCTGAAATGTGGGCCAAGTACGGTCAGTACTTGTTTCATGCTCATATGAACTACAAGAAATTCTTACAAGGGTCTAATAAGCTCCGTTCCATTTTTTGTGCCCAAGAACTTGACTCCGTACGGCCAAATCCGTCAGTAAAAACGACTACAGCAGAAGACAAAGTGTACTCAAACAATGTTGGGTCGTTCGCACAACTTTTGTTTGGAATTAGAGGTAAACACATTAGGTAGTATGTTTGTGTAGGCGCCGGCATTACTCGACCCAACTTGTTTGATCTGAGACAAAACATACCGAGACTAATCAGGGACAAGTTTAGCGATTCACATTTTTAAACCGTCGTTTTGTCGAACATGTTTGTTGCGGTGTTCCAGAATTAGCCGGCGCGGCGTTTGAATGGAATGGATGCACATTGTGTTGATACGATTAGAGACAAGTCGATCAAAGCAAAGCCACGAAACTGTTTCACATTTTCTTTGTTTCCTGTGCATTTAAAATTATTTTTGGAGGTTCATAACTCACGACATGTTTCATATCTGAGTCATTATTTAAAACGCTATATACATCTCAATCAGTAATAAGTCATTGGCGCAAATGACACGCGTATAGCACTGAACAAGCAGTGCGACATGCAAAATGGACAACGCAGCCGGATCGCTATCAACACCGTAAATTATTTGACAAGAACGCATTAATCTTTATCTCGCAATACCTGACTTATGCCCCACCGGCCCTGCCTTTATAAAGGGATTTAATTAGAGGTGAATACGATAAATGTGTGGTCCGGGCGTGTTATCGCTTGACAAGAGTTAAGTAATCTCGTACCCATTCGAAATGCCCAAAGGATTAAGTACGCAGATTAAGATGAGTTTAAACCGTGTTTCAGGGGTTTGATGTTTTCAAATGTAAATATTTTTGCCTCTATTACGGGTCAACCCTGCCATATTTAGATGTGGCTTATTTGCATGAAAATTCATATATTGCTATTCTATGTCATGTGTCATTTAATAAGCAGGGGTTGGGGTTTGGTCAAGTAGTGATATTTTATGGCAATGTTATTATAATTTTATAATGTATTCAGTACAAACTTGTATGTAAATCATTCTGATTAAATAGTAAAATGGAAAAAATGGGGTATCATATAAAGTTAATTTATTTTCAGAGATATTTAGTGAGGTGTAAAAATATTTTTAAACATTTAACCATGCGAGTGGCATCACTTGAATATAAAGCAAACGAACTTTGATCGTGTTCTCCAAAGTTGATTTGCTCTTCTAAAAGTTTTCTTTGAACATTTATTCTATCTCAAAGAAAAACTGTGTTTGACGTTTACCTATAACATCGTTTTTAATTTAAAAATAATATCTAAAGCTATTCTAATGAACGAGCAAAATTCTTTTCGCGTCAGTTGTAAAAGCAAAAGTTCGTATTGTTGTTTCGTAACTAATTTATTAAATTAATTTCCTAAGGAATTTTGCTCAAAACTCTTTGGAATTATACTTGTTTCTCAAATAAGATCCACGTGAGCAAACAATACTTGAGCAAACTGTCTTTATTTAACTTGTATTTAATATCTGAGACGTGTTTTCTGAAACTTCTCTACGCATCAAGCGGTAAAGTTGGATCAAGTTTTAGAATTTGAAATTGCTATCGTTACGAATTTGTTTAAATTTATTCCTATGTCGTGGAAATATTTTGTTTACCTTGCTTTAGTTCTACTCTATTCCAAGATGTTGCTTATTACTGATAAAAAGGGTACGATAATTTGTAAAACTCACTTGTGAACGAGCTCAAAAGATAGCTTATTCCTCGAAGAGAGTAAAAAACAATTGTAGCAAACACACAGCTACATATACAATAGTTATAAAGCAACGAAACACTAATGACAACACGATCTCGATTCCCGATCCCTAATTAATAACTGTACGTTCCAATCAACGCATGTTCCATAAACGGCTCGAAAGACACACAAAATATCTAAACCGCGTCTCAATTGGGAAGCATCCCACGCGCAAATATCCAAATGCGTGGTGAAATTAAACGTTTACACCATCGTAAATTATTCACAGAGTTTATCGCTAGTGAATATTTATTACAGACGTAATTAGGTTCGTGCCTTCAGGTTTGCGCAACGGGAGACTATCTAAATAAATTAAACATTCCTTCTGCGCATAGAGCGTATGCATGAGGGAACGTCGTTCGGGATTGTCGACTAATGTCAAAGAGAAATGGGAAAACACTTAGAACTGTGTACACGGATCTTGTGAAGACTTGAAGTTAGGATTCAGAGTGTTTGTTGTACAAGTAGTTGTAGGGTGCTCGGTGGCAATGATTGTGTGCTGATTTTCTTGTCATTGTGTTCAATGTTCCGTAAACTGGTTTTGCATTTGCGCCGTTGTGACTTTGTAGTGTATGTTTTTGTAATTGAAGAATCGACTATTGACGTTAAATTATAATTGAGATTTTGTACTATAATACCTACCTACTCGGGATTAACTTATCATATCTTGTGTACTAGGTATAAAGTAAGAACAGTAGGAATCAATTGACATTTTCGGCATAGATTAGACAAAATAATATAACAATTTGAAAAAATAACAAGCTTAATAAAAATAGACTAAAAATATGTTTCATTAATGATAATGCTTACCTTAGTTTTGTACTATAGCAACACCGGTTGGGTAAATAAAAACAAAAGAATACTCCTGATATTCAAAGGAGTTTCGCATCTAGTTAACAATGTTGCTTCTATATACACGTTCTCCTGTTCAACTATAATGAGAAAGCTGAAGGTTTAAGCACCAAGATTAGCTTTATAAATAAAGCCTTTATACTCAAAGTAGTAAACTAGGTCCTTAAAAAATACTAACAAGTCCAAATATTTACGAAAATGTATGCTTACTTACTCACTTCTTATACATCAAAGGACTTGTTTTATTTGAAAAAAAAATCTTCTACATTTTCTTTTGAGAATATTTTTTTTGTATTTTTCAAAGTACGTGTACTGATGTTGAAAGTGCCTACTATCTAATTTCAAAGGACCCTGGGGATATATTAATTTAAACGTAATTTATTATTTTGTTCAAAAATTAAATTATAATTTATCTCTCAAGCTATTTGTTGGTAGGTTTAACAAAAACTATTGTTTTATCTTGATCCCGAGAGACCACTTGTTCTAAATTTCAACAAACTATATTAATCTGAATATAAATTATAAAAGTAGCTTGAAATACATATCTAGACTGAGCAGATCATTCCAAATCCTACTAATATTATAAACGCGAAAGTTTGTATGTATGGATGTATGGATGTTTGTTACTCTTTCACGCAAAAACTACTGAATGGATTTTAATGAAACTTTACAATAATATAGCTTATACATCAGAATAACACATAGGCTACAATTTGTAAACATATTGTTCGAAATACTAAACCTGCGCAGACGAAGTCGCGGGCACCAGCTAGTTATTCCAATAATTACGGCGAAAAGTTGAAATTTTCAATAAAACATTATTCTGAAAAAGTTTTCCGCTTGCCTGGTAAAGGAATTGAAACACAATATTGCGATTAGCAAGATCGCGATACTACAGTTAAATTGAAAGGACCGGACTCGCCCGAGGCTATATTCTTCATTAACTCTTTCGATATCAATCTAAAAATCCTTTTCGATTCCGTCGTCTAAAACATTTTTGTCCCTAATTACCTTTTCAAGTAAATATTTCAAAGATCATTTTAGATAGAAATCAGGGTTCGGTTTTTATGCTTTTCCTATAAATACTTCTCTTAGTTAGGTAGGTTCTTTGTGATGGAACTTGATTAGGTAGTATACTTTTATTATCAGGAAACTACTACTGTTAAATATGTAGCAACCTTCATGTTAATTTGATGTAGGGATTTGTCATTCATACGACATATTGTAATCACAGATACATCTATTCTCCCCAGCGGGGCCCAGCAGGGCCAAGGCCTGCCGGGGCTGCGGGTTGTTCGAAAGAGATACCGCGGCCCTGGTACATAGAAGGCCTATGACGGAACACGACGATTTTAGTCAGTAAGAGTCTGACACTCCCTCACCGCTGCTAACCCACAGCGGGAGGGGTCATTTGATGATTTTACGTCGCTAAAAAAAAAAAAAAAAGATACATCTATTCTAAGTTTGTGTAGGTATCTATTTCTATGAAGATATAAGCTAGTAATTGCTCTTAAGTACTTATATCCGACTTGAATGGATACCTAGGCAAAGATCTGAAGATATTATTTTACAATACCTAAACAACGTTTTCTATGTAACCAACAAAAAGAGAGATACTAGTTATGTCAACGAATGTACCTTCTGTTACGCATGTTAGAATTTGGAGTAGATAGGCAGAAGTTTACCCTAACTATATTGGCGTAACCAACTGCTACCATACATGTTTATCCTACATGGAAGGGTTATCAGAATTTGTAATGAGCAACATTTGGCGCTCTGTGAATAATTATAATAAAATATAGACACGTGCCTATACTGACTAAAGCCTGTGACTCCGTATAGCATTTGCAAATGTACTTTTAATCTGCAGATTGGAATAAATGTTAACCTTGAAATTCTGAGAGGTTCTTCATAATAAGAAGACAAGCGATCTAAAAATAATTTAAAGCTATAATTACCGCCGTAATCTTGAAACCAACTGTCACTGATATTATCAGTTTTATTGTCTCCGCCCGCCATATGGTGACATTCTTTTAAAAACACATTATGTCGCCCGATATTTGTCTATTGTTTTGAGTTTCTTGTTTCACGAAGATAAAAAGTTTAATGGTAGAATTAAATGGAATCCTTTTTTAGGTAATTTGATTTGCCGTATGTTGCTGGCTGCTGTCTTTTTTGTCTTTTTACGCTGTGAGAATGTTAAAGACTTTTCAATTGTTTATTTTGTCTCCAATTCTGAATTCACTTGTTTAAATTTTAGTTTAGACTCCTCGTTAGCCACGTGACTTAAACAAAAGAAGATCAGCTTAAACAAATAAATGAAAGAAAGAAACGTGTCCCCAAAATTATAAGAATAAGAATCATCTGCCGTTGACAGCTAATAATATTAATTACGGCCTGTTATGTCATAGCCGGGACCTTTGTTCCATGACAATCGGTACGACCCGACTGGCCTTTACAGTTTTTATATGAGTAAGAAGTTAAGGCATCTGTTTTTGTGGTCACGCGCGGCGAACCGGCGGAATGACTGATGTCCATGTGTCAGCTACTTTCTACGTCGTAGATTAAATAAATAGGACAGACTGTTGGGTCTATTGGGACATATTTATGGTTTGGAGAAATTGGAAGACAGTTTTTAAATTGATTTAAGGAAGGACTGTTTATTTCTTTTAGATTGTTTGAGGTAAGATAATAGACACGGGCAAATTCTCAAGCTTTATATTGCATGACTGACTTTTTAACAGTCCAAAAGTTTGGTCTGTTTGAGCGTTAATTTGTGAATTTTTACATACATTTTAAATTAAAATGTTTATTTAAGTCAATACATAATTAAATGTACTAACAAAATAATTTTATTGCCGGCACATTATCACAGTTTTAACATGTAGCAAAACCCTCAGCTCCAATTCGCCTCGCTGTCATAAACGTGCCACTTGTTCTTTGTACACTAAATAGGCCGACAAAGGCGTCATCACAGGCGTGCGAAACTCCTCACACATTATGGCGATCCACACGTGGTAACGTAAAAACTGGAGCGAATCATATTTCTTTCTGTTTGAATACTGCCGCCTATAATTCAAGATTAACATACTTTAGAAAAAAAAAAACATAAAAATTAAACAAAAAAGAAATAATACATCACAGAAAAAATAACTTACTTTTACTGAGGTAAAAAAAGAAAAAAAAATGTTGTGTTTATTCAGTATTCTGTCAACAGCTCTTAAATTATTCTTAGTTACTTACTATATGTAAGAGGTTTGAATATTCCATTTATTTCAAAGTCAAAAAAGCTGTGTATCTAACTAAATAAATATTATCGACAGGTTAACTGTATTACCCTTTTTCTCTGTAACGAAATCGCTTCAATCTTACAGCGGGGACGTTATTGCATTTTCTTGTGCTCACACGACGAGAAGTGGTCCGTCTCCGTTGGGGACCTTTCAACCTTCTTTCTCACGCGACACTTGAACCATTTAGATCTCAATTTTCTAGATAGCCATTTCCAAGATAATCTACAACAAGTAAAAGTTCTATCAGATTCAGAGAGTATCTAATATCGAATCTAAACGACAAAATTTAAACAAAAGCAAACACATTTAACAAAATTTGATATCCCCTCCCTAACCCCAAACAAGTCTAATACAAAATTAACAACAATAACATAATTTACTTTAAAATCCAATTAATTCTTAATTAACTATTCATACTAAACAAAGTGGAAACTCCTTAGAGCATGCTGAATACTTTCCTCTAACATTGTTAAAGGATTAAGGGGGTAACAGCAACTTGCGAAGACTTCGCTACGCGGCTAACTTAAAATATACATGAAAATGTGAACCGTCTTGAACAATAAGGGTTCTTCGAGAGTCGGCGGCAATATACCGGCTACGAAAGTATGTCGGCTTGTTCCTCCGAACGGGGAACTAATTAATCCAATGAGCGGCGTCTTTGCACTAACGAGGTTCGTCGTTTGTGCTCCTTCCATTCTGTGCCACTGAGAAATTGTGTTTCGGAAATCGATCCCGACAAGCTTCACGCTTCTATAAAATCATTATCTTAGTAAATGATGAACGAAATCTCTTCAAGTTGAGGAAGGAGTTATGTTTCGGCTTAATTTGTTTCGTGGGATCAAAGTAATTTGGTCATCTTAATTATTAATGATGATTTAGGATTTGATTGGGATAATTTTGTGGAAATTGTTTTAATAATTATTGAAGGGGAAACGCTTCTCATTATGGTCTGGTTACATTAAATTAAGGTTAAGGAAGAGGCGGTTTTATTAATAGATGTTATAATCAAATAGTAATTAGAGTTTAAGACCACCTAAGGACTCCTTTTTGACGATCAAATTGTCAAATTGGATCTCAGAAATTGTCATTTTCTGAGATCCAATTATTAAATAACATAGAAGCAAAAGAGCCTATAAATAAACTGAGATTGTGTTTGATGAATGACCTTACACAATATGATTTATTTATTTGGCAACTGCCTTACAAATACACAGCGATAACGGCTACAATTGATATAGACGAGCATTTCCCGTCACTTAAAGTCCGTTGATTGATTACCGCACAAACAAGCGCTATCTTTCATTCAACACTTTTTTCGAATAAATAGAAATAGGAAAAATATTCACAAGTGTTTTTCATAAACTTCCTCGTTTTCAAAAGCTAAAACGTGTCTATCATTTAAAAATTGCTAGCTACTATTAATTTCGTTCATCAATGGAAAAAATGTTCAACTTTCATCAAACATTTTTTCAGAAAATTTCTATACAAAATCAGTTCTAAAGCGAGAACTTTCTCACGTATGTGCTCGAAGTATTCACAACAGTAGCGTTGATCGCGAGTCGTCCAATTCGTTCAAATTAGTCTCATTTGGGCGCCACTTCAGGACTGCTGCAAAATCGCAGTAGAAAGGCATGGATCGACCCGTTCTTCTGATATCGTCGGATAATGGCCATCGTTAGTCGAACCACGATAGTCGTTTTTGGGCGTTACTTTTTCAAGTCATTGAGTCAATCGTTTATCACGGGCCTGTTGTGTTAACTTTTGCATCGCCAAGGATTAGGGTGGCGTGGAGTGGTCTTTAAGGATTAGTGTCAGTTTGTTTTGTAGCTTAAAAATAATGCTGCGTTTTAGAATAGTTGCTTAATCATTTGTGGACCTAAGGCATTTTAAAAGTTATTAATGCTTTTATAGAGTTATCTGATAAAACTACTAGCAGCAAAAAGTTTGGCCATTATTCATCATTTTCATTACCTTAATTACAATAATTTAACTTAGTTAAATTATTTCGGCTTTTCTCAAAGTATGCAACAAAAAGTTACATAAAAAATAACAATTCTGATCACGAAAACCAATTTGGACAACCTACTCTATACATTTTCTGTTCTTGTTTAGGGTAAGTCATGGTGGACGTCAGCCTCATTAGTTGAGGTAACTGGCCCAAATTTTACCAAAGTCATTTCCCGTCTGTTTCCCTAAAAGATTTCTACACAATTCGCAGTAATAACGTATTGAAACATTAACTTTCTGATGTCAATCGGTAGAAAATTGTACAAAAACATGGCCCAGTTTTGTTGGATTATGTGTATGGAACCGTATCCCCAATTAGTCGACTTACACACTGGCAGATTAATGGACTGATACCGTCCACGTCATGCAACAAAAGATCGATAGTTTGAAATTGCATTTCGATGTCGAACAAGCACAAATGTACAGGATAAAGGGTACGTAGTAAAATTCATACGACAACTATTAGCGCTTTAAATTTTTTGTAAAAAAAAATCTTTGCAAAGTTGTGTATCAAATTAATTTACATTTTAGCTGAAATATTACTATTATAGTTCTAGGACGAATAATTAAATTATTTCGAAAGTCACAGCCTTATAAAATATTCACGCAATAATTATAGAATGAATGATTCAGATATAAAGATTCGTTGAAATGTTAAAGTAAGTAACATGCTAAGATGTTCAATAAGCTCAGAAATTAATTAAGTTTAGATCCCTTTCATTCTCTAAGATCCAATCCCTTTTAGAGTCCCTTTTAAATACAAATTGTAAAGAAATGTAAGTAAAGATATTAATCCCAAATTAATTATACCTATTAATGTTGAGAGCAGTATTGAAACTTTTAAGAACTTTATTTGGATGTCCCTCACTTTCAAACATTCTTTAACTCCAGTTTTCTTTAATATGGCTACTTAATTAATTAATGTTTCTTCCGTCTACGAAAACACATTAACCAAGAAGCGAATATAGACTTTACTGCGTTCGCAGTAAAGTATATTTTACTATGTAGCATATAAATTCAAAGAAATGTAACGAATTTGTACCTCCTTAGCTATTCAAACATGTTCGATGTATTCGGTCCGATGTATTCATTCGGTGAGTTTAAAATATACAACTTACTTTTCTTTTGGAGAATAAGATATCAATGACTTATAAAATAGTAGGTAGATTCATTCAGTAGGTAAAACTTTTTTTAACTTTCATCAATTTTATCAGGCTGCCGTTCATTAATCATAATTATTAAAAATCTTCGACATAAAAGGTTTCTTACAGACTATATTTCTCGCCACAAACAAGTCTAAATTTAAGGGCCTGCATACGCCCCGTGCCAAAAATCATTAACCCCGTGTTACCTGATACCCAACTACTGTTCGGTATTAGCTTACGTCATAATTGGGCAAAAGTGGACGGGAGGCGAAATAAGGCGTGGTTGGATATTTATCAGTTACTTAAATATCACATAAATGATGTGTGGACTTATAAGTTGAGAGGAAAAAAGTTTTAGGTATGAGTTCACACCTTGATGAGTTGTGAAATATCCTAAACTTTTTTTGCATAAAGAAAATTAAGTATAGCATCTAAATATATAAAACTCAAAGGTGACTGACTGACTGACATAGTGATCTATCAACGCACAGCTGAAACCACTGGACGGATCGGGCTGAAATTTGGCATGCAGGTAGATGTTATGACGTAGGCATCCGCTAAGAAAGGATTTTGATCAATTCTACCCCCAAGGGGATAAAATAGGGGATGAAAGTTTGTATGAAACTTTGTCAATTTTAAACCGATCGGACTGAGACTTTGCATGCATAAAGCTACTATGGCGTAGGCAACCCTTAAGAAAGGATTTTGATAAATTCCATCCCTAAGGGGATAAAATAGGGGATGAAAGTTTGTATACATCTTCTTAGATTTTATGAAGAAGTCTTGATGACGAATCAGAATTTTATGATGACGTTCGCTTAAATACGATTTTGATTAATTCAACCCCCACGAGTGATAAAATAGCGCCATCTATTGTTCAAACAAAAAATCTGCCGGATGCCACTATTCCACGCGAACGAAGTCGTGGGCAAAAGCTAGTTGACAATACTTATAAACATACTTAGCACATAGCACATCACTTAGCACATCACTTAGCACATTGACTGTGTTTCATATTTTTATGAAGACCAGAGAAAGACATTTTCGTCACCTATCACAGGCATTCCATCGTAGTACTGACTTAACGCAAATTGCTCAGATCAATCACATATCGAGTTGTCCATACCGTAAGATATCATCATTAATGAAAACATCCATAACAAATGAGCAGACCACGGTTACATTTGACTGACAGGCTCAATTACTGCAATGCAGAACTAATAAGGAGTGACAGTTCACTATCTCGACGTATGTCCACGTACATACGTAACTCCAGTAGTTCCGAACATCCCAAGCGTCCCAAGCGAAATATCAGAATAATCTAGAACAATTGAAAATTCCGAAACTATGTTTTTAGACAGTGTTAGTAGGTAGCAAAGCGTCGGCCCAGTCAGGCCGACACGTAGACAGTCCCAATGATTAATGGCCCAGGGGGCAGTGGGGCGGGACAGCCCGAATCAGATGCACGTGACGTCACACGAATAACGTCCAAATAATATTTCGCAACAGCCAAGCGCAAAATGGGTTAAAAATTACTGAAGACAAGTACTAATGTTTAAAATTCGTATGCGAATTTGCAAAAGTTGAAAATGAAAATGGTCCGTTCGTTTTTCATTTCAGCAGCATATTGTTTTAAGTTTTTAACCCCCGACGCAAAAACGACGGGTGTTATAAGTTTGACGTCGACGTATTGTCTGTGTGTGTGTGTGTGTGTGTGTGTGTGTGTGTGTGTGTATGTGGCATCGTAGCTCCCAAACGGATGATCCGATTGTAATGCGGTTTTTTTTGTTTAAAAGGTATGTCAGTCGGGAGTGTTCTTAGCTATGTTTGGTGGAAATCGGTTCAGGTCTTCAAGGTCATCAGCTCGTTTGCTAGATGTGATAGGAATGTTACACGCTCTGTTTACTTGCAAGTATATGTGGGATCTGAAATTTGAAACACTAATGTCTTTTGGAACCACTGAGCTGGTCTGCTGTTAGGGCACGAAGGTAGGAGACGTAACCCTGAACTGCCTTTTAGTAAACCCATCGAGTTTGGGCTCGTTGAATTTGTCTTGACGAGTTCTCTTCATGTTTCTGATTGACGAGAACCTAATGCTGGAAATGGGATGTGGCGGATGAAACCCTGAAATGCCGAAATGAAACGGATAAACCAATTTATATTTTTGCTGAAAATCTAGAATGTCCAAAGGTTAATCTTTATTGTTTTTCAGTTTGTGCAATTCTCCCAGAGCCAGTTTGTCATGAGGATTGTTAAACAGCTTCCTTTGGCCGAGATCGCATATAGCGACCCCATCTTAAGATAAAATAAATTAAATGAAAGAAGGAAAAATTAAGGAGCTCCTTTAAAAAGCATGAAATAAAATTAAATTATAAATTTAAAAAAACCCCCGACCCAAAAAAAGTATGCAATAATTATGACAAAAGGTTAAAAACGCTAAACCCTATAAAAAGCAAAAAATAACTTTTAACACTACGTAAACTAAATTTTGACGTGTCGGGGGACCGCTTTTTACCTTCATAAATACTTACATAAATCAAATGATACCTAACTAATTACAACATTCGTTTAAAAAAAAAACACGTATCTAAAGTAATGAATTAGAGCGGTCCCCCGACACGACAAAATTTAGTTTACGTAGTGTTAAAAGTTATTTTTTGCTTTTTATAGGGTTTAGCGTTTTTAACCTTTTGTCATAATTATTGCATACTTTTTTTGGGTCGGGGGTTTTTTTAAATTTATAATTTAATTTTTGTTTGTGTTTTTTTAGAATACGAGTGTTTGGGTTTATTTTTGTATTAATGTTGGATTTTGGTAAAAAAGAATATCACATGCCTGTACAATAACCATTGTTTAAGTATGTACGTATTTATATTTAAAGAAACTTTTTTATCAACATAATTAAAAACATTAATACATTCCAATTTGCGAACCACTACCCAGAAAATTGCGCTAAGAATTTCTAATCAAAACTTGCAGTTGACACTTGAATTAGCAAATTGAAACTAACTAGAACTAACGTTCCTAAAGAAAGCTAGCAATAAAACCGCAGAATCACAGTTTACCCTTCAATATCCGGTCAAAGACGCCACTTCCGTCGCCGTTGCAACATTTCTATGAGTTTTGAAAGGAAAATTCAACATTCTTTAGAATTGACCGCCGCTACCCGTGAATACCACAGACGCTGAATACTCTTTCAACGTTGAAATTCGAAATTTATTCGGTAGAATTATTTTTCTTGGCACAAAGGTGAGGTGAATTCTACTTTATGGTAGTAATTAATTTATGCAGCGATAAATTGAAGGAAAATATTGTGAAAAACTTGCTTTGTGAAAGGGTGAAGAAAATACACTGTTAAAAGTATTCACTTTGAACTAGGTATCTAATTTAAATGGGCCTACTATATAATTTTAATCATAGTAGTTTCTTTCAAGTGTGAACCTTAATATACCTACATATTTTGAAAATGTTAATACATTAAGTACATATGCGTATGTCTTTTTTACATATTTATTTACCTGCAGTATTAAAAAAAAACTAACACTAAACTAAAAAACAACTAGTGAAATAATGATTTGCACACAACACAAAGTACCAGGCAAGCATAAACGCAACGTAGTAATGTTATTGTTTAACAAAATCTATAATATTGGTAAGTGCAGCCGCGACAGATGGGAGGGACGGCCAGTGGTCGGAAACTACGACTCTGCCGGATATTGGACAGTAACTGCTGCAGTATCAGTTTGAATGTTTAGCGCTTGCGTGTATACGTAGATATGTATAGCGCTTTAGATAAGCGATTGAAGCTGGAAGGGTTTTTCTAATGTCGATAGATAAGCTGATTTTTAGATAAAAAAGTTGCTTCTGTGTACGGTATGCTTTTGATGTGGAGTAAGTTGAGAGCAACATTATATCGTGCAATACGTAAATCAATCGGGTTCTTTTCCATGTAACCAAATGAATAATCAATAATCCAATACGTAAAAAGAAACGGTCAATGATTGCCCACTCATAATGTATAAACCTGCACAGTGGTCCGAATAATTCAAAAGGCGTTACCTAAAATAAACACAAAATGCGACTATTTCCCGCCTCGGGGTTGTGGAAATGTGGACAGCACCGCCTGTCCTCTCGGTGACATGTCCGGGCAACCAGGAATATCTGTGCTATTCGCAACAAATAGCTTTCATAAAACTAACATTCGCTCCAATTGTCTATTTGTTCGAAAATTAAGTTGAAATATTTTGATCGTTCGTATGATATTTCAACGTAGCTTATTTTATTCGGAATGTAATGCGGTTTTGTGGCTTAACTTAAATAAAATAAATTGTCAGTATAGTTTTATTATTGTATTAGTATTACAGTTTCAGGCCTTCAAAAGGTTAAGTAATTTATTGCGTCTACCTTAGATAAAAGCCAGGTTCTGTAGTTTAAAATTGCTTTGCTGATTCGAATTGTAAAAGAAAATTCCATTACAGCTCTTTTATTTGAAAAGCGAAGAGTAATCTAATTCTAAGTCAAGAACTAACATAACCACAAAAAAACTCCAAAAAAAGAAGGTCTTCATTACTACTGGACACAAATAAATCACTACATAAAAACGACATAAAGTTAAATCAGGAACGCTAATCTCAGCAACAACGTAGTTGGGATTTATGCACTAATTCTGCTATCCGAGCCAGTGGCTGTTTGGACACGGTTTTGTCAGATACGCTCCGGATTTGGCCCACTGTGCAACTGTTGTTCTACTGCGGTCGCGGCGACACACTGTATATAAATTTGTATTCTGATATTATTTTCGGGAATGCGGTTATGCATTTCCCGATTTTGTTTTCGTGTATTATTTTATTAAAATGGGTTAAACCACTTCTGTATTTTGTAGTAAATTATTCAAATGTAACCGAAAATGTTCTGAAATTATTGTAGAGCACGATCTCAATAACCCAAGTAGTCAACAAAATCACAATGCACTAAGCTGCTAACACTATTTTTACAGCCATCAAATATATTTTATACGAGCTCACTTTACGAGTATCGATCAAGCTTGCCAATTTCTCAGGTCATTCAATGCTATATTTTAATCAAACTACTGACGTTGCATAAAAATTTCTAGTTTCAGATAACATAAAATTCATCTGAAATCTTCTATATTCCTTTGAATATTATATCAGGTGGAACATCGTAAAAGTTTTAATAAGAAAAAGTTATTTTCAACCGCAAGTATAATGCTATTTAATTATTTACATTATTTTTGGTATTTATTTTAATTAATGTAAAACCAAGAATCAGTCAAAGTAAAGGTTAATTGCAATTTATTTCGTAAATAAAGATAAAGTAGGGACTGTTACCGATATTAAGCTTCAGACATTAAGCTCGGCAATCTATTAGATACAAGAATTGTGTGGGCTTACAGCACTAAAAACAATTTAATTACCTTGATAAAATGAGTACTTTTAATTATTTTAACATGATTAAATGAGGGTCGTTTTTGTTGTATCTTTTTACAATTTTTTTAAATGATTGAGTTATAAAACATAATAAAATTCAAAAAGTATAAAGAATATGAGAAGAAGTACCAACGTAATTACATAAGAAAATCTACGACCAAAAGTTACCAGACATAAAACAAAACACTACCGGCAAACACAACTCCAGACAATGATTATAAAAATGAATAAATAATAAAAGCAAAGAAGTTAAAAGTACAATACAGATCTTCGCATCTAAAGTTAAAATTTAATGCGTCCCATAGCTGCAATGTGAATGTTTTCAGCTAAAACTGGGCCCAAGGGTCTTACTACGGGACCATTATAAGAATAATGTCGTAAATAAACGCAATCCTCTGAACAGCGTCTATTTGTAAAAAAAGCAATTGCCGAGCTGAAGTTGAAGTGCTTATTACGGGGAGTTATATTTCCATTTATATGAAAACTAATGTTCCCGTTATTTCCCTGTTTACCTTTTATTGCGAAGTTCCTACTGCGGCGCGTTTAGAAAAATATTTTTCACGTATTGTGTGAGGATGTTAGTATAAATTGGAATGTGTATTATAAGAGATATAAATTTTTACTTTCTTTGTAACCTTTTACATTTTTAGAACATATCTAAACTAAAATGTTTACGTCTTAATTTATAACATGACATAATAATATTATGTATAAAATATTTCTATCACATTGTCACCAATTAATATTGGTACTTAAGTATTTGTGGTATAAATTAATTGCTACGACTATCCCATAACTTTATGAATCGCGCAACCATTCAATAAAATACTCATGAAGCACCCTTTACCCATAAACGATTTCAAAATTAAATTTCTAACATATTAGGAAGGAAACTGACTCCCATTCCACTTATATTGCAAGGTTAAAAGTTACAAAATATTAAGAATTTATCGAGAACAACGCTAAAGTTATTCAGCTTATCCTTTATTAAAGGTTCCGTTATGGGTTTTCCAATATCTTACATTCTTTAGAGGGAACCGTTGTCTAGGGGCTGTGAATATTTGAAATGTTCCGCGGAGTCTTACAGTGTATTATGATAATTTACTACCTATCCTCATAAGCTGACCAAGTTTCTTATAACATACGATTAAAAGGGGGCGGTAAACGAAACGAAGGCTGTATTGTGTGAAAGTCGAAACAGCTACAAAAAATGTTACCCGTGAGATGACGGCAGACAGAAGAGTACATAAGAGAATAAAATATACTATGCCGACCCCAAATGAAAAGATGGGTTGAGGGCAGGCGGACGATGAGTTGACATTTTGCCACTTGCTGCTAAAACTAAAATATTGTAATTGTTTTTATATATAGGTTAGAAATTCCTTGGCGCGTATGTGAACAGCACACTTGGCTCCCAGTCGTCTACTCAGTTATATATCCAACTTTTGCCTACAGCTTTTCGAATTTCACTTAACGCATTAAACGCTTTTCAACGTCTACTAATCAAACTTAAAACAAATAAAACTGTTTTAATAAAGAGACTTTTACATCAAAGCTTACTTTAACTAATTTAAATTAACCATTAAAGTAAGATTATAAACCCTTACAAAATTAATTAAAGCTTTAAGAAGTTTGGTCAAGCTTATTGCAACTATGAGTGGAGAAATAACGAAGTTTGAGCTTTCAAGTAACCGACTAGAACTTTCGGAACCGGAGCTTGGGTAAACAAAAAAAAAGCGGTTTTAATTGAAACTGGTAACTTTTCTTCTTAATCTACGCTATAGGGAAAATATGTAAAGTAGAAAAATGTATACTTAATTTACTCCGTTTAAAGTTAATTATTGCCTTAGAAAAAAGTCAAAAAAACATCTTATACCTATTTATGTTAGGCATAATGAACCGCTGCGCTACTATAAAAATACTTTATGGAGCCTTCTATTAACTAGTTGCATTACTATTAACTATAGGAAACTAAAAAATGCGTTTTTGGTAACGTTTCTTAGCTAGTCATGTATTGTCATCAGAACTCAGAGCGTGTGCAAAATTTCACCCTAATCAAAGACCGGGAAGTGGGTCAAATTAAGATTCCAAGATTTTCTAACATACATATGTAGTTACAAGTGAAGCTAATATTATCGTATTAAAAAGCCAATCAGATAAACGTCGAACGCGTTCCACTGACAAATAAAATCATAAAATATAGAGGATTGCAAGTCGGTCGTGTTCAAGCGATTCATTCGATGACCGCGGTTAAGCTGTGGTTAGTACTCTGGCAGATTGCGAGGCCTTAGATTTGATTGCCTTGTTGAGGCACTGGCTTGTTAGGTCACACATGGATTCAAAGTTTGAACCTATTGAACTCGTGATGTTGAACATACTTAGCAAAGCTTTAGCACGTGAATGGGGGTTTGTGAACTTTTCGTCTTAGTTTTAAGGTCATTTTGTGTCTTGTCTACAGGTAAGCGTATGACGTAGCTAAGTACCAGAAAATGTAATTTTATATAATTGTGGATATTCTACGGTTTTTAGGGTGCTAATTTAAAAAATTACACACTATTTATTATTTTATAGGAAAACATTGCTCTGCCAAATAAGTATGTCCTACGCTGGCTGCTGTCCTTCAGTTGCATCTGAATATTATCTAAAAGTGAGTATTCAATTCAATAATGAAACAGATGCCTAAAAAGTGCATGCTTTTCCTTCAAAAGTTAAATATGTATATGAAATGATTAAATAGTAACCAAATTAAATGTCCTTGTAAAATAATTTAAACAATAAATTTAATTCGGGTCATAATCACTTCATTATTGGCTGCGGTCTTTATTCCTTTGATAATTATGAAATCGACAAACTCGCTAATAGGTTTAAAATTAATTTGACCTAGATCTCAATACTGAATTATAGTTTTCAATTTCATCAAACTTTTTGAGCTCCAACGGGTATTAATGGGTAATATTAAGCTAAGCAGCTTTACTATAAACGGCAAAGTTATCCAGAAGTTGTTTTGAAGTTTATTGTAAATCTTGTTGCTACCATTAATTTTGATCGTGAATTTCTGAAGCTAACTGAGGAAAGAGAAAATCTTTGTAGAATTATATTCCGAAACAATTGAAAGTCTAGTAATTAAAATATGGTGCCTACACTGAGCCATTTTGCCATATTTATTACGATTTCGCGCTTTGGCTGAAAAAAAAGCCGTTTTTTTTTTGCACAAAACTAGTTGTCGTTAAAAAGTATGAAGTATGAAATTAACTACTCACATATTATCTTCTGTATAAACAAACTTATAAATTGCTTTTGCAGTCCATAACATTAAATACGGTACCACCACAAATTTACCAATAGTCTCAGAAAATTATCTTCCACAGTGTCTCAGTTCCACTAATCAAACACAATTACACGGTGCCAAATGAAAACTGCTATCAAAGATCCACTTATTTAGTGTCTCTTCATTTAGTAGGAGTGTTTACTTAAATTAAGACACCGACCGATGAAATCGAACTTCAAGGCGAGGTACAACGTTTTAATTATTACACGTCGAGTGTTGGGAGAGGTGGTTGAAATCATTTGTTTTTTGCAATTGTTTTGTTCTAATTTTGAACATAGATAGCTTAATGATTTTACATGTTTTCACACCTGTGGATTCCTATGGCGATACCACTTGTTTCATGTGTCGTGCAGTTTTTAATGTCAGCTTTGCACCGGCAGTTGTCAATTGGTTTTCCGCTCAGAAAATCTGCCAGTGTGAAAAGACTGTTAGAGAAAAGTCTTTAAAATATATTCGTACTGTAAGTACTTTAGTAAATCTGAACTACGTTTTTTATTGTGAGGAGAAAGAAATGTCATATGTAATCCCTGCTGAGTCAACTAATTAAAAAACTTAATTCAAATTAACAAAAAAATGTCATAACGCGTAACGGTTGTCTCATTCGAGCCGGTTATCAATTCCTTTTTTTATCCTTTTCTAAGTAAACATAAAAATCACATTCTTTCTTACCATACAAAATGAATATTTTACCAATAATATTTAACAAAATGTATTGTTTTCGAGAACTTCCCTATCACGCAAGCGATTTGTTCCACTCGTGCGCAGTAGGGCACTGGCACTTTCTATTAAAATTATCATATCCATAAATATGCATCTTGTTTTTAATATCATAACAAAAACTTGAGATAATAGTGTAGCCATCATTTGTATCTCACCAGGACGGACATTAGAATTAAAATAGTGACAAAACTGGATTTTTAATGTGGATAGGATTAAGACAATTTTTATAATAGACGTTGTCTATTTGTAGCCTAGAATATTTTGAAATATTTTAACGAATGGTTATAATAAATCGGAATTTTCATTATTTAGTTTATAAAAATAAATCAAGCTTATTTACGAACATTTTCAGAAAACAATTAACTGACAATATTTTAAGCAAAATATTTACTTTGTAATTCTCTGATTTAAAATCGATATCCAATCTTCTTGGAGACGATGGTCGCCCTACAATCATTTTGCACCTGTAACCACTCCTGGGTGCCGTTGACGTGAAAAACTAAACCGAAAAGGACAGGTGCGAAATCTTGTCGCAGCGGGGGTCTACCCAAGGGCCCGTTGACTCGACCCATAACCTTAATTGATAGGAATCGTTAACCTTTAAACGCGCGCCTTCATCGTTTCCTTAACATAAATACTCCGATTCTAATCTCAAAAGTTTTTTTCTCTGTTATTTTATATGTCTGGTTAGCGATCGTTTTATTTTCGGGTGCCTTCGCCTACAGCCGCCGATAGATCGTTATTTCGTAATAAACAGTCCATTCTTTGTCATTCGATATTTTCGAGATTGTTGGTACCCGATAATATGATATCGTCTTGGCGCCGTCATTTCAGTTATAGGTTATAATGTCCAGTGTCAAATTAGGGAAGGCCGAGTGCCAGTGGAATTATTGCTCGTTTAATGTTAATTATTTTCTCCTAGTGAAGTTAGACGTGTGTAATTAATTTGGTAGTTCGGCTCTTTTATTTGGTAAGACAAGATCATATCTTCTGTATTCGAGAGGTAATATCGGTTTCGTTTCCAAGTATATTTTTTTGATGGTTCCAGCTATAGAAACAAAATATTATCCAAAGCTAACCAAACAAAAACAAAGGCGTTAATTAATTGTAATATTTTCGCGTATCTGCTGCCTGAATCAAAATGAAGAAGCACAAAAAAATCTCTGCAGTTTCATAATCAGATAATGAACGAGCAACAGAACAAAAATTAACATAAACGCCATCATTAATTTGCCGCAAATGAAGCTGGTGTTGATATATCTCGGCCATTAAATCAATTAAATTTATAACTTACGACTTGGAAAATCTCCAAAGTGTAATCAATATCTCGGCTCGCTTGACATAAATTTTGTAGGACCCACATCACTAACTCCGTCTGGTTTGTCATCAAATCAGTGATCAGCTAAAGTATTCGAATTTTAATGTATTTTTGTGTCACTGCGATGAAAGAAAAATGCGCTGGAGTTATTTATTTTTTTATTTTCTTTTTTAATGCCTTGAATAAAGTATACATTGGCATTTTCATGGGAGCTGGTTTTGCTTGAATACGTTTCTTGGATAACAATAATGTCTAGTAAACAATAACAGCCTTACTTATAAACGTGAATTAAACATAAGTAATACATAAGGGCTGTTTAAGAAAATTCTTACTTATAAACGTTGCTTAAGCATGTGTTAACTAACAATTAATCACTACTTAAAACATTAAGTAGTGATTAGTTAAAATGTTGCTTAGAAGGTGATTAGAGATTTTATAAGTAAGGGGGTAAGTTCGCAAGATAACACTTCAGACTTCGCAAGAAGGAATTTCTAGAAATACACACAATACCTACATGAGCTTAGTATATCGAACATATTTACTTAAAACAAAGGTCGAATTTGACTATACATAAACAAAAAAGTTTATTGAGAACAAAGATCATAACAAAGCAGAAATATTTGCAATCTACAAGCCCGTTACTTACAACGCCCGCAATAAACACATTTTTCTTAACCGGCTCTCATAACCGAGAACTGGAAGTTATGTATTCTAATCTTTATTAATTTTCCTGAGCTACCTAACCTTGTTAAGCTTACACGCCTTGAGAATAAACCGGCTATGTTTTCCGCACATACAATCCCCCGAGCCCTTAGAAAAGCATATTATAATCAGGAGCGCTCGCATATTCATGAGTTTACGGCCTCATCTGGCAAATATAGGCCTCTACGCAATGTCTAGAACGCAATTATTTAAACTGCGAACGAAAAAAATTGCTCGTTATCAGATCTCCATTTCGTTCGAACAAAAAGAGAACAAATGTAGCTCAAAAATTCTGGACGTTTGTACAGTGTGGATACGTTTTTTTTCCGTCGCGCTCAAACTCGGTCACCTCTGCTAAATGGACCGAACAGGTGCATTAAAGTTTTTATAAAGTCTTCTCGATCGTAAATCGCCTTAAGTAACAAGGGTGAGCTTTAAGTTTTTTAGAGTACTTTTAATAAAGAATGAACTAACTAAAGTCGCCGAAAACTTTGTTTGAGTGGCTTTAGTAATACTGTCTTTAGTTTGAAAAGGGTTTGATACCTATTAAGAGCGATAAATCATTAGTTAATCAACGTTTTTTATCAATAACTTCGGGAGGTTGTGTTGGAGTTAATTGAGGTTTAAAGGCTTTAATCTTTTGAAAATGGGTTAAGTTTTGTTACCTTGAATTAGTTTTGACAGGTGATTCGCGCCATTTTAAGATTAAAAGTGCGTAAAAAAGTTTCTACTGAAATGCTTTATAACTCTTATTATATCATCAAACGTTTCAAAGATATAATTATAATATAAAAGATATGATTAAAATGTTGTGTTCATAAAGTTAAAAAAAAACACACATATAGGTACTTGAGTACATCTACCAAATTCTAATCTCTCTTGTTATCACTGTACACATCACAACAAAATCCAAAAATAAAACTCTAAACCAGTGACTCATCGGAATAAGAGCACGGGTCCACACAATAAGACTTAATACACGCGTTGTCGGTAGTCCTTTAATGTCGTGTTGCCTTGTAGATGTCTAGATAAAGGGGAAGGACATTGTGACACAAGCAGGAGGGTCGCCCTTCTATTTACTGCTACATATAATATAAACGGGTCTGTGTGAAGATGTTAAGATTAAAAAGGAATTCGAAAAGTTAAATTTTAATGATCATTAACGAGAAATGGTGATTTACTATCATAGAGAAGACGAAGTAACAATATAGTCGTCGTAACGATTACAGCATTTTTCAACGAGAACCTGGAAATATAATCATCAGCCTTTTTATCGTCCCACTGCACTGTTGGGCACATGCCTCCTCTCACACGGAGAAGGATTGAGCGTTAATTACCATGCTTGCTCAATGGGAATGGGAGTATATGTAGGTAATTGTTGAAAAATGCTAAAACTGACGTATTGATTTACACTGTTTGTAGTTCGCCTCCATTCAATATTTTTGTTTGATGATACGTCCTTCATAAATTAATTCCCCCGTCTTTCTGAAGTACAAAGTCCCTAGTTCAAAGATCGATTCCCCATCCCAATCGATGAGGTGGAATCGATAAGGATTTTGATTCATTTGCCCTAAGTGCATCTGCTTTTGTCGTTCTGATAGTCCTTTTAATGTCCTTAAGAGGTTTGGTTTGTTGGGGTGTAAGAATAGATAATAGAATAAGATACAGTTTATCTTGTACTCTTGTATGTATGTGGTCCATTTGATTTATTAAAATTAGGAAAGATTTATTTGCAGTTGCTTTGTATAATCAAAGGTGGTCGTATTATTCGAGTTTTCGAATAGATATTTGAAGGCTCGGCGATTTTGTCTGCATAGTATAATAAGCCTGCTAATGAGACTATTAAAACGAATATTAATTTCTCTTTGACATGAATTTACTAAACAGTATCTATAAAGCACAATATCATAACGGTGCTTCACCATGTAGCTGCGCTCATTACAATAACTCAGTACATGCATGATGTTTCCTAACTGCCTCTAAAATAGATTTCGGACTGACATTGATGTGTAGATAAGTTCATAGTGTCCGATTCATTACTCGTAATGATATGGTTCGTTAATCTAGAACAATTGACAATTCCGTAGGACCTATGGTTATTTGCTCCTCAATAGATTTATAGGGCTGACGACGTCCGGTGAAATTGATAAAAATTGCCTTGAGAAAGTATTTGATAATAGGCGCCTGATAAACGTCGGCTTGAAGTTTATTGCCTTTAATTACAATTGCCTTTTAGTTTAAATTCCACTGGAATTACGTCGGATATGTGATTGTTAACTAGTGTGGGATTGTTTCGATTACTCTAGATAGGATATTGTTTCTAAACAATTGATTTTGAGGAAACAATAATTCATGCATGAGTTGATATTCTGTTATTAATTATGAATGGGATGTTGACGGTATCATTAACTTTTTGTTGCGACTAAACTTGATAAATAATGCCTTAGTCACTGAGATATTTCTACTATAGGTACAAGCGAACTTATGTTTTTGAAATCAAATTAATCATCACTTAATTTATTCAAGTAGCTTTTTGCTCTGTTGAAAGCAATTGCCGAATAAATCAATTAAGTGTACCTACATCAATCATACATATCACACTTAAACGACCCGCTCATCCGAAGATTGAGCTCAATTGATTCGACTTTGAACTTGAAAATTATTAGCAAGAACACTTAAAGCTGCCAAATAAAATTGACCCTTCTATTTGATAGAAATAAGAAGACAAATATTCGAAGTATCGGATGGGAAAAGGTCTTCTTAAAATGGATTCGTTAATCGTGACTCATGGACGACTGTTTGGTACAATTTTGTATGTTCGATACCACAGGCCGTCAAGTATGACGAGTCATATTAATCTTTATGAAATAATCAATTAAATAGTGGGGGAAATCTGGATTAGATGGTATCAGTGCTCTGTCGGCACATGCGTACAGTCGTGAGGTCCGTAACAAGATTATTGCTGAACCAAATCGTTTTGATACTTTAAGGTGTTATAAAGAATTTAGTTTGTTTAACAAACACTTATATGACCTTTTACAACTACAAACTACGACGACAACAACTTTGCCTTGCCTTGACTTGCTTTTGAGCACATTGTTAAAGATTACACAGTTAAACGAACTGTTCATATACTATAAGACAATACTTTTTTTTGAGCTCGTGAATGACTATGCGAGGAATATTTATTATTCGAATAATATTCATCCGTAAAAACAAAAACGTTATACACAACAAAGGCGCCAATCTGCATTTCAACGGAACACTTTTCTAAGCCAAAACCGTTCAAAAGCTTGCACCTATTACTCTAAACTATCAAAACCACCGCATCCAGCCACAATGACGACCAAAAAGCGGTATGTTTTGGTATCGACTGGTCAGGCATTCGAAGTATTGTCAGTGATTTAATTGAAACAGCAGGGGCCGAGTCGACCGCGGTCCAACACTACTCTCGGCCCACAGGAAACAATGTTTTGTATGAAAAATTTCATCTAGTACATTTTAATTGCCTCCATATAGTTTAATTAGGGACGTTCGTGTTGTCCATGATTAATGTTGTAAAGTAAATGGGATATGTTTGATGACTATAAAATATGCGTCTATGGAGTCCGTGCTCTAGTTTGAGAATGTTATACGTAATTTTGTTTTCTGTTTTGATAAATGAGTTTTGTATGGATAAATTGTTGGATTACGATCTTCTTTTTTATTTGATGGTAAAGCTGTGTTACATGTCATGTTTTTATTCTTATTTAAGTAGCTTGTTCCGGATAATTAATATTTTGGTCGGGCCGAACCTAATAAGCATATTTTATTAATCAGAAAGTTAGATTACATTCTTAGACATAAATCGTTACTACTGTAATCTTAACAAAGGTTGTACATAAAAAGATCAAACTCAGCAATATTCCTGATGAAGCAAAGAAACGATACCTCTTATGCAAATAATTTAACAGATTAAAAGTCAACATCCTACCAGACTGGAAAACAAAGCTCTTCAATAAAGATACATCGGAATACTTAGCAATACAAAATGAAATGCAAATAGCAAGGCGAGTAATTCTCAAGCAGCCACACCGCTCTTATTAAAGACGATACAAACGATCAAGTCTTTGATGAATGGGAATACTCCCAAACTAATCTCAACATCTGTAACTTTGACAGAGGAGGATTAAGGGGTACAAAATGTTCTTAAATACTTCAGTTTAATATTGATGTCTAGGAACTTCGGCGGCTAGTTATCTAAGACACTGAACAATAGTCAGTTTCCTGATTTAAGTTGGCTCCTAACAGTTTGATGGGACCAGACAATGCAGATGTTTATAGGGGCTTTGTAAAGATATCAAATAATTACATCACGAAAATTAATGATCGTATTCCCCAATCTTTTGTGTTGTAAGTAGATTGGTGCTTGAGAAAATTGGGAATTGATATCAGGGCGAAAATAAATAAGGTTGACGCTAATGCAAAATCATTTCAGAAAGACCATTCTTTGTGACAGCGGAATTTGATGGTAAATTTTATGATATTTATATCTAAGAAAATTGCATAAAATCTTGTGTCAAAACCTTCCTTCTTTTTAAGGCATATCTGTAAAAATCTACAAAATGACAAGGTGAACATAATATGTACCAAATATAAAATCTTGTTTGCACTTTCATCCTTAATTGCAGTGTTCTACATAACTCCCCATCTATTCTATACCAACTAACAAACAAGCTAATCTAATGATGAAGTCCAAACATAATTATGCTGGTCTCACAGATTTACACAATACTTAGTGGCTGACATCCTCGCTGTCGGTTTACTGCCCTCTCCTTGACAACTTTATTACCGCATCTTACAACGGTCATTGGGTTTAAAATTTTAATTAGCTCCCTTGTTGCCTTGTTAAGGATATTGGCCCGATTTTATTATGGTACGCTCGTTGTTACTTCTTGGTAAACATCTTTGTTTTATCTGATTGTAATGATGAGTATTTACTTAGAAAAGATAATAAAATGAGAGTACAGCAGCATCTACGTTCAAATTCTGTTTTGGTTCAATTAGTTTTGATTGTTCTGTTATTATTGTATCTATTAGTACTCTTTCATAATATGTTATAAATATAAGTACTCGGATGAGTTTTCGTATAGCTGCAAGCCGCAAAAAGCTGATTCGTGTATTATTTTTTCCGGTTAATAAATTATGAAAACTCGTGAATAAAATAACTGATATCATTTGTATCTTCCATAAAGTAGAATTCTCAATAATCTGTTCTGGATATCGAATGCATATCTGATTTAAAATGAGAGCAAATTAATAAGTACAAATATCATGTTTATTGTGTAAAATCGTAGAATAACATATATTTTTTCTTCCTTATTACTTTTTGCTACCTGCTATATATAACAAACAACAGGTAGATCTTTTGCAATCTCCTTAGTAATAAAGTTTAAAACAAAAAATATTTTTATAAATCTTCCGCAGATGTTACTGATACCGGCGGTAATTATGCTCCAAAAAGGCAAGGTTCAATGGCGGCATAACAAAGAAATTGTCACAAAATAAACGGCTCTTCTAAAAAAAAACGAGGGCAACAAATAAAACAATAAAAAGGACAAACACAAAACAAAGAGATATACTATAAATCAGGTGTTGTGGAAGTGTCTCGCTTTATAAAAGTATGGATAGAGGCAGTCTGACGTCTGGCTGTTAACTGGGAATTTATTGTTAATCACGGACGAAGAAGTCTCATTCTCGTAAATTTTTGTGTAATACGAGTGGATTGATGCAAGATGCGACCCGATAACTAGGGAACGGAAATAATTGGAAGGTTTTATGGAGAGGACTGCCTCAGAAAGTAGCAGAGATAGCATGACAGAAGTATATTTAGCTTCCAGTATCCTAATTTTACTTTGTAAGGTTCAAATTTGAATGGGAATTAAATTCGAAGTGTGTAACTCTTACTGGTAATGGCGGAGTTGGTTCTGGTCGTTGAACATGTTTTAAAATTTGAATTTGTTTGAGCTTGAGACCCAGTGTGGGATTATTATGGGCATCATTGCAATGTATGTATCTGCTTAATTAATTGCTTTTGTTTGTTAATTGACTTGCCTAATTCTGTTGAATTTATTGTTACTGATGCAATTTGGGGAACAATTAGTCGTATTTTATTATTCTTATCTCTAATTTTGGAAGTCATGATTAGAATTTTGATAATGGAATGGTCTTGGGGTACTTAAACCCAAACAGTACTCTTCAGATAGCACTGGTCTTTTGTTTGTACAATGCTGGCCACAATCCACGATTTGAACTAAAAAAAAAGCGTTTGAAAAACATACAATCAAATTCGGAATGTTGCCCGTAATAAAATTCTTTTACTATCTCGATATGCTACTCATCAGCATAGCGACCTAAACTAACTTGTACATCTAATTTATTGGGACATTTATTGTTCACTTTTGATGATCAATAATATACCTTGGCGTATTGTGGAATGCTAAGATAATTAATCAATAAAGGAGAATCAGCGTTTTGGGCTACCTCTCCTCTAGCATTAAGTGATACATCCAAAGAAATCTAATTTTATGTTGAGTATTTTCTGGTATTGGTGCTCTTATGTACTTCTCTTATATACTCCTCTCATTTACTCCAATCTCCACTTATGTACTCCTCTTATGTACTGTCTTATGTACTTTCTTATGTACTCCTCTTATGTACTCTCTTATGTGCTCCTCTTATGTACTCTCTCTTATGTACTCCTCTTATGTACTCCTCTTATATACTCCTCTTATGAACTCCTTTATTGACTGGTTTCAAAATGAATAAACCGCATCTGACTATCAGTAACAAAAAGTTACGGTACGCCCTAAAACTGTACCTATTTTCACTGAATGGAGGCATTGTAATTTTTTGTTCTCTCTTTTTTAGCAAATTTTTGTAGCTGCTTGAGTAAAGGGTATGGGTAAGGTGTGTACTGGCCAACACAATTAAATATTTAATAGTTTTGTTTTAAATATAGCAATGTCTTAAGTATACGTATGAGCAAAAAATCTTTTGATATCAAAAATGAAACGCATCAAAATCAATTTATGATGCCAAGGGCTAAAATGCCTTGTCGAGCTTAGTAACTTGTATCCTTAGGATAATAAGCCAATAATAAAAATCCAAATTTTTCATGCAGTAAGGATAATTGAATTTAATTTACGTAAAAATATATTTTATACTCGTTAATATACTATTTCACCGAAAACTACGTTGTCCCAAGTCCCAAATTTTATTTGGCATCTATAAAATCTCTTCCAAGTTCTTCAATTGAGCATGTGAAATATGGCCAATAATCTCGGTTGTAATATTTAAATCGGCGCTTCTGTTACGACAGCTCTTTGGTTATTGCTTTATTCCAGTTTGCTACTAACAGTCAAAGTAATATAAAAAACATTCTCCTGTTAAGCCTAACTAGCTGGATGTTGATGTGAAATCCCATCTGCACAGCCTTGCTGTTACAGTTGCAAATAACTATCCCAGTTATTATTCACACCCTGTCTATCTTAACACATAACAACTTTACTGAATTAGCATGTTATGAGAAATTCGACTCTAATGTTTGGCTCTTAGCTGACAAAACTGAGTGATACAGAATTCACATTTGCAAAGCACGCGCAGGCTGTTCGATATACGGACTCCTTTGACGTTCAAAGAGCAAAAAATGAAGAAAAGTGCATCGGGCGTAGTGACGAGCGAGCTCGGCGTTTATAAATATTTATTACCAAATTATCGAAGGCTGGTTTAACACCTCCAATGACTTTTTAGCCAGCGGCGAGCATCCAACTTCGAGACAACACCAATTTGTATTTTTAATCCCGAATAGCAGAACCGAAAATTTATTTTTTCAAACTTGTTAACACCGTAATAAAGTTGTCCATTACCTATCATTCTGTCAAGTCAAACGAGATGTTCGTTTCGCGAAAGTTCTTTTTATAATGGAGTGTTAAAAACTCATTTCAGAGTGTTATAGAGTTGTTGCGTTATCAGATTGTCGAAATAATCGTAATTTGTGATTGACTTTGTTTTTTATTTGATCGTTAAGCTACATGAACTTTTGGTTGTTTTTGTTATCAATGGATTGCATTGCTATCTAAATTCCATCTTTGCTTACAAATCAAGATTTTTATTTCCGAAAATTGTTCCAAGATAACTTATACTCCAAAAATTCAGAGTTCAATTTCGTGTCGATTCTTTGTGACCATCCGCAAGACCGTAGTTGTATTTTTGTATAAATTTCTTTATACCGTCGATAGTAAACCAGTTTTCCGGTCGCATCTCGTGCTAAATAATCGAAATGTGACATTTTATCGGAAAAGAACAGCAGTTTACACTTAAACAAGTGTCGGGGACACTATCTCGCTCAAGTTATGCGTTTAGTCACCTTATTAAATAAAGGTTTATCAACACCATTGCCACGCGGCCGAAGAGTATAGATAATAGGAAAGAATTATGTGGACGTTCTGTTACTTGACGCGGAAAATTGCAGTATCAGAGTTATTACGTGTCACTGAGTTACAAGTGTCCACCACTTTATTAACAGTATCTTTTTATTATGGTTCTAAAAGTTCAATAAATTCGCTATAAATAAAAATCTTCAGAGAAGATTATTTTTTATTTTACACAATTATAGTAACCACTCCAATTAAAACAAGTGTAAAAATAATAACAAGAATTAACCTCTTGCCCTTAATTTATCTATTCCTTAGCCAAGAAGAGTCCTCTATAAAATAAATTCTAATGGTAGAAGATAAAGCACTTTACATCCATAGATTACTTGCTTATTTACAAAGTTGCATAGAAATTACGACCATGTGGGGAAAACAAAAAAGTAAGCAATCCTGATACGGAATTTAAATTTTAAACCTTATTTATTGTAATTGTAGATAACAATGTATCGGATTTGATTGTAATTTATGACTTAATCTATTCTTCAGGGTCTTCTTAATTTGATTCCATCCATCCTCCGAGCCTTTTTCCCAAACTATGTTGGGGTCGGCTTCCAGTCTAACCGGATTCAGCTGAGTACCAGTGCTTTACAAGAAGCGACTGCCTATCTGACCTCCTCAACCCAGTTACCCGGGCAACCCGATACCCCTTGGTTAGACTGGTGTCAGACTTACTGGCTTCTGACTACCCGTAACGACTGCCAAGGATGTTCAATGACAGCCGGGACCTACAGTTTAACGTGCCATCCGAAACACAGTCATTGGTGTCTAAGATTTACTTAGAAAGTACATACAAACTTAGAAAAGTTGCATTGGTACTTGCCTGACCTGGAATCGAACCCGCGCCCTCATACTCGAGAGGTTGGTTCTTTGCCCACTAGGCCACCACGACTTCTTAATTTGATTACTTAGGTATAATTAAATTGTAAGCATTCAGTTTCCATTAATTCTTTATCATAAGAATAATCCTCATTAAGATAAAATGTACCATACTGTAGTTACTTACATAAACAACAATGTTGATTTCCGTCACATGTGAAATACCTATGCATGTGGTAAATACTAGTCCATCTTTTTTGCAGGACAGTCGTCAACGTCCATACCACGTTGAAAACACCGGTTCTCGTCCGATCACCGAAGTTAAGCAACATCGGGCGCGGTCAGTACTTGGATGGGTGACCGCCTGGGAACACCGCGTGACGTTGACTTTTTGTAAGTTTTTTAATTTGTTTGATTTATACTCTAGTCTTTTCTCCTCCGTGTTTATACTTCATTTCAGTAAAATGCGTTTTAGGCAGTTGTCCCACCAACGACGAGAAAACGACTAACTATCGGCTATTTTCTCGCTCAAGAAACGTACAATAAATATACTTTCCAAGTGAACAAAAGAGATGCATATACAAATAGTTGATCGCTGACTGTTCACACTGCCGGCGAGCACTCGCTTCACTAGTTTGTCGCTGAGCGACAAGAGCTATGAAAGATAACACTCGCTCGGCGACACTCGCCAAGCGTTTAGAACTCACCGAGAGAGCAACTTGTGGTCATTTCTCTACAGTGCGTATCTAGCGAGCAAGTGATGCGAGTAATCGCCCGCCTCGCACACTCGCTTATAGCCGAGCTACACAAATATCGGAACTACGCACTCGCTCCCCGCGTCTCGCTAACTCGTTTCTAGTTCTAGCTCTACTCGTTACTCGTTAATCGTTGCCGGTGGGACAAGTGCCTTAGGGATTGGTTTATCTGAGGGCACGGCAGTGCCCCAGCCAAGACTCGAGCAAAACGGGCACGGCCGTACCATCTTTTCTCGAAGCGTTTCGCGGCTATTTCAGCCCCCTGTATCTTCCATGTGAACAAAGCTAGGAGTTTAGGTTTTCGATGACCAAGAGTAAGTATTAGAACAAGCTCAGTCTCAAAATTACAAGACATTTGAATAAATTGTTTACGAGTTATGAGCGATCAAAGTTACACCATTTTGTCACTGACTCACTCACTGACCGATCATCAAAAGTCTAAGGTACTTCTAGCAAACTTAGAACCTTCAAATTTGGCACCAAGACAGGTTATTAGCTACATATAAAGGGAAAATTATAAAAATCTTAAAACGTAAAAAAAATAGGAAACAAATTTATATTTGCGGTTTTTCAAGAACATTGTGTATGTATTTTGACTGCATTGATAACTTTGTTATTTATTTATGTACAAAATGTTACTATTTGTTTTATTGTTACGTAGTACAATATACCACTATTGTTATTATGTATTAAATATACATACATATGAATAAAAAAGCTAGGATGATAAAATCCAGATAAAATCTTTCATATTAATGCAGTGCAATAAATACTGCATGCTCGCTCGATAGATGGCGTTGTCCTGGTCTAAATCGCGCTATGGTTTCGTTACATAGCTTAGTATAAGTCGTACTTAAAAAAAACAAATAATGTCATGTGATAGCGCCATTTACCTCTGAAATAGGGGAACAAATATAATGACCACCATAAAATGCTTTGATACCCTAAGTTTTGCAACCAGAAATATCTACTGAACACCAGAAAAATAAAGTCTAAAAATGTAATAGTACCAGCTATTTTAGTCACGACTTCACTTTAAATTGTATTCGACCACCAAATTTAGTAAATGATCACCAACTCTTGACGACCAAATTAATGTATTATTTTTGCCTAAATAAGTCACTGTGATTGCCATAAAATGTAGGCTTATTACCAAATAAAGTATTATGATGCCATATTAAGTTATGTGTCCGGCTTGCAATGCATGCGTGAGTGTCAGTATGACGAGTGACAGGGGAAAATGGAAGAAAATTACATATTGCGCCGACGCCAAGTAAAATTGGGAACAGGGCAGGAGAAAGAAGAAGAAGAATGTGTTTCTCAATACACTCTTATCTCACTGTTTCCACGCTAGTGCAGGAAAAGGGTCCCCATAATGTTATTACATTTATTTTATCAGGCCGAACTTATTTTTTTGGAGTCAGTTTACTTAAACAGGATAGCAAGATGTAAAAACTTTTTTGATGATCATTTACTACTTTTGGTGATCATTTACTACTTTTGGTGATCATTTACTACTTTTGGGATAACAATGATTTTTTTGGACTCATTTTGCTTAAATAGGATAGCAGAATTTAAAAACTTTGGTTATAATCTTACTTTAAAATGGTGGTTTAATTTTGGTGATCATTTACTATTTTTGGCTTACGCATGATTTATTTTGGAGTAATTTCACTTAAATAGGATAGCAAAGTGTTAAAACTTTGGTGATAGTTTTACATTAAAATGCGAGTTTCATTTTGGTGATCATTTACTATTTTTGTCTGCTGTTTGTTACTATATCTGGTGATCAGTTAAACATAAGCCCTGAAATAGATCTCTTTTATTCTAAAAGATATTCGATTCAAGAATTCGAAATGTTTTAGTTTATTTTAAAAAAAATTTGTTTACGTGCTAATTTAGGTCTACATATTTAGTTTGTTATATATTTAGTTACTTGCATGTAAGTTAATTTAATTTGTTATATACTTAGAGAAGAAAGAGACCTACAAAAAATAAATTAGATCCCATCAAAAACATTGAATGTAAAAAAAAGCCAATCCTCTACGCAATTCCTCCACCGTAAAAAGTTTTGAGATCGCATAGAAGCCAAGTCCTGTTCAACATTATTTGTAATAATAAATCAATATTTTGTGACTATATCAATAGTTTCGTTCACTTTACAATAATATTGTCTTGGCCATGAGCACAAGTTAAAAGTCGCTCCTTGAAATAATGTGTTGAATTGATAAATTCTATATGGACATGATTTTACCATTGGACTGATTGGAATTTGAGATCACCATGGACTAAACATGCGCCATAGTACATGTGCAGTTCATTGATGTTGGATGATACTGACTGTCGGTCATTTAGTAACAATCGAATAAACTAAAAGTATTCAATTATTTGATTTTAAACTTCATGTTTGACTTTCACCTCTCCAAGATATGCTGTATTATATTTGTAGTTTATTGTGCTCATGGCCAAGTCAATATTATTGTAAAGTGAACGAAACTATTGATATAGTCACAAAATATTGATTTATTATTACAAATAATGTTGAACAGGACTTGGCTTCTATGCGATCTCAAAACTTTTTACGGTGGAGGAATTGCGTAGAGGATTGGCTTTTTTTTACATTCAATGTTTTTGATGGGATAGTTATTGATCGTCGTATGAATTTCAAAACTTTTTACATAAACTTCACTACTTACTTAATTATACCTAATTGACCAGAAAAGCTTACCTACACAGTTAATACTAACAATCCAAACACCCATAATTTTCTAAACAAACGCACACTGCCTACGTTTTAGCCCAAAGCCTATGCGCTTGCGTCGCTCATATCGTTACGAACAATCAATCAAATGGACAGGATAAACATTAGTTTTGATTTTACAGTCATTAAAATAAACAAACATTTTTCTTAAGCATGCATTCTGTTATGTGTAATTAACGTCACGAATTCATATTTCTTATTCGAGTGTCGACGTATGTATTTTAAGACACGACGATTTTTCAAAATTTTCTGACAAGTTTCTTGGTCATTTTGTCGTTAACTTGACGAATTGTTAGTTGCGGTGATATAATATTTTTAGTGACGAAAAGTGGAAGGGAGAAGTTTGAATTCTTAACTTAACTACTGCATTTTAATACTCGTTTTCATTTTATTTCAGGTACATCAAAAACGTAACCTTTTTCTAAATTAACTTCTGTATAATATTCTATCCGACTTTCAAATGTAATCTGTATTTTTCTAGAGTATCTGTTTTCATATCGTAACTTACAATATATTTCGTAAATACAGGCGTTAAATTGGTACCTACATAAAAATATTGCAACATTTTCCCCAACAAGCAAGAGTAAATGGAATAAATATTTTTAATTAATACGATTGCATGACCGCTATCGTATGAGAATGTATGTGAAGTTCTGTGCAAAGAAACCACTGCGGTTTACTGCGGTAAAATAACTTACTATTTTAAAGGACAGTTTCATTATTACTACAAAAATGTCTGTTGAATTTCTGGGTAATCATGAAATGTGTGTTTTCATAGCCGCATGACACACACAAGAGTCTCTTCTCTTAACCTAGAAACGAAGTCATAACATTTAATTCAATGCTTTATTTGAATTAAAAAATCTAAAAAAAACATTGCAATCGCCTATTCATCTTGCTAAAGCATCCAACATTTTTTTTACTCCAGCCACGAGAGCTCACCCACAAACAAAGCAAATACACGATTAATGAAAACAGGAAAACGTAACACAGAGACAATCCATAATAGTAACACGTGCCATAAGAGGATAGAGCACAACATCAAACTAATGATGCACAAAAATATTTCCCGTGTAGCTTTATAACCATCGATTAATCAGGACCTATGGTTTTTTACTCAGTTTTAAAAGCATCGGCGAACGTACGTGTGTTTTGTACACAGTGACCACACACCGGCCATTAGCTTTTATTAAGAGTTTAGTCAATATTGATAAATGTTTGATGGAACGACGATGTAACGATGCAATTAAATTTCGCCTCCCATGATGGAGCGTTCGCGTTTTATGCACTAAATGCAGCGGACTCATCAAAATTTATTGTGTTAATAATTGATTTAATTGGTGCGCTCGTTCTTATCAATCAGTGGGAATGGATTTTTGGCAAATGTAGCGGATATTTTTGGTTCAACTTTTCACTTTTTTGCGTTTGATTGACAGTTGATTTTTTTGTGTTCTTGTGTGGTTGCTTTGGTAAATGTCGTTTGGGACGTTAAAAAGAATTCAGATCATTATATTCTGTTCCTAAGTGTTGGTTGCGTATAAACTGATAACTAAAGGTACATTCCTGGTCGATACTAATACAAACATTGGCGGTAACTTTGACCAGGCACTCAAGTACTACGAATTCAGTCGAAGATATATTAGTAGCCAGTAGCACAATACCTAATACGGCACGCGTTATGAACACACGCCCCAAGACTAATAACACCATTAGTCAAAACGAATTTGGTACAGTCAGGTTAATATGTATTCAGGATTTCGTGAGAGACCACGGCAAGTAATTCGATTACACCTACTGTAATAAATTCTCAACAATTTTCCACGACAAATTCATTTAGTCTTATTTTACTGTGGAAATTATTAATTCTTATGTATGTGTGAGAAGGTACTGTTAATTGATCAGATTATGTATAATTCAAAGGCTTTACTACAAACTACGGTATTGTTCTCTTTGCTATAAAGGATCCAAGCGATAAGCCGTTATTGATGAGTCAGTTTCAAAATACCATACATACAGAAATATTCTACTGATTGCCAATGAGTTAACGCAATATTTTCATTTCTTTTGCAACAATGAAAAAAGCCAAATTATTAATCCCAAATGTAAATTTTATTTATTCATCAATCAAACCATTCGTAGCATCAAAGTAGGCACGTAATATATGTAGAGCAAATAAAATACCCAATGTAGTAACTGTAACATCGATTCAACTTTGACATCGATTTTAAAGTCACAAACTCGAACGTTAACAATGAAGCGAGCTATTGATTTGGTAATAAAACAGTCATGAAGTTACGTCCTGAAAATAGTTCTCGTTGAAATTCTGCGGTGCATACTACATTCCAGTTGACTCTGTGACCAAACTCGGTCATCGTCCAATTTTGGGCTTCGAACTAGGCAAAAAGTTGGTGTGTGGACAGGTAACTCGTTCATTGTGACGACGGAGGCAAATTTGCATTGTAATGGATATTCCAGCCCTGAACGTTCGTTGTTTATACGTTCATCTTCACATATGCACCAGCTCTCGTTTATAGCCTCGGTAAATTCACGAGTCAACACAGCAATAATACGATTTTTAGTTTTGGGTGCAATGCGGATACTTTATTGTGCTGAACATAAAATGTAAATTACGACAAGTGTTACACATTAATTTAAAGTATTATACGCATAAAAAAATACTTTTAAAATATCCCTTACGTAAAATACAAAGCTGTAATGTTATACAGTGTCATTCATATTACTGTCACAACAAATGAAAACGTTTGAATCACATATTGTGGTAAACAAAAAAAGTATCTTTATCGTTAACCACACAACTGTCAAAATACATAAATTTTGTGGTCGCAATTCAAATAAAAGTTTTCATTCAGAACTCTAAATGTGATCCTGACCCAAGATTGGCATTCAAGAGTAAATGTGAATTGTGTTTGTGCAAAATCAAGACCTCAGAACTCAATATGTCATATCGTCAACATCGTCGGTCAGACAATACGGTTCTTCGACCGAGCTCCTATTATTTGCGGGTGGCCCGCGAACAAGACGAGCTCTTTGTATCATTTGCGAAATAGATTCGTCAGTTTTGTTACCGTACGGGGTGCCACGACAAAGTAAAACGTTTATAAATGTTAGATACGATATAAGTCGACATTAAAATGTTGCTCCATTTAATGTGTACGACCGTTACATCATTAAATAGTCCTATCAGCGAGTAATCTGTATTTTTTTTATTTAATTTATAAAAAGAACAATATAGAAGTCGGTAAATACAAAAGTCACAGTAATAAATAAGTAGTTACAACTGTACAAAAGAAATTTTAAAGGTCCCACAATATTCAGCGGAATAAAATTAATTTTGACATGCATCTCATAACACACCTGCATTAATTCGGCGAAAACGCGAAACCAACGTGTTCGAATGGGTGCTGATATTTAAAAAATAAAACCGTACTGCAGACCAATGCTCGTTTGGTCTCGCATGGACATGGGCTGTCCACAATCGAAATGAAGCAAAGGCATCTCCCGTCGACCGCATTGTTCCTTTGTTGCTCGCGTCTGACCAGAACCTTTGTCCGAGAATTGTTTTATACAGAATGTAAGTCACGAATACCATGTACTGTCTAACTGAATAAGGCCGGGACTTTCTATGCCTTCTACCGTAGGTAGCCTATGTCCAATCTCACATACAACTCTATTCATTGAGCTTCCTTGTATGACCGGGCCTTAGAAGTACGCTTTACCTTAAAAACGTTTTTATAAATGTCTTCGTAAGTTAATTTTCATTGATATTAATGAACTTCGTCTACGCTTAGTTTGGGTAATTAATGAAGCGGTTTGATGTCTAATTAACGTAATGAAGGAATACTTTGGTGAAACTTAGAAGTTACGTATATTTAATATTTGATGAATTTGAATGAAAAGCACTTTGCTAATCTGATTGTATGTATGGAGTTGTGTATAACGAGTGTTTATTAAAGTGATATTCCATTGATAGGGCCCAAATATGATCCATGCATTCCGAAAGACTTATGCTGTCCAGGCACGGTGCGATATAGAAAGAAAAGTGCAGTCGATAGGTTTTATTACGCTATGTGGAATAGAAACGTAATTCTAACGGCATTTGAAAAATATCGGAACGAAATTGTGCTCGTAATATTCGCTACAATACTACACTACAACGGACAGGCCGGAATGGCTTTTGTATTCATGGCAGTTGAAAGTCGAAAATTTTTTAACTTCTAAAACACCTAAGGTTTATTGAAACAGAAAACGAATTTTGAGTTTCGTTAAAATCGTATTTCAAATAATATCTACGTTCTTATGCTAACTCTTTTTTGGTTAGACTCATTTTTTATGGGAGGCATGTATTAAATTAAGGCATCCAATTCCACATTGAATGTTTCGCGATAAAATCTACAGCCATGAACTTAAACGTTGTTATTCAAACATCTTCAATTAAGCCACCCGTCACAAAATTCATCTCCCAATTGTGCTGTAGCAACTCCCATACCATATTCGTCAACTAGCATAACTCGCTCGTATTTGCTCGCGTGCCGAACTTGACCTCAGTGCTATCTCAATCTGATGTGGAGATAACCGCCAACATTGTTCCCAGCGGGACGCTGAGAATTGAAGATTTTCTCATCCAAACACCTTAACGTCTTAAGCATACAGTCGAGTTTACTTTGACAATACTTTTAAGATAGATTCGTCATAGAGGGCTACATGACTGGGTAACACGTTCTTTGTCGTGATTCTGCGTATAGTTGTATGAAGAGGTAAAGTATGTTCATGTTGCTGTACTCATACAGGCAAGCGATTTATGTGAACACGCACGGCTGGAGGATCTAGGGGCTGATTGGTCCCGAGATAGTGATGTTTGTGCAAATCTGGGAACATTATCAACCTGTTAGCTTCGTAGATTTGGTTACAGTTACTTGACAATTTGTGGAATGTATATTTTGAATTCTAGCGAGACCGTAATGCCTTATAATCTGCATTTTATATCTCAACTTTTCTCCTTAAAAACAGTTAACTTAGTTATATAACACACCACGATCTAGACACCATTTGTAGCTGCCCTAAGGAGACCACACAAAGTTTGCGCTATTGAAAGTAAACAATACAACAACCCGAATCACAAAATAATGAATTCCCTATTACAAGGAAAATATGTATAGGTAAAATAAATAATTAACAGAGGTGCTTTCAAGTTGCCAGTACGCTTAAAAATGTGTCATCCATAATACATACTTTTAATGCAAAACTAACCCTACGCAATTGTGTTCGGATTTTGTTCACAATAAGTATTCTGCGTTGGATAATAATACACAAGTTGAGTTCGTTCTATATAGGAACCAAGGGTAAGTTTTCCTTAACAAAAAGGGTATAAATAAAATGGATGCCTATTCAAGTAAAGCGCGCTGATCGCTGTGGCGCGAGCGCGGGCGCCACAACGCGCTCGAAATGCTATCAAACTTTCGCTTTTCTAATGAAACTTGAGATCGCGGAAATTGCATGGAAATAAATACGAACGCAGTAGTTCGCTTAGCAACTTTTAAATGCACCCGCTGTTGAACAGAATGCCTTTGTTAATTTAAAAGCTTGCTCCGTTCCGACTGCCAGTGCTAAAAAATAAACTCAACTGCTCCCGAACACAAATTAGAGTTTCATATTGACTTTTCTTCGCTGTCCTGACTTCATCGTGTAGAACTTTGATTAAATACGTAGTTTAATTCCCGGTAAGTTTATTTTATATTCTATTATGACACGACTGTCAACATTTTTGCGTTTGGAGAAGAAAAATATTTTGCAACAATGCTGAGCGATAAAAGTTTACTCACTTTAGTATCCAATGGTCATCCAAAGGCACAATACAATGGCGGAAAAAAATTAACAATCGGCACTGAAGAAGGAGCGAATGCACGAATGAAATATTAAGGTTATAAAGGACTCAGCTTCAGAGAAAAGTAATAAAGTAGTCAAGGGTGAACTCGGTGAGAAATCATGTGCCGACTTTATTGCAAATTATATTTCGGAGTCTCACTTCGCTTTCAATGGCTTGTTCGTAATGGAACTGATTTTGGCAGCCACGAATTTCCGTAACATCTTTTTCCCATTCTCTTTTTAGGTAGGTATTATGTATAATATTACTTAGTTTATCTCATAAACTTGGAAATGATGAATATTTATCAGGCTAGCGATACTTGAAGTAGCAAGACTTTCAATATTCGTTTAAAATTACATTTACGTTTGTAATGTGGTTTCATTGGTGCCTACGTTCTGATTAAAAATCTGACTTTTTTAAAAGTAATTAGGTCAACCAATTTAAAACTGAGAGATCGGGCCGTATTATTTTAAACTAATTGGATTTCTTAAAATAAAAATCCACCGTTTTCGTCTTTTGAAGAATTATATAAATTTTTATGTTTAAATAATTCCCATTGAAGTAATTGGGATTTTCAAGAATAAATAAACTTCTATCTGTATCTAGAGATTACAGAAGTTGGAAATTGCACTGAATAATTTAATTCGAAAATAGCAATTGAATTAAAAGCGATCAATGACTTTGTACCTGCTTCGAATAAGTTTCACAGATGAATTTCAAAATATTTAATTCTACTAAAAGTAATAATAATGTCATAGTTTGTTAGTTTCTAGAAAATTCTAAACATAAGAAGTGAGAAGATGTAAAAGGATTTCGTGTTGATATTACTTTTTATACGTACAGAATTATGTCGATTTAATTTTTTTACAGTTTAATGAAGTTGATTCATAATACAATACAGCAAAGACTTTGTCACATACTTAACATTTGCCTTATACCCCGTCCTTAGCTCTCTATACGGCCTCATGAAATCAGATACCCATGACATATAATTAAATTTCGGTGTGCGGTTCCGTACTAAATTTAGACTACCCCCGTACGACTCCCGTGGGCGTTCTGAGGATCAGTTTCAGCAAGATTGTTGGTTAACAAACATCCTTCCTATACTGATAATATCCTATTTCGACAACTTGGTTAGCTGAAGACGTAGGTTTGCAAAAGGAGCTTGGATAAATTATGGATAAATTACTGATATTAAGAAATTGATCTAAATACATATAATAGATTAGTGTCATCCAGTTCTTAAAATGCTTTGAATAAAGGCTGATAACGCGAAGTTTTATGACATAAAAAAAATTCCTTATTCACGACACGCATAGACCGTGTACCTAATTCTGCTTTACGACCGTCTAAGCTGCTTTATCGCATGTTAGAAAAATCTTAAAAAACAATAACGATATTTTATCAGAATCGATATAAAATTACGATCAAAAAGCTCAAGTGAAGCCATAAAATCAAATGAATAACACCTCCAGGCCCCGAGCCGTTTCAACCGATTTTAGTTTGATTTCACATTTTTCATACGCCGAACGTTCTTACGGTTTAGCTCATATGAAAACGTTTTTAATAGAAACCTATCGATTTTCCGTGAAACTAGCTTTAGTAGCGAAGTTATATTATTAAAGTGGATTCTCGCCTGAGTAAGCTCGGATAACCGGGCCAATCGATTTCTAAGTAAAAAGTGGGACTGGATTTGGAACTTTAAAGTATAC
Source organism: Helicoverpa zea x Helicoverpa armigera (assembly GCA_033682625.1). NCBI lineage: Eukaryota > Metazoa > Arthropoda > Insecta > Lepidoptera > Noctuidae > Helicoverpa > Helicoverpa zea x Helicoverpa armigera. The sequence goes on along the minus strand of JAWIIS010000005.1, from coordinate 845,954 downwards.
TTACTTAGACACTTTACGCTGGAGTTCCCGTACTTTATTGATGTTTAAGTCTTGCTTGCTTATGACCTTTTTTCAAAACCAACGTTTTTTCTGTATTTAACCTCGGTGAGTGCAGAGAAACTGGCAAAAATAAATTAGATATAGTTATCGGCACGAATCTTGAGCTCTGACCTACATCTGCGCAGACGTGATTTACTAGCAAAGAACCAATCCCGAGTAACGGCTATGATGCGATGCACTGCGGGCCAATCACCGCTTTCACTTCATACCACAAAAGGGATCCAATAAATTACTTCTGCGCAAGTGAACGTCAGAGCTCAAGATTCGTGCCGATAACTATAACTACCATTAGCTTTATTTTTGATATCATAGATTTTGTAAATAGGTACTATAATACGAGCAGCATACAACAATGATAGTTAGACACACGAAACTTCTCAGGGTTAAGTTCTAGAGTTAGGATACCACAGTTCATGAATATACGGGGTCATAATAGGTTAGACATTTATGACAGACCTGCGGTTACGTAAAGGACGACCAATGATAACGTCACACTGTTTTGAGCTAGGAATGATGTCGGTTTAGATAATTTGCATAAGCTTTCAACGATTTAGCAACATGTTAAATAATATAATACGTGTGATGGTACTTAGTTAGATTTTAAAAGCATTAAATGAAATGCCATTAGGTAGAACTATGTTCGATTTTCACAAATCTGTTAAAAAGCTTTATCTAAATAGTCATTGTCATATTTTATTTGCAAATACAAATGATACAAATGCTTTCAGCAAAATGCCACAATATTATGTTTTTATCATGAAATCTCATATAAAACAATATAAAAAGATTGATAGTTGCGCATTTAACTACACTAAAAGTAACTTAAATTACCTTAAAACAAAGCAACCGTAAACAAAAACAACCTAAAACAAATCTGATCCTTTGCCAACTTTCTCTTGTTGTCAAAGATATCCCACATCAGATCTTGGATGATATTTACTATACCGGGGTTCCATATTTGTGGCAAAGGATAGCAATATTCTCAAAGTAACTAGACAACTAGTCGACTCTCGAATACAGAGTGGTTGAGATAGAGGTCTATAAGCACTTATTACGTGTTTTGATAGCATCTGTTTGCAATAGAAAGACATTGAAACCTTATTTTAGTGTTTTGAAATAAGGTATTATATTCTAATAGGTACTAGGCATTATGATAAGCATATGCCTAGAAGGCCATTGCCCTTGCAATGCTGTCAAACTTGGTTAACTTAACATGCAAAAGCTAGCACTAGCACTATGTATTTACCATAATATTCATATTCCAAATCGTGCGCCAATGTTGCAGTAGGCGTCAGGCCCGAGGCCATCCTAAAGAGTGCTATTTTGTACATAACTGTCTTATCTTAGACAATCCGAGTCCAAGTGGGCGTTATCGCTTATATCATAGACGACCATACCATAGAAAGTAATCGCCATCATCACACGTAATAAAGCCAATATCAGATGTTATTTATGTCGCCTGAGTTGGCTTATGAATGCTAATTTTAGTGAGAGATATCTTTCATTTAGCCGCGTCAGTCAGCAATGGTCAAGTTAATTAAATTATATGGTAAGTTGATGTGCAGATCCTATTAGGCCAGAGAGTTGCTTTATAATTAGATTATTTTGTTCGTGAAATTTAATAGCTTGTTTGTTTTTGGTAATACTGCTTTTGTTTTTGCAAAAAAACCTTCAAGTACGATAGAGTTTATTTTGGAAAAGTTATGCTGATTGCATTCATAAATTGGTTGGATTCATGTTTTATTTACTCTAATTTTAATCTACTTATAAATGTAATTACTTCAGTCTCATGAGACCTAGACTGAATGACACAGTTTTCCACAAAAACAAAAAAGATTTTTTGCAGCTTCAACGCTCAGTTAAACGTCGTAAAAAGACTCAAAAGAGCAACTCAGCAACCGACCATAGCGCGCACTAAAACACTTTAAAACAGTCGACATAACATATCGCCCATTTATATCAGGGGCACGGGCCCAATCTCCATACCGAAGTACTGGGAATATATTCATGCAATACCCCCGGCTGTATATTAAAGAAACACTAAGCGATGTGCTAAGATATTTTTATTAAATTCTAGTGGAGGCCGTTTCGTCGCATTTAGTTCCGATGCAAATGTTCTGCACTCAGTACGGCCGAGACAGATATTGCACCGCCCCCCTTATTTATTGTTTAAACGATCCCTCGGTGTTGTTATTAGAAGTTTAAACAACGCTTGTGTGTATGCTATGAAACCATAGCTGCTATATTTCATGTTTATTACTGCCGGATCCGATTTTCTTTTGTTATTTTTATGAGATGTTTTAGGTTGGGAGAATAAGATGATTTTCATGTCGAAATACTTTTCTAAATGCTATTAAGTTCAACTAAATATCTGGGTCCGTCCGTTAGTAAATCTTTATAAATAATATTTCGTATTTGTTTTGTTTCTATCTAATGAGATCTTCAAAATATTTCACCACATTGTATTGTGTTCAATGTTACGACTTATTACACGCGTATCAGAATAAGTTAAGTGTTAAAGTATTACATCAAATGTGCAATGTGCAACCGTACCAAATGCTATTATCCAAACAAATCCATTACCACCTTTACAAGAACACAATGGCTCCTGATTTTCTGGCTAGTTGAACAAATATCTATTTCAAGTTCGCCAGGTATTGTCTCAGAAAAAAAGGGCAGATGTTGTCACCGGGACGAGACCGGGAACAAAACGGGAGACTGCCCATCTTTTGTTAAGTAAACTAAGCATTCAAGATGTTCCCCGAATTACAAAATGTTTAGCTATTTGTTAAAGTCCTATTAAGTTCTGTCACTTCGGCACTGTCCTTACAAAGTTATCTTCACCTCGAATCAGGGAAATTTGAGCTTTATGCCTGTTGCAATAAGATTGGTTGTGAGTATAAAAGCAGTTGGTAAACCTGTAATTGTTGTTAGACGCAACTGAGACGTCTTTGAATGAGATGTCGATAAATTAAATTCGCTTCCGCCGTGTGAATTCTAAAGTTGTCTCAATTTGTTCTCTCTTACACAAGGGGTGGTTTTTATACAAATTCGTCTTAATGGTCTTGGTATTATTTTCTAATGACGCGTGCACGACGAGTCAAATTCTTATTAATCTTATGAAAGAAATCGTTAAATGAAGCGTCGGTATATCTTTTTATATTTTATCGTTATTAATTTTTAAGAAATGAAAATGTGTTCGCCTTATTGGTTGACTACAAAAGACGCATTAAAACGCCTTGTACCTACTTAAAACGAATTAGCAGGACGTTTAAAATAAGCTCTTTAGCTTTTTGTTTCATGATGTGCACAAATAAAGTGTCTACGTCTCTTTCTTTCCCAAAGCAGTAGTCAGCATGACAATTTGTATAGTGGCATTATTGATTTTAGAAATCAAATAGCCATTCATTCTCGACCTCACCAGCAGGTCAACGGCAGCAAACACGCCAGATCTTTCAACGTAAACTTGACAATCAAGGGCATAAAACAAAAAAAAAACTAGCTCTCGAAACTCGAAAGAAAAAGAAGCACGCATCATTACGCGCACTCAAAGACGTTCTTAAGACAATAACGAATATTTTCTTATTTGTTAAGAGCCACCAAGATAAAAAAACACTCAATGAGCATTCGGTAGACGGCAACTGAACACTGTGTAAATAATGATAAAAGTATTTGCTTTGTCGAGACGTACAAAGATCAGAGTAAACACTTCGATACGCCCACTAAGTTGGGTGCAGCGGTGATACGCCAATAGTTATGTATTTGTACTGTGATTCTGATTGTTGAAAGGCTACCACGCCCTGGGTCGATTTAAAGAGGATTACCTTTAATGCATGTTTTATAGTGGCCATTTGAGCTTACCGGCCATTTTTATCTATGTAAGACTAGACAAATAAAAGCTAGGCTAAATGTTTATCTGCTTGATATACCTATGAGAACTTTTTAAATAGAAGTACTACAATTCGTACAAGATTTTTACTGAACATTTGAAACATTTCCATCATTTGATTTGAAAGTCCCGATTGATGTTGGTAAGTTTGATACTGTTTAGTATACTTTTCTATGATAGTAAATAAGGTAGGCAGGCATTTTTTTCTTGATACCTAACATATCTACAGAGTTAACTATGATATACGACATGAGTAATCTTACATTCCGAAGGCTTGACTTTCCAAGTCCATCTTTACTCAGCGTCCAAAGTTGGCATCTGAACAATTTGTAAACACATCATGATTAAGTACCGCATTAGCCTAATGAGGCATTTAGCCACCGGTTTTCTGCTACTTGCATTAATTCTTCATTGACATATTGCTATATTACGTGGTAGTCTCCCGAAGTTGGGGCATCATTTCTGGCAATTTTTTTTCTAATGAGGTTTTATTCTATCACGTACTTTGTAAATACTGGCTCATAAAAAAAAAACAGGATTTAATTTTGGAACATTTTGTGACAAAGCAAAAAGTTGCTTATTATCTTGTAACCTCACCCCACGAGACCTCAGTATGTCCATCTATTCTTAGCAGGACACTGCAGCTACATCAGTGATCCGAAATAATTTATGCTATTGGGAAGCTGAATTCTCTGTGTAAATCAATAGAAGCTACCGACAGTTATAGCATGTAGATATTATTACAAATACACAGGAATTCAGAATAGTTTCGTCCTTATTTAGAAATACCCTTTTTTATTCAACAATAGTCTTAGCAACTAGATATTGTGTCTCAACAATAGTTGAAGAGGACAATAAACCTATTAGTTTATTTTGAGGACAAAGATGAATGTCCTATCAAAAGACCGTTTGCTTAAACCTAGCCTAGACTGTCAGGTTCAGCGATCCGAAAATTGTGTAGATGTAGGTGTATTGTATATCCTATTTAACATGACCCAAATCGTCACAAAATCTCTAAATAAACAAAATTCGAAAAACCATTTCGATGATAATACCCGCGTTAGAACATTCAGAGACGGGACACTCAGGCTCATCCCAAACAAAGCCTCATAAAATAACATGGATAACATAAAGTAAAATCCGGAATACATTTACCAAACACTGGTAGCGTCCTCGATAATGTTCGACTATCGAGGAACTAATCCAAGCCCACTAAGCACGATATCAGAGCTGATTTTCGCGACCCAAAATCGTTGCTGTCGAATTTCACGTACAATTTGCGTTTGAAAGCCTATGAGCCGGAGCTAATGTTTTTGCTAAGCGATTTACCCAAAATTTGAAACGTTGCGAGTACATTTTTACTGTATTATTTGAGTGGACGGCAGTGAATTTAATGAATATTACGGTTAAATAAAATGTATTACGGGATTACGATTGGCCCGGCTTCTTTGGCGCCTAAAGCTGAAAATTTGATGTTGTTTATCTGTGGTTTGTTCAATTGGATAGATGTAACAAACATGCTTATCAACTACAAATAATTTAATAAATAATGTCTGATTAGTATTTTTGTCTTTATATGTATAAGTTTAGCCCTAGAATGATATAAGTTTGTACATAGAAAATACCTAATATAATAGTTGGTACCCGGAGCGCTGTTACACCGCTTACTTACAATAATTCGATATGAGTTGTAATCTAACATTATCAAGATTATTTAAGTTAACAAAACATCCAATTACGAACAGAACAATTTGGAAACAAATTACTTACTCTCAAACTCATTCGACAAAAGACGTAGACTGCAGCGTCATCCCTTATCCCTTTAATTGATCCCTTAGTACATAAACGAAATTAAGAAAATATACAAATGTAGATACATTTCGCAATAAAGGTAGGTATTACAAAAAAATTATAAGAGTCAATGTTCAGGAAGCTACATTCACAACGCAAGGAAAATTAATGAAATCAGTTTGGCTTAAAACTTCGGCGCACCCTAGACAGCCATTTTACTAATTGGTAATGATTTGATTAATTAATTACCATGATAGGATGAGTATATTGATTAATATTGCAGTGGTTACAATGTAATGTCAGAAGCCGTCGCGGGCGGATTTCAAAACTGTCTGACTGGCTTTCTAGGAATATAGAAAATGTTGAGCAGCAGAGCACCTTTTTCTCAATTTGTCTAGTTATAAAATGCTGCTTCTTGGTCAAAACTTGTGTCCTAATTTAATGAAACAAAGGACAAAGGTTTTGAGATCACGAGGCCGCCCTAAGACCAGATAGCGGGACGTGGTTTTAAAGACATAAAGGAGTGCCAGGTGTCCGAGAACGATGTCGTAGATCGAGCGAAGTGGAGAAGACAAATTAGGAAAGCTGACCCCACCACCATGTGGGATAAATAGCTGGAAAGAGAGAGAAAAGACAAAGGCGTTTGATGAAATAGGTTCATAATTCTGTACTGAGACTGATCGAAGACAAAACAATTTCACTAACATTTTGTATGCAAAGGGAGCTATCGGAAACACGCCCACCCTATTGTCTACAGAAGCTGTCAGAAATTAACAAACTTCAAAGCAGTATGCGATATACGAGATGCAATTCCAAATGCATTGACTTGAACTCACAGCAATAAGCTGTCGGGTGTAAATTGCAATAGTTTGTAAGTAACTAGTAGTTTGGCAGACTTACTTACGTCATAGGAAATTCAGGCTCTCAGTTGGCTCGTACAACTTATTCGAAATGATATGCAACCAACACACTGTATGATGAAATGTTGAAACCGAAATGGGAGTACCTACTAACAAAGTGTTGAACATACTCTAAGACAGCACAAGTAATTGTTAATATGATAGAAGAGAAATTACTTGCCATTTAATCATAATGGACTGGCGACCCAATTCACAAAATAAACTTACCTGTAAAAATCCAAAATAGACCAACTCCCATTGATTCCCAAATTATTGAAAGCTAAAGATAAAAGACAGGCATCGCGTGGTAGATATTATTTTGGCCCACTTTCCCTAGGATTGTATTACTATTCAATCAGCACGTCTTTGTTCGATTGATGCGAAGGGTGGGGTTTCAGCTAAAACAAATTACTGAAGCGCGCTGTCTTTACTTATACGGATCAGTTACAGGTTATACATCAGACAATGTATCGTTTACTTACCGACAAATTAACGGAGAGAAAATATTTGTGGATTAAATAAAATAAGTAGTGGCTATGTCAGATATATACGTGAAAACAGCTGAGAGCGTTATTTATTTATATCTTAAATGTTTAGCGGTTAAAGACTAAAGTCATTTGAACATCTTTGGCAGTCGTCAGAAAATATAAACCCTGACAACCAGCCTTACCAAAGGCTTGCCGGGTGATTTAGCTGAGGTCAGATAGGCAGTTATGTACACCATGTAAGTTACCATATTGGTGGTGCCAGTTAAACTGGAAGCCGACTTTAACATGATTGGGAAAAGTCTTGGCAGATGATGATAGTAGTAAAAACCTTATATAATTGAGTGGACCTCGTGAAATGAGTATTCAGGTGCTATAAATGTAACTTAACTTAACCGTTCAGAGAAAAACAGGAGTGATGTTTTGCTATACTTACTTATACGAGTAACTTTATTTTGTGTTTGTTGGCAGTTTTCTTTGTACGTCTTTTGTTTCTAGACTATTAACTTTTGCTCGTGAATTTTCTTGAACTAGATGTTGTTCTATGAGAACTACGTAACTTTTTGAAGTTTGGTACACTTGGCAACAAAATTTTGACTATACAAGCGAACTACTTTTATTTTACGAAAGAAACTGATACTTTTCTTTTTTTATTTTGTTTATTTTACAAAGCGAAATATGGGAAAGAGTAGGCCAGTGAGTACGCGTCCTGAAAAGCAAATGAAGATCGTTTTATCATTTGCCGAGTGTACAAACGCCTACAGCCAATTCTATCCTAATATACGCTTCGTGGAAAATTCCCTTTCGACCTATTACATAGTTCAAACGTGTTTGTGTTACAAACAAACTCATAGTCTTCAATTTATTGATAAGGTGAACTTATGATAAATAATAACAATGCTTCTAAAGCCCTTTAGGTCTTCTCCAAATTGTGTAATAGAGTTTTAGTAAGACAAACGTTAAGTTTGGTTGAATTTCTTGATTATTGTAATGGTATTGTTGTATGTTAATAGGCTTAATTTCTGACAATAGATAATTTGAACATTGTATTATTCAGAATTGTAAGCTGTTAAATATGCAAAAATAAGTTGAAAATGAATAAAGATCATCATCCTCCGAGCCTTTTCCCAATCATGTTGGGGTCGGCTTCCAGTCTAACCGGATTCAGCTGAGTACCAGTGCTTTACAAGAAGCGACTGCCTATCTGACCTCCTCAACCCAGTAACCCGGGCAATTGAAAATGAATAAAGATATACAAGTACAAATAAAAATGTTTGAAGGTATCTTCCCTTTCAGACATGCTCATACATTCTACATTTTACTTAACTCGGAGCGCAACACAGAATGTAATAAATATTTAAAAAACCCAGTTTCATTGTGCTGTACTGGAATCTTATTTTTCGACGGCGTTGTGCAGCTGTACGAATCATAAGGGTGTCACGTCTACTGATTTACGACATCTCTTGCTGAGACCATACTTACTTCATACCAACAAATCATACACTGGATCGGTATAACGCTCCGCGCAATGATTCACGTGAAAGCCCACTAAAACGCCTCTTTATGACTCAAAAAGAAATTGATTTCAAATTTTACTGCATATTAAAATAACCTTTATATTTGATTGCCACTTATTTTTTAAAAGAATTTTAGAGGTAGCGTTCAAGTTCTGTACACAAGTGCGAAGCGGGAGGCTCCCCACTGTTTTTCGATCATGAATCAACATAAACATCAATTCGTTTAATTGAAAATAACTCGAGACGTTAGTGATAATACGAATTTGCCGAATACAAATTACGGTTTATTTTGTATGCGGTGTTGCAACAGAAATTAATATTGATTTGTGGCTGCATTAAGTTATATCATTATTATAAATTCATCGGGGATGCTCGTAGAATTCTTAACTACGTACACAATATCGATGATAAATAATTGAATTAATACGAAATTATTTTAAATGGAGCTCAACTCGGAGAACACAGTTAAATAAACAAGCTCGTACTTAAACGAAACATGATGACCTTTTACGAACGAACCAAACTTACCACTAGCGTAAAACACGATTAAAATTCCCGAAACAGAAAAAAATGCAATTAATAAACATTTACACAATGCAAAAATGAAGCTTCATTTTTCAGCAATAAATGCTCTAATAATCAATTCTGTACAGCCAGCTAAACAAGTATTCAATGATCGTGGAGCGATATCTAATTAATTTGTGCTACAAATAGTGTCGATACAGTGACCAGCCTTCGATCAAAATTGAAGGTGATTCAATTTAAGCCCATCAGATACTCGGTGCTTAATTTAGGTGTGGCTCCATAGATTAAGTAGTTCTCTATGTAACAGTGAGGACAGTCCTTTGATACGTATAGGTAGATTACGTTTTAGTAACATGGTTGACAGGTTTTTCTTTTAGGTCCATTTTTTTAGGAGAATTGCCAAATAAGTTCATGATTTTTATAACTTTATATTATTACTAGCTGTTGCCCGCGACTTTGTCTGCGTGGGCAATATAGAATTTCCAATTTCGTTTATTTAATCGTTCATTGCTCAACCCCTGTGGGTGATAGCGTGATAACATATAGCCTATGTGTTGAACCGGCCTCCAGGTAATAGTCATGCAAAATTTGATTTAAATCCATGCAGTACTTTTTGAGATTATCCGGGACAAACATACAGACAAACAGATAAACAGACATACAGGCAAAAATTCTAAAAACTACATATTTGGGTTCAGAATCGATCATGGATCACCCCCCAAGTATTCTTTTAAAAAAATATTCAATGTACAAGGTTGACTTTCCTATCATTTTATTATATGTATAGATATTTATATTAACCAATGAAATTTAAATCACGTTAAAGGAAACCATAGCTTTATAAATTATCGTAGAGGTACCAATAAGATTACTAATCAATCAAGTTTAAAAAGGCGATTTTATTTTGAACATTATATACTTTATTTCAAAACAAGATCAGTAAACTATGTATAGCTCAAACACTATTTCTTTTATACAAAAGAAAAGTATTGACCTGTCTGGCACCACTACTCTATGGTAACACCATTAGCTCTAAATACAGTCCATTAAAAGCTCCGATTGATTGGGCGGATCGCAAGGAACTTTTTATCGCAGTACAAAAATCTAACATCACAAATATTATTGGAACCATGATGAGGATTGGCACTTATGAATAAAAACCAGACTCGTAAATAAGATGACTAACATATTCTAGATGTTATTAATTTTGAGTGGAAGATATTTTTGACATATCATTTTGCATAATTAAAAGAATAACTGAGAGATACGTATTATTTGAGAAATCACTCTTTTTCACTAAAAAAAATAGTTAGACGAAAACTGACTTATTTTACTGATTATGATCAAAACAATATGGCATATAGATCGGCTCTTATGGATACAGGTTTTCCAAATAAGTACTTTAGTAACATTTCGGTGAGCAAAAACTAATTACACATTTTAATTGTAAATCCTAAAGAGCACATTTACATCGTAGCTACCACTCATTACGAAAAAAGAAAACTTTTAACAACAAATTACCTTCGTTACACCCCTCGCAAGAAACTCTAGAACACTGAATACATATTAAATCCAAGACAAAACAACACTGCTACCGTTATTAAAAACGTCATCCAACATTGTTCCAGGAATGCAATTTGCAATGATTTGCACCCATTAAGCGACTGCGTCTAGACAGAAAATTCCTTTTGCATTGCACAACTCATTGGGGGTACAATTGTTTGCTTAATCATCGGCACTTTAATAACAATTTTGTTTATTTTATGATGTCTATCGGAAACGATACTCTTTTGTCTATTAAATAAGGTAATGGAGTACTAGACAAGGAGCAAATTAAACAAGACAAGATGGGGTCTTTGATTCTTGGATTTTAAAAAGATTTGTGTTCAAGAAATTAGATTATCTAGAAAAGCACAATCTATAAACTAGAGTATACTCAGAAAGAAAGACAAAAACTACGTCTCATCTGCATTTATTACAATTCCTAGTAAAAGTTCAATGCTTAAGCTAGTTAGGCAAAGCAAATTGACTACCCAGAGAAGTAATATAAAACTATAAGAAGAAATTCCCATTCCAGTTACGTTAAGTATCATTAAATTGCTGTTAATAAAAAATAAAAAGAAAACCTTTGGCTTATACCTGCTAATGTCTTAAGTTTTAGTCTCCAAATTGTTTTCACTTAACCAAAGTAAGAACTTAATGACTCTTAAACGAGTACTTAACTGTATTTAAATAATTATATTGCTGCATTAGACTGCTTATATAACTTTAATTCTGCCTCCAATCTCTTAAAGTACTTACATTGAAGAAAAATAACTTGTAAAAAAAATTGACAAAACGGAGAGCTTAAAAATTTGCACAGTTCACGTTTCTGTAGCCGAAAAACGTTTTTCATTTACAAGGGGTTGAATACTTGATGGATTATTAAAACGTTCGTGTTGACGTTAATAGATTTCTTGTGTAGGGTGCACATTGACGATGTTATTAAATACGTGAAATGCAGTTTTTCTAATGACCGCCAGACGACAGTGAAGTCGAATCTGGGGGAACCCGAGTGCTAATGTGTGTCAAATGACTTGAATTATCGGCACGCGTCCTTTATAAACGACGGATTTTTTGCGATGACTATTCATTTTTGCGGTCCGATATCAGAAGATATGTCTGAACCAGAGATAACGTCATTCACGTCATTATGGATTATTTTTTTCCGAGATTTTCTGTTTGAATATCGTCCTAGATGTCTTTGGTTATGACTGGCGGTCCGTCCAATTCATTGTCATATTAATCGCTCGGATTTTTCTTGTGACTGGTCGTAATTACATCTAGGTATCCAAGATTTCTATTACTGAAATAAAGAAATTCTATCTATTATCTAATATACCAAAACTTATATGTTATTCGATTATCACAACAAGGAATGTATTTAATCTGATTCTCCGATCTGGTTACTCTAACTACCTATAAAGAAAGTATAACCATTCAAAACTCGTTTTTTCCTAACACCTCGGTAGCTGCGAAGCAAAAAACAAAAGACAGCAGTAATTGAAGACCAGTTGCAGTGAGTTGTTATAAGCATTCTAGTTCGCATTAAAGGCCCCGGCACTTTTAGTTATCTCGTTGATCAATCCACCCACAGCTGTCAAACGAACAAAATAAATATGTTATTACTAATGCGCGCTCTACTCCCAATCAGATAACTGCTAATCTCCATTACAATTAAAAATTCGAGTTCAACCACCGGCGGAATATTCAGTATGGTACTTAAGGCGTGATTCGACATTTCTTTGTCCGAAGATAAATAAACGTTGTAGGCCACTTTTTGCGGAAATATTTGGTATCATATGGACGAATGATCGTTGCCTGTCAATAATGCTCACTCCCATAATATTAGGGAGGTCGACAGCGGGATATAACTTGATGTTTCTGGGAACATATCAGCTATAATTGGTTTCCCCAAAACAGTTGCGTCGAGAACTCCGACAAGATAAGGTAGTGATGAAGAAAACGTTCTTATTGATTCGATTCAATAACGAACAACACCAAATTCACTTTAAAAATATTTTACAAAAGCACCGACGCAAATTTTCACTTTCTCGCTTCATAAACAGGACAATAGACAAACAATAATGGAGAAAATTTGCATTCACTGCGAGCATTTTTCTACCATCTTCCGCCGGAGACGACGCAGCAGACTCGCTTCATTAAGCTCCAAATTATCAACATACTTCACCCTGAACGTGCAAGCGAAACTCACCATTAAATACATTATGCAAAAATCTAAAATTCTCTTCCAAGCAAGCAGCTTTTATGAATACATAAGGCCTATTTTCGCATGGAGGTATCAGAATGCAAGTGATTCCAGCTGTGAAGTTCGTCAGATCATAACTCACGGGGTCTGTGGAAAACTGATCACACCTTCTCGCAGTCATTAACAGTTTTCGGAATATTGTGCCTTATTGCTTTAGCCATAAGGGTCACACTAAGATGTCTAAGAGGAAGAAAAAATATTTTGCGCATTTCAAGTAAAGAACCCTCCGGATGGCACCTAACCCTCATTCAGTGTATTTAATTGTTTTGATTTTAAATTGCGAAATGAGAAATGCAAAGCCGGGGTGCATTTTAAATCCCGTTGGTTTTGTGTTCGGATTTGCTATCGTGTTCGTTTTCCTGCTATTATTGTTTATTGTTTTGATAAAAAATTTCATCACGCCAGTTTTAAAGATTCATACAAACCGTTTTCAATAAATATGCAGATATTCGACTAACATATTGTGCGAACTAATTGCGACGTCCGTTTCACTGAAGCGTCGCATAGATTGCAGAGAGCCACGCAATTTATAACAGAAAAAAACTCGCGTGAAAAATCGAGGCTTTTAAAATATAAAACCTTTTTGGTTTACGGATTATCTAATAACAGTTTTGTGGTTAATGTAGTGTGTATTTTGTAAATTCATAAAACCGAATTATAAACAAAGTGTTTAATATTTTGTTTATCATAGACTCAACATCAAATAAACAGCTGTAGAGATTGTATGTATTGTATGTGGGTGTATCAATTATATTAATAAAGTGTAAATACTGTGTGTACTGTTAGTAGGTACTCAATAATTGTTTTTCGTAGACATAAAAGTAATCATCAATTATGTCCTTGTAAAAACAAAACAAATAATAAATGAACATCATGATAACTACGGAAAAAATCGCAGTCATATTCACAAAATAAAATAAGAACAACATTGGTATCGTTGCAAAATTGGACGCCTGCACAGAAAGATACGCGATATTTTTCCAAACTAAGCTGTTGTATTTATCTCGTCACGTTATTCGAACGAATAAGCACGTGGAAGCGTAGGACAAAGGACCAAAACAGGCATCGGTTAAAACTAAAAACGTTCAGCGAATCTGCGTTGCGTGTCGCTTGCGATAGCCTGCGGCAGCGGCACTCTTTCAGACCCCCTCCCCTTAACAGTTTTAACTTTTTTCCCGTACTCCCACTACCCGTAATACAATATTCATTGAAAGCGTGTCTGGGTGTGGATTCCGGACGAGAACTACCCGCAACGGAACGAGGAAACGCAAACAGTATTATTCTGACACATTTTGACAAATTGAAGTGTGATAGAGGCCTCTCGCTATTGTTTCATGTATTTTTATTCGTAACTCAATTTCAATGTTTGAACAACGTTCGTTAGTGATTGTCTGTGTTTGATTTATGATTTATGTGCCCGCGTGGGTCGCGTTGCGAATCAATCGAAGTGTGTGGGATGTAGCATACGTACCTGCATATGAAAACGTGCATAATTTTATGTACTAAGTGCACATTAGGGCATAATCTATGGACTTATAACAATTTTGTGTTGACGGTCGCTATAATGTTAGACTTAGACCGTAATTTATTGTAAACGCTATGAGGTTAGTTTCCTTGTAATTTATGTATTGGAAGATAATAAACCTGCTTGGAGCAGTAGTGGCCTAGTCTGTGGTATCTGTCCCGACACTAGTTGCAGGTCGGGAATTTCGGCCTACGCTTAGATCCAACATTTCATTTACCTACTCACTGTCATTATCATTCAATTATAATTGATGAGTATAATGAAGATATATTATTTTACGTTACTGATGGTCAAACTTTTAGACTGTAGGAAAGAAATTGGTTCATTCATATACCTCTAAATAACTGCACATGCATTTTTAATAAATATATAGGTTTATACAAAAGATTTTGTTTAAATTGTTATCATAATACATAACTACCTACTTTTAATATCACAATCAAAAAGGAAGAGTAAATTAGAACAAAAAACCGAATACCTGCCTATTAACCCAACACTGCAATACAGTAAACTCTAACTTAATAATTTCATCCGCATATATTCCCAAACAGACTGAAATCCGAAACGGTTATAAAGATTAAAGCTGAGCGCATACTGACGGCGTGTCCCTTTCAAATTAAACGGGGAAAGGTTTAACTGCGTAAATCAGACGGGGGCAAAACGTTCTAAGTACTAAAAAATCATATTTACACACGTACAAAGCTGTGGACAGGTCTCATTAAACCTCTGCGTCGGCCTGTGCAGTCTGGGGTTAAAAGTTTTGAAATAAAGTTTGAAGTGATAAACGCCATTTCATATGGTGCTTTTATGCGAACCCTAATTAAAAATCACTGTTTTACGATTAATAGGTAGTACTCTCATTTTCGATTAAAGAATAAATGGCTCAAAAAATAAATGCTTTTAAGACGATTTGATAATTTTGGCGCGCTTTTCTGAGCTACTAGGAACATTGCCAGATTGTTCAATTGCACGTAAAAGTAGGGTGTCTCAGATTGGTGCGAGTGTAATTCCTGTCATCCTCAGCTGTTTTTAAACTCCAGTAAAATAAACCATTATTTCTACGAAACTAGACTCACCCTAGAATATCGTAAACACCAGATCTCACCCTCGCGTTATTGTTATTACTTCAGTATCGCACAAAATACCGGCAATATTTTTTGGTTTCCAAATTACGCAAATGTGGGGTGCTTTTAAATTGAGCCGAGCACGCCTAAATGAGGGAGATCCAACGCAAATTGTAAAAGCCAACTCCATCGCTTGCTTTCATTTACGCATTAAAATTCACGTGTTGGTAAAAAATATGAAGCGAAACTGAAATACGCTGGCAATTAAAATTTAATTTCCAGTTGACGATTAACAGAGTATTGAAATTGGATTTATAAGTATGTTTGTTTTAGCAGTTCTTTATTGCAATATATTTTTGAATTACCATTCAAAATTAAGTTGGAATGTTCGATGATATTGCACGCATTTCATCAAGTAATTTATTACTTTCTAATACTACTTTAGCTTATTTACCTATGGATAATGAAAACTTGATCTCTGTTCATTAAAGAATATTCTCAAACCAATGAGAGTATCCACTAAGCATTTATCCATTCAATAATTTAGGATCGTCTATATTCGTTTCCAATAAGCAGTTCCCAGTTTTTTGCCCTTGGATCTTTCAAGTTCAGTGTCCGGTAGCCAGACAATAAATCTAGACAGCATTCACCTTTTGAGGGATCAATTCGTCGTTTAGTGAAAAGTATATGAGTACAAATAAAGTTGGGGTTGAATGAGCCTCAGAACTGGAAATATTTATGGGACCATCAGAATGTCGTTAATACAATACAATTACGAAGTGAATTTGAATTTTCTAAATAAGTGCATTTTGGCGCTAGTACCTACCTACAAATGTACCTTTGCAACATAAACATAAACGTTGTTTGTGTCTTCAAATCGCAACTAATAAGTAGCAAAGAAACTACATTGATGTAGACTAGACTTTCATCTTATCAGTATCTATTTTAATGAAAATTAGATCATAAATCACATCATTCACGCGGCGTCTACGCCGTTTCCACGCTGCGTGAACGCTAAGCACACAAACGCCTAAACCAGCCAGTCTTAGGTACGCCATCAATAACCTTTTAATAAAGTCACGGTTATCGCCCGTTTACACGCGAGGTTCCAGCTAAAGGCGACAACTACCACAATATGCAAATCATTTTTAGGGTTCCGTACCCAAAGAGTAAAACGGGACCCTATCGTTTTCGCTCCTCTGTCCGTCTGTCCGTCCGGCCGTCCGTCTGTCACCAGGCTGTAATCTCATGAACCGTGATAGAGAACTGAAATTTTCACAGATGATGTATTTTTGTTGCCGCTATAGCAACAAATACTGAAAACTAGAATAAAATAATTAATTCGGGGGGCTCCCATACAACGAACATGATTTTTTTGTCGGTTTTATAAATAATGGTACGGAACCCTTCGTGCACGAGTCCGACTTACATTTGGCCGGTTTTTGACTAACATACACAAGAATTTATAATACTAACGGTGCTTTACGGTTCCTTGTCGTGACATATGACAATAAAATGGCCGGGAATTCGGAACTACGTGTTTATTGTGCATAAAAATATCTGTCTTATCAGAATGCACGTTGAATAAGAAATGTTTTGAATAATATTAGCGTACATCATTTTTATACACGCTTTTATTAAATTTTTATTATGTACGAACACGGTTTCTGTAATGTTTTTATCGTAAACTTGGTTAACAAGTAGATTTTAGTGGAAATAAATGGATCGGCTCACGAATATTTTTATCAGTATTTATTGCATCTATTCATTATTCGGGTTTTAAAATGCGTATAGCATTATGAGTGCGACTGTTTATGAATAAATAACGGTTTGGGAAAAATAAATCGTTTTATTTTTAAGTTCGTGGAACACTATAATGATGCGTTTTATCAATTTGGTTTTAACAAAGCTTTATTACTGTTTGATTTAATCCAAATATTGTTTGTAACCATACATTACTTTAAGTTAACTAGTATGGTTTTGATGCAAACCATTACATTTACCTAAGCCAGCTTAATTTCTGAATCACCATAATCTCACCTACGTACTTGCAGGTAATCCAGAAGGCTATTAACGTTTGTATTCAAATAACATAATAACATTTTTTTGTTAGTCAAATCACTAAAGCTACAGAGATATCTTATGCAAGTAATTTTGCATCATACAAAACGTATTTTTGCAAATTAATCCAGTGTACGAAGAAATAAAATAAACTAAGTACCAATAATCTTTCTAAAGAATCAAAATATGTACAGTTGACAAATCAAAAAGCATTCTTCAATACAGCAAGAGTCTAGTAAGAAATGACCAAACAGATAAACATCGACGTACGTAGGTACAACACAATAGCATATTAGTATTAGTGGCAAATAGCTATTACTGAGGCGAGTAATAGCTACACTGTATCGGCACTAATGCCTTGATTTAGATATATTATTGTTGTCTGACTTGGAAAAGTTAGGGCTGCCATTAATAGGAGAGAGTATCTAGAAAACTAATATATGAAAAAGCGAAGGTGTTTGTTTTGTAAAGTTAGATTGAAGAAAACCAGATGCCTCTGAGATATTAAACAGTAATAAAATCTCGATGACTAAAAAAAAATTTTCTATATCTAAACTTTACAATGAGTAAGTACATACGCGGAATCTAACGTTATTGTTACAAATATTTTAAATTGTAATTATTTTATATACCTATAGGTCCCTAAGTACAAAACAAAATGTAAATATCGGTTTGCTACATTACATTTTGTATGACAGTCAAATAAGACATTAGAATATCAAGTTATTCAAATATATTTGACTATGAATAATAATGTAACAGTTCAGCCAATAAAACAGAAGCTAGATAGCGCGAAACTGACATTTAATTAGAATTTGTGTGCGATTATAACTTGCGATATACATTACACATAAAGTTAGGGTTTATAAATCAGAATTATTTAAACGTACTAAAAAAACCTACTTAGAATAAGTGTGGCATATTACTCTTTCTTTATTTAAAGGAGTCTCCACTAGCATCTCCATCAATGCTACATCAAATTTACGGAAAATAAACTCAATTCACCTGAGTATTTTTCAAAATAAAAGTCTTTGAGAAAGTGTACGACACTATCGCAAAGTCAAACGCTTAAAATAAAAATACGAGTAACAAGTGAAATAAAGTGACCATCCTTAAAATGAAATAAAAGTAGAAATTCAATCCCTTCGGAATAATAGACGCTACATTTCATATCAATAGATATTTCATCGATAAGTCCAATGCTTGAGAGTGAGATAAGACATGATATTCAAATTAAATACCTTTGACATTTTAAGATTACAAACATCACGGGTACAATGTTGAGAAGTGGTTGTGAAGGACAAACGAAAGAATAGTATGGATAAGCCTACATCGAAGATTCATTCCTTGTTTCTTAGACAAATGATTGCGTATAAGTTCGGTTAGAGCTGGATGCGAGAAGCCGAAAATCGATCTCAGTGGCGTGCACTTGGAGAGACCTCTGTCCAGCAGTGGACTGCGATAGGCTGATGATGATGATGATGATGATGATGATAAGTTCGGTTAGAGTCATCTGTAGGCTTTGAAATACTTTGTATAACAGTGACCCCTTCTTAAGTCAAAGCGAGCCTCGTTCTCAGCTAAAGAACGCAAACAAGGATATGGTTTAATTTCATTATTTATACAGAATACACTCATTCAATATTGCCACTGAAATTACCAATCACATTTTAATAAAACTTACCTATTGAGTTGGTAAAAGCATATTAACGTGTGGTTACCGCTTATTACTAAACGTGTGGGTTTGACCGCAACTATTATATTATTATTTTGTCGGTTCAACCATTTAAATTGATGATTATTTTAATGACAGTTCCGAAATGTGTGCATTACTATAAAGTCACAGATTGAACGATTAATAATTTAATGTTTAGCTATTGAATGAAAATGTTATTTCAAATTAGAATGATTAAACCACCAGTTAGTCATTTCATTGTACAGTAATTTAGGTCGGATACGTTAAAAGCATATCATAGCAGTATCAAAATAAACTGTGTGGCTAACAGTCAAAGCCATCGCAAAGTATCGAATTTATAAAATACTTTCGTGCATAAAAAATGGAACGTCACGCCTGTCGACTACAAACACGAATTTTTAGCGAAATATATTTTATTTATCGAAAAAACGTCCACACAAATCTGTCACCATCACACATGAGTTATCACGGCAATGCACTTACGATCTCTCTGTCTCCGACGGTCGTGCTATCTTTATCCAATTTGTTACCCTTATCAAGAATTAAATGCGTTTTAGGGCCATCGCTCGACAGTTTTTATTTTTTATTAATTACGGGCCGTATGAAACGCCGGCACTGTATCGCTCAGACAGGTGATAGGCTTTTATGATCTACCATTTATCGGATATTCATTTGTTACTCAATGAATATCGAATTCTGTTTGAAAAGTTTTTGTTTTAAGGTCGAATATGAAAGGTGGAACTTTTTTTAAAGGTCGTCCCTTTTTTGTCGTTTATCATTTTAATTAAGTACATAATACCTATTAATTTTTATATTTTGATTATGATACCAAGTGTTTTCAAATTATGTAAAACAAATACGTAGATAAAACCCACATCGCAATACAAGTATATGTTTAGATGTAGGTACCTAAAATAAACGATTAGTAATAAAACTACTGGTAAATAATTAAAATTTCCAGATCCGAATGCAGATGTAACTCTTCCCATGATTTATTCGTAGACTAAATTCAAATATTTTTCTAATTTACTTGTAATTTATCGGCCATGTTTAACATTATCTTGGTTTATGTTTTCTCCAACGACCGTGCATAATTAGACCAGTATTTTGACCGAACGATAAAAATCTTCAAACAACTTGCCCGAAATTTACACTGACAGTTGTTTTCTGTTTTTCTCCAAATTATACTTGTTTTTCCTTAACATTGCTCAACCGGAATAAATATTTCTTTTAATCAAGCCGCTGAAACTAAACCGAAGGAATTCAAAACAAACGTCGTAAAAATAAACGTCTGATGAGATGAAGTTGTGTGTCAGACTGTCTGCAAAACTGTGGATATGATCGCTGGAACGCAACTTTTGTTGTGTTTCTACTTTCCAACTCGTGGAAACGAAATGAAAGGAGATATTTTTAGGTATATTATTTTTGGTCGGATGTTTATCGGGAGGCAGGATAAGAAAATAGTATTAGTAATGTCTAACTGACAAACTCGCTTTAGGCTTATGTCAGATTGTCTTATCATCACCTTCACAAGTCTATTTGAGTTCGCTTAGCTCTTGAACTTTTTAATAGTGGCTTCATTTCTGGTGAGCACAATCAAATATTTTTGGAAGGACTCAAACAACTACCTATACAATGAGTTTATACTTCATGGATGTGGGTGACTCCTTGTTCAGTTTACATAAAAATGTCTCAAAGGAACAACGTAGGAAATGAAAGCATACTTTAGCAATTTAAATTCCCAAGCACCTGAACATAATTTTAATCATTGTTTGTTAATTTTCTCAACTTAATTTTCCTTAGGCTCTGCGCACAATAATGCCTTGGCTCGCTAACAGAAATTCATTGTACAAAAAATGTCGTCGTTTCATTTTCGCAGTTTCCAGCGTAATTTCTAAGCGGTAAAACTTCGAGATTGCTACTTTATGACCGACTCTAAATTTTTCATTGAAGTTTGATACTTTAACAAACTTTGTTATTATATTAAGTCGGTCGACTGCATGATTTAACAAGTCGAAAATTTCGGCTACCGTGTTTTTTCGGACTTGTATTAACATTTTTATGTAGTTCTGATCAATATTATAAATATGTATGGATGGACATACATAATGTTTGTTATGCGGTTTATTGTATTTTTTACTATTTGGGTCGAATGCAAATATCGTTGATAGGCCCACACATATACCATTCAGTTCAATATTCAGGAATGCAGAATAATAGTGTTGGATGTGAGAATTTATGAAATTGGACAGCTATCGAGTTGTCATATGTACAACAAAGGAATGCCTTTCTAAATAATAAAAACGTCAGTATTCAAAGGCGGAAAAATGTAAGGTACTTACCTTTTACAGAATAACTCGATATGGGAAGGTAAATTGATTTTGATTAGTCAGATAAAAAAATATATTTATTAATATTTACATAACGGAGGTCAGAATGCGAAGATACATAAAGCAGTATATATTTTTGATTCAAATTATGATAAAGGGAATAGTTTACTAGGTGTAGGTACTTAGTCTCCAACTCCGTACCATACCTCGAGCGGTTGGTATTCTTCAACTCGGATTGTATGGAACTGCGCTTACTCGAACAACTCCGGATCGCCTAGCCACTGACGTGCCGTCCACGGGCGGATGGCGAGTCACCACGCGAGGTTCACTTGTTGACCAACCGAAGTCGGCTGACGTGACGTTGACAACTCGTTAACTAGTGACAACGTGACGTCTACCCGTGGACCATATGCCGACAACAATGAATCCCGATTGGCGACGCGGCGGGGTTTCGCTACTGGATGGACGCTTACCTTTATATCTTACAAACAATATATAAATGTTGAATATTTGTGAATATTTGTTTTCGCAAATATTTACTGAAAAATTAACGATGAAGGAAAATGCAGAAAATAACTGCATAATATATTTTTAATAGCATAAGTAATTAAATATCGCTTCTGACATCCGCAACTAACTAGCATTTTACCGCCACAATTATTTACAAGCACGCATGGTTATAAAACATCACTTTCTTCCATATAACACAAGTACAGTAAATTTTAATGACGTTAATATAATACTGGGTATAAAACTTAAACGATGTACCTATATTCGTAGTAAAAAGACCGCAATATAATATTTATTAGGATCGTTT
This sequence comes from Helicoverpa zea x Helicoverpa armigera, assembly GCA_033682625.1. Classification (NCBI taxonomy): domain Eukaryota; kingdom Metazoa; phylum Arthropoda; class Insecta; order Lepidoptera; family Noctuidae; genus Helicoverpa; species Helicoverpa zea x Helicoverpa armigera. The sequence goes on along the minus strand of JAWIIS010000005.1, from coordinate 823,487 downwards.
ATTAGAGCTGTATAATAAAATCTGTTTATGTCCAGGTAGTTGCAGGTCTAAATTATACTTCAATGTTACGTACCTTGGTACCTACAGAATAATACACAAGATACTTTAACAATAAGGACATCTACTTTTCGTTTACTGACAAAACAAAACACAAGTCTGAAATTAAAAAAATACACTGACATAATTGCATAAGTAATATCACAAACTCATACATTTTTATTAACCAAATGGTCTCCTAAACCCACCCTACTAACGAGGCATCTATCATACATTACTCCGCTAATTATGACACATGTCTCAACAGAATTAACAGAATAGCACATTTGGTAAACGATATTAACTCAAACTCGTAAAGATAAGCCGTCGGAAAGCAAACACTCCTTGTATCATAAAATGTCCTACTTTACAACGTCAATTATCCTATTAAGAATTAATATATTCACCCTCTTAATACAATTGCATAGGAATATAAATTTAATACTGATAAAGAAATGACAGGTAATATTATCGCTAAATAGTTATTAACTTATTAAGTCAGTGAATTTGTTTATCGGATACACTACTTTCATTTTTTATAGCATGGGTGGTAAGATAGTGACGTGAATAATGCTATAATTTGCTTCACTTATTTTTTATTAATTCGCTCATGATATTAAATTTAATTGAACCTATACTTAAGTATTTACTGAACTTTTTTTATCTACAGGGTACAACCAAAGAGGGCGTAAGTAGACAAATAGGTTTAAGCCTTTTGGGTACGCTATTGGTTCATGCGATTGGCGAGTATGTTTTAGGTATTGAATTATGATATTCTGGGCTACTTTTCCTTTATTTATAGAACCCGAAAATAAGTTGTGACAATAATATTATAAATGGATGAAATAATGGATAGGCTCGGCATATCAACAGCAGGTCTATTAACAAAAATATTTTCTAAGCACACAAAAAACTGTCGGCGGGATATAGCCGTCATCACGTCAAGCCGAGTCACTTTACACCTTAATGGATTTCGTTCAGTCGCCAAAAGACAGTTTCCGCATCACTTAACTCTACTTCCGACGTAATTGATATCATTTCACCTAAAAATCAAGAAAGGTGTCATTCTATGTCATTTGAAACGAGGTATCAACGAAGCCTTATATTTCGTGTTATGTGTGAGGCTAAATTGTATTAAAAGTGTTTGGTTACAGTTTAAAAGTGTCATCACTTTACAGCCCTTTGGGTTTCAACATCATCTGCTCCAAATGTTATTTTAGGGATAGCTCCAAACTGGAATGAATAGACTAAACCATCATCATCATCATCTTCCGAGCCTTTTCCCACCTATGTTGGGATCAGCTTCCAGTCTAACCGGATTCAGCTGATTACCAGTGCTTGACCAGAAGCGACTAAACTAATGAATAGACTAAACTAATTTTTCAAATCATTTTATGAAGAACCGTACTTATGATATCTGTTTTTAGAAACTCCTAAACTCATAATTTGAGACGTCTGTTTATCCTTTTTACTTAAAAACAATTGAAAGCCGCATACATTTTGCAAATACTTTACCCAATAAAAAGCGATCCTTCACGAGTAAAATACACAGAAGTATATGAAACGCGGAGGATATATCGAGTTTTTTGCTATGCCCGTGGATTTAGGCTAGTGTTTTTGCGCTGGCCTAGGCATTTTGTACAAAGTCATTTATCTTATACCCCCCGATGTATAGGGGTCTAGTGGATTTTTATACGACTACATATTACGGGCCGCTGAAAAATTGTTGCTTGGGCTATAGCTTATTTTTTTATTGAAGATATTTTCAGCTTAGAAGCTCTTTAAAATAGCGATCGTTGAGATAATTCGACGATTCTGTTAATTTTCGATTTCAATTCTATGGATCGAAAAATCTGGAACTGAAATAATCCTACTGTGATTAATTTCGTGAAAAGGTAAAAATAAAACATACAAGCAATAAGCAGAATAATATTCTGTCTTTGTTGCATTCTGTAAAACTATTGTGACCCAAAATACTATGCCTAAGAACTACTGCTGCTTTAATCTAGGTGCAGGAAGTAATTTTTCATTCCTTCTTCCGACGCGGGTGAAACCGCGAAGCACAGTTCTACTAGCTTATACAACCGCCAGTAGCATAAAATCTAACGTCGAAAGTCATTTACAAAATAGTCGAGTATATCGCTAAAATGATTGAACTCCGTTCTGAATATTGCGTCAATACAGTTGCAGACAATAATGTCTGCCTGTAAAATTGGTTTTCAAAATGTATATGACCGTTTCAATGGATTTGTGGCGAAAGTTACTGCAACGGGTATTCACTTTTCATACAGAACTATTTGCAAAATCTCTATGCTATTTTTTAAGTTGGAAATAAAGGTACATAGCCCGCAACTTTTGAAAAGATATGAAAATGTCTCTTTAAAGAACCAGTTAAGAGAAATAATTTCCCTGAAAGTTCCCCTTTTCTAAGTTGACAGCTATTTAAGAATTTACTTAAACTTTCCTTTTATATTAATCAGCACGTTTAATAAGAAATTATAATTACTAGTCTCACCTTTTCATCCCGTAATTGAAGTTAAAACAAAAATTAACTTAGCCTGAGTAACAAATTGTAAGCGCTCTATTAAGAATTCTACACCATCTTTAGGGCCATAACTAAATTATTAAAGTAGCCAGTAGACACAAAGTAGAAATTTCAAAGAAAATTGCCTAGAAAATTTCTTAGTCAGAATTCAGACGTAACATTCTTACAGCTAATGTAGTTAAGTAATTGTGCTGTGTAATGTCTATGTTTGCATTTTAATGGCCTGGCCTTGTTATTATTTCAGGGAATAATTTAAAATTGTAGACATAATAGAAGAAGTCAAGGATGTACTTGGTACTAGGAACTGTTCCTTTTAAATTTTTAGAACTAAATCTACACATTATACGTAAGAAGTTGAAAAAACCGTTTGGCCTGCGACGTAGGTTAATGGTGGGACTATGATAAATAAAGAAGAATAATGGCAGTATATCCTAGGCTATGAAATAGTTCAAAAGCAATAAATTATTTAAAACACTGTTCCTTTTACGTGTTACTAAATAACTAAAACGCTCCATTCCACGCACGTATGTAAAAGTGATGACAATCTTTAATTGCCTTTGCGCCGCGTGATGCAATATTTCACAACGCTTTACGGTAATAAATAACTGCATGTAACACCACCGTGACTGATCGGTATTGTTTTAAGGTAATTATTGTATGCGGAAACGCGTAACAGTACATAATCGTATGTAATTGTCGGAAGTATGTTTACATGACCTGGCATACAGGCTTTAACTGTGGACCTACTTTTTCTTAGATAAAAATAACAATATAATTATGATCATGTTTTTGTTAATTTAACATAAGTAATTTCTAGGATTCGTGATGCCTTTCAATTGTGCAAATCTTTGATAAATGCCAACCTTTCTATTTAAAATATTCAAAAACAACTTTTTGCAGTAATAACCTTGCTATGACAAAATAGAATCTTATTCATTCGATTATTTTCATATTCCATTCCATTAAGAAACGATTTAATATTCAAATAAGAAAGTCCTATTTGCATAGAATGATAAAAAATAGAGAGCTTCTGTTATAACTATTTTATTTTAGTTATTTTGACTAATGTTTGAAAATCTTGTTCATTCATCCAGTATTTTTTAATGACACATAAATTGTACTTTTTTAAATTTTTTATCCTTTTTTGTACGCTTGAAAATTTAACTCTTTTCATGTGAACTTCGACATGAATGGGTGAGTTTTAAAAATTCCTCCATATATTAGCCCGGTCAATTCTATGTGAACAATTCCGTTGTCCTTTTAATGGGCGTTTACTATTGTGGCGTACAGGTGGAGTCCAAATAGCCACACCTTATATTTATTATGCGTACACATAAATTATTCAAAAGCGTAACGATATTATGCGATGAGAAGCACGATAGAAACTAATTTGAATTAATTTGATGCGTCCCATTTTTTTTGAAAGGAAGCATAAAAAGTTTTTATGTGAAAATTGTGTGAGACAAGTTTGCCCATATATTTTGTCTTATTGTGTAACTGTTTATAACATACAAACATAGAACAGATGTTTCCTTTGCGCCTTTGATTTATAATATATAAAGAATTATTATAAGATTCCTTTTGATAGAACGAAAGAAGTGGGCAATTACTGTAACATGTGATAAATCAAACGAATTGTGGAATATACGTCGACAATAAAATATAGTTTTCCTTTCCTGACAAAATTATGCTTTGGTATTGTGTATTAAGAAATATTTGACTGCATTTAATTATTTCCTCCTCCGCTTGAAATTTTATTCGTTTATGGTTTCAGATTATTATTTGTTTTGAAGAATAGCAACAAATTGTGTAAGTAAAGAGCTGACCTATAAAATCATTCCCACAGCAGTCTTTAACCTTCTTCTTACCAACATACATACATACAGATACAAAACAATTAACCAGTATATATATCTTAAGGCAATTGGCGAGCCACTCAGTAACGGCACTTATCTACAAGATAACGATTATTGGCGAACATTAGCTTCTGTTGTTAAGCTTGTAGCCTTCAATTCTAGGTGATTTTGTTCTAAATACTAAGTGTTATTGCAATTTCTATTTGAGATTTTGGAGTTTACATAGTCGAGTATTGTACCTCTATACCTTTAATTTGTTTGAAGCTCGTAGCTAAGTCATGCCAAGGACTGCCTCGTAGGTCTAGCTGTCGCAAGTGCAAGACTGCTGAACACGAGGTCTTGGGTTCGATTCCCGAGTCGGGCCGAAATCGCTTTGTGGGTTTTAGAAGAGTGTCACAAAGCAGCCCGGAGCCTGGAAGTTGATGATTGATACACCCGTGCATCGGAGAGCACGTAAATGTCGGTACTGCGCCGTCCCATCGGGCTACGGGAGTGAAGGAATAGTGAGTGCACCTGTGTCTGCGCAAGTGTTTGTGCACTATAATATGTCCTGCGCAGTTGGCTAATCTCTTTACATGAGAACAGCCGTCGTAGCCGATAGTCGGCTAGAAGGACATCATCAATGCTTAGGGCATCGTAACTAATTTATACTTACGGGCTCGGGGCTAGTAATAGTGCTATCAATCGATAAATTAGCATAGCTAAAGTGCGATCATTCCATTGACGGATAACCGTCTTCCTAACAGTAAGTTTAAATAAACAAACAAGAAAATAAAGCCATTAAAATTTAAATTCGATTACCATAAACTGATTAACATTATACAGTGTCATTGCCTCTGTGTTACAAGTAAGTGTTAGCTGTCCATTGTAAGTGATTGAATCACACTTTAACTGAACTGTCACAGTTGATAACGTAACGTACAACGTTGTCGTAACGTCGTGTCTCATTAACAAAGAATGAGACGAGATATGTATTATTGATGTTTGAATATGACTGTTAATAGAAACAATGGGTTAATTATTTTGTACATATATTTGTGGAAAATATTTTTTGTCACCTTCTGGGCGCATAATGGATGGATTAATATTCCAAAGTGCATAAAAATAAGGAACAAATTGAAACTTAAATTGCCCAATAAGGTTGCTACCAACATTTTTGTAAATTGAAGCCCATAAGAAACAGTAGATCAACGATTCCACATCAAGTACCTCTTAGTCCAAGAAAAAATAAAATAGTCGTCAATAAAGCAATATCATCACCTCACCTACACTAATTTCCATCGTATAAGACGCAGAAGGAATTCTAATAAGCATGAGCATGCGATGATCGATTCTGCTTGGATCTCGTCTCATTACCTGCAACTGTTTCATCGACCTATGTGACTAATAAAACCGACATAACTATGCTGCTTCATTGTCCTTAAAGACATACAAATAAGGTTGTAAATCGAATGTTGTTGGTGAAATGTATTTGTGTGTATGGAGACGAATAATTTATGAGTATTATAACCAAACACAGCAATAGATACAGCAACAGTCATTTGTTTTCCAAGTCCACCTAGCTTGTTAAACAAAATTTTGACATGTCCCAGAGTGTGGGCGTCTTTCAAGTGTGGGCTTAGGCCCACGTGTCCATAATTCTTTTGTTCCGCTTTCTTGTATGTTTTTCAATGGGTAAGGTTTGTATGCAAAATCTATTTGTTTCTGGACGGAAATTGGAAGGCATTCGGCTGTCGTGGCATGTTCAATTTGTATTTCATTAGCTGTAATATTCAACACTATGTGGGAGATAGCCGTCTGAGACCGTCTATGTAATTTAATCAAACAGCCAGAAATCATTCATTGAAATAGTTATTTGACCTCATAGATTTTCGGATACAATACCAATCTCCTACAATACCGTTTACGGTATTTAAATTCAATTCAAATAACGACTTTTTTCCAAAGATTGAATTCGAGCGCCTGCATAAAAAGCTAGTACGGACGAAATGAGTCACCAGTGATTTGAAAACGAATAAGATACGTCTGCCAATTTATTTTTACCGCGTGTTTATAGAAGAATGAGTATTATTCTTTTTATAGAAAGGTCTAAAATCGATTGGGGAAGCGAGTCTTAAACGTAAATCTTTTGGGTTCTCCTATTGAGGGTCGGGCGACCTTTTTCTTAGTGATCGGTATCAGACGCACTCATCGATGGTTCATCGCGACAGCATCGATGCTCGAACATCGATATGCTAATGTCCTGATGCATTCCATACCTTTGTGTACTTATGTCGACGAGGTGGGCGAAACTCCATTGATATACATTCGATGTCATTGTTAACATTATAGGGTGGACTCGATTTTAAAAAGCAATTTATTCTGTCTCTCGATGGGACATTAGATAATAATGCTTAGTCACATCGATTTGTTATTATTTTTTCGTTAGCATTGTTGGGCGTTTCGTTGTAAACGATACGCATGTCTCGTGACGTGAATATGTCTGAAAAATGTCTCGCTATAAAATTGAATAATGTTGCTTTGATACAAATTTAATAGTCGAGCAATTTAAATAAAAATACGTTAACCTTACGAAACGCCTTTGTGGAATGAAATCAATAAATTCTCATCAAAAGGTCATAATATTGTAGCGTTAATTTAAAGCCGGGCTATTAAATTTCAAAAACCCTTTAGGACCCTTTGCCGTATCGTGGACTCTAACCACAATAATCTTCAATGCCCATAAAATTGGTATTTACCCAAATTAAACGTAGGTCGTAATTGATACAAATGGTTGTTTCTAGTTAAATGTAATTGAGGCAGACAGAAGCAAGTGCAACAAACCTTGGTACGCTTTGAACTATTGTTTTTTTACAAAGTTCAATTAGAATTTTATTGAATTAATCTTATATAGAAACGTACAATTGGTACCTTCATTTGATTGTGTGTCGAGAAATATATTGAATTACAGCGCACTATTGTAAAATTCGTCTATTAGATTACCTCGACATCTTTTTATCGGTTTAATATCGAGAAAAACATGTTAAAACAGCGATATAGACATACATTTTCTAATCTACGTAATTGTTAGCTAATAACTTGTAAATTAAATACTTTCAAAAATATTTTAAGCAATCGAAATTTTTCGATTCTTTATCCATAAATTCCAATAGAATCTTAATAACTAAAATTAATTTATAATCGAAAACATAAATTGATGCATTGACTCATAAAATTTTTAATTAACGCGAATTACACGCATAGACATAAAAAAGGCATGTAAAACATGCGTCCATAACAAAATTTATTGCTTTTCAATTGATATTTGTTGTGCACTAAAAATCGTATAATAACAAAATTTGAAAGCGAATGTCATTGTTTTGTGTCGTCAAAAATGTTGTAAATTTTATTAAATTGACCATCAGTTCAGAGTTTGATCGATATTGAATTTTAACTTTCTAGATTCCCGCTGTGTAATGATAGTTTTCTATCGCCGTGAGGTGCACGAGTCTGTAACTTTTGTCACATTAAATAACTATTATGTAGTTAATGTGTGCTTTTCTTGACAATAAAATAACCATTCCGTGTAATATATTGTACAACATTGAAATGTTATTTCAATTCTCGATGTGGTGTACCGTAGGATGCATTTTAAATAGGCACTACGTATATATTGAAAACTTTATATGCTAGCATCATAATACATGGTTGGGTGTATCGTTAGCGCTTTCATCGCTGAAAGTAAACCTTCTAAGTGATATGAACATGGGCGAGTAAGTGCAGCATGAGGCTGCATACTAATGGAATAGGAACTACGTTTAAAGGTTGTTATAGGGCTTAATATCGCTTTAATATATTGGTAATATCGTGTCTTAAAACGTGGCCACATCTGCAATCATAAATCTAGAAAAAATAATTATTCCTCATTCATAACATTCTATTTAGTTTTGAATTTGAATCATATCGGCAAACAGTACTACTACCTATATCACATCTACGATAGCAATGCCTGAAAAGATAACATTACTAAATCATTTGCAATAAACTTCACGGTCCCTAAAACTTCCGTAATTGATAACAGCACCAAAATTTGTCGGATAATTCATTAATATTCATGTAATACAGTCCTATACAAACTCTTTGCGGCCCTTTTACACTCCGCCGAATGTTCGTAACACAATCCATCTAACTTTTTATCATATTAATGTCAAACAAAATTGTGAACAAATATTATCATCCCCGTGTCACAGATATCCCCATTCACAGTTCCATGATCATATTAGTTGTCCTTTTCTGGACATGTTGTTGATTTACTGTTGCCAGTTAGAAACTTTCCTAATAAATAAACCTTATTCGCTCCGATGTCAAACTCGCCGGTCCAAAAGTATCTCTGGCAGTAGCCAGTTGGTTTTTGTGTCGGTGCTACATAAATTTGTCCCTTGTTCCGTACATATACTAGAACCTTTATGAGTAGGGTCACTCCTAGCGGAGACTAAATTCAACGATTTATCTCCCTAAATTGCAGCGTAATTATGTGGGTTAGAAAACAGAGTCGTTTACGACAAATTGTTCTAAATTGAGGATATTTAAATGAATATTTAGCAACAGAAAATTGTTTCACAGCCTTTTGTTCTTAAACTTTACTCACTAATTAACCCATAGTCGAGAACAATCTTCAGTTTTAAAAATAGTTCCCAATTTAAAATCACATTGCTATTCCTTCGCGTTCATAGGCATGGCTCGTAGGTATATAACAAAAAGACATGTTATTTACGTTGTTAAAAATTCCGCAATATTCTGGACAGTTTATCCTTTTTTAGATAAACAGCTTATATTTTGTGTGCCAAGTGCCAACTGTGTCAAACATAGCTATGAATTTAGTTGTAACTCTGAATGTCCACTACCGTGTCCAGTCGTGTATTATACGGGCATTTTATTACATTAATTTGCAATTTCATTGATATTGCCAACATTCTGATAAAGGGTCTTAGGAACATTGGGACAGTACCAGAAAATACTGCTATAGTTTGTTTTCTCGTTGCAATTTGGCCTATGTGTTGGAGTGTAGCCAATTTAAGAGCACTTGCGATAAATTATAATAGAAGCTAATGGTCGTTATTTTTCTAGGCGTTGCGGCAAGGCACATAAAATGGCGAATTAATTTAAAAATATTTGACAGATGTTGCTCGGGTTGATGTAGTTACTGAAATTAATGTTGAATTAAATTGGTAAGTAGGGCAGGCAAATTACATCATTTTAATTAAAGTAGCCTTTGCATTTATGAATTATTTTAAACTAGCACAGTAGGTATAAGTATCTGAAGATTATAGTACATCAAGACACGGTCTGCACTTTGTTTTTTTTTCCATACCAATGCTTCATAATTATATAAATCAAAATATGGAAAACATACATACACGGATAAAAGATTTTACCCTCAAACAGGCATTAAGAAAGTTGAATCAATTTATTTCTAAACACATACATAACAACTTAAAACGAAGCAAGACGTGCTTCTAAATCCACTTTCGTATCGCTCGAAGGTGTCGCACGTTAAGGGTTTCTACACGTGTGACGTTTTTAATATATTTGTAATAACGTTCGTTGCAAATAATTTCGTATTTACATATTATATTTGACTTGTTATCAAGGATTAGTTATCGCACGAGTGGTTGTCGAGAGTGAGTTCCAACATCCCATATTTCTGGTTTTGATCTTTTACCCTTACAAGTACGTACCAAGTATTAAAATGTTAACAATTTTTCCATCGACCTTTTGAGATCTCCGTTACCTATATATTATATGGAAATTCATTTATAACAAGTTATGGAAGCTGATATAATCCACATAGCTAGAACTGTTTCACTCCCCTTAATTTAATTAATAACTCCTTCCAATTAACTCAAAAATATGTTTTATAAACTTGGAAATTAGTACGAATAACCGCACATACGTCTCCGCCCTAACACGGAAAGCCGCGAGCGTTTTCGCAAATCTTGCAAGTCGAAAGTTTGTATCTGAGAGTTCCGTGCGACGCTACTTTATTCAGTTAGTTAGGCTCGTATGTGTTCGTACATGAACAAGTTGCAAGTACTCTCGAAATGGGTGTTCGAGTTCCCAACTGACGGTTAGGTGTTTATAAAACAGTGCGCGCTTTGAAACATTTAATGTTCAGGAAGCAATAATTAATTTTGCGGGAATATGCTGAAAATGTTTTGGTGTTTGTACTTTTAATTCTGTTGGTTAAAGTATGAACGGAACTCTAATGTTTGCGCGTGTTCTATTTGTTCGCTTACCTATGTGTTAAATCCCGAATTTGCCATTAAGCAAAAAGACCAATCCTCATCTATTCTGGTTACAAATTCAGTTTTTGTAGAAGCTAGATATGAAAATGATTTTGGTAGATAAATGGAAAATTCCTACCGAAAATAAGGATATAGAATGTGTCAATAAAGTGACTAATCACATTGTTGAATAAACCATGGACGCATACTTGGCAAAGTCCTTTGCATGCTTAGCGCAGATTAATACTAGATACTAAGAGAGAATTTAATGAAAATCATAAGTTTGTATCAAGGAAAGTTTAGCTTTACGCTCAAAACTTATGTCGCCTCAGCCGCGCTCAAGTTAGACTATAATTTGCTGACGAGCCACTTGCAAACTCCGCTCACCCCTATTTTAACGTCATTCTCCTTTTTAATTCTCTCTTAGTAAGGACGGCATTTTCTTTTTATAAATAAATTAATTTGTTTAGCTTTAGGTTTGAAGTGAATATTTTTTATAGTATGGAAAAATATTGAATGATTTTCATGCTCAAATATATTTTAATTTACTCCATACATAAATGTTTGTACCTGATTATGGATTAGTTAAAATTATTTTCATTTACTTTAACAGAAATAAAAGGGTTGCAATAAAAGAATAACATTTTTAACTGGCTTGAACTAATAAATTTTATTGCGAGTCATTATTTATATTTTTTATGATTTGCAATAAGCTGCGCGATCGTTTGAATCGCACGCGCTCAGCCGTAGGCACGATCCTCAAACAGTCAATTGTTTGCAAATTTTATTTGCACTGCACTGATAACGGTGTTACAGAGATAAAAATAAACGCTTTTTATTCGATATATTTGCAACACAATACATTTACTTCAACAACAAACAAAATTGTTCCATCTATTTACATTTGCTCACAATTGTTTTTCGCAATATCAGTCGCCTATGAAATTATTCGTCTGGCATCAAACTTTTGGGTTACATAAAGACATATCAGACGGGGCCTTAATAGGTAAACATTTATCTAAACAAAAGTATTATGAGAAATAACAAAAACTACGCAGCACTATTATAGGGAGCAAATCGAAGGAAAGTTCCGTAACACAAATAATTGATTCGGTGCCCCGTCGTCAAGGAAGTCTCAGTTCTATTTAAGTTTCCTAAAAGGAAATGAAAGGAAATCAGAACCCGCGCCTTCGTAGCCTTTATCGAAACTTATCGGAATATTTCTTAGAAGAAAACGGTAGTAGAGCATTTTATTAAAACGACTTCAGGATAAAAATCTTCAGTTTCTTTTTTGATTTATTTAAAGGTACTGTTTTCTTTGTAAGGAGACCCTTAGAAGGTAAGATTAAATATTTGTAGCGGTCAGTCTGTTTCTGTCATTTACATGATTTCAATAGGTTTATTTACTGTAGTACCTCGTGTTTTAGTCGGTAATGCTGCTTAAGTTTACCTACGTGAAATATTTAGGGCACTAAGAAACTTGAATGACTATTTCAACACTGAAACGGCGAACATATTTTACATTCTAGCCACATTTCAGCGACCTACTCTTTATCCAATTAGTTAAGTAAATGGCTGCCAAAAAATGATAGTTTATTTTATTCACGAACAGGGCGCCGGCGGTGTTTTTTCAGAACATATTGTAAACATTTCAGAAATTAATTGATAACACACGAAAATAAAGCTCTACAGTGTTCCCGCACAAAACAAACTCTGTTTTGTTTTTACAAAACTTTCGTTTCACTATAATGTAGGCAGATATTACCAATTTCGGTTGAGTGAGGGTGTGAGCTATTACGCTGTCATACACACGCATGGTGTCTTGCACAGTAGTGCTAATGTGAAGTGTGTATAGGGCTGTACAACAGGGTTTGGGTACAATTGCAATGTCACAATGAGCTTATCAACGATTAGGGGAAATCATTCTATTGTCACAATCATGACGTGTTGAAATTGTAGTCTTTTGTTTTGTAATACGATAATATTTGTACTTAGTGGGAATATATGTATGGGAGAGGGTGAAGTGCTTTTGTAAACCATCTGCTCGTTATCATGTTATTGCCATCTCTGAGACAACCTACAATCCATCCCGTGCCTAAATATGGTACCATGCGTAGGAATAGTCAAAACTAAACAATAATAAAAATTACAGAAATAAAATACCCGTTACTACATGAAGAGATAGATTTTGTATAGGTATATCAAAATTTATCTAAACAGCTTCAGAATCAGAAACACAACTTAAAGTTCCAATACACTTAACATGCCAAAATTTAACTAATCCCCCGGCACTTAAAACTAGAACATTTGCCGTAAACAACAACATAAAGGCCAACAGAAGACATAATTGCAATGAACCCTAATTAATTAATCACCATTGTCTGAGGCGACTGCCGGCGGCGACATAATTGATATTTGAAAGGACCAGGGTAGATCTACTCATAGAGTATCGCTGTAATATCGATTTAACCTGGCTGAAAATTGTTTCTTCCTTTTTTACATAAACTGACAAAATATGTATGTAATTTTGTAAATAAGTAGATTAGATAGGATATGTATGTAGAATATGTGTGTATAAATAGGATTTTTTTTGTGCAGTTGACAGCTGACACTTTTCAAAGCAAAATTACATTTTTTGCACTGACTGACATGATTGTCAATTACACCAAAAAACGGTTAGACCATACATAAGTACTTTTAAGATCAGTTAGTAACAAGTGTAAATATTTTAATGCTTTTTGAAAAATATTTCTGTATAATAAACGATTCAATCAACCAGACTATTGAATCTTTACAAGCAAATTTTCCAAGTAAAACAATTCGGCCTTCGGCCTATAAATCGATTTTGGGCGCTCTCTAGACGGTAATTTGAGTGATGCCATGCAGTAGCAAAAAAATGTATTAAGAGCTGACCTGACACTCGTTGCTTGTATATTAAAGGGGTAGGTACTTATTTTGTATAGCACCATAGATTTGTGCTATGTATAATGCGTCTTGCATGTTTGTTTAGTCTTTACTCTTGAGACTTCAAGATTAAACTAATATGTTGTAGAAAAATATTGAGACTAATACTTCCATATAACACCTTAATTTTTTGTTGTGATCGATTGTTTTGAATGACTTTGGCGCAACGCAGTCGAGATGTGTTACTTTTAGAACTTACTTAAAATAAAAAAATGCTTAGGTATATAATTTTTTCTCCCCTAATAAGTCTTTTTCCTGTCGCAATCATTTTCACAATTAATTCGAATTGAATTAAAAATCACATAATATTTTTTACAACAAAATTGAAAATTGAATTTGTCACGTAGGCAACATTTGACGAACGATTATTTGTTCCAATCAACAATTCAATATTGAAACAATAAAATAGAATACAATTCAAAAAGTACACTGCACTAGTCCAATAATTACAGATAATGGGTTTCGCAGTCCGAAACTCAAACATCCATTTTGGCTGATTCGGCCCTGTTTGCCCAGACAAGTCTTGATTTATTAATTAGCGCGATCGGCAATTTCACCCTTTGTCTACGCTTTTGACGGTCGGCTAGCAATGGGGATGCCATACTGAGTTTAATTGTAGCTCTTATTATTATTATTGGGTAGCCATTGATGATTTTGTGAGCGAAATATATGGGCATGATTACAATTTATAAGTTTTTTTAGTAAATACTTTAAATTACCTATAAGTACCTACATATAAAAAAATAAACGGAGAAAATGATCAGCCTAAAAGGAGGAAATTTTCCTACAGGAATGCCCACACGATAGCTAAAAATAGTTTCAATATAACACACATCTACATTCTGGCAAATAAAAGACTTGGACATTGATTTACCTCAAAACGAGACAGCAAAGTTCATAAATAATCAAATATGAAGTTTCGTACAAATGATAATAGAACATAGAATATATGAAAAACTTAGTACAAAAACAAAGTCAACAGTTCTATAAACAGCATTTTTTCATGAAAAATGATAGACTTCATGTTTATTGCCTAAGTAATGTTTATTTGCGTTGTTTGAAGCTTACGTTATAGTGTTGGGCAGTAATAAAAACTTTTATTTTATGACTAACCGAAAATATCAGACTCAAACATTTGTTCTATTTGGTTCTATTTTAGTGTTATAGGTACTTAAGTTAAGCTTGTCACGATAGTTAGGTTTAACAGAGTCTGTTTCTTTCAAATTGGTTGTCACTGGCTTTATTATAAGAAAGTTTGACTGTTTGAATATTACTAGGTATTGAAACCTATAAGCTAGTTATCGTTGGAATAAAATGGTTACGATATATACACAGGTCAGGTACACAAATTATAAAATGACCAAGTCTATTTGAAATGAAAACATGTCACTTTAAAAGAGTCACCTAGAAATGTAATAGAGGAATTACACAATGCATGTGAATCAGTGCAGTACGTAGGTAAACCTATCGATAAACAATCTCCCTACGCCCTATGTCTCCCTAGCTAATTGAGTCCACGAGTACATATGAAATTCTAAAGTGAGACCACCAACAGATGCGTTTAAATAGGACTGTACATATCATACGAAATTAAATTGCAATTATACATTACTTTCCGTCACTAGTACAAAATCACAACATACACTAATAAAACATTGGAAAGAAAGATTAAGAAAATATTGATTTTCAGTTTTAGAGTACCTGGAATTAGTTTTTTTTTCTTAATTATGTTATTTTTTAGTCCAAAGAAATATTTAAATTGAAAACTATTCTAGTGCAAAACCTAAAACGTTTCTGTTAACCTGCAATAATGACGCTTGTAGGCAGATTTTGCGTATGCGTTTTAATAATAAATTATATTACAAATGAATTCTCAGAAATTCTGATTGGTATTAGTCGATAAATAAAAATACAATTAGTCAAAAAAATATCATAAAATAGTTTTGGAATTAAAATTTGCTTCTCGAAAAAAATATTCGTACGATGACCTAATTGACTTTACGTCCCAGGTTTTGGAAGGTTTAAGTTATTTTAGCAAGTATGCGAGAGTCTGATGGAGATGCTTTTCAATATTTCAGCTGTTTGTGTAAAGATTCACACTTAAGACTTCATTATGCTCTTAGTTACATTATTTAGCAAGCTATCGCTACGGTATTCAATGCAAGGATGATAAGACAATACAATATTCACAACATGCTCCATGATTTCGAAGCTTACTCACTTTCATCATATAAGTTGTCACATTAATATCACAGTCCCATCACATTTTGCTTCCCCGCCGTTTCCATTTACAATCTATTCGCGTTCTCATCACATCATTGGTGGCTTTAGTGGACTGTATACGTAATGGATTAGCCATTTGTCTGATTAGCAGCATCAATAAATAACAAACCAACATACAGGAGGGTCAAACCAAATCATTGATTCATTAAACTTTAGGGGTAGACTACAAATAGTGTAGCGCACCGCAGACTCTGAGTACACTAATTAACCTGAGTAAATATTTGAAAGTGCAATTGTCGTGTTGTACAAATGTTGGTGGAGTTATAGCTGACATTGTAACAATGACGATAATGTAGGGAAATCGAAATGTATAGTTTGTTAATGTTTTATTCCGTGGGGTAAAAAACACAGCTCCCAATTCTAGCAAACCTTATGTTTTCTATTCTATTCTATTTGTTATTTTTACAAGCATTAAAGTTTTGAAATGCGTTGTTACAACCTTCCTTTAAAATATTTTAACTTTTCGACATGGTTGGTCGCTTTTTATACAGTCAACTAGGTTAAAAATATAGAGAGCAAATAACATACAGTATGATATTTAAGCATAGAATAATATGAAAACAGTGCCCGCATTATTTAAGTTAACCCGATGTCTTCTCCAAACGCGAATTATTGTGAATAAGTGTCAATGAAAGCTACTGTTGGTAGGTACTCACTACAAATTTACTTGTTTAACCCAAAAAAGCAACCAGAATTACAATTCAGGATTAAGTTAATCCTATGGCGAAACAGAGCGCGTCTTTATTTAAATTCTTTATTACTGTGCTAATGTACAGTCGCTCACGTATTTATATAGTCCTTAAGACAGACACGGAATACATAACTAAGCTATGCGTGTTGAGACGCCAAGCAACAAGGACATCTCAATCTTGAAGGTCAGACAATTTTCATATGAAAATGAATATAATCATATTTTCATTTATTTACTTCCAAATAAATTGCAAAAAGGTCTCAAAAGGATCCTCGAGTTACGTGAGCAGACCTCAAGGATAACCCAAAAACGTTTCAACTTAATCAAAATTTCAAACCCTCTTTGTAAGTTGACGGTACTTAATTAGGCCAACAAGAAAACGTTCTGAAGACGAAATTAAAGTTCAAAGGAGAGGCATGTGTTCTTGTTGAGCAACAAATGTGAACTGACAAAATGTTAACTCGGCATGAATTATGAGCTCCACTCTCCAACTACCCTAGGGAAATTAAAGTGTCTTGCTGCAACTTTAAGACGAGCAGGTACAGAAAGCGCTTCCGTAGATACTAGAATAATAAATTTAATTCCTCCCTCCTTTTTGAGATTGGCTCGCAGTCAATTGTTTCGTTCGATTTTCACTTTTCCGATATTGAAAGTTGAGATGGTAATAACAACAGCTTTTTTAATCTACTTCAAGTAATAAAGTTTTATGCTTCGGGCAGATTGTTCTATCAGTTTGTTTTTAATATTGAGAAACAGCTCATTATGTTGTTTTCGTAAAAAAGTAATATCTCTAGTCTCTAAGGCTTTCTGAAAGTTAATTTCTATTATGTAAAAACAAACAAAATTTTATATTTCGGGATCATAACAAAATTATTAATCTCACAAACTCTAGAATAATCTGAAAAGAAAGGAGTTCAACAAACTACAATAAATACTGGCTTAAAACTTACTTATCTTGTAAGCTACACAAACAAGTTCAACTTTAGGAAATGGCAGTGATTAAACAAGAAGTCAAGAAACTAAATTGTACACAACGCTGCTTCAAGAAAGGCTTAACAAACAGCAACGACAAACACAGAAAGACATTATTAAATGCTAATACAAAATGCACTCTCTTTAGGAACAGTTGAAATAATTGAAGCGGTTCTTTTCTTGTTTATTTTTAAAGCAGACCCGCCGAGGGGAGCAAGTAGATGCACCAACATTGTTCTGGAAAATAACCTCGTCTTGAAAAGCAACGACCATAAAAATTCACAGCGGAGACTTGAAATCGGGTCAAATGTAGACCAAGAGTAAATTTAGTAAAATAAATGGTAAGAAATAAAAAGAATTAAATACCTAGTTGGAGGATGTCCAAAGTGATTCAGATAAGGTGTGTTGAAGTTTGACCACTGAAGGAAAACAAACGAAAATAGAGCAGAAGCGTTTATTTACTCACTCGATCCTTATCGTCGTGATATATTTTTGACAGAGATTCAGTATCTGGAAAATGTGTTTGTATGAAAAAAGAAGAAAGAACATTTTGTTCATTTAATGGTGGAAATTGGAACAGAACCCGCATTCTGGTTAAATCGTAATTGACTGTCAGACACAGACATTTATTTCGAGTTTTGTACTGATTGACGCATTGAAAAATGGTCGTGATATTTTTCAGATGATTATGACTCTAATATGTACTTACACGACAGCTTGCCAGGTCTGATTAAGCTTCTCTGGTGGATTCACTCCGGATGTCGTTAGCCCAAGGAATACGTTTCCGACGTGCTTTCTAAACCGAACTATCTCAAGCGCACTCCTGCAGCTCGCAATATCACGTACACCAAAGCTGCCGCATTTGTACTGGTACCATCTCCAAACTAAATGTGGTTGCTGTATTATTTATTTACATAGCGCCATGTTACCAAAAATAAGTTTGAACGATGACCAAAACAAACCCGGACATTGTTTTGCCTGTTCTGCATTTGACGTCAAGATAAATTAATTTTTAAAACAAAGGCTTAAGTTGTACCAAGTCAATCAAGCACGAAAAGGGGTAAACAAATGTTTTGTAAAACTTGACCTACCTTAAAAATAACAATCTTCGTTCTGTTGTTCGGGAGATCTTATCGTGTAGAAAAAGCAAAAATAGTTTTACTAGAAGGTACTAGGAACACAGACTGCATATGTGTTTACTCGGCTACCTCATGGATTAGCCCTGGGGCTCATCAGCGGAACAAATAGGGCGTGTCTGAATCCGGAGTCAGCACATATGTACCGACACTCCAGGGAAATAAATTGTTCGCGCCCCGCCTGATTGCAACCTTACAAGATTTTTTCGTGACCTCTATTCAAATATTGGCCATGAAAAAATCGTAGTATTATTTGTGTAAATGTTTTGTAGACAAATTGCTAATATTGGTTAATTTTACATAAGACACTTACCGTTTATGTTTAAGCAAATTATGAGATAATAATGTTCAACTAAGACTTTATCAACTTCTACGAAAATATATTTGTTCTTACAATACAATAACAAAATTCTCAGCGCATTTTCTTCTCTATAAAAATCAGAGGAAAAATGTTATTGGCATATTGAACTACCAACTTTTTTTTTGTTCTGAAAGGCAACCTTATTTGAATCTATTTCCGAGTATCGCAAAAAGCATAGTGACCCAAATTCCCATGTTTCTTATCTCATTATAGTGTCTGATGCAGAAATGGAGTGAGTCAGTCGGTTGTGCAAGAAATAACTTCCTATTATACGTGTCCAACTGTCCGGCACACGGCGGAACGTCTAATTTATAAGCGTTAGCGATTTAGGATAATCAATATTTAATTTAAGAATAACTATAGAGTGTAATAAATACCTAGAATAAATGATATAGGTGTATAACCTTATTCGTTCAATCAAGGCTTTTTTGCGTGTATTACAAACTGTTTTATATGAATAGGACCACCGGACATTCCATACTCGAAGTGGATCTCTCCTTTAATTCATATCCATTTGTGTAAATGATTTCTGATAGGTTTTGAATCGAACAAGTTATCACTTATGTTTAGTGTAGCCTGTAGTGTTCTATGTTCCTGTGACTCGCACCACATCCTAGACGTCCACTGATCGGAACTCTAATCTGTGTACACGTCGATTTTCATTACGAACTGCCCGCTTTTTGTGGGACCCGGACGCTCTGCTGGCTCAATTTGTATTTAAATTTCTAATTCTATCCATTGGTAAAAAAACTTGCGAAAATAAATGAACAAAAACATGAGTGTCTCCATCCGCAAAATGGCTATATAAAATTACCATTTTCATAAATGAAAATTACCATTATTCATACAAACTGTTGCTTGAAAACTACTTTCGCGAAAATGTTTGAAATACAGTTGCATCTGGCATAAAATTTTAATCTACTCAAAGTGCCGAGCTCCGAGCACGGATCCAATATTCAAATTAAAGAAACACAAGTACAGACAACTCGTCGGCAACATTAATATGATTTAGTTTCATTTTTGCCGAATAGTCCTCGCGAAGTTTCGCCACGGCCTCTCCCACGCGGGCCTAAAAACTTCGTTCAAAGTTATTACTCAGGTAAATACAGTTAGGGAAAAATTGCGAGGCCGGCCGACTTTTTCCTCCCGCGCCTTTTGTATAACTTCCAAACTCGGCCGCTTATCAATTTCCGTAAATGAAAGGATTTTTGTGTTCGTGTCCAAAGGAACGTACCAGTAATGAAGTTAATACATTTATCAGATTTCAAAGTTACTGCGCACCAATATTTTGTTGTGCTAACGTGAGAACACCAATATAATAATGTTGAAATAATGTCATTATTGACATGCCAAGCCGCAACGTTGCGTGTGCCACGAAAAATAATATGAACAAAAAATAGTAAATTAATGGTTCCATGGAAATTTTTATGTAAACGTATGTGTTTAGTCACGTAACGGAACGAATTCCAACAGGCTTAGAACATTACATTTCACAATTAAATTGCGACAAACGGTTTATTCGAGTCAGCATAACAATGATTATAATTATGCTTTTAAAACAACCCACACGAAAGCTTTTTTGTTTCAAGGCAAACAATCCACTGCGAGCGCCGACGCCTCACCTGACAAATGCAATGGCAGAGGCATTGCAGACGCATTGCCAACTCAGAGACAAAGCCCAATTCTCATGTGGCTGGACTACAATAAGACTGCTTTGTAGCAGAAACAGAATACGTTTTCAATACCACCCAGGATGGGCCAGTGCATAACTGGATTAAAATTAAATACAAATATCACTCGTATCGTTACGTAAGCTAAGGCATCTAAATGTGACTGCAGACTCGGAAAAATAATATTTTTATAACAAACATAGATTCTGATTTCTGCGAAACCTTGGGCATACCCTGGTAGTTCATAAAACATTCAACAAAACCCGAGCATCTTTATGTTGCAACTTGAAGAGCAGAAGCTGCACTCAAGCCGTCTGAAAGCGGATTCTATAAATAATTTCACATATTATGTATAAAGATTCTTCACTTCAATGTACAGGGTGCTTCAATAATGCAAGCTTGGGCCGTAAAACGTAGCGAGCCCCGTAGTACGACGGGAGTCCGCTAAATGGCCCACGGCAGAATTTAGTGTTAAAACGTGCTCCAATATGGCAACGATGTGATAAAAAGGCACCGCAGTATTGCAATGTATAAAACCGTACTGACGCTTCGGAAATCTGGCAGCGATTATATTGCGTGAAATGGTTATTGATGATGAAAAAGCTCAGCGATGACACTGGTTGAAATAGAGTAGTTTTATGTCAAACCGATTCGTGATTCGTTTTATGTTTTGCAATGATACTCGAGTGTTGGTGAAACTATTACGACTTTTATCCCTAGTGAACATCGCCTATAGGTAACTGCAAAAATATTTTTTTTGTCGAGCCAGATCGCTGATTGGCAAGTATAGTTTATCAAGGCTGTTTGCTTAAGATAGTCCGTGGTTAAGAGATTAACGATCAGTGAATAATTGAAAATTTTACATGTTTATTTTACTAATAAATACCGTTATTCAACTGTTTCTATCTAAACTGTAATCCAAGGCAAGACATTTTCAACCATATCAGTTACTGTTTCGCTAAAGCTGCATGCATGTTTAAGAGCACTTTTCAGCAGCTATATGCAAGCTTTATTCCCCAAACAATACACCGGCATAAAATTGCATATATCACATACGTAGTTGATTCTCTGAAGTTGATCGATGAACTTGCCTTCTCACGGGACTAAGTTCAAGTAATACGAACACATTAGAAATGCTTATTCAAACTCGAATTTTCATCAATATTTCGACATCGCTTGGAGACTATTACACTATATATTATATATTGATAAAACGAATACTATTAAGTACGCTTTTATATCTGAGTACGTAATTTCCCGTGAGACAATAACGCTATAGTTTGTTTGGAAAAACAAGTGTTTTTAGAAAGTAAGTTGCCGAATTGTATTGCACTACTATCGTATGATTACCCAAAGGAAAACATATGATAGATATAACAGATAAAAGGTATTATTTGTGACTTTATTTACGTATAACTTTCGCATTTTGCAAGAATATAAAAATTGTCATACCTATATTATACATAGAGAGATAGAAGCAAATGTGTTTCTTTGTATGAAGCTATAATAATAATTGAATTGGCTGTTCAAGCTTTTCAAGATACGCTTAGACAACGAGTTGCATTCAGACGAATAAACAATACTAGAACAAGAAAATCGTATTGCCTTTTATTCTAGATGTTTCAATATCGAAGTAAAAGTCAACGTGATTTTCATAATATTCCACGTAGCTTGTATGTATTTGATAGCTACATTGTATTGCTAGGTTTTCATAAAGTTCTTTGTTTTCTATTTCATTTTAGAAAGTAGGCTGAATATTTATTGTAAAACAACTTGAGATATCAAAGTACCAATAAATGTGACTGATATTTACTAAATGATACTGAATCTTAGATGTAAATGTGTTGTATACCAACATAAATAAAAAATAAAAATATTAATTATAACAAACCAGTGTTACCAACCACATGCCAACGAAAAAAAGGACTTCCTTATTTTCCTTCATAATTTTCAGACGAAAAAAAAACCTCCTCTAATCATACCTTCCATATTTAAACCAGAAAACCTCAAATTCCAATAACGTAAATGGCCAATAAATAGAAAAAGCAAAAAAATAAAAGCTAATAACAAAATGGGCAATCCATTAAAGTTAATGTATGATATTAAATGTACCGATATCGTGATAGGGGAGATGCATTACTGGTCCGATGCTAGCCAACGGTGCATGAAGAGCTATGCGATTTGTGCATTTGCTGTATTACTTAGTTTTCAAGTGAAGAGTGTATTGCAATTTCTCTTTGCTCGTACTAATTGATGAATATGATTGGATGGGCATGGGAATATCGTCAGGAATTAATCATATCCACATCTTTAAGAGCTCGTAAATTACATGTTTCATTTAATATTTTTATGTGTTTGTGGAATTGGTGTAGCAATTAAATAAAATATTTCAGTGTCGTGTGTCTTTCAGTAGCTATTGTTCTCGTATTTATATTTTGGAGAAATTCTTTTCATAAGAACATTAGGACGAAATGTCTAAAACTTTAACTTGCTGTAATGTAAAAAGATATATAACGATGTTTGAATTTTAGCTCTCCGATATGAGTGATTTTATTTTTAGCGTGCCTACATCTACTAAGATTGATTAGAAATATTGAAAACAAAGTTACATATTTTGAACATTAAGCTATCGATCAATTTCCAAAACAAAATGAGTGAACGCCGATTAGGACAAAATAAAAGTATCCTTTTTGCACATACGCCCGCAAAACATTGGATCGTAAAAACAAAAATTTACGCTCACCAAAAAGTTTTCATACCAAAACTCTGTAGAATATCAAAGAATATTGGCAGAAAGTATAAAAGTTTGTATATTATGCTACCTGCACTTCATTACACGAAGAAAGTTTGTATGAGAAGACATGATTCGACGAAATGAAAATTAACTGAGATAAACTTAGGGGAAACTTGTATAATGAAAACCTTTTATGTGTTCTACCTTAAATTGATTAAGCAATCTGCTTACTTGATGTGCGGGGTTATTAATATTAAAGTCGTGTACTTAAGTAAGATGCTTGAATACTTGCTTAACTTTTATGTTTAAGTTTCTCGTGTCTGCTCCTTGATAGGTACAATCACACAATATTCATCATATTTATATTTTATTTGTCACGGATATTGCAGACTATACTATATTGAATACCAAATAGTTAAGAAACTATGCATGTGTAAAGAAAACACTCTAAGGCTCTTTTGTGGCTTTTGATGTGTAACCTATTAGTTATGAGGCACTAAACTAATGGTATTTAAAATATTAGGTGAAGCAACGTAGCATAACAAAATTGCTTCTGGCATTAAAAATATTAACAAGGCCAGGAGACGCAAACAATAGAATCTTCAGCACCTTACTCTTGAAAGGTTTATCTAGCTACAACGCAGTGTTCCAGTATATGGTTTTATGGTGTACAGTAAACATGAACTTTGTGCATCTGAAACTTAATTATTAACACCCTGCGGGCCGCATGGAAATGTGAAAATTCTTATTTCCTTGAAAAACTTTAATTTAAAGTTTGTTGCCAGCCAGCATTCCTAGGCGGTATTCGTGCAAGCAAACTGCACTTCCTTATAAGCTTATTTTCTTCACTGGGACTCGAAAATTTTCTTTAGATTAGTTTCTCTTGTTGAGAAAAATAGGATGGAATAAGGAATAATAAGTTCCCGTCTCCTCTTAAATTGGACTTCGCTTCTTTTGTACGACAATTTTTGTTGGTTTACCCGAACTGAGAAAATAGCATTGCTTTAGTTATTAAGAACTTATTTGCGTAGTTAAAACTTGGAAATAAATTCCAACTTCGTTTGCTAACAGCTTTCTCGAGTTACGTTTAAAATATTTTTCTCATACAATTTTAAATAGGAGGCTAGACAAAAGGCTTTTTCCGTTGATTCCGCGGCACAGGTGAGGCTCAGGCTCGAATGAATTTTCCGAGATGTTTTCAATGCATCCGAGGCCTTAATTCGATGGTGGATGGAATTATTTTCCCTTCTTGCGTATTGTGTTTAGCAAATTCAAAAAACTAAGCTGGCTTAGAATTTAAATGAATAAGTGATTCGTATGTTCAAAAACATGTCGAATTAATTTAACATTTTTATCTTTACACTAGCTGTTCCCCGCGGTTCTACCATGGACAGGGGAAGGACTTTCCGCACCCAGATAAAAGCTCTAGGTAAGTTAAGTAGCCTCAAGTATATCTATACACCAAATCTCATTCAAATCGGCATTCGAATTAATAAGAATTAGAAACAGTTAAAACAAAATAATTATATCTTCACTATTATTATGTTGATGATAACATATGTATATACAGAACAAACGGTGTATAACAATTGCTTATAATGTTGCCACACTATCGCATGCATTTAATCGGCCGCAGTTTACTACTCGTATACTACTTTAATTATCAAACAAACAAGAACCAACTTTATATACCTAAACGTAATTTGTTGGCGGTTTCATAAAATTTTGCCCTATCTAGGAATATAAAGATTTATTTGTGTCATGAACTTAGTTGACTCTAGAAGTCTTGACTGATACAGTATTATTTGCATCTAGACGGAGCAATCTTGGAAAGTAATTTCTAGTTATTTGACTAATCTTTCATTGTATATTTTGTATTTTAATCTATCATTTTGGGCTAGAATATTTAAATGTGAAGGTACACTAGTCCTTACTAAGTTCGTTACAGCCTTCTTATCGTCCCACTGCTGGACATGCCTTCTCTTACACGGAGAAAGATTGAGCGTCAATCACCACGTTTGCACAATGCGGGTTGGTGATTTCAGACTATATGTATAGTCCAGGTTTCCTCGAGGTGTTTTCCTTTACCTTTCTATCAGCCATTAGTGTCCAAGATATACTAAGAAAGTACATACAAACTTAGTAGCATTAGTATTTGCCTGACCTGAAATCGATCGAATCCACACACTCATATATGAAAGATTGGTGCTTAACCTACTAGGCTACCACGACTTTTTACCACCTCTTTACTAAGTCAGTATGTACATAACCAAAGCGAAGGAACCATATTTTGTAGGTCCATAAAAGTATTTTACGACAGAGAAAGAGGCAAAAGTGATTTCTATTTTCAGCTTTTAACACAATAAGCGTACCTATAACAATATTATGTTTTTGCAAATCGGATTATTTGTTATATTTCTTGTATTTTACGAACGCCTTTGATATTTTAGGGTGCCTTATTATAAATAAATGTTAAAAGCTTTTAGACAGCAATAAAGAATTGTTATTCGTTCGTGAAGAAATTAGTAAACAAAGCTTACAAATAATTGTTTTTGTAAACTTGAAATATTCTTCATTGGTGAGTTAATTCTGCTTTGACTCATTATTAACAAATAAAGAACTATGCATCCCAGTTTCTTGGCTTACCTGCTTGTATTTATATTTAATGCAAAATCTCAAATGCATTCATTCTATAGTATATATAGATGGGAAATCATTAAACAACCCCTTCCGCAGATGGGTAAAGTAAAAGAAAATGTTAGACATTGATGTTTTTCCTTTACTCTGATGACCTAAGTGGCTAAGTTTAAGTACCTACCTTGATTCCTGAACACAATCCATAACATTCCAGGACCTGTCATATGATGATTTCCCATCGTAGTGTCCCTCATGAATGGGCATATATTACCTTTAGTTGTATATTTAATTTGAACATAATCCTTTCAAATAAAACCCGGGACAAATACCTATTTAGGAACGATCCTTTCCCAAACAAAACCTACTGAACCCGCATCTATTAGATACGACTTATTTTTTATTGAAGTTTAGGCTCTGATCGGCTCGCTAACTCGAAGCATCCACACTCACCCGCACTTTCGCGGTTCATTGGTTATAAAAAGAAAATAGCATTTTAAAGGGGATGAAGTGAGACCCTTTGGAAGTTTTTTGTCTGTTTCCCAACAAAACTGTTCGTGCTTGTGCATCTATCAGTAAACACTGATTTGAAATGTGTTTGCTATAAACAAGCGACAATCGAGTCTGTTTTATGGTGCAGTGAGTTCCTAAGTAGTTCTTATGTACTTTCTCCCTTTGTAGCTTTATTTCGGTAGGTGAAAACAGTGTTACAGTTTTTTAGGAATAAAAAGCACAAGAATCATTTTTGTATAAAGAAAAGTCATGTTTTGTAGAATGTGTGATAAATGAATTTTAAATTCACAACATTAAGTAAAAACATCATTAATTCTTACCATGTCAATGTGTTTTTTTTTTGTAAAAAATGTAAATCGGTTTTATTTTACCTTGTATCTCCTGATACGTTACAGATGAATAAATTCAATTTGAAAAATAAATTACAGTTTCAATATTCTTTAAATCTGTCATTCTGGATTATAATTTAATATTTTAAAATGCAATTAGTGTTGGTGACCTTCTAGAAAATTCTTTTGTCAAAACACTGTTATTAATTAAACCTGTCAATATTTGCGTGTTCATGATGTTGTGATAAATTAACAAA
Source organism: Helicoverpa zea x Helicoverpa armigera (assembly GCA_033682625.1). Taxonomy (NCBI): domain Eukaryota; kingdom Metazoa; phylum Arthropoda; class Insecta; order Lepidoptera; family Noctuidae; genus Helicoverpa; species Helicoverpa zea x Helicoverpa armigera. The sequence continues at coordinate 796,243 of JAWIIS010000005.1, read as the reverse complement.
ATAATTTAATTGATGAGTGTTTTTGATACGAAAAATAGTTTATAAAGATTTTTTTGTGTCAACATAAAACTTGAACTAAGATACAAAATCTTGTCAGCTTAACGATAATGGTTGAAATTGAAAGATCAACTGTTTTTGTTTTTTTGCTATTTAGTTTTTGTACTTAGCCGCATATAAATTATCTAGAACCAACCTTTAAAATGTCCTAAGAAATATAATTACTTACACACCATTTAAATTATTTATCTACTTTATATTTTGATATAATTGTGAGAAAAACGATAAATTGTTACTAGACGTCAGATAGGAAGGTTGGAATATAATTAGCTCACAATAAAACCACGGGGAAAGCTTTCCTAGAAATATATATTAGTATAACAAATACTAATAAGTGCACTAATAGTTTTGTTATCACAATTAACAACAGTTTTGTTATAGGCACTATTTGTTTTGTTAATATTTTGATGTGCAAACAAATTAATAATATAAATATTTTCATTATGCTGACAAAAAGAAATAGGGTGGAATGTTATGCATGAAGTTTTATTCAAAAGCGATTCGTTTTAAAGCATTAACATTATTTTTTTGGAACTTTGAGTTTTTACAAGTTAAAAGAGACGCTTTAATTTATGTTTGTGTTCAAATACGTTAAAAGCAATTACATCAACATCATTATGAAATTGATATCGTATTTCAAGTTTTAGTTGTAAACTGTGTATTTTTTTGACAAACGAAAAAAGAAAAGGAATACTTTTATAGAATACGTCATTTTGTGGTGACCAAAAATGATGTAGGCATAAAACCAGCGGCATCTCCACAGATCACAATGATCTTGCAGATCTTCAATACAATTGATAGATAGATAACATTAGCACGTTATTCTACGGGCGTGGTCGAAGTTCACAAAATGACGGGACGACTTGTAGTCAAATTTGTGATAATGTGATTTGGGTGGAGACGCCTTTATTTCTAATGCAAATTTCTTAAAGACACGCTTAATGCCTTTAGTCACGATCGTAGTCCGACCGTCTATATTTTTTCTTCGATAATTTGTAACTTAAAATGTATTTAGCGGTAAGTTATTCTGGACTTTGTTTACATCAAAATTAAAGACAAAATAATCTATTATTTAATTTCAATCATTAACCAATTAATAAAATAACTACCGAAACGTAAAAAGGCGTTTAGAAAAAAAAAAAACAAACGATGGAAATTTTTAAAATAAATAAAAGCTTTTCATTCTGACAATCGAAAAAAAGTTTCATCCGTGTGAATAAACAAATGGAATTTAATTGAAACAACTTTTGTTTTTGATTGTTGTTTCGATTCAAACGAATCTGTGTCGATATTCAAGGAATGTATGTTTGTCACAAAACATTGTCAATCGACCGATCACTGATCAAAGTCGACGTATTTAAAGAATCTATTTAATTTAAAACAAATATAGCAGTCATTGGAAAAACAAATATAACGTCCTTTTAACCCAATTTGTTCGCATAAACTTTATAGAAGCTAAACAAGATCTTAGAAATTTCTTTGAAAGCATTACATTTTTTTTACAACGTTATTAAACTAGTTTAAAATAATTTAATAAATGTAACAATTCAACAGCAACAATTCATTTCAATAATTAAAACAAAACAGAAACAAGATAAATAGTTCACTTCAAAACTCATGTATTTGAAGTCTCAAAAATTACGTAGAAGATAAGTGAAATTAAGACTGAAGATTGTAATATTTGTACATAGAAGATTCATTAAACTAAGTTTTAACTTTTAATAATGAGTGTCAGTCAGCTGCGTGAATAAATTTTTAATTTCGGATAATTTGATTCGAGCCTAAGAAACTTAATGCCAAACGACTTTGTGGAATAAAAGTGTCACGTAGAGAATAGGTGCGATTTTCGCAAATGAGCTGCTCAATATTCAAGAGGCAAACGCCTTACCGTAACAACAGAACAAATTCGAAAGACGAAGTATCGGCAACGGACGGCCCTTAATGTAATTATCATAATGGCGACCAATAAAAGAGAGGTTCGGAATTCGTGACACAGCTTTAAAAAGTACTATCAAAGGTGCCCGAGGCGGAAAACGTCGCATCTTATTTAGCGCCCTCCTGAAAGAGGGTACCCCGATTGGGGCCTTTCCTAATCACATTACGACAATGAAAGAGCTTCAGATAAAAAGGACCGAAACAGATTTGCATGAAACGTCAGACTTGATTACGAGTAGTCAATCGTCTATAAAATATGCTTATGTCAATAAATCATCATCGACACTTGCATCAGACAGTGATAAAATAAAATTATTGATACCAAATTCTACGTCTGTTGTTAATATGAAAACTGGTTGATCTGCTCTCATATTACTTGATGGTCCAAATCACCCTCCTTATATTACACAATGAGGGCAATTCCATTCACATCTATATCGGTGAGGAGATCAGGCGTGAAGTCTTTTATGTTTGGAGTCACGTGTCGACCAACGTCCAGGAAACCGACAGTGCCGAATGTGTTTGAGCGAATCTAATGCACTCAAAACCATGCGACATTGGAAGGGGAGCTAGGGTGACATTGGAAACAATGAAGACAGAAACGAAATTTGGAGACTGTATTATTTGCGGAAAAATCAATGGTGAAACGTTTCCGATGGTGGCAGTTGGACTAGAGATAGGAACTCTGATCATTATTATTACCGTCCTAGCATGAATGGGAGCGTGCCATGCCTGCTTCCGTGTATAGCATTTCCTTTATTGCGACTGATGGCTTTATAAAGGCGGTTATTTCGTCGTTAGCTGGTCAGCCCCCATCATTTTTGTTGTTCGTGTAAATTACTTATCATCACCCAAAAGCATTTCTTTATTCATCACTTTCTTCGAGTAAATCAACGACTCTCAGTATTTAATAGTCAAATGGGCTGCGTCTGTATAGTTGACAGTCAAACGAGTTTTATCTTTCTCAGTAAATTATAATTGATGTACTTTCAAACACTTGAATACGATTTAAATAGTTCTATTTTTAGGTATTCAGTAAATAATGATTATAAATCTGTCTTTAAAAGGCTTTCAGATACTTATCGAAATTTAATTTACGTGTCTAATGCAGCTAAGTTTGAATCAGTTCAGAATATTAATATTTCAAAGGTTTATTTTACCAAACTTTAGTGCTTGAAGGATTGTCTATATAAAAAATCTATTTCTGTCCAAAAGCTTTTGCTTTTTTTTCGATGCAAATGACTCTCAATTAAACCATTTTTTTGTTATTATTATTAAATTGTCAAATAAAGTTCAAATAACCTCTGCAATCAGCTTGTAATTTTAGTTTTTAAAGCCTTTTGTGGCCTGAAAGTAATCAACAACTTTTTCACAGATGAGCAATTTCTAGTGATTTTAGGTAAAAGTTTGTAGAAGTTTTAATTATTCGCAATTCGTTTTGTTCAACTACCACGTGAATTTTACTATCAAGTTTGTAGTCTGAATCTTCTAATGAATTTAACCTGTGACAGAGAAAGTTATTTTATCTAGATGTTTTGAAATAAAGCAAATTCTTCAGTAAGTGTCACCAACATGCAACATGATGATGAACATGCAAATGTACGATTTAAACTTTGAATTACTTTGTTTTGAGTTTGACTTCTAGTCTTTGGAAGAGTGCGTGTATTTGAGATATGTATTGCATATTAAATGCCAAAGGGTTTTATTTTAAATGTGATAAGAGACCTCTTTATTATTATATTGGATTTTATTTTAGAGTAAGATTGTTAGGTTTAAAGTTCAATAGTCGGAGTTTACATAAAAAAATCTCCAAAAGTTAAAACCTTTAAAATATAACACCAATTTCCTCCAACAATTTTACACATTTTACAGTCAACTATCAAACATGCAATAGGACAAACTTTTGCATCGTCACACCCAATCATATCGCATTTTATGCACTCGAATCGAATCAAAAAGTTCCATGGTAGGTAATAAAACGTTGAAAAAAAAATGTTCAATGAAATTTTTGATCAAATATGCTCTGAATGGGGAAAACAAAGATCCCCTTCTTTATATTATTGACGCGTTCTGATCTAAATTGTTGCTCTAGGGGAGAAGAAATCTTGTTTCATTTGACATATTACGGGCGTTTTGGGGCACGTTTACCTTATAAGGGGGCCAGGTGTATTGTTTTGTAGACTCCTCTGTTAAGTTCATTTTACTTAATACTGACAAAATGCTGTAGTTTGAGGATCCAAAACGTTAGCTAGGGGGCGTTTAGGTTTTGTAGTTCGACGATATTTTTATTTTTAAAGGTAATTCACAACATCTTTGCTTATGATTACCTAGTTAAATAAGACCTTTTGATAAATAGGGTAAGATTTTAACCAATGTAAATTGACTAAACACCAATGAATTTAACAGGAAAAAAAGTCTCTCTATTCTTTAACTTCTTAAAGTCAATGTGCCAACAATAAACTAGATAGAAACCTTTTCTAAGAAGCAAAAGTTTGCACCAACCCTGTTACAACGTATATTAGTATCTAAACTTGTGTCTTCGCAAATACCACACATTCACGCTTTATGTGCCAATAATCGTACCCACGATAATAATTTTAGGTATACGAGTACATAACTGTCTTTGACAGCCATTTCATAGATCATTAGCCCTTTGACAAACCCCATTAATTCCTGCATATAATCATGGAATAATTACTTTGGTTTAATTACTGTATGTAGTTTCTCCCCTTAAGCTGAGATATTTTGAGTGCCGATAATAGTGGGTAGTGCAAAATGTATGACTTGAGATAACAGTGTTATTGTGTACATTGGACAGTAGCATTATTTCGTGTATGGATAGAGTTTGGTGCTATTGCTATGGTCATTTTCGGTTAAAATATTATATTTTTCAGTCCTAAATCACAAATGGGGAAGCTAATACTCAAAGTCCCTCAATTTTGAGTGGCACTTATACAAGCTGTTTCTGTAACATAAAGTATTAGGTAAAAATAGAATACAATTTAAGCGATTTTCGAGCATTGTAGTGGATACATAAGTAATATTCTTTAATAACGTTGGTACCCTTCAATCAATTTACTCTAAGAACGGGCTATTTTAACTTCTCTTCTACTGCATGCCCTTGCCCACAAAAGAAGTGGATGGGATGACATTAAAGAAATGACAATCTCTATTGCTATAACCATACCTAATACAGATCTGTCAATGCGTCCCCCTACTGAATGTTTGATAACGACTGCAGATAGGTTTGAGTGCGCCCGCATGTCGCAACCCCGCTTAATTTCCTACAATAACCCGATGCACTTCATAAATATTTTGATTATTTCTTTGTGGTTTATTGTTGAATGCTCTGAAAATGAGGTATGCAAAGCTATCTGAGTTGTGTCAGTATGAATACGTGCTGACTGCGATAAACGTAGACAGTTAATGTAATACGTACATATCCATATCACAAATTTAAGCAATTGCCTTTGAAATTATTATTTCTAACGTCAATAATTCTAGAACTTTACAATGTAAAATATGTTCTAAAATTTTGATAACATTGTTATACCACATTCAAAATACAAATTTTTGTGCGGTTTTCATTTTAAATAATATTTCACTGACACCATCTATTTGACTGTTACCTGAGTTGGTATCAAATAAACATAAACGAAACAGTTTTTGCAGATTTACGAGTTTTTACCAAATTAGAGGCTATTTACAACAACTGCACAGGGTACAACAGTAAACACAAGCGAGTCCTATAAAATTCCATCTCCCACGAACAAAGTCACGAATCCAAAATTAGCTTCGCTAAAAGCAACGTACTAAGCAGTACAAATCCGTCCAATCGATCCGTCACTGCCCCACCCCAACGTTAAAACCCCATTACTAGATAAATATATGCAATTTATTACATTTACCAATTTACATATACTTTGAGGAAACATGTCTTCAGAGTTAAATGTCGTTACGATGGCAAGGGTGACAGGAAGAATGAAGATGTGACAATTTCTATAGCATACTTCGGATAATAGGAGGAGTGGGGAAAATAAAATGTATGCAGCTTTTGTGATTTAAAAGGAGGTATTTTTTATTTAATGGCAGTGTAATTTAAAGGGTTAATAGCAATTTTATGACTTCAAGGACAAAGTTATTTATATATTTTTTTGCTTTAGTTGCAATAGTATGAAAAAATAAGTAAAAAAAATACACTTTTCTTTTCATTACTGTCATAATTTTGATTCAGAATTAATAGGCAAATGTTTTCCTAAGAAAGCTGCTTAATCGCCGTACTTTCGAAGCAACAGCCGAGTCTTTATAATTAGTGTATTATTAGCATAAATATTAGATATCTTGGAAGACCCTCAAAGTTTACTGAAAAAAATAAACTAGAGGGCCGTAGTCCACCGAATTCAATTAGAACTTTCGTCGTCCGTTTTATAATTAGTCAAAAAGATAATGAAGCTTCTCTCTGATGTGTATAGTAAGACCGGTATTTTTATTAAATTATTTTCTTCTTTCATTAGCAGGCTGCTGTTGTACCAAATTTTGTCTCTTGGGGACGGAAGAAAATAATTTTCTCTTAAGAATAACGAGGGTAGATGAAATAGCTAGGTATTCATTTGTTTTTACAAAATATTTGCAAATTAGTCTAATTAATTTTGATAAAATGTGGAAAAAATTGATAGATTGTTTGGAATATGTAGGTTTCCTGTGGGTATAATTCATTGAACGTGGTATATTTTTGGCAATGGTGTTTTAAAATTACAGTATACCATGACCGATCGAGTTCGCTCCCTAAGTCTAAACAATTCCCACATAAACTCAATTTGAAACATTAAAAATGTACTATAAACTCAGTCCCTCGGGGCATAAAACGTAAGTTTTTAAATGGAATTTCTCTATTAGTTGGGACGTTCGACAAATGGACAGACGGAAGTTGTGCATTAAAGGACTTTCGGAGTATTGCCGGAGGCAGCGCGTGGCGCAGGCACAACGAATCCAATGCCGTTTATTGATCGAAATAAAAAATAATTCGATTGTGAAGCGAGTGTCTGACTTTTCGGCTATACCCTAAGGCTAACTCGTTACAGATGTTAGTGAAGAATGAATGTGGAATATTGGATGACTCGTTAAGAAATGAACTTAATAACGTTTGGGGTGTGCTGTGCATGGCCAAAAAGGGTTTGATGAAAAATGTATTCATTGTTTTCGGTAATTTATTTAATAAATAACGTAACATTGCAATAAAATAAATTCCAGTACATTACACAGAACAGTATATGTGAGTAGAAAAAGTTGATCACTTTCACGAACTTTTAAATAGCTTAGAGCATGAGCCGAAACTCCCAAATAAAATTAACGAACCGTTTAAGCACGTTAAAAAATCGTCGAAACAAAGTTCCGCCAGGTCGAACAAGTTGATAAATTAAACGTCTCTCATGTTCCACTTACCGATACTTCTAATACGGTTAGGGTCACAGCGTCGAGAACAGAATCAGTCGTGCAATCTTTATCACCAGCATCTGCTACCAGGAAGAGAGATAGCCAACTGTTTGATCGAGATAAACTTTGCCATTGTTGTCGTGAGCAAGTGATATGGTTTATTAGAAAAATAATGAACTCAATATTAATGGATTCAGGTTACTGATGTATGGCTTATAATCTGGGAAACATTTAAATGTACGTATGTTCACACTGCAGAGTTACATGATAGGTGAATGCTGTGTAGTTTAGATTATGGTGACGTTGTGGGATTACGTGAAAATAAAAAAGCACATAGCAGGTTGATACGCTATATTTTATAACGTATCAACCTGCTATGTGCTTTTTTTACAACATTACATTGCGCATTTGGAATATCATTAATTTTTAGTGCCCGCTCAACTATGAGCTTAATAACGTAATAAAACTCCTTCATTTTTCAGTATTTCAAACGAGTCGTGAACGAGTGACTTCAACATTTCACAAAATTCAATTACAGCAAAATATTACCGCGACCATAAAACATTCATGGGAAGAAACAATTTTTCTGGCACACTCTTTTATTCTAAATTTATTAAGGGTCACACTGGCGCCCTACCTAGCCGCTGTAAGTAACCGTTACGAAAACGGGACGTTTAAATTCCCGGCGAAGTGTCTCCATATATCATGAGACCATAATTTTCTGTTCCCCCTATAAGAACTTTCAGTATCCACAGTGCAACGCGTCTGCTTCTTATTTCAAACAGAACTGATTGTTTTTATAGCATCGTGGGTGGCCTTAAAGTTTGAATCCATGAAACACGTGTAGGAAACTACTGAGCCAGTGGACGGTCTCCCCTCGGGTAAAACATTCTTTAGATGGTCATCCAATAAAGAAACAATATTTGTTTTGTTTTCCATACATTTCGTTTTCGCACTCTGAGTGAAGAAGAACACGTCCTATAAATATTTATTGGTATTTTGTCTGAAGCACTTTTTGTGCAGTTATATGTATCTAGTAGAATACGTAATCCTGTTTTTCAGTTTATATTTATTGAACTCTAAACTTATCTACATAGAATAGTAAAACGAAAATTGGATTTCATTATTACTGAGGCGTATATTGAAATGAGAATGTGTCAAACAAAATTGGATTCTTACAATAGCTACGATTCACCCTTTCCATCAAAGGCGCGCTCGAATAAAACGTCAATGCTCCATCAAACAATTTGGCAAATCTATAAGAACCGATCCACAATTGCGGGTCAACACTCTAAAAATATTGATGAAACCTGATACCACTCGAATTTCTGACAGCGACTGTAATATAAATCCCTGCGCTATCCAGAATAATCTCGACCACAATTCGTCGCAGAACCCCTCTCATTTCACCCTAAATCAAAGTGTTCGCGTCACAACTCAACAATAAAAAAGGGAATATTTATTCGTTATTTGTTGTCGGTTCGTATTAAAATAAAGCGACTATCTAGGCCTCAGCACCCTCCTCTCTGCCTTATCTAAGATCAGGATTGCATAAAATTCACATCTCTCTTTCGAATGTGACAGCCGCCGGCCGGGGACTACGCATCTCATTTCGGCGACCTCCCGTTATGTCTAGCAAAGCTGTATTTATGTAATGAACCACATTAGGCCACGTATTAGTTACATATTTAGCTGCTATTAGAGTAAATAAGAAAGACGTTTATGATAACACAAAGCGCTATCAACATAACATTCCTAAATCGTTTATATTATTTTCTGTTGGCAAAAGCTGATTTTTCTACACAAAAAATCCTAAAAATTAAATTGAGTGACTGCTGATATGATATGTAGTAGATTTCATTGCCAAACATAATTGCTCATTTGTTTCCTAATGCACTGCATACTTATATGTATAATCACTTATAATACCACAAGAGCTTCAAAATTTAAAAAGATAATTATGAAGCTCGTGTGGTATTCGGGAGATTATTTTTCCGTCCCAAATGTCGGCCACAACCTGTCAGTTTGACGTAGCAACGACCAGAGAAAATATTCAAAAAATTTTCAGTATAATACCATGTAGGTTGTACCACGTGACGTCGAATGGTGCAATTCTATTGGTCGATATTTGGGTCGGAAAAATAATCAACGTTATATTTCAAGACCATGTGAGTGAAGTTAAGTGCAGTAAGAAAACGATGATCGTCTGATGTTTAAGAGCTATCATCCAGCGAATAATTTTATAGACCTTATTGATAATAATAGTATAGAGAATTTATAGCCACTTGTGCAGTATTGTTAATTTGATTCCATATATTACGAACTAAATGCACTTTAAAATTTTGCTATTAATACTATTATTAGCTGGCTCATTACTATTTACTGCTTACTGGTTGTGCCCGCTAGGGTTTAATATTTTCATGTACAACAAGAACACGTTAACAACGGTATGCGAAACTCAACCTTGTACTCTTACATCCCTTTCTGCAGTGGAGAATAGAAAATTACTGCACGGCTAATGGGGCTATCTAAAAATATACACTTGTTTTTATAATTTGCTCATTTTCCTTGCACCTACAAAATCACAGTGAGTAAAAAAAATTGTAAACAACAATATATTAGGGTTCATACCTTTATATTGAGTCAATAAGTGTCCTCTATCTTACATTTCCGTTTTTACTTCAATATTTTATGTACCTAATCGGTCTCTAAAACCACATTCAAAACTTCATTAAAAACCGCTTAATGAACAACACGAACGAACAATAACCGAAACACATAATTCCACAACTATTAACTATGTAGGTTTCCTAACTTAGCAATTAATAAAGTTATGCCTGCAGTTTGGTGCATCTACCAGTATACTGTAATGGTCTCAGTTAGTCTTCAGTGGGCAATTACTTACTGCAATAGACCAATTAATAAGGGAGGCTGTGTTAACTGCCCGCCATACTATACGAATGGTGATACCAGAAGATATTCTCTAGGAAATTATTTGAGAACAAATATTGTTCGAGAATGGGAAATTGGTTCTTTAATGGTAGGAAATTTATCGTTGGAAAAGGTGCTTCCGTTTCGAGGAATAATTGATTGGTAATGTAGTTTGTTATGATTGGTTGTTCGAGTTTTTCGTTGAAAAGTTCTCGTGTATTTTGTTGTTGTGTTGTTGAATTATGGTCGATATTGTGGATACAATTAATTTATTTCAATTTAGTACGGGTGAATTTGTGAGTCTACATGAAAATAATAGTAGCTAAAAATAGAACAAATAAATTGATGAACTTCACAACAACACACACTTCACAATACTAATATAATAACAATGATTCATCAAACAGTTTGCACGCAAATATTTGCGTGCAAACTATTTGATGACGTTTTTGGTCCTTAAACTAGTGAAACACAATTTGTTTGTGTTTCAAAATATCCAGATTTATCCTTTTCACATAATATTAAGTCCTATTACAAAACACGATTGCAACAATTGCAATTCCTCACTCTCCGCAAACCTAATCCGAGCCCCAGAAAACCACTTCACACGCACAAAGCCGTCAGTTCTTAATCCTGCCACAACCACTCCCGCCCCAGGAAATGTCACAACCGTAGCCAACATTTGAAATTTAATTGAATTGATAATTTGCTAGCGGTCCGTGCATACTATGCATTAACTCAGTGTCGATGCCTTAGGGCACACGTGCCTCAAACAAGCACCCTTTTCGTACTTTTATTGCGACAGCATGACGTTAAAAGTGTTTTCAAATAAAATGCACTTTCATTTACTATTCTTGTGAAGTAGTACCTATTTTTTCTCTTTCATAGTTTCGGGGATGTCGCTCAAACAGACTGTCAAAACTTGGACTAGTTTTAAGTGTAACTTTTTGGATGGCGTCAAAGGATGCAAGTCAAAAGTGCTTTGCCTGTGGCGATGTGTCAGAAAGAATAGCAAAATAGAAGACTTGTTTTCGATGCACTTTAGTAGAACCAATTATATTGAGCGCACATCTATGCGACATGTGATTGACTGATCAAAGTTAACAGCTGGGTAGTTAAAATGCGTGTCTTTCGTGACCCATCACATCAAAATGAAGGCAAATAAAATTTTATAAGATTAGGTTTGAACGCCCGATTCCTCACAGTTGCAATTTCTGTACCCTACTCCCAAATCATAGTCCGATGGGACAGTCATCCGACATGACCGTAGAAATATCGAAATTAATGGGTGTTACAACGCCAACTTTCCTACTAATAATTTAGTTTCGACCTGCTGATCAAACCCGTTAGTAGTGCTTGTGGAAAATATAAAAATGTTGCAGTCAATAGATAAATAATATACCTGTACAGAGTAAATAAATAGGTACTTGCTCCATGTAGACCAAAAACACAAACGTAAACAATTCGTGTTCATCATAGAATGGGGCTCGAATCATTGACTTGGGGCAACTTTCATTAACTTTTCCAATGAATACAGGCATTTGCCTCCAATTTGCTAACATTGGTGGCAAACATTTGGCGAACACTCAAATAAATGAACTAAAACGTTAGTTTGGGAACGAGTAAATTCATCATTGCGTGCAATATTTTCATTCAAATATTCGTGATTGGTATTTGAAATAGGAGCTGCAAAAGTTTATGTTTGCACAAAATCATACCGCTAAAAATTTTGAACATCACGTATGACATCGTTACTTAAATAAGTATTTTGTGAGTCTAAAATGCCTGTAGAAGTCACATAAAAATCTTCTCAAAGAGATAAATAAACGGTTAACATTAGGTATAAGTAAAACCTGTCCTACCCAATGTTTAGCACCCCTTCGCGGAGACAATCTCTAATCGCAACAAGTCGGGCCCGTTTACGTTACGGCCTCATAATTACATTAACTACGCAATGCATGTGTTACATTGTCGATGCACAGGGTGTTTTATTTGAGATATATAATTACTTCATCTTAAAACTCAGTAATATTTTTTCGCCTTAAAAACATATCTAAGTACATAAACATTTCGTAGGTAGGTAGTCTTAGGCGGCTCATATTAGCAAATTAATTCAATACTATGGCAGCTATTTTTGCCTGTCTTAAATAAAAATACGAGATACCTAATTGCAAATTAAACTCCCATATTCGACGGCTCCTAAGTATACTGAGTCAACTAACAAATTTTGCGAACTGCACTTTTTTGTGTATCAAACTATCAAGAAAATCTCCCTTTACTACATACCTCCAAACCTACAAAAGGAATAAAAATAAAAAAAAAAATGAAAATACAGTTTTCATAACACTCTGTACACAACAAGCTACCCCTAGCGAGCCGGTCCAGACAAATTGTCGCACCCCACGTTCGCATTATTGCCGATATTTAATTGTTTGCGTAATTTATTTCTCTAAAGCAGGGAACGTTTTGGTTGTTCATAATGGGACACCGGTTATATGTATCGTGGACTGTGTCCAATGTATTGGAACTAAAAAAATGCAAATAGTAAATAAAAGCTTGTAATAAATTCGGCGTTCACCAAAGTTGTGGTCAAACAGGCCACATAAAACCAAAAAGACCGACTTCAACAAAATTGATAATTAAACTAGGCAGTTCGGTTTTAATCCAAAAAGGGTTTTTAAATCAAAATATAAAGTTTCAAAATAATACACAAAATAAAATGTCTTTATAAAATAAAAATATTAAAATATAAATAAATTGGTCATAACCCTCACAATAGCAGACGCATAAAAATAACAGTCGTTAAAAAATATTTTTTAAATCAAAGTAAAATTATTGAGTTGTTAATTGATCAATTCGACCGTCTATTATGAAAAACAAAAAAGTATATTTTAAAACAAAATACACGTAACTATAACGTACACAATATTATTGCATAAAAACTGTTGATTGTAAAAAAAAAATCTTTTTTTTACATTTTTTACAAAAATATCATATTTTTCTTTTTTCAATAAATAGAGTCCACCAATATAAATGGCTGGTAGGACAATATGTACGAGAACACACATAACCAGAGGGTACCGAGCAGAACTAAACGGTTGCAACAATTTCAACTGCCATCACATTCGGCGCACATCGCGACACTTGCATATTTCAATGTTAGTCACGCGCGCACGTAGGGTTAGATTTTAATTGTTAGCACTAAATTTCGTCTGTTTTGTAAACACTGCTAAACTAAACTAAATAAACAAAAAAAAACAATAATAATTTTCTTTGCTGTGCTTATTTATCTGCGCGGTTTTGACTTTGAAGAAAATACAAAAAAAACTACATTTTAAAATATGTTAGTAGTTTGCACAAAATGCACCAAAAATAGTTATAGGTTATATACTTTGGCAACAGGATTAAATATATACCAAAATAACTAACGTTGAATAGATTTTACCAAAGTCACTTTAAGTTGCGTTTTTCATATGTTCCACTTTTAATATTTACCCATCTAAAAATTAGCACGTGCATTTAAATCATGGCACACAAAGGTGAATAATTCTGAGGTAATTGAGCAGAACGAAATGTTCCTGTAATTGAAACTGCTGTCACAGTCAAATGCATATTTCAATATCAGTCACGCGCACATTGTAGGGTTAGATTTGAAATTCCGTTTGTAACATTTCAACATTACTTACATTGCTAGGAGTAATTGGAATTGAAAAAAAAAACGCTTGAATATTGTAATAAAAAAAAACTATTTTTGCATTATTTATTTGAAATCTTTTTAATAGCTTCCAATATTTAGGTTTATATATTTTTTTATCAAATTTTTTTAAGGGCTTTTTTTGTGTAATTGAAATTTATTTTATTAAAAAACATCTAGTATATTTTATTTTCATGATGCAATGTATGCGTTCATACGAAGCCGATCTTCTTTTCTTTTTGGGACATAAAACCTAAACAAAAGCTACCGAGAAATGGTCAGCACTATTCCCATAGGAGCTAATAACATTATAGCGCCAATTCCGTGCCAATCTGCGTGATTATGGAAATGTCCCCTTAGGAGTTTTTACTGTACTTGTCTATGGGGAATGAAGACGTGCATGTCATCGGAAAATAGATGGGGTTTGTTGTAAGTAAAAGTTAAAGAATATTTCTTTTTTTGTTGCAGGAAAGAGCGCGAATAATAGGGCCATAAAGTTACACATAGTTGTTGTGTTTTGTTAAGTGTTCGCTTTTTTACACAGGAAGGTATATATTGTGTACTTTCTTTGATTATTCATAGAATGCAATTTTTTGCAGTAGGTACAGTATGAAACCTTCGCTTCAAATACCTAAGAGGCTGATGTTGGAGGAGGGAAAATATTTCCTACCCAATAAGGAACTCAATCAACACGTCCCATTGTCGATCTGAGTATGTATTGCTCACCAAACAATAATTCTACCAGGCCAAAACGAAACATCAAATTACAATACAGTTACACCACTTAATTCCGTTAACAGGATTACTCATAATCTAGGGCTGTCCATCACACGATATCGATAACGCGAGTAATTTATCCATTTGGAGCTGTAGGAAAAACGAGCGTATCCGTGACCAGCTTATCTTAATAAGTTCCCGAAGATAATTGTGCGTGAGCGCTATCTCGAATGGATAATGGATGTGTTCGGTGCAATTATAGTAGAGTAATTAATTTCGTGTGCGTTTTGTGTACGACTGTATGCCCTTTCCCCCTTTTGGCGTGATCAGAACGTTACATCGTACTGTCGTACAAATCAATGGGGTTGAGTCACTATGTAGTAGTGCTGAATCCACATGAAGCCTTTTCAGAAAATGTTCCGATTTCCCCAATATTAATTTCAACTAACGTGTCGTGTTACAAATCATCAGTAATTCCACTCCACTCTCTCCAACTACTATAAGTATCTATAATATACATAGAGCTTCATACAAATGCATACTGTACTAAGAGACATAACTACGAGTACTATTGGAGCCGAAGAAACTTGTACTTGCAACTACGTCCAGGGCGCACTTATTCAAAGGAAACGTAACTACCAGTTTTGCGTGCCTTAGTGCTGTAGAGACGTCTAAGAAGTAGGTAAGTTAAATATTGACAGTAGATAGGCTTATCACGTTCAGCACTCGTGGAAAACGTACGCACATTTCCAAACTACAAGACCTTTATTTGTCATCAAAGCACGACCCGAGAGTTAGCTAACGTTCACTTAACCCAGATTTACAAATAATTCCAATTTACCTCGGAAACCCTCTAAAAACGTTTTACACAAACAAGATGGCAAAGATAAGCGAGTTTGACAGCTGGTCTAACTAGGTCCAACTAGGTCGATAGCAGCTTCGCGGATAAAAAGGGATATCGAAAGTTCCGAAGTTGGGCCGACAGCAGCGAACACTATAGCGGATAATGCGAGGACTTTTTGTGCTCAGCAAAATCTAAACAGGGTCAACCCTATTTCAATTGGAGTTTTGCGATATTTTTGTATTGTTTTTCGTCGGAAACTCGGATATTTCAGTAATAGTGGCAGTTCGCTAGTTTCGTGAACAACGTCAGCTTTTAGTGAAACACTCTAAATGGGACTCCGTAATTGCTTGATTCGTGTCACTGGTGTTAAATGAATAGTATTCCAGTGCAGTGACAGTATTCCGACAACATTTTTATTTTTGGGATTTGTCCGTAATGTTTTTGTTAGGGTTGTATTACTTACATGTTTTTTCCTATTTCTTAGTAACAGTTGTACGTTCAATAAAAACAAAGTTAGTAGTCAGGTAAAATTTCCGTTCGTTCTGTGTCCGTGACAGTTCTCTGAAAAACAACAAATTGGCAGTTTTCAAACTTTGTTACACAGTTTTTCGATCCAGATTTTTAAACCCATTGTCACACTGTTTTTTGCTGAAATATAAACAAGTTTCAACAGAAAGGGTGTTACAATCGACGAATGTAGAACAAAGTCAAATAAAATGAATGACGTTTGACAAACTATGTATATTTTGTCCGGACAAATTCAACGAACCATGAAAATTTCCGAACAATGCACTGACGACTGATTTGCCACAAATCGTATTATGCCGCGCCAAATATGTAAAGTGTTTGCAAATTTAACGTTAAACTCAATTAATTGTAGCCTTTAATCCTTTGTAATACGGTGCATTTGATATCGAATTAATTTGCGGCAGGCTTCCGAATTGCAATATTGCGAGTTGTCACCCCAAAGCAATTTTAATTCGAGTCCAAGCTTAGTCAAATTGTTCTTTCACGCAAACAGGAATGTAGCCCGTCGAGCTTTGACAACGGTACAAACGTACATATTTCATCATGGCTCCGAATAAAGGTGTACCGGACCGTGTAAGTAGAAGTTTATTTAGTGTCTTATTTCTTTTTATGCGAGCCCGGTAGCTCGGGAAGAAATGAGATGTTTTATGAAATTGTTTTTCCGGGACATTAGCCAGTCCTAATTATGGCTGTGCTCGCTTGAACTAGGGGCCAATTTCCCTGGACGTTTTCACGTTGACGGTGACAAAGTGTGTATGTCGGGAGAGAATACAATTTCACTTAGACACCCGGCTTATTAGACAGCTGGAAGTAATGTTAATTTAGTACTCCTTGTTATGTATATTATGGCAAGAATTAATTAACAGAATAAGCCCTCTTAGGCCTCAAACAAACGCTGGTGTTTAATAAAATTTTGTGTGAACTGACAAACAGTTGGAATTAATTTGAGGAGAATATCATTTTCAAATTGAAATGTTAACTTTTGAGTGATTGAACAATATTAATTGATTACATTATAGCATAAACATACCTATAAAACTATAAGTACTATTTCTATTGAAAATAAGAATTGCAGTCTACTATTATTTTATTCCATAGACCTGATTAGGTGCTAATTGTTTACATTACCATATTTTAAATTTACTGAATATAAGCTTTGCTGGATTATACCTACATCAAAAATGAAAACCTACCTTTATTTATATTAACCTAGACATCAAAATAAAAACCACTTATTGAGTGCGCGTAAACTTTGATATTTACCCAAACAGGCCCTAAAACAATATTTTTGCTCGCATTAAAATACATTTGTGCCGATAAACCTTTCTATTTATGTTCGTATTTTAGGATTGTATGCAAATAAGGGTCAGTAGACATTTTCTTTTAACTTTATTATTTTCTACGTAATATTTCCCAGTTTTCCCCCTTATTGGTATATAAATTCCCTAGTGAAAAGGCCCTTGTGATTGACTGACGGGTCGAAATTTCATATTATTTGGATGTTACGGTTTTATATTACGTGACCGCGTTTTGTGTATTTAGTGAATGTTACAAAATAATAATTTTGAAACTATTCGCATTTTGAAGGGTTTTTTTGATTAGTTTTGTTTCTGTAACTATTACTATTTTTAGAGTCTGTGAGGAGTTATTTAATTAGGTAGTTTAGAATGTTATGTCATAAAATATATTTCCAAATTATAATGTACATTCAAAATACGCTTTTTCAATGCATCAAGCATAAAAAATAAAATGACTAAGTCGAGTAAAGTAGGTAAAGTAAAACTGTTAATCATACCACTTCCCTAGGCACTTCAGAAATACCTGCTCTCATAAAATCCAGCACAGATGCAAAAAACATTAACCATTAACGAACTCAAGCATTAAAAAGCGTCAAGTAGTACTTGAAAACCACCATCTTATTACCATCGTTACATTAAATCGGCGCTCATCTCTCATACATTTGATGGAAGCTTGCAGTCACGTCTACGTCCCCTGGACTGGGAAATGAAATAATTTGTCTTAGTGAGGGTGCATTTCATATTTATACGGAGCCCGAAGGGTGAACGAACCGGCAGTTTATGCGTACCACGTGTATGTGTGACTAATAGGGATGGCACGCTTTAATACTCTTGCTCTTAGTTACTTTAAAGATGGCTTGAAAAAATTGAATTGCTTTGGTCCAAAGATCGCGTGGGGTTGGCTACTTAACAGAAAAAAATGAGTTGTTCTTCTTAATCCTTGGATTAGAATTTCAAAAATATAATGAAAATAAATATACGATATAAATATCATAATTAGGATTAAACGATTTGTTTTATCTGCTAACGCCATAAGCTTACTAATGATTTCTGAGAAATAAACCGAATTACCGAAATATTAGGTACCAGATTACAAATAACTTTATACTTCATCTTGCCTTAAATTCACAACATCAAGTCTTATCCATAGAATTAACGTTCAAAAGTCGGGGGTTGTTTTTTAAGAACAAATTGCTCTGTTAAAAATAAGTAAATGCATTGCAGCTTGCTTAATCGCTGCACGTGAAACTATTTGAAGCTGCTTAGATTAAATCAGTTCTTTGGTTTATTTTGAACCGATCTATTATCTATCCTCATAGACCTTATTATAGTATCTTGAGTACTTATATTATATGTTTTTATCGGATAGATTTATCAAAAATATTACCACCAAAGGTGGTTAGCACTTCATAAAAATGACTGTCCCAATTTAAAAAATAATGGTGTCATTTTCCGCTTAGACGATACGTACAAATGAAAAGAGCCCCTGATTTATATCTCAATCTTGCGACGACAGAAAAAAAGTCACACATGAAAATTGCCAATTTTTCATAATAAGTTTTTTTGCGAATTTGTGCCGTATTATAACGGGGACAAATTATTTGATTTTCTGCTCTTGTTTCTAAATGACACTGTAATTCAACGAGTTGAGAACGACAATAACATTACAGGATATTATTGTAGTCCATTTAAAAGCATTATTTTCTATTGCCCCATTTTAACAGTAATTGTTTGGAAACTTACACTTTTTACTGGCATGAAAGTGCTGTTAAGTTTAGTCTCTTCCATAAAGTAAATAGGTTTTATAGTCTTTGGTCTCTACAGTGCTAGCATCTGGAACGACTTTTGTAAGAACATAATCATACATACTTGACGTAACTAAACTAAAGCTAATTAACAAGTAAGGATTATTGATAAAAAGTCAATTCCTAGAATTATTACCTACTTATGGTATAATTAATTTCTAAACATACACAATTACACATTAAATAATAATTCGAAGGCAGTACTCCTTGATACGGCACGTATTGTGAGGAGGTTTCTGTCTCTGGGACCCTAACCACCGGTACCTTGGACCCTGTGCCCGATATCGGTGGCAACCTATTTTTTATATTTTTAAATGTTTTTTATTTTTATATTTAATATTTAAAAATGTAAATTATAAGTTTGAAAATAAATAAATGACTTGAGAACATTCGAATTAATCATGACAATGCCACATAATGAAAAGATATAGGATGCACTTTGGAAAGTTCAACCCAAACACTGCAAAATAGACCACTAATAGCATAAATCTCACACATTTCCAGTTATTGACAATATTTCCCCATCATTTGTTTTACTGCATTATTCAATATTCATGTAGTTTAAATGTGTAGAGTAACAACGTGATAAATCACTATATCGACTATTCTGTCGTTTCAAAAACCCCTTACTGAGTAATATTCTGTTTAATTTTATTTATTGCTACCGAGATTCAGTTAACCGATTTACAAACACAAAGCACGGTATTAATAACTCCACTCGACCGTAAATGAAATATTTCTCAGACAGAATAGTTTTTGATAAATTGATACCAATTTGTGAGATGAAACCTATTTTGCTTGAAAAGGTAAAATATCAGATATGATAGGATAAGACCTGAGATTGACTAAGAGTGAAAGTCTGGATCACATTAGATCGGCCCAAAGAAAAATCGAATAAATATTTGGGATTCTTAGACATTTAGACATTGCTATTAGATTCAATTTCACATTAGATGTCTGTAGTTTCTGTTTTGTCACATCCAGTCCATTTAATGACTACACTTCTGAATGCTAACTTCTGATAATAAAGGGCCAATTTTAATGACGGATACATGGGTCCACCGTTAAAGACGTAATTAGATGTAAACTACCTTGTTTTTATCAATCGTTCAATAGTTTGTTCTCACTGAGCCAGGCTGTATAACACATCCGTTTCACACACGTATACAAAATCCGTACACTTTTCTTCAAGTGAACGTAAGACAATGGAATAGAATAATCCATCATCACTCAACTCGAATAACAATGCTCGTACATCTCAAAAGGAATCTCGAAGAACGTACGAACCATCCATCTTAAATCTAGTTCTAGATACGATCATAAACTTACTTTTGCCCGATACCTGTTCAGCTGAATATAAAACGTCCCGAACAAATCCCAAGCAGATTGAATTCAGTGAAAGTTTTCTACTAGTGCGTCAAAAAACTTATAATTCCTTTTCGTGGTCGGCTATTGAATTCACTCCTTATTTATTGTTAGCGATAAAATAATATTAATCTCGGGAGGATTACACTTGGATTTTATTCTTCTCCACAACTCGGAACTTGGAAAATAACCCCAGATTATTCGCCAGCGTATATAATAACGTGGATGGGCAATCCACTAATGAAAGTATAACGATTGTTTTATGGTGAACATTTGGCTTTAACGGGTGTGAAAGTTGTGCGATAAGACGTGATCTGCTTAAGGCTTTTTACTTACAGTAGTCTTGGAAATTAGGTACTAAACACTTCACGATGGCCGCGGCTCGACTTGAATATATTTACTGTAGCGCTTGTAAAATTTTATATAAATACTTAAGTATTTAACATCTCGTGGAACCGTAACCAGTGTTATGTAAAAAGAAAATAATAAAAGTAAATCAATCATAAAGTATTTACTCTTAAAATATTAAGCAGGCAAATATATTATAACGGTTTTTGAGTAACTTGTAAGAGGTTCGAATTAATTGTCATCTATTCTTTTCCAGAATAATTTAATTTAACATTATAACACTCAATTTGGAGGAGTATCCACAATGTTACAGTGGCACGTTATCAGGGCCAAGTAGTAATCAGCTGTGGAAGTTTCCGTGCGTAAGAGGGATTATATTTTCGATAACTTAGCTTAGGGTGGAGAGCAATAAATAGAGAAAAAGAGAGATAGTGAGGGGACTATCGTGAACATAAGTAATCTGGAAATTTGTTATGGTTTTAAGAGAAAAATGGATGGAATCCCATGGGAACGATTCAATATTTTCTAAAACTGACGGGACCCCATAAGTCTTGGGTGAAGGCACGCGCGCTATTTATTAATAAAGATTCTTATTCGATCTAAGAAATGTTGGTAAATCTATTTTATTAAGAACAATTCATGAGTGATTAAATTGTTTGCTCAGTTAGCTTTCAGTTATTCAATTACACTAATGTAGGCTGTGACAAACAGAGGAGAAAGATTCCATTTGTAAGACAAACAATAGATATTGTGATTGCGATAAAATAATTGGTACATATTCAAACGTTATTTGAAGGGCATAATGATATCAATTGTAAATACATTTAAAGAGCTACTCCTTTTCTATCAAATTAAACAATTTTGCAATCAGACACAAAACAACAAAAAATACTCAGAATTGCATTAAAAATAATAAACACGAATTCTGACCACTCGTGCACTTTGCTAAAAACACAACGCAAAAAAACCTCAACAGGCTTTCCGCGACACACATTTTTATTTTCCTTAACATTTTTACACGTAAAACATTTTCGTGACGACATAAAACGATAGCTCCACATACTTAGGTGGTACGCCCCTTCACTGCGGTTTAGAAAAAACGCAATATCGCATGAGTTTCAAGGGAGGTAAGTGTGCCCTGTGGATTTACAGCATTAAATTGGTTCAGGCAGGGCTGTCAACTTGCTAAAAGTTTTTAAGTCGCCCGCTCGCGTGACGAACGTTATAAAACTTTGAGTGGGTGAGCAACTTTTATGTGGGAAAACTACCAAGTTTGTTATTCAGTGTGCTTTAAATTTGTAGACTTGTTTGTATTATCGCCGATAAGGGTGTGTCTGTATGGGGATTAGGGTTTACCCCTAACTTTTCTTTGCCCCCTTGTTATGTGCCGAAATGGGTAGGTAACAAAACTTACCCACGTACTTTATAATATAATAGTTATCCAACTCGATTTCGTGCCAAGTAGCTACTACTAAACTATTATACTGAGTAATAATCATAATATACTTGCATTATTTAAAAATGTAGGTAACATTGTTACTTTATTTTGTGTCTAAATAATGGGAGCCCTAACGCAGTTCCTCGTTGGCCAGTAGAAATCCTATGTCCCATGACAGCGCAGAGACTACTAAGTTTATCACCGTTGCGACTTTCAGTGGTTATTGCGTTCCACCGGACTTTGACGTAAGCGCACCCCCTCATAATAACTGCCTTGAAGACATGAAACCCCGAATTGGAGACGCGAAATAATTTATTACCACGCAGGGATAAGTTAATAAGCAAGTTTTGCCGCTTATAAAAACGCTACATAAAGTTTGTTGCTCTGTTGATCTACGGGGAACTGAAATTATTTATTTACGCATGTTCTATTTTTGTTGTCTTAGTTACGTTTTGTAAGTGATAAAAATAATGAATTGTTGATAAAATGTCTTCTTACTTAAGACTAATAAAAAGGTACATAGTAGATGCTTCTCTAGATTTGTACGTACATAAGTATATCATCAGTATTACGAAATGTACGTACATACATGGAATTTGTTAGAGTTATAAAAAGTCATAAGCATAAGATTGCATACAAAGAATCGGGACTGTCATGTTTTAGAACTTTCCTTATTTTTGATTCCTAGTCTCTGCTATTATAAGTGTAGGGTTTATCATTTGAGGGATTTCATCAAACTAAAATTACAATTACTTAGCTAAAAGTACTTTCTTATGTCATAGAATATCATAATACCAACGACTTGAATACAAACAAAAATACACGAGTTATCATCAAAAACTTTCGCAATACGTAATCTTGTAATGGCTCACACGTCACATCAAAGTTTCCTTGCGATGTCTCAAGGCGTCTGGGGCGTGCATCATCCAAACTCGAAGCCATCCCTAAGGACCTTATGTGTTTGCCCAGAGATTGCAAACTCTGCTTCTAACATACCGCCTGTTTGTAAATGGGGTTAATGCCTTTGTATCGTTAATTTTGTTTGTTTTCGTTTTATTGGTATTTAGGGATTGGATTGTTCAGTCTTAGTATAGAAGTTGGATCAGAAAAGATTTGACTAAAGTTTATA
The DNA here is from genome assembly GCA_033682625.1 of Helicoverpa zea x Helicoverpa armigera. Taxonomy (NCBI): domain Eukaryota; kingdom Metazoa; phylum Arthropoda; class Insecta; order Lepidoptera; family Noctuidae; genus Helicoverpa; species Helicoverpa zea x Helicoverpa armigera. The sequence continues at coordinate 772,721 of JAWIIS010000005.1, read as the reverse complement.
AGTAAATGAATAGAAAAAATTGACCCGAATTCAGTTGAACATCGCAAAATCATGAGTAGTTTTATGTTTTCTGGAGAAGTCATATCACTCGTAGACACTTGAAATCTAATGTAAACTATTAAAAGAATGAATTAAGAACTATAATGTACGTATGCACTTTTTTATTTGTATGAATATGGGTACTCATATACTGCTCCATAAATAAGTTAACTTTAATCTTAGATCTTGCGTTTCAAAACGTAGAATTATAATTGCTCTTTGCCAGCGCAATGCATGTGAAAAATCCTTTGCATTTCAAGTAAATTTTATCTTGAACCTAAAATGTGTTTCCAAACCAAGACTCGGCTTAAATTCATTATGTTCAAATATTTACGACGTCCCAAGCGTAGCAGTGCTCGGGGCTCTCAAGGAACTCACTCAAGATATGTTCCTAATTTGCCTTTCAAATACTTTGAAACACAGAAGTATTCTGGAGAGCGGCTTTGACTGGGAAAATACGCAAAGAGGCTAGTGTTACGTGCAAACTATCTCGCCAAGAAAGCAACTTACTGTTGAGAAATTCCGTCCGCGTAATCGCCGAAACACACTCCCCTAGGGACCCGGCGGTATTACCCTCCCTATCTCCAACATTCTTACAGTTTAATGTATGCAAACGCATTTTGTTTCAAAGCCTAGCTCCCTCAAGGATGGTGTTACTTGAGAGCCCTCCAGCGTTGTTCACCTCACCACCGTCGGCCGAAGTTTTTCCCTGCCCGTGTGTCACAACATGCTCTTTGATCTTCACAAATGCGAATATAATGTCGGAACCAGTTAAGAACATTCCTTTTTTCCCTTTATCTGCGTGTACACTCGTGAGTTTTTCTACCTCTATTCCCTAATATTTTTGCATATATTCCTCTAGGGCTTTTTTGCGAAAGCAAACAATATATAAACTGTGTTGTCTTTTCCTATTTTGACTATTGAATATTTTTGTTTGAGAAATGAAATACAGATTGAGGAGTTATATTTTCAAATTCGTCCGTCCCCTTACGCTGGTAACAATAAAGTTTGTAAAGTGAAATATGAAAGACGTTTTATGTAGTCTGTTGCTGGTAGAAGGAATAATTCATAAAAGGAATTCGTTTCAATGTGTCAGATCTGTAACGAGGTTCAATATATCACGTGCATATTAGAGTCAAGTTAAGCTCTTGAAGTTGACGTCATCTACTACCCCAATAGTGGTAAAAATAGCTGTATCCCCAATGATGAGGGATTATTTGACGACAAAGTATCAACAGTGACATGTGTGTGTCGCCTCAGAAATAGAATGCGTCACCATCTCAACGATGTCACACGTGGCGTTCTCAAAAACAGATCGTTTCCTTTAAAAAGTTAATTTGGCACTTTTTGTAGAGGGACAGTTACAAAAAAGGCGTTATTTTTTAGAAGTCGTTAAGGGGCATATGTTCTTATAATAATGATGCCTCGTAGCGGGATAGTAATGTGACTCTTATTTTCCGATACAGGGGTATTTGTGGTTAAATAGCAACGGAAATAAGTGATACTTTTTACATATTTAGTAGCCCTATTCTGGCATTTTTGTATTTGAAACTTTACATTCTAATTGGAACTGAACGTCATATATTTTATTTTTTGTTTTGTTCCTGTAGTGTCAGTTTGGTTAGCAAAAACCGCATGACTAAACTATTTGCAGGCAGATATAAAATGGTGGAGCGAAATACGATTTATATTTTAGTTTTTATTGTTTATAAACAAAATCATTTTCACTATTCTATTAAAACTATTAAACAACTATAAGCGATATACAAGCGTGCATAATCGATCAATTTTGTCAACCAGACAATAATAAACTATTGGGGGGTTGACAAAACAAATACTTACCAGTTTATTCAAAAACCAATAAATAAATAATAACATTAATTACTTCCATAGACAATCAAAACGTTTACCTAAAAACCAACAACTGCTTATATCTAAGAAATGAACATTAAGCTAATACAGTGTCGTTGTGTAGCTAACTCTCATACCAATTCGTCTTCTTCCACTTGATGGATGAGACCTCACCACTTCCCTAATAAATGTAAACAAAACATTTATTTTTTGCCCAACAAACATTATTAATGAATCGCCCCCGATGATAAGTTTAATTGTTTCGAATGCTTCCACTTTGATCTTGATAAAAGCTTCTTGGTAAAACAGTTTTTTGTAGCAAAATGTCGCGTTATTGACACCGAAGATCCTGTTGTGGCACTCCATTCATTATACACCTTTGAATATCACACAAGCCAAATTCTAGCTTATCTACTTCAAAATAGAAGCTACTCTTGCCTAACATACAGATCTACATACCAGTGTCATATGAACCAAAATCTTTTTTTAATCCAAAAAAAAGTTGGTCGCCTAAAAAGGTCAGTCCGAGGAATTCCACGTAATAGAAGAAATATTTTAATGAGCATTTTTGAAATAATTAATGTTAATGTGTGAACGGTTGCGTGTTTTCAGGTGAACTGCTGACGAATGCTCGTGTTTCGTGAAGTCGCGAACGGAAGTATTGTTAAAATTCTTTGATAAGAATTTTGATTGTGGACTTTTGTGGCAAAGGAATTACGCTTAAAGAACTACTAAATCGTTAAATATTTATGCCCAGGTACCTATTGTTGATATATTTATTATGACGATGGTTTTGTTTTAATAAAGGATGTGTCGAATATATCAAATCAGATTTATAACAATTTTGCTGCAATTGCTGCAATTTTGGAGCACACTATCAAGCACGGGACTATTTAGTCCCGTATAGTGCAAACAAGTGTGCTTGATAGTGATTTTAAAACGATAAAAATAAATTATAAGTATCTACGGCCTTTTTCTTTTAATTAAAATTTCCTGCATATAATAATTATAAAGTGTTGTTTTCTGCCAAGTTTGAATAAATAATTTTGAATTTGATATTTCAAAAAAAACGATGCTTAAATACGCCCCGCTATCTCTTAACAGTATAATATCACCTTTTGTCACACGATATGCGAGTGGTCCGTGAATCACACCCATACAAACAATCTTAATCAGTACCATTGACTGGGGCTTAACACTAATTGGACAAAATGTCCTTTTATGGGCCTCATCAAAATAATAACCAGATCGAATCGACCGCAGGATCGATTCTAGGGAGAAATGAGTAATTCTTAATCGTGAATCATCTTTTCTCTTTCCCTATGTATGTAACCTAATCGTTTAGTTAATGCATTTTTGGTTGCCTTTGTTTTTTTTTGCGGTTAATTAATTAGAAGACTTTTGCGGTTTCGCCTACGTTTGTGTTTGATTCTGTAGTACTTGAACCTAAATTTTTGGTAAGAATTAAAAAATATATAACCTTTACTCGTTTTTTATAAAAGATATATTAGCCACCTCTGCTTACGTCTAAAATTCTTCAGAATCGTTTATAGTTTAAACTCGACTTTTCTTACCCCATTCTCCACCAAAGTATCTTATTACCAGAATCCTCATTATTATCATTATTCTATCACAAAAGACTTAATACCATCAAATAAATACAATTAAGCCCGGATGTCACCACGATAAACATTATATTGGACCCTAAAAGTCCAGCTTACGTCATTGGCATTTACGATGTACTCACAAGTTCAAATTAGGATATCCTGTACTAATGGACTGGTAACGCATCCGTGAGGAATACGAGATAAGCGTAAGTGCATCTAAGCTGTGCTTAATGAATTATACCATTGTATATAATACATAGGTATAATATTGTGGTCATAAGGTGTACTAAGTGATGATGGTATTTGGGAAATGTCGTTGGCACTAAATAGTTTTTGATAGATAAAATATTCTTTATTATACATACATACATAGTAAAAGACATAACCAATAAATATGCGTAGCTAAGTACAATAAGCGGTCTTATCGTTATAGAAGCAATCTTTTACAGACAATCTTTGGATGGAGTGATTTGTATAGATCAGATTATAGATATAAATTTTTTTGGTCATGATTTAAAAGAAGAATTTCTGATTAACAGTTTATATAGCGAATTAATCAGAACTTACTAATTATCTGCATGTAGGAAATTATCATTATATTGTAAACCCAGCTATGCATATAATTACAACGAAGTTCATGTTATTTCTCTTGTTCAGCAATTCCCGTAATAGGATGAATTAGGTAACAATTGCAATATATATAGCTATTCCATGAATATCATTTCATTTCTATTCAAAGATATCAATTCCTGTTCCTAGTATTGCAAAATCAGGGGTAATATAAAGTTTTACCTTGAAACAATTTGACCTGCATTTTCATACAATCTGTAAAGAGAGGAAAAAACACAACGAGGTCAGAAGACCACATCAATTATCGTAACAAATCATATGAACAAAACGATACACGCTTTTTCTTTGTATAGGTATTAAAGCTGGTTGTTCACTATACGAAAAGTTTGGGACAAGTGTTAGTAGAACATTGCTCATGAAAAATTCTTCGCAATAACGGGCTTTCACAGCTATGCACAATTATGTGGGCCAGTATCCAGTTTTGAAAATATTGATTATTTAAAAAATACAAGAAAATGAAATGTGACCAAAATTGCAATACATCTCTGAATTATTCTGAGTGCCATTTTGATTTGATATTATACCTACTTATATGTATCTATTTTTATTTTAGAACTGTTTAATCGTCGACACCTTTTTACATCTTTGCATTTGTTGAAAAAGGTGTCATAATAATCCTTATAGTCTTGAATCGGGGATCCTGGAGAAAATTGTTGACACATTTTTTTTTCAACTTAACCTATTGAACACCGAGCCTTACTTCGCACACTAACAGCGACTAACATCTCTGATAAGGGAACAAGCAAAGTTTACGCTTGATGTCTTCCGTTTTACGATCTCCTTTGTTTTTGTTACACGCATGAAGTGAGGACAATCAAAGATGTTAGGAAACAATTGATATTCTATTTATATGATGTAAAGAAAATTCAAGGGTAAACGTTGTTTTTTTTTCTTGTAAGTGTTTTCTAAACCAATATTTAGTGTGCGTTTGGGAGCCATTGATTCGATTGATTGAATTGTGTGCTTTGTGTAAGAAAATATTTAAAAAACCTTTTTTATATAGTACTGGGCAGCTTATTTATTTCAGCAAATGTAGACACTAACTCCTATTGATCTTGAAAATCTGTCCTCTATTAAAAATTTCTTCTGAACTATAACGTTAAGCAGCGTTATAAAGAGGCACGTTAAATAATGCTCAGTTATACCTGCACATCTACTTTAATATTCCCTTATAAAGGGCCATACTAAAATACACCTAATAAAATAAGCGCGATAATACAAATGAGTCCGTCTCCTTATAAAGAAGAAAACTTAGCGTCTCAAGACGCTGCAAGGGAAAAAACACTTTAAGGACCTAAGGATACAGTTCAGATAATGTAGCTCGTTAGTTGGCTCAGCGAAATTTGCATATCATAAATGTAATATTTAGCTCTCAACTTGCTAATTAGAAGTCGTCTTTTGGTACCGTCCGCAGGAGTAGACGTGTAAAAAAGTTTTCTTTTTTGTTATTTTTGTACTGTGAGCTTGTTTATGCGGTCAGGAGGTTCAGAACTTGGGATTGTTTTGGCAAATAGGCAAAGGTAATACCTACTTCAGGGTTTGAAAAGGTTTTATGTGCTTTAATGATTAATATTGCTGCTAAGATCTATTATATAGATCGGAATATCAAATAACTAGGACAACCTATCGAAAAAATTAATATTTTCTATCTGTTTCTAGAAAAATTCAACAAACAAATTTTTACAAAATGTCATATACAGCGTCATACTTCGCTTTCATTTGTAGCAATTTCGCCAAAAACGAAAGGAAAAGAGGACCGAAATATTTCCGCACGAGTCGTGTTTTTGCAAACGTCACTTTGTCAAGGTAAGGAGCCCCACCCAGTCAGTTCGTGTCCCGGTTTTAATTAGTTGTGAGTTGTTATTATTGTTACGGCAAATGTACTCATAAAAATTACTCTGCACCTTATCACTGGGAACGAAATTTCGCACCGTTTCGTGTTTGAACTGTTTCGAGTTAGTAACTATCATTTTAATGGCGAGTAGGATGTTTTTGGGAGATTTTAGGGTTCATACTTACCTACGTATGTAGGTTTTTACCAAAGTATCTACGTTATGTGCGTTTTTTCTAAAATTATATTGAGTGTGTTGTTTTATGTCTTGTCACGATAAGTTGGTCATTCATGGACCCTTTATTAAAAACTTGAGCACTGACCACTGAGAACCAGCGTCTTAGAAAAGATTAAGGTAAGTAATTGGGCACACCAAAAAAGTGAACAGGAATGGAATATATATGCAGTCCTTGAAGTGTTTACTCCCTTATATACTTCTTTAAGAAAGTAGGTACTATAATTTTTTGCCATAGGTATCGGACGGATGCACATATTAATGTCAAATTGGCTAAGCAGAATAAATGTATTTTACACATTATACTAAACAATAATAGCGTATTTACCTAATCAGACTTGTCAGACAAAATGATGACCTACGTGAAGACATAATAACTCTATCTTTGTCACCATTATTGTCATTGCACACCATAAGACCCAAATTAAACAGTCACCTCACTACCATCAGTTAAACTAATAGGTATTAATGTTCATAATTCCATAAACACCCATACGGACCCAAAACTATTATCTTATGGGGACATTACCAGTTCTCATCTAAAAACCTCAAGGGGTGACCGTCTTGGTCTAATTCTTATGTGGGGACTGAACTATTAATTAATCAAAAGTATGTCTAGGGTCCTGTCACGTTCCAATGAGGTTGAAACTTTTGGACCCTTTGTGGTTGCTCTAATGTTGTTTACATTGTCGTTAATTAAATGGGGCCCGGATGTGTAATTACCTCTTTAGAGGACCTGACAAACAAAGATTCTATGAAAGATACGTGAGTTGTTCTTGGAAAAGTAAGAAGGGTATGGTTGAATTACTTACAGTGTTATTTTTCTGACTGAATTAATGATGCAAATACCTTTATGGGTTTTTATGACAGGAGAATACATTCAGTCATACTTCTCAGTACACAGAAATAATATTGTAATTCAACTATATTAATAATCAAGGTGATGGTTCGCTTTTTCTGTGTATTAAAAATAAAAAAAGATGAAACAATAACCTATTATTCAAAATCTAAAAAGCGCCATCTATTCGATACAGAAAACACTTTCATAAGTTCAGGCATAAGTAGCGCCATCTACTGATCTTTGACTGTAGCGCAATGTAGAAAACTTCCGAGCTTTTACAACATGAGGCCACTACAACCAAGACAAGTTTCAGCTATTGGCCATTAGATGGCGCTGATATCAGTTTCGCTAAAAAGTTTATTGTATTAAAGAATGATAATTTTATTCAATACCTGAGTTAAAACCCCTTTATACTAATTTGAAAAGAAGAGTCTGATTTGGTTTTGATTATTTTGAGCAAAAAACTCACTCAGGCACTTTATAATAACTTTAAGTTGAGTTCTCTTTAAAAACACAAAATCGGTCAAAACACAGTCAGTTTAGTGTTTTAAATTCTTAATTGCAGTCGTAAATAAACTGAGAACAATAAGGGACATATATTTTAAGATTAGCACCATTTATTTATTAAATACTGAACTATTTATTATTGTGCGCAAGTCGCGACATCTAACAAAAGTTATTCAAACTAAGATAGAAACAACCTAACCTCAATTGAGTAGGTCTACATTTTTTTGGATAACGTCTGGTGCTAATAGTTCGAATATAATTCAATAGATGGCGCTATACCCATTTTTACAGATGCAGATCAACCATACTAGGGATATCGCACATAAATGATTTTACTTTTATAAAATATGCATTATTGTAGCCAGATTAATTCATGAATTGGTGAGTAAAATCGTTAGCACCTATGTGTCAATGAAGATTTGCTTAGCTTAGCTATTTAAGCAAAGGAATTAATTTAAATATGACCCAAGTCATAAATGTTTTCTTAAAGCAATTTACTGTTTACTATGAATTTTCACGTTCAATTATAAAGTAAAGTTTTTTAAGAAACAAACATACAAAAAAATACGGTCGAATTGAGACCTCCGCTTTTTGGGAAGTCGGTTAAAAACTGACGTTATCTTGGTGAACTTAGTTGGTAGGAATTCTAACTTCATTAGGCATTCGAGTACTTTTTATCAACTTTTAGTGTTTTTATTTTACTTATTACCTTTGTTTAGCCATTTTTTTTATCTTTCAGTTTGCCTTTATATCAGTCCCTACTAAAATAGCTTTTATTCAACACAAACTTAGTAAAGCTGCACAAAATTCATTGATCCCACAGTTCCGTGACGGATCGGCTTCTACCGTGAAGATGTTTTGTTTGCAGACGACTAAACGATTGTCCGTAATGGGTATAATATAACGCCCCTACCCCTTTGGGGGTCGCCAGTTAACGCCTCGCCGAAACGTCAGTGGCGATTCGTTACGGAGCGCAGAGATGTATTTAGAAGTTTGTTTACGTTTGTTGAATTAATTTCCTTTACATTTTTGGTAGACAGTGACACATAGTTTTTATGACAATCATGCATAGATTTGTAAAAAATGATTTAAAAAAAAATAGCAAAAAACAAAACAGGGAAAAATTATGTTAAGTTATAACCAACTCCTGCCGGGGCTGCGGGATTGTTCGAAAGAGTTACCGCGGCCCTGGTACATAAAAGGCCTACGACGGAACACGACGGTTTTTAGTCAGTAAGAGTCTGACACTCCCTCACCGCTGCTAACCCACAGCGGGAGGGGTCATTTCATGATTCTTGACGTCATTAAAAAAAGAAAAAGGTTATAACCATCTTCAAATCGACATCGAGTAAGCACCTAGCTACCTATCTAAAAATAAAATTACCACAGTCCTTAGTCCATACCTGTACCGTGTCGCACATTCTGTACAGCCCTTTGTAATCTTATTACATTAGTTAAAGGGTAAAAGCCGATATATAGCCTACATCAATACCACTTACGCTGGCATGCAGCCAGTACCTCTTTGAGGGTGATCCTTCGAGTTCAGCATGCTTTTGTCAACCCTATTGTAATGCATGTAGGTATCAGACGCATTCTAATTGGGAATTCTGGCCCTTCTGTTTAAATTAAAGGGTGATTATTCAACTATGGAACTGTTTTCGGTCTTGTGAAATTATATGTATTATAGTTTTACATTAATAATTACATAAGTACGTACTTATTATCTTAGTTATAATTAGTATTTAATTTAATATAATTCAGTGCAAACGTTATGTAGCTTCAATCAACACAGAAAAAGGAAAGACTACAACCGCGACGTTCAAACAAGATTCGTTCCCCGAAACCCATTGAATTAAACGTCATAATAAACGTTACCAAAAAATAGAATTTCCGAGAAAGCCTGCAGCTAATCACGTGCCCATCAAACAAAAACATCTCACTCCCTTATTTACAAAAGGAAAACAATCACAGTGAAATATTATTTTCGGAAGGGCGCAGTAGTTTTTACAGTGATTCCTCTCGATAGATAACACTAATATTTCACGAGAACGGACCGCGTAAATGAATGACAGTAACGATTGATGGGGCTACGCTTGTTATTTGAAAAAGCGAAAGGCCATTTCCACCATTCCGTCGAAGATATATATCATTGGAAACGTCAACAGAGTAGAAAATTAAAGTCAATAAGACTCGGACGCGCCGTAATAAGCTCTCACCGTCAGACTGTTATGAAACGCTTTTATCATGGGAGGGTGCAAAAAAATTGGCCAATTTGTCAACGGCTAAACTCGGATCGCTAAGTGCCGTTTCATCGGTTCCCACCTTCATCTTTTGAAGATTTCTCTTACCTTTATTTTAATAAAATTCTTTCTGAAGAAATGAAATTGTTTATTTTTAGGACCCTAATCCGTATTCGAAGTGGAGTGCCGTCTGTGTTGGGCGTTTTATTAACATACCTGAAGACATCGGTGTACGATGCTTTTCTGTTTTTAACAGACCCTTGATGAGGGCATAGAAATGCAAAATATTCTGTTCAGCTCTTTACTTTTCTACAGTAGACTAATTTCAGACAATCCTAACAATACGGTTTTACGTTAAGTATCTATCTAAATCAAAATATAAATAAATATTTAAAAAATATATATAAAAATCACAAAACGAATAAACCAACTGTTTTAGTTACTTACCTCAAAACTAACATTGCCAACTGCGAAAAAACCAATTAACTATTAATGCAATAAAACCAACCTAACCTAACACTAAGCAACTATGCAGGTTGTTATCAAAACATTGCATGTGCAATAAAGAACGTGATGATATTTAAACAGCTAACTACGTGAATGTGCATAAAGGTGCCTAAACTATATTATTTATAGTCGTCAGATAGCAATATCTCGGTACCACAAACGAGATTGCAATAAACATGAGAGACGTTTTATGTTTTCGTTCGTTGTTTTTTTTCTACTTTTTATCTGTTATTGCATCCTAGGGCGAAGTTATGGTGTGTCCATGACGGATGTTTATAGAGAAATATCATCACACGTGCGATAAATGTTACTGTATTCTCTTTTGATACGCCTTTTTTGCTAATAACTTGCCCTAAGGCATGGAAGCTGCGCTTAGAACTATTTTTTATCTAGGACGCATTTTTTGCACCCTATTTTTTACGGCATAGAAAAAATGGACCAGTTAAATAAACTTTTTAATAAAAAACACTCAGTGAATTTTCTTACCCCTTGTTTAAAAAAGCACGTGGCATGGAATGGCAATATCTACACCTCGTTTCAATTTTCAAACATGCCTTTTTGCAGTGCACCTAATAAAAGAACATGAGTGTTGGAATTCTTTAGCCCCCAAGCATCCGAGACCTCAAAGACGAAGTATTGATAGGCAAAATGTTTTAACGAAATTAATCTATAGGGAGGAAACTGCCGTTGACAGGGACCATTATGTTTGGGAACTATAAATACATACAAATGGCCCTTAGTTTTTTAATAAAGTGGAGGGTAAGCTGAATATTAGTCTAATATCAGGGAGTGCAAACCGATGTTGCCCTCACAGTGTGCAGTCGGTGCATGGAAGTTTTTTATGAAGTAAAATTATTATGGATGGCAATAGTATGGATTTTTAGCTTCGAATCGGATAAGTGTCCTGTCTTGAGTAGATACTTCAGCTTCTTTAAAAACAGCATAAGCAATATTTTATCAGTATTAAATTTTAAGAGTAAAGATCATCTAAAAGGCACCCCTCAACTTAGGCAATTAAGTTGCTTATGAACTTACTTCAGTATTTAGTTTTAGATTGTCTCCTAGACTAAAACTTTTACAATAGTGCAATTAGTTTAAAAACAAAATAAATAAGCACAAAATCTTAATGTCTCAAGAAACAACACTATTTATCAAATTACAAAGCAACTCATAATTCTATTTAATGTGCCCACATAAAAGTCTTACTGTTTCCAATTTATTTCAGACCGTACCTACACTAATCCTTACATTTTTTTTATAAAACTCGAGAATGCACCCAGCACCCCATAACACGGTTAATATTAAAATATTGCATCGTACCCATGCATTTTACGGAGGCGTATCAAGCCAAAACATTGGCTTTTTTACCCCCAAGAATCACCCTCACAAAAATAATACAAGTATTTGTACTCACAATTTTTTTATGCCGTAGGGTGAATGCTCATTTAAATACGTCATAATATGCGTTATAGGTTTTTTTCCGTATCTCATAAAATAAAATATTATTATAGGTTTTAAATGTTATCTATATGTTCTTTTGTTTCTTTTCGTGCTTTGACTTATTTTGTTCCACATTTTTGGGATTTGGAATCATGATTAAATCAGGAAAAATGTTAAGACCTTCTGTTTAAGTTGCATTTACCTCTAGTATGTCGCTAATTATAAAACAACAGAAAATCAATTATGTCACGCGCATATCTGCGCTCCAATATGCAACGGGTTAATTAGTACCTAAGTAGTAGTTCTAGATTTTAAATCAATATTTGGTAACATACAAAATACCTATGAAAAATGCATTATTCATATCTCGTTTAAAAACATTTTAATACAAAGAAGAGTTCAGAGGACATTGTACTCAATATAACTTTCCATACTGCCTAGTACAAAATATGAATGAAATGTCATTTTATCTACATCTTTCAGTAAATTGTTAATAGTAATTAACGCTGGCCGAGTTATGACCATCATACAAGTATACCATTAGTTGATTGTACCCTTTATATAGCGATGACAGGAACATTTTATTACGGAACTAAAACTAAAAATATATGAAGAGCGGTGTTTGATCGAACGAACCAAATGGTGCTATATTGGTTTATGTTCTTGTTTTTCTGGTATGTTGATAGGTACTTGTCTTTCGTTTAGTGGCGATGAAGGGTTTACTGAAAATGATGCTGAATATTTTTTTCTTTTTGTAGTTTTGCTGAAATATTGAATAAAATATAGGTTTGCCTGTTTGGATTTTACGTGTTACAGTGAATGATATTTTGTGTGGAGATGAATAAAATTTGCTGTGGGTTTAAAGCAAAAAGTTCTTATGTAGATGCAAACGAAACAGAAATTAGATATTTTTGTAAGTTTGAATCATTTTTTGACAACTATTCCTGAAAATATTTACAATCTCATCACAGAAACATCGTAATACACAAAATGTTTCCACCCCAATGATATTTATACAAAATCTCAGTTTGTTTCCCTCAGTGCAGATAAAAGGGCGCGATCGTATGACACATTATTCATATTGAGGGGCGTCACACTAAAGATATTGTGGAAAGGGCACTAAGATTGCCAACTGCAATACATTGTTCCCCTGCTCCTTGTTTTGACGTGATAGAACGGCTCTAGACATTCACAAACAATCTTACACTTACACCTACCAAGCCCACCAGTTACTCAATTATCACCTCTAAGTCTTTACTCATAAGGCACGTTGTTCATTTGCAGAAGTGTATAGAAAAGTTTGCAATTGGTAGCGTAATAAATGTTGCGTATCGATGCGTTTGAAGATAAGTAATGAAGAACTTATAGATTGCGTTTAGAATACGAATGTGTGTAGATAATATTACAAAATGTGTGGTGGCTTTTATTTATGAGTGAAATTTTAAAGTTTTCACGTGGTAGGTAGGTACGTAATTTTTCCTGTAAATCATTTGTCTGACTTTTATTGTTCCTTTTGTAAAGAAATGCAAGATCACTTTATCTACTCGTGTGTTATGTTTATATCTCTTTATTTATTTCACATGAAGAATCATCAGATGTTTTATTGCAAGTTGAATGTTAGGAATTATGTTAGGAAAACACCGACATCTAAAAATAATCAGGTCGCATAAACTAACAGAAAAATGCTATAAGCCTCATTATTTAAGGAAGCCATCTCCAGCAATGTATGGTCTCTTTTATGAAAAGTTCTTAAGATATTATGAAACTGCAACTTCACTCGCCCTAACAGGGTTACCAAAACCACAACATGCACTAACCAAAATAATCTAATTTATTAACGTCCCCATTGACAACACCCATCTTTATTTCTCATACAACTTCTTTTACTTATGCACGAGATACATTCGAGGGTTGGTCCCTCAATTGTGTTACACTATTTGTGTTTTTCTCAAACTTATTGCTTTAAGTAAGCCGTAGTGGTGTGTTCATGCCATTACCTGGATGACAGACACCATAAATATATCGATAGTATGTCATAAATTTTGTGGCTTTAGGAGTAAAATATTGCAATGTTTTGGCCAGTTGTTGCTGGCTTTGTCAATTTTATTAAGTTACTGGTAGTTTCTTTATGGTGTGTTTTAACTTTGTTAGTTGGGGTGAATCGCCATTATCTCAGTAAGAAAGTTGTCTTCAAGAGGCTTATACCTAATACTGTTGTTTATAAAAAACATATTTACTTGGATTTCTTTTTAATATATATCAGTAAACTAGATACATTACGATATCCATTATATTTTATAGTTCAATAATGTAATAAAATGAGTCTTTTTATTTAAATCGTTCAAATTTAATAGTCGTAAATTAAAAATTGTAAAGTTGACCAGTGACCCGGTGTCACCATCGGCCGAGGCGACAACTAATCAAATTAAACCAACCGTTTGATGACAAAGGATCGCCGAAACATTTAGTGATGGGACTTATATCGATATTATTTTTAACGATAAAACAAACCTGTTGTAAGTTTATTATCTTTTTGTTTATTTTTTCATCATTTCCTTATTAGTATTTTCCTATCCCTTATTTTTATTTATAAAGGCCAATTTAAGCCAACGGAATTTTGACATTTTCAATGTTGTACCTATATGATATGTTAAAATCAGTTCAGATTAAAATAAAATAAAACTTATAAATATAAAACACTTATGTACAAAAGATGGAAAAATCATTATTTGAAATGGAAAAAAGTCAGTAGCTACCTACCTCTATGCCAATGAAATAATTGAGTGACTTCATATTCTTCATCGATATCGATATTAGGTACCATAAGCAAAGGCCCACCTTACTATCGTAATATGAAACAACAGATTTGGTCGTGAGCTAAGCGTGACGGATCCGTTTGGGATCGGGTTCTATGACGCGAGGGTGCGGGCAGGCCAAGGATCAGCCGTTGAACAAAATTTAAACCTATCTCTTACATTTTCATGACAGTATTTTAAGTTTTTAGTTATTGGATGGACAGTGGTAGAGGACGATCAAAGAAACGATGGATAGATGTGAAAGTCGATACCTATTGCTAGACAGCATGTAACTTGTGAGATGACGGCAAATAGAAGAGTATGGAAAGACAAAACGTGCTGCGCCGACAACAAATAAAATTGGGTTTAGGGCAGGAGGATGATGATGATGATTTTCAAGTCTTTAGTCACATTTTAAATTGTGGATTCTACGTTTTATGTGGCCAGTTACACCTTAGTTCACTATACAAAGTTTTCCACAATTCCATTTTTTAACTTGCCCTAACCTCCTTGATATGTGGTAGGTACTCCTTGAGACATACTACCTACTCCTGGATAAATACTATCCAAATAGTAGCCCTTCGGTATTTACTTAGTTTATTTACAGGTCTAAGATATATAGGTACACAAGTGAGAAACAAGTTAAACGGACACCAATAGTTGGCGTGATGCCAAACAATAGTTCCTGCAGTCTGGGCCTTATAAGAAACGTTTACGCTCTGGTCATGTGTTTTGAAATCATAGTTGTAAGTAAGTATAAGAAAGTAAGAAAAGGCTCATTTCTAATATAATATGGTATTTAATTAAAATATCACGTTCATTAAAAAAAACTAGATATTGAAACAAAGATTTGGATTGTTTTACAATTAAAAAATAATCGGAAGGTTGAACGTCAAAACTAACTTTATATATTTAAAAAGACTTAGAGAATAGAGAGTTTGTAAAAAGTCTACTTCATCAAAATGTACTAACAAACAAAATACTATCGCCTATTCTAAATTCATAAAGCACTAAATCTTGAACCGAGAAACCAGCCTACCAAGTTTGGTGCGCGCAATAAATATCATTGAAAAACTAAACGGACAGTTAACAATGATTTACAATGAAATTAAACGATCCAATAGTTATTTAAACAGATATTAGCTGTCAATAAACGCCCGCATGTTTATCCATTGTTTGGGAAGATAAATTAAATGTAATATATAGGCGGTATGTAAATCAATCGTTTAATTTACATTTAATATTGAATCGTTGTAGTGTAGAGAAAGGCGAAGCTGATTATAATTTAATAGTTGAAACAAAATGAGAGGAGAAAAAGAAAATTAATGACATTAAATGATAGTAGGTACTTATTTTGCAATAAATAGTTCACCTAATACGTACCTTTTCAAGAGTACAAGTTTCCCATATCAAGCCTCAAAAGTGCGTAATAAAATACGCAACTCATTCGTAAAACTGCACGATTTTTTACAAGAGATTTAGTCGAACAACTTTACAGGCCAGACATATAAATCAGAAAGATGCGTTGAACAAATCACTACCGTTTTGCAGCAATACCCACACCTACCGATGTATTGGCGATGCCTACAGATTGATGTAGCGTGTACCAACACTAAACAATTTTATACTCGGATATAGCCGACAAAAGTTAAGATTTACGAACTATGCTCGATGGAGTAGTGCGGATTTGCGAAGGTTTTTGGACAAGGACATGTAAAAATCCAGGCACACTTCTAAAATAAGAAAGTTAAATTCAAAGAAAGAACTGTTATTTTTACAGCATTTAATAACAGATTTGACTTTTAAAGACTGTATAAAATATATGTATAATATATGTATAAAATAAAAAGGTAAATCAACACAAATGTATACTTTGCATAACTAGGAATGCAAGCGAACGCAGACGCAGGCAACCAGTTAGTTTTTATATAGTAAGAATTTGGGTTGGTTAATCTGTGAAGTAAAGATCAAAAATCATACATTGTTAAAACAAAATTAAACGCCACATCCACCCAATTTTTAGTACACGCTTAATTTTTTACAACTTCGCAACGCAGGATATTTCTGCGTTGAAAACAAACAATTGGCGTCGAATTTACGAGCCGTGTTGAGAGCCAAGCCGCTTATTGAGATGACTGTACGACGTTCAATTTAAATTCCCTCCCGAAGACTATCAGCTTGGTGTGTCAGACCTTTACTTTCGGATTATTTCGACCTCTTTTGAATTTTCGATTCAGTAACATAAGCGTTTTAGCAAAGGAGATTTATTATGTTGATATTTATAAGCGATTTTGACAAGAATATTTTGCTAAATGTAAACATGGTAAAAATAAAACTTGCAATTTAAACGCCCATTTGAGAAGTACAATCGGGAATAAAACAAAAACGATTTTGAGTGTTTGTAAAACAAAGATCATTATAAATCGGGTCTTTAACGTTTTGAATTTCTTGTCTTGCTGGAGCGTTTAGATATGCGACAATGTTGGCACGTCGATCCGAACTCTTATCGAGACTAATTTATCTTAATTACTGCTTAATACCACAATTTGGATTCTAAACAGAGCGCTAACGAAGCGCCTTATGATGCCACCGTCGGCGTTAAATACCACAGGGCGAATACTTTCGAAACGCGATGGGTGCCGATCGCTAATCGAACAATGGGCATGACATACCTAAACCGCGGCATAATAGTAATAAATTCTATTGTTGTTAAACAAAAACGCGAATGTGGTAAAAGAGGGTGACACGGTTGAAGCGCGACGACAATGCTAAACGGAATATCAATATCAGAGCATCACTTTTCATATGCCGACTGAACTGTTGGTGCAATACGAAATAAACCCTGTTGAAAACATTTTAAAGTTTCAAATCCAGATTTTTGTGTCATGTTAAAAAATACGACGGCATTCATGCTTGCGCCTGCACCCGATATTGGATTTCGAACTCTTTTTCGAGTAATTTTTGAAAATGCAATCTGTGTATGTTAGCAAGCAGACGGTTGCCATTTGTCTTCGCAAACGAACCGATTTGTGCGTCGGAGTATGGTAACGGATGTTGCAGGGAGGCACGTGGCCGGCCTGACTTATTGTTACACTGACTTATTGCGCCGCTCATTGAAGTCTATTAGTGAATTACACTGAAATAGAACAATGTATTACTGTCAATGGTAACAGATTGGGTATTTTGGAAGCTTTGCAAGTTTTAAAATTGGAAGACGGTTTTAAACTGGAAGGTATTTTCCGAAATTGAAAATTCACTTCGACTTCAAAAATAGGAAAGCAATTCGTATTCTTGTCAAAGTGCAAAGAAAAACAAAAATGGACAATCAAACTCCATTTTATCTCTCAATGATCCAAAATAAACTCAAAACCAACAGAACTAAACTAAATTCCGAACAAAATGTGCAACATAAACCAAAGTCCGTGTAACAGGGGAAGCAGAATTTCATAAACTATAAAACAAAGCAATGTTCAATGCGGCCGTCTTGGTAAACTTTTGGGATACGAATGAATAATTCAAGATGCGAATCGGCAGTCCGTCAAGCGGTTCCTAGACCGTTGCATTTTCTTCGTAAATCTGCAGTAATATCTGAGGATATCTTATGCCGTGTTCACGAGCAATATTCTTCATCTTTCTGTTTTACATTCTACTGTGATGCTCAACACATGTCTGGATTTCAGTCCACTCCTATTATTTGGTTGCTTTTAAATCGTCTCGGATTTTTGTCACCTTTTGTGGCTGTCGCTTTTGGGATTTGGATTTTACAAGTTTGTTCTTCCAAAATCTTTTTATGTCCACTATGAATTTTGATACTGTTATTTACAGGTTTGTTACAAAACTTCAAAGTGTTAGCACAAAGGTATGTGAAGTAAGTTATTAATTATACAAAATCACACGAAGAGAAAAAAAAAATAACCAAGATGTAGGGTTGATTTGACATAAGCTGTCTTGATCCACATAAAAGTAAAAAGCAAACTTACTTAAATTATTACAGCTAACCAGCAAACTCTCCCATAATGGTAAAAGCAAAATCGATATAACTTCATCAGAGCAGTTAAAGAAAAAGGTTTCCTTTTTAAAAATCCACTTACACGTATTCAGTTTTCCATAAAAATCTAATAGAGAAAGCATTTCGCTCGAGTCAGCCATTGCTCTCCATTTTAATGAATAAGTAAACAAAATTAGTGGGGTCCAATATCGAAATAAGTGAAACGAGTAGGTCAAAGCTACGGGCGCAGCATATAAAGTATCCATTTGAAGAAAATAATTTTAAGTAACGTCGTTCCGAACGTTTTATTCGCGATCCAAAAGAATTTAGAACGTAAATACACATTTTACCAAATTGCTCCGTACATAATTTTTGCGCAATTATTTTTTGTGATTAAGCCAATAAGGCCATGATATTTATGTTTATTTTTGCTTTTATTTTTTGTGAAAATATTCCAACATTTATTTATAGCTTCAACATGAAAAAATTCCCAAATAAGTGGAACATTTCACGACAGGTGATATAGACACAGAATCCAAAGCTGTTATATCACATAACTGTAATATTATTGAAATAAAAATAACTCTACATTTAACCCTCACTTCGCCACACTTGAAAATATCTTGAGTGCATCGTTGAAAGTAAATGCTGGTATAATTCCTGGTTCCACTGCGTTTGGATTGCATTTAGAGACGTTAGGGGATGAAGCCGGATAAACTTTATGTTAACTGTAAGCAATAAAAATAGCCTTTATGACGATACGTGGAATGGTTACGTTTGTTTGCGTTATTTGGTTGTTTTGCCGTGAATTGGACTAGGTTTTATTGAAATAGACGACGTTATTAAGATATATACGAAAGCGTTACTCTGAATTTTAGATGGATACGATTGCGGTGTAGCAGGAATAAATATGGAATTGAACGTTTACGGGGATTGTATCGAACGCTTGCCTTGTTTGTGGTCTTGGTTATCAAAAATGCCACAATCTATAGTGCCACAGAACCGCACGGAGTGACATAGTGCGCAGTGAAGTGTTACCACAGATTATATAATAGTTACTACGTAACAGATAAATCACTCCATACAAAAAAGTCCATACCTACTGTTATAAGCACCTACAAGTTCCCAAACTACCTACAAATTCATAGCTGCGTTAGAAAATGAACCTTAAAAACTCCAGCGCTCGATTGTTATTTCAATGCGATAGCGCACAGTTCAGTGACCGCGACCGTGCCGACAGCGAGCGTAGGGTTGCCTCTTACAATTAAATAGGGTACAAAGATACGCTTATTTGTAACTGACTTTCCGAATCAATGGAGGTGTCCAACTACTTTTCGAGCACAGAACACGCAAGTATTCTAAACTTACCTATTACCCCTGGCACAACACCGTTGACCGCTGATACATACCTACTTACCCAAAATTGGATTCTGCGCAGCGATATATGCAATGTTCTAAGCCACCATTTAGTTGGACGAGAACTATACCTACTTATACTTGAAATGTTTTTAGCTACAAAACTCGGTAATCATTGCATGTATAACTAAGTGTAAGGTATAAGTATCTATAATTTAAGTATCTAAAGTAAGTCGCTTATTTTTAAAATGACAAAGAAGATAAGTATTTTTACTTAAAAAAATACTTATAAAATATTTCTAAATGCCTATACATATATAATAGGAAACCTTTATATTTTCCTAAAATAGTCCCAACACAAATCAAAATAGTTCTTCAGTTTATTAGATAATTTTAAAAAACAAATAAAAAATAAACAATAACTGACCTGTCTAACATCTCTAGGTAAACGGAAAAACGAAAGCTTTATATTTTTTCTTTTACTTGATCTGCAACCAAGCACAGCACATAACTGGCCAAAGGTCGTCATGTTCACAAATAAAAATAATAAACATAAAACGCGCGCGTCGCGAGCTGCTGTCGAAAGCCCTGTGCCGCGTGGGGCTACCGGTAACCCAGCGAGCGGTAGGCATTTATCGCGCGCAAGTACGTCGAGTGACAGAGGCCTGGTGTTACTAACATAAATTTAAGTTTTTTATGTACTAACAATGTTGTATAATATATTATGTATGTTAGTCTTTAAGGTATGTATCTATGGGCCTATGCAGCCTGAAAATAAAGAGATTTGATTTGATTTGATTTGAATAATTTCAATAAGTCCACGTTTTCATTGTACAAATTGTACGTATACCTACATTTGGCGATTATGGTTGGATACAGAATATTGGCTACTTTTCAATATTTGAAAGTACATTATGGATAACGTGTTGAAGGACGTGGCAACTAAATAATTGTGATTTACGTAGATCCATTATTTCTGCGAATGATACTATTTGAAAAAAATATCAGCCTTAATTATCGTATCAAATTACGGCCAGTAGTGATCCCATCTCACATACATGAGACCCAAATGAATATAAAAAAAAGAACGTTGAAGAAAACTCCAAAGAAACACACATGAATTAAAACTAAACCAACAACAGTAGATAACAATAACGTTCTGGATTTAAAGATTGCGGTTACCCAGCTCAAGCCAGCCAGCCGACCCAATTCAGCACTAAAGTGGCCTATTTTGCATAGTTCCCTTTTAATGTGCTGTTGTCCCATCAAGCGTTTTGGCAACAGTTCTGTGCAACTGAACTACTTTTATTCAGCTACGGAGTGTTCATTTGTTTTGATCTACAGTAGAATTCATATATAACGACTTCGCTTATAACAACTATTCGGTTTTAGCGACGATAATCTTTACTCAAGTTAGGTTTTGTATATAGGTACTAAGACAATATAACCGTTTAGTGCGACTCCGGTTTAAGCGACCAACTGCTTATAGCGACCAATATTTATTATAATACGTCCGGTTAAAACGACACACGCGCAATGTTTTGTTTACCTACGCACTCGCACCCCCGCCCCGCGTTCGTACCGTTTAAACCTTCCCTGGACCTCTACAAACATTCTAAAACCAAAATAAGCCAAATCGGTCCAGCCATTCCGGAGTTTTAGTCAGACTAACGAACAGCAATTCATCCTAACTAATATTATAAATGTGAAAGTAACTCTGTCTATCTGTCTGTCTGTCTGTCTTTTCTTCACGCCTAAACTACTGAACCGATTTGTGTGAAATTTGGTACAGACATAGTTTGGAACTTGAGAACGCACATAGGATAGTTTTTATTAAAAAAAAAAAAAAAAAAATATTCCGGACATATAGCGCCATCTATTGGTCAAACCAAAAATATGCCGGAAGTCACTATTCCATGCGAACGAAGTCGCGGGCAAAAGCTAGTTTTTATATATAAGAAGACTAGCTGACCCAACAAACTTCGTATCGTTTAAACCTTCCCTGGACCTCTACGAACATTTTAAAACCAAAATAAGCCAAATCGGTCCAGCCATTCTCGAGTTTTAGTGAGACTAACGAACATCAATTCATTTTTATATATAACAGGATAATAATATGTATTCGTAAGTTATGTATGTATGTACAAGTTAAGTTATGTACTTAAGAAATAATCCGTCCGTTTTGTGCGTCGTCCGGTTAGTACGACATAGTATCGTCGGTCCCTTGAAGGTCGTTATATCCGGATTCTACTGTAATTAGGTTAGTAAGTACCTAATTGTGAAATAGAGTACACATATTGGATTCTGCAATGTGTGTGAGTGTGTGTGTATTTGTATGGGTCGGTAAACAAAAGACAATAGTCGTTTAAAAAGTGTTCTATGGTCGTGTTTCAATTATTTTTTTGACTAAGTATGTAGTTTGTTATTTTTTATTACTGGCAACATTCAATAGTATACTGATTCGAAAATTGTAGGCACGATGCTTTCTTTTTTTCTGTACAAAATAAAGTTCCTCTTATTAGGTGCCTATTATTATCACACCTAGAGGTATTATTATTACACTTATGATCTATTGAATGTATTGATGTAGGGTAGCTAAAGTGCCATTAAATAGCTATATTTCCAAAGTGATGCTTTTCATTGTTATTATGATGAAAGGCAATTGCCGCAGGGTTGGTCGCAGACCAATTAAATTGATTGATTCGACGCAAGTTGTTAATCAAAATGTTTGTTTGCCCGCCGGAAAAGCAGCGAAAAGTGCATCCGAGAGACCGTTTAATTTGTACGAGGCGAGATTTTTAATTAATTTCATTGTTGCAGTTTACGGGTTAAAGTGTTTGCTTATTACCACTGCCGTTTATTTCGACAATCAAGGTTTTTTTTTACTTTTAAATCACTTAGTAATATGTGGAAAGTACCTACAACAAATAATAAATTAAATATTATGATGAAATGGTCCACTAATATGTCAATAAAGTAATATTTTGAATACCTAAATTAAAATATTACAAATTGAATTTTAAAACGAAAATATTTTTAAATTAAAAAGAAAAGCATATGAAATGCAATTTACGACTGTATATTATCATATGGGATCCATTAAAATTCTCTGTGTTTGCGTATGAATTCTTAATAATAGATTGTCCAGTTCACAGCCACATAGCACATTGGTCCTATACGTAGCACCTCTATAGAACGTAGCTATGTGCTAACAACATGGAACAGTTAGACACTAAGATTTCTGGAAGGGTTTTAGATAACCTAGATTATATGGAAACGGGATTTCATTGCCACCGAAATATATTTCACATGTCAGTAGTGGTTTGATATAAATTTCAGTGTAGGCGTATAACTTGAGAGCCAGTGGCAATAGTTAGCATGTAAGGAAAAAAGAGAGACAGTGTTTTAATCATTTATTTATTTCTAAAATAATTGTAATGTCTTAACGCATAGAGGATGGTAGCCACTAGCCTTTACCTTCGCGTTAAATAGGTACACAAGCAATTAAGCTACAAAGATAATTCTGCATCTCAATTAATAATTGGCTTAGAAAAATACTCCCGAGTTTTATCGTGGCTGTTAATAAGTTATCTGTGATAAAAGTTCTGAGTTACCTTGCCATATTCGAATCGTGAAGGTAAAACCAAGCGGCGACTCGTCTGAATGAATCAACCGTCAACTTAGCGCGTCACGACTAGTTTTTGAACGTTTTAGCTTACCCAGATGTCATAGGTATATAAGTTCATCTGGATAAACTGTAACACAAAAGCCATACACAACAATAAAACCGTTAGTACATCCAGTTTAATATCGTTCTATATCCGAACACGTCCATTCGCCAAACCGCGGCGACATGCTGCCGCCATAATGCGTGCGTCCATTGGTGTTCAAATTAAATACATAAAGAAGAAATGTTTACATACAACTACGCTGTTCAGACCATTACACGAGTGCGTCATATGGTGGTGCAACCGACAATGTGAGCCAGACCTCCCATATAAATGTAGATACGAGAACGGACCACAATTTTATGATACACGTTTTATGTAATGTCTGAATATAGTGTCGCATCGGTCTAGGATTGAGTTGGTAAGTGTTATATCAGACGAATCTATAAGAACGAATATTGTTAACTAAATCTAGTTTGGCATAATTTACTCTTTTACTTTCTAAATTGTCCTGATCAGTGTAAGCTGGAATAAGGATAAGTACCTTACTTATACCTATCGGTCGACTCCTACGCTTATATTCTAGGTATTTTTACACAATGCAGCCTACACTAATGTTTGCATATCTAACATGTTAACTCCAATATAGCAAAGCAGGACGAGAAAAAAAAAAAACAAATGAAAACGGGACAAAAATCCGGGAGACAACGGCAGCGGAGATAATGTCCCGTATAATTGTCACGATACGAATTTATGCAACCGGGTCGTTGGGTCCTCACAACGCATGCGGTGAGTGTGACAATGTTGCTGCTCAAGCTTGGCTTCCAGTACTTTCTAGAACTTTCTATGATAGAAAATGATGAATGCGTGAGGTACGAAATATTACCGGAACGCAATATTGTAACATCGCAATATGTCCAGTGTGTCTTACTGCGTTGTGGATATCCTAAAAAGATGAAAGCTGCTTTTTGTATATTGTGTACTTTCAAAAATGCTTCAACCTGCAAGAACCTTCGCTCTGCCTACATGAAATTGGAAGAGCACATGCTCTGCCAATAGATTTTCATGAAATTATTTCTAGTATATTATAACCACATTATGGGACATGCAGATTTTTGTGAGACTAATACATTGGTTGCTATTTCAGTTTTTACAGCGACATCTATGCTTGCATGCGAGGTCTGGTTTTACCGCAATTCAGTTATTCATGTCCCGTGTTTCATTCGTCATCACGTTTTTATGTAATGATTAGTGTTCTGTCAACAGAATTAGTGGGAACTACGGACTGTTTCATTTGTGAGGCTTATTATTTAAGTACTTTGTCTGTGCTGGTTTCAGTTTTACGTATTAGTTGGGGATTAAAGGCCAAATAATTGGGTGTCCTTTAGTACAAGTTTATTACAGTTCAGCTGATATCGGTATTAGCATTTTATAATTAATTTTGCTAACCATTGAATCCAAAATAATTTCTTCAGTTTGAGTTAGTGCTTACTCTAGTATCCTCTGAATTCGCTTTTCATTCAAAACAAGTCAATGTTTACATAGACGAAGAAAAGCGATTATGTCTAAATGTTAATTAACCTACACAAGTTTACGTCAAATATTCGGATCATTTTACTTAAGAAACTCGTAATTGACATCAGGAAGAGAATGTTCAACCCGTTAAATTGCCATGGGGTGGTCTGTGTGACCCCATCTGAGCTAAAATTACACTAGACACAAAGAAAATTTAAGTGTATTTTGGTTCAATTAGTGGGAGGGTTAGGGGTGTAAAATTGCGCTGGGACAGTAATTTATTTTAAGTGTGACAGTAGGCCAATTTCGAATGGGCAGCGATTATAGGATTTAAGCCTTTTGATGAAGGAGCGAAATGTTTACGGTCATAAATATATAACTCCTCCTTTTATTCTAAACTATAAAAACGTGTTCCTTGATATAATTATTGGTTCAATTCTTTATTCTGATAGATTGCCTAGCAATGTTTGAAGACGGCGTGACATGTAGACCAGCGTGGTCTACTTTCATTTGTTTTATTGTTTTATGTCAGTTAGGATGTGAGAACTTGGAAAAGTATATTTATATTCAGTAACCATTCACCCACAAACCATAAAATTAACCATATTCAAAATCAGGACTTAGATAAAACATAATCCTTGATTACGTTCACGTTAATTATGATGTCAGAAGCAACCCAGCCGTATCAAAATTAAAACCAGTCGTAAAATGTAATGACGGCAAAAATATCGGCCCTGATAAGGTTATCATCAGATATGTATGTAGGTTCTTGTATAATTAGGGACTTTGCAAAAACCTTTTTCATTTTAGGATTTATATTAGGGTCTAGATTTGTTTATATGAAGATTTTATAGGCCGAGTGTATTAAAGTGTGAAATTGTATTAAGAATTCGTTAATAACCTACGTACATACAAGGTATACGTTGCTCAATCACAAAAAAAAAGTTAAAAACACTGAAGAAAATAAGCAGACAACACAGAATTTGTCATAATATCAAATCAGCATTTTAGTGACTGCAGCGACAACCTGCTACATCAACCCAAGCGTCAAGTCACGAAAATACAAAATTCCTTCCATTTATCGCAACGCAAACTTCCAAAATACACGTGCATTGTATTTCTTATAAAACATAACATCACACAACCCGCCCAGCAGAAAACGCACAAACAAAATTATGCTACAGAAACAAGCTATGGAGGAGCGAACATAAATTCTGGTGTTACACTGTTAATCAACATAGAAATTGTAATTCGAATATTGGCCCCACAATTACAATACATTTACATACAGATTTGGTCGGATTGAATTTCTATGGTAGCAGTCAGCTTGTTAATTTGCCTAAAAGGAAAGTAATTGCTCAGATGGAATTTATATCCCATACGGGTCTATGGGAAATAACAAGAATTCTTTAACTAGATTCCTACGGAACTAAGTGTTCCTTGAGTCGGTGGTTTTCTTGTTATTTTAAATCCAAAAGTTTCTGACGGTATGAGTATATGACTTTCGGTTAACATAGTTTATAACTATTACCCTAAATGAAAGAAAATACACAAGTATCTATTTTATTATACATTTTGTGAATCTAGAACGTAGAAGTTTAAATTATTTAGAAAATCTTTTTCACTATTTGTGGGAGAATAATATTAGTTCTAAATTTCTATTATCCTAATCAAACTGCTCCATGTATGTTTCATAAGTAAAGGGTATCCCATTCAAATGTAAAATGATTTCATTAGTATTAAAATTTTCCAATGAGTTGTGGGTCAAGTCATTATGAATTCCATAAATTAATATTAGAAATATATTTGAGCGTAAATGTTAAAACATACATTGATAACTGTTTGCTTTACCGACATGTTTTCGTTCAGGAAAGTTCAAATACGTATTTTAAAGGCATTTTCCGACATATGAACTTTGCTATAATTTCATATGTTTTATTAATCATTGATCTTCCTTTTTAGTTTTGAACTATGAAAAAAATAATATAGGCGTCACCAATACATATAAAAGATTCCTAAACAATTCTTCTTCCATGGAGCTGCAATAGAAGCTATTCACGAACGTAGCATGTAATCGTTTTATTCGCCATGATTGCTCCCGGTGAATAAATATTTCTTTTTTTTCCCACCAGCGGCCCCACAGTTTCCGCCGTACGAATAATTGTCCGCATTCGGTCAATTGTACCGGCACGCGCCGTTCTGAGTGTTTTGCTGGCGCACTGTAAAGAAAAGTGACGCAATTTTCAACGATTATTTATTTGTATGAAAAGAATATATTGGGTGCAGAATGTCAATGAACATGCACGTAGTTTTTGATAATACCTTTTTTTTAATGCCTTTTTAGCTCCGTGGTCAAAATAACCGTGGCCGCTTCTTGGTTTGTTTTGACAAAGACTGCAAAATAGTCAGGTACTTCCTAACATTCTGCATGTAGGTATGTCCCATATTTGAAACTGTTTTACTGTATTTCCCTTAAAATAAACTTTGTATTCCAATAAACCATTATAATAAATTACAAGAAGTATGATTAAAATTGCTTTCAATGCAGATAATAAAAGCATTGCCAGGAGGCGATCTGCAAAATATCATATCTTCCCCTCCCCTTTTAAAAGTGTGATGCAACTCATAAGAAAATATCTTTTAAAACACATGCCATGTGGCCTCATAATATATATTTTAAACTGACTTTATTTGCCAATGCAGTTTAAAGGGTGCATAATTTACTTTAGCCTAATTATTTTGCAATAGGGATGCGCAGATGGTGTCGTGAATTGGGGGTAAGAAAATTCTTTGCGACAAAATTTATTAGAAAATTTTAATTAAGTTACTAACTTTGGGTATCGATGGATTGCTTTATTCCTTTATTATCATAATCCTACTATCCTACTAATGTTATAAATGTGAATGTTTGTGAGAATGTATGAATGTTTCTTATTATTTCACGCAAAAACGGCTGGACTGGGGGCTGGACCGATTTGGTTGAAATTTGGATGTAGAGGTGATACCCTGGATTAACACATAGGCTACTTTTTTATCAACACACCATGCGGGTAAAGCCTACGGCTGAAGCTAGTTACATATAATTGTGTTATAACATTCAGAAACAAAAATAAATGAGTGCTTTCACATTTAAGTACCTACATACATACCTAGCTAATTTATCTATCAAAAAACAGGTGGTATAACTATTGAAGACATCTTGAACCACAATTATACCGTTTATAAGCCACTCACAACAACGTTTGTACAATTTTAATACAAACCCAGGAAAGTCCAAAAAACTTTTGCAAAAGCACCATGACCAATACGGACAATCCAACAAATGAGATTCGTTAATAGGAAGAGCTGAAGGCAAATTTTCAGCGGCGTAACGTCCCAGTTGGCTTTCCAATTTTCTATACGTGACCTTTTTCACTCCAAATGTCACATGTTCAACAAACGAGGTGTCTTTGAAAACGTAATTAGAAAATTCCCCAACGACACGGCCGACGTACCGATTCCGTTCTCAGTAGGATTTCGGTGCTCGGGCGCCGAAAGTCGCAAATTAGTTTTGTTCATGGCACGCTATAGATACGCTTGTTATGTAGGTAAGTGTATGCGTTTCGATAGATTTGGATATCTGTTTTTTTTTTCTTTGAGTAATTATTTTATTATTTGTAATTAAGGTTTATTGTGTCATTTTTTATTTATCAAGTGTCATCCCTTTTAACTGTACGTATGATAGTAATGAACGTGGTCCTGTCTATATTACGTTGATTAGGCAAGTGTGTCTACTCAATACTAAATTCTCTTCAAAAAACTGTTTTCCTATTATCTAATCTTTAGTTAAGTTTCAGCCTCAGAAGCATTCTACAGACATTCAAGGAAAGTTTATGGCCGTGTACACTCACGTGAAATTTAAATTGTATTATACTTAACATACCGAACTTAAAATTCAAATTGTTTTTACGTCACTATGTTTTCATTTAAGCGTAAAATAATAGAATTGCCATCCCAGCGGTGTTGCCGCACTTGCGTAATTGGTTTAGATAAATTAACAAAGTAGTTCCAAAGAGTGATATCCCCGGAGACTCACTTTAATTGTAAACCCGCCCCGTTTCAACGATTGTTGCATTGATAATGAGTTTTTATGATGATTGTTTAACACTTTTTCTAGTAATAGTACCATTATAAAAGTATGCGCTGCCTTTTTAAGAAGACTAGTGTAGATAAAGCGCGGTTAGTCTGCAATTTACCGTATTATACTGGAGGTCAAAAAAATAAAGTTAAACATGGTACATGGAGTAAGTAATTGTGTTATTCTGATATGCAAATAAGACGACCCACTGACTAAACACTTGTCTATTCTACATATAGCAAATTGATAATTGGAATAGCAAT
Source organism: Helicoverpa zea x Helicoverpa armigera (assembly GCA_033682625.1). Classification (NCBI taxonomy): domain Eukaryota; kingdom Metazoa; phylum Arthropoda; class Insecta; order Lepidoptera; family Noctuidae; genus Helicoverpa; species Helicoverpa zea x Helicoverpa armigera. The sequence goes on along the minus strand of JAWIIS010000005.1, from coordinate 743,291 downwards.
AGAAATATAATTTCCATATAAATATTACAAAATTAATTTTCAAATTGCTACTAGAGAGGCCATACGATGAAAAAAGATAACAAAATCACAATATTCATTAATTTCGATACAAAATTTTAATGGAAACTCACAAGTAAAATAACGTACATAAATATCAACAGACCAACTCTTAACACTGGTTTATCCTTTATGTATATAACTATTTACAGTACAAAAATATTTACAAAGAAAATGATAACTATCTTTTAAAAAATTACAAAAAGCGTTTAAAAATTCGTTATATAGCACAGTATTAAAAAAGGCACTAAGTATAAGATAAGCCTATCAGTTAGATCGACGTTGTATTAACATTCAAGGGTAAATTGTGACGATTTGAAATGTAACTGAAACGTACATTTCTTCGTCTCTTCAAATACTGCTTCCAAAGTACTCTCGATGGCTTGTTGAATAACAAACATACACTCTGGAGTCCGTATCTATGTGTTAATAAAAATTGAAAGATTCTATACACAAAGGTACGACTACGCCCATGAGTAATTAAAATAATCCATATTACAAATGAAATAGAATCACAAAACAATGCAACGCCGATCAGTGAAACAACATGACCAAAGTTTCTTCTTGATGCACTCTGCTTACAACATGATAGTACAGACATTACAATTCTCAAAAATATAATGAAATTTACTGTAGTCAATAAAAATAATAGACTAATAAGTATATCATGGGGTTTGAGAACAAATATGTTAGAAACAAAACCATCGCAAACACTTATAATAACTGCAGTTACTCCGTAAGTGAACGCTGTTGCTTTTCTCTTCTCAGCACTTATTTTTCCAACGTAGATGTGAACGAGTCTCAGATAAGCCAGTAATGAAGAACAAAGTGACCAGCATATCGATAGCAAATCGAAATATTGAATAATTTGGAAGTGAATAGTTGTTGTTGACTCGTAAAAAGGACCGAGTATCAATGAACACAAGAACACAGTTCCAGTTATAACTTGGTTCACACAGATGTAGTTCTGAAGTGTGCGCCACTTCGGCAGAAGACACCATGTTGTTAGCAACACTGTCACACACACTATAGATAGCACTGTTCCTGATATTAAATTTATTGTCTCACGATGCATACTTTAAGAATGATTCGTTTCCGACTTTATTTTTTTAAGGTACTAACTGAACAAGCTATATAACTGTAGTGATTAGAACGCTTTGTATTATTTTCCTGCAAGTGATAAGTAGTAATCATTAATTTGAATGACGTAAAGTTGAAATTAATTAACAAAATTCCTGTGTTGTTGTGCTGATTAATATATTACAATCGCACATAACTTGGCAAGGATTAGGGTTCTTTAATAAGTGTGCGATAGAATAAATGCTGCTATGTATATAATATCTGCAAAATAATTGGGCTGCCTGACTGATTAAGGTCTCGGGTTTAATTCAGGTTCGGGTTCAGGACGGGCCGAAATCGCTTTGTGACTTTGGTAAACTTTCATGAAGCTACCCATAGTCTGGAAGGGTGATTGATTCACCCGTGCATCGGAGAGCACGTTAATGCTGGTCCGGCGCCTGATCTCTCTCTGGCAGTGTCGGATTAGCCTCCCATCGGGCTATGAGAGTGAAGGAATAGTGAGTGCACTCGTGTCTGCGCAAATGCTTGTGCACTAGATTTCCTGCGCAGCTGGCTGTTCTCCTTATAGAGTACAGCCACCGTGGCCGATATCGGCCTTAGACGTGTTATTATTACATAATAAATTTGTACTACTATATCGGGTGTATCGTTCATAATCACATTAATTCCTATCACATATACTTTATGATATTCCAGGGTGAATTATAAAAAAATACCTAATCCTAACTTAGTTAGTTAGGATTAGGTATTTTTTTATAATTCACCTAACCTAACCTAACCTAACCTAACTAACTAACTAACAAAATAACCAATCTGTATATGTACTTATTATACTATCACTAAATGATACAAAAAAGTAGTCCCTTTTATTGCTCGTGCATTAGTTAGTCTATGGTTGTTACAATCATTTATTTGTAATTGTGACTGCTTTGATAGTAAGGATCTGCTTTCATCTAGCGATTCTTACCATGTTGCTGTGTAGTTGCCTATATTTTTTGTACATAAATAATAACTTCGAGGTGATATGATACATTTATTTACATTAAAAAAACACTATAGGTTATGCGTATCAGTTAGATCGTCGTTGTATTAACATTCACGGGTAAATCATGACGATGTGACATGTAACTAAAACGTGCATTTCTTCGTCTCTTCAAGTAATGCTTCCAAAGTATTCTCGATGATTTCCTGAATAACAAACATATACTCTGGAGTATCAGTCTGTGTGTGAATAGAAATTGAACGGTATCGTATATAAAGGTACGATTAATAGTAGGAGTAATTAAAATAAGCCCTATTAAAAATAAAATAGAATCGCAAAACAATGCAACGCCGATCAGTGAAACAACATGACCAAAGTTTCTTCTTGATGCACTCTGCTTACAACATGATAGTACAGACAATACAATTCTTATAAATATCATGAAATTAACTGTAGTCAATAAAACCCATGGTACAATAACAGAATTTTCATAGGATTTTAGAGTAAAAATGTTCGAAACAAATCCATCGCAAACTCCTATAATAACTGCAGTTACTCCGTAAGTGAACGCTGTTGCTTTTCTCTTCTCAGCACTTATTTTTCCAACGTAAATGTGAACGAGTCTCAGATAAGCCAGTAATGACGAACAAAGTGACCAGCATATCGATATTAAGAGGAAATATGGAATCATAGTAATCATCTCATCTGGCCTGTAAAGAGGCGTAAGTGCCAATAAACACAAATACACAGTTCCAGTTATAACTTGGTTCACGCTGATGTAGTTCTGAAGTGTGCGCCACTTCGGCAGGAGACACCATGTTGTTAGCAACACTATCACACACACTATAGATAGCACTGATCCTGATATTAACATAAAAAAGAGACTCATTTTAAAAAAGAGACTCATTTTAATAACGGTTTATTTCCGAATTAATTGTACATACTAACTTTACAAGCTATATAACTTTTGTGATTTGTACATTTTGTTTTTTTGACTGAAAGTGATAAGTACGTAGTGTTCATTAATTTTAATTACATGATATAAATAAAATTAATTAACGAAATTCCTAAATTTTTATGCTCTAGATTACTAATTAGTAGTATATTAAAATTTGGCACAAAAAAGCACATAAGGTCACTTAATATTTTGAAAATAAATAATTAAATTACATACATATTGTAAAAGTTTGTGAAATCCAACTGACCTGTGACCTAGACCCTTGTTACATGACAGCCATTATAATAATTACGATGTGTAAAATTATTAATATTTCTTCGTCTCATCAAGTATTTTTTCCAATGCATTCTCGTAGACTTCCTAAATAAGACACACATGCTTTGAAAGACAAGCCTGTGATTAAAAAAAAATTTGCAATATCGAAAGTATAACTTTTACTGTAATCTTGAAATGGAAAAATAAAAATTGTCACTATTACTAATAAGATCGAATCGCATATCAATCCTACTCCTATCAAAGCTACCACGTGACTGAATTTTTATTCTCGACAACTTTACCGTACAACATGATAATACGTACATTACAATTCTTATAAATATCATAAAATTTATACTTATCATCAAGAACAATGGCTCCAACACAAACTCCGTATAGGATAAAACATTCATTATGTTAGGGACTATTTCAGATATACCCATGGTCAAGACAGTTAGACCATAAGCAATCGCCGTAACTGTTCTCTTTTCACCGCTTATAGTTCCGCCAAAGACTAAAACAAGTCTTATGTAAGCCAGCAGTGAAGCACAGAGAGACCAGCTTACAGATGCCAGGAGAAAAACATTGAATACAAACGTGATTCCAGACGTCCTGTGACACCAGAACACGAAAGTGATTTCACCACACAAGTACACAGTTCCAGTTATAACTTGGTTCACGCTGATGTAGTTCTGAAGTGTGCGCCACTTCGGCACGAGACACCATGTTATTAGCAACACTATCACACACACTATAGAAAGTACTGTTCCTGATATTAAATTTATTATCTCACGATCCATACTTTAAGAATGATTCGTTTCCGACTTTATTTTTTTAAGGTACTAACTGAACAAGCTATATAACTGTAGTGATTAGAACGCTTTGTTTTTTTTCCTGCAAGTGATAAGTAGTATTCATTAATTTTAATTACGTGAATTTGAAATTTATTAACAAAATTCCTGTGTTGCTATCTGTCAGCACTGATCCTCATATTAAAAGCGTGTACGTCAACCGCGCGCCATTTGGCCTAAAATGCTACTTTTCAAACCACTGTTTCTCAGTAACTACTTATCCTATAACTATGTTATTTTTTAATAACGCAAGGTAATTTCACTGTCTATATAGTTAATTGAACATAAATTTCAATTTGTGTAGTTTAAATACTTAAAACCCCTATAACGTAACAGATGTTTTATAAAATTCCCGTTCAGCGTCTATTTCGAAGCTTAAATTCATGTGAAAACAGTGGCAAATCTAATCATATTTATTTTTTTACTCATAGACGAAATTCCCATGCCTATAGTTAGTTGAAAACATTTTTTGATTTAGGTCTCTATCTTTCAGAAAAAAATATTTTAACAATGTGAAAAATTGTGAATTTCAAATGCTTTTTTTACCTATCTTTCTTACTTAATTTAATATAACAATTATTTACTATAGTAATATAACTCTTTCTTTAAAACATAAACTTTATATTGTAATTTAATCTCTCGTTTTTATTTTTTTATAAATTATTTAAAAACTACTATAAAACGCTGCACGCGAGTCAACTCAAACCAGACCGCCGCAAGGCTGCACAGAGAGAGGACGTGTCGCTCCGTCATATCGCGTAGGGTGAATAACCTCTGCCGTGGATACCGAGAATAGAGTACATTTCAAGCGCGACCAACAAATCTTGATACATTACTATTTTATTTTAAGCTCAATTTTGAAGCATATTTTTTTTATCGATTGAGTTGAAATTTTGTTTGAATGTTCAGTTTTAATGACAATGTATGATTCTATATCCAATATGGCGGTATACCCAAGATGGAGAAAAAAATGTTTTTAATGCATTCCTACGATATGGGTATCAAATGAAAGAGCTTGCTATGAATAACTCGAAAAAAAATGTGTCGCGAGTCTAAATCCAATATGGCGGACTCCTTAGGCTAGAAATCACTTATTGCAGATGTCTGTTACCAATCGAGCTATATTTTTTTTTTTTTTCATTTTGGATGTACCACCTTTCCGGATGCATACGGCTAACGTGTCCGGCGAAGCGAGATGGGGAGGCCTTTGCCCAGCAGTGGGACATTATAGGCTAGAAATAATAATAATAATAAGCCCCGCAGGGCATCTGAGGCGGATGACGGGGAGTAGCGACCCCGCGGGGCTATATATCCGAGTGCTCCAGGAAGAGTATACTGTCCCCCATCTCCGGCTTGCCGGAGTGAAGCATGACGGGGGATAGGTCTCCCGCCTCTTGGCTTGTCTTCACCGGCCGGTCAGAGTGGAGTCGCTAGAGCCATGCTCGGAGGGTAGGTGCCTCGTGGTAAGTGGCGAGTGGGCCGGTGATGCTGGACCCACAGGGAGCGCGTGATCTGCGTTTAAAGTCCGCCGAGGTATCCTCACCCTTCTCAGCCGCTCATGTACCTGTTGCCCTCTTGTTGCTTTTCAGTGACTGATTCCCGGGGGCCCAGTAAGTGAGCTGGCGAGTCTCCACCTGCCATTTTTACGTGTATTTATTACATTGTTATCGGCAGGTGCCATAGTTCCCGTATTTTCCCCATTCCTAGTCCATTAGCATCCCATCACAATAGCTCAAGTAGTTTTCATCCATAGTTAGCAATAGTTTAGCACAGAACCGGGGATTGTCCTTGGGTACATTTCTATAGTGTATACAGGGATAATCGTCGGTTTTGTGTCACCATTTCATTAAAGTTGTCTCAAAAGGGCTTCAGCGTGTTGGCTTCGCTCGGCCCACGTTCGCCTCCCAAAAATCCGGGACTCTATAGTCCCGAGGTCTGGTAGAGACATACAAGATAATAATAATAATTTGGATGTACCCAAATTTTGACTTTTGATTCCGAATAACTTTTGAAGCATATAGGATAGATAACTTAAAACTTTATTTGCAATGGTAAACCCAAGCTCTTCACCAATATTTGGCTTTCCAGCAAGTGTTGTTATTTGACCACAATTTTTCGGTCTGGATGGACTGGACCATTCATATAAACAATCAATATTTCAAATCGGTCCAGGCGTCTTTGAGAAATCAAGAACAATCAAATTGAGAACAATCACAAAACAATCTAATTGAAACCTCCTCCTTACTTTTTTTGAAATCGGTTAAAATACAGAAACTCTTAACATTGTCATTAATCATCAGTCGACTATTTAGTACTGTTGAAAATTGTATGTAATATACAGAAAGTCCTCAAAACCAAGGTTTTCATAGGTGTCCGATTTTTTTGCAAAAGAGTGTAAGTATTAACGACTTATTTTCATGCTTTTATATTTTAGACATCCATAGACTTACACTATTTTCCCGCTATTAACTACTTACTAAATAATATATTTTTTGTTCTACCAATTTCACTCGAAAGGATCAAAATGGTTTGTGTGACTATACGTGAAGTATGATAGGCACGCACACAGCCGCGACGCCAGTCTGCGCGGTTTTTTGCGTTGAATTACCTAAAGTTGACATCGCGCGCCGAGCGTACACGCTCTTAATGTTAATACCGTGTATATATCGCTCATCTTATGGTCGATAATTCTTATTATTTTATTCCAATTCTGAATTCATAATACTCTGTTGACAATTATACATGTTAGATTTGCTAGCGCAGTGACCGACAATACTCAACTGTATGTTAGGTTGGTATTTACGTAACATTTTTATTAATTAAACGGAAGGATTTTGATAAACGGATAATAGTATAATTAATTAAGTTTTTAGTTAAACAGATATGAAAGGGCTCGGCGCAGCGCATTTACACACAAAAATCTGTTTTAACTTCATTACTTAACTTACTTAAAATATGATGATCAGTTCCTCATAACTTTTATACATGGTGACGACGTATTACGCTTAAAACTTCATCATGTGCATTATTATAACTGTTCTTATTCTTTCGTCTTTTCAAAAATTGTTTCCAATACATTCTTGTTGTTTTCCTTAATAATACACACACACTTTGTATGACAAGTCTGTAGGCGAAAAACAACGGTGCTAAATTTAAGCTAACACATATCGATAAGTTCTAAAGTACCAAACCACACCATTAAGATTGAATCACATAAAAACGCAACTCCGATCAATGCTACCACATGATTGAAGTTAATTTTCGACATCTTATGCTTACAACATGACAACACGAAAATAACAATTCTTATAAATACCATAACATTAATATTTAGTATCAGAAACATAGCTACGAATATAAGATCTTGATAGTTTATATTCAATATATTAGGAACGATTACACAACATATACCCATAACAACAGCTGTTATTGCATAAGTGATCGTCGTAGTGATCCTTTTCTCACCACTTATAGCTCCACCAAAGACAAGAACAAGTCTTAAATAAGCACTGATCTTGATATAAACATAATATAGAGACTCACTTTAAAAACAATTTGTATACGAATTCATTTCACTTACTAACTTTACAGGCTATATAACTTTTGTGATTTGTACATTTTGTTTTTTTTGACTGCATTACGTGAATGTGATATAAAAAAAATCCTGAATTTTTATGCTCTAGACTGCTAATTAGTGTAGGTATTAAAGCTTGCCATCAAAAAGTACATAAGGTCACTAAATATTTTGAAAATAAATAATTAAATTACATACATATTGAAAAAGTTTGTGAAATCCAACTGACCTGTGACCTAGACCCTTGTGTCATGACAGCCATTATAATAATTACGATGTGTAAAACTATTAATATTTTTTCGTCTCATCAAGTATTTTTTCCAATGCATTCTCGTAGACTTCCTAAATAAGACACACATGCTTTGAAAGATAAGCTTGTGCGTAAAAAAGAACTGTGTAATATCGAAAGTGTAACTTTTACTGTAATCTTGAAATAGAATAAAAATTGTCACTATTACAAATAAGATCGAATCGCATATCAACCCTACTCCTATCAAAGCTACCACGTGACTGAATTTTCTTCTCGACAACTTTACCGTACAACATGATAATACGTATATTACAATTCTTATAAATATCATAAAATTTATACTTAGCATCAAGAACAATGGCGCCAACACAATCTCCGTATAGGGTATACCATTCATTATGTTAGGGACTATTCCATAAGATATACCCATGATCAAAGCAGTTAGACCATAAGCAATCGCCGTAACTGTTCTCTTTTCACCGCTTATAGTTCCGCCAAAGACTAAAACAAGTCTCAAGTAAGCCAGCAATGAAGCACAGAGAGACCAGCTTACAGATGCCAGGAGAAAAACATTAAATACAAACATAATTGTGTTACAGTCATCGCAGAATTCGAAAGTGATTTCAACACACAAGTACACAGTTCCAGTTATAACTTGGTTCACGCTGATGTAGTTCTGAAGTGTGCGCCACTTCGGCAGGAGACACCATGTTGTTAGCAACACTATCACACACACTATAGATAGTACTGTTCCTGATATTAACACTATGAATATATCGCTCATTTTATGGTCGATTATTCTTATTATTTAATTCCAATTTCGAATTCAAAATGCTCTGTTGAAAATGCATGTTCAGATTTGCTAGCGCAGTGACCGACTGTACTCAACTGTATGTTAGCTTGTTATTTACTTTTGTTACCATATTTATTAATTAAATAGTTGTGTTTTGATAAACGCATAATGGCAGCTTTAATTAGGGTTTTTAGTTGAACAATACTAATACTCAATGTCGACAACGGATATGAAAAAGCTCGGCGCAGCGCATTTGCACACAAAAAACTTTTTAACTTCATATTTCCAAATGATTTACTTAAATATGATGATCAGTTCCTCATACCTTTTAAAAATAGTGATGACGTTAATTACGCTTAATACTTCATCAGTGCATTATTACTGTTTATATTCCTTCGTCTTTTCAAAAAATGTTTCCAATGCATTCTCGTTGTTCTCCTTAATAATACACACACACTTTGTATAACAAGTCTGTGGGTGAAAAACAACATACCTAAATCTAAATTGAAGTTAAAACACGTCTCAATAAGATCTAAAGTACCAATCAACACCAATAATATTGAATCACATAAAAATGCAACTCCGATCAATGCTACCACATGATTGAAGTTCCTTTTCGACATCTTATGCTTACAACATGACAACACGAAAATAACAATTCTTATAAATACCATTACATTAATGTTTAGTATCAGAAACAGAGGAACGAATATAAGATCGTGATAGACTTTTAAATTCAGTATGTTAGGAATGATTACGCAACATATACAAATAGCAAGAACTGTTATCGCATAAGTGATCGCCGTAGTGACACTTTTCTCACCGCTTATAGTTCCACCAAAGACAAAAACAAGTCTTAAATAAGCCAAAAATGAAGCACTAAGTGACCAGCTTATAGATGCCATCAGAAAAAAATAAATTGAAATAGTCATTGTCTCACTCGCCGGACACACTGCTGTCACAGTTTTTAGACACAGGTGCAAAGTTCCAGTTATAACTTGGTTCACGCTGATGAAGTTCTGAAGTGTACGCCACTGTGGCAGGAGACACCATGTTGTTAACAATCCTATGACACACACCGTGGATAATACTGACCCAGATAAATAGGTATACACGATTAAAGTACGATTCATTTTGAGTAAAAAAATATTCTGGTGGCGCTTACTTTTTGTTTGGTCCAGAGACCAAACATTTTCAGTTGCAAATGACTTTGTTACATTTGTTAACAGTTTTATCGCTGAAATACATAATTAATAATAATCATACAACACAATTATGCAGAAGTGTTTTTTATAAAACGATAAAAAGAGTACAGTGATTAATTAAGATGTTTGGTGAATACGTGTATCATGTTACAAAGCAGATGCAGTCGTTTTACAATTGGTATATATTACCTTAAAGGGCGTGTAGGAGATATAGTTACGAATCTGCTCGCTTTGTATCTTCAGCAAATTGCATTCTTATGCTTCAAGAAATCCATTCATATACTACACCGTTGTTGTCTGATGGGGTTAAATTCACTTCGTACAATGTTATTGAAATTACAATTTCTTTATTTTTTGAAGTATCATCACTTTAAATGATCTCTCGTTGATTTTTTAGCGTAATGAAGATATGTATGAAGATGATCATGCTATGGGCATGTAATGAGGACGGATGATACACATGCAACAAAGTGTGTGCTAAATATGAATGTAGATAGATAGAGAGGAAGAGGAAGACCTAAGAAAAGATGGATGGATTGCCTGAACGATGACATGAATAGGAAGGGAGTGAGTGTCAGTATGACGAGTGAGAGGGGAAAATGGAAAAAAATGACATATTGCGCCGACCTCAAATAAAATTGGGAACAGGGCAGGAGGAAGAAGGACAAGATATATATGATTTGTCATTAGTTTCCTAACTTAAAATGATTTGATCTGATTTTTGTCCCATGAAAATACTTTCTCATTCCCATATCATAACAGACACATAACAAATGCACTGTATCGCGAATCCCCCAGGGCCGACAGATACGGAACTTAGTCGTTAGCAGAAAGCGTCGAGCCTACGACATACAAAGCCCTTCTCAATAATGGAAAAGCAAGCGGTCTTAGAGAACTGCAACGTTTACATTGACGCTTGCCGAACGAAGATCCTCCTCTCTCTTTTAACTATACAAGCAACGATAATGCGTACTTTCTATTAACTCGTTAGGTCTATAACGTATGTAGCGCGGTCTAATTGGGGTGAATACGCTTTATTAACAAGAGATTTGCAACTTTACAGAGATAAAGGGACCTTTGAAGGGATGTCGATGGTAACTGTTTAACCGCTCACTAGTTAAGAGTTCATGCCATATTTGGGAAACGTTTGATTTGCATCATAAAGCTTGTTTTGAATTAAGCGTACAAAGTTTCGCAAGTTTAAATTAGATGAATGAATAAATTAGTGTTTGTAAGACGTCTCGTACAGTCTTCGAGCATCGTTGTGAAGTAGCTGAGATAATTTTCGAATACAGATTTGCGAGGTTCATTTTGTTTAGAAGTAGGAACTGTAAAGCCTAAAAGTTAGGAAGGAAGTCTATTGCTCAATAACTTTTAACGACGCGAGATGTTTTAACTCTTTTTTAGGTGCCGATATACCTATTTACTTTTTAATTTCTCCTATAGTTTCTTCCCTCCTAAACTGTTAGTACCTAGACTGTGTTAGACTTAGAAAACAGGATTCTTGGAGTCATTGTTCTTTACTAGCTTTGTCTTTTTCGTTTCACTGGTCACTTTGATTGTATCTTTGCTAACATCTGCCTGATCACCTGGAGCACAATTCTGTTACGGTTCGCTCGTCTTAACCCCTATAAAATATTTTCCAAACGGAACTGTAAAGTGGTTCATTGATCGTTTCGCGATGAAACTTTAGTATAAGTACCTCGGACTAATAGCCGGAACGTGACTCTAGTTAGGAGGTAATTTTGTTGGAAGACCTTAAGAATATCATACACCAACAATGTGGATGCGTTTATGCAATTGAGGAAATGTTTTTTGCTGTCGATTTTCATTTCTTTTCTCATAAGTTCTTTAAAAAGGATTTTTGCCAACTAGGCATCATTCCAAAGTTTGCAAAATGCATCGTATCGGGTTTTTTTGGCAATTTTAGTTTAGTAATACGGCCAAAAGGGTTCTTACAAATGCAAGATATATACGTCCCATGTTCTATCCAGATAGGTACTTGATTTACTTAATGATGATTCACATTATGTACTTACGTTATGACTAAAAGAATCGACATTATTATTTTTTACTCTTGCAAACCAGGAATGAATACAGAAAATGTTACTAGCAGATTTCAAAAAGACACTATTAACTAAAATTTTAATGCATAGGTTTATTTCATCTTCCGCTTACTGCATTAACTTATTCGCCAAATTATATCTGCTCAGTTTTGCTGAATCCCATCCAATTTATTCCCCCTTCACAAAGGTCTTATCTTGAATGAGAGAAGCTTGTTTTAATGTCGTTAATTTAAGACTCCGGCGTCGGTAACGATTTCATTCTGTTGTGTTGTTACCTATAGACTAGATTTCCAATAGTATTGAAGGCAGATTAGATAGAGACCTACCCTTCTGCTAAGATAGGCAGACTGATGTCCAAAGAAGATTAATGCAATAGTATGAAGGCACAAGATGCGAGAACAAAAAATACGCCGAATCTAACAATACATACTTACTCTCGCAAAGGTTAGGCAACAAGAACATATTTTTATCTAGTTTGCTGAAAAACTTTGAATGAAATATATTTTTAAAATTCATTTACCATTAATCTTGATCATTTATTTACTTAATTTAAAAAAAAAAACAAAAAGGAATAGGTATTTACTTTCAAAAACTTTGATGAATTTGTGTCGGGGTGCAAGCCGACGCTGCGGGCCAAACGAACGTACCTTGTTCCCCTGAATTTTATTCGTCCAGTTAAAACGATCAGTAGGCATATATTTTCCTACTGTAAACAAACCTGGAACACTATTGACAAAGGCCATTTTTACGTACTAGCATACGGGTATTAAACACAATGCAAGCCAATTTGTTGTATTAAAATTCACGTGTTTCCCAATAGTCGATACATTTGCGATGAGCCTGGCTCACAGTAATCTGACTTTATCGGTATACCTGTTTGAACTGGAACTTTTACAGTGTGCAAACGGTAAATTAATTGTTCATAAAAGTAACTTTTGCAAAAATAAATATTCGTAAAGGTGCAACCTGGTGCAACGTTAAACGCAGGCTACGTAGATAAGTATCTTTTACAATATTGGAGAAGCATTTTCTGTCACTGAAAAGTTTTTAGATCCTGGGAAACGAAAATTCTTGGAAAAACTGCTGTCTTAGGAACCAAGTTTTTTTTTGTTTTACCATCATCGCTTGATTGAAGTTTCCAAGATATTAAAATAGAGTAGGACTTCTCTAAAGAGTTACACATTTCGAACTACAAAGTCCTAACAGTCATCTCACAATGGCATCTGACAAACGGCTGTTATTCGAAGATTATCGCTTGAACATGACTAATGACATGTCGCTTCCTACACGTCTCTTCTATATGTTAATTGTACTGAATGCTCCCAACACTAATTTACACTGTTTATTTTACTGAACATCACTTTACCTTTGCTGTTCTTAAAACGTTTTCAGACAATTATGCACCTTATTCCCAAGGAATAAAGGCGTTGTGGTGTTCCATTAATAGAAAAAATATGTTTGTTTCAGTCCAGATGATTCACACGCGTTACGTTGTCATTTCAGACGTACGATTCAATTTTTCATTTAGATGAGAACTGTGTAAACAGATCCGAAATGGAGGGGAAAGTTTCTATTTTAAAATGTTTTTGTTTGGGCCCTCTCTGATTCTTTTATGGATGTGCTAAGTAGAATTCAGAAGTTAGCTATCGGAAACTTTGTCCGTGAAGTTTGCGTATTGAAAACAAGGTCTGTGTTGCAGGTGGAATAATATTGTTGTAGCCCATTCATTTTGTTTTCACTTCTTCCTAAATGTAACAGTGCAATAGTAACATGTACTTACATTGTCTCTCTATCTCACCTGATTGAGACATAACGTGTTAGATTCGTCGTGTAATAGGTAGGGCGATGTTGAACAAGCCCAGTTACTTGCTGCATACATAACATAGGTAGATACATAGACATATCTATGTGTGCGGATAGATACATAATTGCAGGAAACATGTACTTAAGGCTGTCTAATTAGGTGAGAGCAATATGTCACAGGCGCTATTACATACTGTACTACACTGCGGTTTGGACATAGTGTCTATAGGAAATTATTATCACCTCATTAGTTACGTAGAACTTTGTATTGTAATTATTTACCTGGTTTTCATGAAAACGTATCTTAGAGTGTTCGAGAACTAGCTTAACCCATTAATATTTTATTTGCTATGCTATATGTTTGATATTTTTTTATCATACAAAATTGATTGGTGTGTACACATGGTACCTACATACCTATACTGAGCTCTCTAAAAGCAACATCAGCTTCAATAAAATCTCTATAAGAAATACTATATTTTAAGAGGATGTCAAGACAATTTTCACATAGATAAAAATTCACCAAATACCCAAAAAATAACTCTTAAGTTAACCAAAAAGTTCACCAGTTACTACTATTTATTCAGGAAAAAAGCTTTGCGATAGACCGCCCCACTTTCCGGGCTCAACAAAAAATAAATAGGTATATTGTTTGAGCACGCGAATCAAATTTTAATATGCATACCGTTTAGGTCGTGTTTAAGTGTAGTGTTGCGTGAATACTATATCGATAAAAATAAATCGACTCGCGTGTATAGTATGTCGATTTCCGTAAACGTTTTGTTTGAAATTATCGCTTTTTGCGTTGATATAGTCCTATCACAAAATTTTAACGATAATGTTATTATTTCATGATTTTATTTATACCTGTTTGTATGTTAAATATAAGGGCTAAATAAACAACTCTGGCTTGGTTATTGTGACTTGCTACTACTTGGACATATGTACTTAAACTATGTATACAATTATTGTGTCTAAATTTAGTCACTCCTTATAAAACACTGGTACTCAGCAGCATTCGGTTGGGTTAGAAAGCAACCCCAACATAGTTGGGAAGAGGCTAGGAAGATGATAAAGTAAGTTTAAAGTTTATAATTATGAAGTCCTGCAATAAAGAATAGTAAATCATTGAATAATACTTTCAAACCTTTTTTTTTCCTTTTTTTATGGGGAGTGTTTTATGTAGCAACATTCCCGCAGTCCAATACTCTCACGCCTTAAATTATTTCATAAGAACCGAATAAAACACTAGTATAATCATTTACTACAAGTAACATTCATGAAATTGGTAGGATCATATAATAAATATATTAAACAATACCCAATTACTTTCCAAAACGAATATTTTTATCGATAACTGAAAAAACACAACCTTACTACGCTAACAAGGTGATTATTGCTAGGTGCGGGACGAGTTCACTCGATAACCGCTCTTTACGGCCATCTAGCGGTGAATATAATTATCTCAAAACCAACTTATGGGAAAATAAGTCATATCATATTATCTATTCAAAGCACTTTTGAATGGATTGTTATCTTTTTGGTAACAGGTTAAAAATAAATAAATATTTCACAGTTAATAATTTTAGTAAGTATTTTACTAACTTTAGAAAAATGAAAATGCAGCCTCATCCACTATTTTATCCTATTATCGTTTTTAGGTTTCTTCTTATCTACATTTGATTGGATTGGTGAAAAAAAAAGTCGTGGTGGCCTAGTGGGCAAAGGACCAACCTCTCAAGTATGAGGGCGCGGGTTCGATCCCAGGTCAGGCAATTACCAAGTTAGCCAGAAGCCAGTAAGTCTGACACCAGTCTAACCAAGAGGTATCGGGTTGCCTGGGTAACTGGGTTGAGGAGGTCAGATAGGCAGTCGCTTCTTGTAAAGCACTGGTACTCAGCTTAATCCGGTTAGACTGGAAGCCGACCCCAACATAATTGGGAAAAAGGCTCGGAGGATGACATTTGATTGGTTTAGCCATTTAAGTGTGCAAGCAAATAAACGGTATTTTTTTTTTAACAAAAATAAGACATCCAAAACAGAATGAACAAACTACATTCAAAAGCATATTCCTGTCAAATCTGTTTTACATTCTTTGGACACAGAAAAACTTGTAGAGAAGACATAAAATAGTGATTTTGTTCTTTACGGAAATCCATTTGAATGTCGAGAGATAGTAACAGGTAAAGCCACTTGAGACAAAACGTTGGTTTTGCATACAGTTTTCTTTTGTAAAACAAACGAAATACTGAATTTCGTACTGAGTTTTATGAACCTTTTTGGTGAAATGTCTTAGGATAAGAATGTAGTCTAAAATACAGGACGACGACTACTGTTTTAGTGTAAAGGTTGTAAGTAAAATTATTTAATATGAGCTCAATAGGTAAAGTCTTCTTTTATGAAGCTGTTAACAGCAAATATTATTTACAGCTTTAAATAAATAAAGAACAGAAGTAGGCCTGATAACAGCCACAAACCATAAAACTACAAAAATTGACAGAATAATCCTCGTCGTAGTGTCAACAGGAATATTGTACACATCCTGACATAGTTTACATACTGGATTTTCTGAGTAGAATCATAATCGAATACATTTCAATAACATTAGTATTAACAGAGGTTTTTAGAAGTAATTAGGGAATTACATCTACCAATGCTTAAATCAAAAACATGATAAACTTATATTATGTATTTTTTTCTTCTTCTTAAAAATGATGAAATATTCAAGTCCAAAAAATCCTCTCAATGCCGTACCAACCAATCCTTTACACATCCATTGGGTGGTCCATACACTAGTATCACGAAATTCAAATTGCCTTATACTTGTTTGTGCATTCAGGCCCCCATAGCTCAATTACGGTACTGGCCAATTATTACATGAACTCTTCCCAAGCGGCTAAGCGTTCCCGTCCACTCTAGTTATGCGTTTCAACTACGAACTCGTAATTACCTATGTTAGCTTTGAATTACACCGTGGGTATTTTTTGGGGTTCGGTATTTGAATGGATTCTGAATTGCTTTTGTTTTTTTGTTTGGCTGGATTTGATTTTTAAAATGGCGCTATGGTGTTCCTTTTTTAAATAATATTACTTCACAATATTCTTATCTTTATGTACGAAATACTACGTACCATAAAATATAATCAAAAGATACAGTCAATTATGCATATTAGTAGTGCTATAGGAAAATATACATTTTTTTTATATTTTTTGTAATTATGGAAACTGTCACAATATACCTAACGGCATACAATAATTAGATAACTTTAAAATATGATTTAAAAAAATGTGGTTAATAATGGTTAAACTAAATTAATGGTCTTATTTGCACCTACAGAACCACAAAACTCAAAACCAAATTCTTACCAATAGTTTTTTAAACTATTGAATTATTTATAGGTAAACTGTTGGTAGTTACGGAAAATAATAATGTTGTGTATCCGGTTCTTTGAATCTCGATAAAATTGTTAGCCATCTTTTTTTTTCTCTGCTTACATAGTTAAGGCGTTCTGTGTTATTATTGGGATGTTATTAACCTATAGTGTTTGGTCAGACCATGTTTTTTCATGGCTATTAACTTGATCTAGATATGGAAACAATGTGGGACTTAATACTCGATTAAAAACTGATTTATGATATGGTGTAACCTTAATATTTAAACGGAGCTTGCAAAAAAGGCTGTATAGTAAGTTATTATTTTGCAAACAATTTGTTGAAGTATTATCTATAAAACATCACTCACGCCCCCGCTGTAGGTAAACGAATTCAGGATTTTGGGTACAGCATTATTTTTATCTGGAGCAATTAAAATCTGCTGAGATAATATTTCAGTAAGAGTACGGAGTATCCAAATATAACAGATACAAATTCTCTAAATATTTATCTCTATATTTACTTCTGCAAAATATATTCTGTAATTATATTACCGGTTCATTTACAAAAAAAAAAAAATATTTTTTAGGTCAAGGCTTTTATCAGCCTACAAGTATAGTACCTACTCATATGGGTACACTGGGTTACGCAATACTGAAAAATACGCTAACATCCCCAATTAGTACTAAAATTCTATCTTTAAATCTGTCGCTTAATCCTTTCAAGTATCTCAGGGACATCGTAACCCCGTCACGTGCGTCACCAACGCGCACACATTACTTATTTATAATTGAAACTTATCACCGACTTCAAAGAATGAAAGAAACATTGTGAGAAATCCCACACGCTCGTTATAATTAATTCTTAGTTTAATCCCATGTGAAGGGTGGCAGGAACACCTGTCATCGGAATGAAATACAATGAATGTAAGTGACTGATGAAATGGTACGTTGAGGTTTTAATTCGCCTTGAGATGAAACAATATTTTTTAACCGAGATGAGGTAATGAGGTACTCAAAATTTTTTCTTGTTGTGTTCTATGTTTAACATTGACTTGTGTTTGTGAATTTTTAAAGCTCAAGGTTCGCGTCTATTTTTGAAAGCTTTTCTATTTTGTCCTTGTATGGAAGTAGCTTGATCTTTAAAACATTTATCTGGCTTAAGTGCTTTAAAAAAATTATAGCATTCCGCTTCATAATTCTGAAATTGGTACACTTTCCTACACCCACTTAACTAAGAAAAAAGCATTATGCGTGCTGTTATACAATACATTATGTAAATGCAATGTCTTACATTTTACCTAAAACTTGGAAAAAGTGAAAAATTCTCAAAAAGACGGTGCCGCTTTAAGAGGTTTTCGTCGACCATAATATGAGAGAACATGTTAACTTCAGAACCATGTGGTGTCCCAGAAAACTATTTTGCAAGTCTTTTATCCCATTTTCACGAGAACGATCCTGAGTAAAAAGTTTCCCGAACTTGTTTAAGACACAACAGGTGTTCGTAAAATAACAGTATTAGCCCCTTTTTAAAAAGAGTAGGTATTGCTTTAAAAAAGCCAAGTTTTATTCAATGAACAAAAGTTTTTAGAGTGCTACCGTTCATCTTTTAAGCGATTTTCTTACAAAATACACTCATGAGAAGCATTGACTCTTGTAACTGGTTTTAAAAGAACTTAACGTATTGTTTTAAAAACTTAAAGCTAATGTTAAAAACTTAAAAATGTATACAGCGTCCCATTAGAATCAAACTAGAATCCCCAGTGCTAAAGAAAAAGTTGTAGCACAACAACAAGCTCTACGAAACTAGATCTCAGTTTGTTTATAATTAATGCTCGATACACCCGCACGGGAATAATTCAACGGTTTATGCACCCTTGATAATATGAGATGAAGTTTCTTTAGACGCCGGGGCGGCGCGGCAGCGCGGGGCGTACGACGCCGTGGGGCGGAGTTACAGAGCGCCGCTCAGTCGGTGGGCAGCCGCCGGACGCGCCACACGCCTGTCGCTACCGCGCTGAACCCTGGCATGCCACGCGAGTCGCGATGTCGCTTCCAACGCGTGAATATTTATGATGCGATCGACCAATTCGCTCCCTCATAAATGGCACTGCCGACCTCGATGCCTCACCGCAGCTCGTATTTGACCGTAAAATGCTAATAAAACAAACTGTCGTGAAAAGACTCGAGAACCGAACTTTTAATCGAATCATAGTGTACGTGTTGTTCTACTGTCATGCCATCGAGAGGAACTCCGCGGCCGAAATGCCGCACGAGTGCGCGTACCGCAGCCTCGAAGCGGAAACGTCGGAGAACGCGGTACTGTTCTGCAAGATCCGAACCATAAGCAGTTTGGACCACCTGTTACAAAATATCAGTAGGACACATTTCGACGACGTGATATCGTTACACGTCCAGTGCAGTGAAATTTTGTTTTTCGAAAGCACATTGACTGCTCACGCGGAAAAGTCAACGGGAAAACATACAACTCTTTCAAAGCTAAGAGACCTAGTCGTCGATAAATGCAAGATACGACAGATACCGGCACGTGCTTTTGAGAATTTCACCGACTTGAAACGTCTGCACGTGACGACTCACAACAGCGAGTGGTCTGCGATGACAATGGAGTTGCACGAACAGGCCTTTGCGGGATTGAACGAGTTAATCGAACTCGACCTAAGTGACAACAACATCTGGAGCACTAAGACGGAGACTTTCTGTCCTCTCTACAGTTTGAAAACTTTGAACCTGACTAATAATCACTTGCAAAACATAAAGACTATTGGTTTCTCTGATTCACTGAGAGAGCAGAACTTAAGTGTAAGAAGTTGTAATTTAGTTATAGAGGTTCTTGATATGTCGTATAATGACTTAATTGTTTTAACCGGCAATAGTTTGTCAAAGTTACGTTCATTGTCAAAGTTGTTGCTACAAAACAATGCAATATCTACCCTAGAAGACGGTGCCTTTGAAGGATTGCTCAGTTTGCAGGTTCTAAATTTATCAAGTAACTTTTTGAGTGATATTCCTCCTGGACTATTTTCTGACTCTAAGACCTTGAATGTTATTAACTTTAGTAATAACACTATAAATACTCTGCCTCCCGGGCTTTTCGAAGGATTAGATCAGTTACAAATATTGGATTTGTCGCATAATGAACTTACTAGTCAGTGGATAAATAAGGGCACATTTTTAGGATTACTTCGTATGGTTATACTCAATCTTTCATATAATAAAATAAATAGAATAGATCGTCACATGTTCCAAAATTTGTATAGTTTGCAGAAATTAAATTTAGAGCATAATGAAATTGCTGCTATAGACGAGCATGCATTCGGAGAGTTGCGAAACTTGCACTCCCTTACACTTTCAAACAATAAACTTGTACACATTCATACACACTTGTTCACAGATTTACACGTCTTGCACGAATTGTTCTTAGATAACAATAAAATAAAACACATCGAGGAGAACGCTTTTGATAATATGACAGCTATTGAGGATTTAGGTTTAGGTGATAACTTTTTATCCGCAATGCCTTCATCAATTCGTAAACTGCGATCGTTGAAATCCTTAGATATTGGTAACAACAACATCACACATCTGAATCGTGAAAATTTTAGAGGTTTGTCAGAACTTTTTGGTTTACGTCTAGTTGATAACAAAGTTACATATTTGAATGAAGATACTTTTGAGCATTTACCACAACTTCAGTTACTCAACTTAGCGTCTAATAAAATTAAACATGTGGCACCGGGATGTTTCAGGAAAAATGAGAATTTAAAACTCTTGAGATTGGATGATAACGAAATATTAAAAATTGATGGAATTTTTAATACTTTAAATAGCTTGGTTTGGCTGAATATGTCAGCAAATAAGTTAACCTTTTTTGACTTCAGAAGTTTCCCTTCAACCCTAGAATGGCTAGATCTTCATAAAAATAATATCGAAAACTTTGTTAATGACGATATGTATTCAATTGTAAATATTAAATTGTTAGATTTAAGTTTTAATAATATAAGTCAAATAACTGTGACATCAATACCAAAATCTGTTGAGAAACTTTATTTGAACGACAACAATATACAAAACATTCAAGTTGGTTCGTTTTCTAAGCTACAAAGGCTATCAACTGTAGCGTTAAATAACAATAAACTAGTACAACTCGACATGAACACGTTTAGGTTAGATCAAATAGACGAAGATAGTGATTTACCAGAGTTCTTTATAAGCGGAAACCCATTTGTTTGTGACTGTTCAATGGAATGGATTCAACGCATTAATTATTTGAGTCACAGTCGACAATACCCGCGCGTGTTAGATTTAGATAAAGCCTTTTGTACGCTGGTCCATTCGCGGGCCAAAGAAAAAAAGACGATAATAGACATGTCACCTTCCGACTTTCTCTGTCCGTACGAGAGCCATTGTTTTGCTCTGTGTCATTGTTGTGACTTTGTTGCATGTGACTGTGAAATGATTTGTCCAAATAACTGTAGATGCTATCACGACATAACTTGGAATGCGAACGTTGTAGATTGTTCGTACGCCGGCTATACCGAAGTGCCCGAACGAATTCCAATGGACGCTACCGAAATATATTTAGATGGAAATCACATCAGCCATCTGGGAAATCACGTGTTTATAGGCAAAAAGAAACTCCAAGTTTTATACTTGAACAACACAAAGTTGAAAGAAGTGAATAATCAAACTTTTAAAGGTGTTGATTCTCTCAGAGTTTTGCATTTGGAAAATAATAAGTTAGTAGAGTTAAAGGGTGATGAATTTATTCATCTTAATAATTTAAATGAATTATATTTGGATCACAACGCTATAGTACACGTTGCGAATAATACATTTTCCTCTTTGAAGTCACTTTCGGTTCTTAGAATTGACGATAATAAACTCGTCAACTTTTTTCCTTGGAAATTACTGGCTTCGTCTTCCAAAAGTTTGGCTCACGTTTCTATTGAAGGGAACCAATATTCATGTGACTGTAAGAGTATAGCTGAATTAGATTCGTGGCTTAGGAGAGATCCAGGGGACCCGGAGAAAATGTTGTGTACAGATACAGAAGGAAAACCAACTAAAATAACTATTGCTTCGGTATTGAGCCATTGTAAAGAATATATGGGATCAATAGGTGACCCGACTGTATCTAGAGATGAAATTGTGTCAAAGTCAATATTTCTTCCGGATAATTACTTTGCAGTTATATGTGGCGTTATAATTATCCTTGTGGTAATCTTTTTGATAGGTGCTATATTTTACGCGTTTCGATATGAAATCAGTGACTGGTTGTACACAAAATATGGTGTTCCCCTGTTCAAAGAACAATCTTGTCCGAATGTCGATCATGTGTTGGAAGGTATTCCGAATCACATGTATGACTACTATGTGATATGCAATACCAAAGATACCAATTTCGTATATCATAACATAATGTCAGAGATAGAGTTCAGGAAAATGACCTCCAAAAAGTTTTCTCCTAACGAAGCCTCACTAAATATTCTTACTTTAGACAGCTTCTCAAAATCCTCAAAATTGTCTAAGCGACTTATTATTGTTCTAACAACGAATTTTATTTGCAACGACCTCTGCGACATCCATTTCAAAAACATATTTTTTAGTTATTTAAAATCTCTGAATCGTAGCGATATGAATAAAGTCATATTTATCAAAGTTGTAGAAAACAACCAAATAAGTGATGAATTGTGTTACGTTTTAGATAAATACAAGAATGTATCTTGGAACGATCCGCGATTCTGGGAGCGATTCATCGCTTTACTCAATTCTACAGACACTATTATCACAGTAAAAGGCTCCGAGAAGAGCGTATTCAAGAAGTCGTTACGTCAGACTCCGACATTGAGATACACGACAATGCCGGTCTCAAACGATAGTTGCTCAAAGCAGAATTTCACAAATTCCTTACAGTATTGTAAGAGGAACGATGGGGAATCGTCTCAGAATGAAAGTTCTCCGTCGTCGGACAACAACACGTACGGGGAAGGGAACAATTCGAACAATAGCTACATGTCGATCGACAACAGGACTTGTCCTCGGTTTAATTATGACCTGAGGCTGTCCCCTAGCAGTGGTCACGTATATTCTAGGGTAGATGATATTTCGCCGACCGTTCCGCGCTCTATAACCGGGAGTGCCTCTAATAAGGGGCGCACGTACTTTGTTTGAACGTAATTGTCGGTATTTGGTTCTCCAGTAAAGTAAGTCTTTCATTTCATTTCCTTTGCACTAAAGCTTGCACTTTTAAAATATTCATACACATTTTGTAATTAATTTATTTATTGTAAATACATTGTTACTTACTGTCGTACATTTTGTCAATTTTCACATACGTAATATAAGCATTACGGGAGTCGAGATGTTTTACAAGAATACGAGTATTTTAATGAAACAATATTTGTACAAAGTTCGTGTGAAAATGTTGAGTCTGATTGTGGTAACATTTTTCAAATATTAAAATTATTATTAATTGTATTAACATAGTTTATTGGAACTGTGGACAGACTTCACAGATCAGTCACTGTAACGCAACACCAAATAGCTTAAGATGTTTAACGTAATTCCCATACTCACAATTATAAATATTAATGTGTATGGCTGTTTTTTTATAATTTAAAATTGGATGAGTTCATTTTTATTTATTTAAAAATAAATCTATCGTAAATTGTGTTTATTTATTCCAAAGTGATTGGTTATTATTTGTTTCTCATTTTTATATTACTGAACAAATAAATTATTCTGATTCTGAAACCTTTCAGTAAAAATCTAATATTTTATCTTACTGTTATGTTTTCGTATCATCTTTTGTATTAAATATTAAAAGTATATTATTTGTGATTGTACGAAAACGTATATAGGTATGTTAAACTTATTAATGTGCTTACTCATAATTATTATTGTAACGAAAATGTATATAACAATATATATGTTTGCAATGTTATCGTTTATTGGCTATACTTAGATGTATCGCTTGAGTACCTATTTTAAAATAATTAAGCTAAATCGTGATATTAGATTTAATAATTATAAACTTGAAAATAAATGTAATTTTTGGATTGTAATTATTAGTCATAATGAAAATTATTGTTTTGTATAAAAATGTACAAAGATATCTTGAAAACGTAATAAATTATACTGACGTTTTGATACTTATCCTGTTTTTTATTTACTAAAGAACCTTTCACATAATTTGGGTAAGAATATTTATAATTGCATTGGGTTTTAATTACTTTAACATGGGCCGATCTCTCTGAGACAACATTTGCCTTCTTTAATTGAAAAACAACATGGGCATGATCTCTTTAGAAGTTTTTCTGTAATCACTGAAATTATTTATTTGAAGTAAAGTCTCTTTTAATTTGATAATATCAAGAAATTAATCCAGATGACCTTCATACACACACACCAACACACATAGACAAACAAGAAAAAAACTACAGAAATTGAAGTAAGTAATTTTATAGATCTAAAAATAGAACCTTTATATAGATAACCATCAGTTTTTATCTTTTTTTAATATCATTCTGTTGTCCTCTTACAAATAGATTCAGTTAGAGGTTATTCTAATACATTGTAGCAATCATATTTAACTTTTTAAAATATTACTTACATTTATTTTAAACAAAATATTAAAGATTTAAGTGACTAGGTTAGTGTCAGAATCTTAACAGAATATTTTTACAACTAAAAATCTATAATAAAAAAAAAATAACTAAAGGGCGTCAAAAAATTGGTCTTCATCTCTGCCAAACGGCAGTGTACCCAATTTAATTAGGTTGATTTTATTTTGTATACAATCCCAGCGAGCAGTATGTGGGCAAGTAATACAACTGAGTTCGTAAGGAATAATATTTTAAATGTATTCTTACCTCTGAAAATACTTATATATAGTCTTACAAGTCAGTACCCAAATGTGGCCTGGTACCTGTACCTTAAATATCAACCTAAATATTTGAGCATATTATCGAGAGTAAGTTGCTAAGCTAAATAGAAAAGAGTACTTTGAACTCTCATTAACATTATCATGAAAACCTGACGGTTGAAAACAATATTTACAAATCGATTAGGGATATCATTCGGTAAATAGATCCAAGTTGTCAACAAGTGATTTCAAGATGTCCTATTCAGTTAAACAGGAGTAAATGTCGCATGCCTTTCCTCAACTCTCTATAGAAATGTTGCTACACTGAAACAAATTAGAAAATCGTGATCATAAACATGTTTTGTTTATATTATCATTCGACAATAGACCGTATATTAAGGTTGGTAATATATAATAGCTAATTGCAAGTCCGGAGTATTATACGAGTATGTTTTGTCACACAAACGCCGACAATGCGTCGTCGTGTGGATTCTCTAATTGGCTGATTGTCATGTCAATAAAGATAAAACAGATAAGTCAGGGCAATCCGCACGCTCAAATAATTTATTTTTCATCAATTTGCCTGCACCTTAATTGTTTTAATATTAAATGCCTATAGATCGCTTTTCTTCAAAGATATAATTTTCATTTTAATTAAATAATTTCATGATTCCAACTGAGTTTCGTTAAATTAATTATTATTTATTTGACGTTTTTAAGTGGCTACGTTTTTTGGCTGATTACAATTTTGAGGGGTTATTGAAAAGTAATCTAATGAGTCTAATAAGATGAGTTTTAAGATTCTTTTGATCAAAAATGCTTTGTGAATTTCATGATACGCTTTGGTATTGATGCGTCAATTTTAATTTTGATACTAAGAATTCTTCACTTTAATTAACAAAGGCAAACATAGTTGTATACTTATAAGAAATTTTAAAATTCTTGTTCAATTTCTTTTACATACCGTTTAATAACCCAATAGCGATACGACGTATCCAATTATGAACTTTCGTTTTCCAATATCAATGGAATTCGTTTTTTAAACCTTAATTGCTTCGTTTATTGGTCGATAACAAATTCTTAAGTTGTCTGCACGTTGAAAGTTAGCTCTGCGCTTGTTCATAAAATAAACTGTTTTATTTTCAGTAAAACTATTTTGTCTACTAACTAATAATGTCTTGTGGTTTCAGAGACTCAGAACACGATAAAATATTATTTTCAGAATCAATTGCGAGACGCTGAATGCAGGTCGCTTCCAACCGGTACCTGTGGAGATCTAAGGGGGAGGCCTATGTTCAGCAGTAGACGTCCTATGGCTGAGATGATGAATTGCGTGAGCCCTCCAAATTTTCAGATGTTAATTGCGAATCAGCATTTACCATTTAAAACTTGTTTTTTTATATAAAGTCAATAATAGTAATAGTGTTTTCAAAGGACAATCAAGTTAGTATTTGTATGAATAATAATATCAGCATGATTAGCTTGGCCAATGCAATGACAAATAATGATTAGCATAACTTTAAGTCAGCAACTGTTGGTTTAATAGTCATTTAAATAATTTAGATGCAAATAATGACCCTCATTATACATTATTTGTTTTTATGTGCTATTATCTTAAATATTATGAATAGGTACTAAATTATGAATCAGCTTGTAAGTAAATTAATTAATTATCATCTGCCTAGCCTTTTACCAAGTCTGGCAAAGAAAGAAGTAAATGAATTTAATGTGGGTTTGTATATAATTCCAACATGACATGATCTTATAAGAAAACAACTCTAGTTCAGAAACAGAAACTATTTGTCTCCAATTACGCAATCTGATAAAACTTGTTTGTCCTATCAAAATGACTATTCTAATTTGACACTAGCCTTACACCAACAATCTTCATACTTTATTTCAAGAGTAACATAAAGCAAGTTGAAGATTTAGTTTTAACTTCAAGACTTTGAGGTGAGCCCTTAGCAAAATTGATGTGTCTACATCGCACCTCTAACTCAGGACCGAAGTAAAAGATGGTGCCAACCATTAGAATAAGCTTTCGTATTTAGTTACATTTATTTATTTACATTCTAAATTCAAAACTGTATAGCTGTTGTTAAGAAACGACATGACGATTAATTGTGAGAGAACTCAAAAAACAAATGGCAATCATTTTGCCTGTTCATTATGGGGCTTTGTTTTTTTAAGACTACTTGATTTAAAATTAGAACCAACTAGAATAGAACAGAATTATTTTGGACTGTATGTAGATACTTTTGTTGTCAGCAACTTGCATTGAAAAGTCTTGAGACTTCTAACATCATATTTTTGAAGCATTGTAAGTCTGCGCTACTTACATTTTGGTATTTGCGCAAGGTCATAGACCTCTATAAAGTAAATAATTTAGAAGACAGAGACACGAGAACTATAATTTCGTGACAAAGTACCTTAATTTTCAATACCAGTTAGAGATTTAGAATATTTCAAGGCATCAGTAAATAATACTTTATGTAGGTACTAAACTAACTTACTAAGTTCAATGAACGACCACAAAATAGACTTTGTTTTGACTGTCGTAATTATTGAACCGCGAAATTAACTAATGGCTTTGTGGACAACAAGATCAACTTAATGAGAATTTAAACTGTAGTTTATTTTTCTTTATTTTGTAACCATTGTTTATTTTTAATTACATTTCTAGTTAGCTTGCAAAAACAATTCAAATTTTCCCGAAGATAAAAAATCGAAATGCTTTCGATGTTCACAAATGACATTCGTTGGAACTGTATTCTAATTTTGAACTACTCCAAATAGGTTTAACAGCCAGCAATAAAACACATAGACAACCTTTTTCCTTCAAACAAAGCAAAGCTAAAGAAGACACATTTTGCTACTCCATAAACCTATATTATTTTTATGAAAGACATTGACTAAACTAACATGACAGAGTCAACATATCGAAACAGGGTATGAATAGTCGATGTTTTGACTCCATAACCACCGAGGCGCGTATAACCGGGCAATTTATGTCAACACGGAGTTAATCACGGATAAATATTTGCATAAGTTAATCATAAACATTATTGTTCGTCTGCGCGCTGATGATGCTATTGTCTCTATGGTTCAGTTTTAAAGGCTGCTTTTAATAAGTTTAAAGCTTGTTTTTACTTTTATTATATTTGATGGAAAATTGTAGTTGCACTATGACTAAATGCTACACCATGCGAATTAAAATAAAATGATTTATGTAATCTGGCGATGTTTATATGAAGAAGGAATAGAAAGGTTTTCTTTTGTAAGTGGCAGCTTAGTCAATACGTATGGACTCCACAAATTGTAAATAGTAGGTATCTATGATTACAGGTACTACTTAACTTTTCTGCTCCTATATTACTGGTTAGGAAAGTCAACCTTTTCGCATAGATAATTCACCTCGACAATTTAGTTATTGGACTATGTTTCAGCCATTTTATGAATCATGCTTCATGAATCAGTTCCCACATACTTGCCTAACCATTAACATATTTTTGCGAAAATTAACAGATCTTGCAATTTAAAACTATAGAAACAGTTTCAACACTTTTCAGCTAAACACACTAAAAGTACAAATTAGTATAGCGCAAATGACCACGTCATACTTTTAGGTGAAAATTAAGTTTTCTGTCACAAGTAATATTGCATGGACAGATTCTTTTAAAACTTGTGGAATTTCTAAGAAAGTTAACAAAGTTCGAAGCGTCACTATTATTTTCCAATTTCCAAATAATAGTTTGGTTAGTGTTAAAAATGAAAGTTTTTGACTTTGTGCTAAGTATCTCATGTCTTATGGATGTAAGTAGTGTAAGTAGTATTTACTTGGTTCGCTAGGTTAGTAATAATATATATAACATGGGTATTAATAATATGTAATACATAGGTACTTACTTTACTACATATTTACCTTTAGGTGAACTTTCGATGGTACTAGTAAAGTTTTATTGAATTAAGCCATATTTTCCCCACACTTAATATTTTGATGGAATTATCAATAGACAATGATGAAGGGTAAACAATAAAGTTATACCACCATGATCCACATTCATTTAACTTTCGCATACTCAACGTGCGGGCTACCCCTGACCCGTTCCATCACCATGTCAATCAGATGTTATCATATTTAATTTCTTCGGCCATTAGAACAGAATCACGATAGTACAACAAAGTAATTCAAACGCATCTCGTCCGTCGTCCGTCTTCCCCTATTGGACGCCAATTTTAATCGGATGACGTTCGATGCATTGAAACACATAATTACGAATCCCAATCTCACGGGACAACGTTCCGTATTAGTTTTGACATTCGGCTTGATGGATGGACCACAATCTCTGGGTGAATCTCGTGAATGAACGCCCGTATATTCTACCATCAACAAACTTACTTGGTCATCTTAATTCAATCTTATTGTAACGCAGTAAGATCGAGTTTTGAATGCATCCTTTTTTAGTTGTAAAAGGTTAGATTGTAGAGGCGATAGGTGTGTCAAATTGGGTGCGTTGGTTCACGTCAGTTTGACAGAATATGGACGGTTAGTTGAATTTCAGATTGATCGCTAATATTGTTGTTACTTTTTAAGGGTTTTTTCAGTTTTTTCTGCCACTGGATTGGGACGTTAGCTTTTGTCATAGTACTGTATAAAGTTAGAGCATTATAGTGAGCCACTGTGCTGAATCACTTTTTCAGTATTTGTTTGAATAATTTATGGTACTTGACCACAAAACTGCTGATTGATATTTAGATTAGATCGATGACTAAGCGAACGGAAACAAGAGAAATACTTGCGTTCTATACAAACACCTACAAACAGATTTAATCAATTTCGTTTAAAAAAAGAGCTATGAAACATTTTATTCGATGAAATGTATTTTTAAAACTATTTTTTTCAAAATCGAATAGGTACAAATGTACAGTAAAACATGCATGTAGGTACACACTAGGTAGGACTTAAAGATGAATGTATTTGCGATGCTATGTTTTACAAATATCCAAAATTCTTCAGGCAAAGCCGCGGGCAGAGCTTTAAACTTTTTTTTTATCTAATCGTACAAGGATGTCTTCGTAAACAAAGCCTACTAGTACCGAGATGTTGGCACATCGCAGTGTCAACTTCCGTTTCCATAGTCGTCTTGTGTCATGAATGCTTCATTGTTCGCGATGGTACCTTTTGGTACTTTAATGTAAGTTGCATTGTGTCCCATGCAGTTTTCTGTGAGCTTTCAAAATATTGTTACTGATCTATTGTGTTGTACAATGTGGCTTAGTAGGCTCGTGTGTATAGAGAGTTGATGGTTGGGTGTGTCGTGTATCGTTTTGGTGTGATTTGAGCCACAATTTTAGTAAAAATATAGAGTAGTGTTGCAGGTGTTAAAATTTTACTAAAGCTTCGAAAGCTGTCAGGAAGAAAGCTTTATGCTATTGCACTTGTGCAAAGATATCAGATTTATTAAATACTTTAAAGTTACTTTTTATCACATCTACATTAAAATCGTCGAATTTAAAAAATGCGTAATGTGGTATTAACATCTCTATACAAATAAATAAAAATGACGTGTCACCGATTACACAGAATGATTACTGAATTCAATAAAAACTGACACGGATGCTTCTTAACGATGCTCTTTTGTTGGCTTTTGCATACACATAATATCGGGCTATCATAATAAATTATAGGTCATTGTCGTTATGTTGTAATGTTAGCCGCATCGTAGGGTTTGACCTTAAAGTTATTAATTCTGGATGAATCTGAATGTTTATGTTCTGACGTCACTTTAAGAATGTGGTTTTATTGTTGTTTAAGAGTTTATAGAGGGATGAAATTTAACAAAATCTGTTGATGTAGACTCACGCCTCCTTCATTTGCGAGAAGGCCTCTGTTTCCAGCAGTGATATAATATTAGGTACCTTTACCAAGACTAAAAAGAAAACTCCGAAATTTTTATTTCGTTCTTTGTTCAGGTACTTATTTTCCAAATAGGTAAGTTACATTGTCAGCGTCTATTACCTTATCATAAGTTAGGTAATGCATTGCCAATAGGTATACTTTGAAAGGTGTTTAACTAAACGTAATTTACTCTTTTGTACCAAACGCATTATAAAATTGTATTTCTGAACTAGTCACGCGAATAATACGATATGGACAGTGGTTTTTAAAGTGATAGCTTTTATATATTTTGTCAAATAAGTTGCTTACTTTAATTTTATTAGGTAACATTGTTACTCCATAGTAAAATATATTGTGATCGAAAATTGATTTGTAACTGTGAGGTGCGATTTTTTAAAAAATCATTATTTAGTATACATGTTAATGCACAAGCTGGCAATATTAATATTTCTACTTAAGCAGTGAGTCAATATTATAAACCTACTTATTAAATTCTAATAAATATTATTGGTGTCGACCAAAGGCCGCATCCACATCACGTATCGAAACCTTCAAAAATTTCGGTACCTTTGTAACTAATAAATATAAATTCTTCAACATCAAAATTTTGAGTAAAAAACCGGCAAACTTACAAACAGCTGCAATATACCAAATACATAATTTAATGACCACTTCCGACCGCACCGGCTTTAGTTCGCCAACAAACTTTTCAACAACAACCTTTACTTTTCTGAAAAATCTCAACAACTTTATCTCCTTGACATTAAAGTTCAAATTAGCTTAGCAGGTTTTAGATGAGTAGAAGTAGATACTTGTATTTACTATGTTCGGTCCAGAAATCGCACAATACAAGTACGCGACACTAACAGTCCAAGTTGTTGCGATTGACAATTGGTACAATACAAAATAATATAATATTGCGCTAGTCCTTTGTGTCTGTGTGCCGTGCTTATGAAACTAACTGATACCGGTTGATAGATCAACGAATATGGGTGCGATATTTTGGTTTAGTAATATTTTTTTAAGGAAAAATAGCAGATACTGAAGATTTTGAAACGATGAGCTGTAGACGTACGCGACAAGAAGAATGGAATTTTAATAAAAAAGTATATATCATTGCCGGACAAAATACTGACTAAAAACTATTAGACATTATTTGTGGGCTTTTTTGCCCTCCCAAGGCATTAGCACGCAAAAGGTTTAACAGGCCTATTGTATTAGTAAAAGCAGCCTTATTGCTTAACTGACTTTTCTCTGTTTATCCTAAACTTACCTATCTTACAAACGTTGGCAGTCAAAAGTATTTCTTTTAAAAGTTCAACTTAAAAAATCGCACTATTTTCCGTAGCACGTGCATTGACTACTTCAAAGTGACAACCCTCTAAGCAACTCGATACATTTGGAACCACCCACAGGGTCGAACCGGGTATCGCTTTACAGGAAACTGGCGGTTGCAACAATTGTGTCATACATCGCGAACGAAATACGAATCGAATTTGTTCAAAACGTGACACTTGAAAAATCAACTCTATATCTTTACACATAAGAGTTAGCACATTTTTTGTAAGAATTGTGGTACCGGAAGAAAAAACGATACGGCCACAAAATGACGGATGGCGATTAGACGTTATAAAAGATAGTTCTTCGATAACAATCGAATGTTGTAAGAAATTTTTATTGTTGCAATTTTAAAGGAAATATAATACGTGATGCGAATTTTTTGGTGTATTTTTTTGAACAGAAGTTACTAACTACATATTTTTTTTTGTATGATACTGAAAATTTATATTTATATTGGTATATAATGCTCGTTTACCTTAAAAATTCGTTAATTCGCAATTGGTTTGTTAATGCAAGTAAGTAAATGTTTCTTTCTGTCTTTATATAGCAAATTCTCGCAACTCCATCACTTTTGACATAGAACGCACAGTGTACAATTCGAAACGTGTTACAAGCACACAAAAAAATCTAGGCTCAAGTATGAACCACAGTACAAAAATCAACAAAAACTCAGACAATAGGATAGTCATCAATTGCTGAATTCGAGCACCACATTACCGACTTTAGGCGTAACTCGGCCAGCAAAAAACCAACCACGTTTACCAAAGGAAACAAGGTAGAACGGTTCTAAGAACAGAACTGTGGTTAGATTTGAAATTACAGTTATTATACTTGTTAACGTCGTAATCAGGGTTCACGTGCAAAAGTACTGGTATTCGAGTCGCAATAGAGAAATGATGGCGCTTTGCTAGATGTATGCAAAGTGTTGGTTTGCAGGAATTGGCTAATATAATTGTTTTTAGTTGATTGTGATTCTTGTAATTTGCATGTGCAATGTGAAGGTAAATATCGATTTCAGTGAGAATAAAAATTATTTATTTCAGTGTCGTACCAAAAGTGCCAGAATCGATGAGCTAGCATCCACCGGAGATTCCCATCCCGGAGGGACACGGTTTTTTTGTATTGATTGATTGATATTGATTTTTTTAAATTCGAATCGATTATCTTGAAAATCCACTATGAAAATGAATGATTTCTTCATTATTGTTGTTTTTTTCGTTACCTACACTTTTTATAATCTGGCAAATATTTTCGAAATAATTGTACGGTTTAATTATGGTATATGATTCACGATGAACTTTTATGAACATTATCGTTGCAATATTCTACTGCAGTTGGACAAACTGCATACTATGGAATGTTCTGTTTGAACTTTTGACGTCCCATGTCGTGCTTACTACCAATGAAATGATTTTGTGTTTTTGTACTTAAGTGCTTTTTGTTTATTTTTAATGATAATATTGTCATTATATACGAATTATTCTTTTTGTTTTGGGATATTAATAAGTTTTTATGCTTGTGTTCCCGTATTAATACTAGTTTTTTTTGTTTATGAATACCTGTGATAGAGTTATTTTATTTTTATGTTTTTACTATTGCAGATACCTAAAGAACTAAATACGTTTTAAAAAATGTATGTTGCAAATATGATATTTGAAAAATACAGCTGCAAAAATCTAAAACACAAACGCAGAACTGGAAATTAAGGTATCGTTTTGTCAAACTGACAGCTAATTTTATGTCACTCTACTTAATTCCAAATTCCCGGATACCCGAGACCCACCTGCAAAAGATCATCGGACTGAAATTAGGAATTCGTTGTTACGTCATAATAACCCCTCGTTATAATTCTGATGCTAACGATCCGAAACATTGTTTGTTCTTCTTATGCCGCCGTCTGGGCTCCATAAACGTATGTATGTAACCAACAATCATTCTATACCCAACGACCTTAATGATAGCCCTTCGAACGAGTAAATTATCAATCCCGCCCGAAGGGGCTCGGACCTTGTTTTTGGAAAGCGGTAACAAGCCTATCATCTGCCCTCCTTCTACCATAATTCATACACGCTATTCTGACCTTAACGAGACAAGTAATTGGGCTCAAGTTTCCGTAAGAGAAAAGTAGGAAACAACTTGGTTAGTGGTAAAAAAAACTAAAGCAATTTTTCGATTAAAATGTTTTGACCTTGACAAAGTTCATCATGGTGATTTTTTGTAAGTTTTAGGTGAGTCAGTGTTTGTTTAGACGACGCGGGAGTTTTTTACCCTCTTTTGTTTTTTTTTTTTGTTTGAACTAATTTTATTGTAATAAGTTCATCTTGGGAGGTTTTTTCTAGCAATAGAACGACGCATAATACAATTGTAGTAATGATGTCGATTAGAGTTTTTTATAGGAATTGTTTTATTGCGATTAAATTGACTGTTAAGACTACACACACAATTTATAAAAATAATTGTATTCGATTTAATGAAGCCTCATAGTTACCTTAGTTATTTTATGGCTTATATATAAAACAAGTATTACAGATAAGTTTCAAAATATTGTGAAATATTAAAAGCTTAGACGTCAATATTAACCTATACCAATCTTGCCCAGGTAAAGGAAATATTTGTCAACAAATATTTTCAAATATAGTTTCCGAAAGGGCAATAACGTCACTGATATATTCCTGGTTATTACTTAATCTATTAATAGTGTTAAAGAACCTACGTGTAAGTAAATATAAAACGTATTAAAATAATATGTCCGCTTCCTATCATAATTCATTAATTCTAAGTACCAATCATAATGATGTGAATCTAGTTAAAAAGTGGCATGTAAGTTCTGAACTCAGAAACAATTACTTGCTAACCATATTCAGCGAATTGTACGAATATTTCCGTAGAAGAAAACTTTTTTGTGTGACTGTACTTTCCATATGTCGAGATTGTTTTCCAACTAAGAAATACTGCATAAATCGTGTCGTAGGAGATTAATTCATAAGTATTGTTGTAATTAACATAGTTGTGTGGTATGGTAATGAACATATGAGTTTCTGAGGCAATAAGGTTTACTTACCATTGATTTCCTGGCCTGGTACCTGGCGAGACAATAGCACTCCTTCAATGTATATCATAATTTCAATGCAATTTCGTCAGTTGTTATGTAATTAGTATATAAAATACATATAAGTAAATATGTACATAAACAAGACTTATGATACTAGGTATAAAACCCGGAATCAGGAATGCTATATTTACTTATAATAATCCAACATTAATATACACAATAAAGCTTATTTTAGACCGCCAGAGATTCGAGCGTTATCCTTATGGAAAACATACTAACAGTCTATCATAAACATAAATAGTTCCAATACCGCCTGAAGCTACTAACCTATATTACCCTTAACATAAATCAATTTCTAAGAAACGTCGTAAACTACGTTACCATTATAGAAAAAAAAAAACTGTAGCAATTATAAATAAATGTTAGTACTTCATTAAAATACACAGAAACTTGTTTAACAAAATAGGCAAAGAAAACTTCGGGCCTGTTAAAAACGTTGACGTGTGCACGAACGTAAACATTTCACAAGAGCTAAAGGTTAGTGACCTTTTTGAAGAACTAACCTTTAATATAGGTACTGTTCTTCTACTCAAGCCTTTTCAGTATAATGATGTCCCACTTTATTTCGTAGTTGCTAAGCATATTTGAATAGGATTGTCTGGGGACCAAAGTTCTTAAATAGACAGCGTTTGTCAATAATTTCTTTTGTTCTCCTCTCTTAGAAGGCTTTCATCTATTTTCGGGAAGACGTTGAAGGAGTTATTTTGTTTATTTAGTCATATTTGGTTCTTCAGGGCATAGACACCTTTTTGTTATTGTTTCGCTAATGGTAGACATAAAAATGGGATCAAATAAACAGGTCGTGGCGTGGCAGACTGATCTCATTTAATATGTAGGTATACAATAATGTTTGATATTTAACCTTTCAGTAGGTATAATAGAAGTCTCCTAAATAAATGAGACCGTAAACGTTACTATACATTTTCAAAGATGCCAGTATCATCTTTGTATCTTTGGAGAACTTAGCACCAAAGCTCAAAGCTCTAAAAATTCAAACTTCAAGCAGAAACAAAACTAATTAATCAACAGCCCACCTTGTAACTTTAACTAACATAGATATTTATCTTACCATAAGAATTATTAAAAGACGAATCACTAACCGGAATACAGTAGCAGCCGTCTTATCGTGCCATCTTCATTTGAATCATAATTAAATGATAACTAGCGCCAATGAGCGCTCGCGACTCGCGTCACCACACCCACCGGCCGCCATCTTGTTTTATGCGCACGGGCATATTAATTGTCTTATTAAAAAAGGAAATATTTCATTAATATTAATATAATTTCGACTGTCATCACTATGAATGGAATTTCTTGGTGTGTATTTTGTTAATTTTTCTCTGTCAGTAAGGAATGATTTTAGATTAGTTATTAATAATGTGTACTTATTAAAGCTTATATTAAATTTATTCATTAAAAGCTATTTATAAAATTAACATAATCAACACATATTATAAAAGGTACTTAGGCAGTGTCACATATTGGTAATTCTCATGAATTACCAATCTATATATATTTTATAATTTTACACTTAGGTATGTGTGTTTTAATCCACTCATTCATGATTTCGAAAACTTGAACTTTGTGTAAATCTATTAAATTAATATTCACGAAGTTCATCAAAGATTTATGAGTGTAGCCGGATAGTTGTTGGCCAAACCCTTTGCCATTGATCACGATGAAAATCAAAACTAAAAATACACAAGACATTGACCTCCCAATCCTTCTATAGGAATCACTAAGTACACAATTACCAGTACAATTGTTAACGCAATCCCATCTTTTGAAAGCGAGACATGTCTTCTCGTTCGTACCACTCAATGTCACCATCACAAATGTCCGACTATAAAAGTGGACATGGCTAATTTAGTACACCATCATTGGTTCGAATCTTGTTCGGGATTATGTCTGTTGTGGGCGGCCCGTGTTGATTCTTAAGATATCGCTCGTGTATAGTTTGCCTTATTCTGTTAAGGTAGATAGTATTATGTAGGTAGATATAAAATTAATAAGTTTTTTTATTAAAGGAGCTTCAACGTTGCTGATCGTTTTGATTGGGCTTTTTTAAGGTGTGGTCTAAGTTTATACAAAATTATAGCGGTTCGTAACCCCATTACTTTGGTGATCAGAGTCAGCTCTAGGCAAAATTTCTTTATTTAGAATTTTAGAGCTTTAAAGTAATAAAAGAAAATAAAAGAGAGAAAGAAGAGAGAGAGAGAAAATAAAAGAGTACGTATAGGAGCTTTAGATTCAATATATTTTGCAGCAAAACCCAAAAATAAAAAAATATGGCTTGTTTGTTTTGCCTTAATAACAGTATTTGCATTAAATGCTATTTAACAACTTAAATAAATTCCCAATAACGAACACCGCAATAGCAATAAAAAATCTAAATTATTGAATCGAATTTCAAACGCAATGGGTACAATTTGTAACATTTCAAAATACAAGCAAGTGAAGCCGTTTTACAGTTCACTAAAATAAAACTGTCAATTCAAACTCCTACAGAGCAAGTATCGGCTGTTATATTCCATATATGGCACATCGTCATGCAAGACAACATTCTTGAACCATTTCTGAAATCGTTTCATTTCAATTTGTTTACCATATTCTGTCTTTTATTCATTTGTTTATGTTTATTGTTATCTCAAAGTATCTTACAAAGGATATGAAATACTTGTTCGGGATCAAGGAATATTCTATTATGTAAAGGCAGTCCACTCAAGTTTTATGTATCCTTATTCCTTTTATGAAATGATCATGTTGGTTTCTTTGTCGACATTCTGGTTTGTAGGTATGTTTCTTTGAGATAGTATTCGACGTACAGAACGTAGAAACACTTTAGATCATCCAATTCTGTACTTCGTAAATTCAAATAACAAAACTCCTTCCTGTTCAATTAATTCTGAAAGAGCCGTTTCAAAATCTAGAACATTACCAACGTGCTCTAATTTATCTGTTTAGTTTATCGCATTGATAGTGCTTAGGAACTCGCCTTATATCTTACCTAATGACTTAACCACGTCAACCCATTTTATTTACTTTCCTTATCTAGGCGATCTGTGTGACTCCTTTTATCGCTGTTTTATTTCCAATGACTGATTTTAAGACCGTCGCTACACGTGAAGTCGAGTCTATTTTTATAGAACAACTCTAATGGATTTTAGTAATACGATCCTTAATTTCTGTGTTGTTTTTTTACTGTGCGAGTTCTTTAAATGCTATACCGCACACGTATTTTTTTATTTATCAGTTTGAGAAGATAAAATGTTGACATGGTTGTAATTACTTCTTTTGGGTTGATTTCGTAATGCTTGGTAGGATTACTTTTAGAGAGCTTCATCAAATGATTCCTCAAACACACTGTACAATATTTTACGTTGGTTTATCCATGATTTGTGTGTTTGTTCTATTTATATTTGGTATCTAATCTATAAGGATTTAAACTGTTTTTGTAAACAACCTTTTTGGTTTTGTCAGTGGTCTGTGGATGACAAATGAGTGATGACATGACAACAAAATAAATAAATGTGTGTTCACCAAATATAGAATTTAATTAAGTAGTTGGCAGTATTATTACTCCCTACTAATCCCCGCGATCGCATTGGGACCCTGTACTCAGTACAAGTACATTGTGGTCCTTCGCGTCGGAAGTGAACCGTTCGTCGGTTATTGTGGTGTCACCGGTGTGATCGGCGGGGCTGGTATAACAGCCTGTGCGGAGCTGCGCACTCTACTGGACAGTGGATCGCTGTTCAGAGCATCCCTACAGCCCAGCAGCATTGTTGGAGCAGTGAGGAACCGGGGAGCTGGAGTTCCCTGGAGGAGAGGCGCGGTCAAAACAGGAGCCGGGAGATATTATCTCCCTGGAGGTGCCCGGGCGTTGGAAGCCCGTGGAGGAGCCAGGAGTTGAACACCCCCTGGAGGAACTTGGTAAACGGTGAAGTGTCCGGATAAACTGTGAGTTGCATATTTCTTTTATTTGTTTGCAAGAAATCCAAAGAAAAGTGAAATATAATATAGTGAGTTAGTAACATAGAAGAAATTGAGTGATATTTGAACATTGACTTTTAGTTTTAAATAATTCTAGGACTTAGAATAATTTTATAAAAAGTGATACTACGGGGAACCTATGCCCAATTTTCTAAAAGTCTATTTCAAACACTTGTAAATTATTTTAGTTTGGTTGGCAAAAGTTAATGTTTATATTATTGGGACTTGTAACTATTTCCGATGTTTCTTAAATTTTAATGCACGTATTTAGTTGCGTTTCGGTGTGAACTTGTGAAAACTTGAGTAGATAAATAATTGATTAGTGAGTGCACATTTGCTCAGCACTTGTTAATGATTGTTTTATAAGTTTAGTGTTGCTAATTCAATTGCGTCGTTGTATTTATAATTTGTAAAAATGGAGTCGTTATTGTATAAACAAGAAGACACTTACAATAGAATTTGTAAAGCATATAGTACCTTTAGAAAATCTCCTAAGGACAGAATAACTGCTCCATATGTAAAAGTAAGGTTAGAAAATTTAGAAAAAATGTACGAACAGTTAACAGATGGTCATAATAAATTGTTGGAGGGATATGACCCAGATAAATTACGTCAGAGTCAATATGTACAGAAAGATGTGTATAATATAACAGAAGAAACATACATGCAATACAAAATTGAACTTGAAATTATTTTAGAGTCTTTTGAGAGTAAAGAGGAAACTAAAAAAGAAAGTAAAATCGCGCTTAATAGTAAACAATGTCACGTAAAGCTGCCTAAAATAGTAATTCCGGTGTTTTCGGGCAAATATACAGACTGGGTCACTTTTAGGGATTTATTTGTGTCTCTCATACACAAAAATCCTAGTTTAGATAACGTACAAAGGATGCAGTATTTGAAAGGATATTTGTCTGGGGAAGCAGAACAATTACTCAGACAAATACCTATTTCAGACGCTAATTATGAACATTGCTGGCAACAATTAAACTCGCGTTATAATAACAAAAGGTATTTATCACATTTTATTTTAAAAAGGCTACTAAGTCAAAGAAATCTTACGTCGGAATCGGCTTTTGGTCTCAAAGAATTAATTGACAACACGAATGATTGTTTAAAAGCACTTGAAAATCTTGGCATTGATGTCAAGACATGGGATATTATTGTGATTCACATAATTACTCTGAAGTTGGATCCGGAAACCCGCAAACAGTGGGAATTTAATATTACTTCGAATAATTCTTCAGAAGAATTACCCACCTTTGTTCAATTTACTGAGTTTTTAACAAAGCGATACAGAGCTTTAGAATTTTTAGATAATAAACCGGGATCCAGCTCCAAAGGTCAGAGTAATTACAGCGGTAACTCAAATAAAGTAAATAGTTTACACGTTACTGGAATACAGTGCCCTTGTTGTTCAGAGTCACATAAGTTGAGTTTTTGTAAACAGTTTTACAAAATGAATTGTGACGCTCGTCGTAGTTTTGTCCAGCAGAAGGGTATTTGTTTCAATTGCTTGGGAAAAAATCATTCTGCAAAGGAATGTAATAGTATCGTTAAATGTAAAATCTGCAAGCGGCGTCATCATTCACTGCTGCATCCCCAGAGTGATTCTTCTTCTTCTCACTCTAGCGGGAGGTCCGAGAATAACAACTCACAGGCTAGTACCGAATCGTCGTCAGTTAAAGAAGACATTAAAGAATGCAAGATGGTAACCAAACACTCTGATTCTCACGCTGAGGAGGCAGGGCAACCGCTTGTTACTTGTTTTTCGACAGGAACATCAAATCATACGGTGTTATTATCCACAGCGCTTATCAGGGCTGAGTCGAAAGCAGGTATTTACCAAGTGGTTAGGGCATTAATTGATCAAGGATCTCAGGTTTCTTTGGTCACTGAAGCTACAGTGCAGTATTTAGGGCTGAAGAAAATTCCTTCTACTCATGTAATAAAAGGAGTCGGGGGAGATAAAGAAATAACATCAAGATCCGTGGTTATAATGAATGTAAAGTCGAGAGTGGATTCTAATTTTAATATTAAGGTTAAGGCGTATGTGTTAAAGTCCATAACGTCGCTTCTGCCAGTTACAAAGGTAAATGCTATAAAATGGGTTGATCTACAGAATGAACAGCTGGCAGATCCACAATATCATACTCCAAATAAAATCAATGTGTTATTAGGTGCTGATGTTTATCGACAAATTATTGAAGAAGGTTTAAAACGAAATTCAGAAGGATCTGTTATAGCTCAATGCTCCAAACTTGAATGGATACTTTCAGGGGTAGTAGGAGGCGAGATGGGAAATTTTGCTCAGAATCAAATGCCTGGAGGAGCGATGGGAAATTTTGCTCAGAATCAAATGCCTGGAGGAGCGATGGGAAATCAAAATGCTATGCCGAATCATGGGCCAAATGTTCGCTTTGGAAATCCCAACATGGACAACCAAAACAACAGTCAGAATAACCAACAACAAATGGGGCAAATGGCCCAACCAATGGCACCCATGGGAATGGGTCCTAAAATATTAAATATGATGATGGGAGAGAAATCAGGTGGTTCCCAAAACCAAGGTGGCCCACAAGGAGGTGCGAATGCTAACAATGCTATGCAACCACCCGCAATGGGGATGACGTCGAACATGCATGGTGATGTTAGTCAAGGTCAATATAATGCAGACATGACAGGAAACCATCCAGGACAGTATAATATGGGCATGAACAACATGGTACAGGAAAGTCCAGGTGTTCCAATGCAGAACCCTACTGCGCAGTACATGTCCCAACCAAACATGTACACCGGGGCCAATGCAAATATGCAAGGAAATTCTTATAATGCAAATATGGGTCAAATGAATCCAGGTGCACAGCAAATGCAGGGCAATGCCAATCCCATTCAGCCTCAGATGAACGCACATAATCCTTATGGCCAGCATAGTGCTGGCATGGCAAAGTTCAATGAGATGTTCCCTGGTG
Source organism: Helicoverpa zea x Helicoverpa armigera (assembly GCA_033682625.1). NCBI lineage: Eukaryota > Metazoa > Arthropoda > Insecta > Lepidoptera > Noctuidae > Helicoverpa > Helicoverpa zea x Helicoverpa armigera. The sequence continues at coordinate 700,848 of JAWIIS010000005.1, read as the reverse complement.
TAATGCAAGGGGGAGACTTAGGATTTGATCCTATGGCCATTGCCATTCAGATGAATCCAGCGAACCAACAAAGGGCTGCTATGGATACAATGCAGAAAATGATGATGCAAAATTTCTGGCATCGCTGGTCTCAAGAATACCTTAAAAAGTTTCTTCATAGATACAAATGGCAAAACTTCTCCGCAGCCTGAACCTGAAATTGGGGATATCGTAGTTGTGAGGGAGGACGACTTACCCCCTTGCAAGTGGCTCTTGGCCAAAGTTGTAGAAAAACATCCCGGAATGGACAAAATTACGAGAGTAGTCACTTTGCGTACGAAAAATTCAGTAATAAAAAGACCTACTTCGAAGGTATGCATTTTACCCGTGACACAGTAGTCGTAATGTTAAATCCTTTTAATTAATTCTTCATTTAAGTTTAGCACCACGTGCGTTTCAAGTTCAATTTCGTTTATATTGGTTATATGCTCATGGTGGGCGGTGTAATGCACATGGTAAGGACTATGTGAAATAGGTCCTTGGTGGGCGGAATGTACAATATTTTACGTTGGTTTATCCATGATTTGTGTGTTTGTTCTATTTATATTTGGTATCTAATCTATAAGGATTTAAACTGTTTTTGTAAACAACCTTTTTGGTTTTGTCAGTGGTCTGTGGATGACAAATGAGTGATGACATGACAACAAAATAAATAAATGTGTGTTCACCAAATATAGAATTTAATTAAGTAGTTGGCAGTATTATTACTCCCTACTAATCCCCGCGATCGCATTGGGACCCTGTACTCAGTACAAGTACACACACATTTTATGTGTTTTATTGTTGATTTAGGTATAAGAAACTACATATCTGTGATTAAAATTGAAGATGATAAGCATCATCCTCCGAGCCATTTCCCAACTATGGGGTCGGCTTCCAGTCTAACCGGATTCAGCTGAGTACCAGTGCTTTACAAGAAGCGACTGCCTATCTGACCTCCTCAACCCAGTTTTCCGGGCAACCCGATACCCCTTGGTTAGACTGGTGTCAGACTTACTGGCTTCTGACTACCCGTAACGACTGCCAAGGATGTTCAATGACAACCGGGACCTACAGTATGATAAGACGATAATCACATAATTAATACTAATTAAATCATTACAGATGAAGCAACTTCTTACATCAAGAATCAAGAACCAGATTCATATATTCAAATGGAGCACCTCACAGCGTACACATTAAAGAAACAAACAAGCAGACTTGTCAGCCAAGTGATGAATAAGCGAACATTTATTAAAGTTTCTCATTTCAGTGAACACGCACCCAATTCGAGCCAGTAGGTGGCTAAAGTAATTGAGCATTGTCTTCCGATGACGTAGGAGTAACTGAATGCAGTGATGATTTTATTTGACAAATCTTCGCTGGTTATTTATAGCTGCGATGATTTGTATGATTTCGTTGTTCTGTTTGATGAAATTTATGATTGGTGTTGGATGTTGTTGGTTGATTTTAAATGGGTTGTTGTCGAGATTGATGTTGAAGAAATTGAAAATGTAATACAGGCAGAAATAACAAGCTAACTTATGATTGAATTATATAATCGAATTATTGATTAACGACAAAATAAATTACAATTCTTATTAAAATCACAATATTACAATGCCCAAGATTAACCTGATATTAGTATTTACTTCCTTGTAATCGATCGCTCTAAAAAGTACACTATTCCGGATGTAATTCGTCTAATCTTCTTTTTCTTAGCTTAATGTCTTACACAGTTGCTTACGTCTCGTCTTGACGTAAATGCGACTTAGGAATTCTTATTAACTTGTCTAAATAATGAGGACTTAGCTCCCTTAATAAACTAGCTCGCCCTTACAAACGCACCTAAATAAATGAATTCGGTTCATTATTTTTGTACGCATTGTAATCCGATATATTTTGGTTTGTGAAATGCTATTGTATTTTAGGATTGTTTTGTTTTCTTTTTGTTAGGTGATTGACTTTTGAAAATTTAAGGAGTCTTTTGCTGTAGGTGCTTCAACATGCCCTTCTACTAGTTTTTCTTCATAAATTATAAAATAGTCAAAATCTTCTTTGTAGTCTTTAAATATTCCAGTCGTTCTTATTAAGACAAGAGCTGGCTAGGGCAGAAATAAACAGCTTGTTGTCAGTGAACCCGTCGTCCAGCTTTGATAAAATCGTAATGAAAAAGCATTGAATTCATAATCAAATTAATAATACTTATCAAACATAATTTCATAATATATTTGCCTGAAATAATTGCCTCTTATAATAAATCTAACAATACTTATTTCTATTCATACTCTTCAATGAATAAGAACTTATTATATAACCCTCAAATGCGACACTAAAGGTACAACATACAACAATGCAATTTAAAGTGATCGCGTATACATTTATTATTTAATCTTGCCATATCTACTGCAAGATTAAACGGCGACTTGTGCGAAGATTAAATCCTGGATTTTATTCCCATATTGCCGTACATTTCCACCCCACAGTTGAGGCAGAAAACTCGAGTATTCATTGCGGGTAGCCAAGCTATGTCGGTGAGGGTTGACGAAGCACCGTTTGCGGGTTAACCTCAGTCGTGTGCGAAGGTACAGGTAAAGAAATATGACTAATATAACATTTGAATTAATATTAAATTTTAACGTGTTACATTTGAGCTTGTAATTATTTTCTATGAGAAGTTGTAAGTTGTATTCTTGATTTAATTTGTATGGCAAATTAGAAGAATCAAAATTACAAATTACGGTTCTAGAAGTCTTGGTTGAGAAATGATACATATTGCAGTATTCTAAGCTGAATATTAAGAATGCCTCCTTGGAAGTTCGACCGGATTTTTTGCTAGCCTATTTTCATTTTCCGTGGCATCCATTGCCAAATTAAAAAGGCAATGTTTCGACAACCCTGCGAACTGTAAACCAAGATTTATATGGAGGTCGTGGTTATTTATACTCACCAGCCTTATTTTTATTCCCCGTGTGATATTTTTAATGAGGCAACTGAATAGCACTGCTGCACCTTTTATTAACTTTTAAAAGCATTAGTCGTGCCCAAATAGTATGAATTCACTGAAAGTTATGTCTCGTGACCGTTTGTTTATAGTTTTCGTATAATAAAACTGATTTCACTTAGAATTCCACGACTTTATAATAGCTGCATTCGTATTTCGCCGTATAAATAAGAACCGTGGAATCTTCAAGTTGTTTTCCTGAAATTTTATGATTGAATAATAAAAGCTACATTTTAAACTAATTTTAATAAATTATTTTATCATTTGTGTTTTCTTAGTATTTGGACGGTTAACTTTATTGAAATGATGTAAGTTCAGATTAGATTAGCATTCACCAATTTAACAGTTTATTAAACACTTAAAACTACTTAGTTTTTTTTTCAAAGTGCTTTTTCTTTCCGTAATAAGTTAGGTACCTATATAAGATAATAAAGAGCAAAATTCATAACTTAGGTACTTTTTAACTATGCACGTTTCAACTAAAAGTTTTTACTTATGATATAAAAATACTTACTTTTTCCTAAAATAACATATACATATGTATGTATAATTATGATAACCGCTTGCCCACCAAAACAGTAGCGTAATTTTCACGAGTCAAAAAACATCACATTATAATAACGATCCTAATTTTATGTGGAGTTATTCAACCCTCTATTTGTTTTAAAACATCGTTTGGACCGATGACTCCATAATTGGGACTCCCATGGTTACCAGTATGCAAATGTAGCAATTAGGTTAATAAAGATTCCGGCAGCCTTCTGGTGTAAAGATGGGAAAATTTGAGCCCGCTCGCGTTTACAGGTTAAGAAACTGTGCACCCAATGTTGGGTTAAATTTTTTTAAAAGCAACGTGCAATGTACCTACGCGTAATTTGGTATTTAGTATTACGTAACACAGCTGTTTTTACGCATTCTTATTATTTTGATGATGGTAAGTAAATGAAAATAAGACCTAAAATATTCCGATGCACCTAGCACCTCCGTAGCACTAAAAAAGGAGGTAAGAAGAATGCTTTACCTACATAGTTTCGAGGAAATTGTAGCAACGACACAGCAATTTTATCAGTTAAACACGAAGAACATAGTGACATAGATGAGTTAAACTGTAACAAGAATTCAACAAATAGTGTTCTAGTCTCAACGAATTTCCTAAAAGTGATTAAACGGTTTTGTTTGCACTTTGTGCTACACAGATCGAAGCAAAGAGAAGCGAACCATTTAAAAGTCGATGCAGCCGCTAACTTGCTCGGCGCATCTCTATCTTTCACTCAAGTTTAACGGTCTAAATATTTGATGGAACCAACAAGATCAAATGAAATAGCAACGGTACGAGGGTTGGCATCCACTTATAACAAGGGTTCTTGAATCAGAATATATTATGCGATCAATAGAGAATTAATCCAATATGTATTTGGATAACATCTTGATCCACTCAAATATCTTGACGTACCGATTCTTGTTAAGTTACAATAGTTCGCTATTAGGGCTTGCCGTGTCTAGTTTCACGATCAACGTGATTTTCAAGTGGGGTAAAGGAGGAATATGAGATTTTGTAAAGTTTTGTTGATATTTGATAAGGTAAAGGACGTTCGTGCAGCCCTGATTTCTGAGAAATCCAGAGAATCTTACATTCCCTCTACATGTTCAACACAACAAGTATAGGCACTAGCTAGATTGTATGTCTGAAGGGAATTAAAACAGTTTAACTTTTCATTGATCAAACTAGAAAGGTCAGCACTAAAATTAGTTTCTTAAATCGATCAAGCACACCTGGAGTAAATCGCTTTAGAGTTGTTAAAAATTGAAAAAAACATAGCTACAATAGATGTACCGCGAAGAGAAAAAACAATCAGGCTTGTTAGCTGTAATCAAGCAGTATTTAATTTTAATTGCAAACAACTAGTTTGTATGTAGCGTTTTATTTATAAAAAACATTACATTCAACATTTCTTAGAATTGATACTAACGCTCGCGGCACAGCAAAAAGGAAGCGAATAAAGCGTCCCGCTATCCAATATTAATATCGCTCTTTCAAAAAGTTTGAACTGTAAGCAACTCCGTTATCAATATTCATAAGCGCAAGACGGTATCTGAGGGTTGCAATAAACAAAGCCGAGTGAACTGAGCCAAAGTAACCGATCCAAGAGCTCTTACTTACCGCTAGCTCATAAATTTCAGTTTGCAACTTGCACCGACTAACATTCGATCAATAAGTGTTTTGTATGGGTTCTATATTTGCAAGCTAATACGCCACATCAAAACTTCCATGCTTGCCTTCCCAGCCAATATTACCTACTTACGTCACGACGCAACGGTGGTATACTTCAAAAGAGTAAACACCATAAACCACCACCCTTGATACAGTATTTACGAATTTACTGCTCAAGACATAAGTGAAATAATCCTATGCATTGATGTCTTGACTTATTTAAGTTTACTGTAATTATTGAGTTGCACTGGTGCCAATATGATCGTCACGTGTTAAGTTTCAAAGGGCTAAATCAGATCATGTTATACTAAAGCCAGGAAATTATGTTATTATTTCAAGGGCTTCCATGGTTACTAGTTTTAATATTTGAGAAGTATAGTTTAGTGGGTGAAGGTCGCGTCTATTGTAATTCGGTAGCGTATTTAATCGAGGCTGACAATGACCGTCATTCGAACAAATAAATCATTATTTTTGGATATCGATTCGTGACTTCTGTTGCGTTTCGCGCTTATCATGGCTTTGAAAGTAAGACTAAAAGGCGTAAACCTAACACTTTAATCACTGTGAATTTATATGTAGGTATGTCGCTCTTATAGTTTTATAACGTTACGAGAGCGTGACTTAATCAAATAAAGTAAGGAGTTCATAAATCTGAGAGGTAATGTTGATGCATTAAAAAGCTATATTTTGAGAAGGATTACAAAAAGTATCATTCATGATGAACTATTTTTATTTGCGGGTGGCCTTCAATGTGATTATGTCCGTAGGTGGGCTAGAGAACTTTGGACAAAATGACCTATAATTCCCTTGTTAAGGCTCCGGGGAGATAACCGTGGCTAACGTATTAATCTAGAGCCATAAATATTGGTTAAAAAAGTGTATTGTGTTGTATAAACAGGTTTGCAAGCATCTCGTAAATCTTGTATCGAGTTAGCTAATTGATGGTTGTCTACTTCTGGTAAAACAACATGATTATACTTATAAAATCGTTGTTCACTGATAAAGGATGTACATATATTTTATTACTTTATTTTATTGACCTATGTAGTAGTTATGTATAGCCAATGGATATGTAAGTATAATATTGAATCTCTTAAATCTCCAGTTACTGAAAATATACTTATTTATCTAATGAAGAAATGTTGGTGGTATATTAAATAATAACATGTTATTTTCATAAGACCGTTGGAATTTCATAGAAATGGTATTTTAATTATGTTTATAGGACGCTTAATGCGTATCCCATGAATGCTTAAGCATCCTAAATGATGATAAACTACCCCAAAACGATAGACTTAGGAACATCTTGAGGGAAATCAAAGCCAACAGGAGCTAAACCCGGTCTATCGCATCAATATATCAAGTACAATGTTTAAATAAATATGAGCATTATTAATTTTAAAGTAGATTACACCACAGCGACCGTGGAGTATCAAATGTTTAATTAAAATTTATGAGAGATGATTCGTTAGGCATTACAGAGCAGTGTTACTGTTACAAGTAATATTAACCCATAATAACTGAGGGGTTATCTAAATCCCTTTGTGTTTCGAATCCCGTTAGGCTGGATATTATGAACAAATGGCTTATTTTGCGTATTACAATGTTAACATCGTATTAATTTATTAATTGAGCACAAAATTGTGTTGTTTTGTGTGTTTAAGGAAAACATGTTTCATGCGAGTAATACTGTTTTCGTTTGGAACAAAATTTGTTTGTGTTTGTCCTGTTTTTTTAGCAAACAGTGTGGATTTCGTAGTCGGTTTATATCCCTCGAGGTGTATTAAACTGAAATTATATTTCAAATGATTATATTCATGTCTCAGAAATTCCCAGAATACGGTCATCAAATTAAATTTTTACAATTAGATTTTTAAAAATTAAAGTGAATCTTTTGTTGTTATTTTCTCAATAAAAAGGTGTGGTAAGAAAGCGGCAAGTTGTTTTACTGCCGACACTTTATGTAGCTGTATCTGTTATTATCAAGTTATAGGTATGTATATTGTTTATAGTAAACAAGGGGAAACTGCTTGCTTTCACTTCACCCCTTTCCCACTTTCCCCTAAAACCATGACTGTAGTCACCCAAACTGCTGAGTTATCGACATACTTTCATTCTATCATAGATCATTTAGGGGGCAGTTCTTGAGTTTTTAGCAAAACGTGCTGAAGAAATAGTTGAATAACTCAAAATTGACGCAAAATTGGTGACAGTTATATAACTTCCTCAAATAAAACCAACTTACAACATAATTAAACACAATAAACTCGCATCTATTCAGTGTAACTAAGTTGCAGTTGCAACAGCTAGTTCACAGAAAATTAACAAATCAGCAACAAACGGGACCGTTCGCAGTAAAACTTGTCAGCGAACAAGTGCCTACATGTTAGTTTAAAACATAGAGGAAGGAAATATAAACGGAGATGTTATAAGGAAGGTAGGTCAAGCGAGATCTCGTAGGTCGAGTAGCGTACTGAAGGCGTGATCAATTATTAGAACTAACGAGGTGTTCGGGTTCCCTGTCAAATCAAAGCCATTTTGTCAAAGATTGGCCTTGATTGATTGGTAATTTTGTGGAGTCATATGACTTCCAAAGAAGGCATATGAGGGCAGAGCTAGTACGTTTCTCGTCACCCGAACACCTGCACTTTGGCGCGCTACTTTTCCAAGAGATTTTGCGTTATGACATCTCCGCTACATAGTAATTTTGTTCTCCATGGTTCACAACGAGTCTATTCACATCTCACCGCATGCAAGTTGTCGTGGTATTAAAAACATTGACGGCTATTACAAGTGCCAGGTTAGTTAAATACGGCCCTTTGAGAATTTTACAAGGTTCGGGTGACTGAGAGCGACTTGCGGACTTTACAAAAATAAAATTGTCACTCACATTTACCTATTTACATTTAACGGTAGTTGTATGTTATGGGTATTGTTTGTTTTTTGTGTACCTAATGGTTTCGATCATAAATTGTTATTTAGAAATAATTAATGAAACTTAAATATACCTCTTTTTTTCTGGAAGATGCAATATTTAGACGTCAATTTTTATACAATTCATATAAGTAATTAAATAAATAAATAAAATATAATTGATGGATTCAATAAAATAAATATAAAATAATATTACTAAGTATCTAACCAAGTTCCAAATACACTACCTTCGGATCTGTACGTATACAGGTGTAAATTGCATTACAAATGAAACCTGCTAAATACTTACCTAGAGTTCCCCTAGTCGCTAACAGTTACACCATACCCATATTCGCTCCTTTATAGCCACGTAATTACAGTTATGAGACGCTAATACCAATCAATACGCCACTAATGAGAAAGATTAATTAGCGCGCAACCAATCAACAGCTGTAATTATACTCATATACGTTAATAATAAAGTAATCTTTCACACTATTCTACAAAATAAAAAATACTATATTCTAGTAAAAATACAAAGTACCGTTGTATTGGAATTTTTGGCAGAGCGCGTACATATTTTACGATTTTATTTTTTTTCTCCGGTTTGTATCAAGTCTACAAACCATAAAAGTCCCAATCTAGGTAACATGTGAACTGTCCCACAAACTGGTTCTGGCGTGTTTCCAAAATATTGTTATTAGAAGCAAAATTGACTTAATTAAATATAATGGCAAAGCGACAAATTTAATTCATATACGCTTGCATTGCATTGGTCTAGTCGGCCATTGCACTTTTTTTCTAATAATGAGCTAAATTTAAATTGTTTACATAGTAAAATTCAATAAACTTTTCTTAGCTAATCAAACAAAAAGTCAAAGATCCCGTGACAGCTTTCCTTTTATTATTTATTCAGGTTTCAATTTCCTGATATCCCGACAATTTCCGTGTATTTTTTTTCGCCTAAACTCATCGGAATCGCGACAGGGGTTCCATATCGGACAATTCACACGTAAGGTAGAACAAATATTCCCGAACTACGGTCCTGTTGGAATAACATTCGAAGGATTCTTACAGTCCACTCATATCAGATTTCTTATTGTTCTTCATTTCATTCCATTAACGTTTGTGTTAGAGACACTTGCGCTAGTTTCTTTGTGATTTCAGCGTCTCATCATGATGTCTTAGGAAGCTATATTGTTTTGATTGTAATATCTTTAGCGAGGTTTTTCTCGTGGCCTCGTGGGTAGTATGAAATGTCGTGTATTGTGAAAATAATGTGCTCTTTACTGGTTTTGTTGAGATGGAGGAAAATATACTATTTCAGAATAATATTAATGCGTCTCGTGTATATTCACGACGATTTTGTTTCTCTAGTAACAGCCTTACTTTGTTTGAAAAATAATAAGTTTCAGCCAGTCATTATGTTTTTGATTGTTTATAGTTAATTTATTTATAGATCATTATAGTTAATTTATGAATTTTGATTCATAAATGAACATTACAACTGGACAATAATTACTTAATTGCAACAACAATAATTGTCAGTAAAAATTAATTAATTTAAACACCGATATCCCAAAAGTAAATTAGCATCGCAATAAAACAATGATACAAACATTAATTGTATTTTATAACAGAATAACATTGTTTTACATAGTAATTCATTAACGAGTTCATTAATATCTTATTTGTAATGTGAGTTAAAACAACGAAATCGTTTACATTGCCCACTGCAGCACACGAAAAGGCTCACCATGATTGTATAATTTTTGTTTAAAAAATGGTAAAGTATCAATATCATTTGAAATTAACAATTATAATATTGCATCGTCCATGCGATAACATTGACGTAAGATTATTACAACTAGTCGAGTGTTTTCACAGAGGAATAAAAACTAATATGCGCGGAAGCTATTAACACATTTTTTCTTCGTATCAGAGAATATGAAAAAAAAAGCTAGTAGCTAGTAATAGACCCTGTACCAACAGCAGCCAGCTTTTAAATATGCAACATTAAATTTCGCATAAAAGTTCTCGTAGAGAGGTTTTGATGCTTTCGGGCACACTTTTCAAACATTTTGACATGAATTCTGGCCGGCCTTTGAAATAGTCCGAGCAAAGCGTAACGCTACACAGAATATATGCGAAACTTGTTTATTTCTTACAAATGAAAAGGCACTTATTTTGTTTGAGGTATAGAAAAGGCACGTGAATTTTGGATTTTTATATAGTAGCTGTAAAAGTTATGGTTATTCTTGGGCAAAATTATAGTTTGACAAGAAGTTCACAGGGTGATTAAGGCTTTCTTCTATGAAGTATCTAGTAAAAATACTGAGATAACGAGAATTCGATAGGACAAATTATTTTGCTTTCTCGAGTACACGGTTTCAGACCGCGACTAGAGTACTAAGATAGTACATATATGGAGACTCGTTTTGTCTATGTTTTAAGTACGAAAATAGTTGACATGTTTTTTTACTAACTAAATCAAGTTAGTACAAAACATACAGCTTGCATCTGTGCTGACGCGAGTGCATGCTGTCACAAGCTCAGTGTGAGGTGTTTATATGTGTCGCACGGGACAGCGTATCGGTTACTCACAAACGAAGCTTGTTTATTGGGACAAGGTTATACTGTTGAGCGGTAGCGATTTTGTGTTGTTGTTTTTTTCATGGCATTGGCGGTCGATTCTTTTAAGTTCTCAAATTAAGTATAATAGGTGAATTGATATAAATTATGAATTCTACAGGTATTTATTATAAGGTGACTGCTTCGTAAGATCTTTTAGAGAAAAATAAAGTACCTACAACTTTTAATCTTCATTTCCTCGCCGAACGCCTATGATATATAGTTTAAAGGGTAAGTACCTATCTATTAATTAATATTCGAATTTAAGTACGTATGTATACCTAATAAAATAATTTTTTATCACAGGTTTACCTCCAATCTTGCATACTATAAACTCTAATCGCTACCTTATCAGCAACTACACTAAACCCTCAACCTTAATAATACCATTTCGAAAATGAGCTTTCGTTATCGATATGCACTACAGTGCTTTAGTCAGTCTTACGAGGCGTTTAATGAAATCAGTCATTAACTAAAGTGCCAGTAAAATGTCCTGTTTGTCTTAGAATGCAAGTTTCGTCTAAGTTAGTAGGGCCGTCACACCCGGAGTTTGTCGTGAATTAAAAAAGAAAATGTGAAGGAAATCTGCGGGAGGTAAGAGAGCTGTTGTTTTACAAAAAGGGTGGACAAGCTGTGATATATGTCAGGACGTGGTGGGGGGTATTAACTACATTATTTACCTACCTATGTATAGGGGAGCTTTGTTTTTGTTTACATACAACCAACCAATATAGTCTGAAATCGCCAACCCGCATTGAGCAAGCGTGATGATTAACGCTTGATCCTTCTCCGTGTGAGAGGAGGCCTGTGCCAGCAGTGGGACGATTAAAGGCTGTAACTCTAACAACCAACCAACAGGGAAAAAACAGAATACTAGAAAAAAAACCTAATCTGATTCGCTCTGAATTAATCTGGCCAATACAATTATGCATATGCCGATGCTAAAATATTCCCCCTCATAATTATGAACATGTTTAAAAATAATTTAACAATCAGTATGGCTTATTATTACGAAGAAACAAGGCCTGGTTTTATCACACAATGAAGTTCCTGTGTCAGAATTAAAAATAACCAGGCGTAAATCAGAACAGTGGTGACTCATATGCTTGGTTACTTGCAGAATATTAAGTGTTACTTTTTAATGGCCTATATATAATTTTATTAAGTTTATTCAGTTAACTTCAAAGAAAATATTCAATTATTTTAATATCAAAATATTAAATTTTGTCAAAACACAAGATTTATTGAACGAAGAAACAAATAGAGGAAATGTGTTTTTTTATAATGACAATGATTATTTTAAATAAGCACAAAAAACAAATACATAATATTAAGACACGAAGTACATTGTACAAACCAACATACGACATACAATACAACATACATATTATGGAGTCAGGATATTTAAAACCTAACCAAAAAACCTTCAGAAACTTTGCAGCAAAGTCACCTCATATTTAAAATAAAGCAATTTAAAGCTGGCTCATAAAATTTCGAGACCACCTAGAGACCGTTTAGTCTCGCCAAAGTTAAGCAGCACAAAATTTACTTAGATCAAGTATTCAAGCCATTATAAACTTTCAATTTGTTCTAAGGATTTTTTTGAGATGACAACCCTGATTTCTCATGACATGGGTAATTAAGGGTGACGAAATGCTAGGTTTGTATGTGACTCATATGTTAGACGTAAAGTCCTGTTTAGATAAAGCTTTTTAAGTATATACTTCCTTAATATTATGATCTATAGGTATATAATATAATTACAATGGAATATCATTCTAAAGACATTCTTGACATGTCAAGTTTGTAAGTCATAAAAATGATTAATTCCTTTTATTAAGGATAAGGATGTTGGTACTGTTTAATGTTTACAATGAATTTTTGTTTTCCAAAATTCTAATACGAATTATTTGTCTCTACGATGAATCAAATTGGAGTGGAGTCAGTAACCCTTTGCTGACAACAATTGATGATCTAATTCTAAAATAAATATTTCTATTTACTTTACAAACAAACACTACTGCAATTAAAGCAATAGGTACGAATGCATTAACCTAATGAAAAGCAAACATAATATAACAAATATTGAATTAGGTATAAACTTATTATTCACTTCCCGTGTAAAGTTGATGGTACTCGACTCGGACAGCTCAATGCTCTTGATATATCGATGAGATTATCAGTGCAGTGCCGACAGGCTGTTCACACACTCGCGACTGTATAACGTCCGACAGTAGCAAAATAAAATTAAACTTGCGACAATATAGGTCAAAATATCTACAAGAACTGTTCTTACAAAACTACTAATTGACCATTTAAATTAACATTAATTAATGTTAAACGATACTTTTTAAATTATTTTGAAAAGATGCAAAAAAGAACGTGCCTACTACAAGGCGTACGTACTAGGTGTAGGTACTAGAATGTCTTTGACGCCCATGTTTTATAGACAAGGTTCTTAAAAAATAATTCATAACTTTGAACTAATATTATCCAAGTCCCACCAGTAAAACAAACCACAGAAAAAACAACACAACGCAAACCAATTAAAAGAGCGTAACGACTTTTAGTCGCACATACTTCATCTGCTAACAGACTCATTACAAAATGCATGTCGCCGGTTTACACCAAACCTTAATCACAGTTACGAATGTTTATTCAGATGCAGGCCATCTAAAGAGCTCCACGATTTACTGGAAATTAAGAGGACGCATCCGTCGGGGATGCTACAATAACAGTGCGCCACCGAAAATACAACCACTAAGTGACAGGAATAAAAACATTGGTCGCACTGTGGCGTATTGGAAATGACGGCGGTAAAAATATGAACCGTTATTTTTGGGAGGATAATTTTAATTGGGGTGTTTAATTATTGCTGTTGTTAATCTTATTTATATTTGGTCGTTTTACAGGTTGAAGAAGTTTCTGGAGAATTATTAGAAAAAATATTCGACGATATGGAGAAGGAATTTTGTAACAGTAAATACAAACTGAATAAATGAGCACATATAAAACATAATATACGTTGTTAGCGTAACAAATATTAACACACACACACCGCAAAAAAGCTAAAATAAAAAACAGTTACGTATAAAAGCTAAGCCAATTAAGAATTAGCTTCATCAGCGATAACGCAAAAATACTGCTATCATTTACAGCTATGCAATTTTTATGTCCACAAAATTAATTCATAAAAGCAATTTAAAATTTAAAAAACCTTTTTACTCAGTTAATGTTTTAACGGGTACTGAGCAAACTGCATAAAAATAAATTCAATGAAAAATCTCTGCACATCTGTAAGGGTTGCGCAATAAAAAATTCGCTGACCAACGAAAGAAACCAGGGCCGTCCATTTGCAACTGAACGACATCTTTTCATTAAAATAAAAATTGCTAATGACTCCATCTCCATATTTTAGCATAAAAACGTCAGCTCTTTGTACCATTTCGCCTTGGTTATAAAAAAAAGTATAATTACAAGATACATCTGCATATCTTTTGACGCCTCCGTGCTATTAGTCGACACATGGACGAAGATGTTAAATGTTTTGCTTTAATATTTTTTGCTCTTAAAGTGCAGATGACTTTATTACCGAGGATGGTAAGACAAGGGAGTTTTTTTCATTTTCTACGTAAGATTTATTCATCTTGTTATGATGATGGTATGAATTAATCTTTATTCATAACGAATTTTTGTGTGTAATCTGTGTTGTATGAATGAAAAAAAGGACGAAATTATTATAATGAGATCGTAAAAATGTCTTTGTATGTTCCAAAAATGTTTATGATGGAAAATCACAAGGTGATTTTTGTTTCAAAAGCAGTCTGTTTACCCGTCAATTAATAACGTTGAACAATCAACATGGCGAAAACAAGAAATCAAAAGGAAGTTTACGCATCAATTTATATGAAATACAAGGAGGTATCTCGTTCGTTAATTTGTTTACACTTTGCATGTTCCCTCCGCGCCAATGTTTACGTTTCACATCTAAGTATCCTCGTAAAACGTAATAAAGTTCGCCTCCCGATGATTATGGCCCTTTGAAAATAAACTTGGAAGTCGATTCACAAACACTGGCTTTTATTTTTGTTTAGTGTACTTTCTTTCGTCCGTAGCCCCTGAGCTATGGATCCCATCGTTATTCTTTATCTTGGAGTTGAGGAACTTGGAAACGTCCCCTTTTATTGATATACATTAGAAATTATTTTTTCATGTTATTCCATCATAAAAATGACGTTGGAATTTTGTTTTGCTTAAATTATTTAAATAGATTTCTTCGTGTTCAGTGCAAGTATTTTCCAATGTCATCTTGCTTATTTTATTGTTATATCGGTAAAAAAGTATATTCGATGTTTTCTATAAGCGTACCTACTCATTTTTCGAAGAATACCAACCACCTATGATATTCTTCGAAAAACGAGTACGCTTATAGAAAATTTATTTTCAAGCATACAGCTGCAAAAATAGTGGTGCCTCCAATTTTTATTCTCACTGGGATTTTTTATGCCAAAACAATGAACCACAGTTGAAGGGAAAATTTCATTTAAAACTAAGACCTTATTTTTTTATAAAAATAAGTTATCAGTTAATGATAATACCGTACATTTACAGTTCTAGTAATACGCTAACTTCACGTTAAAAGTACAACGTAATAACGTTTACATAAATCAAACTATTAAACGGACAACGGGAAATTCTTCAACAAAAGTAAAGCTGTGTTCAGGAGAACGCAAAAAACATACACCGATATTACCCGAGGTTTTATTCGTTAAAAAAAATACTCTTCCCCAAATTACAGCAAAACGGCAGAAGACAGGTTTCCAGAAGATCCAAAAAAACATATTTAGAACTTAAAAAATACTGACTTTTCGCTATCACTAAGTCTATAATGGCGTCAATATGGTAAGTAATAAATACGAGTAGCACAGTAATAATGTATCTAGGTATGTGTACGCAGCCTAAAGGACTTAGGCATACTTCAGCATACATCGGGAACATGCAAAGCTATAAATATTCACTTGGCTGCTGTTTGTTTCCACCTCTTAGGCCTCATAAAATTAATGCCTTTATATTAATATTTATTAATATATGAATGTCTCATACATTGTAGGGAAGCCGGCATGATAAAATGGTAAGTAAACTTTATGGTGCAATAACAACGGTATTATGCTGTTGCCTATGAATTTCCATTGGATATGCTTATGGTCCATGGAGAACAAAATGACTAGCGGAGATGTCAAAACGCACTATCTCCTATGAAAGTGGCGCGTCAAAATGCGTGTGTTCGGGGGACGAGGAACGCTACTAGCCCCGCTCTCTTACGCTTTCTACTTTTGTTTAAATAAAATCACCAATCAATCAAGACCAATCTCTGACAGATTAATCGTGATTTTACAAGTAGTCCAAACACCTTGTTAGTTCTAGTAGCTGGTAGTTTCGAACACGTGGAGCTACAAGAAGGCGCCTGACCAACCTTCGTTATGGCATCTCCGCTATCTTTCCTTCCTTCGTGTAAGGTCATTATGTTGTCTCATTTCTATTAGTTAGGAAAGAGGGAGAGAGGGATAACAGGAGCAGAGGTTACACTTAGTTATTAGGAGTTTATGATTGCTATTACATACTGGACGATTAATGGTGTAATCGAATAGCTAATTAATGTAGATCCTGTATTTATTGAAAGTACTAGCAGATTATAGGACAGAGGTGTAATTAAATGGTATACTGGTTTTTGTAAGTGTCGTGTATGAAATTATAGTTCTTAACATGATTTAACTGTTAATGTACAAGAAGATATTTTATGTAAGGGGTGTTTTTTTGCTGGAGTGATAAAACAGACTCAGTTCACATTTTTGTCATCTGATAGTTTTATATGATTAAAAACGTGCCTGTTGATTGAAGGATTGGTTACGCTATTTGTTCATGTTGTGTTATTTAAAACAAACAGTTTCAAAGCAAAATAACAAAAATAGCTTTTATTGCCTCACTGGTAATCTTGTTTAATGTACAGAACAAATTCACAATTTTCAGCCGAAAAAAAAGTGACTCCACCAAAAAGCTTTTAACCATCATGGATGTAAATGTGTTAAAATTCTAAATACAAATACGGACTTTACACCATTTAACTCTGCATATAAAATGTCAAAGCCTTTCCACACGAAATTCCGTCACCAGATACGGTATAAAACAATGTGACATTAATCGAAACAAATGAAAAGCTTCCATTTTAATTAAAGAAGCAGGTAACCTAAGCCTCACGGAAGATTAAAGAACAAGTAACACAAACATGAAAGACGGAACCACGAAATTAGATTTTCACGAATCAAAAACGAATTTGTAATATGATAGATCATCGTTATTCGTGGAACTTTCGAAATTACACCCCGATAACAGATTGGGGTATGACAAAGGAATTACGCCCTTATAGACGAAGTAATAAGGTGGTGTTAAAGAACAAGGTTTTCAACTGTCGTTTTCTGTCCATCCGGCCGGAAGATTGCTCTTTTGATATGATTAAAAGGGTGAAGACTGTTTTATGTGGCAATTAAAGAGTTTTGTTGCTCCCTAGATTCTATTTCTTCATCTATGACCTGGTAACGATTGGTTATAACAACGTGACATCTTATTTGTTGGAGTCGTGAAGGCCATTAATTTATATTCGTTCCGAGAAGAAATATTTATAGAGTTATGGTTTGTGGTACTGAAGAAATATGAATCTACGAGGAATGAAAATATTTTGATACAGACATTCAATGGAGAATAATATGCCTTCCAGAACGTTTTATTTTTCTATGACAATATTATGTTTTGCAGCTATATTAAGTCTATTGAAATAAAAAACAGTAAAAAGTAAGAAATAATTGATTTATGAACCAACTAAAGCAAAGTTGCTAAAACTCCACCATTTCATATGTAAACAAAATTAAATTATTATTCAGTACGTCAATATAGGTTGTTTTTTACACTCTAGGGGACGGTTAAAAGCACAAACAGCCAAACTTTTCACTTACAGCCAACGTTTGTTTGTTGGTCGAATCCGTTCAGTTTGCGGGGAAAAACGTACGTACATTTAAAATACATTGACGTATGCGTTGAGCTTCGAAGTTGCTCCAGTCTTTTAAGTAAAGGTTTTATTTTGATAGAAAGTTCTAGAGTTTGGGTAAACATTACGATGCCTCTGTGAGGTTTGTATTTCAGGTGGTTTTATAGTGCTGGTGATAAAAGTCAGGTGAAGGATTAGATTACTGCGGGGAACATAGGCGATGAATTTGGAAGTTTATAGACAATAGGTTTTTTACAATTGGGTGTTGGATTTCAAAACAAATGGTGGAGCTATTCTCAAACAAAATAGTCACTTGACTTGGTCCAAGAAGAAGTGGATGCAGATCGCTGAAAGTGGCGAACCTTGCCTGAAACGACCTTCAAGAGTTCAACAGGATTTAAATTCTCATTTCAATCTTGCAGTGGCACTACCAGACTCCCTCCAATCTATCAAAATAGGATGAAAGCACTTCATCTTTTTAATGAACATCAAAGGGTCAATTCGTTAAAAAAACTAAGGTAAGCCCGATTCGTGCATCGAACCTATATTTTGTTTTGTCTGCAGCAGTATTTTGTTTTCGCGACAGCCGGAAACGGATATAGAGGGAGACAGAATAATAGCCGTCGGAAATGGTCAGACATGGCGGAATCTTACTTTTTTCTCTTATACACTGGACACTGCTAACTCTATGTAGGCCTGTGTTTAAAGGAAATAGTACCTTATACTTTTGCAATAAGGTTTGAAATTGCGGTGAGGAATTATTGTCTTGAAATTAAAGAATACTGGTGTTTTTAGTGAAGCATATCGTAATGCATACACATTGGTCAGGGATGTGCGATAGCATCGTTAAATTGTGGGGGTTTATTTCTTAATGTTGAATTTAATTGTCTTTGTCAGGGAAAGCATTTAAGAAGGAAATTAAGCTGTTAAATAATTATGAATACTGACAGTAGTTTGTCACTATCCGGCCTATTTATAAAACGACTTTGCGTAATTGTTCACTGTTTTTCACCAATTTCATGCTCATCAAACTATCTAACTACCGTATACCAAGATTTCAGAGTGCCGTCAAGCTGAATAGCCATATACGATAAAATTAAATATTTGACAACGTATAGGTATGTACGAAACCTTTTCTTACATCCTCATAAACACCAATAATTATTGTCATTAATTATTTACTATTAAAACAACAAAAAAAGTTTTATTAAAAAAAAGAGATAAAATGACGCCCTATTTAGAAGACAAGCTCAGATTTCCCACAACCGAAGAGTTTCAATAGGAATGTAAATAAAGCTTGCCTTCAAAAACTTGGACTAGTTGGCAGGAGTGTCACATCTATAGGGGGATAAAATAATATTATTACAACGCCACGGAGTGAGAAAGTCCATTTGTCTGATTAGAAAACTGCTCTTTGATATGAAAAATAACAATCAGGAAATGGTATAAAAATTCCTTTACTCTTTGGCTAATGAATTTGAGGTGTGAACTGAATGGGTCGCTAAATGGTTCGTAATAAAATAATATTTGGAATAGTGAAAGTATTTTTACGTTGGAAGAGATGAATGTTAAAAATATTTATTTTCAATTTACTGTAAATAAACTGAATTTAATTGAGTGCATATTGTACTAACAGCAAAGGTGTCACAGGTCAACTCATTATCTTGGTGAAGTTAATAGAATGAAATGGCTTAATACCTTACGAACATTTCCAAAAGGCTTGAATCCCTATAAAACCTAATCTTCCGTTTAATCGGTCGAACCTGTGGTAGTTAACGCTTCCATATTCAAATTAAATTCCTCGTCAGATATTTGTACCGCGGCTTGTTAGCCTATAACCGTACGAGAAAATTAGGGTACCGCAAACAACGTCTTAATAACGGCTGAACTCAAACAATTTACAAAGTAAATATTCAAACAAACTTAATTAGTATATCCTCTCTAGTAACCGACGTGAAATATGTTATGTAACTATAGGGAATATATTGATTGGCCATTAAAATAATGGGCACAAGCTTGAACGATACGCTTCGTCGCTGCAAGGCCGAAGGGGCATTCTACATCAAACATCCCACCGCCAATTTAAGCAAACCCGCCCCTCCGCTTTCTCTATTTAAATTTTACGAAGACGAAAGGGTACACCTGTAGAATTTGAGAGTCCAATTTATATTGGACGTGTAACTATTTGTTTAAGATCGCCACTGCCGGGGCTGTGTCGAAAATAACGTGAAAAACGATCAAAAAGCGAAAACGAGTAATATCCGGAGTTGTATTGTTCTCATATCGGGTCCGTGGAGTTAATCGAAATTAAGTGATCCATTACAAGATACCGGTCAATGTTCAGTTTAACAAACGACTGTATTATTTATGGAATCGATTTTTTATGCGTCGTTAAACTTATACCTTTGTGTTTTCTTTGTCTTGTGTTATTAAAAAGCGAATAATTTCCTTTCGAATCTTTTCGTGTGCAAAATTGGTTGCGTTCTTTCGGTTAACTTTTTCGTATTTTAATTTTTTACTTGGTTACTTTGATTTTTTATTAACTTCAACTTTGTTGCTATGTGTAACTTCCAACGATCTCAATATTTTTTTTAGCATTATCAATTGAAAGTCTTTAGTCGTAACCGTACGCATTTTTAAAACACTTCAACAAAGATTTATTTTACGACTTTCGAGACCAAAACTATCACTCTTCACACTTTCAATTTGATTAGGAAACTTTGCACTTTAGTATGTGACTTGAATTATGATTCATTTTGCACTGAACATTCTTATCCACCTATCGAATACAAATCAAAATATGAATTAAGTTGTTTATTTTCTATTAAATACTTCTGATTTGATTAATGGAACACAGCAATGCAAACCATGTCGGTCAACCTATGGTTTGCAAAATAATTCTCATTCGATATTAATTCTTTTTAAATTTGCATTTTTCTCATTAAAACTTTACATTGGACTGTAGTGAACAAAATGTAGTTTATTCGACACAACAAATTTTATTTTCGCTCGACTACAACTCCCATTAGGGTAGTTTTAATGAAAAACACAACTCTTTATGCCGTGATTTACCGTTTAATGGTTGTTTGAATACCGCTTACATTTACGAGCTAGCCCTTTCGCCCTCACCACTTTTAAATCTCACTTTGAAGTCGCTCAGAATTAGATTGGGGCGAATTTCTTATTAAATCTCTGATTTATAGTTGACACATTTTGAGGTACAGCCCGTATGCTCGCACTCAATCTTGATTTAGCGGACGTGAACCGCTTGTCGGTACCGAAGATACGGTTTTCGTATAATTTACGATTACCTTATGTGGCCTATCATGTGGTATTTGTGGTGGCTACTACCAGCATATTTGGTGACATTTAGTACTTCTTGTAGAATTTGAATTAAGAACTTTTTTCACATAAGGTGTACATAGGTAAACGGTCATAGGAAGTCATAAAAATTTCGTTTTAAATAAGATTAATATGAGCTAACCAACTCATAGTAATGCTTGGAATTAAAACAACGCTATTCTACTCATTATTGTCGCGTGTGAGTAAAATTACTGCCGTCATTATACTACTTTTCAAATTCTTTTCTATACAGCTTGTTACTGATATTATTAAATATAAGTACAAACTAAGTTTCCACATATTACCATAACTAGCTTGAATAATTTCAAAGAACTATTCACGAAGATGCTCTAGAGTATAAGCTAGAACATTTTCAACATCACACGGAACTTTTAACATTGACCGAATAGTTAACTAAATTAATAACGTCCGCTAGAACCTCATAATAAGTTCGAACTTGAAAAAATCGCTTCGAATATTTTAATTAGTCCGAAAATAGTTCAATAAAACCACGGAACGAGGCATTAAACTCGTAAATTTAAGGAGCGTTGGGCTTGAAGATTAACTATTAGACTTTTAAGAGTTAAAATTTATAGTGTGACGTGGTGCAACCCGCTGTGACGTGAGGCTACTGTTTTTATTTATCCGCTAATAAAACTGATTGACATTCTTGCCTTGGACTTAATGATAGGGCTGTTTTATGTTGTAAAGTGAAAATGGTGCAAGTAATTAGCGGCAGCGATTTTAGTCGAAATGAATAAAGATTCTATCCAAAGTTATTGTGAAAGCTCTTTTGTTATTAAGGTTATACCATATTTCAATGTGATGTTCTATTGTAAGTAATTTTCAAAATTAAAAAGATCAAGATCAGAATAAAAAAAGTAGGTACCTAAAACATCGGAACAAATTAAAAAATAACATACACTTTTTTTGCACTTTAACCTCACTCAAAACGAAAATCGCTTTCAGCTCATAGTTAAGCTACTGTTCGTATGATACGGTCAGCATTAAAAATCGAGTCAGTTCTACAGAGGCATTGATGTTTATCAAAACATATAAAAACTTAAGGACAGGAAGTGGCTCCTATCTATAAATCACGACACCTAACTGTTCAGTTTTGACTTAGTCTTTGATATACTAAGTTACATTTTAAGTGAAATAATATCATTAAAGTCGTACTGTTAATTTATTGTGGAAGAGAATATTTTTTTAGGTGCGAAGACTTAAAAGTAACTGTTTAAAAGATTAATTTATATATTAAAACCTGTGATAATACTTAACTACTTAATACTTACTGACTATTCGAAATTTTAGATGCAAATTAAATAAGTTGATTGATAAAATTGTATAATTATTAAAAATACATATAAAAATAAATTCACTGAAGAAACTATATGAATCTCGGATTCACGAGAAAGGGTCTATAATATGATTTTCACCGAAAAAAATACCCTGAACAATGATGATGACAATTGTTATTTTAAAATTCAGTATTAACATACAGAAAACGAAAACTCAAAGTTGCAGCATAAATTGAATTCAAAATATTCATGCCTGAACTTTTGTATTATCATATCCCCGAGTTCCAAGATAAAAAATACAAAACTTCATTATAAATACAAAAACAAAGGGAATATTATTTTTAACGGAGAATTTAATTAAAAACATAACAGTATCCCAGTTTTATAATATGCCTACTTAATTAACGTTTTTTTCTGTAAAAAAGGTTGTTTTTATAACCTAGCTATAGAGTGTGCGAAAGCAAGGCCAACAGAAATTTCATCATCTGTACTTCCAGTGTGCCTCTAATTGCTTCCTTAAATACACTTCAATGAGTAGAAAGTTTGTATAAAAATATAATTATTAAAATGAGAGTGATAGACTAAAAAGTTATAGAGTCCTTTATTACGTCTTTAGTGTAGTGAAGTTAAGCTCTCAAAAGAAAAAGTTTCATTACAATGATAGGACAGCAAAAATGTCACCTACTTATTAAATAATTCACTGTATTATTACACAAGTACATTCAACTTTACAACTGAATCGCGAAGATAAATACGATCGGTGTACAAATGCTTGCTTTAATTTTAGGTATGACAAATCAATTGTATTCTTAATAGCTGCAATCACTTTCTATGTGGTCATAATTATTAAGTAGATTATCACAGGTGTAAGCCTTCATGAATATTGTAATATTTGAATATGGAAACACTTTCCCCCAACATAAAACAATAAACTTATTTACTTACCCACAAAATGAAGTAGTTAAAAAAACAAACGATTACAGCGTGAATGATTAAGCGGCGTACGTTTTCACTTCATTAATAATAACACTTTGGGGCATTTTATTAAACTGAAGGTAATTTATAAATACTTAATATGAGCGCGGTGGTCGTAGATCACTTTAATTGGCGTACGGACCGCGGGTAGGTATGGTTTATATGACACAGAAACGCACTGGATTAAACATTGGCACGCGAAACCGTGACTTTGTTTACCTACTTTAAGTTTTGAAGTGTGGGGGTGTCTGTAAAACTGAAAGTGGTCATAAATTAAGCGATAAAACTTAATTTAAAAATTACGAGTTTAGGTTAGTGTACTTTTTATTTTGATGACCGAAATAGGTGTTTAGTATCAGACACGTAGGTAAATAAATACGTATCCTACATCAAACAATTAATCCACTTTTAACACTGAATAAATTAAGCTAACCGTGCAAAAAGCATTACAATAACCACTACACAAACTGTATATTTACGGATTTTATCGCAGTTATATTAATATTACTTAATCTCGACGTTTCGGATCCTTTACAATCCATTGTCATGGCAATGGTCAGAAATCAACTACACAAACTATTCGACTACAAAATACCAATAAAAATATCCCCAATACCAAAGTACAGTCAATAACAAAAATTACTGTCTCCTCTCAATACTAAAATTACGTGAAAATAGTGCGGCAAAAGTAAGCAAATAAACGCTCAGTGACATTTAGCTGTCGTCAGTCTATTAAGGGCTCTCACCCAGCTTTTTATAAATGGCCAAGTAACATGCAACCGCAGTCATTCCGTGGAAAAATTGGCCAGCCAGGTGGAATGTTGAATAAACAATTTTATTTCCACCTTATTTTCGGCGTCTGGTTCAAACAAAAGAGGTTAATTTGTATCTATTGGATATGTACCGTTGACTAGTCTTTCTATGGAGTAGGTCGATTTTATAATTTTGCATAGGTTGATATGATCATGAGAGAATAAAAATAAGCTAACTATTGACCAATCATATTTTTAGGCTTGAAATGGTATAAAAGTTTACGTAAAATTGGGTGTAAAAAATTTAGGCCGTGTATAAAAGTACGTACTCATATTTTAAGCCGACACTCGTAATGTAGTATTTCTTTAAAATACATGTGATTGCATCATAGTTTTCCTCATACAAGCTTAGCACTTCGTCGGAATACTGCCAACGTTCGCGTAGTTTTAAAAACGTATATCATATTGTCTTCAGCTCTCGACCTACTTCTTTACGACTACATTCTGCAGTTCAATTTACGAAATTCTATCTTTTTAAATTGTTACTAAATTATATTAACGAATATTTGAACAATTTTGCTTAACCAGACGTTGGTAAATACGACCGATCCATTTTTCAGTCGAAAGCGAGACTATAAAATATAATGAACAATAAATAAATCATAAAAGAAGGCCGCCAAATTAACAGTTTCAATTTCAAACGCCAATTTCAGTGGATGGGTTAAAACACTCGAGAAAATTCAAACAATGGAAATACCAATTAATTGCTTCATTGTAAACAGATTGCTTAATTAAGAGAAGGAAATGAATAAAGAGCGTTTAGCGAACATGGAGTCAAATTAATTTTAATGATAAACGATTTACATAGAAGACTTCGGCGTCGGCTCACAGACGGTAGGCAAACTTTAATTTTCTCTCCTATTATTCACAAGTAGATATTGTGAATTGAGTATCTGAAGAGGAAATAATGCAGCAAAGTTTTGAAATTGCCTTCGGATGGATTTAATATTTAAAAGTTGCTTCGGCTGGTTTGCTGTGTACGTATTTGTTTTAGTTGCTTGTGATTTTGTCTTGAAGAATTCATCATTATTGGAGCTGAAATAATTAACTATTGCCTTGTGTTTTTATTACAATAAATTGTTTAGTTGTGTATTTTATAGCTTTTAGGTTTAATACCTCAATTTTTCAAACAATAAAACAAGTAAGTTCACAGAATGGTCAAAAAAGCGATACACATTTTTCCCGTGTTCCCATATCGCCACTAAAAAGGCCCGAAATATCCAACAAATAAATCCTGAAAATTAAATAATAAATTCTTTTTTTATTTACACACGCTCTAAAAAACGCATTCGCGGAATAGAGGGATTCACACAATTCCCTTCGATTCCCTGGCGTACAATTTTGTAACTCTTGAACCGACTTTCACGAAGCTTTTAGGTTAATGCTTTATAAATCATAAATTAGGAATGGAAGACACGTGCAGTCCCGACGTGACGTGGAAATTATTTTCTTTTGTTTCGGCCAAAATTTAAAATTGCATTAATAGATAATGGTTTGAGTGCCTACTTACTGTAATGAGCCTACAGGTCCTTTTCAAAAAACAATATTAAATTCAAAAGCAACAGCAACATTTAGTTTTTACTTTGATTACAAAATAAAACAGTATTAAAAATATATATTTTCTTAGGCAAATAATATTGTATAGGTACACATGTTTCTCACATCGTTATTGTTGATACAATAAAATAATGTAAGCGTAAAAAGTATTGCACAGTAGAATATGTTTGCTTAGGTTAATCAGAATAATATAAAGAGTTAAATTGAAGGGCTTTCAAAATAAAGTAAAAATGTAGCATGATAAAAGAGCAGCGGATTTTATTTTTTGGGTTGTGATTAAAGTTATTGCTATGGTTAAAGGTTCCGTGGATAAAAATCTGTCTTCTACGTTATCAAAATATTTTTAAAGAGAAATATTTGCAATCACGGGTAATCACAGTAGTATTTTTATAAAAAATATGGTCATAAATTAAATTGAAAAAATGCTTCAAATAAAGATTAAAAACAACAAACGAAAAAATAAGGGAGGTACTTATTACTTAAAATTATTTTCAAATTGCATTTTAAATAGCTTCCGTATTTTAAATTTTAATTTACGGGACCCTGAAGCAACTCAAGCGAGTGCTTTGATTCGCATATAAACCTCCATTTACCGCTATATTACCTAACAAAATATAAAAGGGCAATGCCCTGAAGCAAACAGGTGTGGGGTAGCTAAGTACATAAAGGAAGAAAGCTTAAAAAAAGGTTGAAATAAAGTCAGTTTCGGATCGCGTTATATTGTAGCGTTGAGTTTTGATTCGAGAGGGATTGTTGCAAGTAATAAGCTATAGCGATTGATACTTATAAAGCCAGTTGTGAGTTTAACAACTGGCGTGAGTCGTGTCACGCACTTGAATGAAAAGCTAGTAGTATAAAAAAACAACTAGCAGAGTTTAGCGTTTACTGCAAAAGTGGGATATTTTATTTAGGTATGATTATAATAAAGATCATGTGGTTTGTACTATGTGAAATAAAGAGTCCGAACATTAGTAATATCTAAATAAATGCTACTGGAATATAAAATGAAATCACGTACTGTGCACTTTATTTAACTTATCATTATTTTAATTTATGTATATAGGTAAATACACAATTGAACGCATGCTCAAAATCGCTATCGCTTATAATATAAGTCGTAGTATTAAGTTCCAAAGGTATAAAGCATTGTATGACGACGGTTGCCGTGTTTGCGACGCCTGCGGGCTATTGAAAATTAAAATTGCCAGATTTTTTTATCTGCACCACTGAGTTTAGAGTAGACAGCTTTTTGTTATTACGATTCCACTTTATTCAAAAAAATTGGCAACCCTAATGTTTTTAAAGCAATTGACTTTTGTTTTGTTTTTACACTTTTGAAATATTTTGGAGAGAGGACATTTTTCGTAATGATATGCAAATCTTTTATGGCATGGAAATGTAATTCAAAATACATATTTCTTTAAATATTTTTCATGTATAACTGTTGCTATAATTTTCAGCTATAACGAACAATGTTCTCAAATGAATACTTACCATAGTTAATTACAAATTAAAGCGTCGATTGGTTTCCAAACCCGAACATTCGAGAATCCTCCACATTCAGTTCGATACCCGAAATACGTTCATATTTCAGGCAACTCCACTGAGGTGTCGCTTTATTGAGTTAATTGCGCGTAATTTACAACCTGGTTGCTATCAATGTAAATCTTTGTCGAAAATGCGACAATAGAATACGCACAAAACAAAATTAAAGTCGAGCCAAAATCATTCCAACGTTTAATTAAACGGCACACTGTGGTATAATTGAGGATTAATTGCAAACTGGATTCAAATTCATCGAATTTACACGACAATTTGTTGAAAACGTGTCACACTAAATTTAATTGCGAATCTCGTAATATGAGCAGTTGTATTTTCGAATTGAGTTATCGTTTTAAATTAATAATTTAAATGGCAGTTTTCGGTAAAATGTTAAACCCAACTTTTGGGTGCTTAATTACCTCAACTCAGTGAATAGCAATGTTAACAGAAGTACTTTGAAAAGGATTGAAAAACTTACCTACAATGGCGAGATTTATCAACTTCAAATTCCCAGGGTACCGTGAAATCTGTAATAATAGAAATCCCTGAGACTGTTTAACCTCTTCTAAACATTCCAATTTTTAAGTTAAAAAAGTAGAACTATGGATTTAACCTAAATAAACAAACATGAAAATAACATTAGCTCTACAAGTTTATATTTGCTCAAATTCCAAAGAATTGCAACGCGTTTGTTTGTCAGCTTAAAAATTCTTTTTGTACTCCACAAGATCAAATACAGTGTCTTCTTCACAAAAGATGGAGCATAATGATATTGACACATGAACCATAACGGCCAACACTAAAATAATAGGGGGTGAAATTGGGGTGCTCAATGAAAATTTGCATCCACAACTATAAATTAAACATGTGGGGGTTGTTCACCCCGAGAGGTTCCGAAATAGCCCTCTAATGAATGGAGTGTGCTAAATTGTCGAATTATAGGTAATTGGTAATTTGTGAAGCGATAAACTTAACGGAACATTGAGAACTGGGAAGGAATGGTAGTAGCTGAAAATTAGCAGGAGTTATACTAGTATGTGCGAGTTAGAATGTTTTCTAAAATAGTAAGAACGTTATAATCAATACGATAACATACGAACAAAATACTTAAATAGCAAAAGTTAGCCAATGCAAATGTTACCTCATCTAGGTGTTGATAGAAAAAAAAATAAAGCAGTAAAAATATAAAAAGCCACTACTTCTGTGTTTGGATTCTACCAATGACAAGCAATAATGATCGGATGACATAATATTATCTTCGCAATAACGCCTACCCTAAATTGATATTACACGGCAAATTCTAATATACCTCGCGATGTCCCATATCTGGATACACGTAACATTATGTGTTTATCTGCCAAGGTATTTCCATCATTAATTTAGATGAGAATTCCTTATGTTGCCTCTAAGACGTCATCAAACGATTGTGACGTCACTATTTGCAATATGTGACTCAAGCTTGGCGTTGTGGGTCTGTAGAAAGCTTTAGTTGTTTGCAGTGAGAATGCAATTTTCATTAGTTCTCTGTTAAACTGTTCAATATAAATCGTGATGTAAATAAAATTGCATTTCCTCTATTCTTCTAACGTGAAGCTCAGTACAGTAATGATATACGCAGTATGTGAAACAAATAAGAAACAAGATAAAAGAAACAACTCAAAACTTTGCACATTACCTACTCAATTAATAAAAAGGACAAAGAAAATATACGGGTTGAATATGACATTAGCATACCCTTACAAGGACGTGATAAGAATGGAAATTCCTATTAAGCTCCAACGTGTCAACGTTAAGCATGAAAGAAACCACTAACACGTCTAGACACATAATTCTACAAATTATCGTCATATTAACGACTGCCATAATTATACATTGAGACGGGATGATCGCACTCACTCCATTTGTTACTCCGTTGACAAGTTCAGTTCTCAGTCTGGGGTGAGAGTCGCTAGTCAGTATTCATAAGACACCTTCCTTAAAGGCGTTTCATTACAACGCTGCGTAGATACACCAAAAGAATAGATGCGGCAAAATGGCGTCTAGACTAAACCTACTTGCCGTTCAATATAATGCACCTAGAATGTTAATGAAATGGAAATCAATACAAAAATGCGAGGTGCAATCTCGATAGGAATCGATTAGGAAACTCGTTGGAGAAAAATAAAGTGAGTTTGAATGTAGCATGAAAGAACGTTAATGAGAAACTTCGTTCGATTCTAAAGTTAGCAGTAGAAGCTTAATATAAAGCACTACAGCAAATGTGCAAGTTAACGGAAGTTTTTTTTTAATGAGAACTATTACGTCACATGTTATTTAGACATATATAACTGAGTTGATTTAAATGAGGATTTAAAAACGATAAGTCGGATCCTTTACCTGAACCACCCAAACCACTCCAAAATTCTTGCTTTACCGCGCGTGTTCCTGCCAAAAATCATCACCCAATAAATTCATTTACACAGAAATGCCTGAAAACAAAATTCCACCAAAAAAACAAAGTTTCGTACTTCTTCATTTGTTCTGGTTTCTCTTTGTGTCAAGCCCGAACATTGTCAATATTCATAGCTTCTCTAAAATATTCGTCGGTCCCCGGTGATAGCCTATATGCGCGTTCGCGGCTTCGCGAATATCGTCACACGGTGTTTTGGGCGCTGTGTAATGCAATTTTGATAACCTCATCAAGAGCGTGCACTTTATTAGCGGCTTTGCTGGTTGCAATCTCATGTTCGTCGTAAACTTCGTTAATTTTCTTGTTATTGTAAATAATTGTTATTAGGGTTCCACTTTTGTCTTTTTGGTCCGTGTGTGTCCGTACTTAAGTACTTGTGTATCTTTGCATTAGTCTTCATCCTCAACGGCATTTCTTTTCGACTATTGACTGAAAGTTTTACCTAACGATTGTTGATTATTTCTAAGGAAGCTTTCATATTTAAACTACTTAACTTATCTTCATAAAATTATCCACAGTCAAATTAATAGTCATGTGGGTACGTTTAGCATTGATGAATAAAAAACAATGTATTCTCTTGTAAAAGAAACCATCTTCAACATCTTAGAAATACAAAAGGAACTTACCTATTTCCTATAATAAAAAGAGTGCCAGTAACGTGATGTAGCAATAACCAGGGATTAAGTTCGCGTTCCCTCCTCGGGGTAGCGTTAATGCGATGGCAAGGAACGATGAGCTCATCACCATGAAAACTAAATTAATTGCACGAAGACGTGTCAGGATTAAGGCTCATGCATCTCAAATAAGCTATAGCATATTGTGTCGTAATACTAATTGATTATATTTTGTATGTCACTAAGATGTTTGGGATGAATGACGATGTAAGACAGGAACAGTCTGTTAGAAATTATACACGGATATAAAAATCTTAGTACGATTCTGTTTTTAACCTATGGAATCATGCAAAAGCTCTGCTTAATGTACATGTGATGCGTATACTTGTGATTATTACAGCACATGAATATTACTAAATTGTGGTTGGAATTAGCTGGAGCATGAGAAATCAAACGTAACACAGGTGTAGTAAGATTTCTTGGCTTCACAAGTGACTGCTTTGGTGTAATTAGCAATTTGCTTCATTTATAGTTGATTAATTTACATGTGATTTGATTTAACCATAATTCAAAATTTTAAGTCAAAAGACACTTTTTCTGCTTCAGATCTTGTTTTTGCAATTGACAGTTTTCTTTTTGCGCTTGTAAACGGGAAGGTGATTTAAATATCTACCTATATACATATGTATAACATCTGGTGATACTCATAAAATGCAATAAAAATTAAGAAACCACTTACTCCAGAATCACGTAACGTAATCCCCTACAGTTTCAATGAGCTACCAGCTCAATCTTCAATGAAACAATAGACTGCCTACGTACCTACAGGAATAATGGCCGAGACACTTAGCCAAATAACCCTGTGTTCGTGATATACATGTGAAATTAGCCGTTTCTGCAAATTGCTCAGTTCTACTACCCCACTGGAATCCAGTCGGTTCAACGCTACACTCGCTAAAATATTTAACATGTACGTACTCTTATTAAAGTTTACAAGCTTCGGCTAGGAGAATCTTTCTAAAACTCTTTATGGAATCTGTTTTAGTTTAATTATTTTAATAGAACGAAATATTTTTTTATTAATTCTTTTTATATTTTAGAAAAATTTTAATGCTGTTTTTTTAATTCTACCCATTTATATATTTGGTACTGAGAGTTACTCTGTGTGCAAGGCAATGCGTTTATTCAACTTTTGCCTAGATAATTGCATGGATCACAAACTTTTTTTCAAATAGTTTTAACCAATCTTCTGGCGTAAAATTTGGCAGACATTAGTTTAAAATTAAAACAAAAATCCAAGCACTTAAAACTCAAAATCCAATTACGCAAAGCACACAAAATTACTTGAAAATTCTAAAGATCCCCAACGGACTACAAATTCACCGTCTTCGTTCTTAAAAAAATATTTGAGTATGCAAATTAAAATCAAGTTGTGGACTATGAATGTCATAATTAACATTCATTACTAGCCCCAACCTAAACGGGCTTAATTAGACGGGACCATCTTCATCAACATACCTCAGGGGTTTAAGGTTTTCCACACCGTCAGATCTCGTCTGTAAAGGCTTTATGTTAGCTGGGGATACGCAGCACCTCGGTTCAGAGTCGGTAGGAGACCGCAAGGAGAACTGCATGGATGTGAGAAAATTTGGAAGGTGGTGTAGTAAAAATATCATAAAATGTGGCTCGTTTCCTTTCTGTAGTACCTCATTAAAAAATAATGTTATTTTTTATCGATTTCTGAAAAAAAAAAATATCCAAAACTTGTCACAAGAATACTTTCAATAACAGACAATACCGTTACCATTGTGTAATAATGTTTTTTTTGTAATATTGCACTTTAAGAAAGTTTAGCATCAGTCCAATATTATTTTGTAGGCAGTTAAAACAGTTTGGTCTTTACAGAGTTTTAATTCGATCAATTTTTCTTTTGATCTACAGTACCAGTATGTACTAAGTACCCGTTATGATTATAAAATTTTGTAGATATATAGATGAAAGAAAATAGGAAGGTAAGTACATTCAAGTAAATAAACTAATCAAGTTATTGACGTAAAACGGAAACGTTTTTTTTCACCCCATTATGTTCTATTAAGCGTTGTTAACATTTGAAATAAGAACATTTCAAGCGTACTGAAATCACGCATGGAATCTCAAAGCATCGGACCTTGCCAAGAGAATTGCTCAAAATAATGACTTAACTAGCATACTGGCACCTTATAATGATTGCCCACGATATGTTTAAACAAAGAACACGTTTTTTTTTGTTTCCAACGGTCATGGGTGACTGGCGGCCAGTTACCCATAAACACTGCTTTGGAAACCACATCTTCACATGCCAATGATTTTAGTACAACCATAAACGCTATGATTATTTAAACTAGAACTATAAAAGAACAGCTAGTTTGTTGTAGATACCTATCAGTATCGGATAAAGGAACCGTAAAATTCTTTGGGAATTTCTTATGAACAAAGAGGTTTGGAACTGTTTAAGTTTATTTGATTCTATTATTTGTGTGTTGAATTACATTTAATGTGGTTTTTGAATTATGTGTTTAGGAGTAGTTTAATAGCTCTTATCTTTATAATGACTGACTGATGATCTTCGTATAGTATCAACCAAAATTCACGGCGGTTGGCCACTAACTTCTGAGCACATGAGGCCATAATAATTTTTTTTAAATAAAATACTGAAACTAAAAAAAAACTGCGGAAAAGCCATTAAAATTGGTGTGCGCTTTACAGTGAATTGGACTCAAGATAATAAGTATCTATTTAATTTAAAAAAAAGCGGTGTGCTCAAAATAAATCCCCCTCAACATTTTCCTACATCACAGTTTTCCGACAACCGCTGAAGAATGTCAGCGCTCAAGCAGCTTGAAGGCGATTAATTAGCTCTTATTCGCAATGAGCACCAAATAATAGGTGCCTGGTGCTAATACCCTGGTTTGTCTGCAATAAGTACCGAGAGAGGAATTTGCGGTGCGAACCTACGTGGTATATCTGTTGTTATGAAATCCTATTAAGCGGTCTTAGTCTGTCTTGGTTGGAGATGGACTTCATTGTTTGGTTGCATGGAATTTACGATTATTTTGGCTCTGTTTATGTGCATTGCTTTGAAGCTATTGTGCATTTATGTTATGTTGAGTTCGATCAATGGTAAATCAATTGTATTTATACACTTATTTCAGGTCTCATAACTTTGCTTTCCACATTAAAGAAATAACCAATTTTCTCTTCAACTTCATTTGATTTCATTAAACTTGATCAATCATCATTAAACTTGTCTAAAACGCAATCTATGTTAACCGGCTAATATACTCATAACGCGCAAACGTTCAAAGCTGAACTCATAACTGTATTACCATTCAAGCGAATACGACCGGCTTGAACGAGAAACAAGTCTATTATACAATATAACAACCTACTCAACACAACGATGGCCAAAGGTGGTTCTGTTATAACAATAAAACTCGGAAAACCGCCCCAGGTATAGCTGTTAGTAGAAACTGAATAACAAGAGTTAACGCCTCGTGTTGTGTTCTGGCTTCATATGAGCTTAATTAATTAATATTAACAAGCATCGCGCCGCGTTAGCTGAACTCCTTGGTGTAATAATTTTGTTAAATATTTACATGGTATTCATAGCAGAACATGCTGATAATTAGGTAAATTTAAAGCAGTTGGTAAACACATTCAATGTTGCGTTCAAGTTGGGGAATCGGTTGAAATATATAAATTCCCAGTTTGCCTCACTCAGTTGTGAATAATTGTTTGGCACAAGGAGCTGAACGATTAATAGGAAACTGCCATTGATCCTAAGCTGGTTTATTGTGCCTTGACCAAGTTAGGGTGCTGCCCAAATTAATAATTTACAACAGCCTACGCCAAAACTCTTTGATATAGTTCAAGTGAATTAAATGTAAAATATTATACGGGCTTGTTAAAATTTCATTTGTTTATCAAAACAGTGTACCCAATTAAAATTTGGTTTCAGTCTGTGAAACTGTTTTCACAACACGTAGGAATAATACGATTATTACGGTGTACAACTTAAAAACACAATGTATTATTTATGAAATAACGTGAACCTAATTAAATTCATTATACTTCTGTATATAGTAGAAAGTCTGTTTCGAAATATTTTATTTAATATTTTTTAAGAATACAGACATTAAAATTAAAATATTTATA
The DNA here is from genome assembly GCA_033682625.1 of Helicoverpa zea x Helicoverpa armigera. NCBI lineage: Eukaryota > Metazoa > Arthropoda > Insecta > Lepidoptera > Noctuidae > Helicoverpa > Helicoverpa zea x Helicoverpa armigera. The sequence continues at coordinate 666,245 of JAWIIS010000005.1, read as the reverse complement.
TATTTTTGGAGAATCAAAAACGTAAGAATTTATTATGAATTATTTATAAAATAATTATTTTCAGGCCACTTAAAGGACAACGGTCATTGTAACAAGTCTACGTGATCCGTAGCATTCGCGGACCAATCCCGCTAATTGCGTCCAAACTTTAGCGGACGAGGGCTTTTTAATTAAAACTTATTCAATATTATAGAGACGATTCCAGTCGGCCGGTCACTCGGATAAGTTTTACTTTTTAACATAACATTGTTAATTCCATTTGCGAATAATTATGCCGGGGATTAAATTTATTTTTAGATCCCTCCGATTGAAGGCTGTATTTTGTAAGTTTTGTTCTCTACCTATTTATTAATAGAGCATTTTAATTATATCATACTTATAAACAGCGTATCCATAGATTTCTGAATCGCTACTAGATTTATTTCAAACGAAAACGTCATAACTTACAGCCACTATAAAGATGACTCAAGCGGTTTGTTATCCAACCACACACCTACTAAGTTTCATAATATAATTTACAACTATTAAAGCACAGTATGGAGCCAAAACAATTATTAAAAGCATAATTCATCTTAATATACAGGGTGTAGCGTAACTACTGATCAAGTACGTTCATGGAACTCCGCTAGGCGGCTGTGCCATTTATTTTCTGGTAACGGCAAACGACCAATAAGTCTTGCTTCCCGGGATATTAACACTATCATAGGTTACTCTCACATTTTATGAAGACACATTAGACACCGCGACATTTCCATAAAAGATTTGATGTAAATGCATTCCGGATTGTATTTTGTTTTCATTTAAATTTTGATCGTGATTTATATTTAGGTACAATATTGTCGTATTTCTTTTATGACAAATAATTTCTTGAGTAAGTTTATCGACGTGTGATTAATAGTTATTAAAAATTAATTTACTTACCTAAATTAGGTGTTGACTACATGATGTATCAATTTATTTATTGTAACATGTCATCTTTTGAGGGCGACTGCCGCAGTAAATTAAATCCGCATTGAGCAATGAGTCTGTGTGTGCCGCACTTTATTTAGGAGTGGACGGCGGACGGCCAAATAGCTAAATGTCCAATAAGTCGCGCACTCGATATTAACAGCGACATAGTTTACTGCACGCGCCGCATGTTGATTATTACCCAGCTCAGTTTTATGACATCCGAAATTCGAATTTATATAATTGACCGGTTTAAATACCGGAACGGGTCGAAACTTAATTATTGTAAGCTCATAATAAAATAAAGTGTCGACGCCTACGGAATTATTTTGTAGCAATCGCCTTTTTGAGTTACTTCTGAAGTGGTTATTGTAGCAATTAAATACAGCTGGTTAGCTTTTGTTTAGGAGTCTATCAATCACATTTTATATGCTACCATTTTGCGACTTATTAATAGGATTAATATTTTGAGCGCTTACAGTTTAAAAATCATAATTTTAGGGAGCACGGTTTAAATTAAATCGGAATCAATTTTCCATGAAATGGTCAAACTTTAAGGACGTAACTAAATTCAACATGTTTGAAATAAGACTAAAATGAATGAATACCTCAAAAGTCCCGAATATATTTTGTCAGTGCTAAATCCGGGATAAAGCCCGGTAGGCCGAAAAGAGCGGATTCCGTGGTACCGGGTCTGACGAGTCCTTTGATATGTTATTGAGTTCAATTTACGTTTTCATATTCATCGGCCTGCGAAGCACTTCTTTTGGGAAATGTACGGACTTTTGGTTAAATATGAAAACATTTTTGGAGAAATATTGCTTTGAATACAGTTTTGGATAGCGGGAAAAATTTTAATGGTAGGTAAAGTTATCGTTGATGTTAGTTTGCGACCCGAAGCTTTTAATGTATCTAGTTTATATTAAAAAAAAAAACTTTTTTTTCTTAAATAATGACAGATCTTGAAGATGCTAACATGAACTAATAGGCACTTCAGTAGATCTTTGAATGTTGTAATGAGACCATCTTTATAGCATTTCTATACTTCAATTGGACAGTTATCTTTACACGGTTCTTTAGTCGGTATTTAAAAGTCCATAATTATGTTGGCATTTTACGAGAAAGTACTTACCTATCTAAAAGACGTTTATAACTAAAAGACATTTAATAATTTGTTTACCGCGTAATAAAAAATATTGTAAAAGAGTTGCTTATATTAAAATTAATAAATAAAACCTTAGCGTATACACATGACCTTGTCCCAGTACATGATATAAAATAAAAAAGGTAAACATGTTTACCTTTTATCCTTTTCATTAGGCTACTGAAATTTATGTCTAGAAATACGGCGTAAAATACCTCTGTTTAACCTCTCTTAGCGTAATGTATTTAGACATTTTGTTTTTATATGGATTTTTTTACGACGATAATAATATGGGCCGTATGTAAAATTCCAGCGTTTGGAATCTGTTGACAGTTGACACCTTTTTAAGGTTTTAGGAGGTGTACATACCTAATAAGATATGGTTTCGTATAAAACTGAGATATTAGCGTTGATATGTGCAGATTTCTAATTTTTTTTTCAGAATTTTATGAAATGGTTTCGTTAACATTGCTTAATAGACTGAACTGAAAAGATATGATATCTGGTGAGCCAAAAAAGAAAACGTAACCACACATTAGATCACCATGGTGTCATAAATAATTTCAATAACCAAACCGCGGCTATTTGAAACAAGGAAAGGCTTTCCAACGCCATCTTGGATCGGAAACAAAGGTGAACAGGTCCATTGAAGGATTCTCCCAATGATTATTGAAAAGTTTCAACGCAAAACCCGTAGGATAACCCTGTTTGCTCCCACAAAGGGTGCCTTCGGCCCACATCGTTGTTTTATTCCAGTGAAATATGAGATAGGAATGAAAAAACGAGTTTGATTCTTAAAGGATTTTCCTTGCTTTGCAGAATTATGTTGTTCGATTTGAAGTCTATTGTGGTTTCAAAAGAAGGCTCATCATAAGGTTCTTAGATATTTTTTCTGTACTTTTTGAAGAGTATTGCAATAATTTAAGTGAATCAAAACAGTGACAAACCAATCCAGAATCATGACGCTAAGCATTTATCAGAAGATACAATAAGAAAGCCAACAACAAAGCTTATAAAACAGTACGAAGAACGCTTCATTGCGAACACAAGATAAATTAACGGGAGAGTAATCACGCGCATACATCTACGTCCAACTTCAACAGAAATAGTTCGGATATGACTAGTGTAAACAAATTGCGTGTGCGTGAATAATTCATCAAAGAAACGGGCGCTGACAAATGAAATCTAATGAATACGATATGAGAAAAGGAGTGCTCGCCGAGATTCATGCAGAAATAGATACAGTCCGCTAGAGGGTAGATTTCGCCAAAAATATTGCAGGCACTTTAAATTTTTACGATATGCCATATGATTTTGTTTTTTTTCTCAGGAGAGGAAAGTTTGATAAGAGAAGAAAACGTAAGTCATTGATGTAAGGTTACAAAGTGAAGGTTGCAATTGTTTTACTTTTTGATGGATTATTATTCACAGTAACATCGCAGAACGTTATTAAATGTTCGTTATTTTATACAGAAGAGCAATAAAAATTATACATCTTTTTTGGTACGTGCAGCAAATTATTCAATTAATAAAATAATAACCGCGCTATTGCGGCTTTAAACGGAACTGGTACCACACAGAAAAGCTTATAAAAATTTAATCAACATTTAATTTTACAGCATTTGATTATTACCTGCCGTTACTATCAATTAAGAATGAACAAATGGATCGGTTCCGTTATGGCTGAAGTTGTAAAAATATAATTGAAGTAATCATTACGAAAGCCTTCATGGCAGAATGGAATTCGAAGAATAAGGTTGTGGTTATGGTAATAAAACTTTTGACTATTTATTTATCATATGATATAAAATTTTTGGTGTATGCCAAACCAATTCTTATGTCGACTGAGTTTGCGGTAGTGTTCAAATTCTATTCTTGGTGGTGTTTTTTTTTGGATCAGTAACATTTCTAGTCACTGAGAACTGTTAACTTCAAATAGATAGGTATTCACTTTAGCCATGCTATGGTATAATTTTCCTTAGATTACGCCGGTAATCGAAGACGTCTTATTACCGCTGTCGCTTTACACTATGCCCGTAGTCTACATCAGACTACGGGATGAGCCCGAGGCAAATATCTTTATTGTAATTCTTGTACTCTTGTTTTGTTTTTCGCGAACAAACATTCATATAATTGTGATTATCATGTTAAAGCTGGGCAAGTTTCATTACACTGATGTGCATTTGTTTTTTGTTCGATTTTATGGCTGTCGTAGGCTGTTCTGTATTTAATTGATTCGTGGAGTTGAAGATATATTCATTTTAATGCTGAGTCTGTGAAAAAAGTCTTATAGTGTATAGAATAAGAATGTGTTACTAAGATGAGAGTTTAGAGGTAACTGACCATCCACTCTCTCTGTTTAAGTTTAGGTAAGTGTTATAAGGCCAAAATCTTCTCACATTTGTGATTTATCGAGCCTTGTATTGACGAGTAATTTTATATGGCAACTTTGCGATCACTTGCATTAATTAACAATAGCAGAGACACAGTAGGCAATATTTTCCGACCCAAACATCATTACCGCTCCTCTCCAACAATTTACAATTAAAAACCAATACAAATGATCCAATTCCATATCTCAATTGTTTAAACATTCACAAAAGACGAACTGGCTGCTACATAAAATAATATTTCCTCGCATTACAGAGTTTGACGATTGTGTAGGAATATTTATGAATTTTGCAAAATTCGACGTAACACAAAAGAAGTACCTATTCACAATATACCGTCACATAAAGAACTCGAAATCCTTTGATATCATACTTTTATTACTTATGTAGGAATGTACTTATTGTATGAATATCGTTATTGGATATGTGGACGTGAGTTTCTCGAACTTTCTTTTATTGTATGGCATCGTTACACATGGTTATAAGCCTTATAAATCGGTTCGGTGTATCCTTTAATCATCATGGTATAAATATATATACTTAATAATAAATTATGCATCTATTATTTTTGAGTATCATTATGTCTCTTCTCTTACGTGTAATTAAGACTCAGACTCCACTAAAGCAGCGCGGAGTAGACAAGATTTCAATTAATAGAATTTCGTTATTTAAACATAACATAAACTTATATGAAAATCTAGATGAAAAGGACCCGCAAAAATAGATTTGAAGCTGAAAATCTAATTTAGCGAAAGAATTAGACCGAAGAGATGGCTTTCAAATTAAAATAAGCCTATTTCACTCATACTACCACGTACTAGAAAGTAAATATCAAGCCACTCAACTCAGCCAGTTGATAAATACGATCGTCACACTAACCCGTTTCGTTTCAAGATTATTTGCGCGGCAAAATACACAACCAGCTCGCTCTGTTTTCCTTTAATTCTAAATACATGTTTAATTCCCAGTATGAGAATCAACTTTTAAAAGAAAAATATTTGATCTCGTTGATCAAGTTGACTTGAATGACTTTGAACATTCTTTCGCTAAAAATAAAGTTGAATAAGGTTCGTTCGTTGTTCTTTCAAAAATAAAACAAGGCAACATTGTAGTTATTGGTAAAGAGTATCTAAGACAACAAGAGCCTCACTCCACTAACACTTAAGTACAAATAATAATAGCTATAACTCTCAGAGGCCGACTGAATAAACACGGGCATCCGTCTATATCGCATAGCTGGAGTATTGTCTTGTTTATTAGAACCGGACGGTCCCCCGCCTAAGGCAAGGATCCAATATAATGGAATACCTACTTCAACATTATTTGCAGATAAACGGGTACTTACGCGATATGCCCCGGGCCTGTATTAACGTGTGGTATGCGCTTAAATCGGCGACGACATGAATAAAGGCTCAGTTGCTACAAATTCGGGTATTATGAAAGGTGAAACAGTGTTTGGGAACTCCGTTCTTTGATAGTTCAATATTATTAGCCCCGGAGCGACGACTTGCTTTGACATAATTCTTTTGAAAATAACAATGGATTTGCTCGTCGTACGTGATTCTTTATTCAGCATTGCGACTGTATTATTCAGAGGACGGCTTCTGTTGGTAAGTAAATAGATACGATGACGTATCTTCCTTTGGAGTTACAATATCAAGATTGTTTTGATTCGAATTTATATTGGATTAAGCTTTACTGGTTTCTCTTTTACTACTTGTCAGAAAGTCATTTTTAGATTCAGAAGAATAATTACGATAAGATGCATTCTCAGAAATTATACTCCATACAACTCAAAACTGATATTTTATTTAATTCACCCTGAGCTTATACAGCTGAAAAATACATTTAATATTTAACTTTTATCTCGAAAATCGTTTTTCACTGATTGCATTGCATCGAGCGAAACACTGGCAGTAAAAAGTCTAGTTTAAAGACCACAGTGAGCATTGGCATCCAAGATATATTGCTAGTTTGTAGCCTACCTGGTCTTATTATTTTGCTTTTATTTATTACAAAACTTTTTAAGATATGTGCTTTACTTAAAACTGAAATCAAACTCTTTAATAACATGCTTATCACTCGATCAGAACCGCTTGTTGTAGTTAGTGTTTAGAAAAATCTAATAAATTATATTCGAGATATGATATGAGATAGTAGATCTCAAACACTCAAATCGATATGTATTATGTACCTCTAAATACAAAAGATTAAGTAAAAATAAGTTTAAAATCTGTATGAACTAAGATGCCTTGGACAAACAAATCATATTGGCCGTATGCCTTACATATTTTCACCCAGCTTAAAGGTGCCTAACAAAACAGCGACTGCCTTCACCTAATTTTCAATCTCCATCAAACAGAACCAAAACTAGTCTCCAAAAACTTGCCACTTCCCATAGCAAACACAAATAGCAACTACACTTCCCATATAATACGTATTTGAACGTGCTTCAGGCGGAATAATAGACAAGTTGGACAGCGTACTACATTGTAGGTTGCATACAGTTAATGTAACTTTGTAATAAGGGTTACAGGCCCCTATGCTTTGTTCCGCTGCATAATTTCGTTATACCCATTCTACCGAGAAATCTTGTTTTGTCGAATACATTTTAAAGCGAGTCCGGAATAGAGAGTAGTGATTAACACTTAGGAAGTGCAGTTATTTGGCTATTTTGGCAGCTGTTGAAGTTTCTAGGTTTGTTTTGGGTTATGTGATTGCTACATGTTGATTGTCACGAGCTTTTAGATAGGTATGTTTTGTTTGAATGGTATAACTGGGAGATACTTTCATTGCAATGACGGTTCTCTGTCGTATAGTTTCAGGGAAGCGAATTAATTTTGAACTTAAATCCTTTTCGGTGTTAATACTTATTATTGTTATGAAACAACTTACCACAAGACACGTATTATCGTGATGGTATCCAAACTTATTAGAGCACATCTATAGTTCCCTTGTCTCAAACACGAATTATAACTTCACTCTTTGTCTCATTAAATAAAAATAAAAACAAAATCTCATAGTGATTTAAATGAACCTAGTTTTACGGATTTTATCGCGGTTATATTATTATTATTTAATCCCGACGTTTCGGATGTTTTACAGCATCCATGGTTACGGACATACTAAGGTGTTGGTCGTCTTGGTATTATAGTTACAAACATCTACCTACCCTACATTTTGCTGGTTAATTGACAATCCGATTCACGCAGAACGAGCTCACTCACACAGACACTTAGAAATAAAAATCTCATTATGATTAGCTAATGCGATTCACACAAACTTATCTAAAAGTACACAAAAAAAACCGGCCAAGTGCGAGTCGGACTCGTGCACGAAGGGTTCCGTAAATTACAGTTAAATCAACCTATCTCAAAAACTATAAGAGATACTTTGATCAAACCAAAAATCGTTGAAAGAGTTAATTAGCATGCATCACCTCTATTTTTTTTAGAATTTTATACCCCGTAGTTATAAAAATAGAGGGGGGGGGGACATACTTTTTACGACTTTGAGAGCTGATATCTCAAAAACCGTTCACTTTAAGAAAAATGTTTTTTAGAAAACTTTATATCATTTTAAAAGACCTTTCCACTGATACCCCACACGGGTATGTACATCGAAAAAAAAAATTTCATCCCTCAGTTACATGTATGGGGGGCCCCACCCCCAATTCTTTGTTTTACTATTTAGTGTCATATTTTTGTAGCGGTTCATACAACACATATTCCCATCAAATTTCATCACTGTAGTACTTATAGTTTCCGAGTAAATCGGCTGTGACAGACGGACAGACGGACAGACGGACAGACGGACATGACGAAACTATAAGGGTTCCGTTTTTGCCATTTTGGCTACGGAACCCTAAAAAACTACCCTCTTAAATTTTTTGTATGCAAATTTTGAGCACGTGAGCCCCAAGCCGAAATGTGCAATCCAGATGTTGTCGAAATAATCTCAAGGGTCCTCTTAGCACTGATAAAGGCACTTAAATAGTTACTACATAGATTTATGGTCCAGCATTTGGCTAGTGTCAAAATTAGCACGTTTCAAGAGGCAGTTCCGCAAAAGTTTGTGTTAATTCTGGTTAGTTCCGAGAATTAGAAAAAATGTGACTTCCTTGATCACGTGTTGGTTTTTAGGGTTCCGTAGCCAAAATGGCAAAAACGGAACCCTTATAGTTTCGTCATGTCCGTCTGTCCGTCTGTCCGTCTGTCCGTCTGTCACAGCCGATTTACTCGGAAACTATAAGTACTACAGTGATGAAATTTGATGGGAATATGTGTTGTATGAACCGCTACAAAAATATGACACTAAATAGTAAAAAAAAGAATTGGGGGTGGGGCCCCCCATACATGTAACTGAGGGATGAAATTTTTTTTTTCGATGTACATACCCGTGTGGGGTATCAATGGAAAGGTCTTTTAAAATGATATAAAGTTTTCTAAAAAACATTTTTCTTAAAGTGAACGGTTTTTGAGATATCAGCTCTCAAAGTCGTAAAAAGTATGTCCCCCCCCCTCTATTTTTATAACTACGGGGTATAAAATTCTAAAAAAAATAGAGGTGATGCATGCTAATTAACTTTTTCAACGATTTTTGGTTTGATCAAAGTATCTCTTATAGTTTTTGAGATAGGTTGATTTAACTGTAATTTACGGAACCCTTCGTGCACGAGTCCGACTCGCACTTGGCCGGTTTTTCTAAGTACAATTAGTTTACGATGAAAACAAACGTAGGAGAAATAAACTTTGAAACTGTCAATGTTGTAGTACAAAGATGTCGTTGATCATTTCTGCCTGAACTACTATTGCCAAATAATACTAGGGATGAATATCAGACATAACAACATTTTTGTCAAAAAATAACTGTTGTCATAAAAAAAATAAGACATTTATAGGGCCAATAATTGAAACTAGGGATTAATACGAGACAGCATCGTATTATAGGTATCCAACAATAACTGCTTTCACAAATAAAACATTCACAAAACTGACTCAATCAAAGCTCTCAAATAACTCATCATAATATCAAAAGATAATTAACCACCGAATCCAGTCGAGGGCATATTGAGCAAATGTTCCCCAAATGTTCCCCGAGCAGGAAGCGGGAGCAACAATCCCGGAACATTCTGTAATAATTACTTACACCGCTTCAACGCTGTTCCGTTTTGGAGGCCAGCGAGTGTAGCACCTTTAATGTAGTATGAAGTGATTAAGTTTTTAGTTAGTAAGTGGGTACTTTGTTTGTGACTATGTACTGAACTGTGCTACCTAGCTAGGGGTATTGGTTTGCCCGGGTAACTTGAGGAGGTCAGATAGGCAGTGGCTCCTTGTACACCACTGGTATTCAGCTGCATCCCAGTGGATTGGAAACCGACCCAAATATAGTTGGGAAAAGGCTGATGATAAATACTGAACTGATCACAATTTCTTCGAAGTTTATTTGAGTAGGTTTTTTTTATAGTCCCTAAGTTTGAAACTTACTGCAAAATAAAATCAACGTCCTCACGTGCCCAATATTACTGAACATTATAAATATTCAGTTACAAACAACAGCTGTTAATCCGCAAACAAGTTTTAAATAATCAAATACATTTCATTCCTACTACTATTTTTCCCAAAAGTGTAAACTTTGACATTTATCACTGCACTGTAAAAACATTTAGCCATGTTTTCAACTGAACACGAAAATTTCTGAAACATAATTTCGCAATTATTGCTTATGCGCTGTATTATTTCAAGGAATTACGGTACAGCGAAAAATAAAGAGTACAATTTTTTTTTTTTTCGTAGAATTCATTCTTACCATGAAAAGTTGCGATCAATGTAATTGCATTTCTATCTTATTATTTCGCAATTTTCAGACCCAGACAGTGTGACATGCAGACTATTGACTGTAATTAATAGCTAACATTATTAGAGAAATAACTTAATAACTCAAGCTGCGCCCAGAATCGAATCATATTGTAATTTACAGTAAATAAAATAATATAAAATGACTAAAAGCTTATTGACAAATATGACACTGTATATTTATTTTAGAAAGCCTACGTACGTAAAACTAACGTATGAAATCATCTATCAAAACACCTCACGCCATTACAAACTCATTAAAGTACCACGACGATCTAAGAGAACGTGATAGGAAGTGTCGCTCAGTGCGCGATGCCGAACAATATTATGCAATAATTACTTATCAAGCACTTCAGTGTTCCGTTTCGGAAATCGGTGGTATGGAAGAGGCGCCCGTTTTATTTTTATTTATTTTTCCTGGTTTCTGTTTTGCTTGTGACTGCACTTTTTACAAAGCCTACATTTTAGACTTGCAAAAGGTACGTATTGTGCGTTTGTAGCCACAATTTCCGTAAAAGTTCGGTTTTGGTAGGTGCCCCATCGAAGCTGGGTTAAGATTTTATGCGTGTTTTGCTCGTGAAAGACCGTCGTCTTTTTATTATTGAGTTGCCATTTTTTAACTAATACTTTACTTTTAAAAAATCCCCTAATTTACAAGATAATACAGCCAATAGTTCTTATTGGACCATTTCTGGCACTCCATTCAAAATTTAATATTATCCAAAAAAGTGTATCTCCACAGCAATCCAACGCGCGCACATGTCGATAGACTGAGCATTCCAGCGCGGTTTTAAGACGCGCGGTAATTCCGCTCGAGTGTTTCACACGTAATCATCGGATAACGTGCCGTTGTGCACGTGTTGCACGTATGCAAAGCGATAGAACCGCAAATGCATTTAGGTAGTGCTGTAATAAAATGAAGGCGGTAATGTAGCAAGGGTGCGATTGACTGGTTTTGAGGTAATAACAGTTCTGTGTAATCGATTTGAGGGCAAGACTTAATTTTTCCGTACGATTCTTTTATGTAACAGGTGAGAATTCTATGGACAAAATTACCTACTACCTGAATTGTTGCAAACTAAAACAAAAGTTTGAATAATACAAGTTCACGCATCTGACCTTTATACCAGCCCCTCATTTACTAACTAATAAAACAAACCGTTATGAAAACATTTTTGCCCTGACCTAAGAGCCGCTCTTGTAATTTGTAAAGCCACACAATAAACTTATCCGGGGAGAACAATATCTAATGCGCGCCCGCCGATGCAGAAGGGTGCACAAAATCATAACACAAAAGAAAAAATACGGTTATTTTACACCAGTGCGGTAGATTATATCTTTTATGTTCAAAATCAACAGGAAGCTTTCAAATGGGGCATGTAACCTACACTTATTATAGATGCTGTTTCGCGAGGGTGCATAAATTTTTTAACCCAAAGGGTTTGTGCAAACAACTTTGCGAAAGTAATTTGGTACTTTTTTCAGTAATTGCACACGATACGGGAATAGATGCAGCAAGAGTGTTCGGCCGTTTGCGGAGTTTCGAAAAGTTTTAATTCAATTTCGACGTGGCAACAAAGTAAACACTCAGTGGACCGTTCTGGGGTTTGAGCTAAGTTCCAAAGTAGATTAGTAACACTAAACTCAACGTAACACGAATAATAAAATAAGCGTTTTGAGTTAGCATTGCTGCAGATGTTTATTTTGCATACTTGCAAAACAATAATAATTTCAAAAAGAGCACAACATTGATTTCTCAATAACTTAAATACTTGGATGAATTTACATTAGTTTACTAAAATTTTAATCGCTTTCTGATCTCGTCACTGGCGTAGTTTCCGTTATCAGGTATATGTTTTAACTTAGCAATATATTCGTCTGGTATACTGCATTCAATAGCGCCATTGATAATACATTTTTTGTATGTGATCGATGGTCTTCTGTCTTCAGGAAGATTTGTCAACGAGTCGAGGATTGGAGGGGTAGTTAAGTGTTGATAAGTCCGACATTTGGCCTTTTTCCCATTGTCAATATGCACGTCCACTGTCTTTGCAAAGTATTGCTTGATCTCGACTCCTTCTTGCCTGAAAGAAAAATTGCATAAATAAAGATCTGACCAAAATAGTAGGTAAGATAAACAAGGTACACAATTTCACTAACTTATCTAATGTAACAAGGGCGTCGCTTTGCATTCTCCAAACTGCTCCCCAAACATGTTCCTTGTCATTTGGCACTATGGTAGCCACTGCTCCTCCCCATAACTTTACGTACGGTCCCGGAACGAAGTCTAGTTTGTATTTCTGAAAAAATAAGATTTAGTCTTAGGGAATAAATATCAATAGCAACTACTGGTCAGTCAGTAGTGGTTATAAAACTCAAAATAAATGCGTTTGCCTAGATTTTTAACAAGAAGAAGGAGTATGCGGTCTACGCGTATGGTAATAAACATTATTATGTGGTCATCATCATCATAGCCTTAGGACGTTTACTGCTGAACATACATAGGTCTCCCCTTAGATCTCCACAAATACCGGTATTGTGTGGTACTTTTTTGAAATATAAAATTATATGTTTATTCCTTACGTCAAGACGTCCAACACCTAAAAATACCGCAGAGGGGTTATTTATATGTATTCTCCTTTTTAACAAATTACTGCCATAAGCGAAATAAAGAAAGTAGTCTTTAGAGGCATGGAGCATCATACAGCAAAGGGCAAAATTTAATAATTTCACAACGTAAGCAATAACTAAAATTTGGATTAATGACATTTTTACCGTCACTGTGACAGGATAGGAAAAAGAACTTTGTGATCACCTCTCACCAAAGCAAATTGAAAAGAGTTTTTATTACACGGCTATGTTTCCACTATACCTACCTCTTTACACTATATCTAGGTACATGATAGCATACTCTTTCTATGAATTATATTTAGATAGATGATAATGATGATGAAGAGAGCTTGTTTGAGAGTATAAAACCAGAGCGCATCGACAAATTCCTCTAAGAAGATCGGTAATCTTACACAAATGCCTACCTATCTCTAATATTTAGTTTCAGACTCAAACTCAAGTAAACACTATCTGTTGTTAAAGCCTGAACTAATTCTGAATGAAATCTAAATACGTCTAAAGCTGATTTTCCCGCTCGTAAGCTACAATATTTTTGTTTACACAATACAGTGGTGTTTGCATTCATATCAACTTGGGAATTGTTATTAAAAGCTCTAAGAGATTTGTAAATATAACTTCAGTTATATTGAGATTCGCTCGTCATTGTATTGGCATCGGTACATCGAAATAGAGATAGGACTTGTAATTACGATAAATAGCCAAACAATAGGCATTATATATCTTTACTATGTCTTTTTACACACAGTCTATCTACTTCTCTTTATTCTAACTCTCCTACTACGGGTCTGCTGGAAGAGATTTCGTCAGAAATAAGCAGTACCTTTGTTCTATTTAATGCTATCTCTACTTCTTTTATATTCTCTCTGTGTGGATAAATGGTTAAATAAATAAAATAAATGGTTAAATAAATACATAGATAGTTATGTGGGACATGGGTGCTATCTTTAAACTACAAAACTTCATAAAAAGGCCAATATTTTTTTGGGTACATAATATGGCATAACATATTATACATACGCTGTATTTATCTGATTTAAGAGCTAAAGGTACAAAGGTATGATATGGCCCAACGCACAAATACGCAATACAACGACTGCATAGTACGTATTTTACTTACAATAAAATCGACAAATTACCAAAATCCCCACTAACATCATTAACCAAATTACATACACCACATATCATACCATTTCCATTCCTATCTCATGAACTTGCCCGTGACACATCCGCCATCGCCACATGTTTGGTATTAGTGATATATCGCGTTCAAATCCAACGATCACAATATACAATGTCATGGATTATTGGGGGATCTTCATGGTTTAGACTTGCTTGGTGGTCCCATACCCTAATTTTTTTTGTACCCATGATATGACATACGGTCGAGTGCATTTGAGGACATCTGCTAAAATTTTTATTGGTCTCAAATAGACAAGTTAGATGAGATGTTTTTGACCAAATGTTGGCTTAATTTTGTTATTGTTAGTTGAAGTGGTGGGTTAGATAGTGTGGGAAAAAACCTGGTCAAATAGTGATTAGTTTTATATAAAACCAATTTCTGCTTATTGCAAAATTCATAATGCGCCTATAATGATATATATTTCACATGGTATTAAAATGTAAGCTGCATTGTACATACACACGAACACAATACCTTTTACTCAAATCATTCATACGTCGGTAATCAAAGAACCTCGTATGCAGACTTTACTTTCTTAGGTCTTAAAAAAACACAATTACCCAATTCTCCTTATTAAAGCTTAAGTATATTACGCAAAACCCACTAACACATAAGTTTGAAATATTGGTCCAGAATGAATGTCAAATCCAACTACGCTATTATTTTCTGTACTTAGTTACATACTTTACATCTGTAAAACTGTTAATATAGGTATTAAAACTTTCAAGTAGGTACCTACTAAGTTATTAAAAATATTGGCACGTGCCTTCATAATTCTGTGGTGTTAAGGCAAAAGGGGATGAGTCAGAAATTGTGAAAAATGAGTTAATTACACAGTTGGGTACAAAATTTTACGAACTATCATGGTAAAAAGGAGATAATTCAATATAATGTATTTTATTTCGTGAATCTCCAATAAAAATTACGAGTCTAGTCATAAATAGCAAAACCTAAAAAGTAAAAAGGAGTTTTGTCTAGTTATCTTCTTATTGCATACGTGATCCTTTACTTATAAAATTAGGTATAATGAGATAAGTCGACTTGTGCCGAAATTCATATTCGTCAGTAATATTTTTACTAGTGCAACGGTGCAAAAAATCCTAAAATTATGGTTTACGTGGGTAATTTGAGTGTTGAAACCTACAGAAATGAATAGGATTAACAAGTTCGATTTAACGTAAGTATGATGAATTTAAAACCTTTAAATTATGAGCTGATTCGGATCTGGAGGACAACCAGTATGGTTTCCGTAAAGGGCGTTCAACAGTTGACGCTATACTGCTTCCTCCACGCATACGCGTGAGGGTCCTGGCGGTCCTGGCGGAGGAAGCAGTCGACCGGGGCGAGGTGGTTTCGGCGGTGTCGCATGACATCGCTAACGCGTTCAACACCCTGCCCTGGAATATCATAAAGGAGGCGCTCCGTTATCATGGAGTGCCAGGGTACCTCCGTCGCATAATCGGGGCCTATTTATCCGAAAGAGCTGTCGTGTACCTGGATCGAGAAGGATGGGTTCGTCAGAACATCTCTTCCTCAGGGGTCGGTTCTTGGCCCTCTCCTGTGGAACATTGGCTACGATTGGGTCCTGCGCGATGCGCTTCTCCACGGCGTCAGCGTGATATGCTACGCTGACGACACGCTAGTCACAGCACATGGGTAGACGTACCGGCAGGCGGCCATTCGGGCCACAGCCAGTGTCGCGCAGGTCGTGGGTAGGTCTTGGCCTCGAAGTGGCCTTGCACAAATCCGAAGCCCTTTGCTTCCATGGGCCAAGGAAGAAGCCACCTCCGGGGTCCAGTATCGTGGTGGGAGGGGTTACCATCGCTGTGGAGCCGACAACGAAATACCTGGGACTCGTTCTCGAAAGTCGTTGGGACTTCGGGCCACACTTCCAGCGGCTCGCTCCTCGGTTGTTGGTAGCAGCTTTAGCGCTCTCACGCTTGTTGCCCAACCTCAGGTGACCCAATACCTCCTGCCGGAGGCTCTATATGGGGGTCGTGCGGGCGATGGCGCTTTACGCCGCGCCAGTGTGGGCGAGCACCCTGACGGCCCGCAACCTTCCAGTGCTGCGAAGACCACAGCGAGCGATGGCCATCAGGGTTATAAGAGGATACCGCACGATCTCCTTCGAAGCTGCATGCCTCCTAGCCGGATCGAGACCGACAGCCCTTGCGTCACTCTATACATGGCGCGAGGAAGCGGTGGGGCGGGCCGAGCGCCTCGTGCCTCGGCAAGTTGAGTTGCGCAGTTCAGAGCTCCGCCAAGACCTCATTGCGGAATGGGAGCAGCGACTTGCGCGACCCACGGCATGGCACGCCGCTCTCGCGGCGGTAAGGCCCATACTGAAGGAGTGGCTGGAGGGACGCCACGGCGCCCTCAGCTTCCGGCTGACACAGGTCCTTACCAGATATGGGTGTTTCGGAAAGTTCCTGTGTCGCATCGGTCGGGAGCCCACGCCCGAATGCCACCACTGTGGCATCTGGGGCAACGCAGCGCCGTGACCTAGCGGCAGCAGTAGACGCTGCGGGAAGTCTTTCGCTGCCGGCTGTCGTGTCCTGCATGGTCGGCAGCGAAGATGGATGGAACGCCATCGCATCCTTTTGTGAGGATGTGATGGTTTGAAAGGAGGCGGCGGAAAGGGAGAGAGAAGCTGCTTCCTCTCTCCCCGCCCGCAGCAGACGTGGAGGACGTCGCAGAATGACTAATCTCCGGCCACCATAGGGCGCGGCCTGCGGGCGACAGACTAGGGGCGTCTGTCGTCCGATCAGAAACAGGCCTCGAGACGGTGGCGTTGTGTTGCGCGCGCATCTCTTAGTGGAGTTTGCTGTGGCCGCTGGGTGACGGCCACAGAGGTTGACGGGGCCCGCCTTTGAACATCTGGGGGGCCAATACCTGTCGGGGGTGCGGAAGAATGCTTTGGCGATACCCGTGCCCTCGACAATAGGTAATTGAAGGCAACACTGGGTGGGTTTTTAGCCGGTAAGAGTTTGGCACACCCCCTCCACCGACCCCAGGTGGAGGGAAGTCCATGAGGATTTCCCCCCTGCCAAAAAAAAAGGTATATACGTAAATAATAATAGCAAATAAAGAGACGAGTCGTTCTAGGATTTTTTTTTAATTTTTACCGTGTTACGGAAAAAGGAGATATGTCAATTATTTTAATAATTAAGAAATAAAAATATTTTTCGGGTACATATAAAAGACGACTAAATTAATAAATGAAAATTAAAACAGAGTTGTGTTAATTATTTCTATACACTTTTGATTAAACTGCATTTTTATTACAAACCAAACACGCGTTTTTTTGATTAGCCCCTGGTGAAAAGTTGTGTTTTTTGACTCATCCCCTTTTGCCTTAACACCACAGAATTATTATTTCTACTTCACACATTCGCAAACGCAATGCACAGATTTTTTATAAGCGCCCAAACTCTCACCCTTCATCTCGGCTAATACTAGACTCATGTTCATTCATGATTTAGGGTCCTATTGTGTTAACAGTGAAATTAGTATCGAAAGGTGTGACATAACCCTGAATGCTTATTCATACGCACGTAATGGAACCGGTTCATACTGGTTCATGTTATGATTTTATGGGGCCCACCAGACCCCTCAAGTGGGCTTTTTTAAATGGCACGGGTAAATGATAAGGGTGGTATTATTCTGTAATACAACATGTGGCCCACGGTTCTATTATTTATCAAGTAGCCAAATTAAAATGATAATGGTCGCTCGTGGATACCGTATATTCCCAAAGGAGTAAGAAATGGGTCTCTTATCAACAACTTAAATAAAAACCATTGTACGAACCCAGACGTAATTCGGAAAATCTCAAAACATAAATAGGTTGAAAAAACCGGGTTACAAATATACGTAGTCTACCTACCTAATGTGTATGGCTTAAATAAAAATACTCTCTCCTTGGAAATACAGAATATCTATTTAATGTTTTATTTTGGAGTAGACGACAATATTTTGGACCTAAATTCATGATTCCTAAAAGTAGATGTTATTTTAGTGTCGTATTATTATTGGATATTTCTTGTACATTTTTTATGCCGTAAAAGTAATATTCATGTGTTAAACTGGTACTTTCAATGATGAGACCATAAAAAGTCTACATTGTTAATAGTTCTTCATTATCAAGCACCTGATTTCCATTCAAATGTATTCACAGACAACGCATAAAAACAGAAAACACGAATAAAACCAATGTCCTGCACTGCTTAGATAATTTTATTGCCATATTAATATGCAACATGTCTACGAATTGCTCGGTTAAACGCCCGTTAACGTACACTTCACAACACTTGGCTTAACGAGAGTTTTGCATGGATAATTTGTTTAAACTGAGTTTACCAGTTTAATCGTAGGTCAAGTAGGGACCGGCCACCTAAGCGCTTTCTTAATTACACCTAAAATTATACAGCCCGTCCGGAGATTTGGTTGTGTCCATGTTAAGTGAGTTAAGCCATTATGCTTTTAAAAAGTAGGGACATATTTTATACAATAATGTTTTTTGTTTCAAACTTTTAGATAATATTATTTAATGCTTCTCATATAAATTACAATGTTAAAGAAACACATAATCTTAATAAAGTGAAAATTAGTCTTATTGATACATTTTATTTTACAAAAATGTTCTATATTTTTTTTTATGTGGCGTGTGTTATTTTCATGTTTTTTTTCAATTTGCAAGAAACTTATTCTTAAACCAAGTAGATACTATTTGAATTCAGTTTTCATAGAATAACAATTGTCGCACCGTGTCCAGAAACCGTTCTGACAATATCGGACCGACCACTCGACCTTTGTCAGCCGACCGCTTCTAAGCGCTTAATGAAAATCGGCTTGCCCGTTTTCTGCATATAGAGAGGCAATTTACTCAAATGGTCGCATGCCTTCGAACTAATGCGAAATATCGCTACGGTCAACTGATTTACTATCTTGAACTTTATCGTCATAGAAACAAGGACGCCAAAAAGTGAAGTCTCTCAGATCGATGATTCGATACTTAATGTTTATGCAGATACTGAAGAGTATTTAGGTTATATCTTCAGCTGAATTTAACTCGGTAAACATTGTCTGTGTTTGTACATGTTTGTTCAGATGAAAGACTTTATTGACCACCCAAACTTTGAGTAGGCTATCATGTCAAATCACATGCAAAATTCACCTAAGTAGTCTCCATTGTTAATTACGCGATTTATGCTCTTTTTGCCAGCCTACATCATTTACCTGTTTTACTGATTAATGTGAGCATAATTCGCCTAACAACGGAAAGATTTGGAAAATTTCAAAAACAAAAAAAAAACTAATAAATATTTACATTGCAGAACTAAAGTAACAAAACCAAACAGCTTCATATCAATTCAAGCTACCATACTGTACTCGTTAAAACGCCAAAAGTTTACGCTTAGGTTATTCTCGTACACAATTTGGGCCGAATAGAGAGCCTTTTTATTTTTACCTTTTAAATTCAGAATTTCCAGGCAAGCCTTCAAAGCTTGATGCTAGTAACCATACAGTGATGAAATTATAACATCGAAATTGATGGAGTTTTCAGAAGTTTAAAACTATGTCGTTTTCGAACTAAATTCGAAATATTCTAGGTTCACACATTACGCTTTAATTTTAAACAGTGTTAAATATGTTAGTCTAGAAAGTTCGAGCTTAAATTTTAATGTGGATTTAGTTTTAGAGTTCTGCTTGCGAGACCTTGTGAAGTATTGTTGGAGTTTCAGTCGTACGGAAGAATGAGATGTAACTGTAAAATGCAGAAATTCTCCACCTTCTGTTAGCAAATAAAATAACGATGAATTTATGCCAATTTATTAAAGCAACGTAATTCAAAATTCCTACGTAAACAGACAATTATAATAAAAGTTTTACATAGGAAAAGTTAATATAAAATATCTGTTTATTATATTTTTTATATCAAAGTGATGTTTAACTTAAACAGCAAGAATAAAGAAACGCAAACTAAACATCGATTCAACAATATCAATAGATGTAGCATAAACTTACCATAAATAACTCTAAAGTTGTTAAGTTTTACGACATTTAAATGTCATTCTGATCATTCAGTAGCTAGACAGCATGAAATATCGTAAAAATACTAAAATTATCATAAAAATTATTCTCTGTCACAATGAATTTAAATTCCAATTTTATATTATTGCGTCAATCTCTTGAAATATAATTCGATATTCATATGTTAATTAATATAAACAGACAGCCGACAATATCGCCTATATTTATTTTACTTCTTTTAAATAAAAAATGTCTTTGTTTTGCAGTTCTATATTTAATAACCGCTGTGTTATTCAACAACTGTCAATGTCAATAACAATTTAGCATCGATCTTTGTTTCAATAAAAATTGAAATACGATCAAATTATACTAAAAATCAAATGATAAAATATTAGAACTGGATAATATATAAACATATTTTTTAGAACGTCTGGGTTTCAATAGAATAATTTTATGATTGTAAAAAACAAAAGAGGTACGATGCTAAAGGTTGTCTACAGAAGTTAAACGTCAGAAAAAGACAGCAGACGAAAAAAGACCTGCCCAAAATTCCTTTATTAAAACTTTATCCATTACGAAGCCGAAGAACATTCAGTCTACAATTTATTTACGTGAAAACTCAAATACTGGGAATCTGGTAAAAACTAAACAACCTGTCAGAGTCCATTAGTTTATTCTTTATACGGCAACCGTTTTGGATTGGAACAAGTTTAATCAGACTTGATGCAACGCATACAGTGCAATGGCTGAAAGTAATCTGATACTTGTTCAACAAATCCGACGACTTGTCGGGTGACATCGGGGCACGTGTGGACTTAGATATACATCGGAATCTGTACCTACTATTATATAGATAGAGTATAAAGGGGAGATACGAAAGTTAATGCTCTAGCTATAAATTATTATTGTGTTAGGATTACAAGATTAAAGACAACATACTTACTGTAGGTACTCAGCTAAACGTATTTTGCAGAAATTAGCTTGCAAGATTTTTTTTCATAGCACTCCAAAACTGTCAAATACTCGGAAGGCGGGAATAATAATCGGATATTTGGGATCAGAGTTCAAAATAAAAAGTACGAGTATACTTTATTTTATTTTAGCTTGTTCACTCCTGTGCAGCAACAGCGGCCGATTGTCGATTCCAATAACAGAGGTGCCACTAAAAAGTAGGTTTTATACATTTGATGCTTTCCGACTGGCCCTTTAAACGTTTGTAAACAAAACCTTACCTATGATCACGAATACTATGTGCAATTGCTTTTAGGTATTAAAAGAAACCTTATATTTTTTCGTGAAGATTTTAAAATCACACATTGAATCAAAACTTTATAGGCTAATATGAACGATGTACTTGTAAAAAAAATCCTGACCAAACGACAAAAGGTGAAGCCGACGGACCAAAGAAGTTCGCTAATGTATTTAGAAGTCAAACATAGCCGGTAACGTAACCCAAAACCGTGTCTACCTTGTCTCTATACAAACATTCCGACGTATCCAAAATAACATTATAAATCATTTTCCCTCCAAACTATCACTTTTTCTGCTGAAATTCGTTATTTCGTGACAATCTGTTCCGCTATTTGCTTAGCGTCACTAAACAGATGGTCGGAGTGCATCTATCATATTTGAATATTATTCATTTTCTTGAGCTCAGGATTTCGGAGTTTGACAGCTAGCTAATAGTGGCTTATGTAGGAATTTCATTAATTTTCGTCATAGCTCTGAAAAAGTTCATTACGGGATACATTGGTGCTGAGTTGTTTTTTCTGTCTTTGACAAGAAATGAAGTCATCCACCTATCTTGTTTATTTTAGCTAATTATCACACAAAAACATATTCAACATAGCACATAATCTATTCCATCAATATAATCTTTAACAGTCCCTACTTCACCATCAACAAACTCAGCCTCACCAAGTTCAAGATTGAAAAATAAATCCTAACAAGCATTAGTGAACTTTTTGCAACAAACCAACAACTACGATTGCACTTCGGCGTCCGTATCATGTTCGCAATGCTATTAGAAGCTGACATTTGCTCTTGCTGTACGAACATTCGAGGAATCTCGAAATTACTCATTTGGTATTTCAGTCACGGGCCACAGTGCCGATCCGACGCTGATTTTTACTTCTTTCAATTCCAATTGCACTATTTCACCAGGTAATTTGTCTTCATATTTCGCTGAATTGACGGCAACTTAGTGAAACTGCTGATTTGTGTAATTTATAACAGTATCCGATTCCTTGTTAATGGAGTTTGAAATTCATATTTTGTACTTGGTTTATTTTCTTCTTTTTCAGCTGTTTTTATTGAGTTTTTATTACTATTACCTGCACTGTTATTAATGTAACAAGACAAAAATATTTGATTTTAGTTTTTTTTTGTCCGTGTTTATTTAATTTTGGGAGATGTTCTTATTACAGATTAAATGGCTAGTACAAACTACGGAAGCAGGTGTTGACGACTAAATTCCGCATGTTCAATTCGTTTTTCCGTACTGTATCAACACCTACACACCAATTATTGGATCTCATAACGATGTGACGAAAGTCACCGGAGCTTAAAATTAGTGTGGAAGATTACCGTAACCGTTCCGCTTACATAATATTTAGCTTCGCTCTTAATATTTGATAAATATGACATACTTTTGGAATTATAGTTCACTTTTTAAACAGAGATTTAAAAATCCAGAAATAAACTTCAAATTCGAGTAGGTATCGAAAATCGAAAACTTAGTGATCATAAATGACCAACAAGAAATATACCTATCACCGTATAAAATATTCTGTCTAGACCAGATCAGGCAAAGGAAAAAACTTTATAGAGCACCCTCGAGATCAAATTTGTCAGGAGCGCCGTGAGTTAGTGAACGTCTAGAAAAAAAGTAGCCGAAACAAATTGTTGGCAAACGAGAGAAGTGTCCAAGAGCGAAAATATGTTGATTGAATAAAGAAAAACTATTAAAAGTTTTCCCTTGGAGTTTCTGGTTCAGTTGCGACAGACAAAACGGGCGCAGTGCGTGGAACGGTGCAACTTTAACTATATTACTATGTCTGCAATCTTGCTACTTCAGATTTTTTTCTTTTAATCAGTCGTAGTTTTCTTCATGAATATTTTTTTGGAATATAGGCAATTAAAATAAATACCTATAAACACTTTTACAGTTTGCATTTAGCCAAATTGCTATGTTTGTTTTATTCATAATGAAATGAAATTCCAAAGTGTCGACATTTGAAAATTATAGCATTTGTCGCGTGTTCTGAAACCATTTCTTTAAACTATGAAAATTGAATTGCACGAATTCAAAACAGATATATTTCCATTTAAATTCCTTTTAAAATACTGATTAATATACTAATTTCTATATCAGTTTGTTTGTATGTATAGAATCACTTATATCTAAACAAAAAACTTATCATAGCCAAAAGTTTTTGTGGACGCAATATCAGTACTGAACCAAGTTTCCCGTCTCACCCTTAAGATTCGTATAACTTTCTTAATACTTGGACGAGATTATACCCACTCGGCCGTATGGTATACTCAACAATAATATATCCTTATAATAATAAAAACGACAATTCTCTTTTATTTGTTGCATTAACTTCTACGGCTATAGTAAACTAATATGTAATATTTCTGGTTATTAATTCCGCTCAATAAAATGGAATTGTATTAAGAGTTTGGAATATGGGAATCGTTAAAGTTGTTTTATCGATTATCGTAGATGACTTATTTATTTTATTGTTGTTATTTGTTTTATGCTTATTTATTTCTGCAGACTTTAATTTGATTTTCGAATCCTACAACTTTACTTTCTTTATGTACTTTCGACGCACCTGTATAGTATCTTCATTTATTGCCGAGATGAAATGTAGGGACATAATAATGTACTTTTAATATGTATAATGGATGAAATAAATTCAAATGTGCTTGAGTAAACAAATGATGTGATCTTCTAACAGTAGCAAATAAAACGTGTTAAACCTGCCACAGCCGGAGACTAATAAAACGAAAAAAAGTAAAAACCACAATAGGTTCAACTCGAAACTGTCACATTGAATTATTTGCATACCATTAAAGGGGACGCGGTCCGAATACTTCTCATTCCAGTAGCAGCCTTCGAATAATTCACTCAATGTTTCTTTTTTAAACGGCCCGACGTCAATTAAAATAACGTCGGATTTTTTTCGGTTTCCCCAAAAAGTGTCGGACGGGCGACGCGGCTTTTGAATCTTTCGCCGCGATAGGCACATTCTACAGGTGCAATGTCTGCTGGTGGCCAGGCGTGTCAACCGCTAGCTCGACAACAATATTTATTCATCCTTAACATTTTCAACCAAAGGAATTTCAACCTTACGTCTTACATCATAAAGCACACGATGACACAAGGTAGTGTTGTCAACATTTTATTCATAAGCAAAAAATCGGGATTAAAAATGACGGAGCATTTTACTTGGTTACTCCTTTTGACCCTCATCTGCTAAGGTGTTTAACGTGCGAACTTTATTTTTTCTTAATTTAGAAAAGTCCCGCGCTCAGTAATTAAAACTTGATAAAAATCTTATTTCCCATGCACGAGAGCGGATATACATATTTGTGTGTTCTAAGTAAAATTAAAAAAGAGGGGTTTATATTTAAACTCCGTGGTGTTTGATGAAAACATTAATTTCCCACGGGGACTGTACGCGGTTTATTATTTCATGAACGGCGAACATTAAATTTAGTTTAAGAGTGTTGTTATATCTACTAAAAATAGGCGCAGATAAAACGGTTCCTTCTATTATGAAGAGGGAGCAATTAGGTTGTATATCCAGAAGAAGACAAAAAAGGAAGCCGCGATGAAAATGCACAATAGAAATACCTATGATCCCGATTTATATTGGTATAAAATAATTGATTATAACTTTTGAAATTAAAACAAAAGGTTGAAGGTATTATGTTGTATAGCTATTAGTATTTTTCAAGCACACATACTAATTCAAAGATTAAGCCCAATCATAACAACAAACCTCCATACCTATTTCCCTGTTGTGTAGTGCACCCTGCACTCATAACCATAGTTACACCATCAATGATTACAATAAATTATTCAATCAAATTGCTACATATCGGATTCGGGAGGGCTTATAGAATTTGCATACATGTATAGCTACATGTATAAAAACCAGTATTAAGACAATATATTATTAATCTTTAATTTACTTTATTAGCACACTCCCCTACGTGGCTCAGACACCCTCGCCCATGGGATTCGTACCAGAGCGAAAATTTAAATTTGAATGACCCTCACAATCACCTATAGGTACACAGAATTTTCGTACATCTACCTTCGCAAGTAAACATAGACGGTTTTTTTATTTACTCAAGAAAGGGTTTGTTTTCTGAATAATGAATAGATTCATTATAGCCCTAATTGGTAAATAGAGGGGCCAATTACATTGTTTCCTACTAATTAAATGTTTTGATAACCATATTGCGTACTATGTTAACAATACCTACATTATTTTAATCTCATGAATTCCTAGAAGAAGATAAGAATAAGGTATCACTATTAATAAAACACAATATTTCGTTACAATAAATCTTTATGACAGACTCCAGAACTCGGCACTTGTCATTTTTCCCCAACCTTCAGACAAATAGCTTGAGCTATTTCCGTAAAACAATAAAATAACAAAGTAACAAAAATACCTTGTAGATAAACTGTCGCAGTTCACAAAGCTACTTCATACACTATACGTGAACCAAGTGTCACCTTGACACAACTCTTGAAGTGGCATCGCGTGACAACAGATAGTCTGTCGATTATTATAGCTATGGAAAATAGACGTACCAGTCTACTAGAAAGGTCTATTGATATTATATCATACTAGGCATGTAATATTAATAGTATTAAAATATTTGAGTAGATTTACCGATAATGTATGAAGTTATGATCATCGAATTAGTTATTGATCCATGAAATCTATCAAATTAGTGCCTTCAAAAGTTTAAGGTAAGGGAAAATTAAAGTTATTACCCTACTTACTATTCGTAACTCGGGACCGATTCGAAAAATCCTTTCGAGTGTTAGACAGTCTTTATCGAAGAAGGTATCTTTATCCGGGTGCGCACCAGAGTAGTGTTCTTGGGATGCGGGTGTATTCCCTGGAAGAAGCTGGTAAGAACATAAGCGTACAAAAAATCCTGTCTTATTTTGGAAGAATTAAGTCCTACTTTATACTGGTCCGATATTAGTTTTCACTTATCCGTCTAAAATCTCAGTCGCCAACCCATAGCCGGAACAACGCCGAAATATTTAGTACATTACACACCTAATATACACTACTTACACTAAAACAAGTGACTACACCGAAACAGCACTTAGTAGCTACTCTTATGCAAATATTCGACGAGTAATGAGAAGCCGACTGTATGCTATTTAGAGTAGGCGAGATTACTTAGTTAGTACATCAGTAAGGGGGTGCCAAAAAGATAAGGAAGTTAGGATTAAGTATGAATGGGAACATGCATTTACGGGTAACTGGGTTTGTTTGGTGTTGTTTGCGTGAGAAGTTATGGTGATAAGCGCTGTAGTTTGCATCTTAAGAAGCAAGGCTTGGTACTGAAGAGGTTGATTATGAGAATTTTAAGAAGCAAAGAATTCTTATTGTTTCTAAACAGTTTTTAAATAACTGTAGGTATGGACAAATAAAAGTTGATCGACGTAGGTATCTATTGTTATTTTCGTATTACATAATTAATAACGTCAATTTCGAAATAAAATAATATTCAGTTCCGAGAATTGTTTTTCCAAAGATTGCTTTATTTACAACGAAATCTATCTAGAAACAAAACAATGTCACAGTACTAATTAAAATAAACTTCAACAAAAAAATATATTTCAACGAAACAAAACCTTAAGAATCTTGACGACAAACACAATTATCTAGAATTTGACGATCAACTAAACTTTGTGGACGAGAAAGGAAGTTTTAATATAAAAAGGAACAATAAGCCTTTGAATATTAATTCGGTAAAAACAGCACTGAATAAGAGAGGATATAGCATAAGTTCAAAAGGCGACTCATTAGATGACGGCCGAAGAAATTTTCGGGTTGTAATGAGCTGGCTTACGGCTATTAAGACGAACAAACTTCAACCAGCTCTGAGACAACGGACGAACAACACGGAACATTAATCATCGGATATGACAGAAAGTTACAAAAACTTTACCATGATTTTATAAAGGAACGTTCTGGTAAATCTACCAAAACTATAAATTCTCCAATAATGATATTTGCTAAATGAAATGACAAACTTTGCCTTTGTGAGCTCAGTTTTAATTTGCTATAAGTTTGTCATTACTCCCGCACCCGACTGCACCTTTCACAACTGTAACTGCTTGGATAAATAGGTACATATACATTAAACATAAATATCCTTATAGATTTATCCCCATCCTATACATACATTCTCACACTTACAATTAAATAAATAAAAAGTAAATTTTGTCTATTTAAGTCACATTAAAGTGACAGACATTTCATCTTCATAGCAGTAGATACTCCGCTTATAAATCAACCAAGCAAATTCTGCCTCTACCACATCTATCATCCGAAAAATATTCGGACATCAGAACACCTCCCTTCTCCTATTTACCGAAAACTTTTCCGTCGTAGCTAATTTATTTTCCAACTAAATCTTATGAATTCAAGCTCGCGACCGGCGCGCACGCGATCTCAGTCAAATCCGACTTTTTGATAACGCGCCTTTATTATATCGTAGATTTATTTTTGTTTTATCTACGTTTGGAATTCAATTAGATATTAATTCTGGGCTAAATTGAATTTCTTTATTTGATTATAGTGGCTTGGGTTAAGTGGTATTAGATGTGATGCTTTTTAATTTTATTATTTAGATATATAACAGTTATAGTTATGAAAAAATTACTTAAGATTTTTGGGAGCAGCAAGATATTTGAAGACACTTGGTAACCCAAACTAAACAAAATAGTAACTTGGTAAACTTCTCACTATCATTTTCAATAACAAAATTATTCCGTAAGATAATTCAACAAAGGAATTAATATAGGTACACAAGCCTTTGTTCAATTTTCACGTTACTACAAGAAAAGCTAATACAATAACACTCGAAAATACCTGAAAACACTAAACGTTGAAGATTAATTATACCAATAAAAACTTCGAACGAATTTCGCGGAATTCGCTGCTGAAGCAAACCATTTAAATTAGCCCGATAACTTGAAAACCGAATAGAAAGGGTTTAACCAGGAGAGTTCCAATTAGCTTGCTGTTATTTTTCCATTCCGTTCGGCGGTATCAAAAACTGGGTCGGTTGGAAATCGATCATTTATAACAATTTGAGGACAATTAAAGTTTACTTTAGTTTTACTTTTTGTTAGTCTGGATAACTGATAGTTCTATGTTACGTAGAATAAATAGCTCTTTAATGAAAATTCCACATAGTAGGTACCTATTTTATTATAAAACCAAACATCTGAATCGATAACCTTCTCCTTTTTGGGGAGTCGGTTAAAATAAATTGAAGCGACTATTTTGTAAAGAACCCTTTTGTATTGGGATTTTATCAGTAAGTGGTTTGCAGAAACTATCGACAACTCATGTTGTTTACACTCCACAAAGGCCCAATATCATCGAAGATTTTTCTGAAATATCTGGCCACAAACAAAAATGATTGATCATCTATCTATTAATTACAGAAATATTTGCTACCATCATTCATACTGACTTAAGACAATAGTCTTCACGAACTTTGCTCAATTTCTCAAGTGTTTTAAGATCTCTCGATACTAAATTGACTGTGGCAGTCGAGTATTTTAATTTAATCGATTCTCAGGTATCGTTTTGTAATAAGCTATTGAAACTTCGAGTAGTATTTTAATTAAAATTACGGTTTATAGAGGCTCGTTCAGTTTCGCGCAGGTATCTGAAATAATTGTACCTAAGGATTAAAATCATCTTTAAACAGAGGAGTTTAATTCAAAAACGCATTTTAATCGCTTCTTGCAGTTTTTTGTATCAACACACACACCAACAGGTCTTAGCAAAAACAAAGTTAACCCAAACATGCATTTTCTTTGTGCATCTCTCCAGACGGTAGACGCATCATGAACTTGAAACTTGCAACAATAACGTTAATATTAATGAGTAAACTGATACCACACGTGCTAATTAGGAAGCGAGGCACCTTAACAAAGACCTTAAGTACGCATAAAATAACGCCCTTATCCAAACTAACCTACGCAAACGAAAACCAACGAAAATACGTAAAACCAGCATTGTTATCAACTAATGAATATTTGATGAAGTGCCGCCATTAAATGAAAGGTAAACCCAACAAATAATAAAAATGTTGGAAACTTTATCGAATCGCCTCGACACTAATACGCCACGCGATGATAACAGTAAGGCGATTATCTTGAGTAATTAAATCACACTTTTTATTAATATTTCACACGTAGTTTTTTTTTTCTACTTAAAGAACTGTGATTAACCCTGATATGTGTTAAAACTTTAATGCTTTGGAGCATGCAGTTTGTAGCTCGTAATAAAGCAGAATTATTGTTATTGTTTAAGTTTGTTTGTTGTTTTGGTTAATTAGGAACCGGCTTATCTTAGGAATAGCAAACCTCGGGTATACTATGCAATTTTCAGCACACCAAAAATAGAACTTTTACAACGAACCTAGAAATTATGAAGTATGTTTGCAATTCATATACAGTCAGTGAATAAACGTAGTCACGTGGCTTATTATATAAAACAAAAGAAGTTCTCAAATATAAATTGTTATTCCATTTTATAACATAGACCAACAGAACCAGGACACCCCAAATAATACCACAATACAGTCTCTCATAAAACAGACCAACACATAAAGTCATCCACATACAGCATTGATTAACAGAACGACAAACAACTAAAATTTAATTCGACGTTTAAACTTTTTATTCCTTCTGGACGGATGAACAATAAAGTAATGAGGTGTACTGGTCGGTGGCGACGCGGAGGCGAGCCGTCGACGATTCTTATGACACCCCTTATCTGCGCACACACGCGATATGTGTTTGGTTAAAGCTAACTAGTTTGCCTACGGACCGAGTTTTTTGTATTTCGTTTTTTTTTCTTTTTCAGTGAATAAATATTGCGGTGTTTGTTGTTGAATTTTGTGGATTTCAGTGAAGGCAAGTAATTGATATGTTAAAAATGCTTACTTAACAAAAATAGTAAGTAAGGAAAATTACTCTCTTCTGATAAAAAATAAGCTTAATTCAGGTTAATTTAATTATATTTTTCACGAGAAAATCCGAGTTAAATATAACCACTACCTACTTTATCGCCAAAACATTTAGAAAACTAGCACCAAAGTTTCTCACGCGTAAATCCCATCAATAACGAACGAAGAAAAATTAAAGTGAACTAAAATAGTTCAGCCGGCAATTGAAGGTTGAAATCCAAACAAATTCGTATAAATCAGTGTTTATTGCCCATTTAAATATCTACAGCGCTAAAACGCGTCACGTAACTCAGTTTTACTTTACTTATGGTGCTTTTCGCCGTATAACGTTTGTGTTGCCATGAAACTAGGATTTTTGTTGACAAACTACCATTTTGTCAAAAGATTTCTTTGAATATTTATCTTGAATGCTTTGGTTAGAATAATACTTTTAATAGTTTGATATGTTGGTATACCTGCAAATTGTAGGTACTATTCTTTTGAATATTTTACGTTTTATTATGTGTACATATTTATTTGAAGACATTAACCAATTTTAATACGGATAAGTTTCATTATTAAAAGTTTTTACAATAATAATTTCAATACGTAGGTAAGGTAAACGCCAGTAGTAAATTGGACACTAATCATCAGATAAAAAAATATCCAACAAGAACGTCCATCTGCTTTTATTAAGTTTCCTATAAAATTAATGTCTCGAAAACGATACAACACCACAATGCATCTGAAAATTTCATTATTTTCAGGATAATGCTAGCAATATCGTTTGCCTTCCAACAAATTACAAGAAATTGGTGTCGCTGCCCACTGTGATAATCCTACCAATTTTAAAATAATACTGATTCGTTCGCACTTAATCCCTCCATGGTGCAAACTTATCTGTCCGCTTTATAGTTTTCGTGCCTCGAGCGAATAACAATAAAGTTGGCCGCGCAGTACAAACGGACATTGCAACCATTTTCTGTGGCCTGCACAGAAATTTAACGGTTGTACATCAACGTTTCAACTTTTTGCTTTGTGGCGACTTTGAAATTCAGCTTGAAAACTGTTTACATGTTCAAAATATATCGATTTGTTTACTTACTTATAAATTACGACTTTAATACATAATTTTAACACATTACCTTCATGTTTTATGCTATTTAACTTTTTCACTATTTTAACCACATTATGTACGATCGACCATTGATAGGCTTAGCAACGCCAACTTAGCTTTGTACTTTCATAGCTTATGGGCATCAATTGAATTCTGGGGCGAATGGAATGAACAACCGAACTGGTAAAACAGTTGATGTTTAAGTAAATAAACACAGTACACAAGCCACGATAAATAACTAGGGTACAAGGGCACATCAGATCTGTTGAGTTTCATGCTCATTTTCCCTTTATGGTGAAAGCAGATCTGCTATCGGCATTAAGTGCATAGGCGCCACTTGAAACAATGGGGACTAACGTAAAGATTTTATTACTAGTTTTATTGTGTAAGCTTATATTGAGCACTTAATCTTTCAGACTTGTATGGTCTGATTTCAACGTTGTTTTACCCTCGAAAATCTACCTCGCTCTTTCACGAGGGTCCAGTACTGTACTACTCATAAATCGCAGCAAGATCGACAAAGAATACGGACAAAACAGGATAACGTTTACAATGCTCATACCGAACCAAAACTCTTACTTAGTTCGTGATTATAAAACAGATTCTACACAACTTTCCTGACAAAAGCATTATACAGTTGAAGAAACTGAATCGACATAGCCACATCTGTATTCTCATTTCCTTCTTATTCTTCAGTTTCATTCGCTATAACAGAAGGAAATTAACTTTTTTTGTCAAGACAATATAAATCCTTTCTCATTTCTCATTCAACTTAATTGCAAATTGTAACCAGTACCTATTTGCAGAGTACACAACAGCATTATTAAATCTCTTTGACTGACGATTCTTTTCCCTACAGATTTAATTGAACCCGTTAAAGCCCATTATAAAATATTCCAGTTTTACACTGAACTTGAGCAGGAAACTGTTCAGTTTAATTATGTAGGACTGCGAATGATAAACAACTATGTAATTTGCTTTTTACGGTGACTGGATGGCTACCGAATGAAAGTCCATTAAGTGAATTGGACTGGACAAATGTCGGCGTGTACCTTTGTGGCGTGGCGTGGACTCTTGCCGACTTTTTTCTATGAAGTCGGCTCTGTAAAAAGGTATTGAAATGGAGAGGAATTTTAGGAAATTCGTGCTAAAAAGAGTGGATATTAAATCTATTAAAAAAAGTTGCAATTTTGTGAATTCATCCATATGAACTGAGTAAACTAGGTATTACAAGACAGCCTATGTCCTAATTCCTTCACCATCAAGTTTTCAGTGAATGAAAACCCACTAACATGTTTTTTTTTGGTAGCTCGGCCCCAATTGAAGTGCGGACAGAACCACATATAAAACTATAAAAGATAGACCAGGTGCTTCGATTGGTACGTTTTACTGAATTTTCCCCCAAAAATCCGTTGCCCAATTTAAATCAAACTTTTACCTGTGCAGTAGCATGCGGTTTTTATAAAATCGTAGAACTCATTCTTTACGGATTTTATTAGGCTTTGAATTTTTTGGGGTAAAAACATGAAGGGAATTCTCATAAAATGTTGAGTAAACGCAGCAATATGTAGACTATAAAGTAACAGAATTGACCCTTTTAGTTTCATTTATGTCGATGTTATATATGAAGTAATTTAAGTAAAGGTATGAAAAAACCTCATGCTTATGGTTTCGCAATTATATTTAAAAACTATGTGGAAATTGTGTATTTTCTTTGAAATATGAGTAATTCCACTTCAATGCAATCCTACGAAGTGTTTTTACCGAATACACGGAACAAATTCCTTCAGTATTTCGTTCGCGTTTATGCAAACGTGTAGCACGTCACTATTAATGTCAAAATATTTTAGCTTCGTTGAAAAAAATGAAGATATTCAAATTAGGGTCTCATTACACCGCGGGGGTTGCTGCTAATGAATTGTTTTGAATAATTTTAATCCCCCACCTGAATTGTTCGTTCTGCTTTATTTTTAAGTGTCGTTTAATTATAATGAATGTTGATCAAGATGATTTATTTGCGTTGTGGGTCATCCTTGGTTTAGGGTAAAATGTTTTGTGATACAGAAGGTAAAAAGTGCAATCATAAATGTGAACAACTCAAAATGTTAGGAAAAGTTTTTGTGTCATTTTTATTTTTTTTGAGATCGTCATATGAAATCTTCTTTACAATAACAAGGCGTGTACATAATTTGCATGTTAGAAGTATATAACTTTCTTTTACAAACATGGAATTTCATAGCCTTTTGTATCAAACAGTTTTATTGCAAAAACCAGCTATAATAAAGTAACACTAGTACATAAATTAATGTTATGACTATTTTAACGAACGTAGAACAAGTACAATTCATGTTAATAACATTGTTGAGTGTATTGTATCGTAAAAGTAAGTAATGTTAAGTAAAAAAACCTTTTACCTTATCCTCTGGTTCTCACGTGAGGTTTTAAGGGCTAGTATGTTTGTCGATAAGCTTTGAAAGTGCACGAGATTTTCAAAAGTTTTCGTCAATGTGTTACCTTGAGAGTACCTACCTCTTTAACTGACTTAATTAAATAAAAATGGCAGGCAAATATACTTATTTAAACATTCTCCGATCTGACCAAGTTGTCTGAGCAAAATTACGAAGATGGACCAAATCTTTCGGTATTTTTGAAATACCTGTATCAAATATTTTTCGCATTTTTATGCGATATAATTCAAGTCTATTTTAAGATAGGACTTATAGTGAAAGCTACGTTATAATGCCTAAAATAATTTAAAGACACATACCAATGTATTTTCATTTCGGTTTTCAATTCTCGTCTACATTTTGATTATTCTTGCGAAATACTTACAATATAACAGCCTCAAGTTAAGCAATTACGTAATAAATTGTTAACGTTAAATTGTTTGTATTTTCACCGAAATTAAATTCGTAATTTAGTTAAAGTTATTGTTTCAATGACCAATTTATTAGAGCCAAGGAATTATTGTTCAAATCACTTACAGCAATACGGGGAAAATTTATTATTTTCTGTTGTATTTTAATTCTATTGCAAAGTCTTTTTTATGGAGTGAGTTTTGTTAAATATTTAGTGTTTTTTTTAAATATACAAATTAAAGAATCTTATTTTAAAATAAAATTATTAAATATTATTCCAAGCCTACTGACTCCTTAAACCAATAGTTTCTCACGGCATACTGGCCGCTACATTACATTCACCTCATTAGGCACTGCCAATGAGGTTTTATATACCTGGTGACGTCACAGTTTTCTTTCTTCGTTTTATTTCAAGTTGTAAAAAAAATATACAATATACAAAGCCCTCTTCATTAGTATGTGTGTGTTATAAGTGATGACACCCAGGAGAACCATATCCCGGAATTTATTTTCCAATGCAATAGGCAGATTTTCAAGACCATACAGTAATGCCAGCTCTATCTAGAAACCAATTGCAGACAGCTTTATGTACAAACCTTTGGACTTAAGTCAAACAGAATTCAATACATCGTTCAAGTAACGTATGGTCATGCAACCACGTGACTGTTATCAAGTGCGGTCACTTAGCATATCGCTGGCCGCTGCTTTTTGTGTAGCCTAGGCGACGACGGTGTACATGACGGACGGTAAGGCTCGCTGTTCATGGAACGATTTTTGCTGTAGGGTAAAGGTTGGTAGGTAGCCGACCGGCATACAGTTGGAAATAGGCTTGGCAGATGATGATGTTAAAGGTTTGATGATTACTCAGTTACTGCACAGGACATTGCATCCTAAATGCTACGTACATAAAGTCCACTCTTCCAAAAGAATCACAAGGTTAGGTAAGTGTTAATTTTGAGAGCAATTTATGATATGTTTATAGCTTACTAAAGTTGGTTAAGACTAGGTATAACGTAATGAATTTTGAAGAAACATGGCTATTTTATTTTATCAAAAGATGCATCAAATTCTTGTTTTTTTTGTAAATAGAGTTCACAAAAAAGTCGAGAGATCGAAAAATAAGTACATTTTGGAATAGCACTAATGCTAGCGAGCTTTATGAACGTTTCGTGACTTTGTTACAGTGGAATGTCATTTGAAGTATTATCGGTATTCTGGCGAAATGCCTTATTTATTTCTAATGTTTCACCAATAACAGTTGAAAGAAATATTTCAGCATTGCGGCCACGAATACTTTGTTGAACTCATTAAGAACTATGGAAAATAAATGAGAACTATGCAATTAATATGGATTATATAAAAATACTTCGCTTGAATTGGTTTGAGTACGTTAAAATAAAATTGGCTTGATTATTTCGTTAGACATTTAATTTTAGTTACATATCACTTAATATTATAACAAAAAAATAAATGTTTTTTAAATGGTTTAATACCTAAACAATAAAAATATTATAAATCACAAAACTAATTAAACTCACAAAAAAAAGGGTTGAGCGTGAAAATTATCATGACGAAACGCCATAAAAAATATTTACGCACTTGTAAATAAATTCGACTTAATGATATTGTTGTGTGTGGCTTTTACGGGTGGGTGTTGACGCACGTATTATGATGTTACACCCTTTGGCTCACCTGACGTGACGCGAGGCCACACTTCTAATCGTAAATCAACCTCCAAATATACACATCAACTCGCAATACGTACAAATCCTTACGAACGATTAGCTAGCACAATTAAAACGAATTAGGTTAATGTGTGTGGGTTCCAACCAAAAACCAGTTCTTTCTCTCTTTCGTGAGGCCGCCACGACTTTTCTGTTTATCTGATGGCATTAATCACAATTTCCACCCCCAATTAAAAGTGCTACTCGAGTTCAAGCAAGGAACCGCTTTTATTTGCTGTTTATTTCCTAGTACAGTTTGTTTTGTTAGTTTGTACGACAATGGTTTTTATTGCGATTGTAACGTTGGAACTTTTATATAAAGGCCATAAAGCAATATCATGTAGCGGTCTGCAAAAGTGTTTAGATATAATGTAAAAATCTTTATTTCAACGCTAAAAGCCACATAAAGGTAACTAAATATTTTGATAAATGTGTACACAGCGGCACGTACACCGGTAGTCTCTCCAAACAAAAACAGTATTATCAAGAAGATAAGGTTTTATCTAAGAAAAATATGAAGACACGGCTCCCGAACTAATTCGGCCAGTGTTTGTCAACATTTGGACGGCCGCGGTCGAACCACGGCGGTCACAAATCATTCTAACACCTGACCGCTCGCTTATCGCGGTTACGACATGAAAAATTACCGTCTCAGAAACGTTACCAGTCACAGTTTTTCCGCACCGACACTTGGGGGCGCCACTGGTCATTAAAACAAATTGTTGACGACAACTGGCGCACCCAACTTTAACAGTAATACCCAATAAGAGTTTTGTAAATAAAATCGTACTAATTGATACAGTTTCTAAAAGTATTTTATTATTTCCAGCGAAATAATTAATGAAAAGTTTCTGTTACTTTGAATTTTGCAATTAAAACTTGAAAGGAATTCCGCTTTTTTATTGGGAAAAACGTTGTTTTGTTCATATTGTTACATTGTATTTGTAAAGTATATACCTATACTGTTACTGTTACAGGCTTTTTATCGTCCCACTGCTGGGCACAGGCCTCTTCTCACATAGAGAAGGATTGGGCATTAATCACCACGCTTGCTCAATGCGGGTTGGTGATTTCAGAATTTATAGTCAAGGCTTCTAAGTAAGCCTAAGTACTGAGCAAAAAA
Organism: Helicoverpa zea x Helicoverpa armigera; assembly: GCA_033682625.1. Lineage (NCBI taxonomy): Eukaryota > Metazoa > Arthropoda > Insecta > Lepidoptera > Noctuidae > Helicoverpa > Helicoverpa zea x Helicoverpa armigera. The sequence goes on along the minus strand of JAWIIS010000005.1, from coordinate 629,003 downwards.
ATAGTAGAACAAAACAATTACATTCTGGTTTCAGGATACAACAGCCCTTTTCATCCCATTACTTAATTCGTTCCTGTTAAGTTTCCCCAATTTATTCACCAGTTGCCATTACAAAAAAGTTTCCGTAGTCTTTGAAACTACAACTAAAACCGTTTAAAAAAGACCAACACAATATTGTTCTTTAATTCCCGGATCGTAAAAGAAAAAGGTTTTCAAACAAAAGTAAATACATTTACTACTTGATCAATCGCAGTAGAAAATCGACTGGGCGATGACGTCACAAATATTTACGTTCAGCAGGCAGGATATTAAGGTTCGCTTTGATCCTAGAGCCTTTTTGACCGGACTTGTTCGACAAATTCAACGGTAACATGTTTGACTTGGTGTTTCAGCAATTGGAGAAAAGGTTGAACATGTGTATTTCTTTTGAATTTGAAATTCGAATGTGGGTTTTAGAGTACTTGGTTCACGTCATTGACATCTAAAAAAATAAATCAAAACTTTTTTTGAGTTGGCAAAGCTCATTTAAATAAGTTTTTGTTTTATGTTCGGCAACAATAGCAGCCAGTCTTTGCCTGCGATATTAAAACTATGAAAGAATGTGCGCAAATGATATCCGCAAACGTTTTACGGTACAGTAATAAACAAAACTTCTAACTTCCAAATGAAATTAAGACATAAAAGACGTTGCAATCTGTCTTAAATTTAAGATCCCCATAAATAGTTTTCTTGTCTGTCGTTTGGTTAAGTCATAAACTAAGATATGTTAAACGACTGTCGACTAACATCGCAAATGAATTTTTCTAACAACGAAACAAAGAAATAATTTAAACTCTAAACTTAAGACGTTTAGGTTGACAATAGGGAAAAACGTGAGTTCTATAAAGTTTTTCATATCGTTGGAGCAGAAAACATTGGCAGGGCGCTTCACCCGTCATAAAGGGGGAAACTTTACAAATCTACGGATTTTTTACGCTTTTAGGGACACATAATATATTTATCTGCCCCTCGACACATTTACAATAGCTCAAGTTTGACGCCCCAGGATTTGTTGCGAGTTAAAATTGCTGTTGACTTAATTTCAGGACTCGTTTCATCGCTGATAAAAGAAAACTTTTTAGAGACATTTTGTCTAAACCTTGAGTAAATGTAGCCTGTACTTTTTATTTAGGAAGCATGGAATTCCTTAAAGTGTCGTATTTATTCTACCTACAAGATTAAAAATATATATTTTTTCATGTCCTATGACTGTGCCTTCTTATGTCAGTAGATTAATTTTGTCTAATTGATTGTATTTATGGTCTATAGGTATTTATTATTTTGTATCTTACAGTCTATCCTTCTTTTCCTCCTTCTCTTCCTTTTCTCCAGTCTATAAGTCCTTTTAAAGCAATTTAAAAATTCAATACCATCACAACAAAGTAACACAAACAACTGCAATTACATATCTTGTTAATTTCCGTGGTGCAGCGTCAAAATTTTACAGCCTCAGTAACGTGTAGGGAAACCCTGGATGGCGCCTAGGAATGAACTCATAACACTTTTATGAGACCAGCTACGTTCACACTAGGGCGTTCAAAGATATGATGGCTATTAAAAACGCCCGACGCTGGCCGCAATCAGACTGCTATACTGCCACTGTCATCTTAATTAAAATCTACTATTTACTGCTGCATTTTGTTGAGACTTTAAAATTGTTTGGTCGGTTGATTGCTGGTTTATGTGAAAGATCTGTGTATGAAGTTCACGATGAGTTTGTGATGTATGGTGCGGATGTCTGATTTTTATATTTGAAATTTTTTCTGATATATTTGAAGTAGGTAGTCTTGTCTATGGCAGTATTTTCTCTTTCAGCTCTCCAGAAGTTCCGCATCTATGAACGTTACTGCTAACAGTATAATTCCGACATATCATATTGTTAAGATTTCTTGATTGCTTATCTGAAGAATAGTAAAATAAAACGACCCATTTTATTCGGGGATCTTTTACTGCTTCCGATTAAATCTACTGCTGCACTTCATTTTGTTACTTTTGTTAGTTGGTACAATGTAATATTGACATAATAATATTATATTGCAACCGTGGTATTATAGGTAGGTAAATAAAAAAATGTTCTGTTTGAATAATATAGATATATTTTTAATATACACGTAACATGTCACCACAAACTGACTGTGTTTCTGAATAAGATTACGAAAAATACTATAAAAATGATATCATTTTGTCATCTTTCCAGAAAGCGACACCAACTTTAATAGCCATGAAACTTAATAGAGGTCACTTTTATTAACCCTTGATCAAGTGAGGTGCAGATATTTTTTATAGTATTTTTATAGTGATTTCCATGTTTTCCCACGGTAACATAGAACGTGCTTTTTTCCGCCTACGTAACACAATAAATCGATATGCCGCTGCGTTAACGCCGACAATAACAGTTTGTTCTCGTTTGACGCTCATTTAGAAAGGTAAACAGCCAATATGGCGGTACAAATACAAGCATTAGCCGTTTATGTTCCCCTTATGAAGTTAACAATGCATTTCATATAGACATTAATGAGAGTAATTTTGTATATTGAAGGAAAATGCTAATTTGAGTACGGTAATGTCGCTTTGTTCGTTACCGATAAGTTATGATTGCAGCAATTGTGTTTTGACGACGTAAAACTCTAATGCATCTGCTAAGTAACGTGTTAACGTAATATACCTTGAAAATATAGAGTACTTAGTTTCTTTCAGCCAGTTGTGTAAGAGAATGGAACTTTGAACCAACTACCTGTTTGATTGAAAATAATCAAAAAAAATTTATTTTGAAATTAAGTTCTTGTTTCCCGAAATAGAAATGTTGCCTTCATACTGAAAATGTATTCATCGTCTGTGAACACAGACCACACACACTCAAATAAATCTTAACTCATTCAAATAAAATCACATAATTACTTCATTAGTAACTAGGAGACACGGCCAAAATAATAGGAAATATCGAAATATAAACGGAACAGGAAAAAGGACCACCAATTCGGCATGTGTCGGTAGTTGAACTCAAACGGCCCGTAAACTTGTAGATTAAACTCACCCGACTATATACCCGGTTGGCTGTCATAGACGGATAAAAAAAATACAATTTCCACGCATTTCCTTTGTTTCTGCCAACACACGTAGGTAATTATGTTTTTGTTGTATAGTTTTGTGGCCCCAACGACCCTTTGTTTTGAAATTCCGAGACGTCTTCGCAATTGGGGAATTTAGTAGGCATTCTAAACAAAAGGTTTGGATTACAGATGGGAATAGTTTACTAAATATTCTAGACTGCGAAGGAGTGTTTATTAAGTAGTGAACCTACTTAGAAATGGAATACCTAACCATAGCACAGTACATACTAATTAAAAAAGCATTTATTGGTTACCAAATTTAAATTAATTGAAGGAGATATCATTGCAAATTGAATTGATATAATAATCACAAAATATTTATTTTCCAGAAACACTTCTCTAGAGTCTAAAGCATAACCCCGAATACAAAGATCAAACATTTTCACGAAAACACTCCCCAAACCCGACGGACGTTAAAAGGAAAAGTCGTCAGAAACAAGACACCTCTATCTCTTAACCCTCTAAACGCGAGGGCACAAAATTTCGTCAATCAAGGGATTTACCTTACACTTGACGCTGACAACGTTCTTGAGTTACAAACTGGTGGGCTTAGCAACGCGACACGATTGCATTCAGCCTGTTGACATCCATAAGTGAGCATTTTATTTGGAAGATGAAGATGGAATATGATTTATTGCAAGAGTTTGATGCTGAATGATGTTATCCCACCAAAAACATTAAATGTAAAAAAAGCCAATCCTCTACGCAATTCCTCCACCGTAAAAAGTTTTGAGATCGCATAGAAGCCAAGTCCTGTTCAACTTTATTTGTAATAATAAATCAATATTTTGTGACTATATCAATAGTTTTGTTCACTTTACAATAATATTGACTTGGCCATGAGCACAATAAACTACAACTATAATACAGCATATCTTGGAGAGGTGAAAGTCAATCATGAAGTTTAATATCACAGAATTAAATACTTTTCGTTTTTTCAATTGTTACTAAATGACCGACAGTCAGTATCATCCAAAATCATGAACTGCACATTTACTATGGCGCATGTTTGGTTCATGGTGATCTCAAATTCCAATCAGTCCAATCGTAAAATCATGTCCATATAGAATGTATCAATTCAATGGTATTTACACATTATTTCAGGGAGCGACTATTAACTTGTGCTCATGGCCAAGACAATATTATTGTAATGTGAACAAAACTATTGATATAGTCACAAAATATTGATTTATTATTACAAATAAAGTTGAACAGGACTTGGCTTCTATGCGATCTCAAAACTTTTTACGGTGGAGGAATTGCGTAGAGGATTGGCTTTTTTTACATTTAATGTTTTTGGTGGGATCTAATTTATTTTTTGTAGGTCTCCTTCTTCTCTAAGTATATAACAAATTAAATTAACTTACATGCAACTAACTAAATATATAACAAACTAAATATGTAGACCTAAACTAGCACGTAAACAACATTTTTTTTAAATAAATTAAACAATTTCGAAATTGTCGAATTTTTTAATCGAATATCTTTTAGAATAAAAGAGATTTATTTCAGAGGTTGTGGCGCTATCACATGAAATTGTTTTTTTTTTAACTAAAAACCGTAGCGCGATTTAGACCAGGACAACGCCATCTATCGAGCGAGCATGCAGTATTTATCGCACTGCATTAATATGAAAGATTTTATAATTATTCATTTTATTTTAACCTAGATTTTTTATTTATATGTATGTATATTTAATACATAATAACAATATACCACACTACGTAACAATAAAACAAATAGTAACATTTTGTACATAAATAAATAACAAAGTTATCAATGCAGTCAAAATTCATACACAATGTTCTTGAAAAACCGCAAATATAAATTTGTTTCCTATTTTTTTATTAAGTTTTAAGGTTTTTATAATTTTCCCTTTATATGTAGCTAATAACCTATCTTGGTGCCAAATTTGAAGGTTCTAAGTTTGCTAGAAGTACCTTAGACTTTTGATGATCGGTCAGTGAGTGAGTCAGTGACAAAATGGTGTAACTTTGATCGCTCATAACTAGTAAACTATTTATTCAAATTTCTTGTAATTTTGGGACTGAGCTTGTTCTAATACTTACTCTTGGTCATCGAAAACCTAAACTCCTAGCTTTGTTCACATGGAAGATACAGGAGGCTGAAATAGCCGCGAAACGCTTCGAGAAAAGATGGTACGGCCGTGCCCGCTTTGCTCGAGTCTTGGCTGGGGCACTGCCGTGCCCTCAGATAGTAAAGCAGCCAAACAAAATGTGAATATGAGAAAAATAGCTTAGATACATTGTCTTTTACATAATCAACAAAACAAAACAATGCGACAATTCTCGCTCATTCAACATCAAAAGCGACAGCAAGTCATACCTATAATTAACCACCAAAAGCCCACGAGTAACCAGCAAAAAAAATAATAGGCACACGATTCGCGTAGGATTGTCCTCCGTCAAATTGGGCCCAATCCCTCGGCCGTATATTCACGCCATCGATCGCGGCGATTGCCAGTATTTTGTGCAGTTAATTATCCGCTGCGCTTGAGGGTTAATCCGGCGGGTCACGTGACGTGCACGTGCTCCGTTAAAGGGACGTATTCTTGACCCAAACGCTTCCCCGGTACGTTGAAAAATTGTAGAATAGTGAGTGCGTTTTGGTGATAATGATCCAATTAGGGGCTTAAGTGCTTAAGTCGCGTGGTAGGCATAGCTGTGTTATCTGTACTTAGATAATTGTTCGCGTTCTTAGATAATATGTCACGTTTATTTTTTAGGGTGGATTTTCTAGAAATTCCTTCTTATAGGTAGATTTTATGCCTGCTGTCTATAACCTGTTCTATTTGTAGGTATACGAAAATAGCACAACATTACAAAATTTATTTTCGCTCATATCACGATATTAAAACCACCAGAATAAGCCCCATCATCCCTCTGACGTAAAAGGATTAAATGTTATAAATAAAATATTTGTATAGGGCGTCTTTAGCCAATCAGTAACGGGATTTTATATTAAAAACAATAGCCGATCGACGTTTGGGTACTTTTTTAATAAACTTGGATTTTGACAACAATATTTCGTAGAATATTTAGGAGTGGAAATAGGTTCTTACAAAAGTTATTAAAAAAAAAAGATATTTAAGTACTTGATCTGAATATACCAAAAATATACAACAGATTAAAATTAAAATATGAATTTTCGAACAGTTACGTAAACATTACAAAACACAAAACCACAGAAATCCGAAACAAAATTCACCACAATCATGTTTCATGAATAGAACACATTTTTTATTTTTCGAGAGCATGTTCAGCGTTCCAAAAAGGCCAAATATGAAAAGCAAATAAAGACAGAACACGTTATTCAGCAACTTGTTTCATATTCACTCAATGCGTACCTGTGCTTCATATCTTCAATTTTTGTATGGGCTCTTCAGACCCCTTGAACCCTTGAAGGCATTGTAATGCAATTGGCCCTTAAACAAAGATTTTGAACGCAAAGTGGCTGGTTCAAAGATTAACCCAGGTTCCCCCAGGGTACTTCGAAGCCCATATCTCCCTTAAATCACGAAGGCATAATTTAAAGTATAAACATATTAGTGGAGGGCCAACCGGCTGCGGGCGAATTTCTAACGATGGTAATATTGGATCATCTTTATGGTAGTGGAATGCGGTAGTAGACTTTCTCGAGCAGAAGAATTTGATTAAAATGGAGCATTTGTTATTAAAATATTGAGTATACAACATAATAAATAAGTCAGTTATTTTGCCATGTTTGTCAGAGTTCAGAGAAAAATTATCTTAACTATTAACCGAAACTATGTGACTTGAAAAAACTTAGAAAGTTTCTTTCGAACTGCAGAATGGCATCATATGCAAAAACACAATCAGTGCTAAGTTTTGCAAACTAGAAATGCATTCCCGATACTCTTTCAAACTTCCCCCTAATTAAAATTAACGAAACGCAGAAATAGTAATCACGGGGCTTCCCAACTCTCTTAACAGACGTGTTCGCACGACTAAACTCAGGAAACGACTGGGAGTAAACGGGAAGATAGAAAAGTATAATGTCTTAAGTCTTAACGGGTTTATTTCAACTTCGACTCGGAACGCCATCTCGCGGCCAATTTCCTTACCCAGTACGAAGGATATTATTTTAATGCGTAACTTGGAAGAAATTTCAACGGAACGGTTATGGGTAGCAGTTATGCCTGAAGTTGTGGACCACCAATTACTTGAATGGGACCTAGACTGCATTCTTAGTTTCATTTTGTTTTTGAACTATGGAACGATCTAAGTTACTTGCAAACAAGTTTCTAATCTTCTATTGTTTGTTTATACAGAAAACGTAATAAAAACAACTTCTAAACTTTATTTTATTTATTTTATTTATTTTTATTTATTATACTTTTTGCACACATTTTACAAAAAAAAAACAATGTACAAAGGCGGACTTAACGCCTTAGGCGTTCTCTACCAGTCAACCTTTAGATTACCCTGAACTGTTGTTCACAGATTGTAAAAGAAAATGGCAAATATAATTGCTAAGGCACTTTCGTCCTGAATTTTAGAACAGTCCCATTGATCTAAATTCATGGAATACGGAAATAAATCTAACATGTTTATCAATTTAACGCGTTTTTTTTCACATAACCTTTAATTGAGCCAAATCTCACAGTCTTCGAGGCATCCAATTCAACATTTAGATGTACTTAGAAGCATAACACAGAAACGGAAATCTACTTTTTCCTCTAACTTAAAATAAAATTCTCTCATTTAAAACCTCATTTCTCTAAAAGGCGTCGCATTCATTACGTATTTCCACTATCATGTAGATAGAATCTCAAGCATGTTGATACACATACTCTTCGTATCTTGGAGAGCTGATCGAGTTTCCATTTCTACGAAGGCTGTTGCATTCAGAGCTCCTATTACGAAAGCTCATCTGGTAAATGCAGTATGGAGCATTGCTTGGCGCTGGAGGGCGGCACGGTCGCTTAAGTATTGTTGATATTCTAAACCGCCCCAGAACGCTCTGGCCCTCTGTGGCAACCGCACAGTGTCGCGTGCGTTCGCCTGATTGCAAGCATTGGTAACGTGCGGCTTGTGTACGACGAATTTCGTATTTTGATAATGAAGTAATGTTAGTAGAATGTTTTCGTTTGACTCAGTTTGATGACCATAAATTGGATTAATTGTTATCTAATTTATGGCTATTACTACATAGCTATAACTACATTTTATATTACTTAATAACAGTTCTTGTCGATTAACTTTTACGGTACAAAGTTGGCCAATAATATCACATAAAATCCTGTCTTCAGTGCGTCAAAATTATTTGACGAGATCTGTACTTTGCATTCAAGTTTCCAGATCCCAAACATCAATATGTATTTTTTTCTTATGGATATAAATATAATATATAAATATGTAAGGAACACATAACGACTTTCTGTATGGTTTCAAGTTAAAAGTTGATTCTGGTACACCTTTGTCTATCTCCTGCGAATATTTCATAGGTTGATTCATTGACAGGCTCTACACTGTCATCAAATTAGTTAAGGATTTATGTTTTTAAGTGTGAATTATATGGAATATATATTAATTTTATATAAGTTTAAATAAATAAGGCATCTCTAATTTAATTTTGTATCTGTTGCATTTGAGAAATCGTTTCTGATTGTATAAGTTTTAATATTAATTATTTCTTGCTATTTATTTATTAGTAAGAATTACACCCCAAAGCGAGAAGCTGCAGGACTATATCAATATCATTCACCACTCATTAATTACCTTAAAATCTAATATACCTATAAACAGCTATACTTAAAAAAATACAAAGTATTCGTCACACACAGCCCGCCACGCCATGGAAGTCGTTCGCAGTTGGCGAAGCGTTAAATGCTACATTTTCCTCGGCCATTTGCAATTCGATATTCAGCTAAGCTTCGCGGGATTGAACTCTGTGGATTGCATGTCTACTTCCATTTCATATTGTAATAATATTCATCCCTTTTAAGTATAGAGTGGATCAGGAGTATAAAGTCTACCCACTCGCGGTCGAGATTAAGTGATCCGTATCAAGGAATAATATTATTATGTTTTGTTCCGCTAACTTTTGTGCATTGCTTTGTTAGCTTGTAGCTATTGCTTTGTATTGTTGGCCTGCGTTGTTTACTTTGGCAGTGGTGGGTTGAAAGTTGTGCTCTTATTTACAATTTTATACCTACTGTTATGTAAACTTTCTAGACAAAAAACATTTTCAAAACTTTGTAGAAAAAGAATATACATAATGAAGCTAACCACCTATTTAATTCTCATTCAAATCATACTTGAAACCTGATGCCTATCTAAAATAACACAAAACTACAGATCTAGTCCAAATACGGCTTTGCTACATTTCCTGTACATTTTTATTCTTAATTCACCACAAGCTCCTTGAGTTATCTGCTTCCACTAGACAATCAGTGCTCGCGTGGGTGCCGCCCGTGGCACCTTTTGTTGGCTCGCAACTTATTGCTACAGAAATCCACACACCTACGACGCCGCATTATGTTCCTACAATAAAATCTTCATCATTCCCGTCCGAACAAACGTATGGCAGTAACAAATTGGTCATTCTTCACAACGTTTTACGCCCACCAAGCTTAAAATACGGCTGTATGCATTTTAATGCGTTTTAATGGTTCAGCACTACTGTATGCAATGGGATTATGCCTGGATGTAGCCAGACATTTCTAGGCAAGATAAACAGTGGAGGCGTTCTCCGAGATTAGTGCTAAGAGTCTGTGCGTCTTCTATAGTCTAGTCGAGATTTCCGTTTGTGAATAACCTAAATGTTTAAGCAACCATTGTTTTAATAATGAGTCATGTTTGTGGAGTGAGTTAATTATTCGGCGTAGTTGGTTTAGTACTGATGTTGTTTTGTTTTATTTGGATAACGTTGAATCGGATATGTTATATTTCGTATCTTAATGAAGATGTAATCTATGGAATGGGAATTTACTGAAGTACTGTAAGCTTAGGCACTTAATAACCTTCAGATTAGAATTGGACTCAATAGGTACTGAAAGGGTTGCAATCTTTCAAGTTTCTTCTTAAAAAACGATAATTGTCTACTACCTACTATCTACCTACTAAGATTTTCACAAGTCCACCATTCATAACCAAACAAAACACAACATTCAACATTTTGAGGTTAATGTTGTTCGCAATTTCACGTTTGGATACACAATTTAAAGCACATTTTAATTTTCCCTTACAAAGTGAGAGAGGCATGCATTGTCGTGGCATCTCTGAGATAGCACAAGTCTTAATCTCGGCGGAGCACGTTGCGACTGGCCTAATGATATCTCAAGATGCGCTTAAGAGCCCATACATAACACTCTATGAGACGTTTTTAAAATTTAAGCCAACGTTAATGCATTCTACCCCGTTTACTGTTTATATTTATTCAAATTTGTAGGCGAGTCCACAATGCAGTTGCGCCTTTGTGACGGTATAGTATTAGCATAATACGAGGTGTATTCAATGGACAAAGTAACTGGTATAAAATAAAATTTTACGGTATACCCTTATATTGGAGAGGGAGGTCGTGTAGCCACAATAAAATGCCCATGTTCTGTGGTCTATGGGAACTGAATATTTTATGTCCATTGACGAGATTGTTTTGATCGAGGTTAGTTACCTTAGATGTCTTTAATTTTGCTTTATAAAAAACCACTCTTTTTAGTAAATACCTACTGTTAATTTGTCATTTTTTTTTATTTAAATGATTTTGCGAAACAATTGAATCATTTAGTCAAAGTGATTAAATTATAACATCAGCTAATGTTTATAACAAACAAAATATCCTAAACAAAAACAAAGCAATCTTAACAAAGCGCCAAATTAAATGAAGTTACCGAACAATTTTCCAATTACTCGCTTTAAAATAATCGAAGTAGTTGAACAAAAAATTAATAATCGATTCACAAAGTTTGAGTAACGATAAATTTCGTAATAAACTGTGCTGCGCTCTACTCTAAATACTTTATTTTGAACAGCGCTGGCGGGCATTGCTCCATTATTGAAACGAATTGTTTTCTGAAGTTTTAATATTAAAGGCTACGTTATTGGAAATTTCTTCTTGTTTTTTTCTATTATTGCTTATAAAATTGCTGTGCTGTTTAAACTTCGAAGTATGACGGAGTCTGCTTTATTTGCATAAATTATTTATTTCTTAGTAATATTGTTCTTAAACTGATAATACAGTTTCTGCAACATAACATACCACTTTTTGTATTGGGAATAGTAATTACAAATAAAAACTTTCCTCATTTTTCTTTTACGTGATTATGCAAGAAAAATGACATGCTTTTTCAAGGTCCCTAAATAATATTCAGGATATTTCTTCATGGCAAACCTCCTGAAAACCCGGTAGATACCTACATAATTACGTGTATCTATAATATTGTAATTAATTAATTACTCTTTAAAGAGCATTTTACCCCTAAAGGAGGACCACGAGTCTTTTCAAACCCTGGATGCATCGTGCGCACTCCTTTGGTTTTCTCAAAGTAATCATTCAAGACGAGATGTAAATAAACCAGAGTTTTAACATAAATGTTAAAACGTACTTAAGATGGAGAAAATGTTTTTTCAAATCAAAGCCCCTTCTAGCCCTTTTCATTGCTACTTGAATCGAGTACGATGAATGGTACTGAATGCTAATTCATATGAAAGACTGAGTTTGTATCTAATTACTCTTGAAAAGTCTTCTATTTGTTTGGTGGAAGCCGTAACGGCTTTTAATCGAATTTATCCCTTGACCGACCAAAAGCCTGATTTTGGTACATGTTAAGATAGAAGGATTATCTCTAAAATTGGCATGGCAAAACATAGGATGTTCTAGGTCTATTATTTTCTAATTTATGAGCCAAAAGTTACAATCAATAACAAAAATATTTATTTTAGAAGTTAATTATTGTTATTAAAAAGAAAACGCTTCGTCCTTACAATTATTGCTTAAAAAATAATGTCTAAACAATTGCCATTGTTTGAGGCCAACCATTTTGTTCCCGCGCACTAAAATTAAACGTCAATCGTTATGTCAAAGCCAGCGTGGTCGTAGTTTGTTATTAAAATTATCGACAACTCCTACTTCCTTGGGATTTTATGAAACATCTCTTTTGTTGCGAAATTTTTAATTTTACCTCCTGCTGTGTGTATTTTTAATGAGAAAGTGTGGAAGAATATGCTTAGGCGAGTGGACTTTGGAACAAAATGACAAAGTTTTTAGCATGTATTCAAAAAACTTTGTTTATAGACCACCATGTCGTCTTCGTCGATGATGATGAAGATGAAACTGGAGAGATAAAAAATATATAAACAACATTCCGCAAAATTTCAAGTGTTAGTTTACCGGCATTCCTCTCCTCGGTTCACAGTACTGATACATTAACCAGAAAGATATTGTCGTCTTCTGCACTGGTTGATGTTGAAGTACCGTGTTTGACCGATGCGCTGGATGCCTGGAAAATGGCTACTCCCAATACGGATTTGCCCGGCAACCGCTGCTCTCAGAGACAATGGGACGGGCCGCTCTGTAGCACTATACGGAATAATCTATTAAATACGTGTAATAGTGCTGCTGAGCGTGCCCGTTTGTTGGCTGTGGGAGAGTGGGAGTCGGGCCTCTGGTTACAGGTGATCCCGTCATCTAGCATAGGCACTATGCTGGATGACACAACGTTCCGCATCGCTACATGCTTACGGTTAGGCGCTCCCTGTGTTGCTCCGCATCGCTGCCATTGCGGTGAAGCCGTCGACAGCCTCGGGCACCATGGTCTGTCGTGCTGCAGAAGTGCTGGTCGTATTGCACGGCATGCCAGCATTAACGACATTATCCGTCGTGCTCTTTCCACCGCCGGCATGCCAGCCGTGTTAGAGCCTAATGGACTGGTACGTGACGATGGAAAGAGGCCAGATGGTATGACGTTGTTGCCATGGAAGTTGGGTAGGCCCTTGGTGTGGGATGCAACGTGCGTCGACACCCTGGCGCCATCGCATCTTCCCTGCACGGCAGGTCATGCTGGGGCGGCTGCTGCTTCTGCAGAGACCAACAAGCGGCGCAAGTATAGTAACCTTATTGGGAACTATACTTTTGAGCCGTTTGGGGTCGAAACGCTCGGACCATGGGGCCCGAGTTCGCGGTTACTTTATAAGGACATCGCGAAAAGGCTTGTCGACGCTTCGCGTGACCAGAGGGCTGGCTTATTCTTCGGACAAAGAATCAGCATTGCCATTCAACGTGGCAATGCAGCCAGTCTTCTGGGCACGTTTCCGGAGGACAGTGATGCGGAGGAATACTTCGACGCTTCGACTTCGACTTTATGTTTTATGTTTGTATATATTTTGTATATAGTATTTTATTTTTAGTTTTGTATAAAGATAAGTAGTTTAAGTTTGTATATATGTATAGTGTGTATATTTTAATAAACCAAAATCGTAGTCTAAAAAAAAAAAATAAATAAACAACATTGTTCTTTGTTATTTTCCGTCATCGCTTCCGGCTCATAGAATAACTTATTAGGTAAGAACACCAAATTATACCTTAGGCTTTCTTCGTTTATATAGAAAAACTCTAAGTACAAGTAAATAAAAAAAATATAGAACCAAAAATATATTTGAAATAAATTTTTCTCACATCTCTGAAAACTTATTAAACGCTACGACAAATTCAAAATCAAACAAGTCCAAAAAGGAATCGTCCATTTTTCTATTTCCGTACCCAACCGTTTAACATACGACAAAATCATTTCCATCCGTTCAAACTTGGTAAAACGATTTCAAATTACTTCAAACACAACAGGAATGAACCGAAAACTCGTTTCTTCGCTATAAATCGGAATATGCAAAATGCTGGGGATGACAAAAGTTTGTTTCGCTGGCCACTGGCTAGCTTCGTTTCGAACTCCCGATACGGTTTGACAATGCGAATGCAAATTAACCAACAGCAAAGAGCATTTCTGTGCGGAAAGTTTAATGGCATAGCGTACCCCGTTTAAGTTCCGCGATCCTTGCAACAATTATTTTGCTACCGGTGCTATTCCTGTTTACCCGCTTTCCCTATTTCGATCACAATGCACTACGTGCGCGAAGTTGGCTAGTCTTCCCTTACTTAAACTAAATAAGGAGCTTTTGATAATGTGGGAAAAATGGGAAATGTGTTTAGAAGCCTCGAGGTAAGGGAATAAGGGGTAATCTTTGCATAAGGTTCTTGGAATTGGTTGAGGTTGTGACACTACGGTAATGGTCATAGTGTTAAAATGCTATGTAAGGTACCGTTAGAAGCAGTTTACGGATATTCATTTAATTTTCTTATTGACCTCCTAGAATCAAAATTTTCCTCAAAGGTTTTTTTAAAATTACTTTTCTTCATAATTTTACTGATCCCAATTTTATGAAAATTTAAAATGATACATCGGAATTTCCTTCTCTGGCCATTAATTAAACACGGTTCTACTTATTAATTTCCGCTTATCAATTTTTAATAAAGCATAGAGAAACACAAAAAGGGAAATATTTTTGAAACAAAGCAGATCCGTAATCTTAAAAATTCAGTATTGCGAAATTAAGTTTTTTAATTAATTTTCTTTGGGTACCTTTTCACGGCTTAGTTTTCTTCATCACCGGAAGCTATGTCGGCAACAATATTGAGTTTCAAGATATCTTAATAACTACCGTAATCTTAAAAATTCAATATTGCGAAATTAAGTTTTTTAATTAATTTTCTTTGGGTACCTTTTCACGGCTTAGTTTTCTTCATCACCGGAAGCTATGTCGGCAACAATATTGAGTTTCAAGATATCTTAATAACTAGAATATCTGTTTAGTTAGTACGAGATTACGACTTTGTTTTCAAATATTGCTTATGTGTTATATATTCCTTATTAATTACAAGCACTCCTTACTTTTATTACACTAAGTATTTTTACAAACCAATTTTTAACAAAATAATATATGTACTTATGAATAATTTTATCGAAAACTAATGGAACACGGGTGCCAAAACTAGCCCATTTATTTGAACAAATTAAACAAAACACAACGTATTGTTCACTCAAAAATAACAAGCAAACAAAAGCATATTATCGCATAATAATCGAATCACATTTTTTACCATTCCCTAACCACTTGGAAACCGCTATAAATACCTGTCCCCCTTCAGTAGGAAGTGTGCTAAATTACATATTGTACTGTAATATATTGTAATGAAATGCGTCTGTGCGCATACGATTAGTGGAGCGAGAAATTGCTTAATCAGTCATCTGTGTAATGTCGATGATTAGCTTGGTACCGATATGAAATCGACGGTGAAATTTTCGGTGCATTCAATGCGACTGTAGTAGGGGTAGCGACAGAAGTTTTACTGAGTGCGTTGGTGTTAACATTTTTTTGGGAAAAGGGTCGATGTGAAGTAATATTTATGATTGTGAAACTGTCAACTGCCTGATGTTATTATTATTTTTCTAATGTTTAAATTAAACTAAGTTGATAATGTATATAAAATGATAAATTTTCATAAAATGTAATGAAATTGAATATTCTTAGAATTTAAAATTTGAATAAGATATTATTGCTCACAAAGGAGCAAAGTTTGGTGGTAGGTATTATTTATTTGCTTTACACATTCAGTTTCCTTTCTAACAATATAAATGTAATTACATATTTATTTTAAATGCTGTATTCCAATGCTGCAGCTGTATTCCCTAGAATATTCTGTTCGGATTTATTCAGTGAAACCTTCACACATTCAAACTTCATGAGCCGTAAATTTGCCAACAAATGGCCCTCGACGATTTTCACGCTGTCACAGAAATGAAGGAAAACAGAATCCTGAGCATTGACCGCCCCAAGAGATATATTGTCCAGAACCAACCCGCCACGTCATGATGATAATAAATACCCCAGTAATACCCATTATTTCTGTTACCCTTTATACAGAATTATGTACGTCAAAATATGATACTTTATAGACGTATCGATTGGTAACGTGATTAATGATATGAGCACGCGGTTTATATCAATTATTTGATTTTCTATTCGATTGTTTTCTATTCGAGTGGACACGGTTTTAATATCGAAATGGTTTCGATTTATTGCTCAATCCTCCTGTAATGGATGTGCAGGGATTTTTATTATGAATGGCTCATATTAACGGCATGACTTATTACTAGAAAATCTGCGGAGTCGTTGATGGCTACAGCAATTGAGTTTCTGCTCGCATATCGCATGATCGAAACCGATGAAATGGTCAAAATAAAAATGCCTAGTTACCCAAAAGGCCAAAGACAAGTCAGAAGTAATAGGGATGATCATTTTTATTAACAACCTATCTATCGACTCTACTTAACTTCTCAACTAATCAAATTAATTTTCATCTCATCCTCCGAGCCTTTTTCCCAAACTATGTTGGGGTCGGCTTCCAGTATATAGTATATATACTATCGATAATTAATGTTCATCTAAAATAACTATTAATAGTTACATCAATGCCTAAAATTAGCACCAAATCGAAACCAATTACGAATTTAATCACGTACCTAACTTCCACTAGTAATTTTCCTCTTACTAATTTTATCTACCTACTATCCATTTCCACGTTGCCAGTACATACGTACAAATTCAATTCAGTTTTCCAATCGACTGAAAGCTGTTTACAATCACGCAACCAAGTAACACGGCTCGTTTGAGCTAAATAAAAGACCTCGGACTATGCGTCCGGGCCCATCGGGTACGAACTACGTATGGTAATGTTTTTCTCTGTTTAAGTATTCAGTATGGAATTAATGAGTGGTTTTGAGTGGAAAATATTGTGAATTTTACTGAAGGAGTGGTATTTAATTACATTTAGTAAGATTGGAAGCTAACTTTCAGATCTTAATGAGGAAATAGTTATTTGAAACTTAAATCTGTGAGTAAAGTTAGCATAAGCCTATTTCGATAATTATAATGATGATTGCGAAGAATTTGTCTTTCTTGCAGCGATACATAAATAATTTGTTCTTTACATAACAATCTATTTAAAGCTGGCAAATTAATGAACCATCTAAGAGCAAATTGAGCAAATGCTAGATCAATAAATTCAATATACTCATTTGCCACTTTAGGCGTCAATTCCTTCCCAATCTATTTTCGGCTAAAATAAAAAAAATACTCCTACAAATCCGTGTAAAATTGTACGAGTTTTTAATTTGCATTCGTGTCATTCGTCACTTAGTATTCAAAGCGTCGCCTTGGAGTGAATCGAAACAGGAACTTTCAATTGCAAAAACATTCCCTCACTAAGTGGAGTGCTCGGAATTAGCAGATTTATTCATTCTTTTATGCTTTCATAATTATATCTAAGAACTCTAGGTTACTTCTATTTTTCATGCTAATCTAGGAACGTGCTTTAAAATAACTTACGACGTTCATTTAAAGTATGGCGGCATGAGTTGTGGTTCCTTGAAACTTGGTAATGTCGCGATGGTAAAAGCTTAGCAATGTATGCAAAAATATAATTTATGTTCGAGAATACTAAAAGTGCTTGATAATGAACGAATTAACAATGTAGGAGTATAACATATGTAATTATAAATGTATGCACTAAAATTAGCACGAACTGCATATAATGAACAGACAAAGTACAGCCCATGCGGAAAAAGATAATTAAGAAGACTGCCCTTTGAAAAATATTACAGTCCTAATGTGGCTGATGAACGAGTTAAAGCTGGCCCCATGTCGTATCGAAACCTTTACTGTTCATTACAGTTATTAGCAAAAGGGGTCCGTGAACAAAGTACCTACATTTTTTCCAAACCCATTGGGGATTTGCCAGTCTCCCAATTTTTGGCTACCTAATCCTGTTTCAAATTCTTTCAACTCATTTCAACTGGATCGGTTAAACTTCTCAATTACGTATGTATAGCGAAATGTCTAACAGAGTTCCTATTGCGTTTCACGCTTGTGCATGCAAATTGGAGAGCGATAGCAAACTATTATTTGCTTGCAAAGTTAAATAGCTTTTGCCGGTCTTTCTCTAGAAAAACCAGGAAGAGTTTAATCCCAAATCGAACTGGGAGCTGACTGAACTTTCAACGAGCTGTTGTTATGGAGAATGCTATTTTTTTCTGTCAGTGAACACTAACTTTATGTTGCTAAAGTTTTAGATAAAATAGAGCAAAAATTTTTTTTAGCTTGCTCCATATATAAACTATCGGGATTTGTTGCTTTTGTTTTTTATGACACGGCAACATAAGGTTTTAAAAAACCTAAACCCAAATTCAGAATTTTGCATCCATTGGATAACAGTGAAAAAAGAAGAAATATGTACATTGTTTTATTATTATTTCAGTATATATTTGGCAAACCCCGCGTAATACATTTGTATTCTTTACACGCTCATAAAAAACCAGGTTACTAGCTTGCGTAATGCACTCATGAAAAACTAAGAGCTTTCTCGCATCAATAGCCTTTCAACGGCTATCCATCACTAATACATAAAGCCGTTTCATAGCTCTGATGTCACTGTAATACACATAAATCTAAGTGCAACTTGCAACCGTAAGAGTACAAGCAAACTGACAACTTTTAGTCGGCCGATGGTTTGTTTGGGCTACAGAAATCAGTATTAAGATCGTAGTACCGTTACGCCCTTTCAAAGACCAGGTATTGAGCTGGTATCGGACCGACTGCAACATCAAAGTCCGGTTATGGCCTCCTAGGCTGCTATACCTGAAAAAAAACTAAAGACATCGATTTTAATCAAGATTTTCTTTAAAAAAAAGTCGGCCGACTTTTTAGTCTTCAGTGTGCACTCTAAAAGTAGGGCGCGATGACGTCATCAGAGGTATGTGTCAGCCTGTGGTTGACGGTCTGTAGGTAATCTAGATGACGCAAGTTTTGGATAATACGGATGATAAATATCTTACGTGGAAATGTACGATTCTGTAAATAAAGATAAGACTTTTAGGTAAAAACCTACCAATATTTACAAGGAACTCTATATCGCTCATGTATGTTTGGTAAACAAAATATTATATATGACCAATGTTACCAATAACATCCCAGCTCATTGCTACACAACTTAATTTCAAAATAAACAAGTTGCACAACCACAAACTTCAAACAAAAAACGAATACCAAAATATATCGAATTCGAAGCTTATTAAAATTCCTTAATTACCGTGAACTGTTAAGACCATTATTTCCATGGCTTTGATCAATCAGACAGCTGACTAACGAAATTATGTCGATATTGAATAAGCCAAAACAAATTACATCGTCTTTGATAAGGTAATTATTAAATATAATTATTGTTTCGTCACGAACCCTTGCTTTGTGGGTCGCCGGTCGATCGGTACGGGTTTAATCTCTATTGAGAAGGGCAGATGGTTATTCGGTTCATATATTATTTCAAATAAAGACTTTTGTTTTCATGTTGTATGCGGTTATATACAAACTTAACTCCTGTCTACAGTACCAACTAATAAGGAAGGTTTGATATTATATGAATAACATACAAAAAATACAATTGTATTTTCATGGCATTTTCTTTCCCAAACAACACCAAAAAGTATCTCACAACAGACAAACGGACTCCGCAAAAAGCCCGTGACGTCACCCAGACATAATTGGCGAAGACGCGGTTCAAGCCATGAAATTAAACATAACAAAATGTTCGGACAAAGAGAAATTACAGTCCCAACACTTCTACGTCCTAATTATCGCAATGACAAAGTACAGGAGAACGGAGGACGACGAAATTTATATCGAATCACTGAGAATTTATCGTCGTGTTTTGTCTTACATTTTATTTGATTGTGTTTTGTTTCTTTTCGGTTTGAGAATGAAATGTTTGGGAAAGAATGTGGTGCAATTTTATTTGACACATTTAGAGGGAATTGCCTATAGGCACCGTGCGTAGCGATGACCCTGCCATCTCGTGACTTATATCCGAAACTGTTCCCTCAAGTGTCAAAAATTGTACTATCAAATCATGGAAAAAAATCTGAATATTCGTGTTAAATTTTGCTAATTTAAGTTATGAAAATGTATTTTTGTATTGCTGAATGCTGTAATACATCCAAAAACAACTCCAAGGGTGTAAAATTTTACTATTTCCCTACTAATAGTACTCACATGCCATGGCTTAGGGATAAAAGAATTAAATGGATAAATGCAGTTGTAAAACACACGTAATACTTTAATACTTATTGGTGGAGTTGGAAATAACTCTGCCATTGTCACTCCTTTATCATAACCCAGTAACTGTCGGTACGTTGGTTTGCCCCATTGTCGTGCATAACTGGTTTTCGATTCTGCACTTTCTGCAGAATTTACGTAATGCACTAAGGCACAGACGTGCTTACATTGTCCTGATAGACCTGCTTTGCATTTACAAGTTGCACTTTTAATGTTTCTATTGCAATCAAGCTGAAAGGACAGAGATAAAAATTAAAAATAGAAATAATGATTTTCTAAAGATATTGTAATAACAATTAATTTAAAAAAGTTACTTACTGTTATCTTAACATCATATACATTTGAAATTTTTGTCTGAGCAACAATTTTGCCAGTTAATATTGTTTCTTGTTCTTGGCCAACTGTTTCTATGACATCAAAAACATGGCCCGACTCGAATAGCTTTTGGCCTTTTGATATATTTTGACCACGCTGCCGATCATTGTTTATTGGTAGAAAACCATATTTTATAATTTTAATCATTGTATTTTATATTTTTAATCATTGTAAAATCACATTTACAGACTAGACGGTCACAACCAATGGGTTTGGAAAGTTTCTTTTTTTACTCGCATGGTGTCTCTACTGTCGGGATTATAACGCCATCTATAGTTTCCGCACGGTGCCTATAGTGAACTTATTTAAATACATTACTGGCTCATAAAATATCTGGCTGTTAATGTTAATTACAATATTGTCATTGGAAAAGTTGCCAATATTTACCCCATGCCAAAGTTTAATTCGATTTCGCATTGAAAAAGATAACAAAAACAATAAAAAATGAATTTTAATTTTTGTATGATAGCTAGCCTATTTTATGAGCGAACAGTTTTGAAACTATGAGCGGATCAGTTATCTAGCCTAATGGACTTAACTGACGATCGTTTGAAAGCAATATATTGAAGCTGTAAAACAATACAAAATATTTTCATTTTATCATTTTATTTCTAGTTTATCTGCGCAGCGGTAAAAAAACGTTTCATTTACAATATTGATGGATAATTTTTGTTGGGTGTTTGTTTAATTAATGAAACTGGTATGAAAGTAAAACAAATGCTTTTATTTAAATCTATCAGTTTTTAAACCAACAGTTACAAAATTGATGTTCTAGATATTCATTCTTGAGGCGGCTTTTTTACTGACTATCCTACCAATATCCTACTAGTTCTACTATCCTAGTAATATTATAAACGTGAAAGTTTGTGAGAATGTATGGATGAATGTTTGTTATTCTATCACGCGAAAACGGCTGAACCAATTTGATTGAAATTTGGTATGTAGGTAGTATTAACACATGGTTACCTACTTTTTATCAGCACACCGGACGAAGCCGCGGGCGCAAGCTGGTACTTTTATATAGATAGCATAAAACTTGAGCTGTAGTTTGCAATATCCCATGAAAAATATTAATTTATTTACAGTTAACAGGAAAATAATATTTCAAATTTTTAAATACAAATAACCGAGCTGTAGAAAATCCTTTATAGTGATAACAAAGGCTGAGCCATGTTTATCTGCTCACTGTGCTGCATCAAATGCGCACGAGTGGACACCAATCTTCTTAAAATTAATTCGCAATGTACACGAAACGTAAACTGGTCGCACCGTGTAAACCGAACGACGATTAAGTGAGTTATTTCGGTGGAAATGTGCTACAAGTGGGCCAGTGTTACAGGGATTTGTTATGTAGCTTCGAGTTACACGAATCAAATCAAAAACCAGAGTAAAACTTACTAATGTACTGTAATTACGTAGCTTACGTAATTAAGACTAAGATTACCCACACTACAAACTTTTAGTCGGTCAATTGTTTGTTTGGGTCATATTTGGGCTCATTGATCAGTATGAAGATGTATAATTCTACGCACGTTACAAGGACCAGGTACTAAACTCCTATCAGACAGACTGAAAACAGTCTGCAGTAATGGGGGTATTCTAAATCTGACAGCATTTAAATGCATGTGATACAATGCAATACACAAAATGTATATAAAATCTTATTATGCGTTTAATACTAAGTTAATTCGATGCATAATATAACAATTTTGTCGTTATTAATATCACAATATCAAAATCATCCATAGCCTAAATTTATCTGGTGCAGAATTACGGCCACACTGTGTTTATGCTACACTCTGCGTAGATTGCATCACATTACAGTTTATACTCTGTGACAATCTAAACTTTATTGAACACTGAGGTCGTATATCAGTCGCTGAAGCGATTTTACATATTTTGACGTATAGGTTATTAAATTAACTTTGGCCTAACTAGAAAACTTCGATCTTTAGACTACATTTTGATGTAGGATTGTTTAATGTCGCTAAATTATTTTAAACATTTTAAAATGTAAGTAGGTACAAGTGTCCTGTTTACTTATTACCGCTACGCAAATGTTATTCTAATGATACTGAATTACTGGCTTTGACTATGATTATTGAAATATTTAATGTAAAAAATCCCCTGCACATTGCCTGTCACTAGCAGTCTGCATTATAATCAATCAAGCATTTTAAACAAGTATTCAAATTTTCAGTATCTCGCATAAGAACATTTAGTCAAAGGATTTATTTTACGCAGTCAACGATATGCACCTTGACAGAAACAGTCGAGAAAACACCTCCAAATATAATAGACAAAGAAGAATATAATAATAAGACTTATGCTCAGCACCTGTCGCATCGCCAAACAAAGTCAGCCCTATCAGCAATCTACTCAATATACAATCCTCCCCCTCTCACGCTTGGCAGCCCGTGCAAGGTTTCTTTACCCCCTTCCGACGACCATTAGTATTAATAAAGTAAAACACAGCCAACTGACAGAGTCACCCAGTACTAATAAACAGTTAGAATGTGTTGCTAATGCAATTAAAACGTCAAAAAATCACACTTCATAACAAGATTACAATTTGATAGGACAAGTTCACGAAAACGACCGTTCAAACAGTTACTACGACTTTGAAATACCTAAAATAGACACCCACATTAACAGTTCATCAGAACTACTATTAAAATAGTTTTAATAACCAAATATGGAGTATTATCTGATTCCGTGTGAATTTATCTTATGTTTACTTCTAGTGTATGTGCTCGGCTAATGAGCTCGCTCAATTTGGTTTGCTTGGCCCCAAATGTTGTAATGTTGCATTCCATAATACGCCTCCAAAATATATGCGACTCATTAGAGGCGTCAGATGAATTTTGTGGAATCAACGAGCTAATGAAACACAGAAATCCGTGCATATTTTGAATAAACAATCGTATGGTATCGTAAATTTTTGTGTCGTGGGAAATATTTAAATGTAAAGGTCAGATAAATTAGTGCGAAATTATTTGAGTTACGTTTTTAATCCGAAACGGTCATGAGGAAGGCATTTATTTTTATTGCAACTGTTAATGAGCTAAAACATGATTCAGTTTTATATGCAGAAGCTTACTCATTATTGTTTACTTTAATAAAATGGCCTGTCAGAATAAATTATTAACTAACAAAGAAATTCAAAGATTCTTTTTATATACCATTGACGAGAAGAAAGACTAATTAAAACACTTCTGATAATTTATGTGAAAAATAACAAGCTAATTTCACAAAAGTAACAAAGTATTATAGCTTCCGGGAATCGTCTCGTTAGTGATCAAATGGCCGCGAACATCGTGTGGAATGTTAACATTGCTTTTTCTCTCTCGAAAACTTTCCTTTTATTACATCAAAGTCTCTCATAACGAGATTCACTGGATGAAATTTTGTTTCACAGAATTGAACAAAGGAAACTCATAGATTTCTGTGTGGACCGAATGAAAATGACTGTACAATACAAAACAAAGTACAATAAATCTAGAAATCCCCTTGCAGAACGCCCACCGCATTGATTTAGCTAACCCTACTCTCCCCTGACGGGATATGCAGTTACCAAAGTAAACAAAATGACGCCGGGCCTAAGCAAATAATGTGAGCAAGTAAGTCTAATTCATTATTGTTCGCAGAAACAATAAAAGCGGCAAATAACGAGATTACCGATAAATCTAAAAGGGAATTTTTCTACACGGGAGGGGCTTATCTACTTTACGTCGTTTTGGGAATAAATACCGGGAGTCTTACTGCAATGAAGACGGTGCCGAACTTAAGTCTCCTATTGTCTGTTAGGATAAAAAAGGTACAGAGAAAGTAGGCCCCGCCAACCTTCTATCGCAATCTCTTTATTTACTACGGAATCTTTTACTGACCTTGTTATTTCGTAAAGGGTATTAAAGATAGAATCGGTTTAATCATGAATTATTTTCGGGTTGTACATCCTACGCTCTAAAATTCTATGGTTCTCTAAATGTCACGTTTGATGTAGATACAATATGGCGTATGTGTAGTATGTCATTAGTAGACCATCTCAAATTTAATTCAATAATTACAACAGCTTAAAATGTTAAACAGTTTGAACCCACAAAAAACGTGCAAAACAAAAGGCAAAGAAAAAAGATGTAGCATTTTGTTAACACTTTGTCATTTTGACAGCTGCGTGTAACTAAGAAGACGCTACCAAAATGTGGTGGGACGGCGCCAAAGTATTAAGTTACCATCCAGTAAGGGGACAATCGAATTCAGATTCAGAAATCCCGTTTTGAAAGCGAGAGATTATTTTATTCACTGACTTAATGTTTTCAAACAGCGTTATCGTGGATGACAAATTGCTATATAGAACCACTTTTGGATTGTTTGAATTATTATAATTGTTTTTCGGTCTTTTGGCGCTCGCTATTAAATTACCTTATCTTTATCGTACTCGTATATAAAAAATGTAAAATCATATATTTCTATGAACTTCATCGGGAAAGATATTTTTTTTAGGAAAATATTGGTGGAAGCGCGCTAGAATTAGTCAAAGGAAGTGGTGAACGCAATTGTGTGGAGATAACTGCCTCCTATGCGTCAATTGAAGCCAGTTTCATGTACATCACAGTACTAAACTCGTGGGTGAGCCGAATTTAATCGTCCGAAGCGCTAGTGCGAATAATGGCCGCGACAAATTTTCCGTTCCGTCGAGCATTTTCCTCTGAATGCACCTACACAATCGACGGTATTGCCTGCAAAATTGTACGCTATTAAGTGACATTCTAAATATAGGGATCCACAGGATGACGTCGAGATAGCCAGTCGCACTCAACCCTTTCGTATTCGAACCGATATTCAATATCTTCGCTGCACCATTTTGAACCTTATCATCGTACAAAAACCTACAAAGTTGCGTGCCAGTTCTGTTCTCGTTTGTAACGTTATTAAAATAAAAATGTGTGGACAACTGATGAAGTGTAACTGTTACACATCTGCCTTTCGACGATTGATTCGTAATGATGATTGCTACGTGCGGTTTGGAAGACATGTCCGCGGAAAGCAGCCTCGTGTTATATCAATGTTGTGACGTTAATAATATGGCAACCGTAGCGAACTAAAGATAACTTACTACCGACATTATAATTTCAGTTTCTGATATGTTGTGAGGAGAAACCCCCTACTTATTCACCGTATCGAAGAAAAAATGAATAATCGAGTTTAAATTTCAAAATTGTTTTGTAATCGACTTTTAACTTCGACTGGCAGATTTATGCACGTGAGTTTAAATGCTCAACTGTTAAAGAAATTGGACCTTAAGGCATTACCTTTTGCGTGTTTCGTAAATATTTCATTTACACAAATGTGAACATTATGACATAATGATTATACATATTACGTGCTGCACATTATAAAAGTAAACCCTGAGGAGTATTTAATGGCATAAGTTATTGTCCTTTATGGCCTTATGCTCTTCTTGGTCAATGACTCAAGATGATAAAATTATGCATGTGTGACAACAGCACACTTCAATTTATTTCGTCATTTATAAATTAAAGAAAATAATGTTTCCAGGATACAGAAGCAAGATTATCAACATCTTGTTTCAATTCAGCGCTTCCTTTCATATTCTTTCCGAACAAATTTCCTTTAAATTAACAAAATTGCCCATTTGTTCCAGTAATGCAACTCTATTTCCTTTGCGGCACTATCTCATGAACTTATAATTGAAAGCAAGCGCGTACGCACGGTTGAGCGACCGAATGTGTTTTCAATCATCACACATTATGGGTTTTACGACTGTCTGTCTGTTCGTCTGTGTAAGGAGAAGCTTTGCACTGATTAATAACACGTGGTATTAGAACAACGGAATGGTGTTTTGTAACAGCAGTCAGTAATTAATTCGATTTTAATTCCAATGATTGTAAAGTTAGCAGATTGCTGGGGTGTTTGTTAAGTAGAAATTACGCATCTTTGTAATGGTAAAATAGTGCTAAATCTACTTCTTGGTATATAAGTATGTAAAATGCGTGAATAATGGCGAAGAAAAACACCGAAGAACTAATAAACAGGAAATAATAAGAAAAAGGAGAAATAAAAATTCAGGGTCCATGTCATTATAAGATGGTTTTACTACCCAAGAATATGTTTGGAATGTAATAAAAGTATTTAGTATTGAGGAAACTTGGTGATTTGTCATAGCCTTCATCATTGATACAATAAAAATAAAAGAAAATAAACAAACAATAATTTGATAGTTCCAAATGATCCTCAATTTAATTTGTTAAATTGTAGTCACACAATTTGTTTCCGACCACTGTCGCCACTTTCAGGCCATTAGCAGATATTAATACAGTTTCTCGCCGATGCATTTCTGCATGAAATTATGTTCGTTGCACATTGCTATATTGTATCTTTGTTACCCTATTATTCCTAGAATTAATTACAATTTTATTGTTAAAGTTAATGCAGTATTTGCGATTAATAAGCACATATTTATTCTTTAAGTTTTGCAGTAAAAAATAATAGCAAACGACTCCAAGTTTCCTATTCCAATAAATTCATTTCGATACAATGTAAACACATTAACGACAAATAAACACAAAGAGCGGGAAGCAAAAAGGAAAAATAGGAGAGAACTGAGCGTTTTATAAAAAGGACGTCAAAATAATGTTGGGACTCGATTTTGTATCGCAAAACAAATAACATTAAATGTTAACGTCGGGAAGGCAGGTGAAATGGCAGACGTAAGACGTACGAAAGCTTACCAAATATTTACAAGTGCCTCAAGTGGCTTAAAACAAATTCTCCAATAATCTTACCTCGTCTTTGTACTATTGTTTACACTGAATTTCGCTACTGGCTCCCCTTGGCTTGTATTTTTGTGGAACGCCACTCAAATCGTGTTTGATTTCGCCAAACATAAAGCATTTGTAAACAGTTAACAGACTT
This sequence comes from Helicoverpa zea x Helicoverpa armigera, assembly GCA_033682625.1. NCBI lineage: Eukaryota > Metazoa > Arthropoda > Insecta > Lepidoptera > Noctuidae > Helicoverpa > Helicoverpa zea x Helicoverpa armigera. The sequence goes on along the minus strand of JAWIIS010000005.1, from coordinate 601,345 downwards.
GTATCGGGTTACACGTTTCCTTTTGTTAGTGCCGTTTGAGTTTCTACAACACAAAATATTTTTAATAAATCAATTGGTTGTGATTCAGTGGTTTGAGAAATGATTGATGGTGAATTTAATGAGTCGTTGCTGGACGTAACCTTTATGAATCGGGAATCCAGGCCACGAGCTTCTAGAAATTTATAAATATTTATTATTAGCTGTTGTGAATAATAAATCATAGATAACGAGATGGGGTCAGTTGTAAGGCACGTGAAATCATAATTCTGGACTCAGTCCGATTTAAATCAAATCTAAAACCGAATAAACTATTTTTTCTTATTAATTGTCATAATAATCATTGTAGGTACTGTCTTGTCTATCACTTGTATTTTTGTGGAGAATAAAGCAGGGCCCAACATAGAATAATTGTAATTCAATATGAAGTTAAGTAATTCAACACGTAGAATCGTAACGTAAACATACCAAAATTCATCTTCCTCTCTATATTTACACTCACAGGCAACTGTAAACTTATATGTGAAACATACAAATTTCCCTTCAGTTGTTTTTTTTCATAGCTGTCGTGATGATTTTGACAGTGTCGCCCGTCGAATGTTTACATCGTCACTGCCAAGTCATTAGTCGACACTTTCGTCGCAGGCGCATCTGGCAGACGCATCGCATAGGCATTTTACAAACTTATCCGCGCATGTTCCAAAAATCCTAACGTACCTTCTATTTTTAAAGAGGTAAGGTTGAATATTGATTGGAGTATGTTAGATGTAGATGTTAAAATAAAATGGTAATTAGGATATTGGAATGATTAAATTTCAAAATCATAACATAATGCGTCACACGTTGTGTTCGTCTTGACGTGAATGTAACATGTTATAATAACAGTGAGATTTACTTCTATTGGAATCAGGCCTATAAATACCAACTCTTTTGATGTGAAAATACTTGGAAATACTTTCAATGTTATTCTGTTATTTTCACAGAATTATTATACGACGGAAAAATGGGTGTGAATTATTATTTTACAGGACATTTGTTCACCTTCACCTAATCATTAACAAACATATTATTATCAGTAACTGCATCCTTTGCGTACACACTAGTAATAATAAAATATGTTTTATATGGGATGTGATCCTTCCAACTTTTCTGCAAAGTGTTAAACTTGATCTCAAAAGCAACATGATTTCATGTGTAACGTACTTACTCTTGCTCTTTATTACTTTGTCCTTCACCTTAAATCTTCACTTCATAAGCTCGCATAATTTACAAGCGTACTAAATTAATTTTCACATCAAAGCAAAGCTATAAAAATCCAACATAAGCCTTCCTTATTTTTAATAAGAGCATCACATTTACAAATTCCTTTAGAAACAGTAGCGATATTAAAATCACAACGTTTCTCACAAAGACAAAGGGGGAGCCGACGCAAGAGGTATCAAAAGTAATAAATAATTCCCTCGCTTCGCGACAAATGAGGTCATGTGTTTCTCCTTTACGTTTTTTGTTCGACTTCCCGCGGGATCGTGTGTCTTCTATTTCCGTTTCTATGTATCGACTGAACGATTTGCTTCTTTAAATTTAGAATATGTTCGCTGTTTAGTGTGGCCGCCCTGGGGATCATTAAATTCGGGAGAGCAGATGTCAACCTTGCCAGCATCTGGTAACTTTTAGTTTTAATTTAACAAATTGATATTTGTTGGTAACATCCTTTTTGGTTCACTTGGTGTGAGATATGAAAAGTTTTAAAATTATGCACTGTTTATGGCCGTGGCTAACTAAATATATGTAGTGCACGTGTTGAAGAAGCTTTCGTAATAAACATAATTACAAGAGTGCATGCTACATAAATAATTTAATTTAATTTTGTAGTAAAGTTTATTAAATGAAGAATTCATGAATAACGAAGTATATCACTGTTATCACATAGCAACTATAATATAAGTTCTCCTTAAAAACTATTTCATTTAAAGTAAAAGATTATTTTCTTTAAGACTTGATTGATGCTTTTAGTCCGTAACAAATCCTTTTGTATTTGAAGTGAGGCTTTCTTACTCCTGATAATAATTACCTAGTCCATCAAAGAATCTTATTTGTTGTTGCTACCTACGACTCACCTACAACCTTTTTGGAAATTTGTTAAAGACGTATGTATATAGTTCAGTAAATATTTCCACTTTTGCACCATAATTAGTCTAAAAACTATATCACAGTTCAAGTCGATTGAGTCATTCAATTCTAGACTATGAGTCACCTAGTTCTTGAAAGACAACATTGTACAAGACAGTTAATCTGGTTCCTAATTTATAGTTGATAATATCAAAGCATAATTCCGTATAAACGTCAGGATCTGGTTTTGATAATAACTGTCCTGACTAATAACGAAACTAAATGTTAATACGAAACTGAGTTGTTTATCTGTTATGTTTTCATTTTCATAGTAATATGACTGAATTTATATAGACTGAAAAATGAAGATAAAAGCAGTCCAAAACCAAATTTTCTTAAGTACTCCTGAAAGTTGTTAGCATCAATCATCTGTCTAGCCTTTTCCAAAAAATACCGGGGTCCAGTCTAATTGGATGCAGCTGAGTACCTGTATTTTTCAAGGAGCGACTGCCGATCTGACATCCTCAACCCAGTTGTTTGCGCCCAGTAATAATAAAACTGAAACAAGGCTACCAATATAATAAAAACTAAAGATTTCTTCTTTATAACTGACCTCCACTTCAAAGGACACAACAATACTTTTAATCCTTTTGTACTTTGACCTATTTAAATCACGTTAAAAGCAAATAGGAGTTTAACCTCAAAACCGCATTTAGAGTAAGCGTTGCAATCTTACGTACAATGGGCAACATAAATTGTTTTGCTAGACACAACATCTTTCAGAAGAATTTTAACTCTATTCCTAGTTAATAAGGTGGTGTTTTCTGGATCAAAGGGATGTTCTTGGTAATAATTGGAAGAGAGGCAGCCTGTACGTTTGGTACAATCAAACTTAACCTTGGGAACGTTTTACGAGTCGCTTTCAGTTCGCAACGGCGTAATAAACGTGTCGGTATTCATCGCAACAAGTGTTCGCGGCTTGTGGTCTATCCACGTGTTTACTTGTAGTAATAGCAAAGTAATAATTACTAGAAACTCCATCAGAAATAAGTCTAGATATTTTATTACATCCTTAACCGTTCAGATATGAAGTAGGTACTAGAATTACGCAGCTGCTTGAGGCTTGTTAAGGTTTTTGTAGCTTCTATCTACTTTCTTGATACATGACTCATAAAGCTATCATGATAAGAAATTCTAATCAGAAGGGACGTGAAAATATGAGTCAGGTATTTAGCCGTAACTGTCATCGCCACCTGAGTTAAATTTACATACTCCCATTTTAAGTGTATTTATTCACTGTTATCATATTCGTCATACTTGTCCACACAAATATGTTTTTGCAAATAATTCGTCACACTCAAAGGCTGATATAAAAAATCGTATAATTCTACAGTTTTCAACAAAAATAATTCCTATGTTATTTTATTTATTCAAATATTCTCGTAAAAAGTATCCATAAATTACAATGGAGCCAACTTAAACTTCAAAAGAGAGCTCTGTAATGCAAAATTCACCTGTATGAAAATTTTATTCATCCTTATGAATGTACTAGCACTAAAACTAAAATTGCTGTCGCTAGATAGAACTCTAACAACTAAACTACGGGTCATAAAGTAAAGTGAAGTATCTTTCACAAAGAGACGTAAATGTGTTAGCATAGAAATAAACTAAGTCGTGCGTCATAGCTGAAATACATATTTTTAGTTCGTTATAAGGAGGTAACCCTCAACGTTTTTATTAGAAAACACTATCTGTGTTTTGTTTTACTGCTCGTGTTTTTATTAGCTAAGGTGAAAACGCTTTCAAATAGTCTATTGACAGCTTTATGAATTGTAAAACAAATGCGGTATGCATCGGTTACTTACGATAGTGAAGAGCTCATAGACTCGATTAATATATTATTCGTTATGTAGTTTAATGGTAACACTTAATAGTAAAGATGAAGTAAATAGATTCTTGGGAAAAATAAAATGAACACAAAGGTTTCAAACGAATTCTTCATGGTTTCAACATACAATCAAAAACATTATCACCTCACTAAAATTCCTTTTGATCATCCAAAATGTTACGAAGTCCATCATGATTGCTGTTTATCGATTCATATTTTGTAATCAAAACGAAATTGTGTAACAAACTTTAAAACTCATTTAAAAGTTGACATAACATTGACATGTTTACGTTTCCTTTCTTGTATTCTTTCATCTATTTTATAAATAGTTTCATTGGCATCGATATCTCTTAGTTCATTTCAATCAACAGTATCGATATTTTCGTAAGCACTATGATGGATATAACATTTCCTAGCAATAACGTTCGATGTTATATTTGAAGGAATTACGATGCCTGCTGTGAAATACGTTATACTAATATAGCTCCTATGGGTGTGATCTCATTGTGCCGTAATTTCTGTAAGTGATATTACTTCTGTTGTATTATTAGTTTCTGTATTTGTTTCTTTTTTTTCAGCTACAGTTCCCTGACCTATTTATTGAAATAACAACTGTTTTCAATGTTTGTTTGGAATCTTTACTAACAATAGTTGCTACATATTGGCTGCACCTACATGTATGATTCATCTCTTCATAAGGCAATCAGCAAGCACAATTTGGGTAGCAGTAAAATGCGAATCTAATCTCAACCATGATGGTGCTTAACGTATTCTATTTATGGAGATGTCTTATTACCGCTGTATAATTTTCTAAATTAGAATAATTAAGCTTTGATCTAAAAACATAACCGCGTTTCAGGAAAACCTTTGATATCGTTTTGTTGGTCGCGATGTTTCATCAGTTTTGTCTGGTATATAATTATATTTAATCGTATGTAATAAGTACTTACCTTACAAATATATATATATTATATGGCCCAATTACATGCGTGGGCCAAACATTGTTTAGAAGTATCATAAGCATCTGTCAAGTTGTCAGTAAACACGAACCAAAAATTTAATAAAAATTAAAGGGACTTTTTGTCTTGGCTGCAAAGCGGGACCCGAGAACAGCCTGAGAAAACACTGCAATATCTTCATTGCAGTAGTCTTAGAAGCGTCATAAAATATTAATTCTAAAATAAGAGTGCAGACAGCAGACCCATTTTCTGTTCTTCCAAAATCTACAGCGCTTTACAATACAAATTGCATGTTATTCTTCATCCCAAACCCGGTGAACTTGGAGAAGTAATTCGCATACTTGATTTGGTTAGAACATCAAGTTTACGCTCTTTTTACAACATGCAGTGCTGAAGTATCGCATACGATATTGCAGTTGTAAGCCAGTCAGTTGCAGTTGGTACGGTCAATTGCAAAAGCTGTAAACACTTGGTTACCTTTTTCATTGTTTTTTCATGATAGTATTTAGGGATGTTACGACTTAGTCTCTCTTATTAGCGGTACTATCGGTAAATAGAAGAACTTGATGAATATTTACAACTTTTCTATGATACCTTTGTTGTTTTGCTACGATTTTTTTAATTTAGAATTCATAGTAGTGCAATTAGGAAAGTCGACGCGGATCTTATAAGTAACGAAAGCTTCAAACATGTCCCTTGTTAACTTAAATGTATATCTACTATTTGCAAGTGTGCCTTAATAAAGTTTTGGCCCATTGGACATTTTATAAGATAATGCGTAGATTTGATTCATTGTCATTATTTAGGTCGATATTAGCAAACCCGACCCATGACTCACACACTATTAACATGTTGGTTTAGAGATTTGGATCATTTTCATTGTTTGACCAAATATTTGAATCAAATTATTGCAAATCTATGTTCTGAGATCTATGTTTGAATTCCGTATGACAAACCTTGCTCGTACGTTTGTGTCCAAGCAAAGTTGTACTTGTTAAATTCAAGAAAAAATGGCCGAACAGAGTTAGATGCCTTATACTAGAAATCACAGATCGGAACGTACATACGATTATCATTTTATATTCTTAACTTAAGAAGATTTCTTTGATTTCTTGTTAGTTAAACTAGAAATCAGCTACCAAGGCCCAAGTTCATTGACAGCATAAGCGCCGATTTACTTCAAACAACTGTTTATCATACTTTGAAACTTAATAGTAAAAATTTGACGTTCATGTCAGTGAACTTAGGCTTAACTTACAGTTACATAATCATAATCGCATACCGCACAATAAAGTAAGTTAACAATAAAGTCATAATTCATCATTAGCCACTGAAACAACACGGAACATTTGTTAACAACATTATATTCTCTAACACGTACCTCTGTGTGCAGAGCCCTCCAATTAGACAGTGCTAGTGGATTACACAAACAATGCCCGTTACTTGATTCTATCATTCTTTTATGTTCTATCGTCTTGAATTCTTGCATTTCTTTGAAAGTTTTATATGAAGGCACTGTTTAAAATAGTACCATAAAATATGTATTTAAATTGTAATCACCTTCAAATACGAACGATTACGAATTATATACTACGACTAGTAGTCATGTATTAAAACACGACACTAAGAAAAAGTCCCTATATCGTACATTTCCGTAAGACTATAATATCTACCTATAACTATTTAGGTACATCACTTTGATTTAATCATACTCTTGGAATAAGAAACCAGTAACACATGTAAGTATGTATCTACCAAATACCTCTCAAAGTTTAACTTCTAAAAAACTCGTGTAGCTTCCAGGTCATTTTCATTTTCCACTGGGATGGACATCGCACAGTAAAGACAGTGTACTACACTATAAAATGTCGCCTGTTTCTCAACTGGAATGGCTGTTGAAATATAAAAGAGTGTGTAAAACAAGGAGCACTTCCATAGTTTTATGAATACTGCTCTCTGGCAACAATCGAGGCTAAGATAAATAAAAAATAAAATAAAAAGACGGACATGCACCGTTTAAAGTCAGCAGAGCCAACAGCATGATTAATATAACTAGTGCCTAGCTTGTAGCAAGCCAAATAAGATAGTTGTGTGCAAATAAAACAATCTCTGGATAGTGTTGCTGGCTTTCGACTTGAATATTACGCTTTTTATGAAGCGTTACCCATAAATGGTGGTGTATGGACTTGTTTCTTGGACCTTGTTTATTATAATGTTAGTGTAAGATAAGTGTTGTGAATTTTTAGATTAATATTGTCATAGTCAAGTATTTAGATACCCAAACATTTTTCGCAGAGCCTTTGCCTCATCAAAATCACATTATCATTTTAACTTCATATGTGGCAAATTAATCACTGCATTTATAAAGAATACAATATCTTTCTGAAATAATATTTCCACATTCCATTGAATGTGTCTACCACGTAACACTGAATGATACTACAGAATGTAAAACGAAACAAATGTCGGATGTTATGACGAACCACAAATATTCCAGCTGGTATTCGCCGTACTAAATTATGAAGATATTTTGACTATCGCAACAAAATCATGATTTATGTGAGCCAAAGCTTACCCGTTCTCATTAGTTTGTGTTATTCTTTACAAAATAAACGAAAAATCAAAGAGCAACGTCGCTCCCAACGATCTGACGTACGGCCGTGTTTACATAATTTCGTAACAACTAATGGTACATTTTGTCAAATAACCAATGTTCTACAGATATAAATTCAACGAGCTAAAGGATGAATCACGTTAATGAATCAACCTATCCAAGATTACGTGATAAATCGCCTAACAGTTTATATTAATATTTCACTTTAGCGGATTAAGTGAGGGACGTGAATTATGTTGTTTTATTCACAACTAGCTGTTGCCCGCGACTTCGTCTGCGTGGGCAATATAGAATTGTCAAAATACTATTTATCTCGTAGGTGTATTGTGTGTAGGTATATGTATGTGTGGCCATTTATCATCATCATCATCCCCTGCCCTTATCCCAATTTTATTTGGGGTCGTTATTATGTTTTCTCCTTCCATACTCTTCTATCTGCCGTCGTCTCTCAGGTGTGACCATTTATATTTAAATGAAAGAAGTAAAGTTTGTGACTTTGTGGAAATCTCTGGACCTAGTCAACCAATTTGGAAAATGATTACGTATGGGGCGTAAGTAATTTTCACAGCATACAAAAGTCTGATAAAGCTGTCATTTGTACATTTTGTGCAGCAACTGCGACTTATCAGAAGCCAGAAAGTCTGTCAAACAGTCTTACCACAGTACAGTCTTGGATAACGTGGTGTCTAGTTCACTGGGTTGAGGAGATCATATAGGTAGTCACTCCAAGTAAAATATTGGTACTCAAACAGATTCGGTTTGACCGGAAGTCAACAGCCACATAATTGGGAAATAGCTGGGTGGATGTCATTAGGCAGGCACATAGTTTCACTACAGGGAGTAACACTTGAGGATTTTCTGTGCACTCATTCACTATATTAAGTTGGGATTCCACCAAAATGTTTGAATTAGTTTACGAACAGGCCAATATCTGTGAGAGTTCAATTCATGTACTTGAACCCCAGTGGGGCCCAGCAGGGCCAAGGTCTGCCGGGGCTGCGGGATGATTGTTCGAAAGAGTTACCGCGGCCCTGGTGCATAAAAAGCCTACGACGGAACACGACGGTTTTTAGTCAGTAAGAGTCTGACACACCCTCACCGCTGCTAACCGACAGCGGTAGGGGTCATTTGACGATTTTTGATTAAAATAAAATGTGTTCGTACTTGAAGCCTGCAGTTCTTTTTTCAAAATGTGCGCTCGCAATTTGTCACTTCTTGATGGAGCCAGCAGATCAGAAGAAACATAAGGCTGTGTTCATGCTAACAATTACGTAGCTTCTCCAGAATCGATGTAAAAAGATTCGACAGCGAGCTATAGTAGCGTAGTTAATAAAACTAACTAAAACAATCTTGTTGATCCTTCAAATATAATTAGAGAGCGGGAGTATGATGACCACTAAGAGTTGGTAAGAGTAAGAGTTGGTTACCAAGTCCCCGCGACCAAAACTAATTCATTGCTATTCTAATTTGTTCATGTACCTACCACAAAACTCAAGTGAAGGTGGAGAAAAGGATTACCAAGCTCCTTAAAGCCTGGGCGTTTGCAACACGTTACATGGCATCCTGGAAAGTTACGTAATTCTCAGCCATCAGTTTGACTTGTTCATTAGAGAATGCAGTCTTCTGTCAGTGACAATGTGATTGCACTGGTCCGGCTATGGGTGCAGCGTGAGGGAGTGTTAGGCTTTGGCCCCTGTGGGCCTCACTGGGGTTTGCTGAATCTCCTAGAGGGGCACGTGAAATAACGCGCATCACTGACACGGGCCTGTTAGACACGGGTCACCTAAGACCCGGATGGTCGACGACCAACTCAAAACTCATCTCCCACGCCTATGGTGGCCAGGAGTCGTCTCTCAACACCCAGCTCTCGTGGTGTCTTACCGCAGTGGCTGAGATGAGAGGTGGGAACTTTCAGTCATTCCACCGCCTCATTCTTTGTCACCCCATTTCTTCTCACCCCAGACAGCTTGAATCAGGGCCGGGTACGATAGTTCGTACAGTCCACACAGTGGTGACAGCCGGGCGCCATCTCCATGAGATCAGAGTTGGGAATATATGTTTTCAAAAAATAATAGTACACGAAAGCGAAAACACGTTTTATAGCAATTCTGTCTATGTAACTGAATGATATCAATTATGTAAACGTAGATATATAAAAGGTGATTTTCAGGCGCGATAAAGGGGTATTTCTATCTGCACTTTGTGCCTAGGCTTGTTTCTAAAGCTACGGAAACTTACCTTAACTCACGCTTAGCAGCGCTTGCAGAGACAGATTTTTCTCCTTTCTTCTAGGATCCATAAGCGTTACATGTTTTGAAAAAAAAAATTTAAGGTTTACTTACTACTACTAATTTAACGTAAGTTGTTTTTAAGCCTCCACATTAATGGAAAATAAGCTAAAATAAAACCCCAGCTCAATTTTGTTTATGAAAAAATGCACAACTCCATCTATGACTTTAAATGATAATTATTGTTCCGCTAATGTCTTTCCACCTCGCTGCTTTGTCAAATTTGTTGTATTTTATATACCACAGATGGAGCCGCTTTGACCGTGGCTGAATAATTTTACCCCTGTTGACCGGGCTAAAAAGTAGCCTATACGTTATTCCAGGGTACCACCTATCTAAATAAGAAAAAAAAACAATCAAATCTGTCTAGCCGTTTTTGCGTGATTGAATAACAAACATACATTCTCACAAACTTTGACGTTTATAATATAAGTAAGAAGTAAGATTTTGTCAAGGAGTATGGTAGACTCGATCGAAACCTTATAGGCATGATTAACAAAACATAAAGAAATATTGATTTTGAATCGACAACATATATCCGCAAAATTTGGATTATGGAGAATTTCGTAAAATTACAATGGCACTGACAGACAAAGCGCAGTATGACAGCCATATTTGTCAATAGATATAGATAACAGTAGATAGATCGACCATTATGTGATTTCTGGTGAAGCCAAAAACGAAACACACTTTTTTATGTAGAAGTTATAGTATTTAGAGTTACGTATTAGTATTTATAGCGTTTCTTAATTTTTGGAATCAATTCATAGAAAATGTTAAACATTTTTCAAAGTATCGCTTGTTTTGTTACTAAAATTTGTCTCGGGGGCCAGCTACATGCCTCTACAGTGGTCAGTTTTTGGGATTCTTATCGCATAAACTTATGTGTCACGTATTGCCTATCTATCAAACGGTAGTGGGTTTCTAAATCTATGACAGCATCCATGATAAAAGGATAGAAACCTGCGTACAAATCAAAAAAACCGGCCAAGTGCGAGTCGGACTCGCGCACGAAAGGTTCCGTACCATTATTTATAAATCGAACAAAAAAATCACGTTTGTTGTATCGGAGCCCCCCAAAATATTTATTACATTTTAGTTTTTAGTATTTGTTGTTATAGCGGCAATAAAAATACATCATCTGTGAAAATTTTAGCTCTCTAACTATCACAGTTCCTTAGATGCAACCTGGTGACAGACGGACGGACAGACAGACGGACGGATGGACGGACAGGCAGAGGAGCGAAAACAATAGAGTCCCGTTTTATCCTTTGGGTACGGAACCCTAAAAACAAAAAAATACAGGATTCAGAAAAAGAAACAGCAAAACTCAAAAGAGGCCGTCTATACTAATTTAACAAAATATTAATAAAATACGGTTTATCCCTGTTGACCGGGATAAAAAGTAGCCTATGTGTTAATCCAGGGTATAACCTATCTACATACCAAATTTCAACCAAATCGGTCCAGCCGTTTTTGCGTTATTTAATAACAAACATACATCCATACATTCTCACAAACATTCACGTTTATAATATATGTAGGATGTAGGATGTAGGATGTAGGATGTAGGATATGCTTGCTTGTATCTTTCAAATAAGTCGTTCGATATAAATTTCGTTTTCGTTTACTGTGATCGTGTAATTTTTAACCGACTTCAAAAAAAGGAGGAGGTTCTCAATTCGGCCGGTATGTTTTTTTTTTCTATGTATGTACATCGATTACGCCGAGGTTTATAGACCGATTTAAGTGATTCTTTTTTTGTTCGACGCGGAATAGCTGCCAGTTGGTACCATAGTCATCAGGTCAGGATCTGATGATGGAAACCCTGAAAAATCGAGGGCAAACTTCGAAAGTTGTAGGCATAGATAGGGTAAAAACTTGACACTCAGGTGTAGGTATGCCTCAGAGCACTATTCAACAGTGAAGGTTTGAAGCTGACCTGATGATGGAGACCAGAGAAGGTCGAGGGAACTCAACAACTGAATATGTAAAATACCTCGTATTTGGGCTTAAATTATTTTCTATTGATGAAAACTTTCCACGTATACGGATAGTGACAGCTATTCGTATCACTGAAAAGCTATAAATAAAAAACTTTTTTTCAAAAAATGTGAGGTGAAAAAAAGTGTTTTAGGAAGTTGGTTAATTTTTTTTGTAAAAAAGTTTTTCATTAAATCCAAATGTAAATTATATTTTCTAAAAAATGCTTCCTCATTTAAAGTTTTATTGGAATAAAATCTTCATAAAAAGTAAAATATTAAATTCATATTTAATATTTTATTTTTGAAAGAAGTATATTTTCTAAAAAAAACTCGCAAATTTAAAATGTTTCCTTCAATTTTTTTTTTAACAATGACCATTTATTTTTACGAGGTGTGATATTTTCTTTGTGTGTTACATTGTAAGAAATATTCCTTGGTAATATTTTAATTCTATTTCATTTATTTCGATTTATTGAATAACAAATGTACTTTTAATTTCTTAAATCATTTCGTTGCATTGTAACATTAGTTGGGATATTTTTATTTATTGCCAAGCTAATAGTTGAGACATTGATTTAAGTCACTGCATGCTGTTTGAGACCATAATTTTGGCGAATATTTCTGTCTACCACTAATAGAATTTTGGTCGTAAAACAATGTCAGCACTTAATTTTAAATTAAGTAAAGATTTACTACCAAATTATACATGGGTTTATAACGATTAAGCATAATAAACAAATGCCGCTTATTGTAAAACATCCTTAACATAAACACGGTCATTATTCGATCCGAAAAAAGCTTTTTGTCAATAAAAATCACCACAAGGCGTCGTCGTAAAATATAAAGACAAAATTAGTAGTCTGGATTACGTAAACGAAAACAGTGAACGAGCTCTTGCGTCGCCGCACATATCCTGACTGAGGAAAATCACTCGGAACTACCGTAAACGCGACAAAGTGTGCGAGACTCCATAAATTAAACTTCATTAAAACTTAGCCAGCGGGACCGAAAAGTATTTTATTTACACAAAAATGGACTCTAAATCGTTGCACGAACGATAAATCTGACTTTTATAATTTTTATTTTTATGTGAATTCAGCCGGCCGGGATTTCTTTTATGCCGCCCGCATGGTTATTTTCAACTTTACCGACGTACTGATGAAAGTAAAGTTTTTAGTATTAGGTTTTTTATGATCTTATTTCTTTCTTGACGATTTAATGTCGGTGTTCATCGCTCGGCAGGTGAAGTGACACAGTCATTAAGTATCGATATCCACACTTGTGGCTGTCAGCGACAAGCTTAATGCATATCATTAAGATGCCACTTTGTACGTACATTTGAATGTCGAGTAAACACGACGTATTTACATTTAGATTAATATAAATAGAACGATGACTGTCGAGTGTAACTAGTGTTTAATGTCGAAATATTATCATTTAAGATTAAGTTTTATAAACTTCGAGCGCAACAATGTGATTGATTAAACAAATATTTACAGAAATACTTTCTTAATCTTCTAAATTTGTTCCGATTTCAGTTTTCCTTTTTAATGTGTCACTAACGGAACATTGAAACCAGGTTTCGTTAGATTTACACGAGCCAGCAGCTGCGACTTTTTGTCAAGCTGTTAATGAAGATTTGTATCTGTCCGTTAGCTTTAGTGTGGTCTCACAGACGCTAAAGAGATTTCTTCTTTATCCAACACTAAAAGGAGAATACAAATCGTATAATTTATGGCGCGCTTTGAACTGATTTCGCGCCGACATGACGTACCAAGTTCGAACTATTCTCAAAATAATAAACATGCGTTCGCAATACGCTATAAATGGATTTAATTTTATGAAGATGTAGGCAATATAAACGTGCATCTTTGCTAGACAAGCAAGACTGACGAATTAATAAAAGGGTTACCCTGCAGCGGTAAAACTTAATGGGAAACTAACAAGCGTAAACTAAAACACATAAAACAATAGGAAACAGCCGCGGGGCGCGGATAGCGAACTCCGTCCACTCGATAGTGCACCTGCGATAACAGATCTCCACTTAATTTAATATTAAAAGCGAAAAACTTTTTAATTTCCCTCTTATTACCTTCTTCACGTAAAAGTTTAAGGAACTTGTATTTTGTTCTGGAAACTTCGTCTTGTATGCTCGTGACGTGACATGTTTCCCACTTTTTACGAGGCGAAAAAAAAATTAGAGGCGGCCATCACTACGTAATTGAAGTGTCAAAAGTTATCTGATTTTACTTGCAAAACGCGTGGCGATATGAAATTTTTCGCGCAACCGAGATCGTTGGTTGGAAAAAAGAGAATTCGATATGAGGCGAGTGTCTGCAATCAGCATTCGACCTACATTCCTGTCGTTATTATGCACACATACGGGAACACTTGTATTAGGTGACATTTTGCTGCAGCTACTTCAGAGCGTTAATTTGAAAAGTAATTAACTGGTAGGTTGCATAATTTCCAAGAATTGTTTTTTTTCTGGTTCAGTCTGCATTTGTGCTTAAGCTTTATTTAGTTGAGTAATATGAGTCTCCAGATTCATTATCTGAAACAATTTAGCATAAATACTTAAAAAAAAGCACATTGAACTGGCTATCAACTTGACATTGGCACACTCACTCGATCGCAATTACACCTATTACAGTACACTAAAGCAATTACCGAAAAACGTTATGTTTTTATTTCCATTTAATGCGTACTAAATGGGAAATTTTAACGAAGTGCGTTCTCATTGAACAGTGCCAATTAAAATTGTAAAAACAACGTATGCTAAATGTTCAAATGGTTGTAACGATGTCGTTACTGGTGGCCTAACTAGGTGAACTTCGTGTAACAGTTAATTGTACAGTAAACAGTGCAATGAAAACGAACTTTATGAACTTAATGGAAAATAAATTTTGAAATTCCGTGTTCCGGAATTGAATTGGAAATGGGTTTGTGTTTTATTGTATGTTGTGTTTTGTATTTAAATAAAATATATTATTTGATAGGTAAGTTGCACTTTTGTCGGCATTTTCTATAAATGCTATGTATTAAATAAGTAACTAGAGACAATCAGTTGTGAATAACTTATTTTGTTTTCTGACTAACCCGTCACAACAACCTTTGGATCAGCATTAAAGAACAATCATAGTTAGTCTCAAATTCTGTGGACAATTTTAGAACACTTCGATAAGAAAACTCAGACAAGACCTCAATTTATAGATAGTGTCAATGAACAAAGTTACATAATTAGAATAAAACAATTTCTAAGAAACAAATACCCAAAGCCTTGGAGAATTTAAACCTTGATAATTTTAGACAAAATGAACAATAATTGAAATATTTCAACATATTCCCACAAATCTATTTATAGTGTTCTTAAATCTTACAGCCTAACAAATCAGGTGGGTGTTAAGTTTAACCTCAAAGAACACTTTTCTGGCCTATTTATATGTTTTCCTTTTTACGCCCATTGTTATATTTCAGGTCTCCAAATGGATATTTATAAATAGCAAAAATAAATGACACTATTAGAAATACAAAAGTACATTAATAAAACCATATTAGCATCAGGGCCGCGCCGACCCCCGGCAGCGCCTGTGTGCGAAACCTATGAAGCGCCTCTTTTTTAACGAATCATCATAAAACGAATTTAATTTTTGAATGAATATTTTTAATTGTTAAATTTGACTGAAATAAATGTTCTCCAGTCAGCGGCAGCCCTAGCCATTGCGAGGCTACGTGCGGCAGGTCTATGCGAGGCCCTTTGTTCTACGTGAAAAGTCTGTTGTGAGCTAGGAGTTATTTTCTTATTAATAAAAGGACTTACAAGCGGCGCTACCTTCTAGGTTCGGCTAAAAAAGGATTGAAAAAATAAAAGAAGTGGAAAATAAAGCAGAGCGTAGCGAGCGCGAAAATTTTTGAGTTTTGGGACATAAAAGTACTCTAATCATGTTAGAAAGAATCACACTGACAAGCGAACAGTCGCGAGCGTAGCGAGCGCGAAAATTTTTGAGTTTTGGGACTTTGGGTTTTAGAATGAACGGTAGGCACTGACAAGTGAACGAGCAAATTTTTTAAAATTGTTTGTTAAAGCTAAGCGTCCACTTGTCGGTATCGTACGCAACGGATCGTAGTATTATTTATATAGAAACTCAAACAAGTGCGTCCACCTGTTCGCAGCGTACGCATCGCATTCTATATAAATAATACTACGATCCGTTGCGTGCGATACGTCCGTTGCGTACGATACCGACAAGTGGACGCTTAGCTCTAAGGACTCTCAAATTAAACTCGGAATTAAGCACAAATAAAAAGAATCCGTGACTGGATCGAGAGCCAGTTGTTTTTGTTACGTTGGTGCTCCAATTTTTTTGTTAAATTGAGAACTCAAAAAGTAAACGCAGAATGAATAAGAAATAAATAAAGAAAAATATTTTTTTTCTTGGACCAGCTATATATTTATGTATTTTTTAATTCTATTTTTTTTAATATTAGTGTGGGTTGTAGCGCGAGGCCCCCCCAAGCGCGAGGCCCTGTGCGAAGACACAGTTCGCACACCCCTAGGGCCGCCACTGTCTCCAGTTTTACAGTACTTAGATAATATTATCATTAATATCTAAGTGGTCAAAACTGTGGAACATTTAGGAATTAGGATACTAAATAGGTAAATCCTAATTCCTAAATAAAATTTATAAGTTTTAATTTAGAAAATATATAGACAATTTGACAGCTGAATGCCCTAACATTACAATAGCATTACGGATTATGCTAACTATGCCAGTTACAGTAGCAAGCGCGGAAAGGTTCTTTTCTAAACTAAAACTTATAAAAAATTACCTGCGCTCTACAATGAGTCAGGAAAGATTAATAATTTAGCAACAATATCCATAGAGGAGGCCATACTACTAGTATTACACACACTTTCAATCAAATGATTGTTCATTTGTTTTACCTTAGCTATCTCGTTCGTTAAAATCGAGGAATACCCGTGATCGCATCGGGCTGCGTTCAGAAACTCACTCATACTCATACAAACTCGGCGCCTCTACGGTTTTAAATAACTAGTACTTTTTCCCTGGTTCAAAGAACTGCCGCCGTTTTAACGTTGAGCTCGTAAGGAATGTAAACTAAAACCCTAAACGTAAAATGAAACCATAAACGTGAATAATAATAAACATTAAATATTGAGAGACTTGTTCAATAAGCGTTATAGATGTTTTGTAGTTTACAAGGCCTATTTTGCGCGTATTGTACCTACTTGTCGATACTCCACTACAAAAAACAATCATATAGGTAACAAAAATAATTTAGGTGGCAGTGGCGGCGCGGCGCCCCTATTGTCTTGGCGCCTGTGTGCGCCGCACACTTCGCACACAGGGGCGGCGCGGCCCTGATTAGCATCAGACTAATTTTGTGACCTGACAGTAATTTGGTTTAAAATTATTGTATCTTTTTTTTTAGCGACGTAAAATCATCAAATGACCCCTCCCGCTGTGGGTTAGCAGCGGTGAGGGAGTGTCAGACTTTTACTGACTAAAATCGTCGTGTTCCGTCATAGGCCTTTTATGTACCAGGGCCGCGGTATCTCTTTCGAACAACCCGCAGCAAATTATTGTATCTTGAATGAGAAAAAGAAGATAATAAAACTTAAAAAATATGCAATAAAGTTTGATTAATAAAACCTAAGTAAGAACCCCTCAAATATATACAGAAAAAAAATATACGGTACATGATGGTCCTATAAGGAAACATAATTTCAGATATCTACACCTACTTTTAGACCTTTAGACTGTTTTAAACTCAAGGTTACAGTACAAAATTAGTCTCAACCCATTACTATTTCACATAGACGAACTCGCGTAGACCTAAAAGGGAAGGTACAGGGAATGCAAAACAGTCGCGATGTCTACTGCAATGAAGCTGCATCTCATGCAGAATGCATGCGTCCACTATCCGGTTATGAGACGACTGTTGACTTAGCTTGTACACCCACAGAGTTGTGATTACTTGGCTTTTTTTCGTTTTTTTTCGTTTGAGTTCAGGGTTTGGTTAGGTTGTACAAGTTCAGAATAAAGTATGGATAAGGTATGGTTAGGTATGGCACTTTTCAATGGATTTTCTACGTCCTCTGATGGATGAATGGTGGTGATATAGTTTGTTACAGCCTTTTTATCGTCCCACTGCTGGATACAAGCCTTCAGGGTTAGTGATTTCAGATTTTATAGTCCAGTTTTCTTAGAGATGTTTTCCTTCAACTTTTAATCAGCGATAGGCGATATGTTTCACAGTAAGAAAGTAAATGATGATAATTGATATTCATTAACTTATGTACCTCTGGTAGGTCGTTAACTTCAATAGTCTACTAGGTAAGTCGATAGCTAATTACCGATACTTAATTACACATCCTACTGAGGTATTCCTTAGTGGGCTGTTTAATAAAGTAATTAAGAAAAAAAAAGCAATAATTACTTCCTTGGATTTTGCTACGTATATTAATCGTGATGATGGATAATAATATTAACATTCGGGAAGTAATTAACTAACTTAAAACATATGTATTTCATAATTAATAGGTAATTAAAATACCGACATACAAATAATAGGTATAATATGTAACTCCGTAGAGCTAAAAGTAAATATTAGCAAATTAGCAGAAAGTGACTCTGCAGTGTCTTGAACAAACTTGACTCAACGCAAATATTAGTGCATCATAAGTTGACGAAAATTAATTCATCAATCATAGTTTATATCGACCAATACAATAACAGCACAACAAAAATTAAACCACCGAAGATGCAATAACTTATAGATATAACTTATAGAGCAGTGAGAAACTCTGCAGTGTCCTGTGCAAACCTGCAGAGGTAATTCCCGCCTCATTTTGCCGCTCGCTCAGCAATAATGCACGGACGCAAATATTAAAGCAGACGGACTGTCACCATCAATTGACAAGAAACAATAAAATCTCCCGTAAAAAATGTACTCGATCATATTTTTATACTGACCAATATTATTGTACACCACAAAAAAATTGTACTAGCGAAGATGCAAAAACTTATGGAGCAGTGAGAGACTCTGCAGTGTCCTGTGCAAACCTGCAGAGGTAATTCCCGCCTCATTGTGCCGCTCGCTCAGCAATAATGCACAGACGCAAATATTAGCGCAGAAAGACAGACACCATCAATTGACGAGAAACAATAAAATTTCCCGTTAAAAATCTACTCGATCATATTTTTATAGTGACCAATATAATTGTACACCATAAAAAAATTATACTACCGAAGATGCAATAACTTATAGAGCAGTGAGCGACTCTGCAGTGTCCTGTGCAAACCTGCAGAGGTAATTCCCGCCTCATTGTGCCGCTCGCTCAGCAATAATGCACGGACGCAAATATTAGCGCAGACAGACACTACCGACCGGCAAAGAAGAAAAAATCTGTAGACACGAAGTTTCGAATTTCATTGTAGATTGTTTTAGGGTTACCTGCGATTGGATTTTGTGCGTTTATTGAAATGTGTGTAATATTTTCTACTAAATCAATGGCAAATCGACGCCTTAGAGTGAAAACCTCGTAAGTGCAAAAAATAAATTTTCAGGATAAGGATTAGTATTCGATATTTTTTACGATTATCTTCCAAGAAATGCAAAAAAAAAAATATTGAAAAAAAAATGCATTTCCGAGGTTTTCATTCTAAGACGACGAAATAAAGAAAGTGAACCATTTTTTTTAATTGGTTCTATCAATTAAACAAGTAATCAATCAGTTTTTAATTTGAATGTAGGTATCACTCTGAATTTCTAAATATTTGGTTGGCATAAGTACCTATGAAACACAATCTCCATCGGCACAAGACAATAGCAAGACAATCTTTCATCAAAACGAAATTCAAATTACAGGTACCAAATATTCCCATTCCCCGCCATACATTACCGGACTCATTCCTCTACACACCAAAAAACGCACCAAATCCCCAGACATTAATCCTCCTCTATTCGGTTTAATTAAAAAAAAGAAACAAATGCAAGTCCTCCTTAATGAGACGTGGAAAAATGCTGGCAATGTTTAAGCTGATGTCGTCATGGATGCAATCTCCGCCATATTGTTTAGACAAGGCTTCGTAGTGATGGCTATGCACTCAGCTCGGTTATTTTAATGTTAATTAATTGCGTTTTATGTGCTTAACGTGATGGATTGCTAGGGGATTCGAAAGTAGGTTAGGTGGAGAGGAATGGGAGTTTAGAGTATGATTGTGAATGGTTCTCGTTTATGATAAGTGGTAAATACATTTAGTTACCCTTTAGAAGACTTTTATTTAAGTAATTTATAAACATTACCTTCGTTGCCTTCTTTATGGATAGAGTTATTTGTTTTATCAAGCTCCTTGGCTGGCATGTAAACTTTAGTACGTTCTCCATAAAAATGGAGATGATTATGTTAAGCAAAGGATTGATAACTTCCTTGTAAAATATTCATACATTACGAGGGTTGAAAGTGTCTATTTACAAACTTACATTTTTCTATATGTAGTGTTACGTAGGTCGGTTTGTTAAGTACTCAAGGGACTAAACGGGTTCGCTCATCTTTCATCATGCCATGTGGGTCATTTTAACTTAGAAAAAGTTGCCATCTTTGACCCTTCCCAAGTACGCGTAGGCCATGTCCGGTAAGTTTTTTAATATAAACCTATTCCCAATATTTTCCTCCTACAATATTTGTTCCGAGCTATATCTTCTTCCGCCTACCTATAAGTACTTACACAGAAACCTACTTAAGTAAATATGTACACGTTCATTTTACTTCTTAAGAAAAAACAGGAGAATACCGAAGGCATTATCGGAACACATTTTTCCCATCTAAGGAAGTGCGATAACATGAACCAAAGGATTTTATGTACAAACTTTTTGCTGGCGTCCGCTTTTCTTGCGTTTATTAGAACTCTTTAATTATGTAAGTTGTTTCTTTTTCATTAAATATTATAAACATTGATACTTTGCTGTGAAAGGTAGTATTAGCTGTTCTTAGTTCTCTAGGGATAAAAATAGAATGAGTTTGTTAGTTTAAAAGTGTTTTTGCAGGTGATACTAAATTCGTAGTCTTGCATAATTTATGGAAGGGTTAATTCGGTGAGGAAATGTTACTCATTTTATTTATAGTGTTGTACTAATTTAAAAATATTATCGATAAAGTTTCATAAAATATCACTTCCAAAATTCTTACCTAAAAAATATGACAGTCATAAAATTCATAACCACAAAACTTTAACGATCAAATTAACATTCAAAAAAACGCTAGCTTACACTATCCCACTATAAACACAACATCCACCAAAGTATGTCACGCAATAAAAAAATAAAAAGACCTCTTAATTCAAAATCCCTGTCATCGTTATAATAACTTTCTTTAATTTCCTACCAAACCATCAAATGTTTAACGAGACCATCTTTATTACAATTTTGGCTTCATTCCAAGTTGAGATAACGAAGCAGGCCCTATTCGTTTAAATGATTGATAGTGTTAGCTTAACACCTCGTTGGATTCGTCTTGATTGAGTGTGGGCTTTTTGTTGTGTTTGATCAGTTAACCGATGGTCTGCCTGATTGGCTGCCTTCAACGTTAATTCTTAAACAAGACTCCATTGTGTACGCCGTGGTGTACGCGTTGTCTATAGCCGTGACATACGGTCGTTATAAGAGCGCAATACTGATCAAGCTTGAATAATTTTAAAAAATAAATACACTGTTTATTATTTCCAGTAAAAAAATCTTAAAAATCTGTTGAATTTTTTTTCTTAAAATAAATGTACATTTTATTTTTACTGCTACGAAATAACTTCAATGTAAATAAGAATATTTAACGAAAACTTACACTTAACTAAAACTCTTCAAAAAACATCAAACTTACTTAAATACTGATTCAGCTTGCCAACTTTTACGCCCGTAAGTCCCACTCAAGCAGAAGTAATAAGCACGTCAATAAATCAAGTTTTTACAATCGTCAAATCGAAAAAAACTGTTCGATTGCGAATTGTGTTCATGTCAAATTGGTATCGATGATACGCCATGACTACCACTTGTAAACTGATAATTAAACTTTTTTTTAGGGTTCCGTACCCAAAGGGTAAAACGGGGCCCTATTGTTTTCGCTCTTCTGTCCGTCCGTCCGTCGGTCAGCAGGCTGTCTCATGAACCGCGATAGTTAGAGAGTTGAAATTTTCACATATGATGTATTTCTGTTGCCACTATAGCAAAAAATACTAAAAACTAGAATAAAATAAATATTTTTGGGGACTCCCATACAACAAACGTGATTTTTTTGCTCATTTTTGCTCGATATCCATAAATATATAGGTATAGAATATTAGTTTGGATGATACGGAACCCTTCGTGCGCCGTTCCGACTCGCACTTGGCCGATTTTTTAGCTTGTTAGTCACTTGAGATTTCATGACAGATCAATACTTACTGTGATTGTATACTTGTGTTGCTTATTAGCAGGTGAAATCCAGTGGCCAATTCATCTTGCAAGTCATGCACGTAGTTCAGTTGTTTAGCATACGTTTTTCATCGCCTATGTGCCTGAAATTAAAAAAGAAAAGTTTTAGTTGAGTGCTTACGTTATAAATAGATGGAATAAAAAGTGTTTTTATTCCATCCATTAGTATATCCTAATGGCATTAAAATGTATGATAATTCGTAAGTCATTATTAAATTGTCAATTAAATACTCTAACGGCCAGTTTCTTCATCAAAAGTTAAAGTTAAAGTAATGTCTAAAGTAAAAGTAACGGTCACATTCGTTTTTTCAAGGCTAAAGTGACAGCAAAATTCATAGAAAAATTGAATTTAACCGTAACTTTAACTTTAGACATTACTTTGACTTTTACTTTGGCTTTAACTTTTGATGAAGAAACTGGCTGTAAGTAACTCCAGAAGTCCGTCATAAGATAAAACCTTTTTCATTTTTACCGCAGTGGCAACGACCGCACATTGCACAATCGCAGTCGATACGAGTGTTCTAATAAGTGTACCCAACACTTTATCATTCATTAACGATCTTCATTGAGTCTGACAGGTTGTAAGCTTTAATAGGCCTCAATTGATTCGCGCAATTTGCTCCCAATGATAATCAGATATGCACACAACAATGTTCGTATTATTCCTGGAATAAATACTCCAGGAATAATTCGTGTCTGGGAATTTGTCTGGTTGGGAATATGCGCTAATTATTTGCCTATTACACAGCGCTGTGGCAATATTGGCCTATTTTCCCCTTGGGTTAGGTAGAGTAGTACGTAATATTATGCTGTAATTTCACCTGCTGTTTAAGCTCAAATTACCTGATTAACACATTTCAAAACATAGCATTTTAGACAAACAGCTCTTAATCAATTCTTGTAGATGATATGAACATCGCTTCATTAATTTTATATTTACCCAGCTTTAAACATGTCTGAGCAATACACATAAAAGAGTGGTAATAAAATCGAATAATATTTTTGTACGAAAACGTTATGAAGATATAGAAATATAATTTTATCTTGATGTACGTATTAGATTGGATTGGACCAGACTTCATGTTGGGCAGTGAAATAAAAATGCCCAATAAAGTTTGAGGGACGTTTTATATCTACACGTATACAGGAACGGCTAAATTTATCGCTAACAGTATGTTCAGTTGAAAAAAAAACATTTTATTTTGAATGAAAATCCAATCAAACGAAATCATAGCCTTACAGCCGTCGCAAATCTCTATAAACATTGGAACGTTTGGAAAACCAATAAAAATAGACGTCGAAAATCAATACTAAATAATAGCAGACCCGTTTCGAAAAGTTAGCTTTGGAAACTGGGAGCTGGGCGCGAGCTTTGTTGATTGATTGCAACACAAACATAGATTTTTTATTCCATCACAGTTGTTTGCCCACCCGGCGCCGTAGGCTTTACTTTTGTTATGTAACTCTGGAGGACTCGAGCGATTTAAAATTTCGTATTTTGCTGATGAACTTACGCACAAGATCCCCAAGGATTTTGGATTGATACTTTTCATGCAGGAACATCTGCGCTCGGGAAGTTGTTTAGAAATGTCTCCGTCTCTCCTATGAGTATCCGACGTTTTTTTAAAATAAATCATTCTTGTTTTTGTTTCTGAAATCTCTTCCAAAATATTATTTCTTTACAAATATTTGGAACAGTTGGTTGAACTAGATTTTTTTGGTATAATACAAAATTATTATTCGAGTTTCAGAAAATTTCATAAATCTTCCACTCGTCTTGTCTTCCACTAAGTTCAAAGTAACCCTATTTGGGTTAAACTTTGCTTATTTTCTTACAGTGTTCAGATTTTAACAAAAGAATATCATAATTTTGAATCCTTTTGGGTTTCTTTTTTTATGGTCATAGCAAAATTTTAGACATTGACTGATGTAAGGATCCAAACGAAATATACTTCAGAATACAGAAAACATCTTTACAAAGAAAAATACAGCTAAAATAACGTGCCCTTATTTAGTACCTTAAACGCCATTTAAGCTAAGACACTACCTAAAATAGGTCGTGATACAAATGCCCCATAAAATATCAACTGCAAATAACAATTACGTCAAAAGGTTGACACAGTTGACATTCTTATTTAAGCAGTGAGATCACTTTTGCATCACCGACAAGGAATCTCTGCCATCTGACAACTCGGCGGCAATTAAGAAATTTATTGTAATAGCTTTATCTAGGGCGACCATTACACTAACGACCGCTAATTATGGCCTTCAATGTCTCAAAAAGAATCTAATAAATAGTTTTAACTATGTTTTTTCTTTCGTTTTGACTATGAGCTATGTCATTATCATTATGAAGGGAATGATATAAAATTGTGTTCCTATAAAAAAGTCGAGTAACTTGCGAAACAAAAGCTATTTAGAACGCAGCGTTTTATTATGATATTTTTGTAAGAATGCAGGGTTTAATTCGTTACTCTACTTTCAAATAGTTATACTTAGTAAATAACTTGCCTGAAGCAGTAAACAGATAACTTATCTTCAAATTATTCTACATTGAGTAATTATAGTAACGAGTTGGATACTTAAATAGAACAAATCAGCTCATTGCATTTACAGACAAAATTATAGCCCTCGTCTATTTATGCCATTTAATACTGAAATATTTTTGTAGTTCCTGAGATGAGCTCGTTTAAGCAAATAAACAAAACAACTGCATTAATATATTGTAGAGAATATCCGGATATTAATAAGTTAAGATAAATGGGACTCCCACGGTTTGGTTGCTTAAACCTTAACTAGGAAAACGATTAGAACTTCTTAAACAGAGTTCGAAGGTACATTTTCTATTATTCATGAAGTTGAAGGCTCGATTTCCATATGATTCATACATGGGTATGACTGACAAGACGTATGGAGAAACGATTGTTCGTGTAATTTGGGGCACACATATCCAAGATGCAATCTAAGTGTCCAAGAGTTGACATGCACCCGACAATCTGATATGATGCTAAATCTCCGTTTTTGTGCCCATAGCGAACGCAATGATCGATTTGCGACATGTCCTACTTTCCATACACCAAGAAATACCTCGTTTCAGAAACATGCGAGTATCGAAACAAAAAATGCATTAAACCGAGTAAGTAAGCAACATTATTAAAATCGATTCCGTAGCAACAGTGCGTTCGCATCAGATGAGCTTGCCGCATCCACGGTTAAAGATGATTTGTTTAAAATGCTGCAACCACAGGCCGCGTGATGAATATCACAGCAGTATATTGGAATAATGATCCTGCCTTGCACTGCATTCAATGGCATTTTGCATACAATATGGTAGATGGATTTATATTAAAATATGGCGAACGTCAGTGCCGGTTGCTCACAATAAATTATTCATTGCACACAGTCAATTTTCGTTCAAGATAAACAGTCGTTGTATAAGTATATCAAATTCACAGATGCATCGTGCGCTCATAAATATTCAGATTACGTATTATTGTTCTCGGCTTGTCGGTAATTAGATCGCCCACGAAAGGAAGCTGCCTTAATAAGTTGGTAGCCAGTGTAACGACAAAAGTTCTTAATAAATTACCTTTATGATATGTACGGCCTATTAATATACAAGGCTCATTATTTAGAGTCGTGTTTGAGTATGATAATTTTAGTAGTGAAACACGATATGGGATCTAATCCTTCTTGTAATGCATAATAAGTTGTTGTGGTGTCCGGTTATGGAGTAGCAATCTGTTACCATTCATACGCTATTAGTTTCAATTCACACTGCAGTTCTGTTATTGCGCTGTCAATGTGAGTATGGTTTTTGGCTATACGATATCGATTTCGGAGATATAAAAATATAGGCTTGTATCCTCTAATAACCTTTCGGCTCAAACACGTGTAACTAGAAATAAATACGAAAGGACTCTTTTGAGGAACCCACAAATATTCCTCAAATATTAACTACTTAGGTATTAAGATAGAATTATCTTCAAACCTCATTCTCAAAGGACACTGAACCATGGCCTATGTTTGTCAAAGGTCATCCGTCCTAAACATCTAGGAGTGATAGCAGAGAGAGCTTCTTGTATCGTATTACCTTTTGTCAAGTAAACAATTCCAGTTCCATTAACATACTCCTTATTTTTTGACTAAGGGCTGTGAACTTTATTAATAAAGGAATATGGTATTAAAAATAACTATACTTAGGTATATATTGTAAGACAAAAGTCCTTTCACACAAAAATAATGAAGCAAAGGCCTTCATGGTTACATACATTCATAAACTTTAATAAACACTGACTCGTGTACAGAATTTGTGCCTGTCAATAGCTATATCGGCCAGATGACGAATAGCAAGTTTTACTAGCTGTCCAATTGACGAATGTTGAACATGACCTTACAATTTATATGTCGGACCAATAAATCATTGTTGAACGGCCGATCAAAACTGACACGGATCTCTTATACTTGTAACCTCTTGAGGAATAACGAACCAACTTTTTTCCCGTATCGTAAGTGTTTGCTTCAGATGAATAGCAATAAAAACTTTATGATTATGGCTTTCATGGAAATAAAATTGTAAGAGAAAGGAGTTATAGGTTCGAGGCAGGAAGCGTTGAGTAGATACTCTTTTGATATCCGAAGGAACGGCCGCTTTTTATGTAATTTATTGACTCGCCGAGTGTTTGAAGTAATATCTAATTTAACTGTGTTCAATATCCTGGAAGCGTAAACAATTTATGATAATTATCAGCAAACAAGATGGAGTTTGTTTGTTTTTACACGGCTCCAACTGGAATACACGTGCCAAATTAATCTATATTTGAGGGTTACTGAGGTAGCTTAAGGCCAGAAATCGCTTAACTCAGTAAGGTCTTATAGAACTAAAAACATTTACGAAAATAATTCAATATCTAAACAAATGGCTACAAAAAAGTTGCAGTATCCCAAAGCCCGCTTGGCAAGTAATGTTCGTACACATATAGGGTACATAATGACGAGAACTAACAAATTGGCAGAGCACTGAGCAGTGATCGATGGGCCCGCGACGTGCGTTCGAAACAAAGGCCAAAGTGTTGGTTGCAATCACATAGCCTATTCAACATAACCGGGAGCTAATAATTAGGTAATGGATAGCGCTTTTGGTTCTCAGTTTAATTATATGTATAAGTTTGTTGTTGGTTTCATAATTCATAGGTTCGTTTATATTTAAACCAGTGTGCTTGTCTTTTGTTATTTAGGGTATTTTAAATTATGAAAAAAAGTGTGAAGATTATCCACACTTCATACAAAAGTTACTTAAACTATTATAATATGATTTCAAAAGGTACCTAAATGTAAAAAATGTAAGCTTTGGTGGAATACAATAGGAAGTATGCTATCATTTATTTCCTTTCACTATTCCAAATGCGGTCACAACCATGTAAAACAATTGAGAACTATTTGAATTAATTACTTGAGATACCACGGTCCACCATTTGCTACAGCTCAAACCTGCCCCAGAAATCTAGATAGTACCTTTAAAAAAATACAGGCGGAAAAAGTCAGGTAGTTTTACGTTCTGTTGGTTTTCTAGACAGAAAATAGTGAAGTGAAATACGGCTGACCCAGTAACCCTGCACGTTGTTTACACGGAAATAGTGAAGTTTTGCGACAAGCATTGACGAGCCGATTCCGATGACATAAATAAACTTGTTGGACAGACCCGATACGCCTTGTTATGCCGTCGTAAACTGAACGATATATTGTGACTGCATAATGCGGGGAACGGGTGCAGATCTATTGTATTGATTCGAACATTTTATGCTTTTAATTGCCTTCCATTATTTTATTAAACATGATTAACAACGACACAGGCTACTTTTAAATTTCCGTTTTTATACATATATCAGACAAAAAGATACCTCATGGAATAACAAGCACAACATAGTGGTATACATGATTACCCACATAAAAGAAACAAAATCCAAAAAAAGTACAAAAGCACAGTTTCCCGTCAATACCACATCCGCACCTCGTTACAGTTTCAAGTAAACCGCACTGGCACGCGAGCAAAACTCATTCTACCAATTAGACGTAGGCAGTGTTGCAACCAATCATCGTTTGACACAAGTCAAATTGAAGTTTGAGCGTTTCGGTTTGATTGATACAAATCGAGGTCATCGACTGATTTATCAGTCCTCTATTCTGAGCTGGGGCGAGTAATTAACTTTCATTACGGCCTTATGTAAGACTTGTTGCTTTTATATGAGAAGCATAAAAAGTTGTGCGGGTTCCGTAATGTCGGACAGGTTGAAAGAAATGTAGGTGTGCCGTGTGGTAGAATTCATTACGGGTGGAGTACTCTACCTACATTGTAAAGAGTTGGTACTTGAATTCTTTGAGAGGTCTATGTGTCAATTGCGGATCGTTTCTCGGTTGAGTAAATAAATTAGGAATCTTGAGATTTATGTTTGTGTGGTCTATATTTTAATGAATCAAGTGTTTATTCACTAGAGTGAGCCAAACTAGACATTTATTAAAAGTACGTTTACGTAAGTTTGAAATAAAATGTTATCCTAGGATGACGAAAATAATAATACAAAACTTCAATAAACATCAAAACCCAAACACCAAACCATCATAACCACAAAAGCTTCTCATAAAACCTCGTCCAAAGGAAAATGGCCGTGAAAATATAACAATCTATCATGTTGCCATGTTTTATTGTGCTCAGCGGATGCCCGGAGATTATTTACATTGAATTGATGAGCATCCAAAGGCTAACACTGTCTGACCTTAACCTCGGCCTCTGAGAAAGTAACCGACTGCACAGAATGGGCGAAAAAATTACTTATCGTCCATCGTGAATGCCTTATTTGTCTGGAGAAATGTTTATGAAAAAAATATAACGATGAGAGTCGGTCCGGTAACGATTACTTTAGTTGTGCTTTTTATGTTGTTTGTGCATTGCGCTGGGATCGTAGTGATCTGTTTATAAGGTTTATGTTGTACATTCCTATCATATTTTGAAATTACAAATTGTGTTAAGTTTATGTAATTTTTGTTATGAATAACATGGTTTTTATTAGTTTCACAAATAGTTTCAAAAATTCCGTGCTGTGTTACGTAAAAAACTACCTAAATTTCAATTTTATCGTGATTAAAATCATTTTTTGGGGATATGTCATTTTACTATTTCACGCACACAATTTATCTAAACACAGATAAATTCACAACTGAAACACAAATAGATATGGAACATAAATCACTAGGCCTTTCCCAGACAAAACTCTGTTGTGTTCGCATCATAAATCAATTAAACTATTTAAGATTAACAGACCTTCGGTCAGTAATGATATCAGTAATGAAAGCACTAGATAAGATACGAGTATTTGCGTCGAACCATATTAATGAATGTCGCGACAACTTGTAATCAATTTATATCAATATCGCCAATGGGCCGCACTGTGCTTGTTAGCCTGCATTAATATGAATTTTAAGCGTAGGGTTGTCACTGTGGGTATTGACCTAGTTTGAAAACATCGTTCTTGTTTTTTATTGTGATTTAGCCAAGACAGTACTGACTGACTTGACCAAGGTATATCAGTATTTTTTTGCTAAGTCGGAAAAAAAACTGATTGGGTTACTTTAAACATCGGCGTTATTTAAAGTAGTTATTAGCAGAATCTTATTGAAACAGCTTAATAGGAAATATCTACTTTAAAAATGTATAAAATGCCTCATAAATGATAAGATAATCTAATCATCGGAACTTTTAAAAGTTGGTCAAACTCGTAACATTTATCTCAAATCAATTAAATCGTTAAAATTATAATTGACAGTTATTTAAAAGCGACTTGTCCTTGTGATTTTTGAAAGTAACTGTTATCTAATCGGATAATTTGATAACAGCATAACTTTTAACGTTTCCTCAAAATAAGAAACCAACTTAACTTATTTTGAAAAATTTAACTTGGTAGGTCCAAGATGCATTGTTGATTTTAACGCATTGAATAAACAGAAGTTTGCACAAGGTATTATTAAAATTCAGGAGACTTTAAACTCACAATAAGTCTTATTTCCACGAAAGTGGTGGTGGGACGAAAGTTCCACCTAGAACTTATCCAAGTTTTGACAAGTGAAACAGTAGCCAAACCAGTCCTCTATTCAGAAAGCCTTAGAGGTACTACTTCCTTTATCGTAAAACAAATGAAAACTCCTCACTACCAGCCCTAGTCGTCATCTATTCGAATTAAGGCAGAGCATGTGTGGCATCTGCGTATATGCATCGGGACGGGCGGCCTGATCGTAAATACTCGTATCTGCTTTAACAGCACCATGTATATACAGCGACCATTACAGGACATGTCGACAACGGTTTATTGTGTAATTGTGTATATATTTTATTGTGAATATGCTCGTTTATCGATAGAGACTCTGATTTTGTTGGACGAATAAACTTGTTTGGGATGTTGTTCGTTATTAATTTGCTGGTTTTGTTGACGGAGGACATATTCGTGGTATGTTGGTTATAGTTTAAAATTGTGCAAGCTTATCAAGCATCCTTTTGGGCTATCAAATTCAGCAGTGCATGGTTAGATTGATAGCACAAAGTGGGTGGTTATTTTTGGAACAGAATTTGAGTGCACTTGAATTAGATTTTTAGTTTTTTTTTTTACTTGGTTGGTTAAAAAACATATAAATTAGAAACCCATATCTATCTTAAATATCTTCACCGAGAAATCCGCAGTAGAAATTATTCCTAGCAAAAACCAGACCCCCACTAACGTCATTAGTGTCACCTAATTAAGACCGCCGCTCGCCACAGAATACAGGACCTTCCATACGATCTTAATTATTTTAGACTCTATTGGGTTTAGCGTGGGTTTACAAACTGGTAAACTAAACACACAAATTGGTATTGATCAAGTTAAGTAACCACAGTGAATTAATGGCCCAGTGACCAGATACATTATCTGGAGTTTCGACCTAGCTATCTGCTGGTCATTAATCTATTCATGCCTACGTTTTAGGTTGTGGTACGTCCATCAATTACTTTGGTTCAAGGACCATTCGTCAGAAGAGGGTAAGTGCCAAAACTGAGCCAATGGAAATGTGAGGGCATTAATTGTTGTTTTTGATTTTGATTAATTCGGGTCACTGTTATTTACTAGCCAAAAATGCGCGAGACGCTAAAATTGCCATATTATTCGTAAATATACATCTGAATATTTCTCATACAGTTCATCAATAACTTGATCATAAAATTGTTTTAAATAACTAATATAACTTTCTAATCACCATTCAATTAACAATCCAAACATTATCTCTTCAAAACTATAACAATATCCCATGATACCGTATTATAACTTCTGAAGTCCTTAAGTTTATGTTTGAAGTACCATTCGAATACAATCCCCATTGTATTACGTATGAACATTGATAAACATTATTGATTGATCCTGTAGTTCATATACACACTTGATATATTAAAATTGACAAATGCACGTGTAAACACCACTTGAATGTACGGATAATGAATGAAATCTTATCCAAATTAAACGTTCTACCTTTCTCGGGCAACCCAAAGTAGCCTTTAGTAAAATAAAAGAATAAGTATAATTTATACTCTGCGGTATAATGAACCCTAAGATAAAGTGGTAAGAACGAATTTTAATAAGCACTCCATTGTTTCAGATCAACGGAACTCCGAAGAAGAAACGATTACAAATTACGAACTTGAACTTGACTGACAAATGTGTTCTTTACAACGAAGATAATAGAACACAAAATGAATCAAGACAGCCAATAGGAATAGCGTAAGTTTGATTGATTGTAGACGATATCTCTTCAAACTATGTTGAATATTAAACGATGATGACTAAACATAAATAAATGAGGTACTGGATGAAAAAATATATTCATGCCTTCTACATATTATTAGCATAACGTCCGCTGGCACCCAATGATTTGTTTATGATTAATACTTACCTTGTCAACATTTCATAATACCATGTTAGTGTAATTTTGGTAACGCCTCTTCCTTATTTGACGATTTGTTTCGGGCGTAGCTTGATTGAAATTATGCTGATAATAGTTTGTATTTCTTGTGCGCATTTTTTACGTTTTTTTTGTGAACTTTAATTCATTTTTTATGACAATGCTAGCATATAAATTACTATCTTGTTTATGTCTCATTTTGTTTTATCGATTTATTCTTGAACAATTTTAGAGCTCTAAGTTTGCAATTGTTTATTTAGGTATACCGAATACCATACACGAGGCAGAGAAAATAGTAAACGTAGAGAGCATAAACGGCTTAGTCCAAGTTCAGTAATATCATTACTGCGACCCACTAAGTAAAAGCGAGTAATAAAATAAGATCATCCCTTTCCAATACAACATACCCCTTAACAAAATTTGTCTGGCTGTTTTTCTCAGGTATCTTTCCTTATTGGATGGCATTAGGGGTTACAGAATTACAAATCCCTTGTTTACTATATTAAAGGCTGTTAGTAACCTTTTTGTTTTCTTGTTTGCTTAGTTTATTTAGTTATTCAGCTAATATAATATTCCTTACCTTTCAAGCTAGAATTTTCTTTTTATTGTGTTTGTGTACAGTCAACTCTGCTAGAAAAACAAAAAAAAATAAAAATACTTACTTGGCACGATTTCTGAAGACCTTTATTAATTGAGATTAATAAGCCTTTTTGTTGGAGCTAAATATTTTGATGCTTTAAATTCAAATCTCTAAAGAGTCATCTGACCATCAATTTGTCTTGCTGGACGCAAGGGTTACTACATTAGTCACATCCTTTTGTGTGGTTGACTTTGGTCGCGTATAAGTTTTTAGAGCACCCCACTTGTTCACCCACACACTCACATTGTTCGGTGGTATCAGACGGAATCTCTTCATGTTTGTCTAACAAGCGACGTGTCCGATTATTATTACTGTTTTATCTTTAGACAGTTTTTGTGAGTAAGAATAACGAGGATGTTCTTAAGAACACTTTATTTTTATACAGTAGAAGTATTAAGGTACTGTAGAACTAAAAAGTAAATGGTTACTAAAAGTTATGAATTGCTAAAGAGTACCTTAATAACTAGAAAACAATGCAGTCCTTAAAATATTAAAATAAACAATACTATTATGCCCGTAATTTATTCCTTTTGATTCATTACAGTAATGATGTGATTGCTCAAACGAAATCAAAACCAGAAACCAGTCATGCAATCAGAATAAAACTGTTGCATACAAACACCCCAATAACAATAATATTCCTAATAATTTAGGGTGCATTTCCCTTTTTCCCTAACCAATATAGCAACTAATCACACTCAATTTATTTATGCCATAGATAAGCCAATAGCACCCTATGCCAATTTAAGGTAAAAATCAACCAACCGGCTAATGATTACAGGCCTTTTTGTTCGAATAATTCTACGAATTACACGTTTCCGAAACCAATTTTATATAATAAACCATTATTTCGATGCCGAAGGTGATTAACTAATTTAAACTGAGCAATAAAATCAATATTTGAATACTGTATATTAATTAGTCTGTCATCGTAAATCGTCCAAATAATTAGATACCTTTCGCATCAAATCGTTTAACATGCCTTTTAAATCACATTAATTTTGACAGTTTAATTATTTCGGTGAACACTTAAGATGTTTTTTTTTTTCACAGGTAAAATGACTACCAACAGAATTATGGATCATAAAAGCAATAGGGGCTGACGGACTAGATTGTTTTCTGTATTATCCTATTACTTCTACCTCAAAGTTTTTAAATAAAGGATAGTGATCTGCGTAGGATACCTACTATTCAGAAGAATGTGATTAATCTTTTTTCTTTAATTTTGATACAATAGTAATTTAATGACGACTTTCTTTCGAAAGAATAAATATACAAAGTTGTATAAGAATATCCCTACTAAGACGAACGTCAGACAAACATGATTTTAATAAGATTAAAATAATTGTACGCGTCCTGTGAGATTGACTAGACTGGAGTGATGGACAAAAACAGTTGCCCACGATTCTTTTAAAATCCTTTTTGTTTCGGACGTGAGAGACGTGGTCTTGATAGCATAACTATTTACTAATATAAATTAATTAAGAGACCATAAACTATAGTATGATATTACTTTTATTATTGATAGTATAATAGAAGAAAGTAGTAGTAGAATAGAAAGACAGAATGAATTGACCAATTAGAACTATATTAGGTTTAACTATAAGGAAACCTGAAATTTTGTGATACATTATTACTTGTATGACACGTACACACCACACTACTGTTTTATGCTTATGTAACTGCGTCTTTACAGTAACTGAGTAACTGCATCCTCGCAAATGTTTAATCCGCTGTGATTCAGTATCAGAGATATCACTAGATGATCTCTAATTGCCAATTACCGCACTTAAGTTTCCACCTAACGACGTTGAGGCGTCTATAGTCCAATTAAAATTAGCTAAACGTTTGTAATTATGTAAATGTTTGTAAGCGAAATACGCATCACAGATAACAGGGTCTGCCAGAGATTCAACGTCATGCATAATGCAACCTACTAATGCAGTCGTTAATTACATGTCCTTAGGGTCATTATTGATTGGCAATTTGCGCTCGGTGCCATTTCGTCTATATTGGATTGCTTAATCGCATTACCGTAACTGTTCAACCTTAAGACTATTAGGTAATTTAATTATGGGATAATGAAGGACTTACGGTTTTAAATAATTTAAACAATGAATTGACCGAGGTTTATTAAGCTAACGATTAGTTTCAAGGGCTTTTTAATGCAGGCTAATTTGAAAAATTAGGGCAGGAGGCTTCTTATAAGAAAGGTCGTTCATATGTTAAAAGTGTTATTCTAATATGAGCACAAACGTGAGGATAAATTCTACAAAAGCACGGCTATTTTCGAAAATGTTTATCAATTAAAATTAAAACCGGCGAATCTAGATCCAGTAAAAGCAAAGTCCATAAATGTAAATAATCGCCGAGAAACTAAAAAGACTAAAATGAGTGAGAGCGAGACTGAACGTTTTCCCGAGATACATTTTGTGTAAGCGCCGGATAACATTTTTATTGTTAACAAGCAAAGCCGTGGCCACGACGAGCGACGATGATATCTTCTCGTATGAATGATGACTTCGTGCTGGGCCTCTGGAAGCAGTCTCCACAGATAGACATGAAGCCGAGAGACACGGCACGAATATGGAGATTCGACCGCACTTTGTACACTCACTTTTCTAAAATGAATACCGAATGAGAATTGCAATTCAATTCGCAAAATTGAATATTCAAAAATGTTTTCTAGCCATTTTAGAATTATGCACTGAGAACTATAAAGCTATTCAACATTTCTTGTATCTTAAAATATTATTGAAAAACAGGTAAGAAACTTATATGTACCTATTACCGCGTTGATATTTTTATACCTCATTAAAATTCTTTATATTAATTAAAAACACTAAAGATATGAAAATGTAAGTTTATGTGTTTTTTATCAAAATTATTGGACGTCTATCAGCTTTTAGAACCTACGTTTTGAGAGTATAATATGAACGATTTAAAATCAATCAGATTAATAATATCGCTGATGATGGTTCTAATGTTGCTATGTCTGTGGTAGCGACCCATCCGAGGAAGATAAGGGGTCGACGTTTTTAGCACAAAGCGTTTCTGTTTCGGACCCTTTCTTGCAGGTTATTTGACTCGAAACGTGCCTTGGGAGTACCTGTTTACTGAGGCCACCTTTATCGAGACTCAAGCAATATTTTGTTGAGATTATCTGTTAAAATGCCTTTATCGTTCAACGTTCACCTCTAACAGATGCAATGTCTCACTTAACAAATAACAATCACGCTTTAAAGCTGTTGGGTCCAACATGAGTTTTTAAGATAAAGGAAAAACATTAAACTGATACTGAAGTGATTTATTTAAACTAACACTACCTAACAAAACCTTTTATTAAACTGTACTTACATTAGTCGAAGTACACGATAATGACGGTTAAGAAGGTAAAGAAGCTATTTCAAATAATTTGGACCTTATTGTAATTAGTCATATTTTTATCACAATGGCTTTTATGTCGATGTTTATGCTGTTACCAATTTCGTTACTGACGTAGATAATAATAATAACATTTATGACACCACAAGTAAAGCAACGGAAAATAAACAGTTTGTGGCAAACACAACCAAACATAGCTTTCTAAGATTTACAAGCTTCAACCAAAATGTTTTATTTGTGGCATTGGCAGCCATAAAGTAACCAGCATCTCTTTGCGTTTAAAAACTATTGTCTTAACAAATTTATAGAGGCAATAACATAATTGCGGTAGAATCCCTTTGTCTAACCGAGACGGACCCTGGCTTTAGTTTTATTGCGGGTCATAACTTTCAAAGGCTTTTTTGCTTCGGATTCGAGAAACTATCCATATTGTTAATTTCACTTTGCGGAGATCCTTTGTTTTTGACTAGTCCTTGTTCCATGCTCGGTGGGGACGAATGCTGTACTGTTCTGAATAGAATGTAAAATGTTCTGGTCACGGCTTATGTAATTGTTTCCAATGGCGTGCAGAAGTCATTTTAGCCTCAACGCGGGCTGCTGTTTCTTCATTGTTATTATTCTTTGCTTCACGCAGGGCTGCTTTAATTATGAAAAGGCTTCCGTCGAACAAAGTTGGTTTGTTTACCTTCAGTTTTTGTCACAATTCACAAAGCATTCATTGCGTGCATCGAGTTCTACGTAACAAAGTTTAATTTAGTTATCAATAGCTGTAATCGTAATTGACTCATTTCCGTTGTCCATTATACTATCTTTGTTATTATGGTCTAGTTCTATAATCGAATGACCGATCGTCAATAGACTGATAAATTATAATAGAACTATTAGCAAGGGCGTTGTCTCTGCAATATCGATTTGTCGCATAATGCTCATGTGCTTTTTATAGAACTGTTACATTTCAGTTCTTTCAACCATTTGTTCTCGGTTCATTTATCGGAAAGATAGTATCTATTTGTTTGACGATTTACAATGAAACCCACACATGGCTTACGGTTTCAAGCATCCATTTAAAGGCAATCTGTAATAGATTGAAAAACTCATAAATATTAGTAGATAAACGCAGCCATTCTTTCACATAAAAGTCGTGTTGAACTTCTATCGATATCTGGCAATGTCAACACACTCGTTGTGTTATATAACGTTCCTTAGGGAAGATCGCTATGTAAGATGTTTTCGGAGTCAGTTGTTACGAGATAAGTGGTA
The DNA here is from genome assembly GCA_033682625.1 of Helicoverpa zea x Helicoverpa armigera. Taxonomy (NCBI): domain Eukaryota; kingdom Metazoa; phylum Arthropoda; class Insecta; order Lepidoptera; family Noctuidae; genus Helicoverpa; species Helicoverpa zea x Helicoverpa armigera. Next base: position 563,755 of record JAWIIS010000005.1, on the reverse strand, counting down.
ATATTGTGTTTGATGTCCTCTTGTAAATATTGAGCCATCACATAGGCACGTGAGATATTTACTCTCAATATTGACTGAGAATATCAATAGTCGTGCTCTGATACGACCTTGGCCCGACAGACCTCTTTCTTGGAAAGTATCGCCCAATATTCTGCTTTCTATCCTTATATTGATTTACATTAAGTCCGTCAACTTAGTGAGACATCATGGACGAGCAAATGTAAAGGTATTGCGTGAAGCTGATAAGGTTCTTTATAAAGCCTGTTCTACTTATCTGAAAGTTGTGACGGGCGTCCGGAATAATAGATAATTCCCCAATTTGTTACGTATGAGTCATAAAAAGTTAACTGCTTACGCAAATCTACTATCTTATCTTTGCACGGAGGTTTGGCGACACCATTAAGGTTCGTCTACTTGGAGAAATTATTTTATTTCTTAACAATTTGGACGGTGAAGTTTTTAATACTTAGTCGACAGCATGAATGGCTTGATTTTATTTTGTGTCTCGAAGAGGTACGTGATTTGTAGTGGCATTGAAGATATTCAAAGGTCTCAAACCGTCTCCCACGGTAGACGCAATCCGACACGCACGTGTTATGGCATCCGATGGCCCACGATTAGACTTTGCGGTGACGCACGATGGCCTCTTGAATGGACGTGTTTTTGTGCCTAACTAGCACAAAGTAGTACTCTAGACATCATTTTCTTTTTTGAAACTAAAAAATCTCCACAAAGTTTTTATTGCAGAAATCATTTGTAATTTTAATAATGTTAAACTTTTTACGTTTTTTTTTCTAAATGGCACAAATTGGTGCTTTCTTTCACATAACTGGAAACTGATTATAAAAATACAAATAGTACTGAAAAGGAGTGAGTAATATTTACAACAAATGAAGGCATTATTAACAGGAAACTTATAATTTTAAGAGTCATCACTTCATTGTACTTAAATCCTATTATTGCACATCTGTTCTTAAATCACTTAAATAATCCAAAGGAAATTGAAACACCACAATATCTTTTGTGTGCATTCTTTTCCGATTTTAAACTGTCAATCATTTATTCTGCATTGACGTAAAATGTCCGCCCATCTCATCAAAATTGCATGCATGTCTCTCAAACATAAATATTAAATCTTTTCCTTATTATTCGAGCTTAAAAATATTATTTCTGTACTGAATTAATTCATTTTATATTAGGCCACCCTAATAAAACTTGAAAACAAAGTTCAAGTGCGTCTGTAAAAGTTAACTTTTTCAAGTCATGTCACTGCTACTGTTTCAGATGTCACCACGACCTCCTTTGAGATGAAACTTAAGGAGGTGCATTCATCGAATCACGCAGGCCTAAGTCTTCGGCTGCATAACCAATATTTCGAGTACATACTTAAAAAACACGCGTGCCATCTGTTGTAAGCCGATGCAGTGCCGGGTCCCACCCGTCGTCATTGTTGCCTTCCACGTCCCGCGCCTTCCCCCTCCCCCAATACCCATGCGGCTTTCGTTCGTTCAAACTTCGTAGGTCAGTTACCGCCCGACCGCAGGGGAGCATGGCTGCGTCAAAAGTTTTACCGCGATCTCGCACTCACTGTTTACATGCGCTATAAAACGAAGTGTACACAACAACATAGACTTAATAACATTGACTGTTTTGGTGACATAAAGTTTTAACGAGTATTTTAGTGATATATCAGTGACAAATGAACTATTTTACAGTGGCAACATGACCAAGAACTTTTACGGCATGGTTTCGTTAAAAGTTTGGATGTGTTTGGTTGTCGTGGCCGGTGCGCGCGCACGTTCCGCGCCGCCCGCCCCCACCGGCTGTCATTGGGACTATTCGGACACAAAGTTGAGTGAATCAAACTTTCTCACGTGTAACATTAAAACCATCGGCTCAGTTGACTTCTTGTTTAAAAACATTACCACGGCGCAGGCGTACAACATCAACAAGTTGAAACTCACTTGCACGGATTTGTTGTTCTTCGAAAGTTCGCTTCATATGAATACCGGCAGTTTTTTGGGCCAACTGCGAAAACTTGAGGACTTGCGCGTTGAGTACTGTAAGATACGGTACGTGCCCGCTACTGTGCTGTCTCCGCTACGTGATTTAACTAGTTTATCTCTACGTTCCTACAATACAGATTGGCCTGCGATGACTATGGAGTTTCACGCTGAAAGTTTTCGTGGACTAATGGAACTTCGGACACTGGATCTAGGTGACAACAATATTTACATGTTACCTTCTGAAGTGTTTTGTCCGCTTTTTAGTTTGGAAGTATTGAATCTTACTAACAACAGAATTCAAGATATATCGGAAATCGGCTTCTCTGATTGGGGCAAGGGCCCTATTGCTCCAGGTAAATCATGCAACACTGGATTGAAGATGCTTGATTTGTCTCATAATAATATTTTACGACTTCCTGACAACGGCCTTTCTAGTTTAAGATCTTTGGAAGTGTTGAATATTCAGAACAACTTAATTAATGAAATAGGCGACAGAGCCTTCGTCGGATTGAATTCATTAAAAATTCTGAACTTGTCGGGAAATAAGTTAGTCGCTGTCCCTCCTGAACTATTTCAATCATCACGAGTTATCAAAGAAATCTCATTAGCGAATAATTCGCTTTCTGTGTTGGCTCCGGGATTACTTGAAGGACTTGATCAGCTTGAGAAATTGGATTTATCTAGAAACCGTCTTACCAACGATTGGGTTAACAGAGATACTTTTGCCGGCCTTATCCGCCTAGTTATATTGAATTTGTCTTACAACTCGCTTGCACGCCTGGATCCAAAGTCTTTTCACGACTTAAACAACTTACAAGTTTTGAATCTAGACAACAACGCTATTGAAACTATCAGCAACGGAGCTTTTGCTGAGCTTAAGAACTTGCATCAACTGTCAATATCAGATAATAAGATAAAGACGTTGAACGAACACATTTTTTCCAACTTATTCGTTCTCAGCCAGCTGTACTTGGATAATAACCTCATATCAACTATTCATGAACACTGTTTTGAGAATATCACTTATTTACAAGACTTAGGTCTAAATGGCAACAGTATGAATACAATCCCTGATGGAATCAAGAAATTGAGATTTTTGAAATCCCTTGATATCGGGAAGAATAACATATCCAAAGTAGCAAACACATCTTTTGAGGGATTAGAAGAGCTTTATGGACTGCGGCTAGTTGACAATCAGATTACTAGCATACCGAAAGATACATTCAGTACTCTGCCATCCTTGCAAGTACTAAATTTGGCATCAAACAAAATAGAAACTATTGAGCAAGACGCGTTTTTATCTAATCCGACTTTAAAAGCTATCCGCTTAGACGGGAACAAACTGACCGACATCCGAGGTGTTTTTAACAAACTAAATACTCTCGGTTGGCTCAACATATCCGACAATAAGCTTATTTACTTTGACTACAGTTATATGCCTGGGAGCCTTGAATGGTTGGATATTCACAGTAACAATATTACGAAACTAGAAAACGAACAGAACGCACAACAAAACATCCGAATGCTTGACGTAAGCTACAATGCATTAGAAAACGTCGATGAAAGGTCGATACCTGATTCTATTGAAGTCCTTTTCTTAAATAACAACAAAATTCACACGATTCACCCAGGTACATTCTTACAAAAAAGAAACTTAGAAAAGGTTGTCGTGACGGACAATAAATTGAGAACCGTTGAACTGTCGGCGTTCACGCTGCCCCATATACCGAAGCACAGAATGCTGCCAAAATTCTTTATTGGAAATAATCCATTTGTATGTAACTGTCATATGATTTGGCTGCAAAAGATAAACCTATGGAATCACATGCGACAGTACCCAAGATTCATGGATTTAGAAACAGTAACATGCGAAGTTGTAAATAACAAATATGGTGGAAAAGCTAACTTAATGGATGTTCCTGAAACTCAGTTCCTTTGTTCCTATGAAACTCACTGTTCCTCTAGTTGTTTCTGCTGCGATTTTGAAGCTTGTGACTGTAAAATGACATGCCCTGAAGGTTGCTCATGTTTCCATGATAGCAATTGGAACTCAAATGTTATTGATTGCTCAAACGCAGGCTACACTGAAATCCCCGAAAAAATACCGATGGATGCCACAGAACTTTACCTTGATGGCAATGTTTTCCGCACCTTAAATAGTCACCTGTTTATTGGAAAGAAAAAGCTTCACAAACTCTACTTGAACAACAGTAACATCGCTAATATCGACAATGACACCTTAAATGGCTTGCACTCTTTAAACATCCTTCACCTTGAAAACAACCATCTGACCGAGCTGTCTGCTGGAGTGTTCTCGCAAACAAAACACTTGAGGGAGTTATACTTGAACGATAACCTCTTGACAAGCGTCGCAAACAAGACTTTTGAGAACCTGTCATCCTTAAGAGTTGCGCACTTCCAAGGAAACAAGATTGTCGACCTTGACAAAAAGTTGGCACACGTATCTCATTTGGAAAGCGTCAACGTTCAGGGCAACTTGTTCACGTGTACATGTGACAACATCATGGCCCTTCAGAACTGGTTCAAGAAGTACTATGAAGATCCCGTTGAAATGTTGTGTGTTGGTGAAAATGGACTTGCATCGAACTATACTGTGTTTGACGCGTTTGATAAGTGTCGTGATTCAAGTGTAATGGACAATACTATTCCTACTGAAAATCAACCCTATCAGTATGATGAAGTGAGCCCCATAAAATTGAACTTTGTGCCACTATTAGCTGTAGTTTTGATAAGTGTTATTCTGATACTATTATTCGGTGCCTTAGCTTTCTCGTTTAGGCAAAATGTACGCTTATGGGCGCACTCTAAATATGGAGTTAGACTGTTCAAAAGTGCTTCAATTCAAGAGAGTGAGCTCGATAGAGATAGGTTGTATGATGGATATGCTGTATATAGTTTATTGGATGATGATTTTGTATCTAAAGTAGTAGCTCCGGAAATGGAACACTCTGGTTACACAATGTGTTTTCATTACCGAGATTTACAACATGCGCCTGATAACTACTTAACTGAGCAGATAACTAATGCCGCTGAATCATCCAAAAGAATTTTAGTATTTGTATCATTTAATTTTCTACAAAATGAATGGTCTAAAGCTACTTTTAAGGCTGCAATGAAACATGTAATCACTTCTATTCACCCCTCAATAAGGCGACACAGAGTAGTATTCATTTTAACTACAGATGTTAGCGCTCTAAACTTAGATCTAGATTTCCAAAACTATTTGAAAACTTGCAACGTTTTATTGTGGGGTGAGAAGAAGTTTTGGGAGAAAATTAGGTTTGTAATGCCAGACATTTCTAATTTGCATTGGAACAAAGATACAATGAATTACAATCATGGCGTGTGTCCAAATGGTAGACGGCATCCTTCTAGATATACGGCCTCGCCTACAGCGCCGGAACACTGGTATAAATACGACGCGATACCGCCTCAGACACCCACTACAGCTAACGTGGGTATTACTATTGAGGATGATACGTCCATGTTGACAAATACAACGTTGACGAGTCAGATTCAAGATGGGGAGAATTTACACCACAGCTACATATCTATTGATACACAAAATTATGAGCAGCCTTATGGCGGTCGGCCCAGGCCTCCTAACACGTTGCGCAAACATCCTGGTCACCACTCCCCATCGATGCTCGACGAGCAAGGTTACTTACAACCCCGTTCGTCTGTGCACGACTGCTTGCCACAAACTCATCCAGCCGTGCACAGATGATAAGATTGTTGAACTCTTCTTATCGGTAAAAGATACTTCGTAATGGAACTTGACATTCCAAGCGCATGTGTAGGCTAGACCGCTTTTTGTGTTGGCCTTGCCTTATTGGAAAGTGATAGTTTAAAAATGTTGGTTTAGATAATTTGGCCAAAATGACTTCGTTCATCAGTAGGTCGGACAACGTCATGTTAAAAGACTGTATTGTTAAATGTATTCTAAACGTATCTATGTAGAGTAAAGCCTTATTGTGTTTCATTGTATAAAGCTATATGAAATTGTTGTCCATTAAGACTGATACATAATATTGTATAAACAAAATAATGCCAGTATCAGGAGTGAAGACTAGCATGAGTATTTTGATATAGTATATCTCATTGTTACCAAATATTTTGTAGATAGACATAACTAATCATTGTATGAAATTATTGTATAGTATTACTAGTCATTAGTTAAAATTATTGCATAGTGTTGAAAATTTGTAGATACTTGGTTACATATTTAGTGATAATACTTAAATGTTTGTTGTTGGATGGTCCTTGTATCAATTTATATGTATCGTGTTATCGCTAAGTATGTAACTGACTATTTGTATGTATGTAATTATAATATCCTTGACTGTTACATAATATTAATTTAAAAATAAAACAATATCATCAAATATAACTTTGTCGTTTTTGTCCTCTCTGAACTGTACCTACTTAACAAACTTTAATGATGGATAATAAGAACTAACAGTTTCAAAGTTTACTCAAAGAATTGTTCTTAGTAATTTGCAGTCATTAAACCATTAATCATAAATGATCCCATATCTCTTGTGGTTTGTTTGAAGAACTAGGTAAAACTTTTTATGTGCTACAAAAACTAAGAATCTTTACAAAACCAAATGGCGGCATTACTGTTAACTTCGTTGTTTCCAAATCGAAATATTAACTAAAAAAAGATGAGAAATAATTTCGGCTTGCCGACAATCATCTTGGGATATAATGATGGTCCCTTTTCAGGTAGAAAAACACACCCAAGTCATATTTCAACCGTCATGGATAGCATGGTAGCTATAAAAGAGATTTACAATACGTTCTGTATTCGTCGCTAGTTATGCGACCGTCTGTCGGACACGGTCCAAGGAACTTATTGATTCTTTTTTCCTAATAGTTTTGTAAAGTGTGAGTTTTCGATACCGGCCAACATATGGTGTGACATACTTTGAATGACCGCTGACCGTCTGGTTTAATTTTTTCTTAATGAGAAGCGCTTTGTGGCTGCATTGTTGCAACTGACACTGTTTATTCAGTAGAATGTGGGGTTAACAGATTTCTTATACATAATTAATACACAGTTATTAATGACTGGCATATTAGTAAATAAAAGTCCATTATTTTCTTCTTAATTTTTATTTCCTTCCAAATTCAATTTTAGAATCAAACAGTTACACAATTGAATTTCACAGAATAACCAAAACAATGCATTGTTGGAAACACACATTCGGACTTTTGTGTACATAATAAAAGACGGACGATAACATTAATGGGTCAGTTACGCTGTTACGTAATTAATGCTATTTTGTAGATGAATCTGTACTCTTATTTGTGTGTGTTAAGAAGTCGTCTAATCTATTGGACTCTAATTGAAGAATCTATTGGACTATGTGATTGATCTATTTGTTATACTACTTGAGACAACTAGGTATGTATATTGACAGTGTCAGTTCCTCTCTTTTCTCTCATCTGGCGAACTCAATGCTGAAAGTCTGGCCAATTCGCCTTCTCCCAAATCATCCACACCTTCAATCACTTTTGTCTTATAACGTCTGGAAAGTCTAGTTTGGTCTTACTATCAATACTTGATAAATTACCAATTATCTTCATAATCATCAGACACGTATAAGTAACATCAATTTGCAGTCGTTGTTTAAATGATAATCTTCGTGTTTACATCCGAGTTCAACTGTGAGATTAATCGAGAGAAAGTATGCTGAGAACTGCATCTTCGGAACATGTTGTAATTGACTTTATACGTAAGTATTATGTTTCATTACCATCGTATTAATGAAATATCATCGGCCACGCGATCAGAATTAAAATCTTATTACAAGAATTCGGTAACATTATTAATATCATTAATATTTCTTCACTCAAATGTACATACAAACCCAAACTCAAATGTACCTGCTATAAGTGGTAAAAAAGAGGTGCTTAAAGCATCACTTGAATATGAGAAAACTATGAATGTGATAGTAATAATAACATCTCGGTACATATAAATTAAATAGATATTACATATCACGTCTCCAACCCTATTCCAGTTACAATATAATTTTAGTTTGCTAAAAAAAATCCCAACATTTAATACCTAGATAAAGATACCCAAAATAGATTCCGTAACAATAGCATCGCTCTATCACACAGAGATTACATTTCTATGTACCTATTTGTTTGATGTTTCATGTCTCACAAATAGAAACGTCAGGAGCAGAATCATATTCCATTATTGTCCTCAATAAGTTACCAAAACTATTACTGGTTCCAAGATACCTGCTATCAATATCCGGGGATATCCGTCCTATCTCTGGATTTCACGGTTAAACGCACCATTGATTCCCCCTATCATACCCAATGCGTCCCCAAGACTAGATAAGAAATTGACCAGATATCAAACCGAACTCCTTGCTGGCTTTCAAGCTTAGTGGCTTATTATTTTATCAAGACGAAATTCGATTTGTACAGTAAACATTCAATACAAATTCGTAATATGAATTAGCTACTAATACCAGTGGATTTAGAAATATTAAATCCATAGCAAATAATTCAGATCGGATTATGTTGTAAATTGTAGGCTTTGGTTCAGTTTTGTTCGAAGGAAATAGGTGCCGACTAATTTTATCAGTGAGTCATTCCGAATTCTAAGCAAATTGTTATCTGCGTTGATCAATCAAATACACCGCGCTTCACCTGACGGTGTATCAACTTGACCATCCTTTCATATCAAAACTTCTAATATGTTTTGTACAGGCACTCAAAGCACGTCGTTCACAATAGCTATGACTAATACCAGTTCCCAGGGTCACATCAAATCAGATAGATTCGTATTTTCAGTGTGACATTGATCGACGTTTGATATCCAAACGCGGTTGTTAAGATTTTTCTGTTTTGTACTTTACATTAACGAAATTTGTTGTTCGGCTGGTCAACTCACGCCACCCGCTGGTTAGACATAACGTTTCACACTTGAAGTTGCTTCGACTCGGTACAAAGGTCACGTCTTCTCACTCAAATCTCGTCCGGGAGCGTTTCGGTCGGAATTGGATCGTGACAACCAAGAGATACTTATCGTGATTTTCTGGCCAATTCCGATGCATCGCTCCGTTGTTAGGATGGGTAATGGGAGCATGGGAACACGGACGAAGTTGGTACTAACTAAATTATTGTAAGTCAAATAAGGCGATGTGTTTGTGGAACGATGATTGGGGGCGCCGAACAGCTTTGTTTGTCTATTAAATTTTGTCACATGATTGACGTTTAAGCCGACTAACATCTTGTGTAAACGGATTTACCAGCCTAATGTACAGCTGGAATAACTTCAAGCTTAATTTCTGACCTTAACAAGTTTGTAAGACAGTGCAATTGGTTACAAATTAAAAGACTGTTAACAAAGTTTTATATCGTTTAATTTCAAATAACCCTCGACATAATCAGGAAGTAAGAGGCATTAAACTTTACCAAGTATCCATAGCATATATGTTAATCATTATACATGATAAGTTTTACAATCAACTACTGTATATCTAACATAAAATACACATTGTTGATAAGGATGACTCAAAGCATTTTACAATAGTGAACTCATTTTTTTCTTCTTATGAGCAATATTTAATACAAAGATGGATCTGTATTATAGCACAACACAAAACAGAAGGTTCTTTGATTTCTAGAACTGTTAAATATTGTAACATATTAACACATAGTAGACATAAGTAATCGTGACATCGTACATCAAAGCATTACTGTAGATTTCATGTATATACAAACAGTCACAGTCACAGGGTTTAAAAGAAAGTCATAGAACCTAAAGAGAAAGTTCCTACTTTACACTCCTTAACGCCAATAAAACGCATCAATAGAGGAAAAATAAATCGGGTTATGGGAATCTGAGCTCGGATAAATCACATCGAAAATACTGTCACGACAGGAGAAAAAAATGTTCGCATCGGAGAACTATGGAACGATTTCATTATCCCAATGTCCCGGCTAGTGAGCATGACTGACTCTTCACTGAATGAGAGTTACAAATCTTAAAGAAACTTAGTTCCGTTTCGGTTTTTGTACAAATTCTTTCCGATCAGAGTTAATTCTGGTCATCAATTTGTACTAGGATCTGTTGGATCAGTGGATAATACAGATTGTCAGATAGACGAAACAGATTTTTACAATATACTCTAACTTTAGAAATGCTTCTAGATATACCATCAGCCTACCAAGCTAGCTAGCAAGCTATGATAACTTAAAATGTTTTAGTCATGGTTTAATACATGAACACAAACGCTATTAACCAAATAAATAAAGAAAACATGGTCGTAAAGAACGCAAAACGAAAAATTCAATTCAGTGGCACCGCCAGGCCTGAGACTCAAGATATTTTAATATTCAATCTCTAGCATGCATCTAGGAACGCTGCCTACATCCAAGAGCTTATTCCCTCGTATGCATAGTTACGTAATAATTCCCTTGGAATCGATCCCAGAATCTTAGTCTCAAACTTTGCTATAATGCCATTACATCGTGTCCTAGATAAAGTAGGGCAGATGCCTGGATAATCTTCCGGAACATCGTATATCACAGTTATTCCGTATGGATTACTGTCCGTTTCAATTTATGTATCGATGCAGCCGTTGAAATGTTTTAGTGCTTGATTCCAAATACTTCAATTTATTTCCTATTTCATGTTTATAGAGTAGGATTCTAAGACCAATAAATGGTTTACGGTTTATAAGATTTGCAATATTTTTTGAAAATATTCCCAGTATTTGGTTCAATATTTAGATATAGAGGATAAAGTCTTCTCAGTCATTCTATGACATGTCGTTCCAGCCCTTACGTGTATAAAAAACTTCGTTTAATATGGGTACGGGGACGTTATTACACGCGATAAAATTCTGTACAAATGGCATGCAAAGTGATGAGTTCTAACAAACCAGAGCTATGAACGTAAATTTTTAACGAGTTCAAAGTTTGACATTGGTCGTATTGTGTCGGCTCATAGCGTACGAGTATACGTGATAGCGAGTCCCACTTACGGCATTTTAGTTGGGCGCACTTTTTTATAGTTTTCTATTTGATAGTTGGAGCTTTTGCTTTTTTGTTTACTTTAGTGTTTATTGGGGGACTTTTTTTGGGCATCTTTGATACAATACTTCAAATTCTGTACGTAATTTTGGGGTTACTTTTATGAGTACTGTACGTGCAATGATATCACATTGTAGATAGGTTATAGTTAACTTATTTATGGTATAAAAGAATCACTGTAAATCGAGGATTGCTTTCCTAAACATTATTATACTCTGGTATTTTCTGACTCATGCACCTGATTACCTATTTCTGTTTTTAACTGTTTTCAGTATCATTAAACAAAAATTCTTCGAATAATTAACATGCAACCTAATTGCCTATTTCCTCCATTATACAAAGTAAATATGACCACACTTTAACCCACTTAGAAGTACGATAACTATCTTATCAGGACAGATGTTGCAAGCTCCAAAAAGGAACGAATCACCGACAGTTAAGTTCGCTTTGAACACGTGCTAAGTAACAGTTCATTTACTATTGAATGTGCGAGATGAATGATGAAATGGCTTTAACACGCACGCACATTTGTTTAGTTTAGCTGTATCACTGAACGACACCTGTGATTTGTTGTATGAACAAAAAAACGAAGTGAAGTGTCTACTTATTTATGGAATGAGTACGGATATTTGAGACATTTTCCATTACATACGTTTATGTTTCAATAACCGTATCCATTACTTTTTGAACAATCAAAGCTTAATTCGTGTTCTATTTTCTTACTTCTGATCCTCTATTATATTTTTCTTAAATCTCGGTCACGCGGCTGTTATATAATATTTTTGCCCTTGGTATCTATCAGTGCAGTCAATCATGTCCTTAACCATAGTCCGACAGTCTAATGCCATTGAAGTTCTACAATAGCTAATGACCTCGGCAGTGTACATAGATCAATTAGACATTGACATACTAGTAAACGTTCTATACCTACTAGCCATTCAATCATCATCCTCCGAGCCTTTTTCCCAAACTATGTTGGGGTCGGCTTCCAGTCTAACCGGATTCAGCTGAGTACCAGTGCTTTACAAGGAGCGACTGCCTATCTGACCTCCTCAACCCAGTTACCCGGGCAACCCGATACCCCTTGGTTAGACTGGCTTCTGACTACCCGTAACGACTGCCAAGGATGTTCAATGACAGCCGGGACCTACAGTTTTAACGTGCCATCCGAAACACAGTCCATGGTGTCTGAGATATACTTAGAAAGTACATACAAACTTAGAAAAGTTGCATTGGTACTTGCCTGACCTGGAATCGAACCCGCGCCCTCATACTCGAGAGGTTGGTTCTTTGCCCACTAGGCCACCACGACTTTTTAACTAGCCATTCAATATAAAATCAAATAAAAGACGACCACTAAAAGGTTCTCCGAAAATTAATTTTCGAATTCCATATAACAAATTGATTCATATCATCACATCAAAATCAACTTTGCGGTTGGAATAGGCTGAGATACATACTTAGTCATCGTTCCAAACAAAACAAGGTGCCATTAGCAGTTCCTTTGAATCAATGGTACTTTAAAAAGGCAATAATTTCGCTGAGTCACACCTTCCCTCTGGATTGTTCCCTAACGGTGGGTGCTCTATCTTCGGCATTTCTTGCATATACAATGACTGTATGGTTTTGATATTTTGTTTGTTTAAGCATCAATCAAAATATAAAATATTTTATTCTCAAAAGATATTAGTTTTTAATACTTAGATAATAATATTATTTTTTTCGAAAGCTCAACCCTGTTGGATCCTCATCTGCAAGATGTTCGTGATATACTAGTATGTCTACCATCATTTCCAAACAGCTTACTAGTAATTTCTTGGCGAATTAAAATAATAAGGAAGCTAAAATCTGACGAGTAGTTTTTGTGAGGTCATGAGGTCAAATATGACCACTTAACTACAGGTACATTATTAGTAACGCATCACGCATTACTCATTACTGCGCAACGAATTGGCTCAAGCAACAAACTGACCTTTCCTGCAGAAAACAGTAAATAAAATAACCATATATTTTTTTAAGACGAAAATAAAACATGAAATTTTGTCGGTAAGTATCAAATTTTTTTCATCTCCCATACTTTATGAAGACTGACTCAGATGAATGAGGAAGATAATTGAAGTGCCCGTTCAAAAATTAAAAAGTTACTCGTAAAACAAACGGGTGGAGAGTTCACGTAACTTTTATATCTGGATAACTGGATAGCTTCTAGAAAATTTTGTTCGGACATTTTTGCCGGTTTCTGTATAAGGCAACGAGACTGCAGCTTTATAGCTCTGAAAATGATCTGCCATTCAATTTTAAGACCTACTTCAAAGAGAATAAGGGTGATTATAGAATGCATTTTTATAAAAAGCGATTATGGGGATCGTGAATAATTTTATATAACTGTTAAATGAGTGGAAAGGTGCATTCAAAATTGTCTTCTTCCTACTCTTGAATAGATAATAATGCACATTACAATATTAGATAATGGCACGGTATGAAACTAGCATTGGTGCGATACCGGAACATAATTTCGATTTCGTTTAGGTTCCTATATAATAATCAACTTTCATGAAGTATACTTTTTCTATTTATTTTCTTGGACGTAAATATTTTTAAAAAGCGCCATCTAATAAACGCTCAGAGAACTTATTCGGAAACAGGAACGATTTTGGCGCCCTCGTGGTAGCGGAGGGAGTAAAAAGTTTACCGTGAAGTATGGAAAGGGTCTGAGCGTATTTATTTGAATGGTTAGGTATACTGCTTATAATTACCTAAATAATTATAAATTTTCTTGTATGGTTAGACCAAAAAAATCTGTTCTGTGGGCGATTGCCAATTGTTTATAAATAATAATAATAATAATAAGCCTTTTATTTCATTCCCAGTAGGTAAATAATAACAATACAATTTGCACACATAATTTACATTAGGTTTCATGCAACTGATTATATATTATACTATTAAAAATTAATTATTAAATCTTCAATCACGCATTAAACATTTCATTTTATTTATTTCTAACTATTTGTAGATATATATCATTTTTGTATTTGCTATATGTTTTATCCTAATTTTCTAGCACTCATTTAAAGGGAACCCCTGTGCGGGTAAAGGCCTCCTCCAGACTAGACCATTTATCTCTGTCTTGTGCTATCTTCATCCAGCTCTCTCCGGCGACAGCTCGGATATCGTCCGCCCACCGCTTGAGCGGGCGGCCCACCCGTCGCTTGCCAGTGCTCGGGCCTCTCCACTTGGTTACTCTTTCTGTCCATCTTCCATCCTCATAACGAGACAGGTGCCCCGCCCATTTCCATTTCAACTTTCTTACATGGAGTACTGCGTCTGTGACCTGTGTTCGTTTGCGGATTTCAGTGTTCTTTACTTTGTCCGAAAGCTTAAGGTTAAGTACACTTCTTTCCATCGCTCTTTGACAGATTGAAATTTTGCTAGCCGTTTTTTCTGTTAGGCACCATGTTTGGCAGCCGTATGTGAGGCAGGGTAGTACACAAGAATCTAATACTAACTTTTTAAGTTTGGTGGGCAATTTAGATTTCAGTATGTGTTTCAAGGACCAGAAACGTTTCCATGCTGAGCCAATCCTTCTCTCCACCTCTTCCTTATCTATTTCTCTAAAGGATAGTTGCTTACCCAGGTATATGTAGTCATTGACGTACTCTACATTTTCACCGTTTATTTGGATAGGTGTTACGATATTGTTCGTCATTACTTTTGTTTTGTCAAAATTTATTTCTAGTCCAACTTTGATGCTTTGTGAATGTAGAGTTGTTAGCATATCATTTAGTTCTTCAGCGGTGTTAGCTAGTAATGCAATATCGTCCGCAAATCGCAGATGGCTCAAGTATTTGCCGTTTATTTTTATGCCTTTGTTTTCCCACCTTGACTCTTTGAGAATGAGTTCTAGAACGGCTATGAAAATTTTCGGTGACAAAGGATCTCCTTGGCGGACGCCGCGTTCTATTTTGAAAGTTGGTCCAGTTCTTTCCAGTCTGACTTTACTTTTACAGTTCTCGTATATGTTACTTATTATGTCTATGTACGTTGTCTCTAGTTCGTGGTATTTTAGAGCTTCTTTGATGGACGCGTGTGAAATAGAGTCAAAGGCTTTTCGGTAGTCCACGAAGGCTATGTAGAGTGGGGAATTAAATTCTTTGTATTTTTCGATCACTTGGCTGAGAACGTGAATGTGGTCTATAGTAGAGTATTTAGACCTAAACCCGGCCAATTGTTTATAGGATGTTTTAATTATTTAATTGTGGTGATTCTTAAAAAAAACTAGGTACCTACTACGAACTATTATGTGCGGTTTTTGTCTCATTAAAAACTTCTTTAAAAGATTAATTAATTCAATTAAACTCTCCTTTCAACAAAACATCCACACAGCCACAATACAAAAATCGACGTACAAAAAATTACTTTCCAAGTTTTCAGTGCTAACAAACGCAAACAATTACTGAGGCAAAGGCGGCAAGTTAAAAGGCCTCGCTAATGACGTAAGCTATTCCACGTTCATTGTTGGCTTTCAATAATAAACTGTAATGTGAGGTGCTAAAAGAAACTGAACCATTTTATAGCCATCGCCGATTTTAACAGCGACTGTAAATGCATTCGACGTTGAGTGTTTCACAAATGCACGAACAAAATTATGCAAATTATTTACAGTGAGCTTGAGATGTGGATTGTATACCTATAATAAGTGATATTAAGTTGAAGTTTAGTACTGACTGGTCTAGGTTTAATGTTAAGTTTTAATTTTGCTGTAGGATTCCATATAATTATCAACAATATACGCAAAAGATTGGTTTGTTTTATTGAACAAAACTACTTTGAAGTGAATTTCTATGTTTATAGTTTTTCACATATGTATCTACTTGTCAAATGAACTCAAAATAGAAGTAAAAGTTAATAAATGTTTTGAACAAGATACGTAACACTGATTAATTTCGTTTTAATAGAGTAATATCCTAACTAATAACTCTTAACGATTCCACGAAAAACGACGGGCGACCTATTTAATATATTCGTTCTTATAACTCGTTCCGTAACGTCGGCTTAACTAACCGGCACAAAACCTACACAATAAAATATCCTTTTTAATGGACACCCTACGATAAATTGTCCTAATAACAGAAATATTTTATTAGTTAAATGGCCATCACAAAAAGTGTTCGCTTTAACAATTTTTACGGCATATTTCATTTAAAAAATGCCTTTCCCTTTGGTGGACGAGATCCGATCTAACGTTTGTGTCAGAAAAAGGATAATGCGGTCGTCTTCCTAGCGGGTGCTCGAGTTTTTTCTTTCTTTTTTAAAGTCCATGGCCGGCTATATTAATTTTATATCAACTTGCTGGTGCTCGGAAACGCTGAACTAAAATGTTTGTTATTGGTCCTCCGTATAGTAAAGATTTTAGAGACATGCACCCATTTTTTCCTTTTTAATAATTCCGAAATGACAGATGAAGATGACCACAGTTGGTAGAGGCAGGCATAGCTGATGCGTACAAAAAGTAGAAGTTTTATTTTTTATTATGAAACTCCATGACAGTATGCTACTTTGTCAAAAGTTGACAGTAATTAGGGGGGAATATGTATGTTTTATTCATAAACAGGTACTTCTGAAGTTTTTGCTTATGATTCATTTGGACTGTTATGTTTACTCAAATAACAACAAAGTATTAAACTTCATGTGATTTCCTTGTAATATTTAAAGCTTTATATCAACCTGCTCTTACGACATACGTACAAAAAATAAAGCATATCACACACAGTTCTCAAGCAACCGTATTGTTTGGAAAGTATTCACTTAATTCTCATTTCATGACTCGGTGTGACCTCCGCCTAGCGTAGAGGTCGACGCGGGCGCAGATATCTGATCGCGGCCGGATCATGTCTATCGATGTTACGAATAAATGCACAGCAATTTAGATCTATATTGTTCTGTTTATATTTTGAAATGGCATGATTATGTGTTCTTGCTTGTAAAGTTTTGTTCTGAATGTGAAGTTGCGGCTTTTGTACAATGCAATGTACCAGCAAAAAGAAAAAGGTATTATGTTCGCGTGGTTTTAAAAAAGTTCAGAAAAAAGTAGTAGCAATTTTTTCCCTAACAATTAGGAACATAATCTCTTGTTCGGACAAGTTGGATAATCGGGTTTAAAAGCTTTAAAATAATTAAAAGGTTTCGAAGATAGATTAGAGAACTACTGTTCTCAAAGTTTGTCTCAGGTAGCTTCCTGAACTGCGCTTTGGTTCTTCAATACGAGTATTTGTTACAGTAGGTACTTAAATCTCGTAATGTAAGTCAAGAGGAAAATGAATAGGTACTACTTTTACTGTTCGGTTGTTGTAATAACTTGATCCAATCGAGTAAGTTTTCCTACATTATATCACACGTTAAAATTGAAATCATCAATAACGTTAAAAAACCCTACGATTAATAACCAACACAATCGCATCCGGAGCAGATGCTGCATCAAAAGATCAGTTTTTATCAATAAAAATGCCTCAGCATTATAAACAAACAAGGTGTTAATACTGGCGATAAGTATCTAAAATAACTCCCCTTCAAATAAAATATTGATATTTAATAGTCACATCACAGACTGAGTAAGGCAGGCAGCCCTGTATTCCTTCGGCATACCAGATTACCACATCGAATATTCCTTTTGACAACACCCTTCAACCAAAAACCAACCTTAGGCTTTAAGAAATAGATATGATTTTCTAGCTTCGTGTTTACGAGTGCAGGTGCCATTGGATGGCATCGCATCAACTTTATCTTAACTATCGCATCTTCAAATATTAAACTTTTACTTTTATGGCAGTTTAAAATGCAAGTCGTGTCAGCTAACGGGTAACGGACACCCAATAAATGTCGTCTTTTAGTTTTTATCAGACTGTGTTATTACTTTATTGGTGTGCTAATACTGGCAATTATAGTCTTTTAAAAAAGAAATGTTTAGAGCAAATAAATACGTTGAACTTTTGTGTTATTTCAGACCAATGTTAGTTTAGAATACATGATGAGAAACACACAAATGTTATATTGCTGAAAGTTTACGAGCAGTCTTTGGACCCCATACATATTCATAGTAGGTAATTAATAAGTTACAATGAAACAGCAAAATACTTGTCTTTTAAAAGAAATAAAATTAAAAAAGGACATCTTTTTAGAACAAACTAATGAAAAATTTTAATATTGCAATAAAAAAAGTCGCATAAATAATGCTTAATTTGCCAAAAACACTAGGTATAAAGATAAACGCGGCAGTCGGAATTCATTAGTAAGTATAAAAATAGTACTAAAATAAATTAGTAAGCCTATTCAAATGATTAAATGTTAGCCAGATTAGACAAGACAGGTTTCATAAAACATGTTTCTAGATTAGCTTACTAATTTGACTTTTGTTTGTGTTCAATAAACTAGACTTATACTAATAGGATATGAAAATCGTAGGTGTAAAAAACACATTATTATTTATCTTAAAAAAATATGTAGGTACCAACTTTTTCATTATGGGAACGATCGAACGATCTTAATAAAAATCAATTTTTACTTTATTCATTCCTATATAAATATATTAAATACTTATGTAGGTATAAATATAGTGTCGTTTTACTCCATTATCACACTTTCAATATGGAGCGTATTGTGCAAATGTGAACTTATACTTAATAGGCTTAAAATAATATTCGTCAGCTTCTAAAACCAGCGACTGATACATTTTTTTACCAATCCAAACGGCCTTTTAAAAGGACAATCTAAATAATCTTGCACAAATGACCCTCTAAGAATATTTTATCTCGAGTCAGTTGTGAAATAAAAATGCGGTCAACCGGACAGCTTATAAACGTAGATAAACGAATGAGATATGTAATTAGTAGTTGATAATTGCTTATTTGGTGTCAAATGTCTTAATTAAAACAAGAAATAAGTACATAAATCCTAGCGTTATCATATTTAAATTCTCGCAAGTTGCAACACATAACGGTTAAAATTAGTAAAAGTTTCAAGAAGCTGTGATTTTAGTCGTAGATAAATACGTAGGTATGTGATATTTAATCCTGTTTCTCGTAATATCAGTAAACCTTTGAAATAGGGAACTATAGAATAGTTAATTAAGGACTATTTTATAGAATTGACAAATTGGAATTATACATTTTAGAACTTTGGGAAAAAAATATATTGTCACATATTCAGTCACAAAAATGCTCTTATTCAGTGTAGTTCGTAACATTATTTATACAACTAGAATGCTCTCATTTTCATCACATAGACAGCTCTGATGAACTCCATTCAACATCTCAAAAAAAAAAAACAAGAAGCTCAATATGTGTCAGCCCACGCTTAGCATAGTAGCCGATTAATTAGAGAAAATTACTATCGCCTACACTAAGTACCTACACATACTTCTTCAGGCCACAGAAGCCGTGGGCTATATAACCTCCCTGCCTACCATTCATAGAACATATTATGTGTAATTACACAGCTACCTACATTGTTAGTAATGTATTTTGTCAACACAGACATGTCGTGTTATAAATGATGATAGGTACTCCATATCAAATAATATTGGCTAGATTTGAGAAAACTTTGCCTCTCTAGAGGTACATCGATTTTAGAAACCTAAAAATTTATTGAACTCAAGGTTTGGCCAACTCAAGCTCAAAACGCAACTCTCAAAATTGAACGTGAAAAATCATAGTAAACAGATGATTTTAAAAACCGACATTTATGTTGTTGGTAAAATTGAATCTTAAACAGATGTTCATAATCATGACCTTGTGAGAAAAGAGAAATGACATCCAAAGCCCAATTTCAAGACCACGTTCTCCAAAACAATCATATTCCAGTGAAGACGACCATAACAGAGCATAAACTGCTTCTGTTCTGCCTCAGCTGAATCAATTTATGTAGCTACGTAATGGCGTACACTTGCTTGACCATGATTTACATATCGAGCCTCCCCAAGCATCGGATAGCACGTATAACAGAACCCAGATTGTCATACGAATATCTATGACAGTTGATAGCTCGAACGGCTACCAACTAACCTAGAATACTGGTATTATGAACTATTTGTGTTATGGAAATTGGGGAGCTTCTAAGAAAATATTGATATTCTGCTGGGTATGGTTAGATTGGGAGCTGACCACAACTGGAGATGTTAAGGTTATTCAGTATAGAGGTAAATGGTGCCTCAGGTTCGGTGTAAATAATATAGATCTATACATATTATGTAGATGGGTAGGTATATCATATAAATACCCATAGAAGCTGAATGAAATCCTCCGATATTTTTTTTAATGGCCATCGTCGTCGAATGATCATCCCTCCATTCACTTTACCGATTATCATTTAAGAAAAGACTGTCCTATAGTATATTTAGTAAAAGAATATCCTTGAATAAACTATGTGTGTATAGATAATGTTTATAAACAACTGAATGCATAACGATGTGAACCAGTTTATTGATTTATTACCGAAGCCCCAGGAATCGGTCGTCAAACGTTACGAGCTGATATATTTAAAATTGTATCGTGTCGTAAAATCAACATAAAAGTAATATTTGTTGTGTGCTGTAAGGAACAGGTCTCGATGATAGCGTTTATTTAATTTGGAAGACTCATAATTGGTTGATTTGCAACATAAGCTGTGGTAATCAAAGTATAATGGGTTTTTATTATATTACTTTTCATTTATATCTTGCGAAGCTCATAAAATACACGAAGATTACAATTCCAATTCACTTAATTTCATATCAATAAAATAACGCATTAACTTTTGTAAAAAGTTTTGTTGTATTTATATTAGTATCTTAAAAAATATGAAGAATAAAATTTATCAATAAAATAACTAATTAACTATCTTCTTCTTCTTTGAGCACCAACAAATTCACATCATATTCAAAACCCAGCTGAAATCGCTGTGAATATAACCAAAGCCTTATGTCAAAACGATTTTAAAATTACTAGTTAATCAGTTACTGTTAACATTGATCTGAAGCCGGCGGCTAAAAATCGATCCAAATAACAAACTAGTTTCATAACATTTAACTACATTATGTTGAAATTGTAACGTGCTCCAAACAATATTAAAAATCAAAAATGTTTTTGTAAAGCACCCAAGTGAATTCGAGTTTTGTCTAGACCAATAAATTATATAGTCAATGTTCTATTGGTAGTTCAATTACTTTCTCTGTTTATTGTTATACAAGTATTATTGGTAATATTCTAAAGCCAGATGCCGGTAAAAATAAGAATGCAGTCTTGCTGCAAAAATTCTGCGCGAGCGATTTTAATACTAATCCTTTAAGAAATAATGACCATTATGGCAAAGCTTTCTATAGAGATAGACACAACGCCAGTAATCTGGTACTTTGTAGATTATTGCTATTGTTGGTAACAAAGTCTATTGTGAAATTATTGTGTTTCTTCAAGGATAAACAAAATAATTATGACACGATTATCAAATACAATAGGTGTAAGAAATCGGATTAGAATCATTCATTTGTTTTTTAATACGAAGAATTTTCAACACAGGTTTAACTACTTCCCGCATAAGAATGAAAATTAGCCTATGTAGGTTTATGCTATATTACTGCTAAGTTTCATTAAAATCTGTCTAGAATCCGTCTTTGAGAGAGGAGCAAAAATCATCATAACGCGTATGTAATATTGGCAGATAAGGCAATATTAAAAACCCATCAAACACAAAAATCCGTAAACTTAAGGCAATATTCTCATTAGATTAGAAAGCGCAAGAACAATGTGTCTCTCAAAATACAGTAGCTTGAAAACTTCCTATTTATTAGGTTGTGCAGAACAAATCAGATAATGGTCAACACTATTCTCTCACAAATGATGCCATTGATGTTATGACAACTGACGTAATGAATTTCGTAATATAAAATCACATAGATTGTGACCAATTTTTAGGCACGTAACGTGTAATTTATTAAACTAGTCACGGAACAAATGAATCTCTTCGTGTCTTCTTACTTTCTATTGCGTAAGTTATAACGATACTAGTGATATTTTGGAAACTATCAATTTTGATTTGTAGACTTTTTATTTGACAGATTGTTACTCTTGACGCAATTTTGGCTGTGAAAATATAGTCGTTCTCGCTTAAAATGAGCACTTATTTGTGGTATCAAAACTTGCGCTTGTTCTCAGTTTCATCGAACTTCATCAATTTTGTCATAACACGAAAAATAAAATAAATATGTTTACATTCAATTTACCAATGGTAAGTGTTAACAGCCTTCTCATTTAACTGTACACCAAAATAAAACAATTGTTGTTTTTCACTCAAATTCCAATTACCAAAAGAAACATTACACATAAAACGAACATTAAATAACGAGTATGATAGCCGAATATAAAATTGCTCATACTAAAAATTGGATCGCGAATAGATTCGTGAATAACGGAACGTAAATCGAGTGAAAATGATCTAACAGAAAAACTATTACCACGTAACTATAACGAGAGAGTTATGTCTGTTATTAAGGTAACCCGTTACGGACATAATAATGGTAAGGTCAACCTATTGTGGGTACAAATTACGCGCAAGTTCAATAGATCTTTATCATTGAGTACAAATAATGATCAGTCGCTAAGCAATGTTGATTATGTTTAAGCAGTACCAGATAATGAAGCCAATATTTTTAATCCAAACGGTGATGATGTTAAAAATGAAATATGAAGGGAAAGACAGGGTCAAAACAATGCAGAAAAAGACAATGTTAGCCGTAATCTTCATTAACTATTCGCATAATTAAAACTTTTCACCCAAAAAACAGACTAAAGCAATCAGTGAGTTTTTAATCGTTTCCAAATGAAGGGTTGTGAAGGTGAATAAAGCAAAAAGTTTGAAAAAAGGTAAAAAGCGCGTTTCGTTCGAATGGCCACCAACACTGTGGGTGGACTACACTTGTCAATCATCGTAGCTTTTGCCTCGCACATTGCAATCTCCATAATAAACTCCCGCGTTCTTTAGTTAGCGCTTTTTATTGCCTATATTGATTGTTCGCTGTTTTTTACTATACATTTCTTGTCTTGTCTGTAATTTAATAAATAATCTTGTCTAAAGATAGAGCAGGTGCTCGTAATTGATTTTTAGATGACATGTAATGCGGCCAACTTTACTATAATAAACTTTTTATCATTAGCATCAGCCATTTGGAACATTTTATTATTTTTTTTCTTTTACCAAAGATGTTTTGGAAAATAGTTTGGTAAGTACTCTTAAATGCTCCAATTAGTCTAGCCTAATTCCAGTTTCCAAGAACGTCCATTAGGTGCCGTAGTTTACTAAGCATTAGACTCCAAAAGGGATCAAAAAGTTGAAATGGACTTGATCTTATGAAGTCATCGTAATGTAATTATAGTTTTTCTGATTTTATGATTAATGTTGCTCATCTTGAATCAAAACACACGTCAAGAACCCCCATGTTTAGCCCCAGAGCATCAGTTTTTATTGTATAACCGAGGGTCGTGGCCCGATAGCCCGATAGTTAAGAGGTTGTGGAACAATCGAGTGGCGTTCGTGAGAACAGTATGCGCCCACTTCAAGCTAATGCACCTAAACTATAGAACGCTTTCAACAAATAGAGTAAGAGCGGTGTCACGATGTCGTTTAGCCTCCACAACCAATCTATACACTCCGATACAAGCCTGCATGGTTGCTTACGAATCTCATGATATAACTATAAAAGATGATATTATAAGCTATTGTAATGAGTGAGCACTGAGCAGTCTAAAATAAACTTGAGTTGAACTGTTGAACACAACTGAAGGGTATGCGTGCGGACGTAGAAGGAATGGGTATAATGTGTGATCCATTTATAGAACTGGGAAGTGAAGCTCGGTCTATATGACTTGCACGGGTTGCAGTGCTAACAAGCTTCTTTGTACGTTTGTTCATCACATCAATCGTTGATCATAAAGTGTTCGATTTTAGACTTATAATAAATGGCGTCGATGATAGGCTCAGATCGCTCGACGCGAATTGCCTTGCACAAATGAATGTTATTTGTAGTTCTGTGCGGCTATTCGCCATTGGATATATTTGTTTCCCTTGGATGTTTTAGTGGTTGAACAGATAAATATGATTGCATAAATGAAAGTTAAAATAAAGAAGATTCCTATACATTGTATTGAATAAATCTTTGTCTCCAGATTTTAAGACAAACATTTCTTACTAGTAGATTAATTTTATAGTCTACGTTACACTTGAATAAATACCTGCTACAATCATCATTTGTGAAATTATCATAGAGCTACAAAACTGCAGCAAAAACATATAAGCTATTTGTTATCCGAACAAAAACTTACTCCACTTTCTTGAAACCTCACGACATTTGAAACCTAGGTATTCAACAGTTTTTTGCTAGTGGCAGATACAAAATTAAGGAAGCAATTTATAGAAAGTATCTTGTACAAGTAATTTATTGTAACAGACTGTATTCGGAGATTTATCTGAACAAATCCGATGTTTGAGTAAATAAGAATATTGTAGATTTGACATTTAAAGCTAGGAAAGAGAAGGCAATGAGGTAATAATTTTGGTAATAAATCGAGATGCTAATCGAATCAATCTAATAATTACTTTTACGCATCCGTACGTTGACACGCAATGAAGCTTATTTTTAAAGGGATTGTAAAGTGTTTTCAGTAGATTCTATGTTTAGCCTTCGATATTATTTTTGCCTGGCTTGTCCTATCCTCTGCATGATCTCCTGAAAGCCTTAACAATATTATAGATTTACTAGTATAACACATGTATCAATACTTAATAATATCAGACAGTTTTTACGAAACGTCAATCATCATCATCATCATCATCTCAGTCATAGGACGTCCACTGCTGAACATAGGCCTCCCTCTTTGATCTCCACAGATACCTGTTGGAAGCGACCTGCATCCAGCGTCTTCCGAAACGTCAATAAATTGAGAAAAAAAGAACCGAATATTACAGATACCGTTATATCAAATCAAAGCTGTGTGTACCTATAGATAGTTTATGTCTCTTCTTTATATTTTTAAATAATCATCGTTATTATCTATTGCGATGTTGTACCTTATAGTGGGAATCAATTTACGAATGTCAGTTACTCCGTTTTACTCGTGGGCGATTGAACGTTTACTATTTAATTTAATGTTTGTGCTCTTGCGCAATTTCTTTGCTTTGTGCGTTACCATTGAACTTGAATCGTGTGAGGGTTAACCTTTGTGTTGGTTTCGTAACACTTTGGAACTTTTCAAGGTTGATATTTCTTAGAATTGTTTGTAGATATGAATATTTTTGAGATGCTTGGTGACGCTTATGTTAGTTATGAAATTTTCGATTCGATTATAAATCTTATCTATAATATTTACCCAATAGTGCTTTTACATTAGCGGATTTTTCACACTTATACACTCGGTTTTTCGAAGGACGGATTTCATTGTTTGTACCGTTAGTTAAAAATTGTTAAACGCATGTAAGATCAAAAATCGAGTTGCAAATCCACTTGTATGCAA
This sequence comes from Helicoverpa zea x Helicoverpa armigera, assembly GCA_033682625.1. NCBI lineage: Eukaryota > Metazoa > Arthropoda > Insecta > Lepidoptera > Noctuidae > Helicoverpa > Helicoverpa zea x Helicoverpa armigera. The sequence goes on along the minus strand of JAWIIS010000005.1, from coordinate 538,128 downwards.
ACGCTGTAGGTATGGCAAAATCTTTATCTAAAGCTAATAATTCCTTTTGTATTTTTTTCCAAAGAATATTACGTAACACCTAACTGTCCATCTAATTATAAAAAACTTCAAAGTGCTCATAATACGTCAAATACGATTCAAAAAGCGAGTACCCTTCTAGGGTCGATGGTACTAAGGTCATGTATGCGGCGATATCTCTGAACTTGAATGTCAGCGCGATTTGATACGACGCATCACAGTGACAGCTCGCTTCCTTTGTAGTGTTATTAAAATTATCTAATAATACATGCAGAGGAACAATATTAACTTTTGTTTGGAGCGGTTACTGTCGGGAAGTTACTGGAGGGTATTTATAGAATGCAGCTATTACTTAGAGTAGGCATACTGCAGACTTTTTAGTCGGCCGATAGTTTGGGCGCTTGATAAGTACGGAGATGTTTGAAAGACTAACAGCCAGTTTCTTCATCAAAAGTTAAAGCCAAAGTAAAAGAAACGGTCAAATTCAATTTTTCTATTAGTTTTGCTGTCACTTTAGCCTTGAAAAAACGAATTTGACCGTTACTTTTACTTTAGACATTACTTTAACTTTAACTTTTGATGAAGAAACTGGCCGTTAATAACAATGATTAGGTATAACCGGTATCTTTAACTTTAACTAAATTCACGTTTTTTTTTTACATATTTTTTCCAACCATCAGGCCAACAGTCAGTCAAATGAGTAATCTGCAGTATACGAGTACCTAGGCTTACTTATATTAGTGGAAGGAATTGATAAGTTGTAATGAGAACATTATTCACGTCCCTACAAATAACAATTTATTAACTTGCACCTGTTTACTCAAAGTATAATTTATAAATTCATAAGGATGGAATTATGGTGGCATGACATGCCCAAAGGAAGCGCTGGCTGAGTACCTATTTGTGAAAGTTTCTAAAGGCCAATACGTGACCTTAAGGATGCACAATGCAAAAGTCAAAAGTAGAGAGTTCCTTGGTTATAAAGGTAGGTACTCTAAGTAGGTAGGTGCTTATATCTAAGTAGATCATTAAAAACAAGTAGTAGTAACTGTATGCTATCATGGTGACAAGATCAGGAATAAGATTTCAATATAATTGATTGCAAAATATATTAAAAGGTACATTATAGTCATACAAATAAATGAAATAAACACCCAAGTCATCACATTAGTCACAAACACTCTTAATTAAAATGTTTTGTAAAGAAAAATCTTTTATCTTATTACACGTATTAACATCGCCTAAACAAAAAGGTGCATTAATAAACCCCGTGACTAATTTATGCGAAAACACTTTAATGCAGATGCGATTCGAGATAATTTCAAAGACCGTTCAATATAGTCTTTAAAACAGACATTCAGATGTCCGAATATTATTGATGGACGTCGCGGAAAAAAGGCTTAAAGGCACAATGCGAGAACCTGCATTAAAATTATTAATACCCATTCAGACGAAATGTGAGGGGGTTAAGATGATTGTAAAGTGTGCTTACGCGCATCGGAATACAAGCTAAAGTTGTCGGTTCCATTTTTAAATAAAGACTTCGTAGCTTTGGAATTTAATATTCGTATTCGAGTCCGCGGGCCGAGTGGGTGTGGTCGACTTGTTCGTGCTTCACCGGAAAGATTTATATTACATGCATTTTCGTATGCGAGTGATCTGAAATTGTCGAGCGGTCCCCGACATGAGCAGTGAATATCGCGACGGGCCGCATTGTGACCCACGCCCATTGCTCTCTTAACGACTATTCAATACACTCTTGAATGAACGATTGCTCTTTGCTATATAATTCGAGCGGACAACGATCGCGAACGTTTTGCTTGATCCGAAAAAAAGGCTGTAAAGCGATACGGCTCAGTGCAGAGTTCTTAAGCTTTTGCGGTTCGCAAACAATATGAAGCTGGTGTATGGGAGTTATTGGTTGTTCAGATAACTACTATACTACCTACTAATTTATTATTTAACACGACACTAAATATCTACATATGGCTCCCTCGTTTACAATTTCTCGAGACTGTGCATTCACAATACCTTTTGTTCGTCCAACCAAATCATATCTCAGGTGTACAGAACCTACATTTGGAGCATCAAAGATTACTCCCATCCGATATGTTTATCTAACAAAAAATCGTATAGGAGAACGAGTTATGTAAATAACACTTCGATGTCATAGATAAGTAAACAAAACAAGAATAATAAAAAGCGATGAAACGATAGTTTTGGTTCGCTACGAAAAAAGTAAAACCAACCCTTTCGATGTCGGCCGGTTTGAATCTTAACTCACTTGACGGGACAAAAAACGGACATGTGGATCCTAGCCATTGTGTAATTTTAAAATAAGGTCAGAAATGAGAAGGTTTCTGCTTGAACAATAACGCATTTTAATATATTTCATTAAGATTGACATAACTGATTAAAGATTACTAACCCTTCCATTTCCTTGATATTGTACTGAGCTTAACTAATTATTATCAAATGAATAAGATGTCCATGTTCACCTTGACAGGAAGCGAAAGACATGTTAAATGATAATTTGGTTTCCTGTACAAAACTAATCAAGTTTATGTAAAGCTCAATGATGACATAAGTAGATAAAAAATAGAAAAGGGTCTATGTCTTATATGCAATATTTACTCATTGCAATATTATTAATGTCCGGTGGTCGAAAATAAAACATGTTTTATATTTTATTATTATTTGCATAATTGATGGCAGGTACTGTACGTAATTAGCCCTTTTGTTTATAAAATAGGCTACAACCGGAACATCTGACCATCTTTCTAATTGGGTTGTCTTTCCTTGTTTTTATTTCGCCATAATACCAAAAACCGCGGAATAACAAGCCCAGTCCGGCAAACTAATTACAAACCATTGTTAATTTTGAGATAAAAGAAAAAACTTCTATTATCGAGTTAAATACCGTACAAAAACCGCGAACAGTGGCCGTTTTCTTTTGTTACAAGCAAATTACGTCTTCAGCAACTTATATCCAAACAAATTTTCTTTGCGGCAATTGTTTATAAAAGTCCGTGGAGGGATTACAACGGCTCGGTGAATAACAAAAGAGTGTTGCGGTGCTACAAAAGAGGATTTAAACAAGGAGGTAGCCGTATCATCCACGGTAAGAGCTTACTTAAGTTTATGGAAAGTGTGTCGGGCTTAAGACGTTTAAACCATGACTTCCCATTAAAGGGTTGCACTTTTTGTAAGATCACGCTAAGCAGCCCATAGTCGATCGCACGCGGAATGATACTTACGTGGGTAAAGTTTTTTATGTTGCCTATTCGGACCGGCTTAGAACATAGCGTCGTGGGGGTTCTAAAAGGTTTTATGAAGGACTCTGTTTTGTTTCTTTGTTCTACAGTTTAATTAGTGGGTTTCTGCCATATTGTTTTAGTTGAACGCGGCGCTAGTCGTCGGTGCGCAGTGGTATCTGACGTAGGTGTCTAATTAATACCTCCGCTGCTACGAATTATTGGAGTTTGTTTGCTTCAATAAAGGGTACAGATGGCAACCTTTCGATTATTGTTTTGCCTTTTATGGTGTTCTTTGCTTTGTAGGCAGGAATATTACTACAGATGCTTTTTTGTTTAGTAATCCTGGAGTATACGTTGTAAAGAGTTTCTTATTGAAACTTCAAAGACAAAATGTCATCTTCTGTAAAAGTTATGAGTTAGCTGATTATATTAATATCTTTGAGTCTTGATAAAAAACGATATCTCCAAACTGACTCTTCAATAAATAACAATTCGTTACTTATTAATAAATTCAAGCGACATGTGCGTATCAGAATTCCAATATTTTTCTCATTCACAGAATTGATTAACGAATATACGCTATCGAACAACTGTTCAGCATTATGAGGCCGAAAAATCTTTTTTTAAGTATCACAATAAAATATTAACCAGCGGCTCCTTCTCCCGATAGACACATTTATCATTTTTGCTATTAAAACGGAACAACAATACGAACCCCGAAGGAGCCAATGAGCTCATCACAATAGCAAATGATACCTCGGGGCCGAAACCGTCTGAATGCGCCTTAATTAACCCTCAACTGCTTATTATAGGGAATAATGATCCCTTGTTTATTTTATAACTGATATGAGGACAAGAAAATCCGACAATTTAAATGCATAGTAATTTCATAGTACATAATTAATTTTTAACGAAGTATGCATACTCTTTTCATTAAAAAGGACGTAAATAACATAAATAAGTAAAATTGCTAAAAGAATAAGGCGAAGTTTTAATCTGAAAATAATAATGTACTCAGCTTTAATAAGGAGCACTAAATCTTTTACTGTAACATCTGGTGTTCAGTCTCTGTTTTAATATCAATGATTAATTTTGTAATTAAATGAGAAAACATTCCGATCTCACGTACAAACTTACTGTCAAAATGTAGCGTTATATAGTTCCCAATTGTGTATGAAATCATCATTTATAACTAAATTAGAAGGTTATAAAAGTTAGTTCATAACTTAATATCAACAAATGTTCCGTATATTTATTTACGATACCAAAAAAGATGTTCTATTGTTAGCAAAGATGGGATACGAATTTATAATACTTTTTTACTTTTTAACAGTCGGTCAGTAAGGCAGGTGGTGCACAGGTGTAACCAGCGATTTTTTGAAGACGTTCTTTCGTAAAATAGGGCAAAGGTATCGTCATTAGTCCAAAAAGTTTGTTTTAAGTCGGTCACGCTATTGTTGTGTAAATAACGTAAAAATGTTTTTGGCCAGCGGCAATTTTGCTGACGTCATTATTTTATAGGCCGATTTTAGATTAGTTTTTTTTTTCTTTCGAGTAAGTTTTTTTAAGAAGATGCGTGTTTGGTTTTCATTCGGTCCGGATAAAAGCGATAATTATTTTACCGTGAGGGTGTTCCTTGTTTGTTTCTCTAATAGCTACTTTAATGGAAGTCGGTTTTAAGAAGGATAATATAATGCATAAGTTAATCGTGTTATCTGTTTTCGACATCTTTTCTTTTGTAGAATTAATTGTTTTATTTGTGAAAAACGTTGTTGGATAAGACAAGTCTCTTTGGATAAGTTTCTTATAGCGCGATTTTCTTTGTTTACTGCAGAATCATTTGGGGTCAATTTCTTATACTCAGAGTAAGTCTTGAGGAAATCGTTACTGGTTAAATTATAACATCTATATTTACCAACAAAGTAGTTGGAGAGGAAGAAAGGGCAATTATGACTTTCACTGAATTATGACGTATTTTTTTATGTACGAGGATATAATTAGTTTACTGTTGTATTATTACCAAGGTGCGTAGTAAGGTACATTAACATGATGTCACGTACAAACAATAAACTATTTATTTTATCTCTCTCACCTTAATTAAACAGGGAGCGATAGGATTTGTAAACAAAAGATAAGTCAGGATAATAGTGCATTTGCATGCAGCACTTCCTATAAAGTATCCATGTTAAAGTGGCATGACATGTAAACTGTTTTGCATTCAAGTACATGTCACTGTTATTGTCCAGCATTGTACACTTTTACCAAAATAGTTCTACCGTCGCAAAACATAATTTTTAATTTATGAACTCCTTGCTGCTCCGGTCCTAAGGTCGAATTTAGAGTCTAACTTGCACTTGGTGATAGCAAAATTATGTTGGTTGTTATACCGGTATTCGCATTGTGCCGCATCGATATTTTGTATGCACATTTAAATGCGGTCATCTATGTCTGTGTTCGCGTTGGGCCCGACATGTTAATACGTAACTAAAATCTCGCGAATCGGAAAATTTCCAATGGTTTTACACTGAACCATTGTTTTGTCCGAGCGCCGCGTTAAAATTAAATAGATACAGAGATTTCATAGGATTAGCATGTTGCTCCAAGTATAGGAGACAACGCATTCTTGGGGTATTCCAATGAGCTTATGCTATGGAGTAAAAATAAGACCGTATGAATACGCCTGCTTCCAAAAGGGATAAAGTTGATACAGATCGTTATACAAAATAATATAGAGAAAATAAAGAGGGAATTTTCCAAAGCTTTTGATTTTTGAGTTTTGCTATCTTTATTTACTAATCCTCGAATTAGTGTGACTTGAATCCAGAATACTTTATGGTAAGTTCCGGACAAACTTACTCGTAAATAATAAAACTAAGGGAAAGTGGACATCTGTTGCTATTTTTCTTTAATCCCCGCATCTCTGCTGCAGGACTTCAAAAGCATTTTTTTGTTTTGGTATGTCCTCTCCATGTCGATACTTGTGTTGTTTCTAAAAACAATGCTAAGTATCCCCTAATCCCATTTGATGGGTTTAAACATCTGTTTAAGTCCGTACTTCCTGATCCGCAAAATTATATAGTTTTGAAAGAAATATTTATTTTTATTAGGAGTAATCGAGTGTGCGCTTTAAATAAATTCATTTCTGAAGATAACTTCAGAAGCTGATCACACACACTTAAGAACCTTGATGTCATAACAACCCAGGTGCTAGAATTGATACAAATATCTCGTGAGAGTGTAGCTACTAACTTTCGATTTCTTTAGCCATAAGAAACATTTGTAAGTGTACTTAATTGTGGAGTAATGAGGTTTATAATTTATCGACGCGGTTTTAATCCGATTGATTTCTTTCAAATTATGATCTCTAGCTAGTTCAAAAACTGCCTCTAAAAACGAAATCCTTGATGAACACTGGACATACAAATGCCATCTACTTAATGAGGTCATAAACTTCAGTACTGTATCTATTGAGGTTGCGTGCTTACTTTATTAGCTTAGTCGCACGCGGTTATTCCGATCGATAAATGAAGCGTAGGTAATTTGTTTTTATGGGCGGTGCAAAAACAAAGTGGATTGACCCACCGTCGCTTCTGCTGGTGGATCGCGTGTTGGCTCCCGGGTGAGGGCTTAGGGAGTGACGATTAGCGAGTGATTGAGCGGGATTGGATTGACAGATATTGGTTTTGTTCCTGTTGTGTTTTATAGATTTGGAAACAGTTGGGCTGTTTTGGGGGTGGTCGAAATTAATATGCAGATAAGTTAGATTATGTTTAAACACGACTTGTGTGCCGTTAAAGAACCAGCAATGTTGAAAAAAGACATATACCATGTTTTAAAGCTTGTGATGACTTCCATGTTTTGGTTTTTGGGTGGTTGGATGCAAAGTTCCCGATACTTGAATATTTGTTGTTCGGCATAAAATATTCACCAGAGAAGCCTTTGAGCGACTGAGCTGAATGGAAATAATTAAGTATTGGTATTTATACCTTTTTATTTGTTCCAAATGGTTTTTACCAATCCTCCCTCAATTCTTAAAAGTGTAAACCAATTCTGTTTTACCACCAGGAAAACACCGGAAAAAAAACGAAAACAAAACCAGCAAAGGGTTAACTTAGCTACATAATTAATTAATTAAAACGAGCCACCACATTTTGTACTAAGCGAAGTCCCTTAGCCCAGTCATGTGCACTGATGCACGCAGTCAGATGGACAAGTGAAGATCTACCCACCTACATAGCGACCCACCTTCTCACTGTAATGGTTATTACTTTAAAACTGCGTCATATAAAGCGGCGGCGGCTTTTGATATTGACGATAGGCTTAACTGGATTTGAAAATTGTCGTATGAATATATTTTATTTTGAGAATATTGTAAGTCTCTTTTGGCGTTGCTGTTTGGGAAAGGTTGAAATTTTTTTAAGTGTTTTTTTTTCTAGTTTTGATAAATAGTAAGTCTAGAATGCTGCAATAATTCGATTTACTGATAGTACATAATTTATCAAAAATATATTACATAACACATTTCACTGAGATACAAGTAAAAAAGCAATATATTTCAACCACAATTCATAACTTGAGAAAACTAAATTAATCCATCACATCAAATGAAAATATCAAATATAATTTATAACTCATAGAGCAGTTAATCAAATCAGAAGTGAGAATCTATCTATCATATTCATACGCTCCGACGAAATGACATAAATACATCGGATTCCAATTACGATACTGACAATTAACAGCTTGCATCGCATAGAGGCCTATTAAAGATTATTTTTGAACATCTTACTTAATGATTAAGATATCATGGCGTATTATTTAGTTTTGGAAGTTACTTTATGATACCTTTCAGTTTAGGAGTCGTAGTATGGTCGCAATGTGCGGTACGCTAACAATCAATTCATTCTTCATAGCCCAAGTACTCTCTGCTCAATCAAAAATGACTGGCTATCCCTCAAATTTTAAGACAAGGTATGTTCATTGTTCAAGTTGCATTATATGACGTGTGCTCATCTGAACTCTAGGCGCATGCTGCAAATATAGAACTGTTTTTAAGGATAAGAAATCTAGTAAATAGTTTCAAGTGCGAAAGTTTTAGCCTGTCGTCTACTTACACTACTTCCATTTGGGTACGGAAACCAACTGTCATCACTGATATTAATACACGCTGCTAATGTCAGCGTAGTACTGTGTCACTTCATGAGACATGCTTAATTTGTTACATATTTTGTATGGAGTTAAAGAGCATAACTCTACAGTCAACTTAACCGTCACTAGCATAAGCAGAGCTAGCTATCTTAACACTGCTCATAAGCACTATTTATAAAAAGACCTGGTGATTCTTCCAGAAATAAGAAATAATTCCATTCATAATGATTACCTATGTGTCCTTTCTTTCTCTTCTAATGCTGCATGAAGTTATTTTTTTTTTTCAACTAGAAAAGGCATTAAGTACAGACTGTTGGTCGGATGACCAGGTCCAAGGGAGATTAGGTATTTTAATTGTTGTGTGAGATATTCAAGTTAATCTTTGAAGAAAAATTTAGGCAATATCATAAAGCAATGCAAGCACCTTCATATGAATTCGGTTCGGCACTTGCAAGACCACACACGATAGCGATTTCGTAGTATCGAAAGGTAATTTAATTAATAAAAACGTTAGAAATCCAATGGCATAGATATTATTCATAACTCAAGTGCAAGTACTTTGTAACCACCACACATACAGGCGTGCCCAAAAATGTTTTTCACACACTTTATTAATTTCACACGGACGCGAACGTCAGTGTAGGTACGTGACGGGACATTTTAAAAGGAATATTACACGAGTAAGCGCGAAATATATTTATAACCGCGTTGAATACGAAATGTGGCTTCAATTAATGGCTTAGGTGTGATTAAACCCGTCCGAGTGTCCAAGTCAGTTTGTTTAGGAGAACATGGTAATAATTTTAGTCAGTGTTCAGTAATTATGTGCTGAATGTACGTAATGACTGTCTTTGTTTGGTTGTAGATAAATAATGTGGTTTGCGACGAGAGATGGGCTGTTATGCTGCGAATATTAATGTCTTTGATGATTTAGGGTCTATTGAATAATTTCCTGGTAAAGTACATTGGACAAAATGCTGTGTACACTACACACTTATTGTGTATTGTGACACAATAATGTTAAGCTTCCTACCTATGTCATAACAAGTTCCACTGAATTTCAGTTTTGAAAAGCACACTAAAGTGTTTCCTATATGGAAGCAGTTCCCAACGTGTTTAGGAATAGGCAGTTGCAAAATAATATGATAAAACTATCGAATAATATTTTAATAAACAAAATCTATTCATACAAATACTCTGAAATCCCATATTTAGCTTAATCTGCTTCTCTAAGTGAACCAATTAGTTGACATAGAGATTCCTCAGTAGCAAGACTCCTTTGATCGTTATAAAATCAAAGCACACATCTAACAAGGCCTATGACAGATTTATTACGTTCTACTAAGAATTCCTTTCTTGGACAATATTTTTTAAAAGGAAATGATTAAAAATAATTAAGATGAGACTATATTTTAAATGCTTTGTTTAAGAACCTACTATAAAAGGATGGCTGGATAAAAAAGCTGTACCTAACTTTGTTTAAATTCCTGAGGTTTTGAATCGATGAAAATATTTCCACAATTTGTTATTTTACCAACGAATTGTATTTTAGTTTTGGTATTTCCTAGCAATGTTAATAGTATACACTGTTTAAAGTGCGCCAGCTGTCTTCGGTACTAAAATGAAGATGACTAGTTTGTATGCGCTGAGAAAATTTACCAAATCAATCTTGAATTAAATTATTCCCAACTACAGACAATGTCAATTCACCACGCGACGCATACCAATAAGTATCATCGTAGAACTGTTCCCCATCATTTAGCAAGTGCGGTCATTGTACTCAATGCTCATTGCCGTTTGATTGGGACAATGCATCGGCCCGTTACGGTCATGATGGAAACCATGATTTTATTTCCCCAATACCATCAACCATAACAAGAATAGACTCCAATTCCAACCATGAAAGAACTCCAATAATTACCCGCAGTTCATTAACACTTTCGCAATTGTTTTTACGCTTCTTTACTTGTGACCAATGGCTAAACCTGTTTCCAGTTATGTTGCTTCACAATTCTAACGCTCAAATATAAAGGCAGGAAAGACCGAAACTAAACTCGGTGAATTTAAAGACGATTCAGAAAAGATGACAAATATGGAAGTGTCAAGATCCTTGCGATTTAACACAATGCCATGGGTGGACCTTTAAAATACCGCATGAATACTTTTTAATGCGCCAACGATACGACCAACGTTTATTGTGTAGAACTTATCACAATAGATGAAATATTTTTTTCGTGAGACTTAGCTCTTGAGAGGTTCATTCTTTTTTTGTACATTTCACATAAACTACATTTATATGAAGTCGTATCTGTGCGAGGACAAAGGCTAGCTGTCGCGGTCCGAAATATAGTTGACAGCTGCAGAATTTCCGAGCGAGCGTTCGTAACGTGCCATGAAACTTGCACGCTAACCAACAAAGAGACCGTTAGAAATTTTAACAATTCGATTTTCATTTATTTCGTCATTCCTTGACGACGCATGTTATGCCACACCTACCGTTAAAATGAATGGGAAGCGCCGTCGATATCTTACAAAGTGCATTTTAACGTTGAATGTATTTCAATACCAGTGTTTTCTGAACCTCAAGAGGTTTTAATAGTCTCCTGCGATTTATGCGGTCACGCTCGATCGATCACACCTTCAAGTTCAATACGTTTTGCGGACATGGTATCATTTATGATTATCTCAATAGTCGGTGTCTTTGAAATTGATTTGCGAATGATGCTTGTCTGCGGCCTTATGGATTTCACGATGCGCTAGCCTTTTTCGCTTCATTATTGGCTATTATGTTAGTCTATTCTTGACCCACAGAAGGCACGAGCTTACATTATGTGGAAGAGTCACGCCTTATGTATAAGTTTTGTACTTAACATTATCCCATGGGTAGGGAATATGGAGGCCAGGATTTTTTCCAAATTGTTTATTCTACGTTGAGCATCCATTCATCAAGAATTATTTGAGCTCAAAAATACATACCAACAAGGGTCAGCGCCTCCATTTCATAAACGCAAGTTATTATAAAATATCAATTCACTTTGGTATTTCGTGAATATTTTCTTAGGATCACGTCTTTCTTATTATGATACCATTGTGCAACCATCTGTGATCTATCTGTCAATGTCGGGGACCTTACGAGATATTCCAATTTATTTGACGACAAAAAATCTTGCTACTTTAGTACTATAGAGAGCAAGCATGTCATTCTTATCAATGTATATTTTATATTCATTTTAAGGGATAAAAGATCTTAGCTCAGTACCTGAATAACTGTCAGTTTTCTTTACATTATGTTATGTAGGGCAACTTATAAGTATACGAGGCCTAAATGACCAAGTATCATTAAATAACCCAGGCAAACTAAGAAGCAGTAGTTGAGACCCATATCGACATACTAAACAAGAGAAAATTCGATCTCCTAAAATAGCTATATTTATTCTTTGAATAGTTATTGGAAACAAAGTTAGATAAAACACAGTGTGATTATTTTCTTCTATAGTTCCGAATAGTGTTACGAATTCTGATACGGCAAACCTTAAATCTACTTATAATCTTTGTGTTGAAATCTAAGCAGTTATTGAACTGTACGTGCTTCCACTCAATGCTAAGGTTTCACAGTACTATTATCCTGGTGATACATGTTAGCTGTTTAGAATGTTCATCGGTTAACGAATACAAAGGTACAGGATCTTAAGTTGTTTGCAGAACAGATCAAATTATATAACGTGAATAGAAATTCCAACCGCCTTTGATGTGTTTCCTTAACTTTAATTTTTAGTAAGGCCGTGGCATATTAGGCTGACAAAGTGTAGTCTCACTATAAGACACGTCATCGACACGAAAGAAGAAGTCAGGAATGTGCTACATAATATTAGAAATCTGCATGAGTTCACAGGTATACAGGGCACATTTTAATTTTTGCCTATGCTACATAGGCGATAACCTAGATACGCACACATTAAGTGAATCTTTAATTACGCCATAACTTAACTTGCTATTAATGAATAGTACAAAGCAACGCACATTCTTAATCAATAAAACGTTAACTGTGTTCAATAACACTGAAATAATCCGAGCGGGCCCTTTATACCGTATTGAATATTCAATTTTACTCCCAGTCTACTGTGTAATTGAGGAGAAACTTATTAGGCAGTTGTATAATCACAGATTAGTATGCGATCGGCTCCTCTGCGACACAGATAAGCTGTTCAAACTCCGATAATGATCAGTATTCGAGTTACAAAGGCGATTGTCCGGGATTTTTTGTTCAAGCACCATTGTATATAAAAATATTCGATTGCGTTTTGAATGCAATTTCTATGTTGTCCTGACAGTAATAGATACTATGTCGCATTTCGTCCCCACAAAAGATAAATTGCGCATTGATACTCGATATACCTGATGTTTTTCTACCTTGTTATTCCTTTGTGAAACTGTGAATACAATAGAGATTTGTGATTAGTTGTCGAATTCAGAAAAATATATCGAGTCTATAATTAGGTGCTATAGGAATCAATGGTAACAGTTTGTGGGGTATTATCGTTTTCCGCCATTGTATTAGGTGAAACAAACTTCTCAGCTGCATTGGAATCTGAAAACAAATGTATGTAATCACTTAAGAGAATGTAGTTTAGAATGAAATATTATTGCGATTATGAGAATGTTTGAAGAGACACGGATGCTGTAACAGACAGCTTGTCAAGGCTTAACTTATAAATTGGCTAAATAACACATCTTCACCTAGACGAGCAATGATTTAAACAAATGAAGAAAAAAAAAAATGTGCACCGACGAACCGTGACCAATGCTAGGCTGAAAATAAAACAATAGTGTATTTGCTTACAGTTGTCAAAATTTCACGCAATTTCATCCGCATTTAGAAAAATAAATATTGTAGCTAGATTGTCACGCTTTTCTTCACAACCAAAATAGAACAAGCCCAAAATAAGGAAGAAACAAAGCGAAAAGAATGCGAATACAGCATTCTTGGAATCCACTTCTCAGTGGGCAATCACTTCAAGTTAAGCTCGACGGGGCTCAAAGACGACAATACACATCCAGTAGCCCCTTATTATTTTATTCCACGGAAACCGGACAACAGCTACCGAAACTCATTGTTACAGCCATGTTTTTACTCTAACATTTGTTTCTCTTCAAAGCATAATAGGGTTACGGAACCTAAGAATCCATTGTTCCCATCTGTTGCTTACCTTCAATTATAAAAGACGGTAGCAAAATATTGTTTGTTTTACAGTTGAAAGGGCTTTCAACAGTGACATATGGACTCTTTCTGTTTGAGTGCATTCAAATTTATGAGCCCATGACCACCGGTGGAATTGGGTTATTGTTTAATTTTAGAAAGCTTGTTCTAGAGAATTGTCTGTTAAAGCCACACACCGTTGTTAATTTATGTAAAGTTGGTTTTATTGAGTCATCATCATCATCATCATCAGCCTATCGCAGTCCACTGCTGGACATAGGCCTCTCCAAGTGCACGCCACTGAGATCTATTTTCGGCTGCTCGCATCCAGCTTCTGCCAGCCGTCTTGCGCAAGTCATCACTCCACCGTGCCTGAGGACGTCCTACACTACGTTTGCCGAGGCGCGGTCTCCACTCTAGAACTCGTTTACCCCAACGGTTATCGGTTCTTCGGCTAATATGGCCAGCCCACTGCCACTTCAGCTTGCTGATTCGGTAGGCTATGTCGATGACCTTGGTTCTCTGACGGATTACCTCATTCCTGATGCGATCCCTCAGAGAAACGCCGAGCATAGCTCTTTCCATAGCCCGCTGAGCGACTTTAAACTTGTGGACCAGCCGTACCGTCAGTGTCCACGTTTCGGCTCCGTAAGTCATGACAGGTAGGACGCACTGATTGAAGACTTTTGTCTTTAGGCACTGTGGGATCGACGATGTTAGGACTCGACGTAGCTTCCCAAATGCAGCCCAACCCAACTGAATTCTCCTATTCACCTCGTCCTCAAAGTTGTTTCTACCTAACTGCAATGTCTGCCCGAGGTATACATATTTCCGAACAACTTCGAGAACGGCGCCGTGTATCGCAATCGGTTCCGGTAGAACATGTTCATTGAACATGACCTTGGTTTTGTCCAAGTTCATCCGTAGGCCGATGCGTAGAGAAGATTCAGCCAGGTCGTTCAGCATCTGTTGTAGGTCCTGCAGCGTTTCCGCCATGATGACGATATCGTCAGCAAATCTCAAGTGAGAGATGTGTTCGCCATTGATGTTGATGCCGCGTCCTTTCCAGTTCAGCGTCTTGAACATATCCTCCATTGCATTAGTGAACAGTTTCGGGGAAATAACATCCCCTTGTCTCACTCCTCGATGCAACGGTATGGGCCTTGTTTGCTGATTCTGTACTTGGACGGACATTGTAGCGGCTTCGTATAGACATCTCATCACTTGGATGTATCGCCAATCTACTTGACAACGCTGCAGGGACTCCAGAACAGACCAGATTTCAACCGAGTCAAAGGCCTTCTCATAGTCCACAAATGCTAGACACAGGGGCTGATTATACTCTTCGGTCTTCTGTATAATCTGCCGCACCGTGTGGATGTGGTCTATGGTGCCGTATCCGCTCCGAAACCCAGCCTGCTCCGGTGGTTGGAATTCGTCGAGTCTTCGCGCAAGTCGGTTCGTGATCACTCTTGAGAACAGCTTATATACGTGGCTTAGGAGGGAAATGGGTCGATAGTTCTTCAACTGGGTTTTGTCTCCCTTTTTGAAGAACAGGACGACAACACTCCTACTCCACGCCTCTGGAGTTCTCCCTTCAAACAGGACGGCATTAAAAAGCTTCTGGAGCTCCCCCAGTACGGGCTTACCTCCTGCTTTTAAAAGCTCTGTTGTAATGCCATCCTCGCCAGGGGCTTTTCCATTTTTGAGCTGTCTCAGAGCGATCTCGATTTCGCCACTGCTGACTTCTGGCAGGTCTTCGGTGAAATGGCGTGTTAATGTGGCTCTAGAATCCTCATTTCCGGGATCAGGTCGAGATGCATGCGATGCGTATAACCGGCCATAGAAATTTTCCACTTCCGAAAGGACTGCCGGCACCGAAGAAACGACTTCTCCACTTGTTGTGGTCAGCTTCGTCAGGTGGCTTCTTCCAAGAGATTGTACGAACACCTTTGACCCCCGATTCAGCTCAATTGCTCTTTCAATAGCAAGAGTATTGGAGCACCGGAGGTCACGTCGTACGTGCTTGTTGATCTCTTGGTTTAGAGCCCGCTTAGCTGACGAAGTGACAGGCGGGTTTTCACGTCGTTTCTTCATAAGCCCTAATGTCTCTTCCGAAAGCTTTGATTTCTTGCCCTTACGCTGCATGTTACACAATCTCGAACCTTCCTCCCTGAGGATCCGAACCACATATTCGTGGTTCTGGTTAACGTCTGTTGTGGTTTCCACGGCGGCAAATCGGTTCTCCAAATTTGTCTGGAACGTTTCAGATCCTGTCATGGTTTGGAGCAGTGTTGGTCGGAGCCTGGCCTTCATCAGACGGAAACGTTCGGCCTTGAAGTTGATATTCAGAGAGCCTCGGACAAGTCGGTGATCGCTCCCGGTATTAAACCTATTGATCACGGAGACGTCTCTGAATATATGCTTCTTGTTCGTCATGATGAAGTCAATCTCATTTTTAGTCATAGTGTCGGGGCTTTGCCACGTCCACTTCCTTTGGGGCTGCTTTTTGAAAAAGGAGTTCATCAAAAAGAGCCCCTCGCGTTCGAGGAAGTTGACGAGCATTTGCCCCCTATGATTCCTGCTTCCAAATCCATGGGACCCTACTGCCGATTCGCCGCAAATCTGTACTCCCACTTTAGCGTTAAAGTCCCTCATGACAACGGTGTAATGGGTCTTTGTAGTGAAGTGGAGGGCCCTTGATATATCATCAAACATATCCTCCACTTCATCGTCTGAATGTGTCGAGGTCGGTGCGTACACTTGCACTACCTTGAGGCTATACCTGTCGGTGAGCTTTATGATAAGGTACGCTACCCTGTTCGACACACTAGACACCTCCACAACGTTATCAGCTAGGGACTTATTTACCAGAAACCCAACGCCACCTTGGGATTGTTGGTCTCCCTCTCGGAAGTACATTAGGTGACCTGATTCGAGGGTTATGGTGTCCTCCCCCTCTCTTCGAACTTCACATAACCCTAATATGTGCCA
The DNA here is from genome assembly GCA_033682625.1 of Helicoverpa zea x Helicoverpa armigera. Taxonomy (NCBI): domain Eukaryota; kingdom Metazoa; phylum Arthropoda; class Insecta; order Lepidoptera; family Noctuidae; genus Helicoverpa; species Helicoverpa zea x Helicoverpa armigera. The sequence continues at coordinate 521,514 of JAWIIS010000005.1, read as the reverse complement.
CCTAATCTTCCCAAGTTCCACCTCGAGTTGCGCCAGATGCGAGTCAAGCCGTAGCGTGCGGCCGTTATACGTCGCAAGAGTCAGTTTAGTTTGGTGGCCTCCCGTAACCCGGAGATTCTTCGCACCCCCTGCCCCGCCGTAACCACGGTCGCCACCGTGACCGGGAATAGCGGGACTGCCGGGAACTAGGGGCCGTGGCTTTTTTGTGCTACTTATGGAGGTATTTAGCCTACTGCTATCACGCTGGCCAGACGGGTTGATAGAGGGTTTTTTTTCGAGTTTTCCTTCTCTCGCACTGGTGTTCGGTGCATTTTTAACTCCATTAGTCGACTTCTACGACACCCACTGGAAGAAGGGGGTAGCGACACATGTATTCTTAAGCCGTCGCTACACGGCTAATGTTGCTGTTTTATTGAGCTGTTTTATTGAGTAGCTTAATGGAATTAGGGTGACGTTTTAATGCTCCTAATGAAGTCGTTTGGAACTAAATAAGTTTAACCTAAAAGGTGATTTTCAGATACTCAACTCTGCATGATCTTTGTTAAAGATAGGTAAATTGATTTGTTAAAAACATAATATGTTATATCAGGTGGTACAATATTATTTACAGTTTCAATGATTTGCCCTATCAGGCGTACAAATATACATTTACTCACCTATTTAGCAAAGGACAATTGAAAGATTCATGTTAGGTAGTAGAGAACTAGATTTACGAACTAAATTCTATGGTTCTTCGAAAATTCATGCTTTATGCATCTAACGCACCACTTAGTGGCTTTCTAATAAATAAATGTTATTGCATTTTGCACGTCTTGGCAAAATTCCCATTCAGAAACTGATTTAACAAAACAGCATCGTGCTAGTTATTTTACAAGTTTCGTGCTTATTTTAATTCTACATCACGTATTATAAGGTTCAACACTTCGTGTGGTCTACGATTAAAAATAACCATAGCGGTACTGATACCATAATTACAAGTAGGAAGAATGAACTCTAAATGACTTTTTAGCAAAGCTTCAAAGTATGCCAGCTCAACTTAACCTTTAAGGTATAAGGTTTAATGTTGATTGGGAAATAATATAGATTGGAGTAGCTTAATATTATTATGCTGGCTTGCGCATCTAAACGTACGCTTCCTAGTTACGTCTCGGAAAACCAATCCAAAAATGTTGAGGCCATAAGCTCACAACAGAAAATATGCATAATACCTACCTAGAAATAAAAAGTATCACATTTAGTTTTAGTAGAACTATAAGTAGTTACCTACGCTAGTTACTATGAAGTACGCGCAATCGAAACTGGATACAATACGAATGTCTCCAATTTCTAAGCGCAGGTGTTCAACCAAGTACTAAGAAATTGCCATGTGAAGATATGTATTTAGCAAAAGAGCTGTGAAATATGAAATATCATATAAACATAATATTATCTATACATTCGTTGTTCAAATAAAATAATATCACAATAATTATGTAGAGTTTTACATTTTTTATGTTTAGTTTAGAAAGCAAAAGAAATGCAGACATCATTGATAGTAGCGATTACCTATTTATTTTTAAAGATCAACTATAAAAAATTCAAAAAGCATATCTGAACATTCATATATAGTACACGAATAATTGGTACTGATATGGAAGCATGCCCAAAATCCAGCCGAAGTGATACGTCCCCGTGTCGACGGCGCGCGTTGTTCCACGCGCTCCTCAAAGAGATGTCAGCAACCCCAGCGGGGACCAGCAGGACTAAGGCCTGCTTGGGCTGCGGGTTGTTCGAAAGAGATACCGCGGCACTGGTACATAAAAGGCCTATGACGGAACATGATGGTTTTTAGTCAGTAAGAGTCTGACACTCCCTTACCGTTGCTAACCCACAGCGTGAGGGGTCATTTGATGATTTTTGACGTCGTTAAAAAAAAAAAAAGTGATACGTCGAATGGCAATGCTTGTCCTGTGGTCAAAGTAAAAGCTAGAATTGGGTCACAAAAACTACCCTTTTTCTGGATATCCAAATGGATGAGTCCTCAGTTTGGAGCCCAGCGAATATAGGGACTGAGCGCTTTCACAATGTACCAATGTTTTTCTCGCGAATAGAATTGTAAACACATAACTGTAGATGCCTACTAGTATATTATTATGTCACAGATCGATATGGTTTCAGGTAATATTTGTAGCCGTAACAGTTAAACATAGTACCTATGTAATAGGTGATTATGATAATTTAAAAATCGTGATGAAAGTCCCATTTGACTAAAGCTTAGAGGATTAAACGATTATAATAATGCATAATTAACTTGACAAAAGTTCCCACCGCATTGTTTATGAATATCATTAGAAATTACAACTTAGGTACATTTTTATTTTCCCCAACAAAATTTCAAGAGTAATGCTTAACACATAAATATTTATATTCGCTTAATGACTAAAGGGTTGGTTTTACAACGGACGGCAGTAACAGTTACAACTCATCATCAACTGAACATTGTAAACAATACATTATTACTACCAATAAAAATAAACAGCATAATTACACCAAGTTTTTGTTAAAGAACCAACATAGTCCCATCCAAATAACGGTAATACATTTATCAGTGAAAACCCGTATTAAAAAGGGCCGTAAAAGGCTTGTTATTTAATTGCCGAATTAGATATAAAAAATATGAACTCATTAAACTTTGGAAGCTTGTTAAATAATTGTTAAGTTAAATTAGAAGGTACACATAATCTTTATCGGACACATTAGAATCGACAGGCTTTCAATGTGAAAGTTTTAAAATCGAATGAAGCAATTATCTAGATGGGTGCAATTAAACTCAATGAAGTGCCACATGGAATTGTGACTGAACATTGAACGGTTTTATTGCTGTGAGAAACAATAATTTCGATTATAAAATTGACGATTAATATAGCATTGATGTTAATGGCACTTAGTTAATGAGGATAGTGCGCAGACATGACAAGCGATGTCACGCATGTGGTTTACTTTATGATAATTAATAAATAATAATGAAGTCGTTGTTTGTATCCATCCATATTAATACTGATATTGACCTTTAGATTGTATGGTAGCCAAATAATTAATTGGTTTAATTGCTGTTAATCGATTAGGATATTTAGTTAACATAGGAAATGATACCAAATACCCTCTAGCATTAAGACGTGATGTACTTCGTAGTCATAAGCCAGAAAGTATAATAACTAACCTTTCCAAGGTATACCTACATCGAGTTACCCAGGTTACACCATTGACGAGGCCAGATAGACAATCGTTCCATGTAAAACATTAGTGGGTACTCAGCTGCATCTAGTGTAAGCCGTTCCCAACATATTTAGGCAAAGATTAGGCAGATTAGATAATATTATAGAGTAGGTATACAGGATGACTTTTTTTGCCAGCCTAAAAGAAACATGAAACAATTTCACTTCATCATCATGCTCATTAAACTGGTCAGTTCTAAACATTACAGCTTGTTTGTTTTTATTCGCTAAAATTACATGCTTGGACAACGTTTAGACGGTGATTGTGCAATTCCACTTATGATTATGACTCATAATAGTACACTTTGAATCGATAAACGTATAAATAAGGCATCGTTCAAGCTTACATCGACAATTAGGTACTAAAGCAATGATGTGAAGATTGTATGGTAGAAAAAAGAAGTCGGATGGATATGTTTGCATAAAAAGTAACGGTGTTTTTTGTCGAAACGTTATTGGTTTTTGTTTTAAATGCTATGTTTTAGTTTTTGTTCGTATATTTGAGGTCAAAAAGTTCATGAGTGAACATGTAATATCGTTTCTAGGCTGCATGTACACAACCAGAAAAAGTCACTACGTTTGGCTTAGTAGATAGGTTTTTCTATCAGTCTTGTAAAATATAACCTAATGCGTATACTCTTCACAAAATGAAAAAAAAACTTCGAAAAACACCCAAAATGTCTTTCCGAAACTTCCAAAAACACGAGCGTTCTCCTGTGATTGGACAAGGGACCATTGACGGGAAAAAAATCTTAGGGCTATTTTTTATAATCCTGGCAACAAGTCCCAAAGGGGTGCGTGATGAAATATTATTTCTTTTTGTTAATCAATCACGTCGGGTCAGATCAATCATGTTAAAATTGGGAATCCACATGAGACATGCTTGCTTACATTGTTCACGTATTACGAAGAAGATAGTAATTTTTTTCTGATTACCTATGTAGCAGAGTAGGTTATTATGTACTAGGTATGTATTAAAAGTGCGTGTGGTGATATTTTAAATCCTTCCTTTACTGACTTTTTCTCACTTTCTGGTTCTCTTTCTCCCAAAGTCATAACAGGTTACAATAGATTCCAAACAGAACTGAGAACTTCAAAGTTGTTCGCTTTAAAATCCTTCAGTGAAACAATGCGAAAGTGAATTCTTGAATTTGAAACGTGTCCTCGAATGAGTAACCAAGTATGAGAGGGTAGGAACCATTGATTTTTCAAGCCTCACATGGCAAAGGGTGAGAAGAGGAAATCCAATAACGTATAGTCACCCCTTGAATTTGGACAAATCGAATTCCAATTAACGTGGAAACAATTTTGGGAAGTTAGTTTACGCAAACCATTTTAGCTACGGGTGGCTTTTTGCTGTCGTAGACGGCAAAACTTTCTTACAAAAAATAATGCATACTCTGTTCTTTCTCACATGGTCCAATGATATGGGAATCCAATGTGAGTGGGGCAATGGTATGGGAATCGAACTTGAATGGGGTACCCTTCATCATTTTATTTCATTCTAGTTGGATTTTTCCCTGGTACTTCCACAAACAGTTGGATTCTAGAAGGTAAAAATGATAAAATCATCATTGCAAAAAGCTAACCACCAGCAAAAACTATTTTCATAAATCACCTCACGATCTTTATTATTGGAATCCATTGATTCCTATTGATTTCTTTGTTTTGGGTCATCGGGAATCATAAATACTGACAGACAAACAGACACATAATTGATACCTCTACTAATGTATGCATTTATTCCACGAAGTTCAAAACAAAAAACTGGACTGACTCATAACTTTGGACATATGAAAAATTCTTTAAAGAACCCCAATTCTGTTTATGATGTCAGTATGTTAATTGATTTTTAGTATGCAAGTCTAGTCTATAATTTATTTTTATTCATATTTAAAAGTAAGACAGCAGGCTATTAAAATTTCGTTTAGTGCTGTGTTTGCTTAACCGCTCAAAGGCTATAATTATCAACTCTGGTGGTTCGGGCGCTGAATTAGTGATGGGAATGTTTTGTTTAGAATCGATCCAGTCGATAGTAAAATTGATCGGCAAATGTTATATATGCTATTCACGCTAACATCATTAGGTATCATGCAAGTGCAATTGAATGACATAAACTTTTTCCGATTCAATATCAAGTTACAATTATGTGATACATATATACAAACTCAGGCAAAATACAGAAACAGTCGTTTTGATAAAAAACGCGTAACTAGTATAAAATAGATTTTTAAGGGCTGTATCAAAATAAAATAAAATAATTTAAGTTATTAGTCAAAAATCACAAAGGGCTAGTTTGTGGACGTGATACTCCACAGTAAACCCAAAGTATGGCACCATTCACACCAAACTACTCCTAACTTAGATGTTTTAATAACTACGTTATTTATCTCAATGTACACCCGAGCATGCTTGTGGGTGTTTTAATTAAACAAATTGCTTTATCTTCCGAGAGACAATGGCTCTGTTCATAGGGGGAATTTTATTAACACGATCCTATCTAAGGACGTCATACGGGCACTCATTTACTTAACAAACAGAATTGATTTGCTTGATCCTAATCTTATTTCGCTCTATATTAGATTAGTTATATTGTAAAGAGCGTGTTTGCTTATTAGTGAAATTACGAGCGAGTCAAATGGTCAAGCATTAAGTTGTAAATGGTTAGTTAGGGTCCAGTCTTAATAGGAAGCTTTCAATCGTTTACTGGGACTTATGACAAAATTATATTGATATAATAATCGATGGCAAATCTATAACACCTGCTTGCTTTAAAATTCATTCTTACTGTCTCATTTTACGTTAAAAAGCGTAATCTTATCAAATGGTTAACTAAAAACTACACTGCTTTACTAAAATTTTCCCTCAATTTCCTAACGAAGAGCCTTCATAACATACACGTAGGTAAGTAGGTGCTCACACAAACTCTCATACAAATGAGGCTACACACATTGTTTTGGTAACAAGAGTATGCAACATGTGGCTTCAAAAACACCGACGAACCGACTCTGTTATCACAGTGTACTACTTACACAGTAACTATAGTAGCGTGAGAAATATACGTTGTAACGTTTTCTAATATTTGTTAGTAAGTAGAGAGTATTTGAATACTGTTTTTAGCGAAAGTTTTTAGTGGAAATGTTTTTCGGTGCTGAAATTTGAATTTTTGTAGATATGTCCTTAACACATCGAACTATGAGACCGAGTTTACAATGTCCATCAAGAGCCTTGTATAATATACTGTTTGTTTTTCCACGGTTCCACCCGCATCCCGTGAGAACTACTGCCTATACCAGGATGAAATATAGCTCATGTAACGCGGGAAGAGTGTAGCCGTCCAACAGTAAAATAATTATTCAAATCGGTTCAGTTTTGGAGCCTTTAGGATACAAACAGGCGAATATACAGGACAAGCAGTAAAATTTTTAAAATTGGATAAATTTAGTGCAGCCTTTATGCACACACACTCGCCTCTTTATCTTTTGCTTAGTAATGACTATCTCTGTTGAAATTGGCCTCATGACCGTAATTCGGAAACCATTATACTTCTTTAGGTACCTATAGCACGTGGCGACAAGAACAATGAATTGGTTCTTTCCAAACCAGAGTTCATATAAGTTCATTTGTTTTGCTCATTGTAATCTCGCTCACGGTTTTTCCGCGAATCGATATACTCGAACATGAAATGACATACATAATGATGACTTTGTAACGATTATTTTATCTTGTAACACACGTGCTGATTTAATTGCGTTTATGTTGGCAGAATTAATTAAGTAATTCTACAGACATTTTTTGGTGCGATTGTTCTGATTGTGAAGTCCTTACAATTCGAGTGAGAGGTGAATAAGAATAAGGCTTTTTAATGAAATACAATATTTGACTTGCTTATTGTAACTTACTCAAACTGCCAGTAAAGTACCTAATAAGACCACATCTTGGTATATGAAATTAGTCAAGAAGCAAATATACCTAAGTGATTGATGGATAACAAAAGATACTATTATAAAAAAGCTGTAGGAACTCAATAACCTAACCTCGCTCGCAAAAACCTGAAATGTTGACCTTTATCGAAACATCATCAATCAAATCTGTTTGTCTACATTATGTCAGATATTGTTTGTGTCAGCTAACACAGGAGTTTTATTTCCCTCTAACAACACAGTGCTTCATTAATATTAGTTTACAAGAATTTCCAACATGTAAGGATAAATAGAATTGACGTGAATCATAAAAGTTAAATAAGTAATCCGTCAGTTGAGTCTAAAACTTCGTTCACCGAACCAGACTGAAAAGTTACGTTTGGAAAAGTGGGTTTAAATGTTTGTTATTGAATCACGCAAAACAAGATATTATCCAAAATCCGAAACATCAACGTATATTAATAATTAATTTAATATATTTTTGATATCCCATAGTTCGAAACTTTTGAGTTGTTTAGATACTATTTTGGTATGTATGTAGGTATATTATGTTTCCTTTGTACTAACTATCGAATATTCTACACCAATACTCACGTATTCAATAGCTATACCTACCTATCTCGTTAATACTACTCGAAGGAAAATTAATATTTATGTCCACAATTTCTCCATAATAACAACAAATAATCTTCAAGCAAATATTTGTTACACTTGTACTTAATCAATGTTTGCGTTATTACAAAGTTCATTATAACGTCTAGTTTGTATTATCTCTTGTTTAGAGTCGGCATTATTTACTCTTGCCCTATTAAATTAAGAGATAACCACAATGTCTATTATGAACAGAATCGTACCACTAATCAACATTTTATTGTAAACTTAAGTTTCTAGAATATTCGTCCTTAGGATGTAAAATACCTACATATTATGCTTAAAGTACCTATAGATTTAATATAATATGAGGAGTTAAAAATGTATTGAAATCTCTTTATAAAGCTCGATTGAGAATATAATCTTCAACAAGTCTATCGCTTTCTTGGACACAATTATTATGTGTGTCAACTCATGTACTCTTATGTAAATACTGTGCAACTTATTGAAACCAGCCACTGTTCACAATATCGCCACTGCAACCTGTTCCTCTCAACTGAAGACTTTATTTGCATCATAAGAAAACTCCACTAAACATTATATCTCATATCCCATACAAAGTTTACAACACAGACAAATTTATAAACTCCGGTTGCAATAAAACATCACAAAAGGAACAAATTATTTATGATAAACGACATTGGAATAAAATTCATTTATAATATTACACAAGACTTTCTACAATTCGACAATGATACAAAGGGTTTACTTCATATTAGACGCGTAAATATCCACTCGGTATGCGGTATTCATATTTATACAGTCAGTAAATTGCTATCGGGCGTAATGTAATAATATGAATTTACATAAATTTTCTATAACATTTACATTAGGAATAAATGAATTGCTGGTTGAATGGTGCCTTGGCCGGAAAGGCGCTTGGTTCACGCCCGTAGAGGCGGCCGCATAACAGAAATGTGTAAACCTAATAAGTGAAACGGCTGGTTTTATTTATTCTGTTGACCATATATTTCCTGGTTCAGGAGCAATAAACTAGTGGCGGAGTGGTAATCAAAATGTTTTCTCTTAATAGCTTGTTATTTTTTTTTAAGTTTATCGCTTGTGTTAAATCAACATGTAAGGTTTTCATAGAAATGTTCTGCTGCTCGGGATTTTTTTCAATAATATCTTTTCAGCAGTCACTTACAATATATGGCTTTCAAGCAAAGCTATTTTCAATAAAAATAATAGACGACAGAAAGTCACAGGAAAAAGTCAAATCATCATCATACTTTGTTACTTAAATTACATCTTAACTAATGAACAACAAGGTAACCTGTACTTAACATAACTTAGCACATAATAATAATATCTGAAACAACATGTAGCCAACTCCCACACTTCCTCAGAAGAGAAAACTTGAAATATGATTAAAATTTTAATATTATAATGGCCGGCTCACGATTCTTGAGACAAATAGTCAGAACTGTGATTTGCATCGCCGCACAAAATACTGAATGTGAATTAACTTAATCTAACTTTGTCTTCCCGTGATAGTCTGCCATGACTTCTTATATTTTACTTGAGAAATAATTTTGCAAGTAGAATATGAAGTCATTTTTTGAAAAAGTTTGTACGAAATAGAGACATGAGGAATGAGATTATAAAATTCAATAACGGGTTTAACAAACGCAAATCACCGCAAATCTTGGACATTATGTGCTGCGATGCATCGATGTTAATATGATAAAGAGGAATATATTTTTTGTTTGTTTGTTTTCTAAAAGCCGAAACTACCAAAGTGAAAGATTAAAGAATTCTTTCACTGCTGATAAGTTACACTATTCCCGACTAACATAGGCTATATTATATCCGGTACGGATAAGAGTAACAGGTCGGGTGAAACCGCGTGAAAACGGCTTGTTATGTATGTGGAAACGATAGCCCAAATAGAGTGCATAAATGATAAAAACAAAGTTTTAATCTTCCTCGTTTTGGCAATAGTTCCGACTCACACTTGACCAGTTCCAATTTCCGTATCAGCCTATAGTTAATTAACTTCACGACCGTAGTAAAACAATGTACCTCGTTGATTAAATGCTAGTTTTACTAGTCTCGGCTACAAATATTACTAGGCTATAAAAGCTAGGAACTCATGATTTTAATATTGATTCAGGTATTGGTTAGCTCTTTTGAGTCATGATTTATGGGTAGTAAGCTGTAAGTAGGTACTTACTTCCGTACATAGTTGAAGCCTATAGGTTTTCTCTTGTATGTACCACTATTGGTATTCTATTCACAATACATGTGCTACTTTTAAAAAAGAAGAGGAAAGCTCCTAGAAGTATTAATGCTAATTTATTGCGACTTTCAGAGATTTCAAAAGTATTTTGTATAGGTACTACGAACATACCTGCAATTTGCATTTCAAAGTTAAAGTCTTTAATAAATATTTCATTCTAAAAATAACTCTTAATTTGGAATACTGCCTTCCGAAACTTTTATTTACAAAAATAGAACTACATTTTTACTTCAAACAGCACCAAACACCAACTATTATTACAATTCATAAACATTCCTACGTAATTGTGATCTTGAACGAATCGACGTAATTGATAACGGTTTCAAGTAACTACGAAAATTGTAACAGTATTTTTGAATGTATTGATCAATGCATACATGACTATGGTTAAAACTGACTTGCAATATATCCAATATGACTGAACAAAATTATGAACTGCATCACCCACAAACCCAAACATTTGTCCAAAACCGATAAACATCAAAGATGAATTGTCATGATGTCAAGCTATTTGCCAAACTGAGAGAAAGTGCAAACGATATTGCGATGGCAACGTGATCACTTCAAATCACGTGAAGCTTTAGATATATTTATTTGTTCACTTCATGTTGACGCCGATACTCGGGTGCATCAGGGTAGCCTGAAATCTGACTTCAACATAGCTAAAGAAAAGATAGGTATCTTATTTTGTCTGACCTTTCAAATGGAGAGACATTCTAAGACGTCGTTATTGTCATACCGTCCAAAAAAATAATTTGTACATGTTTATTACACCTAAATATGTAGATTATGTTAAAACTAACGGTCACTCACAGGATACAAACATGAATGCCTTCATTGTCCTATAATTACAATCACGGCATAAAATCTCTAACGGAAACTATGGAATCAGTATAATGTCAAGCGCACATCACTTGCGTAAGCAGTTCGGTTAGATGTACGAACGCATTAAAATTAATGTTAAATGAGCGGAAATAAGAGTTGAGTTCAGAATGAAGCCGTCATTGACAGCAGTAGTAACTATCATCGACGCGTACCAACTGCACATTGGAAGTCATTGGTTCGTTTCCAATGTTGCACGAGACGTCAAAAAGTAAGTGGTGAAATAATTAACTAGAATTTGTAAATATGAAAACACTATAATTTATGGCCTTAACCATTTAGAAAGTAGTTATCTTATATTTCTTATTATTAGGACATATTATATGAAGCCAACATGCTAGTTTTTAAAGGCTTAAAGAATTTGTAAATATTTCTACCAAAAGACAGTGCAACTTTACAAAGTTAAAGATCGTCAATGAAGTTTAAAATCACAATTTTAAAAAGCTATTAAAAACAAACAATATATAGTGTAGGTAATAAACTGGCGACAACGGTTTCTTTTTTTCTTAAGACGTCCGTTCATAATTAGGTACATTATTCTAAAAAGCCCTGACGTTCAGACAGACGAAATGGAAACACCCAATCGTAAACCAGTACGCGACAAGCTCCAACGACAACAGCTCCGATACTCGCATAAAGTACTCATACGTGTGTAATTCACCGATTAATTAAAACTTATACAGGCGTGACCGGTGTAATTACCAAGAGACTTATGTTACGTTTAGTGCATTCAATTTTATTGACCCGCCTTTATGCCTAGCTAAGAAAGTAGGTGAATTACCAATTGCGATCGTTAAGTTTCTTTATTTGAAATTGATGCAGCTACAAAAATGAATCGGTTTATGGTCATCTTTGATTTCAAATTGGCGTCGTAAAGGCTTTGATAAGTAAAAGGTACAAAAACATATCAGTTACTTAATTTTTTTTATCCTACTAGGATCTCAATATCAGAATCGATTAGACATACACAAAGCGGCGGCGGTTGTCTTTTTAATTACAATTCATGTCAGTACTCCGAATCAAGTACCTACCGGTCCAATAACGAAGATATTGATATCAGCAGATTAACCTTGTTCGCATAACTGGTGCGTTAACTAATAATGGCCTGAATGGTCAATACACTGGAAAATTAAGAATTTTATCAGCGGAAATGCCTACTACAAAAATTGGACCGGACTTGTTGAAATAAAATTGGCATCGATGCCGATGACTTGATTGCTCATCTAAATAAATTATGAAAGTAATAGGAAATGAAAACTACATGCTAACTTTGACAGTAAACATTTGCGTGAGATGGGGTTAACAAGTCAGATAACATGGCTAATTGTCAAACCTCACAACGATTATTTTTGATGAGCTCAAAAACATGTAACCCAGAACACTACTAACTTTTGCAGCACAGGTCGTTCAAGTATCATAAAAGCGACTGAAAGTTATTAAAGTTCTAATTTTAACTGACTAACTAATATGAACAACACCGCTACATACCGAAATAACCAACCATAACACTTAAGTGAGAAAGCTAATGAAATTAAAGCTAACGTAAAATTGTTCGTGCTTGTGAACTTGGGGGTGTAAGATTCAATTTAGGAAGCAAATAACATTAGACCTTGAATGTTGTATGAACTTTAACTGTACTACCCTGTGAGCAATCGAAACAAATACATATGTGGGAATAAGATGAAAAGCTTCTCCACATTCGGCATAATTATGCACGAATCTAATGTATCTATGTTGCTGCTTATTCTGTTCTATTTATTTATACGACATTATGTCAAGTACTTTGACTTGATAAATGCATGTAAACATAAGAATTTATTTACTAGCTTAACATCCTGGTAATTATGACGTCTATATATTTTCTTCCTACATGTGAGTCATGAAGAAAAGGGAAGACAGTCAGTATGTATGTTCTTATCTGGGAGCTATACGGAAGAGCGCAATGATTGTTAGCGTAGGCGCAGTGTATGAGTTTGTTCAATCCAAGTAAACACTACAGCTGTACCTCACAAGAACACAGACGAGACAATTCGAGTATCACACGAATGAGTCACGTCCGGCTAATTGTTAATAAACAGTAGCAGAGGCAAGCAGTCGAGGTGGTCTTTGTTCAACAAGTTAACACCTACTCCCGCCGAATGAGCCTGATAAATGTTTTTATTGCCGTGCACCACAAGTGCAACAATTCAACCAGAGAAAATTACTTTGTGCATAACGAAGCTCAAACAATGGTTAATAACGTTACGCTGTGTGACGAATTCAGGAGGCCGGTAGTCGTGCAATACAATATCTACAAAATGGCACCCGCTGAGCAAAGGAGCACAAGTCTATTTTGCGTGGTTTCGCAGAATTCGATATTAGTGGTGACATGGTTGAAGAATTGGTTACAACACTTTTGTAGAATCATATTTCATTCATATCCACTGTAAGGTTTCGAGAATTGAATTTAAAGTAAGAGACGCTATTCAAAAAAAAATATTTACGTACTTCATTCAGTAACACTTTTAGCAATTAAAATAAATTACGGAGCTTATAAAATTATTTTTGAATTATTTGAGATTATTTAGCTCATCAAATATATATTTTTCATTCGTGAGAATAAACTAAAATTTAAAAAACTAAGGTTTTTTTATTTTGCGCTATGAATAAGTCAAATACAGATCCACTTTCAGTGAGTTCATATTTTATGTTTCAAAATAAAATGAGTTAAAACTTTTTGGGTTGCAAGCTCTAAACAGCTACCTACGCATAACAATGCAACTGCGTGAGCGCTGACTTCAACACAAATATGTCCACGATTCGCGACGCTACCCCATAAATTAAAGAGATAAATGGTTCACCAACAATGGCTAAATAAACCGTCCGTTTCTTATAACACTCGAAAATAAGCTTTGTTTGGTAGCACCGTAAAAAGTTGAAATGTCCATACGCGCAGACTTACAATGGATCAGAATATTTAAGGGGAGTTTAATACACGCGTGGGCACGTCGATTGCTGCAAAAAATTTGAGCGAAGCATTCGATACACTATTTTATGGACACTTTTGGTCTATTAAATTTCTTATACGTGACACAATAACATTGTATTCTGGTTTCTATATTGCAAGTTATTGGAATAAAATATTTTGTAGGATATTTGTTGCTTTATTTGGTTTAACATCTCTTTTATGGTAAGAGCTTATTCTCACGTTTTAACACAGCATATCTTTTTTATTATTAATCCTCATCTCTGTATTATACAACCTATACCTTCAGATTGCCTTAATCAAACTCACCATTATGAAGACAACTAACTGATCTAGCTAAATATATCAGTAAAATATGATAATGGAGTGTGCAGTACACTTTCAAATGGCATACATACATATTTACAAACTTGAGGAAGCAAAACCACGTTTATCAATTAGTGGAATAAGATAACCTGAGCTACTAGGAATCCATAGCTTCAAGTAGGGCACTCTTTTAAATAAATTAACCCGAATGCATCCGTAATCAATGGTTTCACTGAACACCGGTATCGTTTCATAATCTCTCATAAAGAAAGATCACAAAGCTGTTCTCATAAAAACGGCCATGTATAAAATAAGTGTTTACTTTGTCGGTGGGAGTGCTTTGAAGTGGCTTCCATTTCTGTTCATAGCAACCCTTCAAACATGTGTGGAGATAAAGATGAAATGTAACTACATACTTACACTGTTTCCCATTCAAGATTTACATCGAACGTATCTATCGTCGTTTATGAAGACAAGCTTACGAAAAATAATATTCTGCGAATTGCAAGAACATGTATGAGGTAATACAAACTCAGGAAGCAGTAAACTGTTTGCTTGCTCTAAGTTTAAAGGTAATTCGAGAAGCTTGTAACTGCTGTTTGAATTTCACAATACATGAGCATCATTAACAAAAATCGATCCCGACCCGGTCACCTTTGGGACAATATACCAAACTTTCACAAGGTACCTTCAATCGCTAAATGCCAATGGTTTTCCAGCCAATTACCTCAAATCTGTAGGTCCTAACTTATTAACGAAAGCACGATCCCCTGCACCTTGCACCCTGACATTAGAAGATGGATCTGTGGAGCCCCCGTCCACAAATTACATGAAGCAATTTTACCCACAATCTTAGCAATGACATTATTGCTACGGAATTTCACCCACGATGTTTGGTTGTAAACCGTGATGGAGCCACGAAACTATGAAGTTGTGGAAGTAGGGAACAGATTTGGGAACTCCTTTAATTATTCGCAATGGTTTTCGCCATTTACTTCCTATTTCACTGTATGAATGCCTATAATGTTTTAGTTTATGTCAGCATGTCATCAACCGTCATCTTATCGTCCATATAAAATTAAGTATTCAAGGTTTGATGGGCGTTTAATTTAAAATTCTATTGTCCAAATAATGTTGCAACACTAACGTTCTAACTTCAGTAGCAGGTATATTAACGCTATGTTTTATGGACTTCTAAAATACAAAAGTTCAACCATCACGAATCTTGGTGCGGAAACTTGCAAAATGTTTGACGAAACTTGTAATAAAGAATACTATGCATGTGCAAAATTTTGTAACACCAGTGTTTGTTTTGATAGATTCCTTTGTTTGTAATTTTAAAGTAATATGGTTGAGGTGAAAAATATTTGTTATTTTCGTTACTATTTTCGCGACATTCATACATCCATGGCATGTCTCCCTATAAGAATTCGTCCACGCATCGCGTCCTACCCTCTGCTATCCATCCCCTTGAAAGTTTAGGGGAACGCAATCATTCCCTTTGATTCCTGTTCCATCCTATTCAATTAGAAGGCGTCTCTAACTGACTTTTATAAAAAATAGTTTCCTATTTAGATTTAGTCTGGCAATACAGGAAAATCATGGACTGATGCTATAGATGTTACTGATTATTTATACTTTACTTTTGGATACTTCGCGCGTATGCACCAATGCATATTTAGAAGATATGATCTGAGTAAGAGTGACTGAAATTCTTTATCTAAAAAAAAAAAAACATTTTTTTTCGCTCAAATAATTTCGTACACTTAAAGCCTAAAATGGCAAGTCCTTATGAATAAAAGGGTTAGTCATTATAATAAAAGCCCCTTCAGACGCCCGCTCGAACATAAAATATTCCTAATTTTCTCAAATCATGCACGCTTTTAGGATAAAACAAATTGATGTGCATTATTACTTGAGATTGGCTTCCTTCCTGACTCAAGGCTGTCAAATGTGGCAACGAAAAGGGAACAATGGATGCTATTGTAGCATTTTCACAAATCCCATACTGACACAGTCACTTCCTGTATCTCTGAGCTGGTATTATCTGGGTATACCGAATCAGGTCAGTGCAGTGTGAATGGTGAGACAACGAAAACTGCGAGCGTCATTTTTGCTGTTTTATTGAATAGAACACTATAGTTCTTTGATGCCGGGATAGTGACAACTTCTGTTCTTCGATGATCTGATGTTATATTCCATATTTTCTCTTTGCCAGAAATGCTGTATTCGTATTCTTGCTATTTGTTATAGTAAATGTTGACCAACATAGGAAATGGTGTATGAATAAATAATGAAGTAAATCTTAATCGAAAGGCAATGTATTCTTAGGGATCCGTCGTACGGATGGATGACCACCCAAGTTATCATAAACAGCATTTATACCTACACCATCATTTATGACAACACACCGATTACAGCCATTCATTTTATGGTCATCACGTCCACTATGGAAGTTTACTAAGAAACCCTAGTGACAATATTCACACTTAAAAAATACTCGAAGTTCACACTTGCGGGCAACGGTCGCATAAGTTTGTTCCGGCCTAATGAGGCAACGTCATTCATTGCGCAAGCTATGAGCGCCGGCGCATTCGCCACGCTCCGGAACAAATCGCACCCGAATACGGGCGTGTGTGGATGATGGTGTGATTTTTAGACGTAATTGAAATAGATTGGTCGCTCTCGACTGTGTTTTGTGAGAAAGTTTGTGTTTGAAGAGTCTTGAATTGGGAAAGTGGTGGAAACTTATGCAACTGAAAATTAGGTGTAGTTATGTTAGCTTGATTTATATAAGATGACTCATTTTATTGATCGTGGAAATCCGTAAATCACGTTCTGGACAGCTGCTTGCAATATGATATGAAAACAACTAGTCAGTTTTAGTAGTACAAATACTTTATCTGCTGAAAAGATCAAAATGATCATTCTTTACACGTAGCTTTAAGTAACAGTATCGTCAAATTACCGATTTAATAACCAATACACGCATTTAAATTTATTGCCTATGAATAACTTCCTTTTACAGTTAATGTTTACACAATACTCAGTTGGAAGTACTAAACCAATAGTCCGTCATGCATAATAAGTGCCACGTATTGGAAGATTCTAATTGTGCATATATAATGTCTCATTAATCCCTAATAGCTCTTAAATTAGTTGGTAATATTCATATAGAGTTATTTATTTTATTACGGTAAATGACACTAAAGGGTCAAGCATTTGTTTGAGATTCCGTTGTCTGCTAAAATTGTGTGCCAATCACTAGAATTATAGCTATGACAGTTAATTTATTAAAGTCTATAATAATGCGCCTTATTGGTCTTTCTAGATGAAAGTCAAAATCGATTTTATGACACTGCAAGTATAGTCGTAGTCACAGTAAACATACTTGACTTAGGAATACTTAAATAGCCGTTACATATTAAACACATATGACACCGTTATACAATGTGTCCCGGGGATAAGTGACCGCCCGAAATTTTTTGAATATTTGTACAAAATTAAGGATAATTTCCTTTATATTTGGGACTTACCGCCTTTGGTTTTTTTTTAATGATTTTTAGTAAATACTGTGACGTGCTGCAGTTTTTTTAAGATATTTCCTAAGTTTTTACATCTTTTTAAATTATTTTTTCTTTATTGACTAGCCGACATCATAGTTTATCAATTAAAATTATCAAACATAACAAAAATGTAATAAAACATTTATTAGAAAAAAAAGAAAATAAAAATTCAAAGAAAATAACGCCTTTTTTTCAGTTTTTTCAAAATAAGTCCAATAAATGCCCCCTTAATATCGGCGTCATAAATAAGTAATCATAAGTGGTGTTATAGGAATTAGTGTCTTGGGACGAAGACAAAAATGAAGGAAGAGTATTATTATATATCACACCTTTAAGGTCAAGCGACATACTCCCCTCGTAGGCATACATGAATATGAAGATACTTGCTCCCTGATAAAGTTGACGAGCTCAAAAGTGGATGCTAAACGTGTACGTTTCGATACCTAGAAAAAAACAGTCTGACAATCCAACTGATAAAAACCAAGCCTTAATTGAGAAATGGAATAACTAGCAATCGATAAAACCAGCAAGATTTATAGTAACAACTCTTTAACGACAGATAAAAATAGTGGACGTCAAGTCAATCAAGGTATGTCTGAACACGTAAACGGCAGTAGTATATCGATTTTAAATGCAAATGCGAACAGCTGTTTATCGACTGAATGATTGCATTAAGCTTGCTTCGAGCTCAATTACCTCGCGTGGGCGATCTCTCAGTTCTCTCAGACGAACGCCAATCTTGGCATGACAGAGTTACGACTGTTACGAACTGTACGACAAAAACCGGTATTAATTAATTAGATGATGTGATAATGGAAAAAAGGGTTAGTCGCTAATGGTTGGAAGGCTGGTGATGTGAATAGGATTAGTTCGTCGACTTAATTGTATTGAAGTTTGACATGGAAACTTGACAGTGTCTCAACTGCATTGGCATAGATTTAGAGGCTAGGGTAATGGGAATAAGATTTTATGTAAATGTGGAATTGAAACGCTATTGTAGTTTGCTATCCCATGATCAGAGCCGACCATTGCTATTTATCGCTCTTCGTCTTTTAGATAAGTAAATTCCTTTCGTCTCGCGTTTTCAACGAATTTATCAAATAATCTTTTGTAACCTATACTGATATTATAAAGCTGAAGAGTTTGTTTGTTTGTTTGAACGCGCTAATCTCAAGAACTACTGGACCGATTTGAAAAGATATTTCAGTGTTAGGTATCCCATTTATCGAGGAAGGCTATAGGCTACTTTTTATCCGGGTTCGTGCCGTGGTTTCTACGGGATGTGGGTGAAACCGCTGACAGAAGCTAGTGTGTAATAAAAAATGTAAGCAATTAAACTAATATTTCTCCCATCTTTTTCCCACTGCCATTTGAGTAGTTTATTTAAATAGATATTAAAATCAATAAAACCAATAGATACCGCAATTCACCTTTAATTGAAAACACTCGTATATTTTTTACTGCATGAGGGTACTTTATTTCAATAACAGTAGTTCACGCTGCATTTTAAAACTATATTTTTTATCAATAAGTGTATCATTTCAAGGGGCCCAGTGAAGTTAATAAATGACTCTCGAGTCGATTCGTCACACTTTTTACATCTATTATTGTCAATTATTATAAATTTATATAAGCAGCGAGATTTTTTAACATACAAAGAGATGGGTTAAATTCAATGAACTTTCTTTTTGTGATGGCTATTATTTAGTTTAGTTACAACAATGGTTTGATTTGTTGAATGTTACGCATGTTCGCATCATTTTTTCGCTATAGGCGCTTTTGTTGATCAAAATTTATGAAAAAAAACATTTTGTGAAACAGCTTTTGCATTACTTTTGTAGTTGTTTGAATTATTAATATAATTTTCGACAGGCATCTATACTTTACTGATTTGCAATCCTTCTCTGAATTGGATATGTGTGTTATCACCGAGCAATGTGTTATATTTTGCTACTGAAATTACCTACATAGGCATCAAAAAGCAATTATTTCTGGAAATTCCCTAGTTACTTGACTTCCGTTTCCTTATTAGTCATGCTTGAAAGGTTTTGCTAGTGTCATACAGGATGGCCATTTACTATCCGTATTTTACATTTCTCTTTAACACTTAAAAACAGCTGATTCAGAATCATGCGACAAACTTCAAAACCGTTGGTTCCACATTACCACTGTTTGACCTATCACGCTAAGAAAATAAAAACGCCTTTATGCTCCAAATGCCAAGTGTCCGTTTGTTTACTTCCTCGTTTAGATTGAACGGTATCTTGTGTGCACAGTTTGAGTGTTGCTATCGAAAAGTCTTTGATAAGCACGCGTTGATCATTATTTGTTTTTAGTGACAGATTTATAAAAACAAAAAATGAAATTGGCTCAATTGTCGACCTCGTTAGCGCAATGGTCAATACCGGACTGCCAAACTGATGATCCCGTGTTCAATTCCCGGTACAGTCGACATTTGTACGACGAGCATGCTTGTTGGCGGTGGCCTGGTTGTTATAATATGTATTTAATCCATAACACAAACTATTTATTAGCTTTTCATTGGGCTAACAGACCGTGTGTGAAGGTGTCACGATATTTATTTATTTATAATTCTGTAGTAGACCATGATGATTCCCATTC
Organism: Helicoverpa zea x Helicoverpa armigera; assembly: GCA_033682625.1. NCBI lineage: Eukaryota > Metazoa > Arthropoda > Insecta > Lepidoptera > Noctuidae > Helicoverpa > Helicoverpa zea x Helicoverpa armigera. The sequence continues at coordinate 501,103 of JAWIIS010000005.1, read as the reverse complement.
TTACTTTATTTCCCCATGCCAGTGCCTACGTTCCCATGAAAATCCTCCACAACAGTACCATCGCGAATTATACGCATTCAACCCAAAACGTAGTACCCTATGTTTGCTCTAACTTTACGTGGAAGGGCGCTAAAAGGTTTGCAAATAGATGTTAAGTAACGCGTCAACTTAGACAATGACGTCTGTTTCATGTGACGTTGCTGACCCCTGTTTGTTGACGTGCTTTCCCAGGAAAACTGGGTTATGAATGTTGTTTGATGGTGTTTAGTACAGTTTTGATATGTTTGGTTGATTGGGTTTAGTGGCTGCAGTGGAAATAGGAGTCAGTTGACATTGGTAAGATATGGAGGTTTAAACATAATTTCTTTTATGCCCTAAAATGAATCAAAATTATGACCATTACCTATTATAACAATGCTATGAATTATAAGCTACATTGAACTCTAACAATATTGATTATAAAAAAGTAAATAGGTACACTGGTAAAATTCAATTATATGTATTTTTTTTACATTAAGTAATGAGATAAAGATGAGACAAAACTCTTTCAGAATGCAAAAATATTAATTCGAGCACATAAATTGCACAACCATTAATTAAGCCCGACAAAGTAAAAGTAGCAAAATCCGTAAAAGTAGTTTTATTTAAATGTCTAATATTCGCGTAAGTGTCAGAAATCAATAAGCCCGACAAATCATAGAACAAAACAAGCTCTCTAATAAGCACATAGTTACTTTATTAATACCCCATACTGACGACAAAGTTAATAACAATATGACATATCAATTAATTAACAAAAACTCGAACAATAAGCTGTCGTAAAACTAATTTAATATCTGTGAGCAAACAGTTTATTTGCTATCGCTATGGCGCCAGCTGTTACGAGGGAACTCTCATAGAACAAGCGCGTAAATAACGCAGAAGTGATAGCCAAGTTGACTCACAAATAGTACCTACTTAGTTCTTTATGAAAGTCCTGCTGTTGATGTTATCCGTTCCAGCTAGATTAAGAAACACAGCATACGAGAATCTCGTATAAGATTTTTTTTAATCAGTTTCATAATTTTCTACCTGTACCTCTATGAAACGTAAAATAATTCTGTTTACTTTAAGGGTAAACAGGTAAATGACGCTTAAAATCAAAGTGCTTTTGTTTATTTTTACGCCAAGCACAGATTTTGATTTTTGGTAAATTTTTCAAAAATACAGAAAAATATTAATATTTCTAGAAAAGATAACAGCTAATGTAAGCAAAGTTCACTTCTATTTTACACAGCGTCTTCATCTATGAATTCTTGCAGATACAAGTTTTTGTTTCACCATCCATCGACTCTTGAATGGAAGTCGTTTAGTGGATGCACAAAATAGAGAAAATAAGTAAACCAACTGTTATAATACCTCGGTTATTCTAAAAGAAGAAAAGTATTCAATAAGTTATTCTTGTATGAATATTTTACACTATATATCTCGCTATCTTATTAGACCTTAGTGATCAATTTAATAGTCAAAAGTGATTTTGTATTAACCAGGTCTGGCAACGTCACTATTAACCACACTCTGTTAAAGTCACTGTTTTAAGTACATATAGACATTTAATTACAAATTGTGTACTCAACTTACTTGATCTTCAAAGATCACAATTTTTATTTATATCATCTTCCGAGCCTTTATCCCAACTACGTTGGGGTCGGCTTCCAGTCTCACCAGATGTAGCTGAGTACCAGAGCTTTACAAGGAGCGACTGCCCTATCTGACCTCCTCAACCCATTGCAGTTACCCGGGCAACCCAATACCCCTTGGTTAGACTGGTGTCGGACTTACTGGCTTCTGACTACCCGTAACGACTGCCAAGGATGTTCAATGACAGCCGGGACCTACAGTTTAACGTGCCATCCGAAACACAGTCATTGGTGTCTAAGATATAATTAGAAAGTACATACAATCTTTATTTATATAGCAATCAAAATTCATATTCAAACCCAGAGCTTAAACAATCGTTCAAAACCAATCCCATAGAAAACCATCTTCCAAGCACAACATTTTTACCAAACGTGCCTCTATAATACTCTAAATGCCGACCTGCTTGGTCCCTCGGCTATAAATATAAGATCATCTAATGCCATCATTCGGTGCGAGTCAAAGTGATCTCTAACGGAGATTTGGTCCGATGTCACTGATCGTATATTGTCGCCCGAGATGACTCTGATAGCGTATGATAATGTAAGGAAGGGAATTCATTCATGGGAGTCGCGGGAGCGTGGTGGAAAAAGGGGTGAGAAGCAAAAAATGGTTCTTCCTGTACCAATTTATTCTGGTAAGAAAAAAGTGTTGTATGTGTGACCTTATAGTGTGATTTTGTGCTTAAGTAAAAATAACACTAAAGAAATATAATATGACCACAATGAAAGTAGCTTTCTAAAAACATCATATAAAAATCATATTAGAAAATAAATATTAAGTATTATCTTAAACAGCCATGTAATAATCTATTCATTTCAATTAATAACTGAGATAAATCACTAGACAATAATATTAAATCGTCAATGAATCGAAAGATTGAAAATTGATAATAGTAATTTGAAAGACAATTATAGAAATAAACTAACGAATTGTATAACCACGTTAATGTCTATCAAATGCGTTGATTATATTAAGTTTCTATTGTCGCATTACATAATACGACGATTGAATATTAATTGTATAATAACACTACCGATGACAAAATTAATTAATACACCGTGTTCGCCTTTCACTAACAATTAACCACGTTTAAGCTGGTAATAATACCGTCTTACGGTCATCTACCTATAATGACAATAATGTCAAATCGTATTGTAATGACCCTGTCTTATTAATTCACTACACGAAATTCTGTCTCTGCATCTTCTCAGTACTCAGGTACCCAAATCATCTATACAAAACTTACTCAAAAACTTTTTTGATTGAACATGAGGCTAGAATACACAATTTTTCAGTTTATTTTATTTGCAAAGAAATTCGAATTGCAAATACGCATCTTGAACATCTTTATCTCAATAAACTGACCATACTTGTTGGTCAACTTAATAGAATCGATACGAAACAGAGATGTCGATTTTATATCTAAATTGAAACGCGAGATACATTAATTCATGCTTTTAATTCAGTACATAAAATACACTGGCCCAGCATGTTCTCTATCTTATCTGATGTCATTTATAGGATTAGGGCTAGATGAGACAGATATCGAATAGATGGGTGGTTGAACACCAAGGAATGTTTGAGAGAAATCGTTCAATGAGTTTCTAGCTTTGTTTTTATGTTAATTAGTAGGAACCTGTAGAACGGGATTTGTGAACAAACTTCCGTTGGAAATGTTTGATGTATCATCACGGTACGTACATACGTGGGTTCCTGTGACGTCAACTGTCTTCGTCTTTTAAGGTTAGAAGGAAAGAGACGGTGGATACCTAAATGGTTGACCAAATTAAGTGAGAACTAAAAGATCATTTTAACAAACAAATGGAACGCGACCGTCTACGTCTCGTTATTACTGTTCATGATGGAATGATTAAGAGCGCAAGATTGTGTTAATGCATGGAGTCAACATCTCGTCTTAAGTACAGATTTATTAAGTAGTTACACAGGATAAGTGAGTTACCTACCACAGACAGTGTTTCTTTGGATTATCCTTACGTTTAGTTGCACGAGAGATAAATAATCAAGCTCCGTTTGAAGGAATACAACTGCTATTTGAAAAAAGATTCCACTGTTGATCGTATTTCTTATTTGAGGATAATTTGAAGTAAGCGTGACAGTCTTATCCAGATATCAGTTAAATTATGCAACAAATCGGTGCTGAAGTAATTTTGAACCGCTTTTCAAACATGGTGGTCTCGGCGACCGCAAACTCGATAGCCAATGACGGGGAACGAAAACCGCTAGTCCACAGAAATGAGGATGCTCGTGTCACGTGATTGGTCGTTTTTATCAGGAAAACAATTTCAAATGAAGAATCGACATAAAAAGATATGAAAGCTGATCATGATGACAGAGACTAAGTAGCACGTCTTGTTGGGTTGGCTAACAAAGCTACTTGAAATGTAAAACATATAAAAACACGATTTGTTTATAAGGCAAAGACTATGAACGGAGCATATGGCATTGCTCAAATTGTAGACTTGGGCTTGCCATAATATGTCTTGCAGTCGTAAAACCTGTCTATGGGAAAAAAGTCTCCGATGTGCATCGGCTCTACGAAAGATGGTAACAAATGTGTATTTTTTGCAGACCAAGGGCCATATAGGAAATTATAGGTGAGTCCCAACTCGTCCCTGACTTGGCTGTTTGGCCTTCAACTTATTTGTATTTCAACAATGTTGCAAGAATTGTATTCTTAGCAGACCAATTCATTTTAATGAACTCCCAATGATCAATGTATCGTATGTACGTTTATTTAGAGAATTTTCCTTATTGAACCTTTTGGGTGCATTATCAATTTTATAACATTATTATGATATTTAGTGTTAGTTATTTTAGGTCGTTCATTTATCAGTTTCCGATTGTTATCACCGTCATTTTATTTCCTCCGGTCAAAATTATATCTTGTGTATTCCGGGGGTATTGATATCGTTCAGCCGCAGAGGCGCGTGGCAATCGAACACGGACCCATCTTTTTGTCTCTTAATGTGGTTTATACCGGATTTGGACCCATCGTATTATCTCAAAATGATACTAGTTACATCCTTTATGGACGAATTATCAGCTCGTTTAGTAGGGGTTCAATATTTTGAGCTTTCGTGTTTTATGCCTTGTGCTGTTAAGACTGTTTCAAACGCTTTTGATAAATATCGTATTATGTCATAACAAAAATATTCTGTTTGAGTTACAAACAAGGTTTCCGGTGAATCATTCATTTCAATCAACTATATTTCCGAACAAATTTCGATGTTCAAACAAGATCCCTAACGGCTTCAAAATGTTTTATACGAAGTGGGAGTGTCAGTCATCATTCACTTGGAAGTACATGTCTATACACGGCAATAAACCGGCCAACGCCTACATTTGTGACCACTTTACAGTCCGACGGAACATCTTACACAATGTTACCTCTGTTCTTTAACAATCAACGCAACGAATCTATGGTTTCTTCTTTCAACATGTCCACTTATACCTGTGTCGTGGTTATTGTACCATGAATGACAATAATAAGCAGGTATTATCACCGTCTGGCGTTAATTTTAATTATCATGATTAGATATTTCCGTAGAAAAACATGGCCTGGTTTAATCACTGCCAATTAGTTTGGACATCTCATATCTGTAAACTATCACTAACTAAGTATCATTGTTATAATTACATATATGAGGTTATTTTTTTATGAAAGTCAAATAAAGCGTGAGAATTTTAAAATACTACGTGTAATAAATGTCATGTGATGATATGTGTGAACTGCACGGTTTTAAAATGAATTTAAACTGCGATGCATTGTCATAATAAGTGACGAATACTTCAGTACAACGGATGAATGGGCGAAAGTTGGGCGAGTCAATCACGATCCACGTTTTATCATGCAAACGCACGATGTTTGTGAGGTTTTTTAGAATAAATTATCATTATTCATTCTCCCTGTTTTCCTTAACGGCCTTGATTCGTCGTTTCAATCATTCTGTTCATGAACACTGTAGATCTGAATATAATGGACCGGAAAATGTTACATTTTTGGCCATCTGACGTCATGGAACTGAATAGTAATAAGTCGGGTTTGAATTAAACAATGAACTCCAATTACAATCTGAGCAAGATCTGGGCACAGCGTCTGAGAAAATCCAAAAAAATTAACCCAGGAAAAAATAAACACACCTTAATGTCAATCGCCTTTGTGACTTTCTTGGCGGTGCATTCAAAAGCTACAAATGTCATGTTTTTTCCTTAAACAATAAGAGGCATTAAACCGAATATTTCGCGAAATCATAATCTCGTCGTGATAGTATCTTTAGCACTGTCATGTAGCAAACCCTTTTCGTTGAAGAGGAGTGGTTAACAAATGAGCCGGTGGGAACAAAGTGTGGGTGAATCATTAGCCATGATTTGCCTTATCGCTTTCAGGTTCTGCATACCAAGTAGGCTTATACCAATGATTCAGTATACCGGGCTTTAGTCATCAGGATAGGAATTAGCAAACGTGAGTTGGGCAATTTTACGACCGGCATAATTCTCATTTTATATACCTGCCATGTGAGTGTTTCAAATAGGGTATTTCGCCCTCACCAGATTTACTTGTTCCCAGAAAGACAATAAAACCTTCCAATAAAATTCCGGGAACAGGATGAGCGGTAGATAATATTGAAATATGATTTCCATTTTCAACTAAAATTGCGGTTTCATTGTTTGTAACATAAACATTATCGCCAAGTTTGCTAAAAAGAGCCTCTTGAACCCGCTTCCCTCTTAGATCAACTTGCCACTCACTAAACTGTCTTAAGATAATAAGTATTGAAACCCTTTAGAAGGGTGCGGGCAAGAGTCAATATTTGCAAATATAAGACGTTATTTAGATGCAAGACACGATCGTCTGCCCCTAGAGTCGGCCGTCCGGCCTTCTTATGCAAATCTTGCCATATCTCCGACTATTCACTAAGAGGTTTATTTGGCGACGTCCTTTGAAAGTCTTCAGAGTGGGTGTATTAAATTTTTCATAACTGCCCACTTCACTCGGAGTGCGTTTATTATACCTACTTATACCTTCCGCAGTCATAGCTCGTTATTTGATATTTTAAAATTTCTGCACTGCAAAAGTTGTACGTCACAATTTTCGTGGGATCAGAAATTGCGAGCACTGTGTGAGGTATGCAATTTCAGGGCTATTAATAGTTTTCATTGTTTCAAAATGATTTTGGTCTTTATTGCATAAGGATCACTTTATCCCAGAATATTTGCAAGTTTAAAATGTTTGGGAGTAAAGGCAGGTATTGCGAAAAGAATATTATGGTAACGCGTCTTTGAAATTGGCCGTATTACAAGAAAAACACGCACGCTTTTGGTTATCATCGTATCTTGTCAGCACCTTTCAATTAATGCCGAGGAAAGCGTTTTAAACTGAAAAAGCAAAAGTTTAAGCTTTTACATTTTTATAACAAGCTGCGGTTGAATAAGCGAGAATATATTATTGGCACTCTTATAAATATTATTTCAGAATCATGTGAAACCTCTTAATTATATACTTTTTACAACGCAAATTAGTCTGCAGATAAAATTGCAAAGTCGTAAGGACATCCCGGATCATACAAGTAACTCGTGACTCAATGGTATCGTGCCATCAGCGATGCATCAGCATTGCAAACCTACCAGTACTTGCGAAATGAGTTAGTAATATAAAAAAAAACTCTTAGTCACGTCACCGCAATCTAAAATGATAATCTATCTCACGGTTCTAAGGAAATAACTGTAAATCTTTCTAGAAACATTTGACCCAGCACCCCACCTGTTCACGAATTGAATTAAACCATTGCATGTCTAAAGACAATAAAATCTATAGCATCCGAGTAATAACGATATCAAAATATTTCAACAGGCATTGTTGTTGTCAAGGGTGAGAAGATAAGTTAATAATATAATGACATATTATTGCTCCCTCTATGCTTATTCGGCTATTTCCACGATCTTAGACTCATAATTTGTAATTTCATAATTGCCAGCTACATAATCTTTATCACAATGTGATAAGTCTCAAATTGCTTTGGCTGGTGTTACAACTAAGTTTGTCGGCAACAAACAATCGTGTTGTTATAAAATGTTTTCTCTAGTTGTGAGCGCGTCATTAATTCGAATTTTATTCACATTATGGTGCGTGTCAGTGTTATGCATTTGTGTATTCAAACTGTTTCGATAACGCATCTAAATAGGCTATGACCATTAAAAATTATTGTCTTCCCACTCACTTAACGTCAATTGTAAATATTAGCTGGTGTAAAAAATGATCTGTTGTTTTGAACTTTGACTACTACACAGAATAAAATTGAAAAAAATATCCTATGCACATAATTAGGCAAATGGTTAGCACAATTCTCAAAATTACAAGTATTCAATTAGACATTCAATTAAATTCTTTAATACTTTAATACAATTAAGAAACAATTTCGTTATCCACCATTCTAAGTCCCACTGAAGAGGAAGCCATGATCAATATGCACCACGAGTAACTATCAAATGGTCTAATTATGCCGTCAACATCCTCGAAGTTAGTCCTCCCGTAAGTTAGTTACAAGACTACTGATTGTCTGTAACTAAGTATTTATTTGCTCAGGAAACTAATAACAAACTGGAATGGCTTGGAGGGAAGCGCAAACCGGTCTCAATGATGCTATTGTCTGAAGATTTTGCAAATACGATAGAGGAAGATTTAATTTAAAATGTAGTAATTTTGAAAGTGTGAATAGTGAATGTTTTAATTTAAATACGTTACTGAATGGGTAGTAAAGTTTCGTAAAAGAATTATGTAGTAAGCTGCATTCTGCAGCTAATCTGCACTCTGCATTTATACTACCACTGGTCACCTATTAATATTAATGTAGTCTCTTTACCCTATGTACAAGTCAAGGTCAGGACTGGAATTAATCTGAAATACCTATTTATTTATCCTAGAAAACTTTTTGATGAATGAATTTGTTTTCATATGTAACGGGACATACTTATTTTATTTAGTTGTTACATGAAAACATGCTAGTCCAATGAAATACTGACAAATTCAGAACAACTGATTTTAGCATCAATTTCTTCGTAATGCGTCAATTTCTCAAAAAACTGTTAGCGACACAGTTATGCAAAGTGAAACCCTGAAACACAACCGTATCAGTAAAGTTGTTAATAGTTGAAACAAGGTACTTGTTCTACTTTATTGTGTGTCATAGTTTTCTAACATAGTAGTGCGATGCAGTCATATGAGTAAGTTTCCCATGTTATCTTGTACCAATTAGCAGAACTAAGGTCTATGTGAACGGATACATATTGCACACGTTGTAATTTTGAAATAACTCACTGAAATATACGTTAGGGAACTTTTGAGGTTTTTATCTAATTTACCTCTATAGCCAATGACGACGTTTGTGTAAAATATTTTTATGAAGATCAGTTATACATAAGTCTTTTCTGGCTACAGTTAAAATACAAAAGATATGCATCACTTTGCAACATTGGCAAAGTCAGAAAAATATCAAAATAAAAATAATAAAAAACATTTTACTATCCCAATATTATTTTCGATAAAAAACTATCAATCACGTAACACCATACCATTTTTTACGCGTTATCTGTAGGTAAACACAACAATATGCCCGAACGATATAGCATACGCCATACCCCGAACGGTCTGACATAGCTACTACTCATGCATCGCTGGCTGACTTCCCTAACTCTTTGAAAACTCCTAAACTATAACAGCAATGTATGAGCAAACGCCTCAATTTTCAGCAAAGTGCATTTATCAAAGATGCTCTTATAGCGTATCTTGTGGACATTATCCGCGCCCTTGTTTGAACTAACTTTTTTAATTTTCTTCGCAAAATCTATCCTTTTTGAGCGGTCAAGCGGAGGGAAAGTTTTAAAAGCATTTTTTCTTTGTGTAATATCTTTCAGTAAAGGTTTGAGTAAATATAATATTGGCTCGTATGTTACTGAAACCTGTTTAAACATTTACTTTAAAGTTTCTGTCATTCAGTTTGCACTCTGAAATAACCGGTGAAAATTTTGTAACATATTCTTTTTGTTGAAAGCGAGACAATTGCTTTTTTAAGTGCTCACGTTGATTCAGACATTTATATTCTACTCACGTTGTTAATTTGAATCGCATGTTTTATTGCAATGCAACAAAAAAAGTTTCGTAAGATTGGTCCTAAGGCCAATTTGTAAACGTCATGGTCCTCAAAATGACATAGAATTATTACTGAGAAACGTAATTTGGACCCAAATTCTGACTTAATATCCGCAAACTACTAATTTATATTCCAGACCTACCAGGGTGACCAACAAACTACAAATAGTCGGACCGTTACTCAAATTCCCACAATTTATTGCATCACAATGACAACACAACTCACAACTGCAAATTGCACAGCGCTTTAAGAATGTACCGAGTGCAGAAGAAATGGATATATAGTCGCACATAATACCATTACTTTTATATTAAATGTAGGACATATTTTGCGGCAGTCACTCCGAGATTTTTTTTCAACTATACCTTTTGAGGAAACCTGTATGAGAATAAAATCAGTCATCTTTTGTTTCAAGGAAGTGTTTCTTTTTTTAATGTGTAGTGAACTCTTTTGCGGTTGGTACATTCATTTGTATGAAGACAACGCTTGCAGGCGGCTCACAGTCTGTAATATCGGGGGGTCATATTAGCACTGAATGACACACGTACTCAACCTGCGAACTGAATTAGAAATGAGTGCTGTGGTGAGTGTCATTTTATTTATTGTCTTGGAGACTGGAAAGGGTTTAGCCCTTTACAGTCTTTATATTTTGCCGTGGTAAAGTTGAATTTAACTTATATTATGGTGTACAGAACAAAAGAAAAGTTTGACACTAAAAGACAGTTTTTATGCTAGGTCCTTTGCATTAACCTATTGCTAAGTAGTTGCAAACTACTTTGTTTGAATTATTTTGTTTTAAGAAGTAAATAAAATAACTTAAATATATTTACTCGTTGATTATGGACTCGAAAAATCTGAGATGTTGCTAAGCTTTTAACAAACCCCGAAGCAGTCTGTCTACACTAGGTAATCACAAATAAAATACGCTAACAAATACATATACCTAACGTGCTCAAAGACAATTTCTTATTAACTCAATACAACTGACACCTATCCCACCAAACTCTCACGCTTTGTAACCCTACACCGGTACCTGAAGAATAGGACCAATGACTGTGCAATTGCTATCGCTATTAGTTCTCGAAAGTTAATCGCTGTCTTGTATTACGTGTCATAGAGACTAAGATATTTGACGTGTAATGATACGGAACTCGATCGTTGTATGACAGATTGATACGTGTTTTGTTTAATACGAATGATAGAATTAAGAGGTGAGAAAAGAAATTAGTGTTGTTCTTTTACATAAGAGCTTTCGGTTTCGTGTTTAAATATCTCTAGTGTCATGTTTACAAACAAATATTCTTCTCACATTGAGCATTTTTATTGACAAACACTTCGACTCAGAATAATATACCTAACTTCAGCAGAATACATAAAACATACTTATTCGTGGAAATTATTTTCTCGGTAAGTATCCCAACGGCCAGAAATCAGTCTAATAAAAAGTAATAAAATCGATATCTAAATCAAAATGTTACCAAATAAAAATATCATCACAAATACCACTTCGACTAAAACTTTTCAAACTGTATACTTCACAGGGTTATGCAAATAAGACCCTAAAGTATACTTCTAAAGTGGAGTTACTTTTAATAAGTTCAAATGCAGTTGGATCGGTACAAGTAGGTGCGAAAGTGCTAACTTTGCAACATTTTTCGTTTTACGCAAACTCGCTCAAATTTACATAAGGAGAAAATCCAGAGCGCTATTCGCTTCTGAAAACTACTACTGAGATATTAAACTAGCAGTATTATGGCTGTACCAGGTTTGGTTCGCAATTTAATTTTTATACGATTCACTATTTTATAGGAGCAAAGAGTTTCTGCTTTAAAATTTACTTTATGGTCTGGTCTGTAGGAATTGCTTGAAATTCAATTCGAAGGAAGAATTTTAGTATCTCCTTAAGAAAATTATAGATAAAAGATTTTATTAGCTAGGATTCGAAATGTTACATACTACATCCTATACTCTAGCTATTCAATACAAAAATAAAAGAAGATCATAGATCATTCCACGTATGACACAGACATCAATTACTATCAAGTAATCAGAAACACACTCACACTCACATTAAACAACTTTAACAGTCAATAAGCACACAACTTTAAACCCCATTAGACTGCAGAACAAGCAGCTTATATTCTATTTTCCTGTAATTCGTACATAAGCATAGAAATTGGCTTACTTCGCACATAATTCTAGAGTTTCCAAGACCTCTTATAATGCAAGTATGTATAATATCGCTAGCCACAGGTCAGTCTCATGTTTGAATTTGTAATGTTTATAAATTACCCGATTCACAAAGGCTATTCTTATGGTAAATAGGGAACACAATTACAATACAACAATACGATTTTAAATTAAACAATTGACGTTATGTGGGCTATGACAAAGACAAAGAAGGTAAGGAAAACGGGAAATGTGTTTCCGTAGGTGTATTGATTTTTGCAAAAATTCAATTTTATTAAACAATGACAGGAGACCAATAATCTTTCATTGTCGTGCTAACATTAGTCCCAAAAGAAAGATTTTAAAACCCACCCTTTAAATGCTTATTAGAAAAACAAACTTTCAAAATAATGGTACATTGTATTTTTGAAGAAATGGCTTTTTCCGAATTTTATAATAACTTATCCGAATTATATCGATTAAAAACTATAAAATCGATAACACAAAAAATCCTGACTCACGCCAAGAACTTCCCTCTACCAACGTATCGAGTATCGAGTACACAGTTCGGCATTCAGAGCACAACACACTAGGTGGCATTCCCGCAGCATCGCACTAAGAGTGTATTGATGTTGTTGGTTATAGCACTTACCACGCCTCGGTACCGTTATGCAGTTTGACTTACAAATAAACGATCGACATCGAGATGTTTCACTTTACAGTCTGTGTACTTAGGGCCCAGACGATTCTATTGTAATAGTCTTTGGAATTGGATCAAATATTGGTAGAACGACCCTTTGGTTTTAATTGTTGTTGAAGTAGATGTTTGTTTGGTGTATCTGTTTTGATTGCCGGCCCTATTTATTTACAGGCCAACAGAGTTTAAAACAAAAGAAGGTGCTTGGTGACTTTGTCAAAAAGAATGTACCAAAATCGAAATATTTTTTGGCGATAGGGTAGGTATACGATCTCAGATCCAAAATTTGGTAACAACTAGTCCAATAAGGTACTGTTAGCCCCATTCAAGTGCAAAACTAACCTCTATAAGCCACCTTTATCCGGCACATAAGAGGAAATGTAATATTTACAAGGGGACATATTATCGGCTCCCCAAAAAGGCTTTTCATAAATTTCCCACAACACCTCTAGAAGGGCCTATCCTTCAAGATAGGATAGTAATAAAATCGCCCCCGTACATATTATAGTGTTATAGGTGCAGGGACACCTCTGGGGATCCATCTATTCTGTTTAACCATTAATACTGCATTACATAATCATAGGACACCCCAAATATCGTTGTTTTTGGCAATATTAATGTATTTTTTGGACACCTCAGGATGGACACCGCAGGCGGGGTAGGCCCCGGAAGAGATGGCATGACGACCTTGACGCCTATTGTCGAGACTGGTGGGCTCGGTCGAAAGATCGAGAAGTGTGGAAGCAAGATGGGGGGGCCTTTGCCCAGCAGTGGGACAGTATGGGCTAAAAATAATAATAATAATGTATTTTTGCGGTTAAAGGAATACTTTTCTTGGCATAAAATAAATGCATTTTTGGTGTGCACTGTAAGTTAAAATCTTAATATAAAAATATAAATTTGAAACTACTAAGTTTATCTTAGTGCTCAAGAAAAGTCATGTCCTTACCCATGATCGATACTAAAGTCCTATTTTATCAACTAACCGTAAGTAATTACTTGACAGGGTAATAAATGGTCGATCACACTGGAACCCATAAAATATAGCTATTAACTGGGCCCAAGACCTCATTCAGTATTTTGGATTAGAGGTAAGCTTTTAATACTGTGAGTAGTCTGAATCGAATACGACCTATAAAAGTCAACCGTCGGTTTTATTGGCTAGACTCGAGAAACATTTTAAAGTTCCTTGTAAATGTTGTAGTAGCTTCTAAATAAAATTGATTTACGCCTCAATTAATAAACTATTACTTGATTGTTGCATTTGAATAGCAAAGGGTATAATTTTGACATTTAGTACTTATTTGTATGAGCTTGATAAAATTATAACTTGAAAATATAAAAATATCCATAGATAAACAAGTCATTTGTTAAAAGCGTTACTTTCAATGTAAATAAAAATACAAAACACGGTTTCCTATTAACTGAAAAAAAACGCTTCCAAAATAATGGCCTGTTTGTATCTCATCTAAATAAAACAAGCTACTACATTTATGAAATATGCAGATACTCAGCTAAATAAGAATAACGAAGATGTTCATGAAAGCGAAAATAAAAAGCACAAAGATAAAGAGAGTATACTTAAAAATTTACATTTTAAAGGACTCCAAAACAGGGGTTGTAAATTGCATCTTAAAAATACACAGGTTTTACAAGATTAGCTCGGTATAGCCCTTGGGGTTGCTTTGATATCAGTAACAGATGAGATCAAACAGATGAATTAAAAAGACTTGCGCAGTTTAAGAGCACATCCTCTTTAATAAGTACCTTAATTGCGCGGTTAGAAACACGGGTGCTTAAGTTATTTAGTTTTTTGATGTATTGAGTGTGTCGTTTATAAGTTAAACTTGATTTTATGGGTGATGATTGAAAACGACTATTTATTTAGGGTTGTAAGTTTAAAAGGGAAAAGGTGTAGTATGTGTTTTATTGCTTATTTTTTCTTTCTTACATTATATGATATAACGAAATCTGTAAGTAGACAGTTAACATAAATAAATTATTACAATGAAGAGTAATTAAAATCTTCCATTTACAAAATCTCTCACATTCCAGAAATTACATCGTACAAATTATAATTACTCTTTACCAAAGTACTCTCAAAATTTATTTTAGCATCAATACAGACTCCCTTTATCCCTCCATCATTACGTGTCCAGATATCATATTTCAGGAGGGTTCGCTCCACTTTATTGCGTAGGTACGCATCCATCATTCAATTTAACATGACTTCACGAAAAGGTCAAATGTTCTGTTGTGATTTTGTCCTGGGAAAGTAAAGGTTTATGAAAGGTAAGCCCTTTGTGAGTACGTAGTTAGCGTGAACGAGTGTCGGATTTTTGCAGATTTAGCTCGGTAAGTGAGACGTGGGTTTCATTATTCGGTTGTAATAACATAGGTCATGTAAATCCGCAATGATCGTTAGGAGTTTTAAAAAACTTTTATTTATACATAAATACTTGGCCTTAGAATTTGGTATGGTATTTTTAAAGGATAACACTTAATTATCTTAATAACCTCGATTTAATTATATATTGCACTCAAAAGTGCTTTATTTTATCCTCAAAATTGTATTGTCATTACAAAATAAACATCATCTTAAGAAAAAAATCTTTTCAATTTATTGTTTCGAAAATAAAATGTTTGCCCTAAGTAAATAGACCGCCGTAGTAAATTTATCACGAAGAATGCTGTGTCATCGCAACTAAGAGCTTTGTTTAAATCATTGGAGCCCGTCACGCCTCCTACAATGACTTTATAGAAAGGGTTCCAGTTAAACAATTTGAAATAAGTGTTGTCTGTTAAGCATTAGGAATTTTAATTGAATAATTCGAATGAAGCTCGATTAATCTGTAACTGCTGCTTTTTATAGCCAACGTATTAAACTTTTAGTAATTTAGTTTCGAAATTTTAAGTAAGACACTTTTACCTAAATGACAGACGAGTTTATCAAAATTGTTTAATAAAAAGAACAACTAAAATTTTGAGCAGCTGCGTTGGACGGCGAACATTTTTTTTCTGATTTGTTAATAACGCTTTTTTAGTAACCGACCGTAAAATAGATGTGGATGATCATTAATTATTACAGGGCCGCAGTTTGTTTTAGCTCGGTCACGGCCTACAAATTTATGTATGAGCAAAACCATTAAGGGATTGTCGCTTCGGGTCATTTTGTTTGTAACATATTAAAAAAAATCTTCGTTGCGCATAAATTTAGAGAGGGGTTAGATTTAACCCACCTTTACACGGAAAATTTACGTTCACGCAAACACATTGAGTTCATTCCCGGTTAATTGCCGAGTTAGCAGAGCAAATAAAGCGCAAAATTCTCGTACATTGGTACTACATAAAGGTTTAGAAAGGATAATGTGTGTAAAATTCAGAGGACATTATCGTCCATATTGTCTTAAATAGCATATTTTTCAAGCAACCTGAACATAAAGGTATTCCGAACAAAAAAAAAAGATTCAAAAGTAATATTGTTTTATTTTTCATCCTCTTTCTTCGCTTATATTTGAAGTGATACATTTAGATCTTGTTTACCAACAAGATGCTGTCTTTAATTATACAACATGCTTGTTTGTTAAATAATACCTCGTAAGCAATTAAGCAACCTGTCCAAACATACTTGTTCACACATCTGTAGTAGTGTCGAGTATCGGCGCTTGAAACAGGTGAATGTAAGTTTTTGTCACTTTGCGTATCATATGGTCGATGAATAAAAATCCAAGCATTGTCACCTGCTCACCACATTGCGTGGGACCCACAAGCAAGGACTTTACTTTTAACCCAATTAGGTTTATGTGAGAAGTTGAATTAACTTGCTAATAGACCAACTTCGGTACTTCCCACGGTAATGATTGACATGAGAATATTTTAAGTAGTGAATAGGTAGCCTGGTTTGAATAGACAGTGAAATAAACACTTTCACCTATGTCGATTTCACGCGAATATCGAAACCTCTGGAATTATGAATGGTTTTCGTATGATGCAATTGAAAAGCGCAATCTTTCGGGTCGTTTTTTTTTTGTGAGCGACACACCTACACGTGTGCGAAATCTCCCAACAAAGGTAAAGTATAACAATCGATTGCGGTGTATGGCCAATATTGTGGCGAGACGAATCTATTGTTGTGCATTCTGGTGACCTAATGACTTGTTTTGCACAAGCCCGTATCAGGTAACTGCGACAGATGTACGAAGCCAGATAGTGGGAAAGCATGAGATGCAAACTAAGACAGACGTGACTTTGTTAAACTTTCTACTATAATAACGTTCAGGGTGCACTTAAGTTGTCATTCGTGGGAATATAAATAATGGTTATGACAATCTCTGGTGTCATCAAGGAAACAATGAGAAAGTTTTTGTTTTAGCAGCTAGTGTTCCTAAGTATTGCGAAGTTTTAGTTGGATTCTTAGAGCTAAGTGACGTAGTTGTGTTTACGCGTCGACCCGGGGTGTAGTCGGAACTGTCTTAGAGAAGTCTTAGTGCAGAAACTCTGCGGGAGATGCAAGAATTGTTGGCAGGGTATTCAGAAAACAGAAATGAAGCCTGACAATTTGAACGTTGCAAAAGAAAATGTACTTAAGCAGATAAGATATTATGGCTCCACTTATTTTGTAATACAAAGTTGGATTTTACGTAACAGGGTCTGTTATTATTTGCTATCGAAACACAGCGTGAAACCAATGAACAGTCTGTTCTAACTTTGTTTTAAGAACCTCTTTGGTCAAGGAGCTATTTAATTATAGTTGAAAATTGACTAATCTCAAATTGAGATCCAATAAAGTTTCATATGATTAGAATTTGTATTTACAATGTTTCTAATATTTTTCTAAAGTACTTGGCAAATATATGATTGCTTGCAGCTATTCCGTTCCCCATACATCAATGTATGCTCATAAACCACCAGCTAGAGACCTAATTCGTGCACTGTTATAGACAATAGTCTATTATTTGAGGCGATCATACACGCCACAGCGAAAGCGACACACATACCCATTAGATTGGGGATAATTCCCGCAGTTACTGTATTATATCAATATATCCCTACAACATGGAATTTACACATAACGACGGGTGTTTGTGTTAGTATTAAAATTATGCACATACAAAGTATTGAATTAAGAGTTGGCGTAACAATGGTTCATATTAACAAGTCCTTTTTTGAAACGGTCATTGACTGTAAGACTTTTAATGAGTTAATCAAAATATTTTGCACTGCCAGTAATGTAAGTGTTACCCCCATTAAAACGACTTAGGCATAATACAATTTAGATCTTTTTTCGATAAAAAGCGGTGCATATATTAATTAAAAGTTTTCCCAAACTCATTAACACGACACATGCAAATTGCAAAAACTTGAAATCTCGACCACTTGAAGCAGGAATTAATTGGTCAATCTAAACTGAAGAGGTGATTAGAGCCGTGCTTAACCCATCTCTAAACCCTAATCCAGGCCCCTATTAATTTGGGACGAACGTGTCCCATACAATTGAAACACAGAGTAATGGACAAAGTACGGGTTAACACGCTTTGCGGACAATTAAGGACGTGGCACATTACAGCAGCACCGCAACAGCACGGCTCCACACCAGCATTTAAGTTGTCATTCAATTTAGAGCATTAAATCGTGTATATTATAATATATTTCGTAATGTCAATATGAAAAAGCCAACGGCGAGCAGTCAGCGTGCTTGCCGCCCGCGTGCTGCAAGCGAGCGGTCCTCATGCGAACAGCGCGCCGACGGCGTGCTAATTGCGCGCCGACTCCGAGCCGGCAGCGAAACAACGTCATTACGTCGTGTTCAATCATAACATCAATCATAATCGTCTTAAAATAATATTGAGTTTGCGGTGACAGCAAGCTTACACCTCGCGGCCGGCGCGCGGCCGGCGCGCCGACGGCGCGCCGACGGCGAGCGAACGGCGCGCCGACGGCGAGCGGACAGCGCGTGGTTGGTGCGCTGGCAGCTAGCCGTAGTCTTAATTCGATGCGACGCCGCGCTGCTGCCGTGCTGTTGCCGTGCTGCTATAATGTGCCACAAGCTTTATGGCAGTCAAATTGCATCGGATGCAGGCATTTTAAATTGTCCCCGAATGGAAAACCTAAATTGCCAAATTGTACCAATTCTCCTATAGTTTGCAGACTATTAATTTAATCTCGTTCGCTAGTTGCGGTCAAATGATCAATCAATTTTTGAAATGTTGCTACGTGGTTTATTAACCGCAAATGTTGAATCACTACTTGTGTTTGACTAGCAAAGTATGATTGGAGTACCTACATTCGAGTGGAGTCCAAATAGTTGAATAAATTAATTAAATGAATTATTTTTGTAAATATTTAATATTACAGTTACTGCAACATTTTAATATTGTAACTCCAGTTGCCCCTTGTTTCAAACAATCATTTCATAAAGCAGCCTCATTATAAATTCAGTTATACAAACCAGCATTATATTCGCATTCATATCTAAGATGTTATCATATCAATCTGTTACTACGCATATACATTTCCCCTCTACCGTATCATTAAGCCATACCTAATTTAAATGAACAAATTTAACTTCAATTATTTTGAAGTGAGCTCCACCGTATCCTTTTCACGTCCACCCTTCCCTTCATTACAATCCACAATTCTCCGTTTCTACATCTAGATAAGGGGCACCCATCTTCATTTTTCTACCCTCCTGTTTTCCTGGGGGCACCGTTCATTTAATTCCGATTCAATCCGTGGCAAACGAAATCATTTTTTTAGTTGGAAGAGATGAACTTACTGATAAAATGTTTAATCTCTTGTTTGTGACTGCGGGATGTGCATTCATGAACTCTTTTGATGCTGATTATAATGGTAGGTTGATATTTTTGAACTGTATAGAGGTAGATTTCAATCTTATGTGAACATTATTTCTAGCGTTGTTTACTTTACCTGGTTCCCATTACTAAATAAAACAGATGTCTTACATTTTGATCACTGCTCTACAAAAATCTTCACCATTACCTTTTTATTCTAACTAACTATTTATCGTTTGTGAAGTAAATAATAATATAAAGCATGAATTATGTGTGACAATTATTCATTAAACATAATTCATAACAACTTGTAACATCGTAGTCGTAATGACTCCTAATGATAGTTTCGTTTTCACCTGACTAGATCTAGCTCCGCCTTAACCGCTAAGAGAAAGGCTACAAAATCTCCAAACTATCATGAATCACTATTAGTCATTTTCTGTAGTTCTTCCTGTTCTACTTGCTACAGTTCCATTCAAAGCACATATTTACTATCAACCTGTAAAATCACACGGCTCCACGTTTACCACATATTACGTCGTGACGTGCAACGGTCTATCGGTGGCGCCATCTCACGATCCAGTTGTCAAAATCAAGAGCAACTGCACCCACGTGGCCAGCCATTATAACCGCAAATTGGCTCCATTAGCCTCTTTTCGCGAGGAATCGCATTCATCAGCAGTCAATTACACTACTTTGTTGCTTACTTCTTTTGTGTACCGTTGAATGAAACTAGATTGCATATAGGGCGTCTTTTGAATATGTAGTTTGTTTTGGGGGTATAAGAAACTAGCTAGTCTCTAACTATAGTTGTTCGTATTTATTTTGCAGCCCACAGCCCAGATTCCAGATTTTACTTGACATGTACCTAAATTTTTCTTATTAAACAATATCTCCTAAAATGCATTCTGTGGATTTTAAAAACTTTTTTGCAACTAGGAACTTAAACCTTGATAGCACCTCTATTAGCGCTATGAAGTATAATGTTGACGAAGGGGCTACAAATAAAATTAGCCTTATATCAATAGGAATTATTTTGGGAAGGATACACGTCTATTCATTTTACAATCGCTTTGTTAGTACATTATAGTTCATTTGGCGCCATCAAAACATTTGGTTCTAGTTTAGAGCGACACCGTTCCATTTTTAGTACAATAGTAGTTCTCACGATATTAGTCACTCAGCTATTTTGAGTTGGAACGTTAATTTCAATGAAGTAGCCGCTATTTTCTTCCGCACTGTTATAGAATGAATTAGTGTGTTGTATTTATTGCATCTCTATATTTAGAAGTATGTTAATGTTACAGCCTTTTTATCGTTCCGCTGCTGGGCAGAGGCCTCCTCTCACACGGAGAAGGATTGAGCATTAATCACCACGCTTGCTCAATGAGGGTTGGTGATTTCAGACTATATAGTCCAGGTTTCCTCAAGATGTTTTCCTTCACCTTTTTATCAGCCATTAATGTCCAATATATACTTAGAAAGTAGAAGTAGGTATGTATATCACCATAATTTGTAAAGCTTTCATAAGACTGATTTGCAGAAAACCGCTACTATAGTTTGTTCGAGCCGGTCGTCAAACTATGTAAATACCTCATAGTTAGCAATAATACTTAATCTGCAGCCACTACATCAAACAGGCTGTCAACAAAAAATAATGAGGTCTAACAAACCGTAGTTTGAATCAGTGCTTTGGGACTGTTCCTCTGGTTACACTATGATGGATTATTTCATACGATGTTTTGTATAAAGACCCTTCTAGGCACCATAACGAAGTATATGACGAAATGTCGCCCTAACAGCAATTTCATTTTTCTCAAATGGTACGTGGAGGGCTTCGTCACCGATCTATTTTGTGAGTGTTGTGTATGAAATGAAATGACATATCGGATGCCAACTTAACTTACCATCAGGCTACTGCAAATTGAACGTTATTGTCTTAAGAATAAGGGTTGGTAAAGCGTTGTGTGGGTGTGAGTTTATCGCGGTCTAGGTTACTTGCACCGTCAGCTCTCTCCCCAGTGTTGCACCCTAATCGAATTGCTCCACGGATGGTGCGTTCGTCTTGTGGGTCGGACCCCTGTTCCGGACATCAGAGGTCGAGCTGCGAAAAATAAATAAGCACCGAAATCAAAAGGCGATGCTTTAATTGGGCCCTGTCGTTCTTTGAAAATTACTTAATTTGATATTGTCATTGGCTTTCACATAAATAAACGTAATGACGTAATGTATCAGAGTATGATATGGATGCTTAGTGATATTTGTTTTGAGGTGGGGTGGTTGGCAAAGAAATATTCTTGTTTGGGACCAAGTAATCATATGATTTGTTATTTATTACACCATGAGACTATTATATTAGCTATTTCTCCGAGTTCCTCTACTAGAACATAAAATTAGACCTCCTCTTAAACCAAATTCTTATTTGATTTGCTCTTCGTTCGAAAAATTACGTCCACAAGTTAAAACTATGTGTGGTGTGCAAATACAACAGTGATGCCTCGGGCTGAATTATATCATAGGTAATCATGACAATGAGGCAAAAATTATACCACAACTTTTATTACAACAATGTAATTTACAGCGCTATTTTCATAATTTGCTTACTTACCTCCGAATTGCTTCCTTGCATAATCTTGTGAGACACAATCACATCTGTCTCATATTACAAAACAATCTCATTTCACACTAATTGTCTCAAAGATACAGGCAAGTAAATTCACACTCCCATATTTACATTGCCCAATCCATTATTTTGTCATAAATCTTTACACACGTGCCTAGATTCGGTATGTGAGCTTATTTACGACAAAAATCTTCAAAATGAGGCAAAATTTCCTGCACTTCCTATGACCCTTATCCTATTAAACTTAAAGCTTATTTTGGAGTAAATTGTGGTTGTTTTTAAGTTGGTGCTTGTGCTAATTTGTAGTGTAGTTCGTAGTACGCGTGGCAGGAACTTGACAGCGCACGGCGTTGGTTCGTCATGCTTGGCCGGAACAAATTGTCTAAGCGAGGGAGAGTGATTGTGTATGCGCCTATATTGGTGGATCTGTTTTGATCCCATAGTTCAAAGGTACTAGTAAAATCTGTATCTCACGAAGTAGTCTTCTGGGTGGAACTTTCACAATCTTTTGTTTTTAATATTGAGTTGTTTCGGAACTACTACTAGCTCAAAGTTTTTTTTTTACAATTTGAGAAGCATCTCAATGTAACAAGATAGTCGAATCAGAATTAGAATTCGTGTCTGGTTAGAAAATATTGCCTCCTTAAAATTCTACTTAGATTTGACTTTAGAACCTGAGAGTTGCTTTAGAACGACTATTCCTCTAATAGACCATTTATGAGAGCAAATCAATAGAAAATACTCTTAATATAAAAATAATTTATCAAATACCCCTCAAAGACGCCGGCTGCATCACACACACACACACACAAACACACAAGAGTTAACAAATGCAACATCCGGAAGATATGAAGGACCCCTTTCATACATTTGCCCCCAAAAATCACTTCCATTAAGTGAACTTTGTCACATGTCCGAAACAATGAACGTTGTCTGCTGCCATTGAGTGAACATCAACGTCCAATTCGTTACACTTATAATATTGGAAATTATGGTCCATTTTTAGTAACAATCCTTATTGAAGTAGAGCATACTTCGATGCCAAAAACTTGTGAAGAATTCTTACAAGAACGTACTATAGAAAAAAGATACACCAAACTTTTAAAAATAACTTTAAATTAGGGAATAATTAGTGAGATAGGTATAACCATGATACATTTGTATAAATCAAAGAAACTTATAGAAATGAATCAATGACAAGTTATTGTTCTATGGGAAATACCAATACAACTCATTGAACTTATTGGAATGAGTACTTTAATCGGAAGGGAACCACATTAAATATATGTCAATCATAATTACAGTCATCGGTGTATAAACCCTCGCTTTTAAAGTTGGCAATTCAAATGAAGGATACGAGTAAATATACAATTTCTTAATAGATAGAAAGAAGGCAAGACTTGATTATGAAACTGATCTAGCAAATCGAAAAAATCCAAACCGACTTGAGTACCACCTCCGTATTTACTTGGCGAATAATATATTACTACCGAATAGCCAAATATTGTTTTCATTGTTATTTCAATCTTAAATTAAATATTACGTAGGTATATTTTTACCGATCAATATATCAGACAACATCAGCTTATCAGAATCTAATTCACTATTCCCATATACACAGAAGGTAATAAAAATCGTATTACGCCCATTTTAATTTAATATATTACAGAAATTATTTTAAAAATCTTAATAAATCCGATTTCTGTTTTCCCTTATTCTGTCTAATATGCCATAAATTGTGATAAGCGTCTGCCTCCAGTTAAGAAATGAAATACTCTTATTTTACATACTTTATACTACTTAGATTTTGCTTTGGTTTTCGATTCTTGAATCGACTTTCCACTTAATGATAAATTATTCGATTCATAAATAGAGATCAAAGACTGAGACCACCTATGAACAGGCTATTGTAGTTTATTATTTATTGTTCAGATATGTCATGGAAAATTTTACCGTTTTCATATTTTAAGAAACAAAATCATTTTGTGGCTATCGACTTAATAGTATTGAGTTGTAATTTTGCTACAGCATATTTTATAAACAAAAATGAAGAGTAAATTGAATTTGTTCTATAGCAGATATAAGAAAAATATTTACATTTATTTTCATTACTTTAAAATGCACGTGTAGAAGATCAAAGTGTTAACGGGATTACCTAACAATATAACATTCCTTCTGTCAAAGCCAACCATTAAAACATTTACACTCCAGAAAAAAAGGTGCAGACATACTAAAATTAAAATATTAAACATTTCATAAGCTCCCATTGGCTTCCGTGTTTAGAGAAAATCTAGCAATCATATTTCATTTTTTTCTGTTAAAATAAGCAGACAATTGTAATTTGCCGCGTCACTGCATCGCAAGGAGAAAAATGGACCAGTTTTTCTGGCTGACGGGGATCTAAGCGAAGAGTTTTATTTTTTATGACGTCATTAACTCGAGGAAGCTGGGGTAAATAGAGCCTGCGGTCGGGCCCTCTATTTTAAACTGTTGATTGCAAACATAACGGCAGGCCAGTGATTTACATGCGGCTTTAGACAGGTTCTTGTTGATTTTAGTAAACACCGTGGTTAGTAGGCGGATGATAAAAACAATTGATAGTGTGGTCTCTGAGCTGTAAGGAAATTGTGCAGGAACAACTTAACTACAGGAATTATCTTCGTACGTGATTATTTATGAATTGAAGGTAAAGTATACCACTGTCAGTCTATTCAATAACGATTCACGGTGTGCCAATGCATTTTATATTTTTATGTAATTTATTTTGCCAAAAAATGTTCTCGATAAAAATCGAATCGAACAGGCGTGGTGTTAAAAATATAAGGCTTGATTAACTTTATCAACACGACAGTTTGCAACTCTATCCTCACACTTACACGACACACCTAAAATAGAGGTCCCCCGCTGACACCGAAAATATTTATATCATAAAAACATTTCACACCATCGAAATCTCGGAAAATGTAATTTTAATATCGAGAAAACAAATCGGGTGCTCAACGGGGGGCGCCTCAGTTACTCGATCCCTATTGCTACCGTTTACGCCGTCGGCTCCCATAAGTCGGTCATTCGAGACGGTAAACTATCGAGTTTCATATACGATAGATTTAACATGACTCGATGGCGACTCGAATCGGGTGACAGTTTGAGCGCGACGATGTTCCGTATTTATTAAAATTATTGAGTGATATTTTGTTAAGTTCCCCTTTGATTTCTTCTGGAGTTGGATTTATAACATTGTGCCTTCCAATGAAGAAATTATATTTCATCTTTGTTGTATTATTTTGAATAAACGCAATTACAAAACCCTAATTTAAACATAATTGAACTGAGGTAATAAAACATCAACATACATTTCACGGTGACTCGGTAACAACATTCACAATTTTAATGATAAACTCGCAAAAACAAGGCTGCGGGCATCCGTTAGTCGCAATTTGCGATAATCACTGTATAAAGAAAGCTTCACCCTTCTCAGTTGATTCCGAAACTCATTTGCGGTATATGTTTTTGATCTACACGGTCTCAGTGAGCAGTCAATGGGGAGACCACGTTTCTGTTTTTGTGGTTTAATGAGTGACTATTCATTATCTTTAGTATATTAGATAAATAAAAAGTTTTTTTAAAAGCATCAAATTAAATATTATATGTATATTCTTTTTTTGAATATTTTTCAGCTTACTTTACATTACACATAGTACATTATCTTATAAAAAACTAGATCTATATTTATCGAGTAGAATAATAGTAATACATTCAAT
This sequence comes from Helicoverpa zea x Helicoverpa armigera, assembly GCA_033682625.1. NCBI lineage: Eukaryota > Metazoa > Arthropoda > Insecta > Lepidoptera > Noctuidae > Helicoverpa > Helicoverpa zea x Helicoverpa armigera. Next base: position 475,214 of record JAWIIS010000005.1, on the reverse strand, counting down.
TTGTGGTGTAGGTACTGCAAACACCTTCCCAGATATGATCACCGTTCCAACTATAACGACCGTTTTAACTATTAAAAACCTGTCCTCTCAAGGAAAATGTAATATAAAAATTTCCCCAACATCATTGTCACCCTAGGTCTCATTACAAGGCGCTCAAGCGAATAATTTTGTGGTTACTACCAAACGAGAGAAGGTCGGTGCTGCGGTCGCCCGCCACGCGCCTTTGACGCACACAAAGTATTTAAAAAATACATGGAAATGTAATATTTTAATGAGACTATTATTTCAGTTTTATTTTACTAGCATTTTACAAAGTTCAAATTCACTGACAACGTTAACGTCCATAATTTTTTATTTTGAAAATTGAACGTGAAAATTCAGAGTCATTTGTATTGAAATTGGGCCTAAATTGCAGTAGGTAAAGAAAGTTCTTGGTTTAAAATTACTTTGACGAAGAGGAAAGTGTCGTCAGTCCATAAACGATGAATTAATGCTAAGCAGGCAAGATCTAAACATGATCACCTAACACATTCCCACTTCCTTCTTTCCCATATAAACACGAACATAAAAGTAACAAATTAAATATAAAGACGACGAACACCATTTACGATGCATCTCCATGCATACATTTCAAACGGGCCTAACGTAATCTTTTGTAATACCAATCTGACCGATTATGCACGGTTCCGATTTAAGCAACGAATTCAATTGTTAGTGATAAAGCTCATTGATTCAAAAGCCGTGCACGAGTCGTCGCATTGAAACTTTATAGTACTTTTTATTACTTATAAATGAGACGATTTTTATAGTTCTTATGATTAGGTTTACGATGTTTTTGGCGTTACGTCACTGCATCTATGATTGTCCACATTGCTGCTCGTTTACGTCAGTATACTTTAATTAAGCAGTATAATGTTAGGTTGTGTTCAGATATCATCTTTGTTTTATATCTACCATCAGTATGATAAGGCCAACGTTAAGTTGTTCGACGTAGAACGCTGGGGTCATTGACCTAATGAAACTTTATGGACGCGACGAATCTGTTAAAGTCTGTGTATGATAATGTAGGCAAACTTATGTGTGCTTTGCCTATCTTTAGTATCTGCCACTATCTCGTTAGATATGAATACACGATGTATACGGACGTAAGTCTTAATTAATACAGCAGTTATGTGCAATTTTCTTAATGAATATTTATCTAAAGACGATGTGTTTATATTCAAGGCATATAAGTCGATTTTCTTTGGTAAATGCGAGAATATTTTTCCAATGAAGTACATAATGAATAGTGACTTACTCATCCAAATATTGTGTCATATAATGACCAATATAAAGTTTTATTGGCCTCATTTCTCCAATCATCTTCAATTAATTGCACAAAATGGGAGTCAATTGATTTCTATTACTATTGATTGATTGTCACCAATATTTTTCTAAGTACTTAATGCAATGTGTGTCATTATTACCAAGACTATGCAGACCAACTATAAATGCAGTAAGTTCCGAGCTAGTTTCAACCGACCCGAGTATTTTGAAACAGTACCTAAAACTCGTGTATCTGTTTTCCTTAAACAACTTTTGCTAGTTATACAAGAAGATAAGCGACGGTTACAACTGTTTGTCTAGCTGTTCATTCATATGCATGAACGTAAATACTTATCTTTATATTCGTTTTCCCCTGTGATGTCTACGGAAATTCTTGTCAGAATAGTTCCGTCGATGTATGTCTTGTTTTTATTTTAATCTGTTAACTACCGTTAGATTGGGCCTATTTGAATGACCCTGATTTGCTGTCTATTTAGATCAGAAAGTTAAATATAATGACTTAATTAAAACCCAGTTAAATAATTTAATCTTATAGATATCTTTTTACGACATTTTGAAATCCAAAGTTATCAAGAAAGGGCGACTTACATAAGTTACATATAACTGACTAGCCGTTTTCCCGCGGTTTCACTCGCGTCCCGTGGGAGCTACTGCCCGCACCAGGATAAAATAAAGCCTATGTTACTCGCAGATAATATAGCTTTCTAATGGTGAAAGAATATTTAAAATCGGTCCAGATTAGTTTTTGAGTTTATCCAGTACAACCAAACAAACAAACAAACAAAGTTTTCCTCTTTATAATATTAGTATAGATGTATTCCAATTGCGAGCTTTATTTCTAAAATCATACCCAACTATGTCAAGGCCAATCAAATCATTTCAGTAGTGCTATTAACACGACAGAAGATTTTGTAATCAAACACCACCAATTTAGATCTCTTGACATCTATACCACTAACGAGTATAATAATAGCGAATCAGTTAAACTGAGTGTGTTTAGACAAGATCGTTCCCTTTAAAACACACACACTGAAGACTAAACAGTCTGTTGACAGTTGACCCACTGCAATAGTGGCCAAAACATTTTACTAAAGAAAATCTTGATTACAGTTAAAGTTTTTTCAAAGTCAGTCTCAGCATCTCCCGAGTAGTCCCGAGCCCTTTGCCAATTATGTTGGAGTCGGCTTTCAGTGTAACCAGATACTGGCTTAATACCTGATCTTTGTAATGTGCGTACTACATCTTCATACTGATTGATGAGCCTAAACAAGTTATCGGCCGACTAAAAGTTTCCAGTGTGCGGAAACTTCTTAATGTGGGCAAATAAACTGAATTGTAACGTTATGATGCCAAGGCTATAACAATAGAAAATGTTGGTATAACACTTCAGAGATCGTATGAGATGTATTTAGAAACGCTTGAGCAGAAAATCCTGTAATAATTCTTTAAGATCTTGTGAAAATAAATACGGGTGCACAAACAAATAGATTTTGTACAAGGTTTTGGTTATGGGTTTAACAAAAACAATGAAGATGTTATTGTAGTTTCCTCGATTTAAATTTAGGAATTTTACGAGTGTAGTGATCTTGACTTGAGAATATTGGTATGAGTGAGATAAGACATAATAAAATACATATGTAACAGATTATATTCAAAACGCAGGGTATATAGGTAGGCGGAAAGAGAGGACATTTTACCTGTTGGCAGCGTTTGGTTTCGTGCCACTAAGTTTCATGATGTTCTGATGTCCTTAGGTATAATGAATAAAGTTCTTTACAAAGTAACTGACGGTTTAATAAGACACATGATATAGACTTTATGGATATATGTCCCTTTTGGACATTGTTCAGCACATAAAACGAGTAATTTAATACAGATTTGCATACGAAAGCTTACGTAAGCCACAACCGTTTGCAATCACATAACTATTGAAACAAATGATCATATGCGACAGATATATCTGTAATAAATTGGTGTAAAAGAGAAAGTGGAGGAGTCAAGTGAGTTGACCCGGGATTCCTTACCACAATCAGCGTGCGAAGTCAAGTCTGGTCCTGCCAGTCCCGATGAAATTCAAACCATATTCAATTAGGCATACATTACTTCAATGAGCAATGAAACTGGCCAACTTTGTATTAAGGAAGAACTCGACAAATATGTAGAACTGTGTAGTTTGTTCGTGGGTGGTGTAATCTTCTGTGCGTGCATGACGTATTCAGAATTTTTAAATTTTCATATTTATTTTAGTCATTGAAATAAAATCAGACACGATAATTATAGCTGTTATATTATTATAAAAATACGATAAAAGTTAGTAACATAATTTAACCCATTATGGAGTGAAGTTCAAACGTTAAAAGCAGCTAGGCTGAGGTCAGGTAGGTACCTACTTATCTATCACATTTCATCAAGAAAATTAAGTAGGTAACTGTGATTTTATTAGTTGAAAATTTATACTAAAGGTTCATCTAATAAATGTATCGAATCAAATAAGTCGGCGTTTCATTTTATGAGTGAAAACCATATCAAACTCCTACGCACCTGATTTTACTGCGCTGTCATAAAATAAAGAAGGTTATTTTAATTGGATATAGAAAATGGGCATAATATAATTTCATATACACATATTCAACACTTGTGTGAAATAATGTAATCAAGCTAGGGTCAATTTTCAAAAATATTTTTTTAATTTAATTTAAATAATGTAATGAATTCTTTGACTTATACCTGTACATGTTGGTAACTACTTACTCTCTTTTTCAGATCTTTTTCCAGTTTTAGTAACAAACTTACGTACCAAAGGACCAAAAATAACCGAAAGGACCAAAAGTGATGTCACCGAACAAAGTATCCCCGTAAATCATTGCGAAGAAATTTTAATGAAATCACTGTAAACATTGGGTAAGCAGAAATAGTCATTAATATACGACAACTAACACTAATGGTGTGGGTGCTTGGATGTTCAAAAGATCACTGATTGGGCTGATGACAAAAATGTTGCTTTATATTTAGAAGTTTGCTCATTAAGGTTTAATAGGTTTATTATAAATGCATTATTTTTATGGTAAAAATAATGTGATATGCTATATTAATGAAATATTTTTTACACGTATTTTAATTAGGAAAATCATTAATTACCGCTAATTGCTTTTTGAGCTCATGGAACATCCAAATAGTTCAATCTATGTATTTTTCTTATATTTGCATATGAATCATAAATATAATCCATGAAACATAACAAAGATCTCCTGAAGGAAATATCAGCCATGATTTAAGCTGAATTCGACGGTAAACCCAGCTAACATCAAAACAACAAAGAAATCGTTTTCACACTGACTCAATTAAACAGTGTCAAAATAATCATTTCCTGTGACTCCTAAAAAACAGATCGCCTTTTTATGCGCGGAGTCGAAGTCACAAGAAAATGAAACTGACTCCCAAAATAGTCGTTTGTCGCCAGAAGTAACATTTTTAGCCGCTCGGTCAGATATGATTTAATGGAGTGGCGAGAGCTTCGTTAACATTAATAAATTCTACACCCCTACTATGGAGCTTTTTTAAAATATTCGGTGTTAGTTTTTTCTTAGTTATTTTTAAGTACAAAAATCTACTTAATGTTTGGGGCAGAAATTACCAACACAAGGTCTTTGGAATTATGAAAGGACTAAAAAGACTGCTTAATTTTTAATAGACCTGTAATTTACTTCCTTTAATTGATATACTTGGATTTTAAAATGCACTATTCTATAATATTCAGAAACAACGCATTTAATTCTAAAGAATTACGTCAATAATCCACTCCTACGAGTATGAAAACTTACCCAACTTTAGAAACAAAAACTTCATACCTATCACACGCCAATATTTCTGAACTGCACACAAAAACCGCAACTCCATTCCCACTACTAGAATCCAATTAGAACTAGGAAACCGATTTCCAACAAACAACGACAGACCATATACAAACCAGTAGTAGGGAACAAACTCCTTCCTTGCAGACGCTTTTAACTTTCCTTCGGCACTTCGTTAGTCTTGTTTGTATTTATTTAAAGCGTGATAACTTATCCGGCGACGGAGAACAGGATATGTTCCTAACAAAGTCCTGGGATTCATTTGCCATTTCCACGCGTAATCTGTAAATTCTCGGCGTGATCGTTTTGCTTTGAGGAATATGTGCAAAATGAGCGACTAAGGATTTGGAAGTTTCGTAGAACTAAGTGGAAATTTGAAAGTAAAAAAGAATGGTATTGTTTACTCACTTAAAACTAAACTCCAAAGTAGGTACCTTAGGTAGTTCAATTTTATTATAGAGCAATTAGATGCCCCTAACTGAAAGAACTTAGGTACTCTTAGAAACTTTATACAGTAGTTATATTGCAATTATTTTATTTCATCTTATAGTTAACGATGATTGTGTGTAACTTTAAAAATATTAGCAATCAAATATCATATGTCCAGATACCACAAAAAGTCGTAAACTGAGAGTGGGTTAACGATGCCTTCTCCGACCTAATCCGTTATTTTGAAATATTATATCCTTGTGACATTATAAAGCATGTAGGTAGGTATAAAATAGGAGTAACTAAATAGCACAGAAATGGAATGTGTTCCCAGAAACTAAGAGTTAGTTACAATATAAAGTTGTAACGAATGTGAATAATATGTTACACAGCCTTTAAAATCAGCAGCCACTAGAAACACGTGTGTATAAACATCTTAAAGAATATTTTCTTTCCCACAAGCAATTGAATTGAGCCCATTACTCAACATTATTGGCATTACCAAGTGTACGCAAGCCTTCAAAATTGTATTTCCATTATTACCGCCTAGATTAAAGGCAATAAAGAAATCTAACACAACATCGCAAGCAAAGTGCCTTATGTACAAAAATAGCTTGCTCGAAATAACCTTGGTTGAATAAATCGTTTCAATTTCCTTTAAGAGTTGATGCAAACATGAAAGTTGGCTTATTTTAAAAGTATGCGTTAAAGTTTATACGACGGTCGGGAGAGCATGTCGGAACTAAAGAACAAAATTGAATTTGTAACGTGAGAGGTCGCTCGTAAAGAGTTATTATTATAGGTGTTTCTTTTGTTTGTTATAATAATGCGCTCAGTCGTCGCTGCGCTAAACAAAAAATCTCAAAGGACCAACTTAACAGTTTGTGCAAATGAAAAAATAAATCCGTTCAATTCTTATGGTGCTGCAATCTGTGTTGGAAATAAATACATTTAAGCGCTAACAAAGAATATTACTAACCCAATATGTTGAAAAAGATTATGGATTTTCCTCATTACTAAAAAATACAAATAATACCTAGCAAGTCATGGACTTGTGTAAAAACAATTGGGCCTAATATCTTTTTCTATGCTTGTAGTACTTGACTAGTTAGTAATTAAACAGTTTACTTGTGTAATGTCGATAATATTGCTCATAACTTTCTTCAGTAATAACCTCTGATCGGCAATAAAAAGTTCTGTTATTGACTTATTGACGTTATCGATTTTATTATTATGTTTACGTTGTAACTTACGATTATTATGACTTCTACATTATGTTTTGTATCATTCGTATTAATTTATGATTGATCTTGGAATTGCTGGACTTTAATATAATATGAAAAGATAATTGTCTGACTAACGTAAAATTATTATTAACAAGCTTTTATATTAGCTTCACTAATAACTAACTATTTATGTAAGAAATCTTGGAATCTTAATTTGACCCACTTCCCGGTCTTCGATTAGGATGAAATTTTGCCCACGCTCTGAGTTCTGATGACAATACCTACCTACATGACTAGCGTTTTTAGTTTTTAAAAATATTTGTTTTGTTATTCAAGACGGTCTTTTAACGGTTTGCACTTTTGCTTAAATATAATGAGGATAAGTATGACATACCTTAATATAACTAAAATCACAACCAAATATACATATATTATGATAGCGGAATTCATAGTAAACTTCCATGAGATCATCATCATCTGCCTAGCCTTTTCCCAACTATGTTGGGGTCGGCTTCCAGTCTAACCGGATGCAGCTGAGTACCAGGGTTTTACAAGGAGCGACTGCCTATCTGACCTCCTCAACCCAGTTACCTGGGCAACCCAATACCCCTTGGTAAGACTGGTTGTCAGACTTTCTGGCTTCTGACTACCCGTAACGACTACCAAAGATGTTTAAATGGCAGCCGGGACCTACAGTTTATCGTGCCATCCGAAACACGGAAGAACTCATTATGACAAGATGGTCACCCATCCACGGACCGACCGCGCCAAGCGTTGCTTAACCTTATGATCGATCGATCCGCGCGGCTTTGACTTAGCCACGAGCTCTTCCATGAGATAACTCATCTATAAGTTACTCCTAACATGCATTTACAGACTGAACTATTCATAATTTAGACCATAAAATGACGTCATAATCGACATGTCATTCATAATACTCCAACAGTCTATGAGCTTAACAGTGAATGGACTCAATAGTATGTCTCCCTTCATATTCTCTCAAAAGATTACTTCAAAGTTGTACAAGGCAACTAGTTCATCGTCAAGTACTTCAAACATCCGTTCCCTTTCTGACTGGACTGTAGTCACTTACATATTCTCATTTATTTGAGTCTCTGAGTTTTTGTCTTTTACATTATAAGGCGCCTTTTTTCATACATTTCCACTTTCCGAAGTGATTTTGTGTTTAGTGAGGGTAATAAAATCAATGTACTATCAACCAATGACATTGTATTAAAATCGTTTGAAACTGTTACAACTATACAGATTCCCTTACAGTGCATACCGAATTTCGACCTTATTGTATTATCTCTATAGTAACTTGCTCAAGGAGGTTCTCACATGTATTTGGCCGATAATACTTTTAATCTCATTTTTTATGGCCAAATATTCCAAAATTAGAACAAAGGGTAGCTATGCCAAACACCGGCCGATAATCCGTACACAACAGTGCGGTCCTCCAGGAAAATACGTGGCAGCAAAATGACGGACGGCATTAATTAACACGATTACCCTATTCGTGATTGGGGGCTAATAGCAGGGCTGTTTGTACTGCCGACCTATTGGTCCAACATTTGCTTTTATAATTAAAAGTACATAAGTTTAATAGGTAGAATAGGATCGGTGTGTGCTGGAATAGGTGATGCTTAGTATAAATATTTGTTAGATAAGCATACATTTGAAGCGGTTGGTCGATAATTGGCTATTTAAATTCAGGGGTGTAAAATAGCAACATCATTCATAAACCGGATAACAGCTAGTAATGCGAAAATTTTATCTCAGCTGTGCATTTTTGAAATTTATAGCTTCAAAGTTAAAACTCACTTATACATATCTCTAGTCTCCCACTTTTTACTAAATCCAACTCTGAGGACCATTTTTATTATGCAGAAGTAGGTCACATAATACTAAAGGTATAACCAACTAATATTAAGTATAAGAGGGGCCATAACTTCCTAAGTATTTCTGGGAAGGATTTTGCGCATTACACTCCAATCTAATCTCGAATGACTTTAGAGAAGCGTTCCTTTGATATCAAACTCCAAACAATTTGAGAATGAACAAGTGGACATGGGGGGACAAGTGGACTCAATGGGATGGAGCAAATTAGAACTGTGAGCTCCTTGACACATCCCCAAAAGGCTATGGCTATCATATGACCCTCTTTGGACATCCTCAATTTCAAACCTCGATCCAATAAAGGGGTATCGAAATAGTTGCAAGGATTAATCGCAATGTCTTTAAGGATTTTCGAATATTCTCCGAATGTGCCCTTTCGTGGTATTACTTGTAGCGACTGTGATGTCGTCTTTATGCCAACGGGCGAACTTATTTCAATCCACTTGTAATCCTTCTGTTTACTATGATTAAGAGGGTCAAGGAAAAGCTTTAAGGTGAATGACTGGGCTTATAGGAAAGGTTTGTCTCTGTTTTGTGATTTCGTCACCGTGAAATTCCAGGATTTTCCTATCGTCTTTATTGTCTCACTAAAGGATAGTTGAAGAATATGATCGATCAGCTTAATGTACCTTAACCTATGTCTAATTTATTGGTATTGCATGAAATTAGCATTATTTTATTCGTCTATCATAATAGTATGATACTTATTTCATTGGATATTATTCTATGATATTAAGGTTTTTTAGCCAGTTTTCTGTCTAGACAAGTTTACCGATGTTTGTTTGTGTTTGTAAACGACAGTACAAATATTTTTATATTTATTACCTAAGTTTTCTGTAAGAATTTATCTAGCAGATTCTATAACTTTTAAAAGTAGGTCAGGATTGTTTACAGTTTCTAGAATATAATTTGAAGATTTCCCAAGATATATTACTGAGTCTCAATAATTGATCAAGGATCGCATCGAAACTTAAACGGTTAACAATCATGTATTTAATAAAGCAACTTCAAAATCCAATAAACCGTTCAATAATCTTTACAGTTAGCCTGTTAATTTAAATAATTAGTCTATAATCGACGGATAATAAAACATTCAAATATTCGATATGTGCTTTATCTTAAAAGTCGGACGACAAAAAGCGGAATAATTAAGCAACTTCTAATTATTTTCTATCGTCCAGAGATAACTCAATTGATTTATTGATGACGAAGTAACTGAAATAGATAAATCGTAGAATTTACGATGTTTGTATGATAACCGCTTTATAATTATTTGTTTCGACATTTTAATCGAGCTAGGAAACGCTTTTGTTCTAATGAGTTATTGCTGTTGGAAATTGATCATTATTTATCGTTAATACGGATTTCAATACGTCACTGATGAGTTATTTTGTTCGGTAACTGATGACGCTTCATAATTTTTAATGGCCATTGATTTTAACGGGTTGAATTAATTATTTTTATCTCATGTTCCTTTTGTGGTTGACCTATTAATTTGGAACTTTTGTTTATTCTGGATATCAGGTTCGTTTACATTTGAACGTAATGTAATCTCACCATTTTAATATAAAATGGTACTGCCTTTCATGAGTTCATAGTTTGTAACTTCGTCCTGCTCATACCTTCGCATCTTATTCATTATCTTTGCATATCAAAATATTTCAAGAAACATCCCCAAAATCCTATTAAATCTCAAGGAAAAAGCAACGGAAAGCAGCAACACATCTCCATTACGTACTTTTTATTTTCGTCCAAATTCCTTCACATTGGGGGCATTATAAACAGTTATCAAGGTTATAATATCTTAATGGTTCAAGTTTAGTACAAATAGTCGTCGGGAGGGTACTATTCTTCATTAGCAAGGAGACCCTGTAAATTATTCTTTGGGTCACTTCGGTGCTATTTAAGTTAATTTAATAGTAACTTTGCACACTTGTCACGTTCTTGCGACGTTCCGCCTGATATTAATTTGGTGTTCATGTTAGTCAGTGACTTGGCTTTCATTTGTTTTGTGAATTTAAGTCATTTAAAGCTTTTGTTTTGATGTTGTGTAAATCTTCTTCTTGGACCGAAAAATAACTTTTGTTTGTACTGATTTCAAATTATTCATATATGGCAAAGTTTCTGTATATCTAATGGTTATATAATACTAGAACAAAAAATATTTAAAATCCAACTCGATTGTATTAAATCTTGTTGGAATGAATTGCTTACCCATTAAACTGAATTATAAAAGTCTTGTTAGATTTTTATATTTCAAAAACTCAAAATGTATAATTAATATTTATATCAATATTAAACAGCCTTACAAACATCATTACGCTTTCAAACTTTTTGTGCCCCATAAGCTTCAGTTTTACACCAATTCCTTATCTATAAGTTTTCTTTACTTTCTTAACTTTCTTTAGCCAACAAAACAGTCAAGTTCGACCAGAGTAACTTTCCAACTTTTTAAACTAAAGCCTACTCTAACAAGAGAGTAGCTCATGGGCGCATTCCTATACGAGTAGGTAAGCTTAACGATACATGTTTGTGAGCCCACTCCGCGGTTTGTTGTGGGTGCCCGTGGTACAACAGTTATACGGTAGATGGCGACACGTATCGAGAAAAAATAAGTTTAACTTTTTTTGTTTTGCTAAGTACAGTTTTATAAATATAAATGAAACAGTATTTATGCAACTTTTATACATAGGTATTGTAAAGTTTTGTAATTTTTTAATGAGAGTTAATTAGAAACTAATATCAAATTAATAAAAATCGCAGTAACAATCAAAAGATAAAGATTTTGACACTTTGAAGCAAAAACTGCATATTTAGAAAAATCTTTTTAATCCGCATTTTGATTTTATTTACTAACTAAGTAAACATTCATCAGAAATTAATTTCGAAAGGTATTCGATACTCCATTATTTTTTGTTCTGCTATCCATTTAGTTCAAAGACTCAACGGCAATCAAGTCAATATACTTTCCTTCACACACTCAACCCTCAAGCTAACAACTCCTGATATTTATTATCGAACAAACACAATAAATCCACAATGAAACCTTAATAACACACTGGTTAACGTTTTGTTTTGAAATTTATTAGACACGTCGAAAGACGAATGAATCATACACGGTGCTAGTGTAATAATATGTAACGATATTGGGTGTGCTAAACCAAAAAAGGATTTTTTATTTGCTTGTAGTCGATCTTGGTTAACTAGGATACCTACAGTACTTACTCTGTACTAATATAATAAAGAGAAAACGTTGTTTTGTTTGGTTGTTTCTTAAGGGCCCAGAAAATAATGAACCGATTTAAAAAATTCGTTCACTGTTGGAAACCTACACTCTTACCGAGTAACATAGGCTATATTTTATCTGGGTACGGGCAGTAGTTTCCAAGGTAGGTACGTGGTGAAACTGTGGAGAAACGACTAATTTATAATATAATATTTGAAGAGTTCGTTTCAATGTCAATAAGCTCTGTCTGTTACAGCCTTTTTTATCGTTCCACTGCTGGGCACAGGCCCCCTCTCACACGGAGGCCCAATAAGCTCTAAGACTTTTTTTATGTTTCATTCATATAGCAAATTATATTTGCTAGAGAAATCTGCGCCTTTCAATTTCTCTCCATGCTATGCTTGACTGAATTGCTTTTGATTGATTAATTGAAATCTTTTAATTGAATAAATAGTACGCCTTTCGAAAATTGGACTGTAATTGGCCAAATATGATTTGTGCACCTGTGGTCTAAATTCATCAATCTGAATGAAATTTAATATGTTGACGTCATTGAACATAATATTGGTTTATTATTTGAAAAAAAAGGAAAAAGTATGGAAACAGTTTTGAGGGGCGCGCCTAGTCGCGTCCATTTAACGGTAGTAATAAATAATTCGTGTATAGGGATAACGATGGACGATCAAAGCAGGTTTGTTATGGAATTTGATTGGCCCATAATTACATTCGATTTTAACTTTCTGGTCATATGAAAATTGGTTTGTAATAGCCCAATAGTATGGCTGTAAATTGATCTTAAAATAATAATAGAAAATGACGACACACAAGTTCATCGAATATCTCTACTAGTGGCACAATTTATTCCGAACATATTTCAAACTAAAATGTCCAATGCAACGCTGGAAAAAAAACAACATAGGTACATAGGACTAACTCTTTCCACGGTTAAACCGCAACTAAAAGCCAGAACGGATATCAAAACAAAAAAAAAGTCCGAAATCCGGCAAAAAAAAATCAACAGGCAAATACAATAGGCAAACAAATACCGGTCTCACTAAAGGATAGATTAAGAGGCGTGACTAATTGCCTGATACAATTTTGCGGTGCGGTCGGCTCGTAAGTAGATACACATTTTATAGGCGATAAATGTTAGTGCGATGTGATTTTTATGTTTCTGCGAATGGGATAGGTACATAATGAAATAAATTATGTACCAAGTGGTTGTTGCCGATTATTCATCGGTTTCGCGAATCGAGTGATGATTCGGAGTAGAACGCTCTGTCGGGACTTTGAATGTGGGATCTTATTAAAGTATGCTTATTGTCTTGCCTATACTAAAACACTTGCTTTATCTGCGGTTTTAGCTTCCTCGCGAGGATGCGTCTTCCCGCTCCTGGTTAAAAAGTAGCTTGAGGTCTGTGTATCCTTCATTTAAATGAGTTCAGTAGTTCTAGCGGGAAAGGGTGTGACAGATAGGCAGACAGAGCGACTTTCACGTTTAAGAAGTAAAGAATAAGTTTTCAATACCTACTGTGCTTGACTACTACATACCGTACTTTCTTACAATATATTGTAACTTCTATAGAAAAGAATAATGAACGATGGATACTAGAGACAAACCTCGAAAATGATAAAGTTGAAGAAAATATTACTTACAGTAAATATCGATGACAAAGCGATCAATGTGACATATTAGTTAACAAAAGCTATCATTTATTGTAATACTTAAATCCCTAAGAAAGATTACATAGGTGACACAGTAACAAAGTCACGGACAAATGTGAAAGATTGCCTTCATAAATTATACAATTTCTAATAATAACTAATAAGCTTTCGAAGAGTTGCTGTAGCGATTCTTTGGTAGGATCAAATATTTGACCTGCGATTATCGCAAACCCATGAGTCAGTGTGAAAAATGAAGGCGTCGGTATGTGCGGTTACAAGAAGTATCAAATTTTACGACTCCCGTGTTCATGGTAATGTGACAATGTTTATTGGTATCATCGCTGTTTTATCACCTTTCCGATATGTTTATTATCTTAACAACAAAAACCCACGTTTTTTGCACTTCGTTGACTCGATTTTAGTGGTTTACCATGTAATCCCGCGTTCTGATGGTAGGTGAACGTCAAAAGGAAATACTTAAATTCCCATTTGAGTCACACGTATTGTGTTTCTTTGTTTTATGTTTGTCATCAAGTTTTACAGTTTGATTATCTTGAGATCATATAGGTGTGCATATAAAATGAGGTGGAAGCCTACGCAGGCTCGTAATCTTTAATGGTATGTTAAAACATCATAAAAAGCCTTTATAAGAAGCGCCACTTGAAGAACAAAAAACATGCAACGAAATTCTTTACATCAAGTACAATAACAAAAAGCAGCTAACAATAAATAACGCAACTAATAACCAAAACATTAAGAATATGAATTACCTACTTAAAACATACTTTAACTAAACAAAACACTACTAAAACTGCGCAACTATACCAGATTCAACGATAAAACGAAATTATCTCCCACAATAAAACGGCAACTAACCTAAAACGGGAATAAGAGTGTTTTGTTGCCGATAAAGACATTATTAAATTCTACCATAATTTTGTTGGCATATTACTGCATCATTAAGATTAGTCTTATCATGAGCCCGTTAGTCTACGAAGAAAATATTTACCATACGAGGTATAAAAGGTATCTGAGAGATAAGAGCAAGATTACCACGGCCCACATTCGGTAGTGCTTTATGAATTTTAAGTGATTCATGGCATCTAGTTCTGTATGAAATGGGTTATCTTAATTGTCCCCTGTGGTAATTTATTGTCCAAATTTGTTGGCGTTGCGCTAAACAGTAGGTGCTTAATATAAACGTGGTACATTAATGTGGCCAGATACATCATGTACCGTTGTTTTATCGTTTGACATAGTTTTAATTTCGTAGTAAACGTTCATGAGGTTAACAAATGAAGATATATCTTGCTTTTTATTATTTTATGGTATCTTTCATCTGTTTCTACTATAATTAATTATCGAACCATTTACTTGTATTCTCACGTTGTTTCTCAAATTCAAGTTTAAATTCCAAACCTCCATAAGAAACCAAACTCTTTACTTTGTGATCTTTGAACGCATAGTTGCTCCCATTATCATCCTTTTGCTCTTTTCTTAATTTCGTTTAGTGTCTTCTAGTGACATTATTTCCAGCAGTATCATCTTCCTCACTTAATCTTGAAATGTTGTTTAAGTTAGAACATCGTATATAGCATAGTTCAAGAACATCCATTTTATGGTGCCCAACATAATTACATGCACTTCATCTTTCATACGGTCTCAAATGAACTGTACAACTTCTCTCACACTCTGAGTGCAAATTAAATATTTGCGGGCGCGTTGGGACACCGTCGGTTGGTCTTAATGAGCTATCATCACAGGCTTGTGTCAACCTTAGCGGCTTCTTCAACAGTCTTTGCTCCTGATTCATTGACACTTCGACGTCCTCATTTCGTGCAAATATTGTTTCAGGTCATAAGTAAGACGGGGTCTGTGTTTGTGTTTGGTATAGGTAACGAATTTTAAATAAGGAATATGTAAGGAGTTCAGTTGGTTTTGTTGTTATACAGTCTACGCTTAAAATTTTACATGTGTGTTCAACTGAATCATTACTATGTATTTTAGGAGTATATAGTAAACCCACAGAAATCTTCAAATGAAAAATACCAAAACATAAGTGGACTCACCCAACCTCAAAAATTCGCGAGTCACACTCAGACCTTTATAACTCGACCACAATAAAGACCTCTTAGAGGCTGTTCAATAAATTTTCTAATATCGTAACAAATCGGTCATAAGCTTGTACTACCCGATAAAGCTCTTTCAGCTCCACACTATCAATCATAGTTTAGCAAAGGTTATATCAATATCACATAGTTGCACACTCATGATGCCTTTATGAGAATTTTTGTTCGGCTTTGTACTAAGCCCTGAAGAGGGTAATGTCAATCATAACATTCGGATGTGTTAAATTCCGCTAAGAAAACACTCTTTGCAATTTTACCGGCGTGCTTTGAAAATATGCGAATCATTATAACAGTATCTACGAAATTGCTTTCAAAGAACTTTAAAGAAGAATAAATATTAAACAGAAGTAGCACTAAGATAGTAATATTGGAGAAGCTTTAGGTTGATTCCAAGGCGTAAACTACAACAAAAAGAAAGACGTCTATGAACTTATGCCCGTGAAATTAAACATAATATCTTACGTCACAGCAAACAGAAATACGTGACCATTTCATTCTATACGCCATACAAATATTTGTAGAGCAATCTATATGCTTGTGTACAATAATAGTGAAGAGCTCGCGTGCCGTCTCCTTTTTATTTGACTTTTAAATTATTTATACTTTACCACATGAATATTAAAATTTAAAATATTTTTTTAAAGTTCTTCAGAATGATGACAGGAAATTCAGATATTCAGCATTAGACTGTACGGTACTTACTGTTATCATCATCTGCAAAGAAGAAAAACATAAAGGACACTTTAAACTCGCTAAATATGGTACTAAAAAGAATTGACTAGCACAGAACAAAGACAAAGCCAATGTTATCGGAACGTTAAAAACTGCAGTAATAATATTTAACAATGTTGCTTTTAGTCAGTGTACAGAGCAGGTGCACCCAATTATTTTAAAACAAATGAAGGCCTTTTCAACGGAACAAGCTCAACTCAACTGGTTATATTCAATAATATCAACAAAGAAAAATATACGATAATAATAAACAAAATTTACAATGCAAATCCTTAAATGAGATTCAATTAAGAAAATATAAAGAAAACTGCACTCAATTTCGTTAGCAGGACTCGATTGTAAAAGTGTTCTGGTCTTGCAAAATTGCACAGGGCGAGTATAATGCAGTTTAATTAAGCCACACAATCAGCAGCCGTTACCAAAGGAACGCCCCAAACGTGGAATAAATTCTTGAGGGGCTAGAATCAGTTCCACTGTCTGTGGTGAAATCTTGCAAACTTATGTTTACATCGTCATTCATATAAAATAGACCTAATATCTACACTGGTAAGGTCGTTGTGTCTTCAGCATTATTGTCAGAAGTTACCGTATCATGGGGTTTGACATCACTCCCTGAACGTTTAATTTTGTTTTAATCCCAAACGCTTCGATCTTTATCGTCGGGGGGTTGCCGCGTAACGAATTAAACGGATTGCATTGGTGTCACAAATGAGGCTATTTTATTTCTCCTGAGAGATGTCTCATTGGCAGGGGATAGACGGACGTGATTGTCTGTGTTATACTCCACTGACTTGTTATTGGCATCGCGTTTCGAATCCGGCTGCGGTTGGGGGATCGATCCGTGTGTTATAATTGCCTACCTAATATTAGCAAATTGTGGTAGTACAAGTATACAATTATATTTTAACATTGACAAAACTGTTATCCAGGAATTGTTATTAAGGATTTTCTTTCAACTTCAGAACTGATATCCTTTGAATTCCGGAGAGATATTAAAAAACTATCTACTATACAAGCTCCTTAGAAATCTTCCTTGGAAAATGTATTTACTTTAACAAACAAAGATCTTTCACAACGATAGGATTCATATACCAAACCGGACCGTAGCTAAAAAGAAAATTACTTGAACGACGAAGTACAAAGTCAGCGTTGTCATGAAGACGTAAAACAAAACTTCACAATAGATTTCAGTGTAAGAAACGTTTTCAAAGAACTTCTAAGATAGTCTAGAGCGCTTTACGATTTGCGAACAAAAGCCAAACAATCCATTGTCTATCGATTGTAGCCCGGAGTGCAGTTTGTCGTCAAAGCCTTAAGTTGCTCTTTTCATAGCCTTTACTACGTGTAGCCTGTTACTGCGTAATTTTGTATGAAGTGGTTACATAACTGGGCCATTCTTATGCTGTTTGCATTGACTGAAGAACATTGTGAATTTATGTTTAACTATATGGGTTTGCCGTTTGGTGCTTCCATAAAAAATATAGCTTCATTTTAGTGTTCATTTCTCTCTTTCTTTTAAATGCAAAGTCTTAAAATCTAAACGTGTTTCGATACTGTATATGTGTCCATAGAAGTACATAGTCTATAACTATATTTTCAAATGTCGAATAATTTCAATAATATTACGTTATAAATATATATTTCTGCTTAATAATACCATAATATTCACACCCATTATTTTTTCCACGAAATTATTAGCTCCGGTTGACAATGGTAGGGTACGTGTCTCTATTGGGAACATACTACGAAAGCCCTCCATGCGTTCTTCACTTTGTTTCAAACCTTTAACATTGTATCTGACTTGTTTCTCAGATACTGCTACGACTTAACATCTTGTACTTGACATTGAAATCTCTTTGTGCCTTTTGAAAAATTCAGCTTTTATTTTTCTATCAGAATTCAAAAGTCTATCTTGATAATATGAAAAACTAAATATTTATAAAAAATTACGTAGGCAAATTGAAAAATCTTTGTTGTTTTTTGAGCTAACCTTTTAAGCAATTGGATTTAAACGAAAGAAGATAATAATTCCAACTGCGTGATACAATTTCAAAACCAATAATCCTAGTCATATTTTCAAAAAAAGAACTAATTCCCTTACAATATTCAAAGCAGCAATATATCATTCCATTTTCTCGCTCATATCTCCATGTGCTTAACATGTCAAGTAAAGGAACAATACATTCTCAAAGGATTCAATCCACTCACGAAGCGAAATTGTAGGAAGAATTCGTATTCATAACATCATCCTTACTTGTTTATTACAAGAATATATCAGCCGTCTCTTTTATAACAACATGAAAGGCCCAATTCACAAACAAGATAATACATTTTCTACTGCAGTGCGTGTTTTCTCCCTAATACGACCATTTTGGAAACACATAAAATAAGGCTCTTTCAATTATTGTTTCTATTCAACTCGTTCTCGTCATTACCATATGAATTAGTTCGGGAAATTGGGGTTATTTACTTAGAAAATATTGAAATTGCAATGCAGATAGAACGTTGTGTTACGCTCATGTTACGCTCGTGTTTCATGCGGGAAGTTGGGTACGTTGTGATCATGTTTTGATAATATGTGGTAATTGGAATGTGATAGAAATTGCGTAACATCAGAATTATTTTAAATATAATTTACATTTCAAATGAAGCTTCGGTTATTTTCATGGAATTTTCATTTGGCAAAATACATAATGATCAGACTTCAGTTCTAATTTTGTCTCATATTCACAAATTGCACGAATCGATACGAAATAAAATATACAAGGCTACTAAATCAAGAGGTATTTCTTACAACTGAATCGAAATATGATCTTCATAGCACTAGCTATCTAGCCTTCAAGAGAACAGAAACAGAACAGGAACAGAAATTATGAGACCCATTCGGCATAAGTAGAAGTGGCCAATTGCTATTGCAAAAAAAGCATCATAAAATTTAACAGTACCTACGCTAGCCAAACGTATATTAGAACTTACGTCAACACAGTCTGTTCGCATAAATATTTACGGTTCCGGATCACTAGCTTAGATGATTGCATTAAATGCGCATACGAAACGCTTCGCTCGCACGACCGATGTCGATGGGCGGAATTTCGCTTTCATTTAATAAAGGGCGGTGCTAGTAAAATTTTAGCCGGTATAAAGCGGTTTAATTTGAATTAACGGTCGTCTGCGAAGCGGACGTGTGCACGTTCTCACGAGATTTTTAGTATCCCTTTTATGTTATGCACTTCATATTTTAGACTGAATACATATTATTAGATTCGATACAGCCGGGATTATTTTTAGGGTAAGTTCAAAGTTTCTAAATCGGACTAGTCATAAAGCTGATTCGCTAATTACATCTAGCGGAATATCAAACGAAACTACGACTATTCCATGTCAGCGAACAAAATATGACGTTCCTACGTTCCAACCATACTTGTGATCAATTTATGTGTCATGATCGTTAGCAAGTTTGACTCCTACAAATCTAGGAGACCTCAAGTTTACAAGCAAAAGATTTATAGAAAGCAACATTTCTAAATGAGCAAGGAAAGGGTCAGACATCAGAGAATGTTGATTGCGCGTTCATTCGCCATGGTCCATTTGATTTACTACGCCTTGCTCTAAACACGTGCATATCACGTAACGAACCATATTTTTCATACCAAAACAATGTAAAGTGAACCTTGAGTACTAAACAATAAGAGTGTTTGTACATGCAAGATAAGTAAGCTTGTTAACGTTAATTAAGCGATATTTCACTTGGTGACGCTTGGCGCCGTCTGCTAAACGCCTTGACGAAATAATCTCTAGAAAGCTGCGTTTCTTTGAATATTATTTTAAAGCTTCAAATCAACTGTCTACACAATAAGGTGAAACTGTAGTTGTTATTATAATTGGAACAATATTTCTCGCAAAACAAGTGAATATTGTGAAAGTGACGGTCTAATTATAGGGGTTTTGCATTGGTTGTGGTAAGCTTCACGCTCATTATTCCCGACCTGAAAGTGTTAGTTGACTTGACAAGAATATGACGCAAAGATTGAATTTCCTCAACAGAGCTATACTTTATCAAGAATTTATTTATTTATTTATTTATTTAGTTTTAAAGAAAGCTTACAGACTAATTACACCAATTATTTAACAAAGTATATAAAATAATTGCTAATGACAAGCTTCCACATGTTCCGATAACAGGTAATCAATCAACTCATTTAAGCTTTCCGATGCGGTGAACATACTCATAAAAGTCTTATGGCATATAACTATTGATTACCATCGTTATTTATCACTGTATTTGTAAGTAATATAAAAGATCTTATTTCAAACCAACATTAATTTTGTTGCCTAAGTCTTTATTTACTTATAAACTGCCATTACCGAACAATTAACTTTCATTAGCTAAATAATTATCTATAAACAACACTTAAAAGCTTTAAATTAAAGTGCAATAATACCATTGCATTACCATTAATTGAGTTTATATGGATACGATGTGCCATCAAATACTAGTTTAAATTATAATTTTCCAGTCCAAATGTCAATAATGAGGTTTATTTGAAAATTCATTGCAAATAACGATACGTATTCCATGAATTGGATTCTGTTTTGATTGTTCGTACAAAATTACAATGTGTTTAATTTTCCATCAATAAGCTGTTATTGCTGTTACACAAACTGCCATAGACCATTAGAAGCATAGAGGTGGACATTACTAGATGAATATTGCTAAATAATCTAGTCTTGCTAGAAGGATTCGTATCAGTCGGTCTTGGCAAGTTGTTGGTGTAGTGACACCTCCAGAGGTAGTCAAGTTTGTTAGTCGAAGGTAGCAATTAAGATAGATAATTTCAATATTAAGTCTTATATTGATACATTTAAGTGTGATTAGCAGTACATAGAGCTGAAAAATTGTACCAAACTACTATATATAAATACTAATAAAACAATTCTAATACGAAAAATTTAAGTAACAGGCCATCTCTATTGTTTTCCGTAATCTATGGATAAAACATTACATAGAATATCGTTATCACTAAATTAATTTTATTGTTTTTAGGTCATTAAGTATGGATTGTGTTCGTTAATACATTAAATTGCGACAAATAATATGAGAGAGAAATAACATTATTAATTACTACAAATTATAATACATATTAATATGTAATTTTATATAATGTGCTGATAATAGTAATGTTTTACCGATTGATTTTGAAATTTTTATGGTTTGCCTATACCTCGCAATCTTTCTACAATACAGATCATTTCGACAATTCACAATACACAGCTGCATTAGGAACTTCCAACCAGCATAAGACAACCATGAAACAAAAGAATTTTTCAGGGATAAAGACAAAAAAATCTCAACAAAGTGACGTCATACAAATAACAAATGTATCCTTGAAAATCCAAGAGGAAAAATCTCCAACATCATCCATTATCAGATCAGAGATGCGACAGTAAACGCCTCGAAACTCTCAGTGTGTCAACGAAGTGCGAATACTCCTCATTTGTCACCTCGGCTCGCTTCGGAACAATACGTGTCAAATATTTTAGTAGACAAAGATGTTTGTGGTAATGATATGTGGTGAAATAAGATGTCTTCGTATTGTTTTATGTCAAATATTAACCCTGAATACCTAGTTAATAAAGAGGTTAACTCTTTTTATATTCTGTAAGTATTCACTGCAGATCTACGTAATCCAAAACTGCCCAACTTAAGTGGCAGAACTGTATGATGTTGATACCTACATAAATAACATTTTTTTGTAATTATTTTTTTCAGACAACATCAGTAAAATAAAATAGTTAGGTAAACATTCTAGTTTTACTAGAACTAAACAGTAACTATAGAGTAAAGAATATCCTTCCAACAGTCTATTTACAGACACCAAACAACAATTTTAGTATATCAAACACTGAATTTTCATTGTGCAAAACTTTTTCAATAAACTCAAACTTATATTCAACTGTTTATTCGGAAAGTATTTAGCCTTTTTGCTGGCACAAGCTTTGTTTACAATATGAGCAGCCTCGTGTTGATTGCCAATAACTCGAGCGATGAATATGACCCATATTAAATCCTCGTATGTAAATTGGAGAACGCGTTTCAATGTTTGTAATTGTTTTCGTTTATTGATACTGAAGTAGGCCATTATCATTATTAATTGAAAACTGTAGTTTTCCGTTCGTTGTCAGAAGCCAGAAAGTCTGACAACTGGTCTTACCAAGGGGTATCGGGTTTCCCGGGTAACTGGGTTGTGAAGGTCAGAAAGGAAGTCGCTCCATGTAAAACACTGGTTGAAAGCTGAACCCAAGTATAGTTGGGAAAAGGCTAAACAGATATAGTTTCCCGTCCGCAGATTTATTTTCCTTCTGTATGGTTACCTATTAATTCAAATTGTCAGAGTATAATGACTGACCACACGACTAAAATTAATATCGCTTACAACGTATGCCTCTCAAAACTCAACACCGTTTATCAATTCGACGCAATCGCAGACAAAAAGCATTAAATAATAAATGATCAAAATGAACGATTGATATCATTCGGCATTCGCGCCAGCTGCCGATATATGGCGAAATGTGTCTATCTCACCGCGAATAGATCTCATTTGTCAACGCACATGACACCTCGTCGATTTTCTACATATCTAAGTATAGTTGACAACCCATTTATATACATTTAAATAATGTTGTTAAGATTAATGATGGAGTTTAACTTTACATATATTTTAAAGGTATATGAATTGATGTTAAATAGACACATGACTAATACAAGTATTCATCTTGTGGGCGTTGAGCATTGTAAATTGACTTCAGCGATTATGGTTTCAACAACATTTTTGGACATTCATATTAATTATTTAACATAGGTAAGTCAAATACCCACGTGATATTTTGAAAGGGAAAGTTTGATGAAAATTATGAATACACATTTATCAGATCGTGCTATAGCGGCCATAAATTTTCAATTTGAGTGCAGTCCACTAAGCAGGCAGCCTACCAATCTTGACTGGAATATCGAGCTAAATCAAAACAGTCTGGTAATACATTCAAGTCTTTAGCTTGACTCATAATTTTATTCACCACGGAATGATTGACCGAATCGAGTGCGTCCATTGTCTGCGGGTAGTCGGGGCACCCTGGCCGACCATTTGTCAGCCTACATCGTTTGTCGTACGTCGGCTACGTAACTAATTGCTGCTGTAAATCGTCGGCGCACGCGACATTCGCCGACGCTTGCTATCGAATGAGTGACGCGACCGGCGACATTTTTGTTCGATGTTTGAATGTTTTTTTTTTTCTTTTTCCTTTTTTTAGCTGCTGATGTGTTATAATGAGTGGGACTTACGATTTTGTGATTTAGAAAGTGGTGGAACTTTTTCCATCGTTCTTTTATCATATACTTTCAATTTTGTCCCCCGGGGGTTGAGCATAGATGTTCCGTCTTGCATCACATTCACTTTTGATTAGTCATATTCTAGTCTCTAGGCTGTTTGATTCTGAGAAATTTCAACTGGAATGGAAGCCAATTACACTCGGTCTAACTTGAATATTGAACCAGAGATCTCATGCTTGGCTATGAGATAGGTATAGGTCAACGAAAGTGTTTCACATGTTGACGTTAACGCTTTATTTTTCAGTGAACCTCTGTTAGGTAATCAAATAAAACAATTCTTTCAGTTTTTTTTTCACATTCCATTCCATTCCACAATCAATGGCACTATTGGAAACCCGAATTCAGGTCTTTGTGCGTGTTCGAAACAAGTCCATTATTTTTCAGTTAGCCACCGACTTACACACTGACAGTAACTAACAGACATACGGGTCTAACAATGGAATATTCCTAGAAAGTTCCATCCAATTCCGAACTGAAAAGTGGAAAAAATTCACAGAACTGCCCAGACGGGACAGTTGTCGATGTCATTGCTAAGGGGCGATTAGAGTTAGTTAACCCTTTAAAGCTCAAAAAAAAAATTGAATTTATTTATAATTTTTTTTTCATTTATTGTTTATTTAGATCTTACAAGTGCTCAAAAAAATGAAAATAAAAATCTGGTATACATATATATCCAAATATAGTATGTTGTAAATGTGCTACAATGCGAAACACAAGAACATGTACAGATTGAAATCAGTGTTGTATATTTACAACAGTGCCCACGTTACAGAATAAAATATAGATATAAATGAAAAACAAAATATATTAAAAAAACATATTTATTCATTATGAAAGTTAAAGAAACAGTTTCTTTTGGGAACTAAACACAAATGTTGTTCACATTGTGAACAGTGGATATTTGAAAACCCAGTTTTGCAGTATTTGCACCTACCTCGCTGTACAAAAACTGGAAAATGGCCAATTTTATCAAATCTTACAGCATCTGTACTTTTGTGTCCTTACTTTTACCTTAAAATAACGATCGTTATTCAGATCCGAATTATCCACGAAATACAGACTCATCACATCAGCGACAGGAGGGTAT
Organism: Helicoverpa zea x Helicoverpa armigera; assembly: GCA_033682625.1. Classification (NCBI taxonomy): domain Eukaryota; kingdom Metazoa; phylum Arthropoda; class Insecta; order Lepidoptera; family Noctuidae; genus Helicoverpa; species Helicoverpa zea x Helicoverpa armigera. The sequence goes on along the minus strand of JAWIIS010000005.1, from coordinate 450,257 downwards.
CTGAAATCATTACTCCAGTGGTCTCGATATGACGGCATTCTTACAATACCCATCATAATTATTGTGATAGCTAGAAAATCACGCACATCATCTCTGGTAACGTTTATAGATTTACCTTCTTTGCTTTGCACAGAATATAATTGGTGTGCTCCGTAATATAATCTATTATATCTTCAGAAAAAGAAAATAGTCTAACGGAGATTCTGTTGCGGTACTAGTAGTGCTAAGATCAGGCATATCAAACTCTGCTGGATATTTGAATTTCCCACGCTGCCACTTGAAACTAAGAAGAGGTCTCTTGTACTTTTATACTCTTTTAGCTACAACTCTTGGTTCACAGTTAGCACTTCTTTTTGAGCAAACTCTTTGGCTTAATGGAGTATTAAGTGGTGATAAAATTGACGAAACTGAATTTCAATTTGGGAGCGAATCGGGTGGTGTGTCCGAAGAAAAAATACTACGTATTTCTGGAGTCAGTGGAACCTTCATCACATAATGTCGTAAAGGTTTCTTCTTGCATTAGACTATCAAAAATAAGATTCAAGTTTTCTAAAGACGAACGAAGGGACCTTGGTTCTGAGCTGAAGTCAGAAGATACATCGTCTTGACGTTCGGTGATGTTTTGAATAATAACTTCGTCTTCAGACGAAGAGCTATCGGTAGACGAGGCCGCTTCTGGTGGAACCAAAGCTAAAATTTGTCTTGCTGTCTCCCTGGTAATAAGCAAAAAAAAAAAACAAACATGCAGCAATCACCAACACCATACATAAGTTAACACAAGTTTTAGTAAAAAACGAGCATACTAGTAATAGCGATATTCATTAGTTATTTAGTAATCTAGCTTAGTCGTACATTAGCAAACTTTCAGAACAGTCAATATAAAAACATAATACCGTCAACTCCCATAAATGTAAAAAAAAACACAAAACCCATACAAAGTTAATAATAATTATTCAGTGTTAGTAAAAGCGCGACGTGGCACCCGTGCAACGTACGAAATCAAAAGTACTTATTATAAAGCTTCGCAGTGTCGCAAATGTGCAACGTCGGTAAATACGTGCTTATATTTCATAGTAGAATATGAATTTAACATTGGCGTTATATGACACAATTGTAAACACTCATAAACAATAATATTTCAAATAATAGTTGTCAATAAATGCATAAAAATTATTTATATTTATTAAAACTCACCGGTCGTCCACGAGCACAATGTCGACTCGACATCATTTTGGTCACAACTACGTAATGATGCGCGTGAGTTGGTTAAATATTTTTTTTCATAGAAGGCAGCAGTATATCCATTATTAAAATTTATGTAAATAAGAAAAAATAATGATGGTTCTTGCAATATATTTTTTTGTTTGGATAGTTGCATCGGTGCAACGTTGCGAATTAAAGGGTTAGTCTGCAGAACTGTTACTCGTCAGTAATCAAAAGACTTTTTTGAATAACGTGTTAAAATAAATGCGCAGTTTTAGTCTGAATATAACTTCGATAGCTAAAAAAGGAAGAACCATAGAAATCAAGCCTTATTAGCAACACCTTACCTAAGATTCAATCTTGGACTACAGCACAGACATACACAAGTACGGTCCGCCTGTACATTAGTCGAACCACTCCAATTAGTTCCCCGCGTCTAGTGGCTACATGACACGTCGGGTTAATCCCGGCTTACAAGCGCAACTGTACTAAACAGTTGAAATCCTCTACAATGCAGTGCATTCGTGTCTTTGAAGCCTATGACAGGATCAAAAGGTCTCGCTGCCAACGGATTACATTGTGGACCTATATTGAGTGAAGTGTGTGCGGAAAATGGTCGGCTGCAGTTTAAAGGGCATTTTAGATTGGCGTCAAGTGAGCTCGATTTCAACAATGTTGGTAGATAGTTTGTGTTGGGTTATCGAGAAGCTGTCTTTTAAGATAGGAGCTATTGTTTTGAAAATAATTGTTGGAGTATATTGAGAGCTGACCGTTTGGTGGACATAGATACGTTCCGATGCTATGAAACATTTCTCGCTATTATGGACGGTCTGTACAAAATTGATTTATGTTAGACACGGACTTTTGTACAGGAAAAAATATTGTACTTCTGAAATTAAAACAATCACTTTCGATAAGCACAGTCCAAGACATTATGAATCTTGAGCAATATAAAAAGATCGAAAAAAAAATGTCAGTCCAGTAACAAATCAATGACATCATTTTATCGCTAGAGCTGAGCTACATAATGTTATAAGTAAATAAATAAATAATACAAAAATGCTACAATAGTCAGAATTCTTAATACATACCAAGTACAGCTAGAGAATGCAGAACACCGAAATAGACCGAACGACGTACATTTCGCCTTACATCGGAACGGATCGGGGAAAGGAAATGAGTTGTGTACTTACGGTATCAACAACATGCATATGTTAACGAGTTTCTGCTGCCTTTTTGTTTAACAATTTGCAAATGTCGGCTATGTTTAAGGGTTTAAGAATGTTTGCTTTTGTACAATAATAAAGATAAGGAACCGTTTATGCGAATTGGATCAAACCAAAGAAAGTGATATTAAAAACATCCCGTATTCAAGACAGGGATTGAGGAAATTTTTGTATACTAAATTTTACTTAACAGTGTCATAAACTTTACAGTTGAATTTCGTCACATTACTCTTTTTTCGTTGAAAACTGGAATCCAAAATGATCCTGATAAAGTGACAGAATGTCCAAAAGTTGACCAAACGTTTATTACAAGCTCACAAAAAGTGTCATTCCAGTCCTTTTAAAGCTCCATTCAGGGTCCTCCCAAAGCACTTTAGTCCTTAAACGATGCAATTATTCTCGTATTAAAGACCACGTCTACACATCACGGAATCCGATTACGAATTATTCATGAAGTTTATAATTCTCGCCGCATCCCCGGGCAATAAAGTAATCAAAGATTGAGCGTTGACAACTTGCACGATACACATTCAGTTAACAGCCATACAATTCATGTTAGTTGCTTTTTAAGTAGTCATTATATGCAAATTACGGAATCGTGATGATGTCTGTCTTGATAGACTGGACGTGTTTTGCTGCATATGTTACATAGAGGTTTAGTATTCAGAGAGCATGCTGTGATAAATCAAAACAGGTTGTGAGAGCACTTGTCGCTATTATGAGCCTTTTTCTGAGAGAATTCTTGCTAATTTGTGGACATCTCTTTTTGCTGTCTTTGTTGTATTAATTTCAATCTCCTCTGGAATGAATCCCTATTTCTAAATCAACGTGTACTTTTCCATTTTTATATCCTACTGCCTTTAAGAGTTGGTTTCTTTCGTATGACTATTGACAGAATCTTCAAGCATTTAGTTTGTAGAATTTTATGTAGATGAGCTATGAAACTACTCGTGCTTACGGAAACTACTTACACGAGAAGAAATTCGTCAAACTTCCCAACAGTGTGTACATACCAAGAAGTGGAAGCGTAATTGTTTTGAAAGTAACTGTCAGTTAGCCTGTGTGGGAGTTGGTATGGGCAATCCAACTTGCACAATTCGCAGAATGTTTGCACGAAATAGATCAACATAAAGTTATAGCTCTGTAGGAGTTCTGACTGCTAGCCATCATTTTAAATGCCTGCAGTAAAGCTAATAAACGTCGCTGACCTGAAATATAAATCTAATATACCATTTGTCTATAAATATCTTATTGGGGTATTTTAATAAGAACTGATAAAAATACTTTCATTAAATTATACTTTAAAGACTAAAAACAAATATCGTTGAAACAAAAGATGCTATACACCATCTATTACTTTAAAAAATTATGTATATGTCTTATTATATACTCTGTTACATTATAGTTACTTTTAGTTTAAATGTTAGTCACTCACCAACTTTTACTACCTATTTATCCGTTCTAGCCTACAGTAAATAGGCACAAGCAGGGCCTTATTCACAAAGTAACCAGCATATTTCTTTCTAAATAAGTTGCACTCGTTATTTCGGCTAAACTGTCCTTCCTTGATAAGGCAGGGTCTTAGTACATTCATGGGCTGTTAAATACGAGTGGTATGCTAAACATGCCAGCCGAAACAATGGTGATATCAGATCGCGTAGAGGGGAGCGTTTTTGTGTTAATTTATGTTAGTGCCGTTTGAATTTGTTAAGGAAATCTAGGTGTTTGGCTATGTATGTTGTAGAGTGATTTACTGGTATGTGGTGTATTGTTAACAGTGTAACTAACTCTTTATACTCGCGTTTGTCGTGTTTTGTTTTAAATGCGAATTATTTAAATGGAAGAAATATTTTCCTCAAGATCCGTGGTGTAAAATACTATATAACTAATGATTGTTGAATGTGTTTGGAACTACATAATATTAAGTTTGCTGCTACCTCTTCACAGATATACAGTGATTTCATACAAAGATCTCCCACGCAAATTAACTAGTACACTAATCATATAGCTTGCAAAAACCTTTCTTATAAATCACTGCTTGATCAGTCCCCATAACGTGACAATAATAATTTATTTGTTTTGACAGATTTTTATCAGTTTCCTCAATTATCTGCGGGCGGGATTGTTTGATATTGATCAGTATATTTGAAATCAAATACTCTTTTGGGGTGCTTTTGATTTAAAACAGAAGCGGGCATGGGGGGTAGTCAGAAAGTATAAATTGAATTCTTATCTCAAATCTGTCCAAACCAGTCTCCACTCAATTTGAACTGGGATTATAATTTCGTTAGTCACATCAATGGGAAGTTCTGAATTCTTTAAAGAATAAAGCGTTTTCAATTATTTATTTATTTCGAGTACACATTTTTTTAAGATTGTGAACAATGGAATATTTAGAAATAATAAAATAGCCCCAAATTAAATTTCGACATAGAAATTTAAATTCTGAATTACTTGAAAATATTAAAATCGTTCGAAAAAAAATGTAACACATCACTATGCATCACATTCATATTTTCAAATATAGAATCTAGATTCAATAATAATAAAAACTATAATATGTATATACTGGCCGGTTCCGAATTCAAAAGCGCCATCGAACATCACCAAACATAGTTGATCGTGATCATGAGTCAGCCTTCAAATGAAGCGTTATACAGCTGCGGCGCCACCAAATTACGTCATAAACTTGAAACATAACTTATTACAATACAATGTTTGATTATTTGGTTCCGGTCCGTTCAAGGGGTAAACTTTACTGTTCCCATCATAAACGTAAAATATAAACGTTTAGAGAAATGATCGGCGTTTGTTGAATACAAACGTCGTATTGAAGTGCATAAACAAAGCTATGGCGCAATAAAGGAATATTGCTTTTCTAATAAAAACAAACTACTTGAAGAATGTGAAGATAGTGGATTGTGAAATGCATTTAAAAATATCAAGAATATTTATAAAATAATCATATATCTACCTACCTAATTGCGTTTTTAAATGGACATCGTAAACAATTTTTCAAGTAGGATCAGATAATATCCATCTACTTATCGGTATTAAAAGTCCTCTGAGTCATAATTATACCAATGATACATTAATAAAGCAAATAATAAACTAAATTTTTGCAACTAGCACAGTACTCAATAAAGAATAAGACCACAAACGCCAGTCTTCATGTAAGCCTTCGGTAGCCATAAGTAAGAGAGTCAATATTAACGTAATATAAAAAAGCAATTCACATGCCAACCGCGACTGGAGGCTTTCAGCCCTGCCCATTCAAACTTCTTATGCAAATTATATAATGTTCTTTACGACATGAGATGGCAAACTTTACTTAGGAGTAAATATTTATGTAGTTGCATATATTAAAGGGGATTTTTTGAGGAGAAAAATAAAACCGGCCAAGTGCGAGTCGGACTCGTGCACGAAGGGTTCCGTAAATTACAGTTAAATCAACCTATCTCAAAAACTATAAGAGATACTTTGATCAAACCAAAAATCGTTGAAAGAGTTAATTAGCATGTATCACCTCTATTTTTTTTAGAATTTTATACCCCGTAGTTATAAAAATAGAGGGGGGGGGACATACTTTTTACGACTTTGAGAGCTGATATCTCAAAAACCGTTCACTTTAAGAAAAATGTTTTTTAGAAAACTTTATATCATTTTAAAAGACCTTTCCATTGATACCCCACACGGGTATGTACATCGAAAAAAAAAATTTCATCCCTCAGTTACATGTATGGGGGGCCCCACCCCCAATTCTTTTTTTTACTATTTAGTGTCATATTTTTGTAGCGGTTCATACAACACATATTCCCATCAAATTTCATCACTGTAGTACTTATAGTTTCCGAGTAAATCGGCTGTGACAGACGGACAGACGGACAGACGGACAGACGGACAGACGGACATGACGAAACTATAAGGGTTCCGTTTTTGCCATTTTGGCTACGGAACCCTAAAAAGGAGGAAATGTTTTAAGGCTGATATGGGTTTGGGAAATGTTGGACTTTGTATTTCAGTGTTGCATGCAGTACATACTCTGGAGAATAATGTGGATAATCTATCTTTGCAAAACCAAGGACTTTAATCTGAATGAATGTGTAATGAAACATCAGATCAAGGAATTCATATAAGAACAATAGACAATCAGAGCTAATCATCAAATTACAGAACTAAAACAAACTTGGAACTAATAAAATGTCCTCCAAAGCTAACATATAAGAAGAACAGAGTTGGAAACTTTTGCAGGTATGTGTGTGACATCTGGTACTATCAGAAATCTTGCCAAATTCGATGGAGAGCCCACTTGGAGGCAGTCCAACTTGGCACTTGACGCCACATGACCCGTATTAATAAGTGACTATGGCTCCTATATGTCGTTATGGAGTAAACGATGTTACATGAGAAGATTTATTGCTAATAGAAGAAAGGGAACTACTTGGGAGAATAATGGGAAGGATGATAATGATAATTTTCATGTATCTGGTAAGACGTAAACGATAGCATATGTTGTCATCTATGCATCTGCCAGTATAACTGTAAGATGTACTGCAGTTAAACAAATAAAAGCAAAACTCAGTAATGATGTTTTTCTGAAAAAAGTTCAACTAATGCATGTTATTCCCCAAAGCTCTAATGTACTTTATCATATCAACAAACTAACAACAATGAAACAGGATGATGAGCAAATGAGATCATACATTATACAAACAATTTATTCAAAGCTTGAAATCCCAGAAGGACAAGCAAATCCCTTATTATATGAAAATAAAAAGAAATTAAATTGAACACAGCCAGTGGCCACCCTCCCCATAACGCAATCATAGGACCAAATCAAATATCAATTGGAAATAGATTTGACCAAAAATCTGTGCAGAGTTTGGGGGAGGAACGTTAATCTCCATCTTTAGTCCCCTGACACTTATTTGGAATAATCGATGAGGCTTACTCTATTATCTTATTACCGGTAAATAACTGTATTCAGCTTTATTGTCCTTAGCGTCAGAAATTCCAGTAACATTATGGAAGTATGTTTCTGTATTAGGGTGAAATACTATCAATTTGTATTATGATTGGTCGGAATTTTAGTTAAGAGGTGAAATGTTCAAGCTTAGTATTGTAAGGAATTTGACCAAGGTCTAAATAGCTTTAGAAACGGATTTAGAATAATAGTCACAATTTAATAGTCTTGTAAATCAAAAACAGTATTGTCTCAGAATTGTCATAAAACTGAATTGATACTTTTGTTAGCAACATCATGATCGTTAGTAGTTAAAATTGCATCAGTCAGTTGTATGATTTTAGTTAATATGCACATGCACTCAGCAATTGTGCAAGCAGACAATTTTAAAATTACCACGATATCGTGAAATCTGATTACGGGGTACAGGATTAACCTCAATGCAAAGTTACGGAAGACAAATTTGAAACTATTGAACTAATATCTCCAAGAATTAGCTTAGCAAATCTAACTTGCCGCAGTGTCGAAGATTAGAGTTTGATGGATTTAGAATTTAGACAATTGCTTTCAAATTAATAGAATTGCTTTATTGGATATTATATGTGAGGAAATGACAGTCTAATCAATTATCAGGTACACGTAATGGGGCAACTTCACTCACACAGACCACATTGCCACGAATAATCCTTGAAGCGTTCAGATGCGTTCAAAATTTCACACCATTTCACAGTTGAAGAGGCGATTAGTAGTTAGTGGTGAATGTGTCGAACCTCTCTATTAATTTGTCAGTTCCAATTGTGTCTCGGGATAATTGCTGAAATGTTGCGGTTAAATATAGCTGCCTTGATGCAGTGTTGTGACATAGGAAGTTTTGCCGCGAATCATTTTGTAAAATAGAATAAACTTTCATTATGATACTGTCTGATAGTTGCAACTACTTCTTAAATCCAACTAGTATGCATACAAAGGTTCATAAAGGTTTTGGGGAGCGAAAATTCTTAATTACCTTTCTACCATCATCAACAGGAAATAGTCTAGAAGTTACAAAATCTTTCACAAACTCCTGCATATTTAATAGACAAACGTTCTAGATAATTATAGAGCAAAACCTTTTAGGATTAACTAGATTGAAACTAGGTAATCCTATCTGCACGGCGCTCGTTATTCAAGATCCCATATGAATATAATGGGCTCCGATATCGTGGATTTTAAATAATTAAAGGTCGTGAGGCAATTTCACGGAGCTCCTCGGATATTGTCTGTGATTAAAATAGATTAGGGTAAACCGAGGTATAACTGGCCACTTTCAATTATTAGCCACTATACACTTTGACTGCATAAATTAAGAATTATTCTCATAGAACGCCATCTATTATTTATTTTTAGTATTACCTACTCAACTAGCTTTCATTATAGTGACAGTTTTTTCCTCTATGAACACTAGCGCCAAAAATATCGGTCATTTTGTGACAGCACGCGTACGAGTTCCGACGTGAACGGTAAATCCTTAATTTTTTTTTAAGGTAATGATTGAATTTAAAAGTGAATTTTGTAATACTTCGTGTAGTAAACGTGAGTTGATTGTGTTTGTGGTATTGTATAGATGGTAAACGATCGTTTTTAAGGTTTTATTCTGTCAGTATCTATAATAAAGCGAGATTAGTTGGGTGGCCAGTTATTGATTTTCATTTTTGTGTATTTTCAGTTATTGGCCACTCATGCCAGTTACTGAATTATACGCCAATGTCCGAATTTTACGAAAAAGTAAACATATTTAGAATGAGTATAAGGCACACTGTCGTGTAAAAAAAATCCAGATAAAAATATACACGTTTATCAGTAACTGGCATGGGTGGCCAATTACTGATAGTTGTATGGCCAGTTACTGACGGATTTTTTTTTGTTGGACAGATTTTCCGAAATGTCTTTAAAAAAACGCCAATACTTTAAAGAGGCAATAGAAAATGCTATCAAATTTATTAAAAACAATGAAGGTATCCAATCCAAATAAAACAATTTCTGTTGTCTCAAATATACCTTTCTCGGAATACCTGAAACAAAATCATCATAATCCTGCCCTTATCCCAATTTTATTTGGGGTCGGCGCAGCATGTTTTCTCCTTCCATACTCTTCTATCTGCCGTCATCTCAAGTAACATTCTTTCTACTTTCACACAATCCATCCATCGTTTCTTTGGTCTTCTTTTCCACTATATCCGTCCACATTCATACTCACCATGTTCCTCACAACATGATTCTCATTCCTCCGCATCACATGCCCATACCATGACAGCCGGTTTCCACGCAGTTTTTCTGATACCGGCGCTACTTTCAAACTTCCTCTTATATACTCATTCCTTACTCTATCCATTTGCGTAACACCACACATATGTACCTCTTAACATTCTCATCTCTGCCGCATGCAATTGTCTTTCATTCGTCGCTTTTGTGGGCCAGCACTCTGATCCATACAAGACAGCAGGTCTGACAATACTCTTGTAAATTTTCCCCTACCTGAAACAAAATACCTGAATACCTGAAACAAAAGTTGCCCGATTTTCCCAAACGACAACGAAAGCGCCACATTGAGCGAAACATCCAATCAATATGTTGACAAGATAAGAGAAAAACAATTTAAAAAAGCAAGAAGAAGATGCCGCAAAAGAAGAAAGGAAGAGATTACGAGAAGAGAAAAAAAGTCAAAAAGAGAATGATGTACCAAATAAAAAACTAAAGAATAAAACAAAAAAGACTGCTACTAACAAAATTATAAATAGTCAAGACGAGTCCAAGAAACTGTTGGAAAATAAGAAAAACCGATGTGTTACTTGTTGTGACTATTATTTGAATCTAATAACAAGAAGGGTGATCCTATGTAGGCTCTGTAACAAACAATTTCATGAGAATACCATTGTCTCACAGGATTCATATTCCTGAGGCTGAATGTGATTCTTTTTTGTGCCATAATTGTTACAAAGAGAGAGATTACTCTACATCTGATGATGATGTAATTAATTAATTTAAACACGTCAATAACTACAAATGACAAGTTCCTCGTTACCATACTATGATTTAAGTGCAAACGAACTGTGGTATACTGATCTCATTAAATTAAGCTAAGTTGTAGTTTTTTTTTTACGAATTAAGAACCACCTTGTTAGAATTTGTTTTATTATGTTTTTTAAGTTTTTAATTTCTAATATAGTTGCTTTATTCTATATATTTTAATTGATTTTAAATATTATTTTTGCATGGCCAGTTATTGGTATTATGGTGGCTAATATCTAATTTTAAATGGCCAGTTACTACTAAAAAATACTACTTTTTCATTCTGTTAAAATATTACTACATAATTCTATGTTGTTTCATTTTTTACTCACTAATAACGATAAATGGATACTTGCTTTAACTAAAGTTGATACAAGAATATTAATTTCTTGACACATTTCGCCATGGCACTTAAATGAACAACTCGCTGTCCTTAAGTGGCCAGTTACTGGTGAGTTTACCCTATTTAAGAATATGTTACTGGATAAAATTGTTGAATAATTTCCTTTAAGATTTTTGAGAAGTAACTTTAAGGTAATGCATCCGATGGCCGGTTTCTGAGAAACCATATCGGTAATCCTTTAAAAGACAAACCTTTAAGTTCAGAATCGAGCCCTTAATCAAAAAAGTATTAATAATATTGATATTTTGTAAAAATGTACCGTTTAAATGATTCCATTTTTTATTGAAAGTAGTATCATTAAATTGATCTCGATTTGTGACAAATTCATGTTGTAAAAAATTTAGCCTTCTGCTAAAGGTTTATGGTAAGCCACTAAACGCTAAACAGTAAATATTTACGAGTGTACGTATTATATTTCAGCGTTCACATCTAGTTATTACGAAATCGAACAATAGAAATGATTCACGACGCATTTTCACCAAGTAACATCAAAACAATAATAATTTTATGGGCCATAATATATAAAATATTTTCATCGCTCTAACATGAAAAGTTACCAAACGATTTGTAACTCTTTTATTTCCAAAGACGGAGTCACTTTTATTTAAGGTGTGACAAAATGTTTTGCTGCAACAAAATGTTTTGTTTTGAGCATGTTCAATTTTATTTTGTAAGCTTAGGGATTTTAGTTCTTACTTTTCTTGTCAAACATTAATAAGAACGTTCATAATATTATATATGTGCAAGATTTTTTTTCTCTCTTTGCAATTTGGTAAATTAATATCATCAATTTGTAACTTAATTTGCAATTTGTAAGTTACAACTTAGTCTGAGCTGCAAATCAAAGCTGATCTTATTCATTTCACGCCTATTGTATCTGGTACCTATAACAGTCTTTTATAACGTGTCATATAAAGGTATCCACATAAATCCAAAAAGTAAAACAAATAAAATCATTGGATCTGATACAATTTTACTGTCTCAAATTTTATGACTGATCATATCAATAGACTTATTACGTGTCCCGCCCCCGCTTTATATTTTACGAGTTTCACACAATTTTGAGAGGTTTATGTCATCATTGTGTAAATGTCGATGCTTTGATAATAAAATCATCTGATATCTTATTAGGAGATACATATAGGATGAGTTATAGATATGGCTTGCATATTTGAAAAGATGATCTAAATCCTCTTGATTTATTTTAGTAGCATAGAATGTAAAAACATCTGATGACCAAAAACTTTGAGAAAATGCGTTTTGTCAACTTCAAATTCGATGTTTTTTGCATCAAAGTTATGTAACAAAATTATCTATTCCTATCAACTCCTTTATTTATCAAACTTACATATTTGGAAATTAAAATAATCATAATCTCTCTGTCGTATACCTAGATAGATCTAATTCGGTTAAGTACGACCGCTCTCTTAGTTAAGGATAATTAATTCTAACCACACCCATGGCTCTTAAAATGCTTCTGGGCACTTTTAATTCTTTTCACAAGCGACTTATTTAAAAGCCAAGGAAACGAGACATAAGTCCACGTTAGAGGGTTTTAAAATGCTTAATTGCTCGATTTATAATAGTTCATTATTTAAAAGTTTCTACTGTTTGACAGTTATTTTAATGTTCCCCCCTTTTTGAGGCTATAAACGTCTGGTGGTTTAAATTAGGAATGTCCCATTATGGTTAGTGAGTGATGTTAAAGACATGGAAACTGATTGGTTAATTTAAATGTTCAGCTTCGAAGTGCACGGTAGCGGTTATATTACCGTGTTTTACCTACAGTCGGTTCGTACAAATCATAAAATGCGTTGATCCTGAATTTGTTTTTTGTAAAATGTTACTTGAGGTTTTCTGTTCTTTTTTTTTTCATTTTTGCTCTAATGACATACAAGAATATTAATTTTAAATGGATTTGATAAATTCTTTTTAACCAATTTTGTTATTGTAAGTTGTGCAACTAACTATTGATTTAACCGACTTAGAATAGAAACTGCTGAAAAGACATTTTGTCAAGAAACGACCCATAAATAATTTAACCGTCATAACACTCGTAACATAACATTAAAAAAAAGTTTTAAAAGCCAAAAGAACATCAATCAAAACAGCTAACAAGACAACATTAGATCGTAAAATCATACATAAATTATTATTTAACCAACATTTATAACTACCTAAATACATCGGACATAAACCCCAGCACAGACCCACGAGACATAGTCAGAAGGCTACAACTTGATAAGTAAGGCTAGGACCATGGAGGAAGAAAAGATAAAGGAGATGCCATAAGGAAGACACCTCCTTGTAGGTCAGACAACGTACGGTAGACGTGGTCAGTTACTAGAACTAACTTATGGGTCCCCTGTCAAATCAAAACCAATTTACCTACCAAGAATTGGTCGAATTGGTTTGATTTTAAAAACAATGGGCGCGTTTCATTGATGGCGTGTTAGAACGGAGCTAGTAACATTCCTCGTCCGCCGAGCTCCCGCATTTTGGCGCGCTGTCATAAGAGGTTTTGCGTTATGACATCTCCATTAGTTATTTAGTTATCCGTGACTAGGACTGTAAATGGTGATTTACTACCTATTATGTGTACTAGGCTTAGCAATTTGCGGTCAGAATGTCTTATAACGAAATAGTTTTTGGATGGGCCTTTTCTTGTTAGCACGAAATTATGATTCATGGCGAGCCTAAGAATTAATGTTGGGTAGATGGTTTTTGTATGTACTGTGCTGGTATTTTGTGTGAATGTTTGAGAAGGCTGCTTTATTTTGACAGTTGAAATAATTTTATCTAGGTGAGTAATTTACTAGTAAGTAGATACTTGAGTGTAATGTGATTAATTGCAAAGCTTATATGAACAAACATAAGAACTTCTATTACATAAATTAGTAATATACTAAGTATAAGCTTGATGTGCAAAAGCTAGACTGAAATAATGCATATTTTTTATATGAAGACTGAGGCCCTCGCTTCGTTACGGTAAGCTCTAAAAATTTTAGTTTTTTTCTACTATATTATGAATGTATTATACACATTAACCTTCTTCTTAAAGCACTATCTGTTAAAAAACCTCATAAAAATCTTCTGCGTAGTTTTGAATATTTGAGCGTACAAAGGGACATAGGGACAGAAATAGCGACTTTGTTTTTTACTATCTAGTGATGGATACAAGAATCCAAAATGCATTCTGCTCAGACTGCAGCTTATTTCTAATTACAAAACCAGAGCTTAGCTAATCCTTACTTCATTATCTACAGAGCTCGTACATAGCGGCTAGAATATTATGTAAGTAACGGTTCCCTCTAATTGAGACTTATGAGGTAGTTAAGGGTGCTTTAACTCTCGCTAAACTACATTATGTAGATACAATTCTAAGTTTCTTGACATAGGGCAGAACAATATAAACTTAGGATTTCATTTTGTTAGTAGGATGTTAGAAAATAAATTAAAATTTATTGCAGAATACTTAGGAGAGGTAGTTAATACCTAGTTTAGTTAGTTTCACCTAGAAAATAAACTTAACAATTACCTAAAACCTAAACAAGAAACAAACGTAATCCTTTATTGAAATTAGTTAGTTTACATTCGTTTCTTAGAGTCAGTTCACACCGAGACGCGACGCGGCGCGACGCTGCGCGCACATTTTTCACAGAGCGACTCAGAATATACTTTATTCACTACACGAAAAGATACACATTACATTGTGCGGCGCAGCGCGGCGCAGCGGCGCAGCGCGAAATCATTGGCCTGTTTGAGTATCGTCGCGTCGCGTCGCGTCTCGGTGTGAACTGACCCTTAAAAAAGAATAAAGCAAAGGTCTATGCTGCCATCTATTGAACAAAATGATAGTTAACGTTTCAGCTCATTGCTACTAGATGGCGCTAGTGAGACCTGCGCAGAAGTTTATTTTTGGAGGAACGATTCATATAGCACGGAAATTAATTTTATTATTATTTTAATAAACTTAATAGATACAGTTATATTATTTTGATAGAACAAAGTTCCTGTTGCGATTTAATACTTACTGTTTATGTCATACTCGAGAGGTAGAGTTGAAAGAACTTTAGGTACATAGGTCGATACCTCCCACGTAAGTTGTTGTAACCCACAATATGCATGTTTTACGTTTTTTAAACCAAACCGCCTATTTTTGCCTACTATATGCGTTAAGAGTAAAAAAAAAAATTAAAAAAAATTTTTAAATATATTTACCAGACGTATTAAGTTGTATCATTATTACAACGGCGGCGTGTAACATTGTATCTACCTCCGCAACGGTTTACGCGGGCGAGAGCGCGAGGTGTGTTGCGCGCTCGCGCCGCGTATGTATGACATGCGACAGTTCACGCCGGACTTCATGAAGAGTGGAGGTCGAGCGCCTATGATCGTCGATTTTTACGTAATTAATAATTTATAACGATATTTTAGAATTGTGTAGTTTTATAACGACAACAACCTAAACTGTTTTAAAGATTACTTACAACAACTTACGTCGCTTAGAAGATACCAAATCAGCGTTGTATAATCACATACAACACTTTACGTTGTTGAATAATAACAAATTATATGTGAAGTAATACATAGAACAGTTTACGTCTGAATTACATACACAAATAATTATTGGATGTTGACATACTATATTTTACGTTGCGAAGATATTTCTTTTTTTAATGACATACAACAATATAGGTAAAGGGCTATTGAATAACACCGTGGATTTTAGTCAGTACAAGTCTGACAGTCCCTCCCGCTCTGCTCTGGATGCTTTTGATGATTTTACCACGCTCTAAAAATTTTTGATTTTAAGTTCTGATGATCATGGGCCGAATTTAGTTCAGTAATCAATAGATAATTATGAAATTGATACCATTACATTTTATTACAGATTCTCCGTTGCCAGTTACTTTTAATGAATCTGAGATGAATGAATTAGCGAATATGATATCAGATGTTGACATTTTTGAAAATCTGGAGATAACAAACACAAATTCTAATGACTCCGTAATTCTTGAAACAGCTCATCCTTCACCTACCTGTAGCATTAATCATTTGGACTATGATTGTGACAATAACTTCTGCCCGTACTACATAGAAAAAGAAAAGCCTTTTTCCCAATCATGTTGGGGTCGGCTTCCAGTCTAACCGGATTCAGCTGAGTACCAGTGCTTTACAAGAAGCGACTGTCTATCTGACCTCCTCAACCCAGTTACCCGGGCAACCCGATACCCCTTGGTTAGACTGGTGTCAGACTTACTGGCTTCTGACTACCCGTAACGACTGCCAAGGATGTTCAATGACATCCGAAACACAGTCCATGGTGTCTGAGATATACTTAGAAAGTACATACAAACTTAGAAAAGTTGCATTGGTACTTGCCTGACCCGCGCCTTTATACTTGAGAGGTTGGTCCTTTACCCACTAGGCCACCACGACTCCGACCACACGACGAGAATAAGAAAATTCATCAGTGTTGGATATTGTACCTCAACTATCACCAACAGCTACTTGCATAAAGTAGCTGTTCAACTCCACAAGCAAATAGTCCACCGTCCGTAATATCAAATAGTAAACTTGATGGATCTTTGTAACAGTGGGCTTATCCCAGCTACATATCATGACTTCTTCAGGAGTCTGCCAGTTGTGGTAGCAACGCGTTCCGATAGTGAAACTTCTGATTCGGAGTAGTAGAGTTTCTTAAGTTTTTTTTATTATTATGTATGTCTTTGCCAGACCTCGGGACTAAAGAGTCCCGGATTTTTGGGAGGCGAACGTGGGGCCGAAGCCAACACGCTGAAGCCCTTTTGAGACAACTTTAATGAAATGGTGACACAAAACCGACGATTATCCCTGTATACACTATAGAAATGTACCCAAGGACAATCCCCGGTTCTGTGCTAAACTATTGCTAACTATGGATGAAAACTACTTGAGCTATTGTGATGGGATGCTAATAGACTAGGATTGGGGAAACTACGGGAGCTATGGTACCTGCCGATGACAATGTATTAAATACATGTAAAAATGGCAGGTGGAGACTCGCCACCTCACTTACTGGGCCCCCGGGAATCAGTCGCTAAATCGCAACAAGAGGGCAACGGGTATTATTATTATCTTGTATGTCTCTACTCGACCACGGGACTACAAAGTCCCGGATTTTTGGAAGGCGAACGTGGGGCCGAAGCCAACACGCTGAAGCCCTTTTGAGACAACTTTAATGAAATGGCGACACAAAACCGACGATTATCCCTGTATACTATATAAAAACGTACCCAAAGACAATCCCCGGTTCTGTGCTAAACTATTGCTAAATATGGAATAAAACTACTAGGGCTATTGTGATGGGATGCTAATGTAATGGACTGGGAATGGGGATAACTATGGGAACTATGGCACCTGCCTATACGTAAAAATGGCAGGTGCAGACTCGCCAACTCACTTACAGGGCCCCCGGGAATCAGTCGCTAAATGGTAACAAGAGGGCAACAGTTACATGAGCGGCTGAAGGGTGAGGATACCTCGGCGGACTTTAAACGCAGATCACGCGCTCCCTGTGGGTCCAGCATCACCGGCCCACTCGCCACTTACCACGAGGCACCTACCCTCCGAGCAGAGCTGCTAACCCTGCTCTAGCGAGGCGGGAGACCTATCCCCCGCCATGCTTCACTCCGGCAGGCCGCAGATGGGGGACAGTATACTCTCCCTGGAGCATTCGGATATATAGCCCCGCGGGTTCGCTACTCCCCGTCATCCGCCTCTACAGTCAGTACTATTCTTATTTTAATACTTCGTTTTCAATTTATTTATTTTTTACTGTTTAAAGACTGTTGTGACAGGATGTATCACACAGTATTTCATCGATACCTTATTTCTTTTTATGTTTAAGTAACTTTAACGTAATATAGGTATCAAAGTTTTAATAAATAAAATACTGGAATAATTAATCTTACTAATAATTAACCTAGAATCTTGATTGTTATTTGATGTCAGAAGAAACTGTTTTTTTTTAGATTTTTTAATTTTGTTGCATTGTTACTATTTCAGAGTTACTTAAGAGGATTAAATATGGTTTTTTACTAAGCCCTAATTATATGGAACTACACATACTGCCACAAAATATTAAATTTATATCAACGTACACTATAGTATTTAGCACATACAGTTAAATGCAAATATTGTTTTCCGCTGTAAATGGTTGTAAGTATCCTGTACAACATTTTTGTAAGGTAACACTACAGTCTAGAATGTTGTATGAACAAAATCTCAAAAACTACAACTATTAAACAAAAAAATCGTAGGCAAACATTGAAAGCACTTTAAAATATATGTGTATGCAAAATTTGAAAAGAATATATTGAAGCAATACTATTTGACGCGAGTGTCAATCTTTAAAACGCTGTAGTGTAAAATTACAATTTTGAAGATACAACAACTTACGTGGGAGGTATCGAGGTATATTATAATTTATTAATCTTCTTTAAAATAATGGCTTTTATGATTTAGACTATTTTAGACTATATCTTTCCTCAATTACTTGACAATTTTAAAATAATTAATTATTAAAAAAAATGCACAAAGCTCTAAAGTAAGTGACGTTTTTCTGTTAATAAACCGCATCAACCGACAAACCTCATAAAAATACATTCCATTTTCATTTTACTCACTAAACGAGAAAATTAAATTCAAAGACTTTTTACTAAACCGCGATACAACAAATCCTTGCAAGAAATAGCAACTTCTACATTAATATTGATCAATTCAATCGCATTAGCAACAACAGTGTTTTGTCGGGAATCGAACCGGCGATACACGGCGGAAGAATGTGATACCGCCTCGCTAATTGACAATGGTGTAAGTAAAAAGTTATGATATCATTATGTTGACGGTTTCATTTAGTGCAGCTTGTTTGTTTTACTTGAATGTAGTTGCATTTAGATTGATTTTTAATAAACAATTTTATTTTCACTTAATAGTTACGTCATTTGTTTGGAGTCGGTACTTTTGTGAGAAGTCGCGTATTATATACCTACCTACTTACAGGTGCGATATTCACTCTAGTGCTACAAAACTCAATTTGGTAATTTGAAACGGCATGTTATATGTAAATTCGAGGAACCCATTAAAAAGAACATAATTTCACAAAACAGATCGTATGTACAACCACCAACTTCACATTACAAGCCGAATAATTTGGACATTCGAAAGCCGGCATTATCCGCGTAATTCAGTCCGGATATAAGGGCATACTACTACCGACCGCTCCCGAAAATGTGTCCGTTAATTTGACAGGCCTCCCGGACAAAGACCCAAAGCCATAGGGAATCCAGATTACAAGCGTAAAGCTGTGTTAGCTGGTCATTCTCGGATTGCTCTAATTTTACTACTCTAATACTCGTAAAAGCCATTATGCCTACTGCAGTAAAAGTTTGGTTGCATTCAAATATTTAATAATGTCAACATGTTGACCATTGTTAGATGTTTTTTCGTTAATGAAAAGTACGATGAAAGGAATATCTTTGTACATATTTATAAAAACATGTCAAATGCTGTTGGATGATCGTTTCGGAATGCATAACAGTAGCTAGGTACAAGAAAGTACTTAAAAAGCCACACTAAACAAATCCATTAAATTATATTTTCACTAAAAAGCAAAGAAAATATGAAACAAATTCATACAACCTAACTTCATTTCCACATAACCATATAATCAAAACAGCACACGAAAATGAAACAATCAGAACTTACACCATACATTGCTAACACGACCAAATAACTATTTACCGTGAGACAAAGCCATTGTCCCTGTTCTAATATTCTCTCACTGGATGTACGACAAGGCCCGACTACACCAATGTCTAGTACACTGCCCTCTAATTAACTAGGATTAGCTCTCTATCTCGTACCTCCGTGAAATGAGCTTGTTGTGTTCACCATGCCATGGCTGGAAAGCTGTAGGTATGTGAAAAATAAATGATCTGTTCTAAATGAATGTTTCTTTTGTGAAGCATCTGTAAGACTAATTGATTGTAATCTTGTTCTAATGCAATTTTTGCCTCAATTAATTCCATGTAGGGTTCAAAATGCAGCAAAATATAAATTTTATTATCGTTATCCCTATATGACTCCGATAATACCTACGTAGCCTCCAAAAAGCAGCATATCGCCAGTAGCACTAGCCCAACTTAAAAGGGAGTCGTATAGTTACACTTTCTATTTTACAATAACGACGCCAACTCTCCACTTTTCGAGTAGAACATGCATCGGTAATCGAAATTGTAACTCGCGAATTACTTTAGCAATCGAATAAAGAACAAAAGGCTTCCCCATTTCCACCACCAGCTCTCTTCTAACTATTTAAAGTGCATGTAAATTTGTGTGAAATCGATTCCGATTAGTTCGTTACTGGGATCTGATTACATGTGCGGTTCAAGCACTCATTTGGGATTCGATTACATTGCCTTGCTTGCTTAGCGGCTGCTGACTACACTATTAAGTCTTAGATTTGTATTTTGTATAACTACGAGATTTCCTCCTTTAAGTACCAAATAGAGTTACATTTAAACTAGATTTACCGAACAAAACTACACAATAATTAAAAGCTAAAACGTATTAACGACTGGAACAGCTACTAAACATTGACCACTAAAATCTTTAAAACCTCAAGATTCGAACCAAGATAAAACTATCACGTATTTACTACGATTTTACAACTTCTTTACTGCATCTTCTAACATCTTACTCTCCGAGTAATTTCTCTAAGAGAGTAATAGTGAACGAAGTCGTTTGCTTTGTTTACGATCAGAGCTAAGACCAACATAAACATTAACAATTAACTCATTAACTATTCAATGTAATTGCATTACCTCCGCAATGGATTAATGTGTTCCTTGTTCGATTGCTGCGATCCCACCCGTGTTTTTCCTCGTTAATTCTTCCACTGTATCCCAAAGTGGATTTTCTTTAGTTCCTTTATTGGTAAGCACTTCGACTTCAGTGTAAATAAAACAATACACAATCGAGTACTGACCCGATTCCGTAACGCTCATTTGTTCTTATTTGTAAATTCCCCATTCCGAGACAGTTCTTGGAATCGAGAATCAACCGACATTAGGGTTGTAACTTTCATTATTTCAAACGCCCTTTCATATTAGCTTCACCTTGCACGAGTCACTTCTAATTACTGGTCTTCAGAAACGTCATTAATTTTTACACTCGCATTTCCACTAAGTTTGAACGTTCCCCAAGCAACAAGTATGAAAGTCCCATCATATCAATTCGCTAGCCGGTAATTATAACATTTAAATATGGAAGTCTGGCGTAAACGGTGTCCGTGCAGGCGGAAAGTAATAAGTCCCTTGACACACAGTGATTAGACTGTCATAGGGCGGGGGAGCGTGCATTGTAATCAAGTTCGCGGGGTCTGCCTCGGATTGTATAACTCCACACTTAGATTAGGTAGCGGGCTGTAAGAACAGACGCGAATTCTGAAAGCCTGTTATTACAATGGTCTTAAGTAAATAAAAGTATTTCACTAGTTTTGAATTTGTAGGAGAATAAAAAAAATTGTGTTTGAATTCTTGCTCTGTCTCCTTTAAAGATTCTTATTCATTCCAATTAGAATAGGTAACAAGTATCTTACTTTTGAACACACAGAACCATCCCTTTGATCCACAATGATTTGTTGAAGACTACCTATAAAATATTTGTTCAGAAAAAATCTCTTCAGATTTCCGCGTTTCCTTATTACCGTGTCCAAACTCTAATGCAGGAACAAAAGCGTTTTTTGTAACCAGTGCACCTTGGGGACGAACCGAGCGAGTCATTTACATAACTGCCTTATTTTATTTAAGACTAGTCTCGCTCTCACTTTGTTACCGACACGGATATCTTTATGCAGTTCCCATTTAGTAGTTTTTTCTTCGTTTTATATCCGATAGATTCGCAGCCAGTGTGTTCATGTGTGTCACTGTATTGTTCTACGTAAGGTTGCGTTTAGGGTGGTTGCTTTCTTAATTATTATAAATATTTTTTTAATCCAATACCGTAGTGTCTGTTTAATCAATATATTTTAAGATAAAATTGAAATAATCAAGTATTCATTAATTTCAAGTGCTTGTGCACTATGATATGTCCTGCGCAGCTGGCTGTTCTCCTTGTATGAGAATAGAAGCCGTGGCCGACAATCGGCTAGGACGCATTAATTTTAGAACAATGTAGGCAGGTTTTTCACTTCATCACGCATAGTCTGAATAGATTGATTCTGTCAAACCACGCCTTCGCAACTCCATTCTAATTACATCAGCTCTCAATACTGTTCTGAATATAAGTAATTAACGTCCACAGGCATAAATAATTCACCACAAAACCTATGTACACCTGTCGGGCAGAATAAATGACATAGTGGTAATTTCCTTGAGTTACAACAGTTACTTAACACCTCAGGTTTGGTTGACTTCCTCCATATTTCTGTCTAAAGCTGACCCAGTTTTCTTGCAGTGAGAATACAGCTGTCATATTTTGAAGTCTCGTAAATACGTCCGTTTGAACACCTATTGGGTTTAAGTATGGTGGTCTAACTAGAGCAGTAGTTAAAACGTTTAAGTGTGAAACACATACCTGTTAAGTACGGGAGGAAAAGTGGTCGTTTGCAACTTAACTATGGTTGTTAGTAAACCAATTTGGTGGAATGAATTGACTTTTATAAATAGTGATATCACGCTTAATATACGTCACATTCGCAAGATCCTATTGTACGTAGATATTTTTTTAAATATTTAACTTAATCTTTGTTTCTTTTGCAGACAAGGAGCTGATGCAACTAACTCACACCGTTAGATGGATGATATAATGATAGAAGTGGATAATCAGAGAAAATAAATTCATCGCCGAACCCAGTGAAGAGACCAAAATTCATTAGACTTTCGTTTTTAATGACAATGAATGGATTCACAAAACATACACTATCTATAAATACTCCCTACAAATCCAATGACAGCAAAACTCATCTACGATCTGCCAGTACAAGTCTTCACAACATAAAAGATTTGGTAGCCCAATCTCCATGTTTACAGGTGGCTCCAGTGTCAAGTATTGTGGCCGCAGCCTCATACAACCTGTGCAATGTACCGAATCATTTGTAGCAGATGAAATGTAAATGCGCACTCGTTACTCGGCGCCGCTGCGCGCTTCGTATTCATGAGTCCGGTGGATAAGGTGTATGGGATGGGAGGTAGCGGTTTGAAATGAAGTGAATGTGAACGACATAGCTTGGCAAATTCATACGGAGCAATGTATTTTAAATCTGTATTTATTGGTATCTTAGTATAATTATCCTCCATTACCCCGATTGGACCTCATGATTCATGATCGCATTTGCCAGTTTACTTGACAATTTCAAGCTAGAGCGGTGGGAATACTTTTAGCGGTAATTGTTAGTTTCTTAATTAATAATGCAGTCTGACAGTGTAAAAATGTCTTGACGAGGGCATTGATTAATTATATGTTGTTTTTTTTAGTATCAGAAAAAAAATACTTTCTATGAAAAATATATCAAGTTCTTTGAAAAACCAGATGTTAATGATACCTGGTTTTAAGACTCTACAAGTTCTTGCTACACGCAAACAGTGCGCTAAAGACGCTTCTCACGGGCAAAATCGCTTCTCGCTCATGATTTGTAGACACCTTCTGTCTCAGAGGGGTATGCGCACATTATCTTCAAATGTGTCAACAGCTCACGTTCTTTCTCGTTTACTAGGCACTATCCGTCTATTGTGACTTTTTCGACTTATTGTGCACTTTTTATGAAAGGTTAAACATCTCGTATTTGTGTTACATCGCTACTCGTGTTTGGATAATATTTTATTAGAAATAAACGTTCTATTATGAACTGATAATGAACCAATGGCGTCCTCAATATGTTGCTATTTTATCGTCAATTCAAAACTATTAATTTGTTTTTGAACATCATCAAGGGATGTTTAAATTTATTATGCTGGACCTTAACATTAACTTCTGAAAAGTCATCTTTTTATTATAAGCGTAATTATACAGCGAGAATTACTACATTCTTAATTAAAGGTTAAGATGGTGGTCTGAATGTGGATAATTGTCAGCTTAAGACATAAAAACTAAAATTTAAAATGTCCCGTCAACAGCGAATGCGTAATCCTGTAAGCCTTTAAGTTAATTTTAACGAGAAGTACAGAACCGCTGTCAGAATTAATAAAGATATAACACTTATGATTTATTTTAATTTTAATAAACCACCCGATGATATGGACTTGCGAAATTATAAAACAAAATGCCACAGGGTCCAATTCTCAAGTCAAAATTTATGCGTTCCGTACAGTCGAGCGATGCATCTCCTTTCCGTGTCACCCGGCCGGGGTCCAATTAAGTTCAACTCACGACCTCGGATCGAGGCGGCGAAGTGAGCGATTGGGCCCGTACATTTGTAGACATACGGATGGTATAATTGAAATGGTTTAAATTGCTGATTACACTTCTTTCGTCGAGATTTGTATGGGAGTTTTTAAGTGCATTTAAATGTTTTGTTTTATAGATTACGGTGCTTAAAATATTTTAGTCCGATACTGCGCAGACCAGAGTGGTATGTTATTATGTGTGAACTTAAATTAAGTAGGTTTTTACCTAGAGTTAAGTATCATAATTACCGATGTGTCTATTAGGTGCATTAACACCATTTCAAATAATGTTTTGCCCAGTTAACTCAAGTAGCATGCGTGTAATGATAAAAGCTAATGATACAGTCCGTCTCACAGTAATTCTAAGTCAACATCGACAGGAAAAACAAAATCTAGCTTTTCTGTTCACTTCCAGCTAAAGGGCTTTAGTACGAATTTAGTACGAAACGAGCAGAGGTAGATATGTGTCCAGCAGCAGCTATGAATATTTTGTATCAATAGACTTTCAATAAATATATTTCTATGGCTAGGCTAAAGCTTCCCGAACTGGATAATTAATACTTTTGGTTAAGCATTCTTTAATCGACAAGTTCGATATTTTTCGATGAGAAACACAAGTAATGCAACTCATCGTTCGAAGATCTCTTTTCTGAGTAGTTGGAAATCGGCAATGGGTGATTATAACGCGTATCTCATAGCCTCACGACGGCCCAGTCAGGACTTCGTGCCAGAGAAAGCGGAAAGCGGGTCGCAGCTAGATCACTACTATTAGATTGTCATGCATGTTGGATGAGGTAATTAATTGTGACAGACCATTTTGCTGGAGTTCACTCACGGGCTGCTGAGATTTATCTTAGGAAAGTATTGGTAATGGTGTTTGGTTTATTTAGTAAAATGTGTCTTCAGCTACTGTTTTGCTTTCTAAGAAAAGTAAATTCGTAGGTTTAAATTTTGCCAATATATCTAAAAACGCATTGCACCAATAAAAATAGAAGCCGATCTTTATTACATTACAAGGAGATGAGAAGTTCTATAAGAACGGTTCTTAAAATATTGATATGTGCATATTAAGTTCATATTTTTTAACGAAACGAAATACAAGAAAAAAACATTAAGTATTCTAAACCATATTTCTAGCAAGCCACACGATACCATGCTATCACACTTTTTATTATTCACTTACGAACCACATAATTAAAACACTCCTAGAATTAATGCAAGCCACTAATTGCGCCTACTTACTGAAAGATATGCGTGATTTAATGCACAATGTATGTAGGCCATTGGCTACCACTTATGAAACAATTTATATGGCTACAGAGCGTTTTCGTGACTAACAACGACATTAAAACATACGTACGTATATAATACACTGGTATTAGTATTACATGTTGAAACAAGCGTGAAAACGAGATAAGTGAGGAAACTAACTATCTGTGTATGTTCCCATGTTCTCATGCTAGTAATAATATTGGAATATGTAACTAGAGGAATGAATATCTTTAGAGACTTTGAGGTCGTAAATACGGGTTAGCGGATGCAATACATACACAGTAATATTAGGTATTTTGTGTATTTTTTTTATATTAGATTGTTAAAAGTATCATGTCAACGAATAAAAAATTACTCGTCAAAATTAATCCACAACAAACTTTCTATAAAGATAAATTAGTTACCACTTCAGATTTAAGAGTTTGAGGCAACGTTTAGTCTGCGTGTTTTTAAGAGATAGTGTACCCAGAGTAATTTGTGATTTTTATACAATTTATCTATCTAACGACTTTGCACTTAAAATGATCCATAAATACACACTTTGCAGAAATGATACGTCATATCCACAATAACGTCATCAAAGTACATAATTTTTACTGCACACAAAAATAATACCATTTTAGTCAATAATACCACGCTGTTTAACATAAAGGAACCGTGTTTTTAAACCTGACAGCTGTAGTATTACATAATTTGCGTAATTGTATGTTTCTGTTAAAATGATATTCAATGTATGAGAGGTGTGCTATGTAAATGTAAACTAAGGGTGGACGAGAATGTTAACGGCTGCCTTTACGGTTCGTTTACTGTATTTGTAAAGGAGAAATAAAATTTTATTGATGTAAATAAGCAATGGAAATAATAACATGTACTTTGATGTTAAATGAGCGTTCTCATTGCATTTGTAATGTTCTTTAAGGACCAGGA
Organism: Helicoverpa zea x Helicoverpa armigera; assembly: GCA_033682625.1. Classification (NCBI taxonomy): domain Eukaryota; kingdom Metazoa; phylum Arthropoda; class Insecta; order Lepidoptera; family Noctuidae; genus Helicoverpa; species Helicoverpa zea x Helicoverpa armigera. Next base: position 423,785 of record JAWIIS010000005.1, on the reverse strand, counting down.
AATGTACGAACTAATTTTGTATCCATTAAGTTTAACCTACTTGAATACCTAAATCAGTTTTTTTTTTTACATTTTCTCAAACTACTTATATTTCGGATATCTATTCATCTATTCAATCTGTAAAACTATTAACTCTAGACTAATATAAAAATAAAGGATTCCGACGAATTAAGAACCTCCTCCTTTTTGGAAAGTCGGTAAACAATTTTGAGTAAAACACTTTCTTCACACACGTAATACAGGTGCAGCACTTACTTAATAATAATGCCCCACAGTGTAAGAAGAACACATGAAAATTAAAAACTTTTATCATAAACTGTACTTAAAGTTTCTTCAGCTAATAAACCGTAGCTGCAAAGTTGCGACATTTTCTCCTGAATCGCTGGCGCCGCGTCGCACTTTTCACTTTTACACATCTTTTACTTTCTACAAGGCCATTCCTTTTCTACGGTTATGTGGAAACTTTTTACACCAACCTCCTGAATTATCTTAAAGAAAGTGCATACAAAAGGAGTGTGAACAGTGTAAGGTGAAAGTTCATAGCTTTTGTTGGAATACAAGGAGCATTGTGCTACAGTCCTTTTGTGATAGGAACAAAAACGTTGAACAATGCTTCCTCCCGATTGATTGATTAATTAACTTAATTCTAGTAGCTCTTCGGGATGTGTAATATTTAATGGAGAGTATTCTCTTTTGAAACAATTGTTTCAGTCTGGGGTTGATTATTATTTTATGTTCAAGGGTATTGATGTTTCGTTGTTAATGAGTCGTGTTTGTGAATAAGTAATGTTTGATAGAAATTGTAGGTTTGTAAGTTTTCATACCTAAATATTTGGATGTGAATGTTTTATTAATGACTCTAGAAAATAATAATTAATTTTTGTGGATATCTATTCAAAAATAAAATAAAAAAGTGTAGGTATAAAGGCTTAAATTTTAAATGATAAAGATAGGGATTGTAATATTTTATTGAAAACAAATAGGTAAGCTTGAACGATATACTTTCTAGCACCTCGTCATCAGTGTTTTTATACATAAAATATTTAAAATCTCAATCCTCATACAATTCGTTATCAAAAGACTCGATACCATCTTCTGATCTCCAAACCATCCTTCTTACATAATTAACCACAAACTGACATTTATAACCATCACACTAATAGCATCTTAACGAAAAACGCCTAACCCTGAGTGGGTCATTAATAAAGCTAACTAGAATAAAATATCGCGCGCTATATAAAGTCTCTCAAATCTCTCACTAGTTATAACCTGGGCGTCTAAAAATTAATCGCATCTGACAGATAAGTCGATATGTCTATACGTCACGACTCCTTAGAAGAAGTAGACCGCTATTTTAATTCGTTCTATCAAACGGAACGTTCGCGCGTTATAAATAAGGCGGCGGACAGACTGTCGCGACGATTCCAGTAGCAATATTTCACAGCCGCTAACGCATCGGGTGTTCGTCTTACTTAGATTTGTTGAGTTGTGGATAGTTAAAGTTGGAGCTTGTTTTATTAGCCATAGAGGTTTATAGGTTTGTTAGGTGAGATAGGAATGATTATGTTCACTAAATAGAAAACGTTACGCTTATAAAATGTGCTCGACCGACTTCCCAAAAAGGAGGAGGTTCTCAATTCGGCCGGATTTTTTTTTCTATGTATATACACACACCTACAACGATCACTCGAAGATGCCTGGACCGATTTGCAAAATTCTTTTTCGTTTGATAGGGTTTACCTCCCAGGTAGTCCCATAATTATCGGTCAGGATCTGATGATGGAAACCTTGAGAAATCGAAGGCAACTATCGAATGCGAAAAATTATGCCAAGTGTTATGCCAAATAAAATTCGATGAATTAAAATTCTGCCAGATAGAGGGAACCCGTTCTATAGATCCCGTCATGTAGTAGGTATTTATGTTCACGAAACAAAAGACTATCCAATTTTCTCGATTCCAAGCAAGCAACGCATCGTGAGTCCTTTGATGATTCTGCTTATGAATATCGTGAGTACAGCACGTTGACAGCCTAGCGGGAATACGCCGCAATACGCGAGAATACGCGACCATCCGAACGGAGCCGAATACATTCGTACTGATTACACGCGTATTCTGTCCCTATTTTATATAGCAAGGAAAATGTAACTGAAATCTGTCACCTTATGGTATGTTATTTCGGAGGTGTGATTCAATACCGGGAAATCGGTGATTTATATGATATATTGGAGATACCTTTTGCGCGTGTATTACTTGAATTATTTGGGGTGTATTAGGTAGGACATTGAGACCGCATAGCAACAGCATCTTCTAGTATAACCAAGGGCTTCAGGATCCGTCCAAAGCTCGTAAACCTGAGATGAGTTAATAAGCATCAGTCATGTCATCTCCGCAAAAATGACTCATATTTCGATATGATGATCCAGGGTTCCGAAATCAAAATAAGAAGACCAATTCCCCTTTGAATTAGCTCTTGAACGAAATCAAGCTAGCCTGACTACCTACAAAAAGAAGGGTCCTGAGCAAATTGTCGCCGGTAACAAGATGTAGCTGCGGCTGCGGTTTCGAGATAATGTTTTGTGGTTGCACTGATGGCCCGACTGCAACGAGGTGCTGTGACCTGGGCAATCATCGTAGTTTGACTTACCATTATGGATATAATTCTACTTGAGATAGGTATGATGACGGTATGTTATTAGCAACAGTGTTGTTTGACATTTTATCTGACTATACAGTGGACAAGAGGGTTTTCGTTGCTTAGCTATTTTTAAGGATAATTCGTCAATATGACATTAAAGTACAAAATTGAAATAATGATAGACCCATTCGCGCCAAAGTTAATCATCCAGAACAATACATCATAACTAAAAATTACCTTGTTGTGAATTAACTGGACAACCTTCAATTATAAAAAAAAAGTTCCTAATAAGAAAACTTATTACTAGGACGCGGACAGCGGTGGTTACATACCATTACGCTACCGTTTACAAAATGTCATACTGTCCACAGAACAAAATTATTTCACTGCCCTTCATGGTTATTGAAATTATTAAATTGAGATAATTATTAAACGGGAACCAACTTAATTCCACGTTGCCGATATAAAGCATTCAGTTGAAATTGTAGTGTGGTTAATTTTAATTATTTGCTGGCATTAAAACAAATAGGCCGTCGACGAAATTGCTGCAAATAATTGCGCTGTATCAAGAATGTTGGGCTGAAGTGTTTTGCGCTACAATTTTATTTATCGAGGTTTATTTTTTGTCTGTGTATGTCGGTAAATTGAATTATTAAGTGTTGTGGGGGTTTCGCGTAAGTTACCCGCTGTTCTGTGAAAATTTTGGAATATGTATGTATAATGTAAATTCAGCCTAATGTATAATACTTAGAACGACCGAAGTTTGTCTAAATACGCATCTATCTAAATACGTCAAGTTTGTCTATATACGAGTAGGCGTACTCGAAGGAAACCAAAAATTCACACTTGCGACGTGCTAAATTAAACTCTGTTAAGGTAGAATTGCACGAGCTTTTTTTGTAAGATCTTTTTACTTCTGCTAATAAGTACCTGGGTATTTTTATTTTCAAACTTTCAGCATATAACAAATACGTAGATATCTTAAATACTTTTAAACAGCCATGGAACCGTCAGACTGCCCTAACTTCACACTTGACCAATTTTACAAACTAGTATTGTCTATGCCTATAGTCGGGTGTAAATACCATTCCAGCTGTGAACACGTGTTAATCGCGTGCATTGCCTACTTGCATGCAACTCAAAATCAAAAATCAAAATCAAAATCAAAAGTCATTTATTCAAAGTAGGCTGAAAATCAGCACTTTTCGAACGTCAATACAAAAGACAGCCCCCAAAACGCCCGCCCTTCACCACTTCCTATGTGTTTTTGCTGGGAAGAAGAAGTGGTGGAACAAACTCCCCAGCAACACAATTCTGTCTGTATGGTTTGAAGAACCGTATACAAATATTTAAATATCACTATACAACATTGTGTACATAAATTTGTATATAAAATCAATTCAAATAGTTAATCATGTTGGCTAGTACACACCTTACCCATACCTATTACTCAAGCAGTTACAAAAGAAATCTATTAAAAAAAGAGTGAAAAATATAAAAAATATAAAGCCTCCATTCAGTGAAGATAGATATAGTTTAGGGTGCACCCACCGACATGTCAAACAGTTTTTATGAAAAATTAAAATAAAAATAAAATAACAACATAAACAATGAAAACGGTGAACTAGGACTACCGTTCAAACCAAAATCATATACATTAGGTATATTACGGGTGTACAAATATGTAGTCAGCAAGACGACCTGGTACCACAAGCAGCACCCGTTCACGAGCATAACGCGAGGATCAGCCATCGCCCCCCTCGCACATTTTTGAGGGAGGGAGGCAACCCGACCACCGACGCTACCGCAAGCAATACCGTCAAAGGGAGCATGACGACTTGCAGCTACACGACAAGAAAACAGTTAATACTAATAGATTCGCAGTCGCTAGTAGACCATTTACAAAATTAAGGAACAACTCATCGTAAAAACAGAACGATGATGGTAATTAGTCAGTATACATAAAAATAAAAAATGTCACGTATAAAATAATATAAATCACATCAACTCATAATGATAACTTTTGAAGCTGTCCAGTGTTTAACATGAGGACCAACTATTTTTATCGTTTATGTAGTCATTAACTGTATAATAAGCTTTCTTCGACAGAATAGATTTGACCTGCACTTTAAATTTATCAAAAGGCAATTCTAAAAACGACTGAGGAAGTTTATTATAAAATCGAATACCAAGCCCCATAAATGTTCCATGTACCTTGTGAAGCCTGTGAATGGGTACGCACAGTTTATGCTTGTTCCTAGTGTTGATACTGTGGACATCACTTTTCTTGGTGTAGTGATGAATATTCTGCCTAATGTATAATATGTTAGCAAGGATGAATTGCGATGCCACAGTAAGGATACCTATTTCTTTAAAAAGTTCCCTTAAGGAATGCTTGCTACCTAACTTATATATTGCACGAACAGCTCGTTTCTGTAATACGAAAATGTTTTCTATATCTGCAGCTTTGCCCCACAGTAGAATACCGTAGGACATAACGCAATGAAAATAACTAAAATAGACTAGTCGAGCTGTGTCTACGTCAGTGAATTGTCTTACTTTTCTGACGGCGTAGGCAGCAGAACTAAGTCTACCCGCGAGGCTAGATATATGTGAGCCCCACTGTAGCTTTGCATCAACTGTTATTCCCAGAAACACTGTTGACTTCACAGTTTCAAGAACTTCATTATTTAGGATTATCTTAGGTCCTAAGTCTTTTACATTAGGCAAAGTGAACTTAACACATTTGGTTTTTTTAGCATTAAGAACTAAATTATTTGCTGTAAACCAGTGCGTAACTAAGGAGAGTGCATTGTTCACGTCATCAAACTGCTGCCTATTCCTATCAACTTTGAAAATGAGAGATGTATCATCTGCAAATAATACTACATCACATATATTTTTTAAATGGAATGGTAAATCATTTATATACACTAAGAATAAGAAAGGACCTAGAATAGAACCCTGCGGCACGCCTAATTGAACTGGTAGGCCTGAAGATTTGACACCGTTGATGTCTACGCATTGCAATCTATGATTTAAATATGATTCTATGACGTTTAAAGCTCCGTTTTGAACGCCGTAATAACGTAACTTGCGTAAAAGTGTGTCATGTTGAACGCAATCAAATGCTTTGGAGAGGTCACAAAAGACTCCAATTGCGTTTTGAGAGTTTTCCCATGCATTAAAAATATGTTTTAAAAGAGCAACACCAGCATCAGTAGTCGAACGACCTCTAGTAAAGCCATATTGTTCGCTATGGAGGAGGCAATTTACATTAAAATAACTGAGCAACTGCTTGAGTATTAACTTTTCAAATATTTTACTAAACGCAGGTAGAATTGAAATTGGTCTAAAGTTACCAATATCCGACTTGGTTCCTGATTTAAACAAGGGAACGACTTTACTTTGTTTCATGAGGTCCGGAAATACACCCGCATCAACGCATTTATTGAATGTAACAGCTAGATAGGGAGCAACAATGTCAATGATATTACTTAAAAGTTTAGTGGAAATACCCCAGTAATCACCGGTGTTTTTTGACTTAAGAGTTTTGAAGACATTGATGACGTCATGCGGCGTTACATGCTTAAACTTGAACAAGAAGTCACACTTGGGTACACTACTACGCAAAAGCTTCTCAGCATCAGTCGAAGAAGAATTTAAGGAGCGAGTTGTAGCTATGGGTATATCGGCAAAGAACTCGTTAAAGGCTTTTGCTACGACGTCCGCATGACTAACAAGTTTGTTATCGACTAGGATTTCAAACTTCTTTTCATGACTGACCGATTTACCAGTTTCGTTATTTATTATTTTCCATGTAGTTTTAACTTTATTATTAGACTTTTTAATTGTATCGCTTATGAATTTAGATTTTGCCATATTACAAACCTTTTTGAATAATTTTGAATATTGCTTAACATAACTAACAAACGCATCATCAAATTGATACGTTTTTATTTCATATAGCTCATACAGCCTCGCTCTACTTTTATAAATACCTGTCGTGGCCCATTGATTAAAGTTAGCCGAGGTACTTTTAATTTCCAAAGTTTTAGTTTTAAATGTAGAATCAAATTCATTCTGAACAATACTGAAAAGTGATCCATAGATGGCATTAGGATCCTCGTTGTTAATAATTTTGGGATTAATTTTTTTAGCTACATTACATTTAAATCTGTTACAACGACTAGCTGAATGGGGCCTGCATTCAATTTTTAGTGGACTCGTATGGATAATCATGGGAAAACTCACTTTTTGGCCACAGTGGTCAGACGTGAGGGCGTTGAAGACTAAATTATTATTTGATTCATCGGAATCGGTAAATATATTATCGAGACAAGTAGAAGAAGAAGCCGTTATTCTCGTTGGTTCATAAAATAAATTCACTAAATTGAAAGACTTAAATAAGTTCAAAATTCTAGTAGTTAATGGCGAGGCCTCCAAGATATTAACATTGAAATCACCACATACAATTTTACGTTTGTGACTTGATTTTAATTTATTAAGTGAATCTTCAATTACCGATTCGAATATATTGAAATCTCCTTGGGGGGGGCGGTAAACGCAGATTATAATATAACGCTCAAGTTCCACACAGGACAACTCTATAGTGCGCTCGATAGAAAGTTTAACTATATCCAGGCGTTGTTTACATTTTAAATTATTTGAAACTAGAATCAAGGAGCCGCCTCGAATAGCCTTACTTCTTACAAACGCACTTTGTATTGTGTAATTGTTATCATTAATAAACAATAACTCATGCTCTTTTAACCAATGTTCAGTTAAACACAAAACATGAACATTGTGGGTTTCCATAAATAAACTTAATTCTAATTCTTTGCCAGACAGGCCCTGCATGTTTTGATGTACAACATTCAATACATGCGGTCCATCCTTTGTCGCGCCTAATAGTTTAAACTACTGGGCGAATCAATAATTATGTTAGTAGTACTACTAACAGTATCCGTAGGTATGAAATAAGTACCAGTGTCAATGTGTATATTATATGCTAAAAGATTAGCAATGTGTCTTCTACAGCTAGGTGGCAAATACATTGAGTATTCAGTTAATTTAAATCTACTTGTAAATTGGTTTATATCAAAAAATAAAATCGCATTATCAAGACGACATGTCCTATTATAAATTAACATATTTAAATCAAATATGTGCCTATTTTGTTCCATTGATAAACTGTCAGAATAAGGCAAAGCACACAGTATGAATTTGATTTTTTTAGTTTCATTTAAATGTGTCATCAAGGAAACACATTCTAATATGTCTTTCTTTGTAACAGCCAGGCTATCCCCATAAAGCAATATAACAGTTGAAATGGGATTAAGCTGTGATGATTTAATATTTCTAATTAAGTGGCTAAAACTGGCACCAGGTACACAATGATTAATTACCTTATGATGCGAACACTGATTAAAAATGCTACCAAAACCTTGACCAAAATGATCTGAAAATATGTAATTAATATTTTTATTATTATTTAAATTAATATTTGCAATGGAATCTACTACTTGACACACTGGAGCCATGCTGGTGACTAACTGCAACTCAGATGTTGGAGGATTACATGGGAGAGTGTCAACCGGTTGAGACACCGGTGCCATGGAGGTGATTAATTGTTGCTCAGATTTTGAAGTGCTGGCATCATTACAAGAGAGGTATTTTGTCAGTGACTCCTGCCTCTCTGCATTTTGCCTCACTAGGTCAGCCAGCTCACAGGCCTCCTGCATGCGCTCACTCAGGACATGTTGCGATGCTTCATATTTGCTACAAATATCCCTAAGAGAAGATTCTGTACGACAGAGATCCTCTTGTAAGCGCTGAGTGTCTCTCTCATAGATATACCTACAAACATCCAATTTTTCTTCACAATTGTTTAAGTCACTTAACAAATTAATGTTTTTCTTTCTAAGAATGTTATTTGTTTTACACACTTTTTCCTTCTTTAAAGTTTTCCTAATTTTTCCTATAATTCTATTTAATTTTAAATATTTTTTAATTTTATTATGAGAATTTAATGTTCTACTTTTAACTAAAGTGTCATTGGTAAGGTCAATAGTAACAATTGGCTCATTACAAGGGGGTCCGGACAAGCTACCGACTAACTCATTGTACAGGCTGCAGGTGTTCGCAGACTGTTCACTGGATTTGGCAGCTTCCAACTGTGTAATGGTGTTGTGGGCCCTGCTTAACTCGATTTCCAGTTCAGAGATCCGCCTCAATGCCAGTTCATGTGTGTCATGACACTCTTGGTAATTTGACACAAGTTGACGGAGGTGGTTGTGTTGGTCAAGTATGTCCATGTGTTGGATATGTAATTCTGCCAATTGATTTTTGAGGTCAGTGTTCTTGTCTACTATGCGTTTTACTTCTACCTCACTGTCATCCCTCTCCTGCAACAGTTGATCGCACAGGTTTTTCCTGGATTCCAGTTCCTTTAGCGTAGCCCTCAACTTTTCATCCAAGAGTGCAGCACTGCGGGTCATCATGATGGTATGCTAACCCAAAGGCACCCTGGAATGTCAGAAGAGACAGCTAAGTGAAGGAAGGAGAAAGTTGAGAAAGTAAAGAACCTAAGTAACTAGTAAATTTGGGGAAACTAATTGTGTAAAGTAATAGAACAATTTAGATGTTAATAAACAAATACAGAGTTTGAGTTAAAAGAATTAAGGGAAATGCATACTCTGTATGCAGTATCTACTTATGACAAGTTTATGAAGCTAAAGTAATTTTAAAAGATAGATGGAAAATAAAAAAAAAATATATCTAAAAGTTGAGGGTATAATTTTTCCTTTGTAATTTTGAAAAAGAAATTAACTTTTAAGGCCTTGTTGGTTGAATTGCAGCTAATTTAAGTAGCCAACTGTGAAATAACAGGCTAAATCATTATTCTCTGAGCGGTGAAAAGTATCTTACAGCTATTGTTGTTTTGATCAGCTGTTGGAAATTAACTATAAACTTTACAACAAGGCGGGCTATTTTAATACTTTTTCGGAGCTAGGGACTTCTGTAATAAGTTAATTGAGTATGGAAAGAGGTAAGGGATGTGACTGGACTATATAATAACGAAAAAATATGAAATACTCCCCGGGTTTCAATGTTTTCAAATCCGTCCGTTGTTAGGATGACAGCCGGTTTTTTCATATGTCGATTTCATGCACAATCTTGCAACGAAATCACTCACAAATACTGGTACACACATCTAATTACAATATCTATCGAATTTAAGGCCATTTACTACAATGCAAGCTAACGTGACCGAAATGTAAGTTGGTAGAATTTTTCTATTTTGATAGCATAGAATTTTCATGCCTGGAGCATGGATTAGAAAAACATTCATTAATATCCAATATGCCTAATGTATAACGGTTCCAGTTACAGCATTTAACCAAATCACTCATTGGTCAAATTGGCGATTCGAAAACTAAAAAAATGATTCTGTAATTGTTATACCTCTAGTTAAATAGTGAATTCAGATGTTGCCAATTTACGATTTTCAGATACGTTCTGTAATTTTGATACGTATATTTAAGCCGTAAGTGAAATTGTTATCTTACAAATGAATAATAGCACTAAGTATATTCTTGCAGCCCGCTTTCTTTTCATTAATTTAATATCTTCAGTTTATCTTAAAGTTACCGAGAAAATTAAAGTTCCCAACTTACTTTTTACAGCGTTGTTGAATAAAATGTAACGCTAAACGCTAGAAAAGCTTTTACTTGAGTAGAAAGACTTTATCGTTTGTCATAAGTTTTTATTTACTCACAAACTTACTTTTCGCTTATAAGTAAGGTAATAAAAATTCACAAGAATATGGCATTTAGTAAATTTTTTACATCACCTGTAGCGCTGTAAATTTTTTTATGGTGTTTTAAACGTTATGGGGCAGAGAATCGTCGTATTTATCTTTTGAATCACGCCTTTAAGATCGTTAATAGCATATCGAAAAACATTGCTTCTTTACGTTATGTTTTATTCCAGACAAATGTTGTGTTTCTTAAATGAGACGTTATTTAATGCAATTTCTTAACTTTGCCAAAATATTAGGTACCTAAAAATATGAAATCATATCATTTTTTTAATATAGGTAGGTATTTCATATACAATTTTTATCGAACTTTACTTTTGTTTAACATTCTGAAAACAAAAAATATAAAGCAGCGAACTATTTGCTTATGTTGTCTTCAAGTCGTAATAAAGTTAATTTTATTTCAGTGTGTATGCTAATTACTTCTTCACACAACGTGTCATTCACAATATTATGACTCTCGTAATATCATAAAGTACAGCAGGTTTTTTTATTAATGAAACTGCTAGATAATAACATAAAATTTTATTATGAATTAGATAAACGAATTTACTTTCTCACGACATATAAACGACAATCAAAATTTTTATGTCAGTGTAAATATTTACCGTTTTTATTTTACGACAATATTCTATTCATAATATTCTAAATACAACAATTTTGTAGTTTGAAATACCTTAGTAGTAAGTAGTAAATAGTAGTTACCTTAATTGTCTGGCTTTTGAACCTTGGTTAGTTACTTTTTAATAACCTTCTAGTTTGTTTCAGATTTTATAAACAGGCAGAAATATGCAGCAATTTGGAAATCGAAATTGTCTTAGGATTTTCACCTTTTAATTACTTATAACACATTATCGTGAACAGCTACATAAAGTCATTAAAAATCCAATAAGATTTCACAGCACTTAAAGCACAGCGTTCACAAAGCGAAATCAAAATACAACCATCACCTACAAAATAAGCTGTAAGTTCCAACCAAGATTAATTTCTCAGGCGATTTTAAATAACTCAGCGCAATGTGGAGGATAGCGGACAACTTTATTTTTATTTTTTATTTCTTTAGTGCGCAATGTAAATAGCTCGCGATGCGTCCGACGGCCAGGTGCAATTGCCCGCAATTTGTGTCAGTAAGATGGAGTCGCAATTACTATGCCTCGACAAGGAAAAATTGATTTTTCAATGTTGGTTTTAAGGTGGTCTATACTTATTTTGTATAGGTATCTACTTAAAGAATAATTGAGTCTAGGAATCACTAAGCTGGTCCTCGGAATTATTGATTGCTTCGGTCGTGTTCGCTTTCAGCTTTTTGTGGTAATTTTGTCTGTGTTGACATTTATTTGATGTCTACGGAGCTATGTTACTAGCGCCTTTGCTTTATTTGAGAGTACTAGGAAAACTTAGTTATTTTGGGAAAAAAAAAAATATTTTTGTTCATATAATGAGGTCAAGCTCAGGCTTTGTAATTGGCCTTCTGTATTTAAGAGCTTACACAAATTGCTTCCACTAAAAATAAAAATATTTTCTCTGTGAAAAACCCTAAGAAATTTGGCCACTCGCCCAAAATTGGCTTCAACTTACATACAGCTACGTATAGAATCAAAACTCACCCAAAACATTCGAAGTTAAAGAATGCTCATCAGATTCGAGTTCCATCCGACCATTTAAACTTCGGCCTTTGATACCCCAAGTGCATTTCCAAAGGGTTATGCAAAGGCATTTTACATACAAGGTGTCCATTATATCTTGACACTTCGTGGCGGCGCTGCTTGTAAAGGCATATGTCGACGATCTGTCAAACTGAGAACATTTAAATTTAGTTCCATAATTTGCCGTCTGTCAAGATATACTGGGCAGGCTGTATGGCACTTGTAATTGGATAGGCCCTTCAGTCGCTCGACCGACAGATGGCATGTTCAAATTAAATTAACAAGGGTATGCGAGACCCGAAGCCTTAGAGGTCTAAGACGCTTGTATTCTTTGGATTGGCATGAAATCACAAAGATTTTTTATGTGTTTACAAGTTTGAATTGATATATTTTTATTTATTTATAAATAGGCAAAGTTTGAAGTTTTGGTGTTCGACAAAATTAAGCAATCAATGAATTTTAACTCGTTTTCTTTTCTTTTAAAAAGTTTGCAGGTCTTGGATACTAGGGCCATATTTCTGAACATCAGTTACCTTATGCATTTCTTTCATTCTTCCAATAATCATGTTCTACAAAAATTAAACAATACGTATTTTCTTCCTTAAATAAGAAGGTATGCGAACTTCGTAGAAACGGTACTTATTTATTTTTTTTGAATTTTGTGTACTTGAAGAAAGCAATACATAATTAGTATTTATGTGTGGGAATATAAGGTGAGTACATGAATGAGTTTTGTTTTTCTATGAAACAAGTTTTACAATAAAACAATTTGCTTCAAGTTTAACTTGCTTTCAAGAAAATACAAGTAGCCTTAAAATACTGCAGCAAATTCCATATATTTACCATGTGATAAAAAAGAAGTAATTAGTCGATACCTACAGCGAATGCAAATTACCTGAATGTAGGTATGCGCTTGCACTCCATAATATTATAATATTAATTAAGGACAAATATTTCAAGGTTATATGGACTAGTTTAACAACATTACCACAAAAAGAAAAAAGCATTAACAGTAAAAATAAGGCAGATATAAATATAAAACTAAGCTTATTTTCTAAAAATCTTATTAGATTTATTCTATTTTCTATACAGAATCATTGTTCAGAACCTACATTTACAAAAACGCTTATCGCATTTACGATTCACAAGAACTTTTACAATATTTAATTTCACACAATAAATTTTAGCACTCCATTACAAAATGTTACAGTGGGCAATTCATGGGTGCTGTAAACAGGGGTATATAATCGACGGAAGAGTATATAATATATATGTATATAAGGCTAATTTATATTAAATTAATGCAGCTCATGTTGAGCCAGAGCAATAACGTCATAAACGGCTATTAAAATTACAGCTGTTATATATTTTCAGTTTATATAAGGGTTAAACATTGTTGTGGTGTTGTGTGTGGTCCAATCGCTGCCCTTTCATTGTACAGTCAAAAATAATGTAGGTAAGGGTAGATAACCAGTGGTTAACTGACTACCAATCAAAATAATTTAACAAAATTCCATGATTAACAAACTCATTGAATAATCAATTAAAATAAGTCTCATTTACCTTGAATTTACCTTTAATTGATTGAATTTCTACATATACATATATTTCCCGCCTGGTTTCAGATACCGAAAATTAAACATATAATTTATTTAGAGGCACATTCTAGAAAAAATATAGTGACCATCGAACAACGTGATAAGGGCTTGCATGGCTAAGACCACACAACGCGACCCAAAGCAAACACGTCATGTTAAAATTCAAAACAGAAAATATTCGCTATAAAATCTCCATACACGATTGCAAGAGATTTAGCACACGGTGTACCTACAATTTACATACGCTTGTATCAAATATTTATGACAATCGAAACACAATGAAAAGAAAATTAAACAAGTACATATCGTGAATTATCAGCGTTATCTTGTCAACTATCGGATCCAATGTCGATTTATTTCATCGGCGGTTCATTTGCACGATGCTGCAGTAAATTCTCGTTTGCGGCAGCCCTGTGACACTTTTATGATAGTGTTCGATATAAAGAGGATAAAAGCCTATTTATACAACAACGGGCGGGTAGGGAAGACCAAATCTTCATATCGCTACTGAAATACGCTAAAAATTACAATGAATGGGGACAAATATTTGGTTGGTTAACCTTTTTTTGTTTGAGGATAATGTTTGCTTGATATTTTTGATGTTTTGCGATACTGTTCGTATTCGTATCATAATATGGTATTGGAATTTTCCTACTAAAATAAGAAAATAATGGGTATGAAATTTTCCTGAGGATGGTCATATTCTTATAAATCTTATCGGATATAGGCTGCCGTGTTGGTGCGTATTTATGAAAGAAAAAGTGCATTGACCAGGAGTAGGTACTGAAGTTTGTGTACAAAATTAAAGGTAGTGATACAGACATGCAGGAAATTTCGTAGTAATTTCGTAGTCCACCTTAAAAGAACATCCCTAATTAGGTACCTACTATAAAGCATATAATATCTATTCTTCACGTTAAAACGTCTATTGTAGTCACAACCGTATGGTAAACTTCAATATCAGATTACAATTGTGATATGTCAGAATATTTATGTACAAAACAATATTTCGAAGCAAGAATTTTTATATGAAATGTTTGTCTTCCCCTTTCCATGCCTAGCCATAAACGGACATCTTAGAAGGAATTTCACGGAGCCCCTGGCTATAATAACAAAGTGATTTCTTGTGGTAACAAGAACGCCCATAAATTTTACTCCATTGATTCATGTGATTATTAATTGTACAGTATAATGGGGCCAGTATTTTATTCTTAAGGATAAGAAGCTATGAGCGGGTGATTCGCGGCTTCTTGCTCAAATTACTTGCGACAATGTTGCAATATTTTAATATATCGATTTGATTTATGTCGCTGTAGATTTTATCGCAATTAGGTACTAACTTTTGCTGTTTAGCATTTTATAGAGGAGAATAAAAATGGAGTCTTTATGTACTTACCTTGTAAATAATATCACGAGACATAGACAGGTTTAAGTATAGCAAACGTAGTTAAAAAAATATGATTAAGAATCCTATTCAAACTGATCCGCTAACCCTTCAGTTCAGTTCGGTTTTTAAAGCGCAAAAACGGCGTATTCTGTCAATGTGTGGCTTAAACTTCTGAAACATGTGCACTGACAGCATTAAACAGTTGCCGGTACATAAAGTATTTAAAAAAATCTATTAAATATTCAATTATTTTGGCTAGTACACACCTTACCCATACCTTTAAAATAGAGACCAAAAAAAATTACAATGCCTCCATCGTGGATTCAAGAAAGCCCAATTAATCCACAGATATACCAACATTTGACTAACAACCAGTCCACAATCAAGACATACGCATTACACCGGCCGCACATCCACAATAGGCCCGAAAGCACACAAAGTTCACGAGCTCAATCTCCGACCTCGATTACAACACAATGACACATTCAGAAGCACCTCATACATTGATTACTTTCTTCACAAAAAGAAGCGTAACTACCGTAATTGAGTAGTAATGCAATTTCGCCAGTGGCAACGTCTCGTATCATGAACGGACTGCCAATCAACTTTGATGAATGGTCGCTTAACGAATTTGTTGTAATCTTAATTGAAGTTTCTTGTTAGTGATTTCAAGTAGGGTTGCGTGTGCAAACGACTTTATTATTTTAAATGTTTCTGGAATTTGAAGGTTGTGTGTAATTTTTTCTTTGAAGTTGCAGATTGTGTGTTCGAGTCGTCTGTGAGGTGGTCCATCAAAATGTTTTGACGTTCACATGCATTGTTCTCTTTGTAATTAGTTCTTGTTTAATTTAGGGACGTTGGAATACAATCAACTAAATTATGTTATTAGTGTGTGATTTAAACAATTTAGTTTTTTTTTCATACAAAGGTTCCGACATCTTCTTAGCAAGAGAGGTTTAATTCCGATTTTTTATTCGAGAATATTTAAAAAATACTACGTTAATTAGATAGATTGTTTGTGCCAACCCTAGTATAAAACCCATGAGCATCAATAGAAGAGATCATTGACACTTAATACCAATTAAATTCCCAAAACTAACAAAAGATACAAGGAAATACAATCGAATCAATGTAGTTATGATGATTTATTAAATAACTGTAAACCCACATACATATTATTAACCGTATTGTGCGCATAATAATAATGGCCTAGTCACTCAGCATATCATTCGTATAAAAACGTTTTATAATTTAGTGACCCGTCATATTAAAATGACCTTTTTGGTTTACTCAGTAGCCGAATATAATAGTATACAAATAAGTTAGCGGCATGTGTCCAGTTACACCTAGTTGTAGCCGGTTAAACCTAAGAGTAGTTTCACTTTAGACCTTAGTCGTATTTCAAAACCAAAATGTCAATTTTCAAATTAAAATAGTACCGTAAAATAAAGCGTATACAATACATTATACTCAATTACGTACAGTTGGTACTACATTTTATAACAGCCTTTCATAAGGGCTAAAATGAAAGTTCTCTTTCGTACAAACTACGTGCTCTTCCTCTTTGAATCAATGAGAAATTGACTTGGTATCATTCCACTCAACTGTAAGTCCACCGTATTTTACCGGACATTTGGTAGGCACACAAACTTGGTTCCTCATTCATGATTCCCATATCAATATCCTCCTTGTACATCAACATATAATTTCACGGTGAACGATTACATAAAAACACCGTTTACAGAACCAACGATTACTTGTTGAATATTTCCTACATTAATTCTTTATCGAGCAATTCCGCTAATAAGTATAATGCAGTTGCATGTCTCAGTTGAGCGTCTGCATCTGTTATCTTTCGTTCCCCTTAATCGTCAGTTTCCGAAGGCTTGCAAAACAAACATACGGACAGTAATGATCCTTCAAGGAGGCCCAGTAATATCTGTAGCGAGTGCTGTTCCCTTAATATCGATATTATCGTTCATGCAACTATCGATCGTTATAACTGATGGCAGCGATGTACTATAGTACCGATTTTGTTGCTAAAATGGTGACTTGTAATCGATCGATTAATCATAAATGTCCATTTATAAACGTACATAAAGTGCACTGTCCAGCTACCACCTTGCTGACAAGCTAACGTGTTTGCTATGATATGAACTGACATAACATGCAAAGATGTTTTATAGAGACATACAAAAGAGTATCGATGTAGTTATTAATAGTCGATTTTGCTAATGATGATGGATGCTAATGAAGCGGCAGGCATCTTAGAAATAAATGGGTTTATTCCGATGTAATCGATAAAATTATCGATACCTTAAGAGCACTAGTCACGAATGATACGCCCAGAAGGGATTTTTTACCCGTCGATAGTAGTGGAGATGTTATTTGTATTAATTAAAATGTAAATCTAGACACGAGTTTAATTTAGTGAGGCGGCAAAATGCTTTTAGGTTGTCGGTTGCGTTTATTGAATTTTAATTGCAGTCAAGTCTGAGTGGTTTGTATTTATTTTGGGTCGTTATTCAACATGTACTTTTAAGGTGATCTAATATGGAAATTACTTAAACACTGTTTCGTTATTCTATCGGGCTAGATCTGAAAATCTTCTGAAATGGTGATATCTTTATTTCCCTTACTATAGTTTAGAATTTGATTGAAATAAAGTTACGCTAAAAACATTTACTTGGGTACTGGTTCAAGTACAGACCTACTTATTGTGTGTATACCTACTCACATTGCAGATGCGAACTATTTCATCAGTCAAGTTCCTTATAAGACCACCTCTTTGAAAAAAAAAATGAAAAACATCGAGTCAATTAAAATAGATAATAAAATCGATATATCTAATCGATGCCTAGGCATTATAACTTACATTTGATTCAGCTATTAATACTTCAAATACCGAAAGCGAAATTACGATATTATCTTCTGTTTTTTTCGATCAACCAAACTTATTAGATCTTTAAGACTTCTATAATGAATTTTAGCATGACTTACAGATTTCAATTACTTTGGTTCTCAGGTCAGCTACAACTGAAACTAGAAATTGAACTCTAAGTTTACCGTCATAGGGTTTAAAGTTGCGCAAAGTTATTAAATCAACATCAATAATAGCGTGGCTGAGCTTAGCGCTCAATTGAAACTTAGTGAATTATTACACACGATAATAATCTCCATAAATAATGATGAGGACAGGTGTTCAAAACCCATGAAGATTGCATTTTTTTCAATGGGTTTAATAATAATCTGGTGCATCTTGATCGAATCGTGTTCTTAGACTAGCTCATTGTACCTACGTCAGCACAAGATTGGAATAATGAATTTATTATATTTGTTTATGCCTTCAATCCTGTAGCAGGCTTGAACTGTTTAACTGTTTGTTTTCTTTAGTTAGACTTTAAGCAAGATTTTACTCTTCACAAAGTTTGTAACTTATTGCAGCTTGAAATTGTAATATTTTTTTAAACGCTTCTTGATTTCTCCGAAGCTTTTAAGTTAATACAGTTACAGGCCCATATCTCTTGGAAAATGAATAGGCAGTAAAGTTACATAGGTTCTTGAAAATGGTTCTAGCTGGAATTCCTACCCTCTTGACTCTTGCAGCTGATCATACTCGTGTTGAATCAGGGTCAAATAGGACTCTGGATTTAGTTCCGAGTACAAAATAATCTGGATTAACAGAACACGCAGCTTTATGTAAGAGTTTCCTCGATAAACCTTTATCTCGATTCTTATAAAAAATGAAACTGTATGATACCATCAAGATAAATGTTTAGACATACAATTAATTTTACTTCATAAAAATCTCACATAATGCTTAATTTCATGCTATAAAACTTTATCCAAACAATAAAGTTAAAAACATTTTAATTAACAATAAATTGTTATAGCCTGCATTTAAAATTTTCGATTGCACTCGCATATAAACTTGGGATACATTTACAGCGGGCCGTAATATTTTGGGTACAAATAAATTTTTGCCAGTGGGTTTGCCTGGTAATTCTTTGTATAAATCATAGTAAGTTGAATTCTTTACTATCAAAAATTTTAATAATTTTTCATAAATACTTCAAAAGAATAAAGTTATCACAAATTATATATTTTTTTTGTTACTAAGCTGATAGAAATCTGTCTAATAATGAAATACTGCTCTGAAAAACGTAAAAATACTGAATCAACAATACCTACGGGCGCCAAGTGATTATGTAAGTGGCATTTTCAGAGCATAAGGTGAACAGAAACAAACAAACATCGAATCTTTTTTTTGCGTTGCGAAATTAATTTGACGTTGATAGCATTTTTATTTTATCGATATACGGCTGTTGTACCGGTGGCTAAAACAATTCGGATTAATATAAACCGCTGTAAAACATAATAAAGCAGACATTTTTTTATGTTTATTCAGACTACACTAATTTTATTTCAAAGAATCGGTGTCTGATTAAAAAAATCTTCCTTGTATCATGTTTTAACCCTTTAAAATTGCATACGATGTTGCAATCAAGTGTTCAATCAAAAATCAAGTTCTTCCCAACATACATTTAATATGCCTTAACTTCTCTCCTACTGAAATGAAACCCCCGCAATTAGTTTTGTAACCATCTAATAATATCATAAAGAACCCCGGCAAACAAGTTGCCCTATAAAATTGAAGCAATTACGCGATAGCCCGCAAAACCTACGAAGAAAACATAAATCTATCAAATAAATACATCGATACCGCCCAATATATCGTCGGGCTACACTATTTGTCTTCACATTTAACAGAATAAGGGTTAATAAGAGGCATCGCGTCACATTTGAGTCGCGGTGATAATTCTTCATTGCTACGCAGTAAATAACGTTCCCCTTTAGACTGTAGTACGACGGTTAATTTTAATTGGATCCGAGTAAAACCCACTATTGCCACTAAATGCTTTATTGCTAATTGATCTGGAGCTCAGCGGAAATGGGAAACTGTACTGCACACGCATGTTGATAAGTATTTAAAGTGAATTTAGTATACAGTGACGGAGATGGGTAATTGAAAATTGGTTTTCATTTGGAGCTTATCATTGTTCAAACTACACTTTAGTGTCTACCCTAGGATGATGGTTGGTGTCGTAAGTTTCAATGAGGATTGAAATATCTAAGAAGGCTCTTTATTCTGCCTACTTATTTCTAAATGTAATATCGCAATGAGTAAAGTGGTCTGGCTAAACCAATGAGTACGCAATTAAATAAGCAAAAAACAGTTAAGACTTGAGAAGTAACAAGTCATACAACCGGCTTATATTTCATTGGTTTTTAAAGGACAGCTGTAAAATAATGCTACTGACTTATAGTCCAAACGACCTTCATAACTTACCGCCATGATATGGCTAGTAAAATTTTACTATTCTCTGAAACTACTGCTGATTCAAATAATTTTGCTCATAGTTAGTAACCATTTGATTACACAAGATCTTATCAAGCTGTCTAAACGTTCGATGTCAATGCCTGGAATTCTGCTTGAGTTCTATAAGACACATCGTATTAGCAATGAAAACTAAATACCTACGTCCATCAGTACCCAATCAAGATAGCAAATAAACACAGATTCCACATCAAAAAGATGCATCAAGCACAATAACTCATTTCGTTATCGAAGTGTTAGTCTATAGATGGTGCATCGAGTCGCGAAAGTTGCATCTTAATAACACTGGGGATAGATACTATCCCATAGAATTATCACATAAATCAAGCGAGTCAATGATTAATACGATATAGACGATGAGAGTCTGACCACTAGTGCGTCGTTATAACGGTCTTGTGTAATTAAATTGAGCTTCCGTATACATTGAGGCGGTGTGCTGTGACGGCTCCGGTAATAGAGGATCTCTACGCTCAACTGCTAAGCGGCACGCCTTGGAAAATTGAGCGTTAGACATCAACAATATAATCTTTTGAGCGTTTCGCGGTGATGAGAATTGAGAATACATTGTAGGACATACAATGAGAGCTGAGGTATCGTGAAACGTTGGGATATAGTAAATACAGGCTTGTTCTAAGAGAAACTGGCAATACTTACTGCAGGAATGTGGGCAATGGGCATCCGTGTGCCATGTTTGGCAGTGCGTTATAAGTTAGTTTTAATTCAGTTAAACATATAGCAAAAAGTAGATAAATATAATAATTTATTTAACTTGTAAAAAACTTTCCAAACAACAGTACTTCAATTAAAGTGATGGAATGCAATTGTAAATAATGACATGTCATATACTTTTCTTCTCAAAACAAAACAAAAACCAGCATTCTTTCGAAGCGTGTCCTTAAAAATCGAAATAACCACAGTACAAAGTACATACACTGTAGCAATCAATAAATCAACGAAATCCAAAGATTGCCTTCATTAAAGTAATTATCTCCGAGTAACCAAAGTAAACGTATATCAGGTTTCGTAAAAGTACACCTCAAAACAAAATTACTCTAAACCTCGAGGTTGTAGGTACCAACAGAATAAGACTTCCTGAAATTAAACAACTTTGTTTAATGATGCCGACGTAAGACTAATCATTATTTAATAATTATACTATCAAATAATATGAGAAAATTGTAATAGCTGTAATTTTATATACAGTTACATGTTATTGATTTTGGCTAGCTTGTGTATCGCTTCTTGATTTGGAAATAATTTTAGATATATAATTTGTACTACATACTTGCAAATTTTCATGTTATATCCATTCCATTTAATTCGTGTTTTTGATGTTAGTTATATAGGTAGTTATTTGCTTACAGTTAATCAAAAAACATAAATATCTTATTAAATAAGCATACAAAGATTCCCGAGTAGGACTTAGTCCTGTATATTTTATAGTCCCGAAATATCCGGCACTTTATCGTTCTATTTAGATCATTAGGCCACTTAACAAAAGAATTCCTTGGACATTTAATTACGCTACAAATATTATATTTTTCTAAACATCGTTATAATTCAGCTAATGTCCACACTACCATTAAAGTAACTCTGAACAAACCATTATCTATGATAGAAAGATCTTAAATCTCCGTAAAGTTTGAGTCAAAATATTTCATTCATAATAGTTAAATTAAAATGGATGCAGAAATGTTTAAGGAACGTGACTCTAAAGTTAAATATGCTGAACATTAAGATTCCAACTTAGACGAAGATGATATCAAGGCGAATAACTTAAATAAACTTAGAATAAAGTACGTTATTATATTATTTGATGATGATAATAATGAAGTAGCAAAAAGTGCTGGGAAATTGTATGCTGGGTAAAGAGCTATGAGAAGAAACTAGTTTGGCAAATAAATCAAAAGAGAGGAGTATTCTTTAGGAGTCTTACTATTGAGCGATTTTTTCTCTATGGATACTATTACGAAGTATGTGCTCTTGTTAAAATATTTCAAATAGGTGATCATAATGGTTTTTAAATAGCTTTAAAACATCCAAAGCTAGATCCTTCAAAATGATAGATATGTTTTTATATGCGCATGAGATATGCAGTGCCCCTGCGATTGTAAAACAGATGTATTTTTACTCATACAATAACCAAAGCATAGAAAAAGGCTATGATCGTCATATTTTACATAAACTTGATCTAAATTTCAAGTACTTACATCCGTTGGCAAGTTATGTTACCAATGTTTGTAATGAATAGTTTTCGCAGTACGCATGCGCTGGCGTTAAGCGACTCAACCATGGTGGTCCGACTGCAAGGCACGTTTGTTGTATTTCACGATGTTAATTTTAAAATTAGCGTCGGCAAACAAATCCTGTAAATTGTTTGCTTTCGTCTACCGACAGAGCGGTGCTAATGGCTAAAGTTAAATCCTACTACTCAATGGTAAGTTCAAAAACACAACTAAAAGCTTCGCATTTAAAATGATTCCTTCGTTTTCATTAACGAATTTTTCATTTTCAACCGCTTCCCATATTCAATATGGAAATATTTTGTTCCAGTAGCGGACCACACAAGGACGAAATTGGTAGTCCGCCGCATCTCGTTTTGCATATTTTCTGCATTACTGAGCAAAAGTCTTTTGTCAATATTGTCTCCTCGAGTCATTGAGTAAATGACGGAGTCTGTCTACTAAATATACAAAATGTAAATTAAGCTCCGGCATGTTGTTTTCTTGCTTTGTTTGTTTAATATCTCAATATCCTTTAATATTGTACGGAGTTCTTAGTTTCAGTTTTATGTTGCTTGATGACAAAGATTTTAATGGTGCCGCTGTAAATTTCTTTCTAGATCGTAATGGAGTTTCTTGCGAACAATATTAGCGGAGTGAACGGGAGATTTCTGCTTTATCGCCTTAACTAACGGTTTTATAGGATTTTGCTATCTTCAGTCTCAACGAAGCAATTCTAATACAAACACTTATGCGTTTGTATAAAATGGCCTTGGTTGTTCTATGTCCTAGAAAATGTTTTTGCATAGTAGCTTCGCGAAAAGTGCATCACCATTCAAAGTTGACGAAACAGTTACGCCACAAGACGAGATAGCCCAACTGCTGGGAAGTTAACAAAAGCTTTTTAATATCAGCACACACCCCGAGGCAGGAAGGGGCTATTTACATAAAAGCCACGTAGTTATTTAAGAACAATCCGGTGTATATGTGTGTATACGAGCGAGACACGAATATTGTTATGCTAACTGGCTTCGTTAGTTTGTTCCTGGGAATTGTTTTGCTTTGTTGAAAGAGTCGGTAGGTACGTGAGCTCGGATTTGCACCGTGATCTCTGTAACTGAGTTTGTGTACCAACTAATTTGCTTGAATTTAATTAAGATTGTATGAAAACGGATAAGTTCGGAAGTTATAGAAAGTATTATGTTGTAAGTTTGTGAGTCGGACAACATTACTTTCAGTCTTAATTATTAAGACCAGCGTCTTCTTAAAGGAACACCAGCTGAGCTGGTTTTAGAAGCATTTCTTGGTATTTACATTTTAAAGTTTATGTAAGTTTAAAACTTAGACTAGCAAGATTAACTTGTATCTATACTTAAAAGCATTAACTTAATTATCTTAAGTCAGGAGTTTATCTAAGCCAGGTTTACAATTTTATCACGTGCCTTAGATTAGCCTCTACCACGAGTTTACTTTTAAGTGTAGGATGCACGCAGTCAGTAACGACTAGAATTTCCCTGACTTTGAAATTGTAGCTTTACCTCCTAATTTAAAATTATCACTCAAAAGACTCCAACAAATAATCTCCGCCACTTTCTATAACTGCATCAGTTATTCGCAATTGACAGACTACCAGCTGACGGTTTTCCAAAACCCATTCAAAGTAATGCTAGGCAGTGTTGTCTGCCATGATTACACACTTCTCCCTCACACGAGCCCCAGACGTTTGCAAATTACCCCTTACCTTCAATACTAGATGGTTATTCCGTCATTGATGGCTCGAAGGCGATTGTAGTATCGAATCGGAATGTGTAACGCGTGACTCCTAATATTTTGAATGTCAATTCCGATTTCAGAGCAGTGGTAGTTGAGTGTCGTTGTAAATTAGAGGTTGTGGTCAATGATACTGGCTGGTTGGTGTTTGACGGTAAGCAGATGGAATTGGTATATTATAAAATGAAGTCTAGTTCAATGGCACTGCTGTAGACAACGAAAGGCTTGGTGGTTATAGCTATAAAGTAGGATTGATAGTACTTACATAATTTAGACTCGAAGAAAAGTCAACCTTTCAACAAATACAGCTCAAAACTGTTGGTCACCCCATCTTCTTGAGCATCTAACAAAACAAATTCAAAAGTAACGAGCAACTCAATAATAACAGTGAAGTATTCGCCAGTACTGCAGCACGTTATAAAGTGGGCTCTTTGCGCAGTTTGTGTGTAGTCGGTCACTACAGGTAATTGCGTTGAAAGCCCGACTCGTTTGAGCGATGACGTTTTGATTTATTTGTAACGTGGTTGTTCGAAAGAGATACCGCGGCCCTGGTACATAAAAGGCCTATGACGGAACACGACGATTTTAGTCAGTAAGAGTCTGACACTCCCTCACCGCTGCTAACCCACAGCGGGAGGGGTCATTTGATGATTTTACGTCGATAAAAAAAAAAAAAAAAAAAAATGGGTACTTCGTGGAGTTTCTATTGTAAGGAAATAACGGTTTGGTGGAAATGTCGTGGTTGTGTACAGGCGTTGTAGGTTCTTTAAAGGTTGCAATGTTAAAGGCCTTCTGAAAATGTCATAAACATAGTAACTTACTTGCTTTGAATGACAAGACACACGTTGCAGATTACTCTTAGATCAAACGACAAAAGTTTTCTCTCAAAATATATTATTGTATTGGATTCAAAAATAAACAACTCTCAATAATTCCCACTACAATAACGCTACTTTCACAGTTGCAATTACAAACAGTTGATAGGCAAGCACGAAGGAAAGAGTTCTGAGAAATAATTTCAGCCAGGCTTTAACGACTATGCCGCCAGCTAACAAGAATAGAATACATGTAACATGCACGTGAGGTACTCGTCAATAACAACGCGATTAGTGCAGCAAATAAGCTAGTTGCTAGAATATTCGATATTGTCAGTTTGAACTAAAGTTAGAAAATCAGGCATCATAACCTCGTCGTATCAAAAAGGTTAAAATCCGGGTTAATTTTTGGTGATCATTCATTTTTAAGTCTGCGGAAATCGATACCTAATTATAAATCGATGCTCGTAATAATTTATACGTATCGATTCTGGCTAGAATCAAATCACGCCCATTTAGATATGTGCCAAGTATTGTTTGTAAATCGTATATCGAGTTTAATTTTCGGCCGAATTAATCCGTATTCCTATCAAATTAGTCAATTACTGTACCGAGGTTCGATGTGCGATTCTAAACCAATTGACAACTGATACCGATCATTCGATTTAGGTAATTGCATCGATGATATCAATACGTGTAATGAAACGTATTTCTGTTAAGCGATAAATCGCGATACGAGCTTATCTGAATGGCAAATCTAATTCGTTGCGTTTCGATTTCTAATCAGAATAAATTAAGATCTTCATTTGTCTAACAAACGTGTTTGGAAGATTAATTTTAATTCCTAAACTATGGTAAACCTCTATCTTCTTATATATGTCGGAGGCGAACATCAAGGATGGCACTATCGTCCGACATCAGTTAGGGTAATGAAGCAAAGAGATAACTCAGAGAAACTCAAAAGTCAAACGAACTCAAAAGTCAAACGTTTATTCAAATTAGTCAGAACAAAAGACAGCCCCCAAAACGCCCGCCCTTCGCCACTTCCTATGTGTTTTGGCTTGGGGAGAAGAAGTGGCGGAACAAACTCCCCAGCAACACATGTCTGTCTGTTAGGTTAGAAGAACCTTTACACTTTAATTTCAAAAGACACTTTACACACTTTACAATATGGATCTACAACAGTACTACAACACTAGGCAATAACACTAGGTACACTACACGTAACGAAAGGCAGTATCGAGATGTGCGCAGCACGACGACTCGACCAAGACTGAGCTCCGCGGACGCCACGCCGACCACCACTACTCTGCCAAGCGCGCCAAAATGTTGTTTCACCGGAAACGCCACCAGAGGACGCGCTTGCGTGACGTTTAGTGTCCGTACTATTGACAGTCTCCGACACGGCCATCCTGCGTAGACCCACGTCCTCGTGGGTTAATCTGCAACAACACAAACACAGCACAGTATGCACAGTACAACCTCGGCCACTCCTGACCACTATGTAGCACACTGAACAAAAGTCACACAGATCTATCTGAACCACAGAACCACATAGGGTCATAATTACGCTCACATTATTAATATCGCTCACACTTGAATGCCACACAGGCTACCAACTGCCACACAGGCTCCTAGCTGCCACACAGGCTCCTAGCTGCCACACAGGCTCCTAGCTGCCACACAGGCTCCTAGCTGCCACACAGGCTCCTAGCTGCCACACAGGCCAGTCATTGTCAAGTTTGTCTGATCAATCTAAACATTTTCAGTGCAATAGAATGCTTTCACCTTGTGCGATGACACGCGATGTCCTGGCCTGCCGCAACTCATACGGCCTCCACGACAAATCCGGGGGAGGATGACGCTCCAAACAGCATCTGCAGCGCACCTCGCCCGCCGCTTGACTAGTGGACCTCGTCCTGTTCTCCAGGCTCGGTTCACCTTAGATGTTATCGGGTTTCCACTCATAGCGCATAACGTTGCGCACATCGCTATGGTGCGCAGTTCAGCAAGGCTTTTGCGGACGTGAAGCCACGTAGATGCACGAGCACCAACACTCCGACCTCACGATGACACGTTAGGCTCCTGGCAGCTGGGATGCTCCGCAGTAATTTTGTCGCCAGATTGCACAATAATCACCGTCATTGTTGAAACCATAACCGTGGTTACTATAACCTCCATATCAAAACTCTGATGTTCCCTTATTTTCTTCTCCCAGTAGGTTGGTATTCAGCCTGTGCCTATCGTGCACTCAGAAATCCAGAAAGTTTGTCTTCACGTGGCGAATTCTTCCGAAACTAATCCACCATCGGCCGCCACACATCACTCCGAACGAGCACATCACTTTTTCACTTTTTCACTTTTTGAACAATGGCATGGCAATCCTTAACACACGTGGGCATTCGGATTGCATCCCACTTCTGATGTCGGAGGCGAACATCAAGGATGGCACTATCGTCCGACATCAGTTAGGGTAATCAAGCAAAGAGATAACTCAAAGAAACTCAAAATTCAAACGAACTCAAAAGTCAAACGTTTATTCAAATTAGTCAGCACAAAAGACAGCCCCCAAAACGCCCGCCCTTCGCCACTTCCTATGTGTTTTGGCTTGGGGAGAAGAAGTGGCGGAACAAACTCCCCAGCAACACATGTCTGTCTGTTAGGTTAGAAGAACCTTTACACTTTAATTTCAAAAGACACTTTACACACTTTACAATATGGATCTACAACAGTACTACAACACTAGGCAATAACACTAGGTACACTACACGTAACGAAAGGCAGTATCGAGATGTGCGCAGCACGACGACTCGACCAAGACTGAGCTCCGCGGACGCCACGCCGACCACCACTACTCTGCCAAGCGCGCCAAAATGTTGTTTCACCGGAAACGCCACCAGAGGACGCGCTTGCGTGACGTTTAGTGTCCGTACTATTGACAGTCTCCGACATATATAAAAATGAATTTCTGTTCGTTAGTCTTACTAAAACTCCAGAATGGCTGGACCGATTTGGCTTATTTTAGTTTTAAAATGTTTGTAGAGGTCCAGGGAAGGTTTAAACGATACGAAGTTCGCGGGATCAGCTAGTATTTTATATATTATGTTTTAAATAAATTGTATTACATATACATATATGTTTTTTTTTTTTCCATTTAGTTCTTGCGACTTTAACATTCAAATAATAGGCACCGTCCAATCCAGCTGACGCTTTCTGGAAAAATATCGCTCGCTACTTACTTATGTATGTATAACTCGCTGGTGTGTCATTGCTTCGCTTACTGTGTAACACCCACCTTACACGCCCAATCTATTAATTAAAGCCTCATACAATTAATGACTTTGAACGAACGAATATACAAAAATCTTTTCTATAGATTGGACGTTTGATATATAAACATGGGCCGGACACCTTTTTCTAAGTTTAATAACACCTTAATAAGCCTTAATGTAATTCTAGTTAATTAGACTTTATCTGTTCTTTATCTCGATAAATGTCTTCCACGGTGCCCGTGATTTTATGTTTGGTAAATATTTTCTGTGATGAGAGGCCCCTGTCTTTAGATAACGTACGCATTAACATTTTGTGTGACCGGCGTTTCCTACTTTGATCGGGTATGTCGAGTGTGAAGGGATTATTTTATAATCTGTTTTTTTTTTTTTTTAGATTGTAGGCAAGCTTCGGATTTTTAAGTAAATAAACACACCTACTGACGTTTTCGTATACAAAGAAAAAACTCACGTCTGGCTTGTTCGTACCTACTCGTCTTTACAAAGCATCTTTTCTAAGTTGACGTTTACAAACTATTATAATCAAAGTTATTACCACAGCGCAAATATTTTACATCCAAACAAGATATAAAATGACTCAAAAGTCTCAAAGACCACACCTCTAAGGTACACTATAAACATATTTTTCATTCTAACCCAACGCCACAGCAATGAATTGTAGGCTTAACATAATATAAACGATGAAAGTGACAATATTGCCCTTTCTATCACTTTTCAAGTGGCGAACAAAGAAATAAAGCGAGGGGCAACACTTTGTGCCACAAATCGTATAAATATGGCGGCTACATGCCATGTTTGGTTATTTGTTTGATAACTAGCAGTGGCCCCGGCTTTGTCTGTATGTGAGCAACGGATCTATAAAGCATGGACAGATTTTTATATCGTAGAAGAGTATTTATTTTTAAATTACCTACTTATTTTTGTTGTTACTGATAAATAAACGAACTAACAGACGTTTTCATTTTTTTGCCTTTATTTTCGTGTGTACTTTTCGTAAGGAAAATAAACAGTAGATTAATGCAGTATCTAGACGATTCCACAGTTATGTAAAACGGTGGCATAATTCTTCATCAGGACTTATTATTTATTTTCTAGATGTATGTATATTGTCAAATGGATAACAATTCGTCATAATTATGTTAAAGTAGGTATATTTCTATGTATCAGGCAGCGCAAATATTTAAAGAAAGCGGGAGGAATGCGTACACCATGTAGCTTTTTGTCCAAAAAGAAAACTACTTACTTTCATTTGTCTGATCAATAGGCAAGGCGTAAAACTTCAATGTTGAATGTTGACTTTCAACTTGACGATTTTTCCTCGAATCATCAGCAAATGGTTGGAGCGGTGTCAGATTAAACAGTAGGTACGTATTTGTGGATAGTACAGTAACAAGAAGGAGTATAAAAAGGTTGTTTGTAGATACGAAGAATAGTGTTATGGTGTTATAAAGCCATGATTGTTAGCTCAAGATATAAAATGACTGTATTCATTGCTCCTATAATTCCAACTGATATTTTTTTTATTACACATGAGTAGAAACTTTACTATCCATGAAGTTATGAAACACACATAAAAATACATAGAACTCATTAATGCTTTTTACATTGAAATTTTACAGAAATTAAATACCAACTAACACGTAGATTAGCACCCAACTTTAACTACAAAATTCTAGAACATTCGCTTAAAGTTGGGAATTAGGACAAAAGCACCAACAAAACCTACGTGATACATTAAATGTTTTATTTTCATACGACGAGTGCTAGAATGAAGTCACGTGCTTGCTACATGTGAACCCACTTTGCTCGTCTCCAAATTTATGCAACTTTTCACGATCTAAAAACCTCTCATAACCCCTTCTGGAAACCAGTGTTATTGCGGCACTATTCTGAACAATGAAACTTACGGTTAAAAGAGTTTCTTATGAATAATGATAACGTACAACGTCGGAGAAATGTTATTTATTCTACTAGATTTCACGGTTCTTATTAAATAGCCTGAACACTCCTACAAAAGTCAAATATATGTACGATCGACAAAATGATACTGTTTCTCAAATATTAGAGCTTTATAATTTTTTTCCGTATACAGACAGGCTGACACGGAGCATATAGTCACGCAAAATAAGAGAACGATAAGTAACACAAAAATCACTACATAATTACTTATAGAGCGATTTTGCGTCTCATATGCCCAAAAATTACACACGTGAAAAGCTTTTTATTGAAATGGTTCAAATAACAACGTTTTATAATTACAGAAAAACATAGCCTCACATAAAAACGCTGCTTGAATGAAAATAAATTTCCTTCAATATAATGAGCATTTTTTAAGGTGACCTCCCGAGGCCAAAGATGTTAATGTCTGTAATTACTGAATTTAATGAACTACAATTACAAATCCAATCTACCGAATTAATAAGTTGGTAATCGATACGCAATCATTCTTGTACTAAAACTGTAGACATTAATTGTGAACGATACACCTTAAGGTCACGATTATTTTGGGCAAAAACTTTTATATCGAAGCTCCTTTGGTAAATTAAAAAAAATCTTTCTAGTACAAAATATTTCATTTATCAGTTGCCTAAGATCTTCCAGTCATCATTCAAAATTATTTATTTACATATCAATAATTCCTATTTTACATACATTCTGTTTTACACGCATCCATACAAAATATTAAGTTGCTTTGTTCTCCGTTTTCTATCTGTTTCATAAAACACAAGCATGCAAATCAAAAAGTCAACCTTACACATTTCAGCATCAGAAATGCCACTAAAAACACAGAATACGTTTTCCTATTCCCAGCTGTGACGTGTAAGAGGGACAGTGGAACATCTAGCCGGCACCAAAGTGGCGGGTTACGCACGGGACAAGGAGAACAAAATGACTAGCGGAGATGACATTACGTAATATCTTGTAAGAAAGTTGCGCGCCAAAATGCAGGTGTGCGGGAGACGAGGAACGTTACTAGCTCCGCCCTCATACGCCTTCTTTAGAAACCTATCACAAACCAATCAGAAACTATTTTTGACAGATTGGTCGTGATTTGACAAGGATCCCGAATGCCTTATTAGTTGTAGTATAACTAATCGTCTTGATCTCGCCTACCGTCCGTAACGTGACCTACCTACAAGAAGGCGCCTAACATAGCTTCGCTATGGCATCTCCGCTATCTCTCCTTCCTCCGTGGCACGGGCGGACCCACGGGCAAAGATGCTGCTATCCGATTGCATTACCTCATTCTTTCTTATTTACAAGGAAACCTCTTGCACGGACATTCGTTAGCTCTGGGGAGACCAAACTGCTTTGGGATTTATATTCTGTTTGTACATTGTACTTCCATTAGTTTCGTTTGCATTTCATTTGTTTCTGATCAGAGTGGGGTTGGCTTTTGTTTTTTTTTAAGCCAATATGCAGTGTTCTTATAGGTTTCTGTATAGTTTGGAGATTATGAACTTGAAATGATTTAATTTGGTTTTCTGATGTTGATAAATTATATAATTCATTACTTATATCGGTATAATACTCAGAGTAACCTACACACTAAGACATTTTGAAGTCCATGAGCTTTCAAAAAATATGGCAGAATAATCTCTGAATCCCAGTGTTTAACATAACTTTATGATCAAACAAAATCAAGCAGGCTTCACAATTTTGCCTAAACGAGATTTAAAGAGATCCCGGTCTGATCACTTTTACAACATGAAAAGTTAATATTCTATAGAACAAGGCCTATTTTGGTAAAATATAACTTTATCTTTTACACGAGAATCCCTGTTCGCTGGAAATGTCGGTTTTCTGTGAAGTCTATATACAGGGTTTAAGGAAAATTTTGTTACTGGTTATACATAAAATATGAAAATATACCAAACTCTTTGGTACCAGTAGCCGAGATGAGTTGTTAAAAAATTACGAAATTAAGCGATGCTGTTTTTAGGATAGTTTTTCAAGCCTCGTCAAAAAATTGCAACTTAGGTACTCAGAACAATCATCCGTCTAGCCTAACCAGTCTATACAAATAAACTATACTTAGCATTCAGGTATAGGCAGACTATGTGCCTAGTTTGAAATGCAACACCGTGCAACTAATTTCGGCGGCGGCCCCTTTTGGGACGACTCTGCCTCGCGTTAGGTAATCGCAACTTGATTGAATTACTCACGCACGTCAGAATTTCGTCAAAGATTATGAAAATTGTATTAACCCTTTTCTATTTTGTCTTTGGATAAATGTAGAGGAATGAGAAGAAAATCATACCATAACGTATGTATCATTATGTACAGAGTTATTAATAACATCGCGCGCGTTTTTGTAGAAAGGTAAACCTGTAAGTAGCTTATCTGTCATACAAATTAAACTTTTACAAAATTTAAGCAACTTTGTAACAAAAAAGCATAGAAAGAGGCATCTTCGAGTAAAAATAGAAGCAACATTACTTGCGAATACTCACAACAATGTTTATTACATCAAATAAATTGAAGGGCAAGGAATGAAAATAGCACCATTCAGCATGAAGAATTTATAGCGATAACTAAACTATAGAGCCCACCCGCGAAGTAACTGTAACTACATCCTACAATTGAACAAAGGAGATATCGCTTAGATATTTATGTAACTCTATGGTAACTACCAACCTTGACATGACAGCTGACAGGAGGAAATTGAAGAAAAATGTATTCTATTTTACACGAGCAACAGGACTGGAGGGTAAAATACTAAACCGCAAATATGCATAAAATTTTCTTTAAATCGGTATTCCAATTTGGTGTAGTGACTTAGCCAAATATATATAGCAAGATTGGATGGATGATTCACATCAATATCTATCAGTCCAAAAGATGATACCAACTCCAAAAGGGTAATTTTCCTAGAGTTGGAGTCAAGGCAAGTCAAATTGTAGTTCTTAAAATCCGTCCCTTAAAATACGCAAACAAGCCTCCGCATCATACTCTTTGGCCCAAAGCTTTATTGCATGTTGCAATACACGTTTATTAATGAACGACAAATACTAATTTCGCATGCCTTTGTCCCGGTCGATCATCGCTCAGCGTTCCTTCGCTTGAGCGCCTGCAATAATCTGTTTGCGACTGACATTTATGAGTATAGCGCCTTGTGTAGCCATTGGCAAAATCCTTTGTGACCCGCCTAAAGGAATACCCATACAGCGTAAGATTCAATTGATGTTGAAGGATTGATTTCGCTGAGCAGTATCGTATTCGGCAATGCTAGGAAGACTATTGAAATTTGAAATCAAACGAATCGAGCTCGATATGATCGATTTGATTGTTGTGCTCGATGTTTCGACGCCGTTTATAGTTTTGTGATTGTAACTGTTTGTTAATTTCAAATATTGATCAGGGAATCAGTAGAAGATGAACCTGTACCTTATTATACTTTTATTAAAAACATACAATTACGTAAAACATTTTTATAGGAAATTACCATAGTCTTAAAAACCGTATAAGTGGTAGCCTTATAAACACAAAACTGTCCCAACATTTTCGTATCACTCGTGCCAACCATCCCACTCAGCTCGTTCATTCCCGTTCCAGAACACCTCACCAGATTATTAGTCACTTACAGAGGAATATAAACATTGATGTTAAAACATTTCAGCAATCAGCAGTCATTTGTACCCGTATTCCGTACATTAACACCGTATGTTACAAACGCGACACAATTAGTTGAAAACGTCGATTTTTGCGATCGCTACATGTATCGCCTGATATTTCAATAAAGTTCAATTTTGCTTTAAGACATAGGTTTTTAGCGGTTGCTGTGATTTTACCTCTACATACTGTTTCCATTGTTATCTTGATTAAAATATGAGTACTACTACGGTATTTTAAATAGGAGTACTGCTACAATCTCATTAATCAACTCATTGCTTATTTTAAATACATATACGACCTTGTTTGTGCTCTGAAAATATAAAATATATTTACTTACTTATATTTATATTTTAATGTTCAGAATGTTAGAATTAAATTGAGGAATAATTATTCGTATAATATGAGAATTGCTTTTAACATCACTCGGCTCTGTGATTACACTCAAGTTCACTCAAATTGAACACCTCATCTTAATTTCTTAGAATTAGTACTCTATTCAAATATGATATGTTAATTACTTTTAATGGCGTAATTAGATTGATATGTAGAGTAACACGTGTGTAATTTATTAATATAAATATTTTTGCTGAAGTTTAAAATTATAAGTACTTACATAGTTCTATCGTTAACTATAATTTTGCGCAATATCATAACTCTATTGAATAAACAGTAGAAAATCAACTGAAGTGAAATCAGTACCTTAAGCACCCTTAGGCAATAGGTAGCAGTCTATTATTCCTTAGACAATATTGCTATTCTTAATACAAATAAATTATGTAGCCGACTTTGTACTACTGGCAATTGTTTGGTGTGTAATTGAAAAATGCTAGAACGATGCATCATGTTCTAGTGCTGGTAAATATCTAGTACAATAAGCGACCACCCTGTAGATGGTCGCGGACGCTAGGTAACGCCATAATTGCTACTGTTGGCAGTCAAATTGATGGTCGCAGTGTGATGTTACATTACGCTGGTGGGAGCTGCTGCGTCTAATGTATTTCTGATATTATAGCGCTTAGCTTCCTCGGTTACTGATCGTTATCTAGACTTTTTTTGCAGCATGATTCTCAGGTATAATTACCATTGTTGGTTAAGCAAAGTGTTCATTATCTTTACTAGTCTATAGGTAGGTTCTTGTACCTATAATAACATGGCAAAGTGTTTTGATTGTACCCTAAGGACTCAGAAACCAATAAAAAGAAAATTTCACTGTTGAAAAGCTACATCACCTCCGAGAAACATAGGCTATATTTTATCCGGGTACAGGTAGTAGTCCCGCCAGGATGCGAGTGAAACCGCGGAAACTAGTGAGTATCTCATAAAATAGGCAATGAAAACTGCTTTATCAAACACGACCAATCAGCAATGGTGAGTCAAAACACTCAATCTTAGCAACATTTCCTACCGTTTTGATCTTCATTTATTCCCGTTTCTTTGATGAACTAACCATCGACATAAAGTGACAAACATTTCCTCAAAACATACATAAAGCGGGAGACATATCAAACGCTACAAAAGCAACAATATGCGCGGTCATAAAGTCGCACCGCTGACCATTCAACACTTGCATCGAAGCGTTGATTACACGGCGCGTGTGTCGATTTATAACGCCAATTAGTCAGAGACGCGTGCCAACGTACGACGACAACTGACAAATCGCAGTCGACTGCTGACTGTCGCACGTGGGTGGCGAGCCTTATTCCCCTATGGTTAATGTACTCGGTATTACTAATAGGTAGCATTTTTTTTTTGTAATATTCCAATGCTGACGTCATAATTTTACGGTAGCTAAAAAAATTTTAACACGCCTTTTTTTTCCAACTATGTTGGGGTCTGACTGCCCTATTCGACCTCCTCAAATCAGTTACCCGAGCAACCCAATACCTCTAAGTTAGACTGGTGTCAGACTTACTGGCTTCTGACTACCCGTAACGATTGCCAAGGATTTTAACCCGCCACTCCATTTTTTAAATGAGTAATGGCGCGGCTCTATTCGCGTTACCAATTACCCAGTTTCCTCCGTGCGATATAACTTGTTCAATTTTCTTAAGATAATGATACTCGTCCTGCATCCTGTATAGTTATCGAGAAATAAACACTGTCCAGTCACCACTTTAAAATTACTCAGTGTTTATATAAAAATATAAAATATTCCCAATAAGGTTTAAATCTATGTAGCATTTTATCTACTCCTACTTCATTCAATTAAACGTTTTGGCACCATCTTTAAAACATACATATTCATGTGCAATTTATCTTACTAAAGTTATCCACTTAATTTCATAGAAAACTGGTCAGCACTGACAGAGCCAGTTATAACCTCCAAAACTCAGCGATATAAATTGAAATTACTTCGAATAACGCCTACCCAAACGGTTTCCCTCTAAACGATCTGATAAACGGATTGTCTCAATAATTAATTGTGACATTTATCACAACACCGGTACTATATAGGTATACCTACGTGTGAAATTGGTTTCGCATGCAATCAAAGAACTAATTTGCATAATTACTGCGTATAGCAACCGCAATAATTGGTTTCTAATTGATGTCAATTTGTCATTGGGATTCGATAATTGCTCGATATAAAGAGCTTATGAAGTAAGTTTGTACGGTATAAATTACTCGATTAATGACTTATCGTTATGGTAATCGATACTGCTGGTTGGACGAAACAATGTAACATCCTTGGTGTCATGTTATTTTACTTATTATCTCTTTTGTAGCATAAACTGAAGAGAATAAGCATGCTCTCAT
This sequence comes from Helicoverpa zea x Helicoverpa armigera, assembly GCA_033682625.1. Classification (NCBI taxonomy): domain Eukaryota; kingdom Metazoa; phylum Arthropoda; class Insecta; order Lepidoptera; family Noctuidae; genus Helicoverpa; species Helicoverpa zea x Helicoverpa armigera. The sequence goes on along the minus strand of JAWIIS010000005.1, from coordinate 386,828 downwards.
CACAACACGAAATTTAAACAAAAAATTACCACACTTGTAGCGCAAAACCACGATTTCATTGCATAACTGTGCAGTTGAAAATCATTCTTTCAGAATGTTGCTACAAAAAAAACATTAAAAAATTTCACAACCACCGAATATTTCTAGTTGCTGGCTAAATTTCAGAATATTTTTTAAAGCTCGCGGTGGATTATTCAGCGAGATGCCTGAGCCTCATGACGGAGCGATAGGCGGTTTTAACCAACCTGTGTGGCCGTGCAATTTAAAATTTAATCACGCGTTACGTAGATACAGACAGAGAGTAAAGTTTAACACGTAAGAGTACATAAGGTGCCAAACTTAGTCCGCGGTGAAAATTGCCGTGAAATTTTTATAAGTTTATGCTTGCATATCTTATTTGCACTGAAGTGTATGATAAAGTGTTGTAGTTACCTACTTACTTTCTTATAGCGTTCTCATGTGTTGGTTGTTGAATAAAATTTAATTAAATAGTGTTTCTTCTGTTACATACATAGGAAGATAGTCAATGCCATTATTGCAAGTTTTTTTTTGTTGAGTATTTGTACTTGATATGCTGACTATACACCATTTACCAGAATAACGTTTACGATAATCAACCAGTATTGAGTAAACATTATTATGGATAAATTAAATTGTTAATATAAGCCTATAGGCCCTATAAACCACTTCTTGATTGAGTAAAATTTTATGGACCCGCCTTGTCTAGCCTAGCAAACAGTAGGTGCTTATAGGTAGACTAAACTAATGAATAGTCAATATCTTAACACCCAGAAACCGGCCAAGTGCGAGTCGGACTCGTGCACGAAGGGTTCCGTAAATTACAGTTAAATCAACCTATCTCAAAAACTATAAGAGATACTTTGATCAAACCAAAAATCGTTGAAAGAGTTAATTAGCATGCATCACCTCTATTTTTTTTAGAATTTTATACCCCGTAGTTATAAAAATAGAGGGGGGGGGGACATACTTTTTACGACTTTGAGAGCTGATATCTCAAAAACCGTTCACTTTAAGAAAAATGTTTTTTAGAAAACTTTATATCATTTTAAAAGACCTTTCCATTGATACCCCACACGGGTATGTACATCGAAAAAAAAAATTTCATCCCTCAGTTACATGTATGGGGGGCCCCACCCCCAATTCTTTTTTTTACTATTTAGTGTCATATTTTTGTAGCGGTTCATACAACACATATTCCCATCAAATTTCATCACTGTAGTACTTATAGTTTCCGAGTAAATCGGCTGTGACAGACGGACAGACGGACAGACGGACAGACGGACATGACGAAACTATAAGGGTTCCGTTTTTGCCATTTTGGCTACGGAACCCTAAAAAAAAACCTCAAAAATTAAACACTAATCGTTGTACCACAAAAACTTTTAAACGTCTGTTGAACACTTGTCTAAAAGATGACCGATTATGACGTTAAAATAAAGTCCGTTTTGCAGCCACATTTTTTTTAGAAAAGTGTTCAACAGATGTTTAAGTTTTTTTAGTAAGGCTGATATTCTTTTTCAAACGTACTACAACAACAACTTTCTATTGAACTTTAGAATGTTAATTTACATGCAAACTCTACTGGTTTCCTTCTTACTTATTACTTCTCATTAACCTGAAATAAACCTCAGTACAAGTTAATTTGATCTGACCACAGATAATATCACGATGTGGACTGGCCACTTAAAATCTGATTTGTTAAATTACTTATTTACTTAACAATTTTCTGTATGCACGGCGCCGAACAATGGACGGTAAACGGTTCAGAGGAAATTCTTGAGCATCGATATTTTAATCACGATAATACGGCTATTTAGTTTACCTTCCGCGGTAAAATTGGTTTTATTGAAATCTCGTTATTGCAACAATGTTACATGTATAGAATGCTATCTTAAGCAACACTATATAGTCCGTGATGCAAATAATATTTATTCGAACTAATAAATATCGAAATAAATATTATACCACTACACACGCAGTATTCAGTACTTTTTGTCGAGAATCAAACAGATATTTTTTCGTATCAAAATACAAAAAAAAGAATTCATTCGAAAAGGGAACATAGATTTTTTAAAAATACTGCAACATTCCAAATTCAAAATTAAAGAACTCACATTGTCGTTGGCGAGTTCATTCACTGACAAAGACCAGAGATAATCCCATATTAAGCAGTAGGTGCTCCAACCGTACATTTTGTTCAACTTAAATAAAGTAACACAAATATTTAATTATATGCGTTGTTTCAACACTTGAATGACAGCTTGAGAAACGTTCTGATAACGCGGTAAATGAACATGTATATTAAAAAGATTAAAGAATTAACATGTACAAGTATTTTATGTTGAGTATTAAGCCGTTTTATTTTTTATGCTTGGGAAGGTTGAAGTTGCGTTTGAACTAAATTACCGTTGCTTACTTGACCGTATTTTTAATACCCATAGCTTAAATCAAATATAATATAACATTTCTAATTGTTGGCTTCCTTTCGGTTCAAGACCAATCATACAAATCCTGCGGATCTAAATAAAAACATTCTTTATTTAAATAATTGTCAACGATGTTTTCGATCAGCTCACTTTGAAAAGGTCGAGCGTTTCCCATGCAGACTTCTTAGTACCTTAATAATGAAAGGCCCCCTAGAACAAAGTATCGTCTCTGGTATGAAGAATTTTTGGAACGAAGGGAATTATTTACACTAAAATAAAATTATATTGCTACTGTTTAAATCTTTGTGAATCTGTACTTCTCGCCAAGCTTAATCAGTATCGAAAAATAACTTGTTATTTACTTTATTGCTTTTCAAAATAACCGTTATCCAAAATGGCAGTATTTTAAACTGAACCATATCAATTCAAGTTACGAGGCAAATTAATCGTGCCGAGTCATCGCAGTACTAAAATTATTTTTATTGAAACCAACTGCAAGTCGTTTTTAATAAGAGTTATTTGCGAACGATAAAATCCAATGCAAAATGGTTTTTGATTTTATTCGTACGAGGATAGTAAATAAAACTGAATAATGAATGCCAATAAAAATAATTTATTTAATAATACGGTGGAGGTTCAAAAAGTTTAACAGGAGTAGGTATTTTTATCCTCGCTTAAAAGAAAAGAACCTATTGCTAAATAATGCGAGAAAATCTCAAATAATAGGTATCTCCAACAGTACAAAAATGGCCTATTGTGGTTGATAAAAATGACTAATCAGATTAGTTAAATTAGGTCACCTGTTACAACCATGCATCAAAATCGGGAATCTTTAATTTGTTGTTGCACGATGGGCAGTTTGACACAGATATTAACGACAGCTTAGGCAACATTACAGACCAATACTTTTAATTAGTAGTAAACTGCTACCAGACTACTCGCTCTTGTATGCAGAATTTTTCATAACCACATTGCAACCCAATTAGACCTATCACACAAACTTACATGAAATGAAACGACCATGAAAATAAATAACAAAAATAATTACACGGCCCAGTAACTCAGGCCGTAAAATCGACTTTAAAGACCGACTAATTAAAACCCAATGACAGCGCCAGTTAACAAGATAAAAATGCAATAATTTAAATCATTTACGATCAACTTTTATATGCGAAATTAATTATTGTTGAATATTTTATCGATGTCGTGAATCGATAAACGCTGTGACTTATTCGGTACTATTTCTGTTCGCATGTTGATCACACGTGGTCTTACCGAGTTTAATAGGTATCGATAATTAATTCTCTATCGTTCGTTAATTAATTAATTGGGGCAAGTATTCCGAGATATTAAATTCGATAGGGTTGGAATATTTACATTTAGTCGATTCAATAAACTTGGTGATGGAGTAAGTATTAACTACTCGAGAGGACTGCAACTATGAATACTCGTAATATAAATTAATAAATTTTATTTATTTGCTTTTTAAACGCAAGTGGCACTGAATTAATTGCATGAAGTTTAATTATTTCATAATTCTGACATGGAATACCACCACAGTTTAATGGATATTAAAAATTATGTCCCACTATTGCTTTTTACGATCGATAATTGGTCATTTCGCTTACATCATAACAATAAATTTTATTTTGTTATTTACACAGTATCAGGTATCTGTGGAGTGATGACTTGCGCAAGACGGCTGGCAGGAGCTGGATGCGAGAAGCCGAAAATCGATCTCAGTGGCGTGCACTTGGAAAGGCCTATGTCCAGCAGTGGACTGCGATAGGCTGATGATGAGGTATCTGAGGTATCTGCACCTGCAAGATATACCTCCCAGTAACATTTAGTAAATCAAAACAAAATCTAATATATAAGTAAAGCTTCAAAAACACCAATGAATCACTTCAGCACCTACGTAATACCAGGCGAATTTTATCTCGATAAAATCGCGATTCATATCATTTATCGTCCGGTGCCATCAATATCGATGCAGGCAAAGTTATTGAATTACCGTTGATGTGCTTACAATGTGTGTGTTTGTTCATTTTGATTAATGCCCTCCGATGAATGGCTGACTGATTGACCCAAATCATTGGAGCTTCGTTTATGTTCAGTGATTTATAATTGTTAGTGTTTATTTTAAATAATTTATTTATTTTAAAATAATTATGCATAAAAGAAAAAGTAAAACCTAGATTGATTAAAAACCTTCATTGTGATTGCGATACATTATTTGAGACCTATACCCTCTTATTATAAAACGCGGTATCAAATAAGTATCGGCTTTTGTACTACCTTTAATCCAGCTGTAAGTACGACCTTGAAAAAACGTTATTACAAAACGCAGTTTACCGCAAGTCCTATTACTATCTGTAGTACAAAAGATAAACCATCGAGCCCCCTAGTTTAACTGCAGTACTTAGTCAACAAACGTCAAATTCCGTCATTATTTACTTTTGAGGTTATTTGTTTTGTGATGAAAAAAACGAAAGTGGATATAAATATGTGTGATTTGGAATACTTGGATGTGTTAGAATACTATTGAGAGTGTCCGGGGACCCAACAGTGTGCGTCATCGACAAAATCTCTTCAAATTATCTGATGACAATTTTCGATATAAATATCGATTTATGTTTTTCGAAATAATAGTCAATTGAATGCATGATGATAATCCATGATGATCCTATGATGCTCAACTGGGCTCGCCATAAGGTACGTAGCCTTTACAGGGCAAGTAAGTTGCCAAAACATCCTATTAATTATATAAGAGTCGAAGTTTTCATTATGGATGTTTGTTTATGTTCCACGCATAAACTACCACATGGATTTTGATGAAACTTCGAAAATATATCAGATTAACATACAGTTTATTGTTTATTTACAGATTCAAGACTATTTCGGCGTTTTGCACGCCGTATCTTTGCCAGTAATATGCAATGTTTGTAAAAGACTGGAAGCTTGCTAAAATGTACAAAAATGCCAAGATGAGCAAGGGAACAAGATTGTGTGATGAAGAACAGTGTTCAACATGTATCAGTGCGTTTGACTGTATAAATAGACATCGGAATAAAATATAATTTTGTACTTTTATGTTGTTTCATTTTCTTTTCGTAATTTAATGCACACGATATTCTGTGTGTAAGTTATTGTGCACTTAATTTTGAAGAGGTTCTAATTAGATGCACAACGTCTTATTTAATCATTTAAATCGGGATGAAAATAATCCAAGTTATTTCTAACCTAAAAACAAAACATAACTCGGATACGCGCGCTGACGTTCCGTTATACGCGCAAACTCGATAGTTGTTTAAAAGATTATAATTGGATCATGTATATCGTTAAAAGATACTAGAAATATAAAATTACCTTTAAATAATAAAAAGTAATATTTTCAACTGCAGAGATATTTTTTTTATTATCATAGTTAATTATTTTTCATCAAAATAGACTTAACAAAATAATGTAAAAAGGAACGGCGCACAGAATTCGGAACGATTGAACGAATGATTTAAATATTTGTTGCTTATAATCTGTGGATATTATTTGAACCACACACACACATAGACAAATCGAAGTACTAAACAGTCTTCTCTTAGTCTACGTTTTGTAATAAGGATGTAAAGACTATCGTAAGTACCGTAACAAACCAAGACGTCTTCAGTCTGGTTTAAACCACTACTTGCGGCAGTTTTTATAATAAGAGGGTTAAAGTTTGAAGAAATGAATATCATTAGAAATCAAATACTTCTTAATAAATGCTGTATTATTATTATGTTTACATCCAACGCTTCGTGTTAAGATAAGACTTGACAATTTAGATGAGATCACACAACTAAACCGATCCAAACCATCCTAAATTGAATAAAAAATAATTAAATTTAAATATTAATTGACACCTATTGCGATAAAATAGACATTAGTCACATAATGTGGGCCCAAAAGGCAACTCATTTAAACGGGACCACATATTTTTATTTTTAAGAACGCTTTTAGATTCAAATTAATAGCTGGCTACTGGTCGTGTTTTTCTTACTTAGAGGTCCTAAAATGTTTTTTCGAGAACATCTAATTTAAATATTTATTCGGTGTCGGATAAAGATGGATGTCATTCGTCTATTACCCACGTACGCTCGATGGACCTAAATAAGATGGATCGAGATCGGACGATTTATATCAATTTGTAAACGATTCCTTCCTATCCTTTTCCGTCTGATCTAAAGACCTACTAGAATTTGTCTTATTTATACATATCACTTACAAACATACATAGAATAAGGTTTTGTTGATGATGTAATTCTTTGTTTGGTATCTTTAAATAAAATAGATATAGGTACCTAAACATAGTAAATGACAAATTACGAGATCGCGCTTCAAGGATACTCATTCATTTGTTTCATACTTGATGTTATCACTTTCAACGCCTTATAAGATATGCAGAGGCTCGTATAAATATACGACTGATTTTATACGAATATAATTGGAAGATTGAGTTTCACATCACTTAGTTTCAAGGAAACGAATTATCCCTCCCAGGTTTTTTTAATATTGTATTTAATGGTGGTGGTAGTGGTAACTTCATATTTCAGTATTAGATATTATAATGAAAATATTAGCTACGAGTATATTTTATAATATTCAATTTCTCCTCAACCACAATAAATTGTACTGCAATTAAAACTGAACTAAAAACAAACTCAAGCATTGTTTTTCCTCCAGCATCGAACCCAATTAATTCGCGAGTAATTAAACAAGATTTTAAAATCCTCCCCGCATCGAACTTTGCTCTCAAAAGCTAATGAATTTTATTCTTTCAGTTAATCTACAGGCCCGGTTGGATCAGGGAGTGCAAAGTGCTGTATCGAAAGGGACAAAATGGCGTTTGGTATGGAGTCGAATACCGTCGCAAGCTACACTCTGCCAAATGCTCTTTGAATCCGGATTTGCTAACATTGCCCGGATATACGAGTGTACATAAGCTTACACCGAAACGTAACGTTGGTAACAAGTTATGAATAAATAAATCTTGGAATTTGATTGGTTGTTTTATTTCTGTTTGTGGTACCTAAGAACTGCTACCTCTATAAATCTAGGCTAGTAAACAGCAATGGAGATACCTTCTCCATTTGAAGAAGATGTGTACAAAATATGATAATTCCTAATAGACTGAATGAGTTTGAACACTAAAGACATCTAGCAGAGCCATATTTTAAACAGAAGAAACACTTAAAAATAATCACTTATAAAAATTACATATATTAGGTACTTTCCTTTCTTTTCCTACAGTTAATAAACTAGGTCATCTATTAGAACATAACTTTCAAAAGTCTGTTCTTGCAAACTCCTCCGTATCAACAAGTTATGTGGCTCGAAGTTTGCTAAGGTACTGCTTGAAGCGTTGTAATGCTCTGAATAAAGTATACTCTGTGAAAGCTTACTAACTTACAAATATCGAAGAAGCTGTAGTTGCAAAAATTATGTGAAACTTGTTGGTAATATTTTTAGTTAAAGTTTGTGTATTTTTAAAGAATAAATATAACTTCTGCAGGTGGTTACTAGAGTAGACTACAATTAGATAAAAAAATTAAAGCTCATAAAACGTAAAACCTTTTTTTCTGACCCATTACTTATAATATAAAAATAACGCAGTAAGCTAATTAAATTATTGCTATGTATTATCAACAAAATACTGCATCATATTTTGCGAACACAAAAATAAAATGCATATTTTTTGTGCTACGCATCGGTGTAACAAAAGGCAAACACAAAATCTCTAAAATCTTTAAGGATTCGAGAAGTTGCACTGGTTGATACAGAGTTCTGCATCTCACAGACAGGAAAACACTCTTACGTGATTGATTGCTCTTTTTACCAAGTTATTTCTGTATCGATAGAAAAAACTGGGTTAGGGGACGCACTTCCGTATATTTGTTGAGCGATCCCATGACTATGTGTCGACAAATGTGTACTCGTAATGATATGTGTTATACACTAGTGGGGATAAATCGATTTAGCGTGTTTATTTGTTTGGGATTGCCGTTTCTATTTTGAAAACTTTTAGCGTAAGTTTTAAATACAAATTGATTACAAAAAAGTATCGATTGCAGCAGTTAAGCTACTGATATCACTTTAAAGTTTTCATCAAAGAATTCGCAAGATTGCACCGATGATAAATTTTGCACACCCTTGTATTTTGTCAACAAGATTTATTCAGCCTTGTATGTTCTTTAACACTAATCACAAAAGGCAATAAATACCTTAGAGGTTACATATTTGGTTCGTCGAAGACCCCGGTTGGTCGGACACGCCACTCCTGCGCAAGTAAGCCGAGGTAAGTGAAGTTGCGTGTACCGCTGTCAAATAGAACTATTTTATTACGGTTTTTATTCGCAAAACAATTTAAATTTAACGAGAGCGCTTCGGTTAACATCGGAACTTAAGCTTCGCATTGCTTTGTTTTTAGCAACTTTTATTTTTATTTTCGGAGCCGTTTTCGAAGGACGGGAAGAGAATTTTAGTGTTTGAGCAATTCGATTTTGGTTTAGATAGCGCTGATATTTTTATTTTGTTCACGATAAGCGTGCAGTAAAACTGAGCTTTTATTCGAAACGTACTTTTTATTTCAACAACTGGAAGTTCGGTATTTTTATTGAATCAATATTGATAAATGGCAGCAATATTGGGGTTTCACGTTAAAATATAATGTAAATAGAACATAAAAACTTGATTCATGGATATTGTGAAGCATATTAAAATCCGAAACATAGTTGAACAAGGCTACACACATCACGACCTTTAAGCTGATAATCCCATTAATTTAAAATAACAAACTGAGAGGCTTTTCGTTAAAATGTGTATTAAAACCACGGCACTTACAAAGCAACTTAATTTTTATGTTCACATAAAACTACTACAAATAGTAGGTTAGTTGAAATCAGGTAATAAACTTAGCAGGAATGTTTTAAGCCGCGTAGATTATGGAAGAGCTGCCTTCTATTACGATAAGAGTTTCTTTATAGTCAAAGCTTTCATCATTGTTAAGGATAATTCTAATGTACTTGAAATAGAGGTTGTTTTTGTTACGAGTATTTGTAAGTGAATCAGTGTCTACTTATACTTACGCATAGGTATGTTATGAGTGTATGAGCAGTATAGGATAATGCTTTCAGACGGAATTTAAAAGAAAGTTATTTATGAAACTTGTGATTGGATATAGGATTTTATTTCGCTGCATGATCTTTTAGGTACACAGCTGTTGGGAAAAGGCTATATAGAAGAAGGTAAATAATGATGTAGGTATGTATTTCAGTCAGTCAGTGAGTCATACAAAGATGGCTACTGAAACGAGCTCCATAATTTTCGAAGACATAAAGGTCATTATTAGTTCACAAAAGACAGAACATAAAATCTGCAGAGATTTAAAAACTAGGTTGAATTAAAAGCTTATAACTAGTTGTAACATGATTAATCCCTATCCAGAAAACTTTTCAATTTAAACGCGTTCAAATTCAAAGCGAAAAGAAAGATTTTAATTGAATAAAGTTTCTACTAATGGAATTGCTGAAATGTTTAGCCCGATAAATGGTTGGTTATGTTACACTAAGTTTAAAAGGTCTAGCGAAATTAGTTTCAATTATTTTGTGTGGTTTTACGTCGTGCAAATACGAAGTACTCTATTTATTTGCTTTATCCATTATGGTACATAATTGTCGCACTATTTTGTATTTTCGCCTTTTGCTGTTCTTTATGGATGAAGAATATTCTTATGAATAATTTTGTTATATAAACCAAACATGGAAAACCAATATTTATACAATTTACATTACTATATATTCCTCCTAAAAATATACTAGACATAAGCCCTTTACTATTTAACTATGCATAAATGAAAAGCATCAAATTAAATTAATACTCACATGGAATACGATAACAATTAATAGTATTCCGATACACTTTGCAAGTGAAGACCTATTCAACGAAATACAGCACAATAATATTTAGTAAATAATCCTACTGATATAATCTCCTTGCCCCTTTTATTATTTTCTATTTTTTTACCTTAGAGACTTGGACCCCATCAAGTACGCATCCTTTGGGTATTCATACTTCGTTCACTAATAGTAGGATTACTTAGCACTCGTCAATATCTGGTAAAGTGTATACCGTCTTCGAAATATGAGAGTATTTGAGTAAAACCACCATTTCTGTCGAAGACGGTAAGACCATTGGCCTTTGGGATACCGTTCTGCATGCTTTTCTGAAGTATTATCTCGTTTTGGTTTAATGATAACTTACGCAAATCGAATTTTGGAGTATTCGTGAAATAGTTTCAGTTCCATAAGTAAATAGAGCGAGCATCTGTACCCAAGAATATTGCAATATAATTTGGTGAGTTGTACATATGTATATTATATAAACCTTATATTTCAAAAAGAAAGGAAAACTCAAAACAGTCAAAAGCAGGACGTAATTTTCAGCTGTGACAGAAAGAGGTTTTCCTTCAGTAGATAATAAAACCAGCTTAGTATGTTCTAAAATAATCCATCCACCAAGCCCACATTTCCCTCGTTCTTACTAAAACAGCAATACTAAAACAAGCACAGTACAAACGAATAAAGCTCTATATGGTAATGCAAGTGCACTTCGGGCCACAAAAACCAACCCACCTCAAAAACACTTCGATCTATTTTTATATTCCACTACGTTACGCGGTTGTTTTACAACGGAGTCACGTAGTACAGCATCTGTCACAGAGACCCGTTTTAAAAGCGATGTGTCGTTGAAACTATGTTGAAACCAAAGAATGCATTGCCAGACATACCCGGGTTGAATTGCAGACATAGGGGACACTTCTAGACAGGACTGGCGTGTAACGTGAGTCCTCTGCATTCTTCTGTCGTTGTTATTTTAGGTTTTAAGTTTGTTTCTATCGTTTTAGAGTTTTGTTGACGGGGTTTGCGGTTGTGAACTATGAGTGTTTCAATTGTGTGGTATTTTTTGTATTGCCAATCAATGAGTAAATTGACAGCTATTTAGTTCCATCAACATCTTTTCTGATATATATATGTAGATTGTAATGGACGTAAAATGTACGTAAAACCTATAACATCGAGATACGAAATGGCTAACTTGTTTAAATAAAAACTAAACTAATGGACTGCTGTGTGTGAACAAATTGAACCATTTTCAAATAGCCAGTGGAATCATAAGCCACATCATTTATTGATGTTAAAAGCCACTAAAACCTCTTTACACAATCAACGTCAATTGCAATTCCAAATCGACAAAAACAATTGAGTAAATAAAACATTTTTTCGAAGTGTCTAACCATTGTTCACGTTGGAACTAAACAGTCCGTTATCAAACCACTTAAATTGTAACACGTTCTAAAGCGGCTTGCGTCGTGTTCCACAACTGCTAAAACAAAGAAAGAACGCACCTATTACTCTCGTTTAAGATCGACCATTAAACTCTTACAAAAAGCTAATGGTTATCAAACTGGGCCACCCAAGTAGATGAATTTAGGAACGTGACTTTTATGTAACACGTCGTAAATTGCTATAGTTTGTCTCGCGTGCCCTGCCAAACCTAAACTTTTCCACGAACAAAATCCAGCGCATAGCGTACAGTTCAAAGATATTTTTTGCAAAAACGAAACGTAGAAAGTATTAACAACGAGGATGGCATGAATTTTTTCCCCGAACGTCAGGAATTTAAATTCTTCTGGCTCCTTACGCGATCGCGTGTGGTCTAATTATGAATACGGCACAATAGCATTAACTTTTTTCTGTAAGAGAAAAAACTTCAGCGGTTTCCCTGCGAAAATGGAATAAAAGTGTAACGGATAAAGGAAAACTTCTAGACCTGTTAAGTGGCGATACCCTACTTCGCGGCTCCATTACTTTGCATTTTATATGCCGCTCGACTGCGCCTGTTTACTTTGAACTTTTATTATATTCACTTATCCAAGAAAAATGTTATGACTTTACCCCATTTTCGGTCACGCGAAATTTGGAGCTTATTACGTAACGTGCTTAGAAATTCTGTTGCCATTTCGATTAATAAATTAAAAATTAATATTCGACTTAAACTAAACATTTGCAAATCTGTTGATGTTTTTTTATCTCTGTATTTAATAAGATTAATAAGGCGTATCCATTTTTACAGAAGCTATATTATCGTTCACCTTTATGTTGAAAGGTCTTGATTGGAATTAGTCAGGTTTTTAAATTAACTCTGAATTACCTGCACGATCAAATTAAATTAAAAGCTTTTTGTGATAAATGACTTTTTTATGTTCCTGTCATCAAGAATCTAAAGACATACTAGATTCTATGGTCATTTAAAAAAATATGTTGCGTGACCTGTAGGTCAAGAAATTTTTTACAAGATTGGTAACAAGATATCAGCATATATTCGTGTATTTTTTTGTTAAACAACTTATCCTTTCTAGCATGAATCCTTTTGTCATTAATACTAGAGAATTTATATCTACAACGCAATTGGTAACAAATTGATTATGATGCCATAATCTGAATTAATGAGATATTATGAAGTCTTAACTATAAGTACGAGCAGTACCGTTCTAGATATTAAAATATAAAGTTAATAAACCCCTTCTTCGATACTGATGACTTTGCTTGTATTTGCTCGATCTATGTAACACTACAATGAAAACCCATAATAAGTTATTAAAAATCAATTTGTACACACCAAGTCCGAAAAATAGATGAATATATCTCTATTTTCTCCGAATTGGCAGTGGTTAGAAAAAAAATACCTTTAGCCGTGGATAACACAATTTCATTTAAAACAATAACAAATGAGTTCTATTTGAAATGGTCAATAAAAAGCCTATAAAATTTTATTTAAAAGCCTCTAACGAATAGCAATATTTAATTTGACTTCACATTAATATTAAAGATCGCATATCTAAATCAATAGATCGTTATCTCGCAAAATTCCTTGTCGCTTTTTAAATCTTTAAGGATATCATTTTGCGTCCAAACCGGTTAAGTTCATATGGAAATAATAAATTATACTAAATTAAATAAGATAAATGAGCTTCTATTAATATTTATTCAGCTTCAAAACATTTAATTTTGTAATCCGTTGTATTGTGTTGACTGCAGTAGGTATTCAATGTCTAGTTTTTTCCGAAATACGAAACAAAGTTCAATAAAACAAATGATACTCTTAACATTACAATACAGAAAAAATAATATTCTAAGCAATTAATGAGGAGCATCAAAAAGTTTTGTACTGCTATTCTTCATTTTAAATCAGAAGTTGTTATTGTGACAAAGTGATCAACGAAAACCAAGAAATATAAAAAAAAAAAAAGTTCAGACAACCAACAGTAATGAAATGATTATAACGGCTGCGACTGTGACACAAAAAATATATTACGAGCCTCTGCGAGTCAATATTCCGTTTTTGTTGAAAACCTCCGCAACGCTTTAAATTCACACCTATGTATATTTATTTTATTTATTTGCATAGTTTAATGTGTATCAAAGCATAATAAATCGTGCCGCCCACGGAGTATCTTTAAAATATATTAACATACACTTGACCTTTGTGTTGAATTCTATCAGGGCGAACATTACTCAATAAAATGTTTAATGCGGTGCTAAGTATAATATCGAGTGAGAACAATAAGCCATAAACATGCACTCATATCAACGCATAATACTATCCCGTACAAAAGAAATGGGTTTTTCTTTATTTCAATAATATGCAGCGCAAAAGCTCCGGCTTAGAGTTACTCGAATCATTTCGCGCACGACTGGATTAAAATAACAGTTTAATCGTAACTTATACATTTTAATGCTCTAGTCGTGCTGTAAAAATATTACTCGATAAAATACTCGCATTCACGAAAGGGAAAGTCTCGATTTTGATTCGATTCGATTCATCCAATATCGTGTGTGTTTACATAATTTCACGCCACTCTGCCGTAGTGTGGATAGACCTGAACACAGGCTACCTGCTCCTACCTACAGCTTTTCAAAAAGATATGACTATTGAAGATAGACTGAGGCTAAAAAGGATGTTATGAGCATACGTAGTAGTAGATAGTCGTAGGGTATTTCAGAATATAGATGTATGTACACAGGTAAGACATGAACTTGTACATAAAGGAGTTTCAAACATAACTTGTTCAAAGTCGCTCCAACATTTCAACGTTACGGATGTCTTCAATTATTAACATTATAGGAGTTGCGCGTAAGGCGGTTGTTATGAATAATAAAATTGTAGAATACGCCGTGGAAACAGCAAAGAAAGTGCAAAGGGTGCAATACAATGGCGAGTAAAGGCAACAGTGTAGGTTTATATGCGTTGAAAATGTGCATTGTGCCTTAGGACGGGTCTCAGCGAAGAATTTTAATATTCTCAAGCGGGATATACGGACTTCATCTGCCTCATAGCGACGCAGTTTCCACTACACGAAATGCTTTAAAAATTCATGCCGGTTATTCAACCCTGCTCTGGATCGGGGTAGGATTGCGTTATTGATTTTTTGGACTTTATAAACTCGGCTTTATGCACTGCATTAGGTGATTAAATATTAATATCAAATTAAGCTTATAGAATATGCGTTTCATTAGCTATTTAATGGGGTACACTCGCCCGTTCACTGTAGAAATGTTATAATACTCTTTGATGGAATGAGTCATAAAAAATAAATTGTTAAGCAGCTGTGTTGCCGTACCTGATTGTAACCGTTCAGAAGAATAGGTTTTGGATTCGAAATATTTCTCATTTTCTCTAAGAACCTACTCTAAAATTTAGCCAGCTCCTTTTTCTGTTCAGATTTCCTAATTGCAGGATGGAACTTTGGAAATTGGAGGATTGAAATTGCGGAAACCGAACATGTCTACTTGGACCACACGTTAAAACGTCTTGGTGGTCTGCATACGCAGCTCCTAGATTTTCTTCAAAAGATTTTCAGTAACAGTTACTAATAAGTACTGCAGTTTCATTGACCAGAAATGGTCGACAATATGCACTCGTGACTTCGAAACATTATTTGAATACTGTACTAACAATGCAGTCATCGTAAGCGCCTTGTGTACAGTCTCCCGCGCATATTTACATATGAATGTGATTCGCTCAACGAAACGTTATGTTAAACTTCTTACTGTTCATTTGAGACGTCACTTAATCTGTAGCTTATTCAATTCCCGTGGGCTCACTCACAAAAAATGGATCTTGTTTCTTTTTCGAATCATTGAATTAATTCTCCTTTAAAAGCCCTGCGTATATATTCACATGTAAGCTCGTAAAACGCTTGATATGTTTATAGTAGATTATCTCTGGCTTGCGAGTCAAAGTAGATAAAATTATCTACAAAAATCTTCAGTATATGTATTACAATTTAAATACAAAAATCAGTTCTCCCTCAATATTGACGGAAGAACTTAAAGTCTCCTACAAAGTCCTGCAATTTTAGAGATATCATTTAATCCAATTAGATTAATCAAGAAAAATAAACAACCTCTTTCAACCCCTTGATTCTAAACCAAACATTACAACAATGATTCATAACATACGTACTTATATCTCATAGAACTCATGAACCGTGGGTGGACGTTATCGAAGCGACGTGAATCAGCAATTTTCAACTAATTAAAGATAAACAACATTTGATGCGCGTATGAGCTTTTGAATTTAGGGTCCCTTGATGTTTTTTATAACAGGTTCTGATTTTTATTGTAGAATTTGACAACCAGCTCTTTTGATCCATATAAGTAAGTTAGGAAGAGTCTGACATTCCGACACTCCCGCTGTAGATGCAGTGTGAGAAGTGATCTGGTGATTTTCCAGCAAATAGACTGCTACAATAAGTGTATTTGGTTAAACTGGTGGCTAGCCTCAACATAGTTAGGGAAAGACTAGGTATATGAGTATGGGCTGTACCTATCGAAGTTTTGTGGTGAATAAAATATAACTCTGCAATCTATCTGATCTACTATAGAATCGTCAAATCGCGTTTTCACCCAGCGCTTTATATTAATATTGTTATTATTTCTAACCCTTTTATATCTAAGACTATATCGTATAGATTTTACATTTCATCTGAACCTTATCTATTACTATTATGAGCTATCCTGTAACCTTTTTTGTGTAAACGAAGCAAAAATTCTTTTCTGAGTTTGGATATTCGACGATACAATTTGAGGAGTTAGAATTCTGATAGTTCGAGAACTTACATTGTGAGAGCTACGAGTGAGTAAAGGTACCCGTAGATTGCAGACTAAACAGTCGCCCAACAGTTGACCCAATGGTTGGAAAAAAATATATTTAAAGAAAATCTTGATTCCAATCAAAGTTTTCAGTCTGTCTGTTACCGGCTGTTATCCTTGCAATGTGTGTACTATTTACTATTCTTCTTCATTCTGAAGCCCAAACAAACTATCGGCCGACTAAAAGTTTGCAGTGTGCGGATACTTAGGGTTCCCGTCTAGGGGATATGCATGTTAGCTTGTTTGTGAACGTGATTTGACTTACAATACGAGCTGAGAGATGATATCCTAGTGTGGGGTGACAAGTGTGAATTCGATAATATAATGGGTACTGCAACAACAGACGTGTTCTGTAACTTTTGGATGATATTGTAACTTTGTAGTAAACATGGTTGTTGAGGCAACCTTATTGATTTTATGCTATTACCCCCAATGTTATGAATGTGATTTTGTCAACAAAGAATATAATAAAATCAGAGCATTAGATATAAGTAACTCTTTAATTTAGTCAAGAGTCGTAACTGTATGCTGCTTCGTAGATGCTGTATGCGGCTTCCTGGAACAAAAGGAGCACTAATTAGCAAAATCATATATTACGCAATTTTTGCGTTACTAAGCAATATAAAAATTCACTTCTGTCAATCCTCTATAAATAAAGCATATAGGCAGTACTTCATACAACAATAAGAAAGGGCTTCAAAGGTACACAAAACCTTAACACACCCACGGAACCCACATATCACTTAAATAACTTTTTTTAATAAGTAAATTAAATGCAAGGGAAAATTAACTCTTCTTGCAGTGACGGGCAGCGACAGCCGAGCGACGTGGCCAGCCATTACGGTTCGGAGGTCAACGACCTCACGACTGGAAACTCCGAAATGTTTTAACTACCTGTTTACCCTTCAATTTCTTTAAAAAAAACAATCGAAGTATTTATATTTTGATGAGTTTACCAAGTCTGAAAAGTTTTAACTTTGCTCTTATTTAATTTTTTTTTGTTTTTTTTAATCTTTATTTTTTTTTTGGGTTTTTGTCCAATAAGGACATGCCAACCCCATCATACCTTGTTACAAGATTAAACCACTTAAAACTATGTATAGATGCTCTCTTATTTAATTGCAAACACTCATTCGTTTTGAGATCACGTCGAAAAAACATCAAAATAATGACGTCTGGAATGTATTTTCAATTGCAAATCGTAAGGCTCGTCTGCCTGAAACTGTTCTTTATTTAAATGCATACACTCGTTTTTATTGAGGATATCCCGACCAAGTAGTAAAATTAAACCGGGGGATCTTTTTGTTTAATCAACGTTTATGGGACGGAACCATGGGGACATCGGCTTAAACCACGGAGGGGTTTCTTGCAACAAAATTTTACAACCTGGTTGCGGTGTCTGAATTATTTTATAGCTGAACTTTTGTTGTGAACATTTTTTTGGGCTGGACGGAGTGGACATGCGCATAGAATTCCAGAGGTTGATATTTTTTTTCTGTTGAATTTTCGATCTTTCGGAACAAAACGTAGGTACTATGAAATTGAAGTTTTATTTAGTCTAACAACTAACAGCATTTAAATATAGAAATAATCTGATATAATGAAAAATGATCACAATGACAATTATTACTTTTATTACAGTTTGTAACGACTCAAAATACTCACCTCTTAATTTGTTAATGTTTCAGTTCAATCCCGAAGCTATCATATAAAATTACTACTCATAGAGAAAGTTTGAAAGCTGAGTTCACCCCTTAAAATACAGAATTGCATTTCAATGTAAAACAGAACTTTAACATGAATATACACGACCAATTGTATCGCTAAGGGCATCTTTCCCCTATTATTTTGACCCAAAAATCGGAGCTATGGAATTTCACCCATCCCGGGCGATTTAATAAACTTATCGAGTAACGATATTGAGACGACCACGAGAAACACATTAAATTCAGATTCTTGTCCTGTTTTCATTAAAAACACACCCTCGCCTGTTAATGGAACAGAGAAAACTAGTGAGTTGCTCAACATGCAACATCAAAGGACTATACAAAATGAACGACTAAGGCTTTATTGAAATTACCAATCAATTAATCTAAAAAAAAATCTAAAAATCTATACCCTGGTATGTAAGTCGGTAAATATCACCTTTAGATAACCATAACTAGAATAGAATCGAAATGTTCACCGACCAATAAACATCATAAAGAATTTATATTTACTTACGTAGAACACCCGCATTGCATGTTCTTGACACGTTAGTAACCCAATAAAACTCAGCAAAATGTCGGAAACCACATTTCGCCCATATTGCACAGGCTGAATACAAGCAATTGAAAATATATCACTCCTAACCGAAACAAACGCCCCATAATGTTCCACAATAGACAAGTCGACAGTTTTCGCTGTCAGACCTTTAACATGGCAGTTTAATAAAAGGGCGGAGCGCCCGTATGCCCAACAGATAAGATCATAGACGTAAACACGATTAAAACCGAGACAACACCAATTGGCCGATACCCTTTCGTACCTTTTATTTGTACACAAATAACCGCTCTACTGCTCTGGAACACAAATAAGCAAGTTTAATTGAATCGAACGGCCCTCACCGAAAGGGTGACAAGAATTTTAATGAAATGCAATTACGTTTTAGAGTCGTGGTGGCCTAGTGGGTAAAGGACCAACCTCAAGTACGAGGGCGCGGGTTCGATCCCAGGTCAGGCAAGTACCAATGCAACTTTTCTAAGTTTGTATGTACTTTCTAAGTATATCTTAGACACCATTGGCTGTGTTTCGGATGGCACGTTAAACTGTAGGTCCCGGCTGTCATTGAAAATCCTTGGCAGTCGTTACGGGTAGTCAGAAGCCAGTAAGTCTGACACCAGTCTAACCAAGGGGTATCGGGTTGCCCGGGTTACTGGGTTGAGGAGGTCAGATAGGCAGTCGCTTCTTGTAAAGCACTGGTACTCAGCTGAATCCGGTTCGACTGGAAGCCGACCCCAACATGATTGGGAAAAAGGCTCGGAGGATGAGTGTGGTAAACATTTCCAAAATAAAGGGATGATAATAATTGTATTTTGTTTTTGTTTAATTGACATAGACTCTATCAAATGTGAATTGCAAATAGATGAGTTGCGATACATAGATGACATTGCATCGTAGTTGCCTCATTAGATTCCTGGCACGATTTCTAACCGCCAACCACTGAAGCTAGGATTTAATACCAAGACATAAAAAGTGACAATCGACTTCTTGTCGTTGAAACGCCTCGGTGTAATCGATATAAAAATATGCAACCGCAATAATTGCACAGCTCCATCGAGAGATTGTCATTCTGAATGATAGTTCTACAGACGGTTTTATGACGCATAAATGCAGTTTGTTCAATAGACCGCGTATAAAACTAAGCAAATAATGTTGATGTTGGAATCGATTCAAATAAAATGCCATCTAAATTCATTCGTGCCATTATTCGCGTATAGCGGCACAGCCCACAAACGAGGTTAGTTGTTATTTTCTGTACAATTCAGAGAGACCACTTTTTCCGGTGGAAAAGTTAAAAATAGAAACGTTTAAAACACACACGTGCACTATTGCGATCGTTAAATCCAATGCGTTATTGCTATAGGGCCACAAACGGCACTGAAACAACCCGAATCGGTACGAAACGATTTATCGGTACATTCTGTGTTATTCCAGCGCCGCTCATTCGGTATAAGAAATATAAAAATCGATCCCTAAAAATATTATCATTCCCATAAGCTTTAATAGGACGTTCCATGAATATTTGAAATCTACATACGATTTAAGAAAGTACTTACATATTGATTAAAACTATCCGTTTCCAGGTGATTTTGTTTGTAATTAAATATGGTAATGTCCTTGAATGAGTCGCTGAACTTTGGGCTTTGGATAATAAAAATCAATAGAATCAAAATGATATATAAAATGTACTACCAGTAGTATTTTGAAAGTAGTAGAAATGAAGAAGAGGGAACCAGTAACATAATTACTTCTCACTTTGAAAGAAATACATAATTCCTATTTTCGTAGTACAGAACAGACAGTAGGTACGGTGAAAATTGATTCTGCAGTGTCTTCACTTTAAACAATTGATTTAAATGTACACAATAATGTAACAGCAATTTAATGTCTAATTAGAAACCTGTATGTAACTACTTCATAAACAAATGTTTTAAGAGCTGTGAACTAGATACACATACCACTTAACGAAATGCGTGCATACGGTACGTTTGCAGGTAATATATTGCTTACTATATCCACCGGGAATGTCCTCCGCTGACTATAGATTTCCCCTATTGACTGCCACAATGTACGGTCTTGAGGTATTGCCATCGCTTACTCCTTCACTGACATCTAATATCGTTAGCTAAAAGCCAGAGTGTGAGGTTAGATCTATGGCTTGAGAAGCTTCATTGCAGGGTCTTAAAATTGTTATTGATCGATGTTCAATAAGTAAAGAAAACAGAGGTCTTTATTTATTATTTATTTATTTATTTACAAACTAGCTGTTGCCCGCAACTTCGTCTGCGTGGGCAATATAGAATAGTCAAAATACTACTTATCCCGTAGGTGCATTCTTTCACGTGACAGTATAATTAGGATTAGCACTTAGCAGTCGCATAGATTCATTGATCAAGGTTGTGTTGTGGATGTGACTATTTATCTAAACAAAAGAAGTAAAGTTTGTGACGTTGTGAATATCTCTGGATTTAGTCAGCCAATTTGGAAAATGATTACGTATGGTGCGTAAGTAATTTTCACAGGAAACAGTTATAATTGTTAAGTTGTAATTTCACAGGAAACAGTCTGACAAAGCTGTCATTTGTACATTTTCTGCAGCTGCTGCGACTAATCAGAAGCCAGAAAGTCTGTCAGTCTTACCATGGATATCGGCTTGTGTAGTTGACTGTATTGAAGATAGGTAGATAGGTAATCGCTCCAAGCAAAATATTGGTACTCAAACAGATTCGGTGACTGGAAGCCAACACCAACATAGTTGGGGAATAGCTGGATGGATGATAAAATGAGTCATCATCATCAGCAGGCGCATAGGGTAGGATAGTTTCACTACTGGGGAGAAACACTTGTATGACGGGGATTTTCTGTGCACTTACTCACTATGGTAAGGCTGACCCCACATTAGGCGTGCGCGATCCTCGGGCGTGTGAGTAGCGCGGGCGTCGCGAGCACGCTGCATGAACGTCGCGTTTTGCTGCCCTGCGGCATGTGTGAAGAGTGCAAGCGACGCGCTCGCGGCGAGCACGCGGCGCTCGAGTTGCGTTCTTACCCCTTCGCCCGCTATCCCCGCCGCCCGCTAAACGCCTTAGCAGTTAAACATCAAGGAGAGCGCCGCGAGCGCGCTGTAGGTAAATGCCGCAGGGCAGCAAAACGCGACGTTCATGCAGCGTGCTCGCGACGCCCGCGCTACTCACACGCCCGAGGATCGCGCACGCCTAATGTGGGGGAGGCCTAAGCCGGGACTCCACCGAAATGTTTGCATTAGTTCACGAATAGGCAAAATGTACGTATCTGTGAGAGTCCACTTCATGTGTTCGTACTTGAAACCTGCAGTTTTGCCAAGATTTTCAAAATGTACGCTTGCAATTTGTCATTTCTTGGTGGAGCCAGCAAATCGAAAGAAACATAAGTGTTGTATACTGTGCGTCACTACCGCACACCTGGAAAATTTCGCTCTTGCGGAGGACGTTTATATACCATATTTTGTGTCACACGTAAACAGGACGACAGTAAGTATCCACCGAAACACTTTCAAAGATCTGATGAACGAACAAATCAGACCTGACTTGGTCACCTGGGGCCAATCAGAGCTCTATGAAGCGATCATATGCTTTGGCTCCTACTGTTATTGTGGTTTCTGAAAATTTATTCACCTCATTCAACGATGAATGTAATTCTGATGGTACTATTAAGAACACTTGCTTAGCGCAGAAGCTGACGTTGGCAGGTCGACTCTTTTAACTTCTCGAATAGGATACCATTGGTTTTTGTGCAATGCACACCTGCAATGCATGCTGGATTAGGATAGGATACAGGTGGATAGGATTTGCAACAGAAAACAATTCTGTCTTTGTGATTGAATGACATCAAACGTAGTTTTATATAAAAGGTGTTTTTTAGACTTGGCTCGGGTCTTACTGAGACTGTTCGTAATCGTGATCAGTGTATTTGTGATCAGAAGTTGAAAGTAATGTCTCTGGTATGCGACGCGCAATTTGTACGTTTTCTGACGCATAAAGCATTTTACGTGTGTATGGTATTAAATCGAGAAAGCTCCCATTTCTTATCTGCACTTTGTATCTGGGCTTGTTCTTAAAGCTACAGAATCCTACATTACCTACCTACCTCACGCTTAGCAGCGCTTGCGAGAGACAGATCCTCCTTTCATCTAGGATTAACTTTACATATTTTGCATCAGAAAAAATAATGAAGGTCTACTTAATACTACTCACTCAAAGTAATGTGTTTTAAGGCCACCACATTAGTGGAAGATAAGCTAAACTATGTTTATGAAAAAATCCTGATATAAACTCCATCTGTAACTTTAAATGATAATTAATTGTTATACTAAAGTCATCATTTTTGACATACTGTTCAAAAAATTATTTAGATGGCACCGTTTTAAATTTGGCTGAGAACTATTATTTTCTTTTCATCAAGGTAATAATTATAATTGGATTTTGATGTGTCACGGCAAACTGACAAACACTATTGAAATGTCTATCGAAAAATTACACTACGTGTTAAAATATGGTGAATTACGGAAAATACACAACTCCATCTGTTGAAATAATAATCCTCTATAAAGAATGTATGGTAATTTATTGTCATTTACCACCTTGCTCCTTTGACAAATTTTATGTATTTTATTTAACACAGATTACCACAGATGGAGCTACTTTAACCTTGGCTAAATACAATTTTCATATTTTATTTTTCTTCCGAAGTTACTTATGAAGGTGTGATTTTCTGTGTAAAGGTTAATAATAGGCCGATCAACTAATATAAGTACAACATTCAAATGTACAGTTTTGACAAACAGATTGCGTGTCGTTATATTTTACATCTTGAATTCACAAAATTAATCATATTTTTTGATAGAGTGAATCGATTTCGATGAAACAAAAACTAAGTAATACCCCAAGTTACGTAGAATTTTTGTATATAAGCATTGTCTGCATTGAATTCGTAGATTTTACGTGAATCCCGAACAAACAAACAGATAAACAGACAAACAGACAAAAATGACAAAAATGATGGAAATGGGTTCTGTTAGTTATTCTTTAACATGCTGGCTATTTTTTTTGTCAATTTCTTCAATGTACAAAAATTACTTTTCTACAGATTTATTATATGTATAGATTTTTGTACACACACATAATAAAGAAAGATGACAGGAAAAGGACTTTCCACATTGACTCTAGATATTTTAAAGGTATAAAGAAATATAAATAAAGAATGCATGACAGATGGGCAAACATCGTCACCCAGTGACTTCCACAGGATGGCCATCGCAAACGGGGCAGGCCCCGAAAGAGATGGCGGGATGACCTGGATGCCTACAACCCTGATTGGTGGGAGGACTCAAAAGATCGAGAGGTGTGGAGGCAAAATGAGGAGGCCTTTGCCCAGCAGTGGGACAGCACGGGCTAATAAAAAAATATATACATCAACGAAAACCATGGATGTTAGCAAAAGTTGGTTGATTTCGTTTCAAGTGATCAAAGTGGACACGGCATGTTGTAGTTTTTTACTTATACGTATACCTACTCAAACACAGCATGCAGTCTTCTTAATGGATATTCCACACGGTTGCACAGAAGTAAATCATTACGCAATACGTTACGATGCTTTACTATTATTATTATCATGTTTGACTCGCTCGTCGATGTAGGTGAGCCTCTTATTATCAAAATCATTTATAAATACCCAAGTTGATCAGATAGACGCCACGCTGCGCGCACAATCAATTTATAGCGTTAGAAGAGACAAATTGCGTGGTAGTGCCACCAATACAGATGACCATCTCTCTATTAGCGATTGGTTAACCAGGATGAACAACGTCACGCTTTTCGAGAATAGACGACGCGAAATAGTGCCATCAAATTACAAGCTACGCCCATAAGCTACTTTTAAAGAAATTGCTCATTAATTTTTCGGCCGTAAAAATATTATTTATGGCCTAATCACATCGAAATTTGGGGAACCAATTAAACCAAACTGTAGGAGGAGCTATCAAAACCACTTGCAGTTTTTATAGCTACAGTGTTACACCACAATATATAGAGATGTCTAATCCAAATTCCAATTGTGTTCTCATTAAAATTTTATTATCATTTGATATACCCGATTAAATAGAGTCACGAAAGATACACTTCAACTATTTATCGATGTTTATAGTCGATAATGATGGTACGATTTTTGGTTTTACGACTGTGTAACTATGACAAAAATAAGCTAAGGTCGAGCCATCACCGCCCGAAAAGTATCGATAACTTCGTAAAAAGATACTAGATACGCTACGAAACTTTACAACCGAGATATAAAATGAAACTATATTCTCATAGGGTCGTATAAGTTGTTAAATTAATAATTTGTTTTGAAAACTAACACTCGTAAAAGGGCTTTTACTTAGTGATGAGTATTTTTGATATGAATTCACATAGTAAAAATATTTTATTTGTCTTTAATTTTACATAATGTCGTAAATGATTTCGACACAATATCATGGCTTAATACAAATTATCTACTGACGCCTAGTGTACTTCATTGCTGTTCAGATTTTTAGTTGCAAAAAGTGTATTAATTTATTTTCTACAATAAAAGCAGAACATAAAATTCCCAGACCAAACTCAGGGTGAATAATCAAAACATAAATATTTTACATCCGACTCAACTGTCAGAATTTCGTGTACAGTGACGTCATAGCCGCATTGTCTGACTGTCAGACGCTCGTCAAGCCGGAGTGACGCGGCCAGTCATACGTCGATTTCACGTCATTGGCAAGTGAAGGTTGACTTCCAACCCGTCATACGTCATGTTGGCAATCTACTTTGGCCGGCAGATGAGATATGAACATGATTTTGATTACTGAAACTATATTTTTGATACATAGGACTGCCTATGAGTCGATTGGTATTAGTGAGGCTAGTGTATGAGACTCATCCAATAGGCCTGCAGCACTATCAAAGCATAGGATCCCAACTTAATCATCTTTGGCAGCAAACTGTGATCGGCAATGTATTAAAATATTAATGTATACAGTAGATTTAAAATTAGAAGATGGCAGTAAGGTATTTATCTTTCAACATTTAATTAAATACATTTTGTAAAATACACAAAGAAAAATACTGTCATCAAAGTAACAGTTTCATTTAAACCATGGGTCAAGCTAATTAACATTATAAATATGTATGTTCTCATCAGTTTCGCATTTCAATTTATAAAATATCGTACGGATCTTGTTTCCAATCGGCGCGAAGCCTGTTTTTATAATTCATTTCTTTGCAATTTAATAAACTCATCAAATCTCCATCAAGATGGTATCTGGGAGCGCTTTGCATATGAATGTGATACGTCAATCTGCCTTAAGCAAATAAAATGCTTCACCTTATTCGGTCAACAGCTGTTAGCCGTGAAGGCAATCTTTTGACCGGAACACTTACAAAGGAAACACCGTTCTATAGTCCTGCAACACACTCCCTCAAAACTAGTACAATCCAAAATTAAACCCTATCAATCAGTCATAAAGCTTACTCTCCTATGACGAAGGGACTGCAGCCCAAAGAAGCAAGACATGTTTATTTTGTGAAATCCAATTTTCTGCTGACATCTCATCTGTCAAAATGTAAACGAAGGATGGTGTAAAAGTGTCTAAGCGATAACCAACACTACACGTTAGATCGTGATATTTGATTTAGTGATGTTCACCAGATAAATCAAAATAAGAAATAGAAAAAAAAGATAAAATTTTTAGTTTGGCTCATGAAGGCTCAGCTAGTTATTGCGGTGCCAATATCATTAGACCAAAGCGATTTATATCAAAGCAGGATAGATGGACCAGAAATGGTCATGAATCATTTTCAGTAACAATAAGCAATTCTGTTGTTAGAACTATCTACAACGCAGATTAAGATAACTAAAGCCCCGAAGATATCAACAATTAATCACCGTAAAAGCAATCGCATCGGTCATATGATGTCACTCGCCAGAACACGCTTGGCTCTGCTCTTGCGATTTTCTCGATAACTCCACCTCTTCAGTACCCTTATCGCTTTAAATCAGACCACCGACCACAGAACCATAAGCTCTTTAAGAAGTAAATGTCATCCTGATTTGGTTATCAATGGCATCGTCATTGTGCGTCGTAGCAGGGTAAAAACGGTGCATTTCTTGAATTAAGACGCATTTAGTATTCAGATTCAGACTCCCTACGCCTCGGCGAGGAATGCGTTCCGCCTCATAAACCTCTTCAAAGTATACATACCGAGCCTCAATACCCACAAACCGACGAGCGTTCGGAACTTAAACGAGTAATTACAGTGCTTATCCAATTTGGCAGGGCAGAAAAACGCGACCCCCCTTGTACAGGAAATTTGTTTTAAATTTCGACAACAATGGGGAGATCGCGAGTCGGATAATTGCGTACGGGAACAGTCCGTGACGCCGACGACGGTATAAATCCACCAGCAATGAACGGTTAATAATAGCTTGCACAGGTTAAACAGCGCTCTCAATGGGACCCCATGACAGCAATCTGCAGAATCTGCAATTGAGTATCGCATGCTTCGCACCGTTTATTCCAAGCCACTTGCCGACAATTCGAAAATCTGTGATAATATTTTTCCGAAGACCGACGATAAAAAGATCACAAACAAGATATTCTGAAGATGTAAAAAGTTTTACTGTGTCAATAAATCACTGAGATTATAAATCGGTTTTACAACCTATAGGTGATCGGAAAGTGCTATAAATCATAAGTGAAATGGGGGTTGTAACTGCCGGTGTCCCAAGATCACCATTAGAAGATTCCTGAACCCTCCCACGGCATCGAAAATGTCGATATGAACAAAAACTTTTTAATTAACCATGAGTTAATATTGGTGCAATAAAACTAAAGAGCTGCGATGAAAACAAATCAACAGTTATAATGTTCGTCATTAATCATTATAAAAATTCTTCATCGCCACCGCAAATAAAAACTAATATCTACAATCTCGTGTTCGGTTACATTATGGCTATCAGTAACCATTAAAGTAGGTGCAAGTCAACATCAAATCATATCTGGCATCGATAAATTGCCAAATTATTTAAATCACGTGTGGTCCAGCCGGAAATATATTATTCAAATAGCTATTTACATGGTTGTGATGTTTTGGTGAAAGTCAATATACATAATTGTTTTTTCTTCACAGTTTGTTGAAGGAATTTAATCTTTTGATTGAATTTCTCACTTGAAAATACAACCTAACATACTTAATAAGGTAAGTAAGTACATTTTAAGTCCTAATTTTATTTGACCTCTTACTATAATAAAAACATTTCGGCAACAATACAAGAAAATAGCAACAACTTAAAAGCTTTAATACTTCATGTAGATTACGCCCGCATTACTGAAGTTATTCACATAAAAGACCACAAGCCTGACTTCTTAGAACAAAAAGTTTTATATAATTTGTTAAGTTCATCATCAGAGTAAAATCACGTGTCCTAACCTACGTGCTCACTCACACGTTCGTCTGGAGACATACAAACCACCAAACTTAGCATCTTACAAACGCTCTTGGCTCTTAATGGAAACCTTAATTAATGCTCAAACTTAAACTCCGAATCGTCGGCAAGAGGCCACTATTCTTCATTATTTTGTTTGAGTCGTATAAATATATTAACCGTGACGGTTCGCATCTCGTATGGGACATTAATAACTGGTAGTACAATGAGTATTACAATAACAATTGGGACAGGAAGCTTGTAAACCGATTATGCTGATCGAGCGTCACTCAGCTTGACATGAATACAATCGATTGCAACGGGTTCATGAACAAGATATCGAAGTTTTGATTTTATCAAGCACCTCTTAATCGAAGTCATGAGAATTAATGTTGACTTCCTCTAGCAAGTTGAAATAATTAGGGACATTGGACCAAGATCGTATCTTAAGATAATGTGCTTAATCTTCTTGGAATCTCAATAAACTTTAATGCAGTCAAATGAGGATATCGGTAATTTCTGAATTAAGTTGTATGAAAAACTGAATCATCATATTAATTTAGCAAACAATGAGTACCAGCTGCAATTTGTAACCTGATACGCTTTAGGGCAAAAAGCAACCATTATGGTATCGATTACGAACAGAATACACGACAATCACAATATGCAAATGCAATTTTTCAAATTCGATAATGATGCGTCAATTTCCCGAGACAATTTCCAATAGTAAAATAATACGATCAAATAGAGGGCGAGATAAATTGCAGTCCTCTGCGCGTTGGGATCGCGATCGCGCGGCTCAGATAAAACGCAAAGCGACGGGAACAATAACCGATGCACTTCCTTTGACAATAGTCGCGGCCGGACCAGCCGACTGGCCGATGCTAGCCAGTAATTTATACGACGTCCAGAGATCGCAACGATACGCCCCACTAAATCGATCAATAATCCTAGAAAGTGATAAGACCCAATGGGAAACTATCAAATTGAAACGTCAGCAGGGTATAATCAAGCGACACAACACAATTTATTATACGGTGGGAAGTTGGCCGGTTACGATGAGAGTAAAGCGGCCCGTAATAATTATGATGTCGCTGCATGTCTAGATCAGCGCTGGTGGTCCCACCTTGCTTACCAACTCGATATTCCCTTCTATTACAACGTACCTACTTAAATAAACAAGCGCTGGGTAGGTACGGCGTGAACCAAATGAAAGTGCTGTACTAACTCTCTCACAAAAATTCTGAATTAAAATGCGTGGTTTGAGCGTATCTCATTATGTCATGAAGTTTATGTCTTTAGCGTTAATAATATGACTCGCTATATGGTACGGATATGGTCGAGAACAAGACGCGAGGCACGCTCAGTTTGTCTTGGGCGACAAACACAAATATTAGACACGAACAAGCACCGGTACGGAATAGCAAATCACAGTGTATTTGTATAAGAAGCGTACTTTGAAGCAGGTTTGTATTTGTTAACAGAGCAGTGAATGTTCAATACATAACTGTATGCTGCCAATGACAGTGGAATGTCGCTAACAAAATCAACCTTACTTTTCGTGTTTACTATGTAAGCACTAATATCAACGACGAAAAAATTTAATTTCTATCAACGTAGCATCTAAAACGAGTAATATCTCTGACTGATTTAATATTAAAGCACATAAACTGTTACGGAATGTTTGACTCACTGAATTACGATACGAACAAATCCAAAAAAGCTTTCGCTTACGCACTGCTCATCAAAAACACACGTGAAACAAGGTGTATAAAAATGGACGTTATTATCAAGTGCCGTAAGAAACAAACGAGGTCCTGATGCTGTCCCTCTCCTCGGGTCCGAGTCAGAGTCGCCTGACAACTAAAAAATTGTATTTTATTCATGGAAGAAACTTTAACATCGAGTTTATGTTAAAATTCGTAGTGTAATGGAAACAATGCATTATGCATTGACTCGGCTTGACACAATGACATATGGAGTAACTTTTGTTTGACGTTAGGGACGGGAATTTAAAAATATCAAACATGTAAAAACGTCAATACGCTTTCCACAGTTTTTCACATTACATTGTAAATATATTTTTTTGCGTTGGTGAACAATTTTTGCAGTCAATTTATTTCGATAAAGAACGAAGCGAATGTTCGGCTTAAGTGGACGCTGCGTTTACGCATAATTGGAACTCCTTTTTGCGCACGAGTCGAATACGAAATGATCCCGATATTAATTCTGTTTTTTGTAAATCTCCTTTAACATTTCTTACTAGTTCGTATTCGATCAAAGCTTAAGAAGCTGGGGGTTTGTTTCATTTTCTTCAGTTCAATGGGCAAAAAGTGGTTTGAGGAATGTAATCGCTATGTACTGGAAGCTTATGACATTTCACGTTGTAGTTGCGTATCTGACATGTTCGGTCAATGGAAAAATGATAACTACAACCTCTGACCCCATCCACATTCTTCATTATCAAGACACTGTTTATTTTGAACAATGTATTTCTCGATTGGTCATAATAACACGCTGCAAGCGCATACAATGTAAGATCCGTCACGTATCGTCCTAATGTAACGTCTAGCAGTGTCCGATGCCTATCAATTTGGGCATTCTTCAATACACATCGATGGTGAGATATTGTCGATACACGAGGTATAAAAACAATAATGTGAGATCTGTTAGGGGCGTGACTTGCGCGTGGGCAGCGCGTCGGTGGACATTGTTTAACAGGCCACGCTGATATTAGAGGCCAAACATCCACGCTATGAGATTTTATCGTAATTATAATGTTCTTTTATTGGTATTTACACAGGTATACTCAAGTGATGCCATCGAGTAAGCGTGTTTTATAGTTTTGAAACTCCACATAGATGATGGGCAGCTTAATGAAAGTTCCTTAATAACTCATAAAAGCACATGCGATGCTGTTTTGTTAAAAGAAAAAATAATTTCTGATCACTTTATATCTCCGATTATGATCGATATGAAATGATTGTGTAGATATAATGTCCTTGATATCTTTGCATATTGAATATTAATGTGTGATGTATCACGAACTCGCTGCTACCGAACGTAACTAATTTTAAAGTTAGATTGATGTTTTCCATGCATATATTTTTAACGAAACTGTTTGTTTTATCAATATCAAATTATGCATTCGGTTACGAACAATATGCTGCAACGAACTCCATTAAACATTCCCTTAAACAGAGGGTAAAAGAGTAAAACAATATGGGGTCTATTAGCGTTTTCCACCTAACAATTCAAAGTGGACCGTGAAGGGCTGGTGTATTATTCAAATTCGCACACGTGAACCCGATTGTCACGATGCTCGGTTGCAAGCTAATTAAGGCGAGCACGACACAAGATCACCGTGTCATGGATGTCATGAGTCCAAGCGAGATCATGGAGCTGCCGTCATGACTTGAGGAGAAAGCAAATTAGAGCTATTAGTCCACGCCACAGAGCGACGCGAATACCATCCCCGAGTAATAGGTGTGGCAATTAATTATGTACAGTCGTGATGGAAAGTCCTGGGATGTCTGTGTTTTCTTTTTTAATTAAGAGGGTTTGGTGCTGTGATAAGGAATGGTAACGGGATGTCTAGTATACTTCAAAGCGTTTAACTCTTAAGGAAAAGAAATGTGCTACAAACTTCTATTTCGATTTTCTTGGCCGATTCTTAAGTAAAATTAACTCTAGTATCAAAATCTTTCATCATCGTCTTCATCTCTTATCACCTTACTGCCATCCACTTCTAAACGTAGGCCTTTCCTACGGGGCCTTACAATCTGCACTCTCAAGCTTATTATCAGAATTAACAGTCTAACATGTTCATACGATAATAAAACTCTCTAGTTATATATTTTAAATAATAATAAAACGTGTGTCGCAGTAACAATGGTACTTATTCCGTTGGAAAACAACTTGTTTCCTCAGTTCATTTCAGAATGTATTTGTTTCCTGGGCGACAGGAAAATGGCTATGAATTCCCTCCTCGTTTAATACGCGTAAACTTATATTATTATAAGTTTTTATTGTTTGGTTAATGCTGAATTATGTTGTATAAAATTTGTAATAAGAGTACATTAGAAATTATTATTGAGGCAAAAAATATGCACTAAAAAAAACTCATTCGTTACGTAAAAACACTTTGACTAAAACGCGCATAATTTTATTTATGTTACAATTCAATTTGAACTAAATAAAAATTCAAACTTACCCAATAAAACATTTATTAAAATTTGACATGTAAATCCACTGCGCCACATTTTCAAATGCCACTAATACTCTAACAGGTACAAAAATGTGTTTTTGTACGTGTTCATATAAATCTGACTTGAATGACGCTAATCTTGATAGACGTGATGGCTTAGTTTAATTCATTATGTTTGTGTATTTTTTTGTTAAACTAAAAAAATGGTAAAACGGAACGTCTAAGTGCAGCGTTCGGTTTTGGTAAAATTATAAAGATCAATATCAGTTCTCATATAAGATTCCTTTGCTGGAAATAAGTATCACTAGTTGAAAATCTAGACCACGTTTGCTACGATTTCCAATGGACTTAAAATAAAGTATATATTATATTATTATCTAGTATTTAAGAATCTAAAATTCAAAAACTTCTTAAACACCATTCAGAACAATGGCTTTGATACCTATACAAATATACTTTAAAAGTAACAAAAGAACCTTCATACATTCAATAAGATCACAATAATTTTACAAAATCTAACAGCTAAGTACTAAGCCCACAACTGAAATAAACTTAGATCTAGATTTTACAATCCATAAAACCATATAAAATAAGGGTCTTAAACTCGCAACCGCCTTTACGAGACCTGAAATCTACGACCATACTACTTATGTCACAAAGAACATTATAATGACGTCAAACCTTTATAGTCCATTTTATTCCTACACTACGTAAAGCATAAGTACCGAAATCACCTCTAAGTGTGCCTATATACAGAAATTCTTACTTCTATAACTTACACCCAAAAAATCACTAAGAATAGTCACACACTTGAAACTAAACAGTCGGCCTATGGTTGACCCGATTACTGGCAATTTTTTTTTTTAGAGGATCTTAATTCCAATCAAAGTTTTCAGTCAATGTGATAGCGGCTAAATACCTGATCTTTGTTATGTGCGTACCTACCTACTACAATTCACTTCATACTAATTTATGAGCCTAAACAAATTATCGACTAAAAGTTTGCGATGTGCAGCAATCTAAGAGCAGAAGCCGATATCCTCCGATTATTGTCATAAATTCAATCGTAAATAACATATGGATGACGAAAAAATATTAAAGTATATGTTACCGTAAGATTACAAATATCGTTAGATTACAATCTATCTCGAGAGATTGTAAGCTGTCGAATTATTGTGAACCGTAACATCTGATTGCAATTTAACGCATTATTTTTCGCTATATTATAATCTATCGATGAGAAATTGACAAATTGTCAACTGTCCGAAAGCTCTCTCTGATTGGTCAGTCTTTTTGTAAGATCGACCAATCACGACCAGCCGTTCTGTTCCCATGGAGTTCCCATAGAGTTAGGAATGAAATAGAGGTGCCAGTTAAATAAAATAAATGCTCTTCAAAAATTCTTTAAGTATTAAATTTATATAAAAATAAAATAAAAGGGGTGCTAATTAAACAGGCTTCTTTTTAATATCATTATTCGCCCCCAAAAATGTATGTTGCCTTCTAAATGACTAAGTCAGCCACAATTAATATAGCGTCGAGCATCTAAATAATACTATCTTAGCCACGAGTTATCTTCCACTCTAAATACAACTCAGCATGATGGTTATTTTTTTGCATCTAAATTTGTAGCATGCGTTCTAACAGTAAACTTCTTAAATACTATTAAATGACATCATAAACATATTTATTTACCTTCTAATTTTTTAACTCGTACCTACTGAGTTTTTTGTTTAAAATATAACACATCCCATATTAATAGACCCAGCATGGAAGTAAGCATGCAACATGCAGCAAGAATGACTTCTGTCACGGCTCCGGCGCTGCGGGGCTCCGGCGGTCCCATGCGAGCTTATCGTCGCAGATGGTTTTCACGCTCACCACCGCAGCTTCGGTTTGCTGGCCGGCTCTGCCGGCCAGCCTCAGCCGCGGCGGCGAGCGCTTCAACTACCTGCGCCTCAGCTCGCAGGCCGCCTCGCCCCTCCGCGCCTACGCGGTTTTGAATTGCACTCTAGGGGTAGAGCAAACAAGACTACGTGGAGTCGGTTTTGCAGCGGTTCGTTTTCGTCACTAACTTCAATTTTTAATACAATGTTTTTAATTGAAGGTTATAAATGGCAATGTAAAAAAGGTAATTTTGGCCTCAGACAATTTAAATTGGACAATTATAAAAAAAAACTTGAAAAAAAAAAACAATTACTTTGTTTTGTAACACAAATTAAAATTAAAAACATAAAAACCTCAAACGCAAATTAAAATAATGTTACAAATTTGAGTCTTAAAAATTAAGTACAATTTTTTTTATAAAAAATTAACACGTCACTTATTTTTGCACGTCAAAGAGCTGTGGCACCGGGAGTTTGACGTTCTACCAATCAGCGCGCAAGATGCATTCCGTTCACAATTTGACCGATCTACATTGATAGATTATAATATAGCGAAAAATAATACGTTAAATTGCAATCAGATGTTACGGTTCACAATAATTCGACAGTTTACAATTTCTCGAGATAGATTGTAATCTAACGATGTTTGTAATCTTACGGTGACATATACATGTTTATGAATATTGGCAATAAAATTATAATAATCCAAAAACGAGTCGATTTAAAATCTTCAGGGTCAGGAGTCTATCACCTAATCTAACATTTGCGAGATGAATATCGAAGTGCTAAAATGTGTTTACAGCTTCAATATGGTATAACGAATATTTTAGTTGGAAAGTTTTAATATGCTCAACCAATATTTAAGTTTTTATGATATTGTTGCTGTTAAAAGCTACTGTGATGGGGACACTAAAATGGTGTGAAATATTT
The DNA here is from genome assembly GCA_033682625.1 of Helicoverpa zea x Helicoverpa armigera. Lineage (NCBI taxonomy): Eukaryota > Metazoa > Arthropoda > Insecta > Lepidoptera > Noctuidae > Helicoverpa > Helicoverpa zea x Helicoverpa armigera. Next base: position 351,361 of record JAWIIS010000005.1, on the reverse strand, counting down.
ACGTGTTTTTGATAAGTTTAATTTTATAAAGTCTTAAAAACCCGTACATACTAAATGAGAATCAAATCTGTAGCCTTTTCCCTCAAATTGGGGTCCTTGTTTAACACCTACTTGTATAATTCAGACAACAGTTCACCTCGTACGCAAAGCAATATGTAATCAACAAAATGAAAACACAAACGCATAAATCGTGAGTTCTAATCCCGCCTTGATCTATTAAATTAAAATATTAAAAGGGTTCTCCCAAAATTCAAGTAGCCATTAAATCGCTTCAGTTACCTCATAACGGATTCAGTAATTTGCCCATACGTCTTGTTATGGTCGTTCAACAAGATTAAAACCCCAGCCACCCTTCATAAATCCTACCCAGTACTCCAAACACGTTATATTATTCATGTATACGTAAAATCGGAAGCACAGCCAAATTGTCAATACAAGGTGGGTGCCCCCGTTACGGCTATTTACTGCAGTTTTCGTAGTAAACCACAAATAAAATGGACTCTATGCATATTATAGTATCATCATACGGACGGGGCTGCATTTTATTCGTCCCAAGGGATGCGTTTATTGAGTCTGCTTTATTGGAAGAAGTGTCAATGGTGGAATCTGTAGCGGTCATCCCTCGCAAGAGGTAGCGGAACCATCGAAGGAACGAAAAGCAATAATAGTTCTGTTTGAATTCATTTATTTCGATTTCTGTTTTTCAGTTAAGGTACAGCAACGCTTGGCATGGTCGATCCTTAGATGGGTGACCTAATATAGAATAATACCTGACTTGTTCATGAATAACAATACATAGGTAATTCAGAGGAACTATTCTAAAGTATGCCCTCTTTCACATCACTATAAAGTACGGCTACCGTTTTGATCCTGTCCATAAAATATTGGTAAATAGTCCCAGTAAGCGCTAAGCGCACAATAAAATTCAATCATGTTTGCTGGCGGCACAGTTTGTGTCCCACAAGAATGTTTTATAGCGACTCTGCTCCCACGCCGAACGCGAATCAACTCTGTAAATTCCGTTTAAAGATGAATGGATGTCCACACTAAAATATATCGAACACAGTTTGCCCAACCCAGGCCTTGTCGGAAATTATTGAAGGACACTGAATGGACACCATTCATTGGTACACGAAATCATATTTATGACGTATCGTAAGGACTAAGAGGAACTTTAAAAGTTATCGTTTCCGTGGCGTCGAAAGTAAAAACGCTTTACTGCTTTTTGTCAACGAAATTAATGTATAAGCATGTAATTTAAGACGCATTTAGGGAAGCATTAAAACTAATTTTATACTAACGGGTAATATAAAGTTTTATGACAACTTTTTGATCATGTTTCGTCACGTATTGACTTTGAATAAAGATGAGAACTGCGACAAGGTTTACTAGCTTTTGTATAAAGTACTGCGATAGTCTAATAATTAGGGCACCGACCGTCGGACGCCGATGTGTCAACGATCTAAAACCAATTGTGGCCAAATAATGTAGTGACATCGATACCAATTGTCTGGTCTATTATTATGCCTCATAAAAACCCCCTAATTCGTAGTTTTATCACAATATTATATTGCCAAAGACTGTGAACACAATAATTTAAAGCAGCTGAGATATACACCTGCACAAATCAAAATGACCTTGTAATGCTTTATTTTTCTATGCGTTTGATATCTTCATGTTTTATACTAATTAGTATTTCATGAACCCAACCCTATAAAGAAGGGGTGTCTATGAATTTGTTAAGGCGTTTCACAAAAGCATGCCGTTGCGTTTTCTTGGCATTTAGTGAAGATTTCAACTGTGATGTTTTGGATTGTTTTCTGATATTTTATAATAATTATAGAATGTAAAAAAGTAAATTAACTTTGATTTAAAAAATACCACATTGTTTAATTAATGTTAAAGTCTATGTAACTTTTGAATTTACAATTACTACACACTTAATTTCTGTGTACAGTCAAAAAACTTAATAAATAAAAATGTGGTTAATTCATTACACCGTTTACTCAGACAAATAAGGTGTGGAAACGAAACCGCGCGTCCGTCTGGAACGCACTTAAGTTTATAATCGGCCACATCAATCAACTGGCCTTAATGAATAGTTTGCTTAAGGGCAAGCTTCGATAATCTCGACGGAGATACTATTACACAATGGGAGGTTTTGATGTCCATTTTTTATACTACCTCTATACAAGTTTAGTGCCTTAGGACGGCCGAAGGGTTAACGATTTTCTTTTTAAATTACATTTGACAAGTTTACGTTGTTCGTAGTTTTTATCGGTGACAATTTTTTGATACGTACAGATATATATTTTTTTAAGTCTACTTATATTTTAAAGGTTGGACTTGAATAACATAATAGGTATAATACAAAAAAGTCAAACTTAAGCATTAATCTTCCCCTATAATTTAAGACGGTAGGAAATGGCGTAAAACCAGTAGTCAAGTCAAGCTCCCAACAGTCGACCGATGCAAATTACCTGCATAATCTACATACCCAAAAAAAGTCAATCCAAGGCTCAATCTTTAATATGCAAATACCATCGATAATTGTGTTTCCATTTCTAGTATCATTTCCAAGTAAAGCGTGACGAAATAAATGGGCAAAAAAAACCTTAGAACGAAAACAGACTAATTCACTCACCATCGCTTCTAATTTATGGTCGCCTGGTAGGCAACATTTTTACTTGTAGACTTTTTTACCTTTACTGATTTATGTTCTAGGCACAGAATGTACACATAAATAAGAATAATGTAAGACGAAAATTGTGCCTTACTTGCTTAGTGTGTTTTCCATTTTTGTAGCTGAAATATCTATGGATAACAAAGTAGCTGATATTTGTAATAATGAAATTATAAAGATGTATGAATGAAATAAAGTAAATATTGTAATAAAAAAAGTGGGCCATATTCAATCATGTAGCAACAAAACAATTGCCTTATTGATACCACATTGCTGGTGAACGTTGTCCCGCCCTACGCACTTATTGTTTGCTTGCTCAAAATAATTACCCACTTCAAGTTCAGCAAAAACCATTACAAGTCAACGAACTTTGATCTTACCAGAAACAGTACCCAGACGCCATAAAGTATTAATAGTTGAACCATTATCGATATTATCAAGGAGTTTGTTTATCATACCAATATTTTTACTCCCACCGTTCGCTAACACTGAATGATGAATGAACCATACCGATCTTTATCGTTCACTGGTCGCCGTCTCATCTACTTCATTGTTAATACACCATTGTCATATTATATTTATAATAGATTCGTATCGCACCATGTGAATGTTTTCCATCAAGCACTGGGTCAGCTGATATAGGAAAGATCCACTTTCTAATAATATTACCGGTTGTAATATCTATTTGCCGAACAAGATGAGTAATTACAAAGCTTGCTTTTGACAAATGCGTTTTGAAATACGTACCGTAGAAATTTGATTGGTTTCGGTGTAAGGCACACGAATTTCGAATTATGGCACGCTAGAGAAATTGTGTTGCTGCTCTAAATATTTTATGCCGTCTGTGTATGATAATGTTGAAATAAATATTTATAACACCGGGCCTGAGCAATAGAAATATGCTAACTTACAGTACGACTAAATAAATCCCAAATGTTTTAGTTGAAATTCTTAAGCTAGTATCAAAATATTAATGAGACATTAGGAAGTAGAATGAAACAAACCAACTACGTACTCCGCAACTTAATACCACAAAACCAATGAGGCAGATACAATTTAAATGATACGGTAATCTGAGCACATAAGTTAAACTAACAGGTATTCTGTCGCACACCTACAGGCCGACCTATGATAGCGAGCCTACAGTCATTTATCAGCCACAATCTTAATCACGGCCCATAACGGGAATCTGCATAGGGTACACTTTATCTTAGGAACAAAGTAACAATTTCAATTAATATTCACGCCACGCAATAGTATTGGACGCTGCTGTTTGGCGATTACGGTTTTAGAACTTAAATTTAATAAAGAAGGGGACACGATTCGGGTTATAATACTGGACCTTAATATCAAATTGGATGATTCAATTAGAGGCTGAATATAACACGTGCTTGTTTTCCTGAACAGCCAGTCAGGCTTTATTCCTAATTCAAAACAATGCCATCAGCATTCTATTTTCAAAAGCAGAGCTCGATACCTCATCCAATCTTTCCGAACACAGTATCGACGGTACAGCATTCTATAGCTAGCAAAGGAATTAGAGCGTCCAAATCTTCGATCACGAACATATCCCCTGAAGAGATAACAATATAGACAAGGAGGGCGACATACATGGGACATGCACATGTTACCTTGAATTAGTCGCCACGTTAGAGGCCGACCTGTGTGTGGACAATACGCAAGTGGCGTAACTGATAGCTCGGTAATTTGGGATGTTAAGAAATATCTTGATAGGAGACACTGTTCTCCTTGAGGTTGACAATCTTCCGGTTGTTAATTAATAAGCTAAACTGACTCGTGGCTAAGCAATTGTACTTATATTGCCTTAATTAACTAAACTCTAAGTCAGTTATACTTTATAACTGCACTTACTTCATGCCTTTATATTCAAGGTGCGGTCTACTCGACGACCGTACGTCATTGCAAAGATCCAGTAGAATACCAGTCTCAGGTATTCCACCTGATATAAGCAGAGTAAACTACTTCTGTAACCGCGACAAAATGCGTAAAGGTAGTTTAATTTAGACTAAATTAGGATGTTTGTTTTTCAAATGTGATGCCAAACCAATGCCAAATAGTTACAGCCTTTTTATCGTCCCACTGCTGGGCACAGGCCTCCTCTCACACGGAGAAAGATTGTGCGTTAAGACCAACGCCAAGTATCATTTTTTGAATGTTCTAGCCGTTTTTATTTTCTTGATTAAGGATTATTTTTTCTGTGCCATTGTAATATATTTTCTCAATAAATCTAACTACCTAAATACAACATAAAACACGCATGTTTACATCCAAAAATCATTCACCACCGACTAATTCAAGCAAGTAAGTAGGGCGTACAAATCTGAGATCACGACTACCCTCGTTCAATAGCGACACACATTCTCGCACTATGATTAGTGTTAGCTACACGTGCGAGCGTTGACACGCGATGCTTAATATTAAGACCTTCTATAGAAAGGATATTAATAATAGACTGCCTTATTGTTTTCAGGGGTGAAAAGGTCATTTGTAGCGTATGACGGATTTTTTTCTTTGATTTGTGAGCAGAAATCAGAGGCATGTGAGTAGTAATCTAATTAAGAATCTTGAAAAAAAATGTACCCGAAAGGCTCCGAAAATACTGAACCGATTTGAAGAATTATTACATTGTTAGGAAGCTACATTATCACCGAGTAATATAGGCTAAATTATATCGAGGTCCAATCAGTAGCTCCTAGGGAAAACCGCGGGAAACGGCTAGTTACTATTAAAAGTATCGTAAAACCTATATCAATATGAGTAATAAATCGGTGTAAGAAAATAAAAATATGTATATCTTTTATTTGCTCCTCAATCACACAAAAAGTATCTCAATAGGTATAATTACGACTTTCTCCCTCCGAATATCATCCGCTAATTGTTTTAGATTGATCATGCACATTACATCCAGTTTAATGGTTATTTCTTTTTAATAACGCTGTTTGCGATTGCCTTTCCCAGCGGGTAATAATGTACAAACTATAAGAAGTTGTGATCGACTTGTTGCCGACATCGTGTACCATTACACACGGTTGCAATAAATATGGGCTGTTTGCAAATAATGTCCAATTGTCGACGTGATACACAAACCCCCCAGCTAGGCTGTGTCGAATGTGAGTGCATTTAGAGCAGATCCACCCCGAGTACTACCTTACTCCATAGAAACGGATTAAAGACTAAAACGTAGAAATTTAAAATTAATATCACAAGTGCAAACTAAATAATTACCTACGTGAACTTATTATACGGTAGGTACAGGGTGGGAAACTTAAGCTTAGTAACTACTGGACCGATTCCAAAAATATTTTCACGTACAAACACTACTACTTTGAATGCTAGGCTGTCTCTTGTGTTACAAGAGTTACATGTCAGCCAGAGGCTACTTATTTATTTTGTTTTTGCCCATCTCTTCTTCCGCATACCTACAAAACTACGTCCCATACCAAGAAAAATTGTTTTCACACACCAAGTTTTCATCCGTATCCATGACCACCCAAATTGGTTCTAACTATTTCCATGCAATCATAACATACTCAATTTCGTACTATAAGCATTTAGTAATATTTAGAAATATATATTAGTGACGCTCTTATAATGGTTCCAATTCCATAGTTTAAGAATCAAAACTCCACTGTATGTACATCTATAAAATGACCTTATTTTTCTGCACTCCAATATACGTTAAACATTGCAATGTACGAGAAACATGGGCGACAAGCTCGCGTGCGGATTTATTATACGTTCTACATAAACTGTCGGTCTTGACGTGGAACAATCGCATATCGCTTCATTAGTCGCAATATATCTAGGGAGATTTAATACATTTTGAGGATCTTGAATAAGGTGGTTTTTGTACATAAGTTTTTGTTTTGAATGAACTACTTTAGCTTTTTACTTTTGCCTATTCTCCTTTTCTCTGTTACCTATGCGCGTCGAAATCTGACTCTACGACCAATTTCTGCTAATATGCTCCTAAATCTATCAAGGACTCGATAATTATTTCAGTGTTGTAATCATTTGAAAGCATTGTTCTGTATGTTTATCGTCACCTGTAACTTTTTCAAATTATTTTATGAAATTGTCCAAACCTTGGCAAAATGCGTATCCAGTCTTAATTACCTATTTCTACAACATATTACGTATCAAACAAAAAAAATCTTCTTAACAGCATAAAATCTGTAGATACGCCGTTTTTAATGGATGTCTCGTTGATATTAACTGGCTTCGATAGCTCGACTTCCCATGGTTTTTGTACACCATGGCATCCTGTTGCCATAGTGATAATTAATGTGGACTTCTTGTTGATTATCGTCTAAGTCTTGGTTGTACCATTTTATGGATTATTGAGCTCTTAATTATTGAGAAAAAACGTAAGTGTATTAATGTTGGGTGTTGAAGTAAAATGTTTTATGAATGAGTTTGTTTATGATGGGTTTATAGTAAAACTACGTATATAATTAGGACAGACTTTGTTGCAAAAACATTTAAGTGCCTATTTTTGGATTAATATATCACCTAATTATCTAAAGCAGGTCATAAGCAAAGGCGATCACTATAGTACAACTTTTAAGGCTTTTAGCTACGTCTGTTTTTACCTATTTATTCATCTCCTAGGTACTTGTTACAATAATAGTATACCTATACAAGTGCCCAAGGTATGTCACCCATACATATATCACAACAAAAACCCACGGATTACTCAACTTCGCATACAAATTTGGCATCGCACCGTATCAATCAAACGAGTGGTATTTATAAATTTATCGAGAGCACAATCATAAGAGCCCGTCAAATATCATTATCGTCAATGATGGATAGCTAATTCTTTAACTCTATCAGATTATATTAGTCGTAGAGATGCGTGGGACTGTTGGTACAATGCATCATTTTATTTACCTACGCGTATCTGAAAGGATCGATGCAATGATCAGGAAGTGAACCAAGACCTTTACTTGGTATTATGGATGCAATTCGAGGTACCATACGGTACTTTTAGAGACTAATGATGGACCGAGTATAGTAAGGTATTTAAATGGTGATCCAATCATAATCGATAATAGGAACTGTTACTTTAGAAGCATATGAGACTTTCTGTATGGTTATTTGATGGGCAATAATTTTAAATAGCAATTTCAAAGAATTGCTTAAAACACTATTATCTTCTCTTACGCTGGTTTTGCCTGGTAATTTATAGGTTTGAGAGTCAAACAAACACATACTTATTAATATTAAACAAACAATTAAAAAGTCGTAAATACGTACCTGCCAATGAAAGATAACGTTGACGTCTTTATGCCTAAAGAATAATTATAGCCTCGGTTTGTTAGTTTGCCAAAATTTATGTCTCAGCCAAAGGAAATAAATATTAAAATTCGAACAATGTTGCGTCATAAAAATAATACAAGTCCGTGAACATGGGCATTGCTCTCATACATTCGGACGTCCACAATTATTGTTATTTAAGATCGCATCCATAACTCGGTTGATGCTAATGCTCAAACAAAACCCGGTACATGCAAACAAATTTACCGAAATTGTTCACTGAGCGGCGAATAAAAATTACGACCGGTTTGTTCGCCCGCGGCCTGCGCCCGCGTCGGCCCGTTTCGACGGCCATCCACTGATATTTATGCCCCCATAAAATACGAACACGCATCGAACTCCAAACGGTCACAACGGACAACGCATCCTTCGATCAAAAGCAATAGAATAATAAAAGCTCAGCTTATGTGTATCGATTTCAAGTGAATTGATGCGATTATCATTGCGTTCATGTGCTATTGCTCCATTTGACACTTTACAGCCACTCTACATAATCCCAGGCCGACGTTTTTATCGTCACACAAAAGAAATCGTTTAAAATACTGTCACATTCTACATTCGAAATAGAAATTGTTACCCAATATTCGAACGTAAAACGCATATCAATTTCTCTGAGATTAAACAAAAAGTGGAGATTTTTAAATCGATGTTTTATTGCCTCCTAATGACAGGAGGGAGATTATTGCGCATTCCTAATTAGTTTTTTGTTAGTATAAAGTAGCGTTAATTAAGATTCAAAAATTGAAACGTATATCGTGTGCTGCGAGTCTGAATATTAATTTAGAGTTATATATTAGAGGTAACGATGATATCATTGAATATCGTGCATCTGGATGTTTCCGATCAATTTACTATATGGCCTGAGTTTATTTGCTGTTTGACAATTTAATGGCGTTTCCAGTGTCGATCGCTGTTAATTAGATAGTCGTGGTGCCCGGAGCTAGACAAATATTTTAATACAAACGTATACAACGCCACCCACGTTAATAAAAATAGTATTCGCAGTCGGTAGGCTGATCGCAGCATGTTATTAAGTGATATCTTTTATGTACAGCCAACGCGATGCCTTAGCCGTCGGGGATATGATGCATTTATTACAACATTAATTTATAATAAATTAAATTATCTAAAGTCAGTTTAAAAATGCTCAATCCTCTACCGTTTTGTTTTGTCTTAAGTTCGACACAAAAAGGTCACTTCTATGACTTCAAGATAACCGATAACTGTCGGTCTCTTTAGAAGTTTTTATCAGCCTCAGTCGAAGCTCCGATATTTCCATACTGTGGGTTTCCAATACATTTAACAACAAGTCGGCATTAATTAATTGATTTACGACTAAAAAACTTTAAGCACGACATTCCTAGAACACGCGATACGGCCGAATTTCGAGAAGTCTTATCAAGTATCGCAAACTACCCAATAACATGACGTTCGTTTTAAATTAACGCAAAGGCAGCCGGGTGACAGGCGGCGCACGTCACATTGCTCGTAAAATAAAACGCACACGACAACGACAGATCAACCGACTTGTCGGCTACCGATGTCGTGCGACGATAACGTCGCGACTGGATGATGAGTTAATTCGATAGTCGCTGCGCTTTATATCACTTACAAACATAAATAGGAATTGACGGCTTGGACAAATTTTATAGGTACGTGATCCGTGGCTCCGTGTACTCGGTGCATAGACACGGTGCGTTTAAACGAGTAATTTATTTAGTGATTAGTTGAGCAACAAGGCGTATGAATTAGTATCTGTGTCTGACATATTGGACGTATCCCTTCGGTTGTGTGCTTCGTCTGCAATGGCTCGATTACAAAGCTCACGAGGCTTGAACATCAAAACAATAAGACGGGCTGTGCAAAACAGTTATAATTGGAACTTATAATATATGTAGAACCGTTTGTACTATAGATTGTACAATAGTTTTTTACAGGCAGCAAATAGTATTATGCATGAAACAAACACAATATTTACCTCTTTGTTAAATAACGAATATTAAAGTACCTAATCATATCAATAAAATGCGGTACTTCATCATAGTAAGTACTTAATTTGAGTAAGCTTTTACAACATAACAACCTACATATTTCACGTGTAGTCAATAGAAGCTAGTCATATAGGACTTTTTGAGCTGAGAGTAGTAATGGCTTGTTTGCTTTATAGTGAATGGTAATAAAATATTTATATTTCTACCATTCACAAAAAAAGGCATTTTCAATTTATACGAGCAAAAGTACGAAGGACTTGCAATAAACCATTTGTAGCACCAACCACTAAAATACTTACAGGAGATTGCGTGCGTGCACTTTATGGATCATTATTGATTGTAAACGGTATGAAAATGGACATTAAAGCTTCACAAGACAAATATCTTGTCGATTTTTAAACCCTGACTGCGCAGGCAGGGGGCTTTAAAAAATAATTGCTACTCCCGCCTCTGCCCATATATCAAGCAGAAGTGCAAAGAAATTGCTTCCTTATTAATGGCAATTTATTGGGCTTTATATCATTATTATTTACGCAGCATATGATCACTCGAAACTGGTAAATATTCAATGTTTCATACTATTTCTGTATTCCTATTTGTCAATGTTGGGAAACCTGTAAAGTATTTTGCAATTTGTAATTTTAATGCACGATTCTGAATTAATCAATGAGTCGTATTAAAAGGATTATTTTTTATTTTCAATAACGGATCGTAATTAATTTCGCGCTACCACATGCGTGAGAATTAATTACGAAATTAAAGTGATTAATTGGAGTGGAATTTAAACGAGTGGGTTTAAAGAAAACAAAATCACCCAATTAACGGAGACATAACATAAATTCTGCACTCACGAAGATTATAAAGTTGCCTCTTAAAATTCCATTAAGCGTTACTCATGGACTATACTACCGATGTTCATAACTCAAAACTACTAATAACAATCATCAAAACACTCGAGCGAATCTTTCCAATGAAGATTATGATTGATACCACTATTTAGCTAACGGTAAACCACATACTGAAATTGAAGTTCTTAATGCATGGCTGTAGGTAAAACGAAAATTGTTGATCCAAATTATAATGAGAATAATTTAATGGTGCTCGAAACTGTTACCGCCACCTATACATGTCTGATACGTAAAGCTCAGTGAAAAAACCGTACATTGAACGATGACAATGCAGTTTAGACAACAAAACATGTGAACACGAGGCAATGTAGAACACCAAAGACAATGGACGCACCTTTTTATGCAGTGAGATGAAGCATTGAAGGAATTCTGGTAGCAAAAAATCAATAAAGCTCGACCAAATAAAAACTTAAATATAAAAATAGACTATCATGCGGAGAAGAAACAAAGTGTTCGTTCAGATACTATTAAAGAAATGTACGTGCTTGATAACATGACAGTAGAATAGCAATACAAAACTATACACAACGAAAACGAATCATTAATTTCCGAGTAACAATACGGCAAATAGCTTCTGATAGCAGTTCTAAGAAGGCATTGCACGCAAACAATCAATTACACACCGTAGCTTTTAAACTTCCAACATCCTATAAAGAAGACTGGCTGCTTAAGTATTTACTAGAGCAAATACTTTTAGAGTATTTTCGCAAGATATTTTTTGCTGCGACAGACAGTTAGTGTCAATTCCTGACATAATTGCCATGTACAAATAATCCACATCGCCATGTTATTTACCGGAGCTACAAAAAAATAATGAAGCTACTAGGTATCATTTTATAAACCTGTATTTATGCAGATGATACCAGTTCCCGTGTCTACTATAAGCTTGTCGGGTTATTAGCGTAAGCAAAATATTGAAAAATTAATTGCAATCAATTTTCAAGATCGAAAACCTGTAGTCGAACAATTTTGATGAATGTGTAGATTGAGTGTGTGTTTTGTGTTGTTGTTTTTTAACAGGCAGCTAATTGATTCTCGTGATGGTTTTATTTTTTGGAGAAATTGTATGATTCATGTAAAAACACTGCGTATACAATATTTGGTATAAGTGTCACTCTATTATATGTATATTCAAGAGATTCGTGGTAAATATTTGGTAATATCTAAATATGTTAAATTAATTATTCCATCATCTTTTGGCATGATTTTGGAGCTTATTCAACACTCGACTTTCTTCAATAAAATTCTCCGTTTTATACGCTTTTCATTAACCAATGCTTTATCACTAAAACGGTCCTCGATGTCCACGAAGATTAAGTTCTAGATTATACCCTACATAATCCCACAGTGGACGCATAAATCATAATCAGCCGTAGGACAAAACTTGTTTATTTACTCTATGATAACGGTAGTTTAATTAATTCGCAGCAGAACGGTAGCTGTCGCCTGTGTATTGAACTTAACATGTGGTATTACACGTCTGCAAGTTGTTTGATCAGCTCGTAGACTTGCAAGCTCTTGCAATGTTTATTAAGTGACTGTCGTATCTTGAGTATGCATTGCAAGGAAAAGATTTTTCAAATCAGGTTGAATTATAACAGGCCTCGAGGAGTTTGTAGATGAGGTTCCTATTAAGAGTTTTATATACCTACATAAGTAAATTCTCCCGATATATAAAATGTAGTATTTTTGGAATACCGTAACTTTTTCAATTATTTATACTTTCGTACTTTCTATGTGACAATCTTGAGAAAACCTGAGCATTGCAAGTCTCAAATCGCCAATCCTCCTTGAGCATGTGTTCCTTCTCTTTATGAGCAGTGGCCTATGCCTTACATTGGGACACTAAGTAGGTTGTTGATGAAACCAAGATGTAAGCTTCTAATTAAATGAATCTGAACTTTCCTTTAAACTTCACTAAACAAATCAGCATTGTTGATTGGCGAACATCGCCCAAGGTTAGTTCAGATAGGTCACGTTAACGACCGTAACAGGATTGTGTAGTCTGACCCAACAATCACTTAATTGGTACCGAAACTAGGAATGTCCGTGCAAAATCTTATTTGCGTGACGAAATAGGAAACCTTGTTAAAGAGTCCAAATTAAAACTTAATGATAGAAAACTAATCATTGAACTCTCTTCAGATATAATATCAGTATGATTAAGCAATAAATAGATTTCGTTGATTATAGAATTAATTCGCTTTATTGGTAGCTTTACGATGATTGCGTCTACCGACTTCACAAACGTTTTAGAGCTTCATAAAACATAAAAGCAAATCTTTGGATAGTTTACTTCTTGTCCTTAATTGTTATAACGGTTATTATGAAGCGAAAGGGAAAAATGTTTTCACTTGGAATTTTTATGGAATAAATAGAAAGCAACTGACATAATCGCCCAAATAGCAGATACCACTTTTATTCAAAATCAATGATCAAGAAAATACCTATGTATAAGTTTCCATTTTGCAAGAATCCTTGGAGCATTCTAGGTTCTTGTATCTTCGCTATCCCACCCATCGGCTGTCAGGCAAGGCTTGTAATCTCTACTTGAATAAGCCACTCGACTACTCTATAGAGATAAGATGATATTAAGGCTATCGGAACATTCGTATGGTAATTAGACTTTAATTATGTTGTATATGTACACCGATGTTCATTATTTTAAACACATGGATCAATTACTAATCAATTACTTAACTTCTTTGCAAACTTGTTTGCGGCTCCATGTGTGATGCTTTTAAATGAAAAAATATTTACATTAGATTTTTATAACGAGTTATCTTAGAATAAAATAAAAACAACCATAAGACTGGTAGTAACTTCCATTTTACATTTTCAAACGAAAATTAAGTATTTCATTCACCAAAAATATTCAAAATACATCCATCGAGTAGAGTTATTCTATTATACTGCAGCCGCATCATCAATCAACTATTCAACGAAAAAATGTAACCATCCGAGTCCTCTTTTTGGGATATAACTTACGCGTCACTTCCCAGATTTTTTTTCCCGGTAAAAAATAATAGCCGTGGTTCAGTGTCGCACGACCTTCCCGCGGGATTCCATCTCGTACTGACATCGTCACTGGACCGTTCCTACATTTTAATTGATCTGAATGCTCGAGACTAATCGACTCGATACGGAAATGACTTCTTCTGGTTGAGTCACTGGCGTGGCCAAAAATGGGTTGGTCAATTGTTTTGGTTCAATACACGCTTGAGACTTTAAGCGTGTTTCATTGGCTTCGTTAATAAGACTTATTTCTTTCACAAGAAAAAATAATGATGCAAAATATTTTTTCTGCATCAAACTGTTTAAAGTCAATTCATTCACTTTTTACCTCATTCAACGGGCTTTAAAAATAGATGAAGAGCATATGCAAAACAAAGAATAAAGAACAAAACTTACTGCACCACATTATTAAACACGATAGCCAATAAATTAACAAGGGGCCCATAATTTCGAACACAAAGTAAACGCAAAGGATTCATCGAATAATTGTACTGCCAATAGCTTACGCGGCTTTATTTTTTCACAAGCGGTGTGAAGTAGCCGATGGTATTTTAATGTGACAGCTGAACACATAACCGCACTTAATTTTGTCCTAATGCGAGCACCGGGCCATAAGAATCTTGGCCTTTAGTTCGCTCCGTTTTTCTCCTGAGAATATCTGTGAACTGAATCGGCGATGAGCCAGATAAGGCGAGTGTTTCTTTAAATATGCAAAGTGCAAACTTTGTGGGACTCTTTCGACAGGATCCTGAATAATTTTACACGCTCTTAATGGTTCTCTTGTCGTTTTAATTCAGCCTTGCGGTGTTGCGTTGACACGGTAAGGTGAAATTAAGTTAAAATTGTTTTAATTACAATAAATGGTATTATATTTGGTGTTTGCGCTCGGAATAATAAAGGAAGCTATGCATGAATGTGTAGTGCTGGTAAAATTACCATAATTAATGGAATAGCAATAAACTATGGCTATTGTTTGGTGTTGGTTGCAAATAAAATCTATGGAGTATAAATAATGAACTAGGATGTTCGCGCTCCCGCGTCGGCACCTCTAGTGTTTGTCAGGCGCGCTGTTGGCTACAACCCGTCGACATAATTTAGCACCCAGGCAAAGACTCAGGCATTTTTCTAAAAGACAATACAAGCCTCTCGGCCAATGGAATATTCAGAGTGCCTGAAGAATTCTCATTCTCGCACCCGCTAATGAATAGCTATTCTTTGAGCATTTTAACTATGGCCCTCGGAATGGAATTCAAGTGTACAGGTTTCTTAAAAGGTCCCTCGATATGCGTCGGACCCTTTCCGCTTCGCTTAATTTATGGACACTCATACTTTTTATTTTATTTCGTATTAATTATTGGACCGTATAAAAGTTTCGCGCGTTGTTCGACTTCGGAATTTTAGTGAATTACATTGTTAAACACTATTTCTGTCTCGAGTCGAAGCAGGTTTAAATAAAATTGTGCTATAGACTAAAGACGTGACATTATCCTTGGATTCCCCATTTCTCTGGGCGAGCGCAGTTGGAGGCTCACTGCAGGCTCTATCGGAACTAATTCAAACAATTACTCATCTCCCGAGACAAAATTGGGTTTTATTGTTCCGTAATAGAAAACAATGATAATAAGGCTATAAATTACTCATTAGTTGCGGCTGTCTATCATCTTATTTTGTTATTAGGCATGAAGTATGTCGTAGTTTTAGTTCTTGCTAATTTATATTCAAAGTATGTAGGCCCACTATTATAGAGAGTGTTTTGGATGAGTATTTTTTTGTTTTTTAAACTGAGTCCTCGTAGCGGCGCTGCTGTCATCGTGTCCAGAATACATGAATACTAATTAGTGGTTTGTATATCTAATTATTTCATTTTATTATGTTTTAGTTGCCGTCTTTTTAGAATACCTATTATTAAGTATGTTTAAAAGACCTTTGACACGTACGAAGTTCCTTTTTAACTAGAACTGTTGAAAAGTTAATTGAATTCTGAGTAACTCCGAGGTACATACATGTAATTTTGGGTATCCTTTTGATTTTTGATTTTGGGCCACTGGTTGATTTATTTCTTAAATGAAAAGAACAGAGGAACACTCACGTCAAATCATTTGATCATTAAGAAAAATACATCGAAGAATTAATCGACATAAACATTAAAAATTGAATTCTTAATTCAAAGCCAATTTGTAAAGTCAGTACCGATACAAAGAACATTGAATACAACAACACAAAACATTAAGTTAGTCATCATTCGCCGAATTCTTTATTCTCCATTCAAATTTTGAAAATTCAAAAGCGGAGTTTTATTTTTTTGTGCGTTCGTGGCAACGGCAACAGATAAGTTGGTCGTGTTGCAGACCGCTTTATGAAATATTGCAATGATCAAGCAACAATGAGCTTTAAAGGCTACCAAGCGACTACGCAAACACAATGTAATCTCTTCTGCGAACCAGAACATGATTTATTAAAGAAAATCCACATTCGAATTTCGAGTCTCGTAACGGTAAAAGTAACAATCTATACTTAATAATCTGTGGCTAATTTGAAATTCTCAAGTCGGTACTATAGAGGCCTGACCTGAACGTTAAGTGGCTGGTATTATAGGGATATGCTAAAGGAATATTTCTTGCCTATTTTGAATGATCTGATAATCTCTAGAAACCGTTATAATTATTAATGAAATAATGATAAGATGAACATAGGCTGAACTGCAATTTTATTGAAACTCCTAAAAGAAAATAAGAAACATTGGTAATGCATTGTACTTATGTTATAAACAAGCTAACCTCTCTCGGCTCCTTCGTCACTTAATACTCGACAACGTACTCACGAGGACCATTCGCCACACATTCTCCTAAACACTAAACAAAAAACTAACAAAAAAGCATTTAGTGTATATTGATCACGTACTCATTACTATTCAAAGTGAAAGACCGGATGCATTGTAACTAAACGTTAAAGGGAACCGCTCAACTGGCGTTTAAAAGCTACAAATAACCCATTCACATCAACATAATTTATAAACAATTCCCAACAAACCATTACTGGGTGTATCAATATGAAAACATAAAGAATAAACGATCCTTGTCTCTCTTTATATGCAAGAAACACCTCATTAAATGTTTGTCATACAATTTACCTATCTGCATTAACAAGCCTATACAATGGGATAAAAAATTACAAAGGTAGCCGCTCGAATGGGGCCTTATATTGTAAGTTTCAGTTGCAACCATCTTGCGATAATTGTGCTTGTATCGTTATAGTGACATCGGAGTCTGCTTGCGTATCCAGTATATTATGTTTACTTCTTTGTAGCACAATGTTGCGTAATATGGCGGAAGTGTATTAGCAGGGAAAGCATTTTCACTACGTTAAACGTCGGAATTGTCTATAAATATATATCAATAAGTTCAGGGAATACAGAAGGTAATTAGAGTTGATATGTATCCCTTCCTTGTTCATTAGCAAGAGCTTCCGCCTTAGCAATCATAACAACATTGCAACAACCGATTGCTCTCTTTCCATAATGATGGCTCGAGACTTTCAATAGAACAACATGGCGGACGAGTGAGTTATTCAAATGAAGTTTTATACACGTTAGTGCATGCCGTGGACATATTCGATAATTTATACTAACAATGCACCACGGTGTATGTCGTTTGGACGGACTTGTAAAACTTGCGGCTGCAATTGAACGTCGTTTAGGCGGGATTATTATGAGGATTATGTTAATTTAATTTAGCTTCTGCCGTTCGTTTATCGTTCGTAATCATAATATTAGCTATGAATGATGCTAATTACAATATCATATGTAAGTATTGTTTGTAAATATTGAGTTGAACAGTCATTTCGAAATGCGAAAGAAAACGAATTTATTTTGTAACATACAACATTGCACTAAAGTATCTCATAACATAGCTAAAATACGAATTAAAACTTTAAAAAATACCAAATCCTAATCAAATAAAATTATACACTTCGAGTACGTATTACTAATTTAGTCCCTAAGCACTGAACAGAACGCAGCAGTTTAATTACACACGTATTTGTATTGCATTACGTACAAATCCCGGAATGTAGGTTCTTTTGCTAATATCCTGTAACTACTAATATACATGTTAGACAATACTGTAGCTTGTTAATTGTGTCGGCCCGGGATTACAGCCCGGACCTTCGTTAACACGGGATTTAGCTCTTTGATACACCCCTACTCTATAGTTTGGTAAATACGGAAATGAGCGAATAGAGATTTTTGCGGAAAAATGTCCAAATATATTCGATGTATTATTAAGATGGAAATGTGTTTGTTTTTCCGGATAAATGGGAATTATTCTATAGGTTTTCGGATGTGATTATGTGGAATGTATCTAAAAGGGAGGGCCAAAGATATCATTGTTGTATGCTATTCTATTCCTTCATGTGATGAATTGTTCCTCGTATTTTACAAAATCTATATTTATAATAGCAAAATACCCGAGACTGGTCATAAGACAGATACAATGCATTAATTAAAAATTGTTTCTTTAATTTGGTTTACAGATTAGTGGGTGGAAATGTTTATAGATAGACAGTATATAATCTCTAAACATTAGGGTCGTAGCATACCAGATACGGAACCCTAATCACTATCGTTAACGAAAATTATTATAGAGCAAAATGTGAGCTTGCTTATCTAATTTAATAATTTAAATTATAATATCGGTGCCTTACTTAATGTTTAACTGTATAAAAAGTTATTCTTTTATGACTTAAGTATGATGGTAATTATCTTGTATCACGCGATTCAACGACTTATATGGTTTAAGTTGAGCTGGTCTGATTTATATTTGACTGTAAGAAATCTTGTAATGCACAAAAAATACATTATTTATATCGAGTATTTTTACTTTTTTAGTTACTTTTTTATTTATTTATTTTTAAACATATAAATTATTTTTTAAAAATATAAAAAACATTTAAATAAAATATAAAAAATTGGCCACCGATATCGGGCACAGGGTCCAAGATACCGGTGGTTAGGGTCCCAGAGACAGAAACATCCTCACAATACTGTTATTTATTACTTTTCTTATTATTATTTCGTATCTATCGTATATTATTTGAATATTAATAAGTAGTTCGTTAATCCAAGGGCGACTAATTCCATGACCACCAAAACGTTGTCAAACGAACAAATCACTCCGAAATTAAACTGACATCTCATTCAACAGATTATGAGGGATCATTGAAAATAACTCAGCTATTTACATAGCACAGATTTATCACAAAAGGATAGGCGAATATTTTGGAAAACAGAATCTTACTGTATGAGATGAGAAGTTTGAAATAATTTTGGAAACAATTTCGAAATATTTAGACACTACCTTCATATACATAGGTATAATATCTAGTGCAGATATGATACCAATCTAAAAGTAAATCCTATTTGTCACAGCACCGCTGATTTTAGGGCATCCCAAAAGAGACCCGTCTTCACAAATAATTTCAAAAGAAACGACCGCCGTTGTTCTAAAAAAAAGGTAATCTTGCTATTATCATATTTTCCTGTACTAGACATTCCAATACGAAAAAATATAGTCCTACCGCTAGTCTTGTACGAATTGAAACTTCTTTCTTTCATCTGCTATATCACATAAGTTTGTCCGTTCACGAATGGTCGACTCCACTATACGTTCGTCTGTTCTCTCCTCACGATCTCTCTGTGACATCTAATTACTCGCCAAATTAAGCCTCAGCTATGAAACTTTCTTTCGTTAGGGCGGGCTCGGCTTCAAACCGTTCGATTTTAACTTCTAGTTTGAGTTTACTGGTAAGTACTGAATTTGAATGTTATTTTAATTGGGTATGAGCAAATTCAGGTTTCTAATTAGGTTGCTAAGAATCTAATATTATTACTAATTAGCTTTTATCATTGTCCGGTACATCGTGTAAAAAAGTGACTAAAGTGATATGAACTGTCTTAGCAGACTATTAGATATGGGACTTCGAATTAAAGAAACTCATTACAAAATTCTTGTTCCCATCCTCCAGAAAAACATGTCCAATGATATGATTGAATATTCAAATTCGAAACGAGCTGCATTCCTTTTCTCTAAGCCTAATGACGACTCAAACAAAACACCGAAGACAAGAACTCCATAAATGGAGAACAAAATAAACGTTTCAATTTGTAACACTTTGTCACCAGGCTCTCATCTAATGACAATCTTTATAAGCTGCATATTAATTCGAAAATTAAGCTTAGCATCGAGTATTACACGAACAAATTGCGTCGACCTTTGCGCCGCCAATAGAAGCACATTAAACTCCCTCACTTGAATTAATGATTTAACTGCACAAAAGGAATGTCCCAGGTGAGGCCACGAAAACGTACGCTTATCTAAACTGGCTGGCGTTGTATGCGCTCTCTAATTGGCTAATTGGCATACTAGTGAAGATAGATCAACAATTGCAATCTCTTCCTAGTTCGGTTAGATAATGCATCCGCCTCTGTCGCCCTGATGAAATGCTAAGCGATCGATATCGCGGCCATTGAAATACGCTTCACGAACGGTAATTGTAATATATTACAGTGGTAATTTAATACTTGTTTTGTAAACGTTGTACTAAGGTCATTACTATGGGCGATTAGAATTTGTTGGCGCAAAAACAACGCCGCGTGTGGTCGGACGTGAGATTCTATTTACTGATAACAGTTCTTATAAGGTTCGCTTGATATGACGTGTGGTGTGTTTGATTTGAACGTACAAGTTATCGCATGTAGTGTTAGGCCCCTTGTTAATTGACCGGTTGTGAATTTGAGCAATTTGGATAATTTAATTAAAAGTTTGATTTATAAGAAGTAATTAAGACATTTGCATTCTAGTTAGAAAGCGTATAGTATGTTCTTATTGCTGAGTACGTCCTATTTTTAAAGATTTATTCAAACTACGTAGTTCAGGTTTGTATACTACATGTGTGCCCCCAGAGGGAACATACACAGGTCCAGAAGTGATATGTGCCACGAAAATATTCTGTTTTATCAATTTTCCTTTTTCTATCGGAAACATTGGAAAGCCTACACCCCAACTATAGCCCAAGCTAGGGCTTCTTGAATAATTCCTTTACACATCTTCGTATTGCCAAAGCCCACCCCTAACTGCGAATACATTTTTAAAGCCGTGCGCACATAAAAGGGAATACAGAAGTGTTATTCGAAAGTGCGGAAATGCGTCCCATACATCAAGTGAGGAAAATAGAAAAACAGAGGCGAGATAAAATGTGAGTACATCGCCGTGAAATGTTGCTACAATTCCGAAAGAGACAAATAGCCCTTTGACAACGATGGTGGATTTTATATGCAGTTGTTTAAGTGGGAATAAGCCTATTCTCAAACGGTGGTATAGAGACCGAGTGTTTGGCCTGTGGAGTCACGGCCAGTGTTTGATAATGAATGCTGGAGCTGCGGTCAGCTTAGTTCCGTTTCAGTCTACAGCAGGTTTGCAGAGCGGGATTAGATGGGGCCCCGAAAATTGTTTATGCTATTCTGTGTGACTAATACAGCGGGCATTTGCAGCCACTCTCATCACATAAAGTGTTTGCTTTATTGACCGAGAAAAATTTAACGGTCTATTTGTAAGGTAATAGGAATTGACCGATTCATTTAAGGAAATAAATAAATCTATCACATGTGTAAAATTTTAAAACATAAAATATCCACCAAAATTGTTATTCTTTTCATAAGTTTTCGTATCAGATTTATAAAACTGGAGACGCGATTTCAAATTCGCACGTCCTAGACAAAAATTCAAAAGAACCACAAGTCGACATTTTCGCCGAGACACAAAATAAAATGACAGCTACGGACGTGTTTGTTCCCTGTTGCAGTATTTAACACTCTTTTACTCTATTCCTTTGCCCCGGTGTATTTCAGTCTCGTCGGACAAATTGTCCTGGACAGTTCACTCAGTCGTGTAGAAGTCACTTTGAAGTCACTTAATTATGTCGATTCTGTGGGCTGTCGCTCGTGATATATCGAACATTGAGGGGAAGTAAAAACTCCCCTTTGTAGGTATCAATTTAAATCGGAATTCATTTTGGACTTTTGTGACATTTCAATTAATTTTTATTTTGGGAAGGTTATAGAGGTGGTTAACAACGTTATTTATGCAAGACGGTCTAAAATGATGAAATGGTTACCTAAAACACCTCAACCTCCTCTCGCCATATGACTTGATTGTAGACATAAAATAAAATTGCCCTTAAGATTTTATTTGAGTAATAAAGCTCGTATAATTTTTACATGGATTACGCAAACTATGCTCGTAAGCTTGGGAAACTACCTTCGCCCTTCACTTTTTCTTCTTCGTGAACTGAAAATATAATCATTACTTTGCATTCGCTGTTTACTTTAAATATTACCATATAAGTACCGTAACGGCGCACGATTTATATCTTTGCATTCCACTTAAAGGGAATTACACAACAATTGAAATAATGGGACCTTGATTAACCCATGGGTGTATACCATAGCCTACTTAACCTATAAGACTCCTACTGGCGTATCAAGGTCTTATAAGACTGCGAAGGAAACAGAAGATTAAAAATTCCATTTAAGTGGGGGGGATAAAAAACAAAAGAACTTTTCTACTTTAAAGGCTATACTCAGGTGTACTAGAGTTGGGTTTCTTAACTATTTTATCTTTTAAAAACCTTTTAATATGTTTTTTTACACAGGTCACCATACAAAACGAAAATACCAATCATTCTTCTAACTTTACAATACGACCCAAAGTAGTAGAAACAGCCGCTGCGAAAAACATTTAAACCTAACCTACGAGACAGATAGATAAAATAATTAAGAAGACTCGACTGTTCACCGCAAATATTTAAATCAAGCGTCAATCGTCGTAATCAAATCAAGTCTAGACGATCCTCAAAATATGTACAAGGAGTGGTACTAGAAACTTTTTTCTACAAATCAACATAATATACTTGTATATTCGTTAATTATATAATCACGACTTGATTCCGCCTACAATTAATAGTAGTTAGCAAACATGTCTGTAATTATTTTGCACATTAATCGCTGTCGAACTTCGTATCGTAATTAAGTGTATTTATACATATATCTAGATGATTTTTCTTCAATGTGATCATAGACTCTGACTGCGTGGTTTATAGGTTCTAAGCCACTAAAATGATCAACTAATTCACTAGATTTTTTTTGCAAACTTTTCTTGTACTTCAGCTCTAAAAGTTTTTATTAAATAATCATCTGACCAGGTAAGCATCATAAAATGTAAAATAATTAATAAAACTGTTTATTTTATTTTTATAAGGTACTTACTTAAGTTCTAGAGGCTAGTAAATTTCTAACGTATTATGCACTGTTAATGCGATGTAAGAATATTTCATAATCGTTAAAAGTCATAGCTGGAGCTGAATTGAATGTAATCCTGTAACATTAAATAGTTTTCAATAATCATTTAGTACCTAGTTTAAGTGTTCCCTGTAATAATCTAGTAATCACACTCGAGATATTAAGTGTTTCCGTTGCAATATTAATAAATGAAGCCAGCAAATACCTCATTACGTGACACCTATTACTATACCGGTAACTGTTACTTACGTTACAATAACGAAGTTATGTAGACATTAATTGACTTTTCTTCTTTCACAAATAAGTATTACGTTAATATTTTAAAGTAGGTAAACGTATATAAAGAGTAGATACTCATATAACAAGAATAACTGGCAATGCAAATCTCTGTTTAAAAAGAGCACCAAATGCGTAAAAACACAGCACTAAAACATCTCAATGGATGCGAGCCTACTCGTTTGATAAATTAAGCAACCCTGTTTTGACTGCTCACAATCAAGATTGCACAACTCGCAATTAGACATACTCACAATACTCTCTCAAGGTCAGCGAAAGTAGCCCATACAACGAACATAGATTTCGATTTCGTTACCACGTTCTATCGATCAGTACATACATACAGTACATTTGTACTTTCAAATAACCACAGTGTAATAAAGCACGAATGTTAATGTTTTATTACGTGTTCTACAGTGGATCAAATGCACGATTCTTATTGCAATGATGAGTAAAATAACGACGTAAGAAGACAATTAAAGTTGAGGCTCAATACTGATAAGGCGTGTAAGCTTGTCGGAAATATTAGAAGCTAATGATAGGAAGTTGCCTTGTAGATTAATGTTAGTGTTATTTTTAAGTAACCAAATACAAAACAATGTAAATTTAAATATTTTTAGAATAGGTCCTGACAATATGATTACGTAATACGAATCACATAACTTTCGCTGCAAACAAGGAAACGAATTCGATCAAAATCAAAGACAGCAAAATGAACAATAGCATTTCCGCACAACTCATTGATCATCCAAACCAAAATCATCAAAAGCGCATCCGTGAGACATAAAAGCGGGGCATTATCCCACTCCGTAACACTTGCGCAAACAAAGATTATCCACACAGATCCGCAATCCATCCAATAAAGCTAATAATACATTTACATCAAGATACCCAGGTACGCCACATCAGAATGCATCGCACGATGCAATAGACGGAACTTGCGGCGAGTTAGTGGAAGGAAACGGAAACACGCGACTGCGGCGGCACACAGCGTTTGTTTTGTTCGATACCGTTTCACATACGACTATACCACAATACATCCTATGCAGGAACTGGAATACCTACATTTGTGGTCCAGGCTCACGGTAACCCATGTGAAGACAAAATTTGACATTAAAACCGTTAAACCCTTAACTTGACGTAAAATACACGACAATCCACATCGATTAATATTGCGTGTGTATGAGTACGCGATTCAAAGAGTCATCTATGTAAAGTACTATATCATCGTGTGACCATGCTTACCGTCGTCATGTTAAGACTCAGACACTCTGTGTCTCCATTCTGTGTCTGTTATAAAGAACCTAATCAACATGAAAGGACGGAGGGTGAAGCCGCTGTGTTTGTTTTGGAAAACTATTTTAGGCGTGTGTGACATGATGGAATGTTTATGACGTGGCCACATCCTTGCATAAAGGTGCGTTCGCCGTAGAACGAGTCGTTGCACAACGGAAGACGGTCATTGAAAAAATAAGCATCTACTTAATCGTAAAAAACAAAGGTTTATCTTTGCATATTGTTAGGTTTGCTGTCTCGACGCAGAGGTATTTTTATTTCGTCTGGTATAAAAAGATTGGACATTCGACACCTAAGAGAAAGGAAGAGCTAAACAATATTTAGATAGCATAAGTAAAAATATGACTCTTGACGATATCAAATTCGGGTAATTAATAAAGGCACCAACTGGCAAACATGACAAGCACGAAATAAAATTTAAATAACCGAAAACGTTTAGTTCTTTGTAACGATTGCCGTCGTTATGTGCAATCACATAAAAATTCAAATACAAACATGTCCCTAATATGCAACGTCCTTAAAGACTTCCCGCTGGGAAATTATCTCCCTCTCATTATTGTCATAAGCATAGGGTTCAATTTTACGAAGGCTCCCTTACCACACCGCAACGTCACTCAAAAATATATTAACACGTAAAATATTGCCAATATCAAAACGCAAAAAGAACATTTTCAAGTTATCCAAATAAAATATGTGAGTTAGTGGAATATATTAAGTTCTCGTACAACTGTCAATTCTTATACTTTTAATATTCATTTTATGGACTGTGTACCTTTTTAAAACAAGGGTCGGGACTGACTTCGATACATTTATTGGCCTCTTCGGCTTGTATTGCCTGTCAAATAAATCACTACCTTAATAAAAAGACAATTTTACAAAGTTAACGAATGAATTTCGAAATGATTAAGGATGTATGGACTGTATCGGCCACACTGGTGAATTACTTTTGTTTTTAATTGCTACAGAAACACGCATGCCGTACATTCTCTAACCATATAAGTAACGGATTTATTTTACGAGTGTAGAGCAGAACATAACAAAGTAATCGATTTTGAAATGGCCGCAAACGTAAACAAACTATTGGGACCGCGGTAAATCAATGGATTAAAGTCAGAATACCAAATATTGCACACAAACAACATAAAAGCGAGGAAATTATAAATCATCATAGACAAAAACTAAAATATTAGACATATTAATCGCTTTCATATTAAAGAGTTACGCTACACAAGTTTACAAGTAGGGAATCCGTATTTTAGGATGGCACGCGTGGGCGCACGACATTATTTCCGTATTAAAAGCTTCGAGTTTCGTAAGATCCAGTTTTATTAGTTCTTTGTGCATTCTTTCGGTCACTTAGCGGATATCTACGAAAGCCGATTGGGCATACTAAAACGTTTCGAGGGGCCATCATCAAAGCCGTGCGAAATTCGGACCACACCTTGAGCGGCTCACAAAGACACATGAGATGCTTATTAACGTATACTTTATACCCTCGTAAAAGTCCTGCGTACGGCGACTTCCACATTCGAAACTATATGGGCCGTGACACATAATAGTTATTTACATAAATAATTATATTATCCTGCCTCTCTCTAATTACCTTAATAGTCGTAAAACAAACTTAATTAACTTCGGCCACTGTAATTTGAGTCGGACACTGGGCCCGAATATCAAAATAGGCAACGGAGGTAATTTTAAATCGACCAACTTCGAAGAAAGCGTAAATGACGAGCTCCGCGCAGACCTTGAAAGAAAAGTACCTTTCACAGATTAAAATATCAGAGCATCAATTGAAAGTTAAGAAAACAGATTAAGCGGAATTAAAAGGAACTAGATGAATGAGGTGGATAAAGACGTGGAATTAGGAACAATTAACGACAAAACTCAGTTACAATGGCGACGACACATCAAAGGCACAGGTTTACAGGATTACCGTTTGAACAAAGGGAAACAAAAGGATTTAAAGCTTTCGTCTCAATTTGGCGATGCCACGTTTAAATTAAAAACTGGAAAGTGTCATTCAAATATGTAACAAGGTATACGTTTCACTCTCAGCTGTCTCAAAATTAATCCTCACACCTCAAAAGGAAGAATAAATAACTTTTTTGCAGATGCATTACTTACTCGCCCATAGTGGACAAAAATCTTTTGTGAGCACAAAAGTCGCACTTAAAATTAACTTTTCGTCAAATCTTCATGCAAGTGCCATGCAATCGAAACTCGTCCCTGTGTAGTTGGTGATATGGTTTAGTTTGTGAAAGCCGTACTTAATTCAAAGTGAATGCGACATATTTATTTTACGAAATCCAATTTTCTGCTGACATCTCATCTGTCGACTTTAAACGTTCGGGACTATGGGAGTGTCTCCTCGGTTTCACGCTTACTCTTTGAGTATCATCTTTGGTTCATAAATGCTTTTTGAATTAAAACGGTTCTTGTATTATTATCATATCAACGTAGTTGCGGATGCTGTCCAATTATATTTGAGAATGCAAATTGTTTTTCTTAATCCGTAGCTTCCTTTATTTATTTAGCAGTATATTTTTAACGAACCGCGAACCGACAATTGAGATGAACGATTTGAAGGCATAAAATTGAATGTTATTCGACACTAAAAGGTTTTTGTACAATCACTACAAAAAACATTGTTGTAAATTGATTTCTAACATTCGATATTTCAATGCTGAAATATAAAAGAAATCCTGAACTTGTACTAACTAAAGCTGAACTATAAAACCGTAAGTTATAAATGTAAGCCGAAGAAAACCGATCTGTGTTCGTAGGCGGGCTCTAAGAACCTGTCATGTTTGTACCATTGTGATATAGTTAAACCCTCTATTTTATTGCTGTTGTGACTTCAAGAAATACTAGGAAACGGTGAAAATTGTCGATTTAGGTATTTTAAGTAAAACAAAGTACAACTAAGCTGGACAAAGCACTTATTGCTTTGCTTTTTATACGAGTATTTATATGTGTATGTTTAATTTAATGTTTGGTTGCAACATTTAGGAATGTGACTTTAGAAAAGTATATGGCACTATTAAAGGTTTTTGATTTAAATAATTTGATAGTGACAATTAGAAGCAAATATGTGTTATCAATTTTTGAAGTTCTTCAACTCATTCGTCTTTATGAATATACACAGTCTCTTCTACAGTTTGACAATGAAGTTTGTAAAGAATCCTGTACCTATTGTACCTTTTTAAATGTCAAACTATATGATTTATCTGAGATATAACCATTATATATTCATTTGTTGTCTCCTACAAACGAGCCATTATGATAAATAATAATTTCCTCCCAACCCACTTGCGAATAATATAGGTATCTATTGGGCACATCTACCGAATCTAATTTAGCGTCATTAACGAACAAAAGATCGCATTGAACTTCATAGTGATCATTACGTAGTTCCGATGACGTATGTAGGTGTCGCTGCAACGGTATATTTTATTTATTACACCATAACTCACATAAAATTTCTAAGCTCCCGGTACCGTGATAGCATCTTGAATTCTTGCCGGTCGTCGCTAGACCGATGGACTTATACAGGGTATGTATTAAATCACTAAACAAGCTTACTTCTTTCTTTCTAACAGGAATTCTGTAACTATAAGAATTTTTAGATGGCCAGATTGTTCGTTTGTTTTAGTGGCCAGCTCTTAAATTCAAATAAAGAATTCAAAAAATTAATACTTCGATATTTGAAAATCTGGATAGGATAATCGAAGAGGTTCGATATCAATTTTCATGTATCCGTTAGTTATAATTCACAGTAATGTATGGTGCATATGCGTTGGATATTTTATAATGTGTAATGTAATCCTGATAGGGGTTTGATCCTGATAACCTTGGCTTAACAACTGATATCCACCTACAGCATGTATACGCAAATATCTACAAGTAATTGTCGGTATTCTGAAATCAAAGCTTAAAATCGCTTTGTTCACATAAATAGCAGAATTTTATTCGTTGTTCCGACAATAGAACTCCCAAAGCCTCTTTGCAATAACAATGCATTGCGTTCAATATACACAGCCTGTATATTTACCCGGAAAATATTTTGACGTCAAAAGCCGCTTAACTTAAAGGTTAACGAGACCTTCGTCATTGTGACGCATTATTTTGAATTAATACTCAAATGCTTACTGTAATATTTATTGTGTTTATTTTATGAGCTATTATGAATTAACATCATCAAGGCGGAGCCTGCGCCTCTAAGAGATACCGCAATCATACATCAATGAGTTTAAGCCTTATATCTACAATCTACATAACGTTAAGATATAGCATTCGGTTCAAAATGTGAATCAAACTTATGCCAAGCTACTTTTCATAACCTACCAAACAATTTTGCGGTCATAAAATTCAATTTTGTAGAGCATAAAACTCTGGGTCAATTCAGCTGAAATCGAGCCCAAATTTTATGTAACATCTTTGGAATAGATTGTTCGAGGAAATGATCTTTCTAATAACTTTCGAACAAAGAAATCGTGATAAGTAAAGAGCCGAAGTTTGTTCCTTTATTAAGAGTAGTCTCTTAAACTTCTTAATCAATTTGTGTTAAATTCGAATTTCCCGAATTATTCTTGACTTTTGAACACATTGTTTGAATTATTAACTTTTGAGGTGTCAAATTAAAAGATAAGGATTTAAGATGGTGTGTGAATTATATCAGAGACAGACAGCTTCGACGAAAAAAAGCAAAGCCAAGTTTTATTAGCAAGTGAACTATTAACATTAATGTTATGTCCGCTAATACTCAAACGCTTACCATCAATTAAATTAACAAATTCTCAAACACCACGTAACGTGCAGATCAACATTGACACTCAAATCACGTTAGGCCGTGTCTACATAACCGTCTTTTAGTATAATCCGATCTGTTCAAGTAGTTATAAGAAGATTGTAATTGAACGTCAAAGACGCCGATGGATTAGGCGATCGGTGAACAGATTACAAGTGACAATTCGGATCGGCCATTTTGAGTGACGTTAGACTAAAGCCATTGGCTATGCCTATCGCGGTAGCGTGACGGTGATTATAGATGTTCAATTAAAGTTGTGTTTGGAATTATGCTGATTATTTATTGGGTAACAAAAAAAAATGTATCTAGATCCGTTGGCAGAAGGTGTTTTGGGCGTATGTCATTTGACATAGTACGAAATGCCTTTATTGATCAAGGCGAAATAAAATATAGCTCTAAAAAGAGTGTTTTGACCTCATCTTATTTTCTTACATCAATTGTTTGTTTTAATAAGGTCCACTTTCAAACAGAACTCTCCGAATCTCGACATCTTTACTACTTATTCCATAAGCTATTCCAATTCATGAGCAAGTGAACTTAGTTGCAACTTACCTCATGTTTTAAACAGAAAAACCCTCAGAAGCCATTTTATGAAAAATGAAAATAAAGTAAAGCTATCGTTTCTCAGTTCCAAAGAAAAGATTGACTTATGCGAAGTGAATAACGCCATCTTTATCGTGCAAGCGATGTTCGATAACATTCTTTATGTAGAATAAATAGTTTCGACTTTATATTTTTGTTTCGACTACCAAAGATTATAAAATAAACAGAAAATATTACTCGAACTCACGTCAAAATAAATCTGAAATATTTTCAACATTTATTTTAATTTGTTGATAAAATTATTATATCTAAAGCTATCTAGAATTCCACTAAGTTCAATTTAACATGCACTCTGTCTATGCAATATCAATAGTTTAAACGAAACAGGCTTCCTTCCAATAGCTTCCAGAAACCACTATGTCTCCCCCACAATTTAAAAGTTTCGGAACAAACAGATGACGGTAGAACACTGTCCGCATACCAATGGGCGAATAAAAAAAAAATAAAAAATAACATAATGCATATTTGGAAGCGTAAATACAGTTAGATGTGCGTTGGGGAGTGGGGAGGCTCAAACTCGTTCAATTCGTGTATCGCGAGCCTATCAGTAACACATCCTGTACGAAACACGTGACGGGAATAGGGACTGCGACTAGGATAAGGCTCTTGAGTTAGCGGTAAATGGATGGACTTGCATTCTAATGGCGTTGTTAATTTAGCAGGTCGATTATACAGTGCAGTAAGTAAGGAATATTTTAGTTTAAATTGGCGGTGTTGTAATTTGGAAAAATAATAGAGGAAATGTTAAGTTGCTAGAGTTCATAAAATATTATGCACGAAATACATCGCTTGCACATTATCACGTTTTTTACGTTTTATGAAAAGCTTTATTGTTTTATTCATTTTTGTCATATTCCTTTTTACTCAACACCTTTTATAAAACATACAAATACAGGTGATTTACAAGTAATGGTCGTACGTGAGGTGTGCATAAAAACAATATTGATGTCCACTGTTTTCGGGGCCCGCCTGAAGATTCACAGGAATAAGACGCGACGGAGGAGATGCGTCGCGCATAATGTCCTATTTTGTTTTGTATACAAAGTTATTGTGTTACCAATATTTTTCGTCAAAAAGATTTCTCGAAACATGTTGTGCGAACACTTATAGAATATTTATATATCGCCTAGAGATTGAAAGATAACACAAACTGCATAACTCGATTTATCAATGAGATTCTTTTGTTCTTTTCGTGCAAACAAAAGGCAACGTGTAGATTATGTTTTAGCTATTTTTATTGCAATCTTGTGTAGCAAATTGCAGAGTAGACACATTGGTGAATTCTTTAAAAACGTTTCAGTCTTTTTGGAAAGAAATAGGTACATCTTAACACAATGATCCTTACAAAATGTAAATAACTCCAGTTGAAACAAACAAATAGCTTTTATCAATCGGACACTTACATTAGCACCACGATAACTAACCGCTAACAATCGATTACCCTTACTATTGCGAGCGATACCATAAATAAACCTCAGCATACGTTGTGTAAGGCATAATTACGCGCATAATACAAATGAAAAGCGCAACCGTGCACACGTAGCCACCATGTCTTACCCGGATTATTTATTGCCGTTTTATCTTACGGCGACCGTTTGCGATAAAATAAAAGAAATGTCAGAGCCCCGTGATCGCGATTATCACGAGACGATCACTGAATCGCCCCTGAGTAACAGATCCGCGCGGCAACATGTGTCGCTAACAATAAATGCAAATACCATCACCCGCGCATCTCGACACACAAACAGAAACCAGATACAGAAACCGCAATGGACGGCAACAATATCAAAAGCGCCGTCTGTTCAAGAATGCGGTAAAACAAAATGCACATTGAAAAGACTTTAAAAGCTTACTTTACAACGTGGTAGTATTGGTAGTCAGTCATTGACTGGAAGAAAGACTTGCTCGCATGGCGTGCCCTTCATGTTAGCTGGGCGGACAGCCAGGATCATTGTGTAAGGGAATGTCCTTTAATTAGCACATGTAGAGCAAGATTATCGGCCGACAACGTCACCGAGTGGGCGACAACTGAATAATGACATCGCTATTTATATCAAGATAATTATTGTTAAAATTAAACACTCGTTTGTTTTGTGGTCTCGTGGCTTGTGTTAGTCGAATAGTCTGCTGACAGTTTACTACTTAGCGGTGAATGCGTTGTCGTAAAATTAATGCTTGTTCTAGAATACATTGCGATTGTTTTGACTAGTAGAGCCGATGTGCAATGATTTGGTTTGCTTGTTTTTGAGACATTACTCAACTTTGGAATGTCTCTTGTTTTAATAGCATATTTTGTCTACGCGCAACCCGGAAGAATGGTTCAAGAATGGAAATCTTTAGAGCTTTTGTGTTAACTTGTACTTACTTTTATTACACAACACAATGTAGGAACCTAAGCTTGAATTGAGGTCTTATGTTGAGTCAGTTTTTGTATTATACGTAGTAAGTTGGCCACACATCATGTTTATGGATCTGATTAATGAAAAAAATAGTTCGCAAACGAACCCTCGAGGCTAGTAAGTCCAAACAAACTCATTGAAGATAAACACAATGATACGCCATTAGGCAGAATAAAGGTCGTCCTTGCCAACATTATACGAGCGACCGTCCTTCCAACTCTTGGAGCCAAATTACCAGTGACGAGGAGCCAACTGAAGCTAAACAGCCACCTGCCATCGGAAGCCAGCCAAGTCCTGATAGGCTATCAGTCTGCGCCAACTTTTAAATTAGATTGTCCTATATATTGTGCCTATTAAAAGAATGTATGATCATGGAAATGGATGAAGCTGCGAAGTATGGAAATTGTTAGTTTAACTTTATCAGTGGCTACTATTCTTGTCATTTATTTATTTTCAAACATATTATTTACATTTTTAAATATTAAATATAAAAATAAAAAACATTTAAAAATATAAAAAATAGGTTGCCACCGATATCGGGCACAGGGTCCAAGGTACCGGTGGTTAGGGTCCCAGAGACAGAAACCTCCTCACAATACGTGCCGTATCAAGGAGTACTGCCTTCTGAATCAGTCCCTTGATCCAGCCGCCCAACGAGAGCCTCCTGAGGTGTTCGTCGAGGCTCTTGGCTATTAGACCATTGGCCGTAATGACAATCGGCACAATAACAGCCTTGTCGACATCCCACATGGCGACAACCTCGTGCGCTAAGTTAAGATATTTTATTTGTTTCTCTTTCTCAGCTTTCACAAGGTTCTCGTCATGCGGGACGGTGACATCGACTATCATCGCGCGGCGCGCTAATCGATCTATCACCACTATATCAGGCTTATTTCAGTGGCTACTATTGTATAACCTTCTCAACTGATATTATAGTAAAAGAGCCTTCATTATTTTTTTTTTTTATGACATTGTCAAAGTAGTTTCTTGCCGGATCTTCTCTATATCAACCGTATTTCAGCCGCACAAAGTGTTTGACTTATCACCGGTGCCTTTAAAGGCCTGTTTTTAGGAATAGATGTTCCCGCAAATATTAATAAGTGTTTTATTTATGTTGACAGAAGAACATCCAAGAAAAACAGACCTATATAAATATGTAAGTAATGAGGATGATAATAAATGTCTTGCCTTGTCTGTCTTTGAATAAGGTTATATAGTCTGACGCCAACACTAGGACTGTCAAAATAATTTACAACCGTTATCTTCAATGTCTGGAATATATGCGGTTAAGTACAAATTGACACTGTTATTAACTCGAGGTTACAATTTCAATGTTAGACGATCCAGTGAGTTCTCTCATTACGGACATCTCAGGGTGTCTAGACTGATTTATATGGTTAAAACAAGTGTGCCGTCATAGTTGACGTCACCAGCCTCTAACACATTACAATCAACTCTTTACATAGTTCATCATTGGAAATAACATTAACTAATAATACGTCGTTTGAGTCATGATTATGATATCAATTTATAGAATAGTCAACTGTGATATAATCATCAAGGCAATTAACACTACTAATATCATGATTCATTTAGACAATTTTAGGACTCTTTCCTCATTTAGTAATAGCAACTGCTGAGCGACTAAGACGAACAATGATATGTATCTTATGTATGGACCACGATTAAATGCTGGATTAACCGGCCAGAAAAGAAAATATTGATATTGAGATCAGAGAGCAAGTCTATTAAAATGATCAGTCCTATTGAATCTAACTTACTACTGTATTCTTTCTACTGTTGCCTACTGATAATCCAATTCCTTACGTTACTAAGAGTCCGTTAGGACTCTAAGGCACGTCATCTACATAATATTATATCAACTGATACCAGCCCCGGATCTAGGGGGGGGCAAGCCGGGGCCCATGCCCCGGGCGGCAAATTCAGGGGGCGGCAAAATCAGGCGGCTGCCTGATTTTAAATCCTACATCACAGATTACCATAATAGTTACCTACAGGGCCGTCTTAACCTATGGTGCAGTTTGGTGCAGTTGTGCGAACAGTAGCGGTTTTAGGGTAGGGCGCGGTTGGGCGACGGCCCAGGGCGCCGGACATAGTCCCAAAACTCAAAAATTTTCGCGCTCGCTTCGCTCGCGGCTTCTTTGCACTTACATTTTTTATCACATTCAGCTGCTTTTAATGTCTCAATACTCAAAAAAATTCGCGCTCCCTTCGCTCGCGGCTTCTTCACTTCATAGTCTCCTTTTATTATACATGTTTAAGAATTTTAGTGATCCAAAACTCAAAAATTTTCGGGCTTGCTTCACTTTACAGTTGTTTTTATTTTTCAAAAAGGTAAAAAGGTAGCGTCGTTTTTAAGTTCTTTTATTAATAAGAAAGTAACTTCTAGTTTCCTTATTTACGGTACTACTTTAAGTCCCAAAATTTTAATACATAGGTGCCAACACCAACAAAGAGGTATGTACGTTTGGGCTACATTTTAAGTAATTTTGTTTTGAGTTCTAAAATATAACAAAAAATTTCGCGCTCGCTTCGCTCGCGTAATCAGAAGCCATGTCCCCGTGTTTTTGCATTCACCAACAAGCAATAACTTATGTACGATTGGGTTACATTTTACGTAATTTTTGCTTTGACTTGGTAACAATATAAAAAATTCGCGCTCGCTTCGCTCGCGCAGTCGATAGCTACATATATGTCTCGCCCAGGGCACTGGTAGAGTTAAAACCGGCACTGTGTGCGAATAACCCGGGCGCCTCGGTCTCAGGGGCGCCGCGGGACGCCTCATCTCCAGGAAATTTCGATGAAATTACACCCGTTTGATAAGGAAGTTCCATCGTATCACGATACTTTTTAATTGATCCTTTAGATTATTTTTCACTTTTAACATCCTCCAACTAAATGAAAAAATTCTCGCTCGCTACGCTCGCGGCTAAATGACAATGTATGTGCTATTTTTCTGATGGTTTATTATCTTTATTGACGCCCGAATCAACGAACACAAATGGCATTCGCTCTAATCACGGTTTATTTTTATTTGTACATAATTCCCAGTTTAATTTGTAAGTCTTCAAACAAATATCTTTAAAAAATTCGTTACTTGACAATGTACTTGATCAGGTAATTTTGTGTCATAGGCTCAAAAAATTTCGTGCTCGCTTCGCTCGCGCAATGTTAAATGCGCTTCCGACTGCTTGTTACTTTACAGCGCTTTTTAAAACTTATTAACTTTTTGTGTACAATTCATCTGTCTCGACTTTCATACATTGGCCAACAGTTTGAGCCTACAATTATTTGACCAACAAAAAAGTGACTTTCATTGGTGAAAATAAACATAAGTAGGTATGCGGGGCGGCATTTTCCAGTTTTTGCCCCGCCTAAAAAAAATTGAAGATCCGGGGCTGACTGATACTAGCAATCAGTTAAAACAAACTTCTATTCCAGTACAAGCCCAGTGCATCGCTAGTGCAAGTGAAGTGCAATCCTAGTTCAAAGCAGGACATTACATGTATGCCATTAGGTCACTGCCAACGACTGGTGCGAACTCAGTACTGTTTCGTTCACACCTAGTATATACTTAGTGCGATGAAAGTAAGTTTAGTACGGACTGAGTGTGAAGAAAATGCACGGTGTAATTCTTTGACTATCACGACACGACACAGGTGTAGATAATAATGTTATTAAGATAGCTTGCGTGGTTATCTGAATGGATATAAAGTTAGTTTGAATTTCATTGTTTTATCAATCACGGAATTAAAATGGGGAGTGATAAAGTAAAGACGAAATAAATGTTTCTTTATTGCAGTGGTTGACTGAATTACTGTTGATCTAGGTCCTGGATTGTGGTCCTAGGTTGTGTATATTGTTGATTTTTTGCAGACTATTTTATCATTCCTAAAAATAGATATCTAAGTATACAATGTATTATTCCAGCTTTATCTAATCGTTCCAAACATAAGTAACATAAGCATCTAAACACAAAAGTCTCAAGAACTACCAAAACTACTTTCCTACAAACTCAAGACAAGACGATAAAACTAAAAAAATTCAAGGGAGCACGTTCAAAAAAATCACGTTTATGAAATATTAAATCTAGTTATATCTGGTAAGGGAATCTCTACGGGTTTACGTCTACTGAGAAAGATAGGCAGGTGGGGCTCACCCACACGGGTGCCCAGTCCCCGAGCTCAGACAATTATCATTCCGTGTGCTTGCGAAACATGCTTCGTCACTATCAGGCTACCCATCATCACGACTCCACTATTTACATATAATGACTATTCAACAATAAACAAAGAAATGTGCAACGCCCGTCTCTGCTTGTGGAGTTATGACATAATTTATTTTTTAAAACGTTTTATTACTTTTTTTTAAGTTTCAAAAAAGTCACGTATTGTCAGATTAGTGGCTTATTACTGAACATTTTAAATGATTAGCGAGATAAAATCAATCGAATTTAATAAAAGACTCAAGTAATTTAATTTTCATCCTAGTACTGCTTGCTATTTCTACTCAGTTCTAACACAAATTCCAATAAATAAAATTTAAATCGCTTTTGTCAAACAATATAGGTAGGTAAATACTTAGAACACTACGTTATTGACCATTGTCCTTACCTTTCCGTCTTCCATAAAGATTAAAATACTTTAACAATGCACTGCAAAGGCTTTTCAAATAACAGAGGAAACTAGGCATAAATTAATCACAAAATATAAGCATGAGGCTTGCCGCAAAACTTAATAAATTAGCCAGAAGACGGCGGCGGTGTACCGAAATATTAAAGGGACACCTACCATTTACATAGCTTTACAAAAATCTTTAAAGCCCAACAAGTTACCTAGTTTATGTGCAAGTAACTGGAAACAAGTGACAACGCACCTAAATGAACGGACACAAAATATTAACGAAGTAAAGAAACGAACAGAAGGGTAACTGCGTTATAATGGCTTGTTAAGATTGAGTTGCTAGTTGATGTCATCTAAACACCAACACTTTTTCAAACAGCACCTTTCATTTTCCTTTTTTAATTTAGATATAATTATACGATTAAAAAAGAAAGCAATTCCTTATTCGAAAGAGATTTTCAAGTTAAGTACTTTCAAAAGACAATAGATTGGCAATAATATGGAAACGCGAAAACTAAAAAAGAAAAATGTCATCACGGACTTCTCAAACCAAACCTTGCCCTACCCAAGTTTGTTCACGCGTAAGTGGAGCTTCTGACTGTTTGTATACGTTTATCCGATGTTCGTTAGTTAAGCAAGACCGAGTGGCTCTTCGAACATAACTTAAAGAAATAAATTAACTTTGACCCCACAATGGCCGTGTAAACATATGTGTTTATGTTTGACACACTGAAATTTACGACTACACTGTGGAAAGTCTAGCTACTTTGTCTCTTGAAGTTAATGTCTCACGCATATATTTAAAACAAAAGAAAAAGCTCGTCTTAAAATATAGGCTTTGGTTCAACTAGCTTTATGCCATGAGCCTTTCGAGCTTGACGAGCTGCCTTTGTAGAAAATATTCCGTAATTAACTTGCTTTAAAAAACTTAATTAGTCAAAGGAACTTGTAACCAAAGACAACAAAAAGAACTTGATATCGAATTAAAACAAAATGCTGATACAATCAACGAAAAAGTAAAAAATTAAATAGAGTCGACGGAATCCGAGCTCTCTCCTTACCGCCTAATTATCATCTTAATTCCTCATAATGAGGTAGACGTAGCTACCGTGCTTCCCAGAATGCCATCAACATAGAAAATTTCAAATAAGGTTGTTTATATTCGTACATAGCGCCGCCCCAAACATTCCACGAGATATAAATTATTACCAATACTAGTCACAACGTCTATACCGTCTCGGTAGCCATTAATGAAGAAAAATTGGTGATACAAATCAATATTCAAAACATTCGCTAGGCACAACTATAAAGGAGACTACATAAACTTTTAAATTTATATTCACTTAATCCATCCGTCCAAGCATTACGTGTGTTACATCTCGAGGCAATTCCTATTCACAATCGATTAGCGTTCGATCGTTTATTAATGCCGACGCTATGAATACAATTTCGGTATATTGAGATACGAGCTATAAACTACAATCTCGTTTGAATATAAATAAAATTTAAGCAAATATTTTAAAAACCTTTCGGATTAACAAATATATTTGATGTTAATACCGAATGATACTGCTATGTCAAAGCATCGCATTTTAAATGTATTCGTATGGATACAGCCACATCAAATATTACGTTGGCTATGATATAGTTAATATTTATTCAATAAAACTTTCCTATATAGGAATAGTGAGCATAAAAATGTTGCGATGTTCAATATAATGAACATGGAATGTAGTTCCCATTTTTTCGTATTTGTGTTTTATCTTTTATCCCTTTCGTTCGTTAAATACAAAAATGTAACATCGTGCTTCATGTCTAATACTCGTTAACTTTTTCTGACAAAAATAAAAAAAAAACGGTTACTGGTTAATAACGGCTCGAGGAGAAATTACTCTTAAACACACGAACCTTTCGTCATAACACGGTACAAATTACGTCAAATCATGTAGATATTATTTTTTATGTCGAACGAGAGCACCATGTGGTAAATTAGGGTCCCTAATATGAGGAACAAAATAAACAACATAACGACTATACACAGTTTCTTGAGTGTAGAAAAAAAGTAACAACTTCCCGAAATGAATGTCGCGCGCTTCACAAATTATCGACCCCCGAAACTAGTTTAATTTGGGATTCTTTTTTGTTGGATCGACTAAGTAAAAACCTGCCATAAAGAATGATGAATTAGTTATCGAATTTATTTCTCAGAACATTTTCGAATTTTATATGGATTTTTTAATTTGTGAGGAAATGTTGGTTCAAAAAATCTTTATTTAAAACTGTGTTTAGTAAAGTAAAATAACAGTCAGCTCAGAAGTTTTGTTCCTCAACCACTTAAGGGTTATTTAAATACATTTTCCCACAGTATCTTAAACGCAATAAATCTGGGCAATTTGAATTCCAATAGCACATTAGCAAACCTAAGGAGCAAAAGGCATGTGGTCCCCAAATTTCTTCCCGTGTACGGCTCCCAGGCAAACTGCACGGTATTCCTTATAGTCGCCGAATTCAATCATTACTATTAAATCTGTAAATAAAAAAGCATAATTAACAACATTTCCTTTCATTAAGCTCCACCAAAATTAGCATTACTATGAAAATGATCACGATTGAACATAATATGCCAACGTACTTCATATGTAATGATTAATCACCAAGCAATAAGGTGCTGACAAAACAGGTTTTTGGCATTGGAACGAATACATTTGCAATACGTATTCATTTGGCTTTACATCCGATGATAGATAACGTCTTATACACACACACGCAACTAATTTGAGAACGGAAGGTGGTGATAGATGGATCACGGTAAGTATCGCCGTGTGTGGTGGAAATTAAAATGAGGACAAACATTCTATTGATAAATAACATCAAAACTAAATATAGAATTAGAGAAAGCTCGTCTAAATGTTATAAACTCTAAACTAATCCTGACTATGTATATTGTAGTAGCTAAAACTATCAACCTTGATCGACTTTCCAAACAAATTGGTCTAACTAAACATTTATCAAGAGAAAGCAATTTAGTAGATTGAGTTATTACCGTCCCTAAGGCCTATTTGGACATCAAACTTGAACAGGTTAAAGATCATGAATTCAATGAAGCGATTAAACGTTGCTCACGTAAAAATTACTAAAATGGTTAATTTTATTAACTTTCAAAATCAAAGTTATCCAACGGCAACGAGGACTGACAGAACAAAACCAAAATCAAAGTTGATTACGTTGTACAGACCGAATTCGTGCGTGAATGATGACAAACGCATTGACAAGGATTATGCAACCCCGCGCGGTGTGAATCATTGCTCGGATTATGTTGTTTTAAAATAATTTACTGGAAGAGACAGCATTCCCTTTTTTATTTGCAATTTCAAAAAGTACCTCTTTGTGTGAACAATACGTAGAAGCAAATAAATAAAATAAACACATACGAGTTATTCTTTAGTTAAGAGGATGAGATAAAACGAAAAGATAATATCGTTGATTTATAGACTACGCTGACTTCTATAACTCTACACTGTTTAAATAAATAAATCTGAATAGATCAGTAATCAAATTTTAAAACAAGCTAACAGATTAAATCAAAACATAAAGTGCATTAACAAAACAATTTATAAATCTACTTTTCAAGTTTTTACAAGTACCGTAAAAGGAATATGAAATGCTAATAAACAAACTAAAAATATGAAATATTCAGAAATTCACAAGATCTTTAAAAGTGGCCCAGACACATAAATTTTATTTACATGTCTAGACAACGAAGTAGGTAGGTAACGCTTACTTAGGGACGCGAAACAGATACCTACCTCCTTGCTACCTCAACTTCATCTTAATGCAGCAGACCGAAAAGAAAGGGTTGATATAATATAATTTGTATTGTGTAAAATGTTATAGGTACTGATCTGTGACAGACTTCTTAACTCCTCAATCTGCTTAAACAAAGAAACATCTAGATTCTGAACGGAATCTCAAGGGCTGTTTCGAAGTCATTGTGCGATGACGATATGGAGACAACGTAACGTATCGAACGTTGATTGACTTCGTAATGATGATCATTATAAGCCACTTCTAATACAAAAGCACGGATCAGATTCAACAGCGGGAGCGGGAAGGATACTTGAGGAAGATATTTTCCCTTTTTCTTTTGTTTATTGCCTTTTCCTGCCGTCACTGGTGAAGCTACTTTTTACTAGGAGAAATAAAGACAGTTAATTTGAAAATGGAACGTTTAAAAAAGTCAGCCTATAAACATGTTTTTAATTTCGATCGTCATTTATTTCATACCAGTTCTTTGTTTAAATTGATGGCAGTTTTAGTAGTTCTCTATGCTTGTATCGAATAGATTCGGGAGCGCGGTCGTCTCTCGGATTAGCGATGGCGTGTTATCACTTGGCTGCAGTTAGCACAAACTTTGGGAGACTGCGGCCGAGGGGCCACAAAAATCAACATCGGTTTTCCGAAAAATATGGCATGGCTCGGCATTTCTGGAGCATCAATCTTTCAACGAAAATAAAAATGGCACCCTTTTGTATGTGTACTTTGAGGTATATATGATTGCTATGTCTCAAAAAGGAAGAGGAAGTTAAATCGTTATATACTCTCAAGGAAGCTATAATTATCCACTAAAGATATACTGTAGAAGAGTCTAATTAATTTCGAATTTACACAGCCTTGAAGCTACAATTTTTCATTTTCAATTAAAATTAATTATTTCACATCTCCTAGCATGATTAAAAATTTCTTGGCCGAGGATATAATCGGTCTCACGTTTCTATGATTGCGGTTGATGGAACTATCACTCATAATTCTCTAATTACGACCACATCGACCTTACAGAGCAGAGCTTCGCGAATGGACCAATCTCGACCCCATTCGCATCGACAATCGCGGCGTCTACAATTTGTACCACATTTCGTCTGGTCACGATATCGTCCAGCCAATGTCTCATTGGGTGCTTTTGTAATTTTACGCTCTACGATACGACTGTGACACGATCTTGTAGCAACTGACATTTCGTAACCTAATTGTCTTATTGGTTTTACCAATTTCTTCCTCAAAATTATATTGATTCTAATTATAGCTGTTTGCGAATACCACCAATACGACATCACACCTTGGATAAAATTGGGTCAAATCTGTCATACAATTCGTTTAGTCGTATCATGTTGGTTCCTAAACGAACCACTCCTTTACTGCCACGTCGTGATCGAATCGTATCCTGCTAATTGTAAAAGTTTCCATTGTTTCACAATTCGACAGATACCGACCACTCACCGTTGTACAATAGTGTCGTCCGCATAATTACTCTGACTCATTGTTAAACGCTCCACTGACAGCTTTGTTATTTATCACCTAGTTACTGTTAAGTCAGATATGCTCCGATAGCTCTTTGATTAGTTTTTAGATGTCACCAATG
This sequence comes from Helicoverpa zea x Helicoverpa armigera, assembly GCA_033682625.1. Classification (NCBI taxonomy): domain Eukaryota; kingdom Metazoa; phylum Arthropoda; class Insecta; order Lepidoptera; family Noctuidae; genus Helicoverpa; species Helicoverpa zea x Helicoverpa armigera. The sequence continues at coordinate 308,629 of JAWIIS010000005.1, read as the reverse complement.
TTAATGTCCTGAAAGGTATCAACCATATCGTGCTACATCTATTCAATGGTAGAAATAGTTCCAGCAATTTCTTTCGCTAATGATTTTTGTCTATACGTCAAGGTCTGCTTATGACTATCATTCATCATCAAATCAATGTTGGTGGGTTATGTTATGAAACGAAAGACATTGATTCGTACAAATAGCACAAACCTATTACATTATCATTAGTGTTCCACTGTGTTATTAAGCCCGTCTATTTCAATTCAATTTGTATTATTCGGTTTTGAAATAGCATTATCGGACATCGCAATAGTCTCTCATGTCAACACGACTCTCCTTACACATATGGAATAAAAAAGGCACGTTCACCGCTCTAAATTTCAAACAAAATTACTGACAACAAACTAACAACGTCGATCACTTGGGCTAATGGCGCACAAAGCGATCTTATCTAGAGAACCATAAGCTCAGTTGTCAGCGAGACGTAGCGGCCAGTAGAAAAAAAGGCTCATTGAAAAATTATGAATTTGAAGCAGTAGCGACGTGGACCGGTCTGTGAGCAAACAAATGATGCGGCCGCCCCATCATCGCACGGACATCCGTGGCTTGGGGCACCTTCGGGCCTCAAATGTTAAGAGTCGTGCCCCTCTCTAGCACCGTTAACTAGCCCGATATTAATCATAATTTCCACTGACGCGATCCGCTCAAGTGTTTTAGATCGGCGTCATTATCTAAAACACTTGAAGCTAAGTTTGGCTCGCAAGCGCTAGCGATGATAGATGGGGCAATGCGAAAATTGGCCGCCGCGATAGCCAATATGTCTGTCGAAACGTAAAGACTTATACTGACCACCTAAGCTAATAAATTGGAGATCTATCAAAAATAAATTCTCTTTTGAAATTGCCATCAAATTATGACGTCATAGATAATTTATGAGAGGGCGTTTGATGCAATGTGTGGACAGCGACAAGACAAACGAGTTCCGTAGAGTGAGTGGAGCTCAATTTAAAAAGAACGCTTGAGCTTTTGCTATGTACGTGCTCATCGACATTTTCCTTATACGTATATTTCAACGACAGAAAGTGATTCAACAAATAAGTAAGTCTTTACATAGGGACTACTCGAAAATTGAATAATTGGCCAAGGGTTCCCACGACATACGACCATGTTCGTATACATCATTGGAATTGAGATTAGATAACATACAGTACTGCGATTCTATAAAACTCGATCAACAACTCGCATTTCACTTCGATTCGTAATGTCATTTCATACTTTAGGGGAGGTAGGGGAGGGATGGGCACTTTTTCACTATTTATTGCATAAAAAATCAGATTTTACAGATAATCAACTTTTATTGACATTTCTTATGTTTGGCTAGATATAATCAAAGAGTTTTAATAAAAATTACAATCAGTTTCAACATTACGAGATATTTACTAAACGGTTTTATATTTAGCTCACCCCGTTTGTTTTATTATTTATTCTTGGGTCAAAGGCGAATGGCAGGCTTGTATGGGACTTTCGTACCGCTAATAAAATTTCGTGTTTTGGGATATTTTTTGTTTTAATTGATGGGTAATATGATAGACAAGCCCTTTGTAAATTCTTAGATTTTTAGAACTTGGGAAGTAAAAGTTATAACCAGTTTTGTTTTTTAAGGTTATGTACCACAGTATACCCATATAAGTTGTTTTAGCTAGTTACATAAACATTGTTATGGGTTATAATTGGTGGGTAATATGATAGACAAGCCCTTTGTAAATTCTTAGATTTTTAGAACTTGGGAAGTAAAAGTTATAACCAGTTTTGTTTTTTAAGGTTATGTACTACAGTGTACCCATGTAAGTTGTTTTAGCTAGGTACATAAACATTGTTATGGTAATGATAAAATAAATGTTCTACCTAGCTTGTCTCTTAATCTTGGGTGTGTTTTAGGTAGGTACGTACAATTAGGTAAATATATAGATAGATAAGGATCGTACCCACTCAGTAGAGTGCATTTAGGAGATACCTGTCCAGCAGCGGACTGCAACAGTTTGATAATGGTCAAGTTCTCGGGTTTCGTTTGTGGTATAATAAAACAACTTTGTTTTTGTAGGAATATACATCTATTTTATTGTTCTTATAATTATTTAATCTATTCTTAGTATTATTTCATCAACATAGAAACTCATGTGCAGAAATACCCAGACCCAGAACAACTACTTGCAAATCATTCAAATATTTGTTCCGTGCGGCAAACATGGTCAGCAGGTGTTATCTGGAAAATATTTAAGTGATTTTGAGTATGATTCAACATTGCTTTAAATAACTATTTTAACAGTGTTACACAAACCAAGTTAGGCAAGTAAACAATACATGTAAGAGATCACTTATATGTTTGTTAATGTACAAACACAACAATGATCGTTTACAGGACAAACTGTAAATATTTTTACAACCACAACAATGTTTGTTATTTTTTCAAATAATGTTAAGATTAGTTTTAGGTACATTCATATTATTTTAGTATGAAATCGTGTAGTTTATTATATGGTGAGTCTACTTTTTAACAGGTAAAAGTTCTCACTTCGTAACTGGCACACTCGTACGCAAAATGTTATTAGAAAACTACTTACATCTCTAGGATATGTCCACAGCCGAATAGTATTGACGATATCTTCACTCTCATCGGATAAAGCGTGCCTTCGTATTCGCGACAAGCGAACGTTGCAATTGATGCTTTGCAAACTCGTCATTTTAAAGCACGTCCATACACACAACACAAGTAATAAAGCGTCCTTTCGCGAAAGTACTATCAACAGATAGAGTACGGAGGAGCAGTTCCTCGACTCAACGTAAAAATGACCAGATAATTTGCTTAAATTGCTCAGATGCAGTAACAAACCACAATCCAAAACAACAGCAAAGAACTGAACAGACACTGACAGACAGAGACTAGACTCTGAAAGATATCCGTTACCTGTCAATAAAATAATTGCCAATACAAAATAAAAACATTGATGGTGAAAATAATTTATATAATTAAATTGTTAATTATTAAGATAGTATGCAATAATTATTCATTTTAAGGTATAATATGTAATTGGTTAATTATATTTACTGTTATTTTTATGTTTAAACAATTATTTATCATTTCGAGCCTCGTGATATTTTACAAATGGCAACTTCTAAAAACAGAACTACGTTTAGTTGCGTTTAGTTTAAGAATATATTACGTTTAATTACTTGAATCTTTTAATTGGTATAATTAATTAATCCGGAGTTCTAAAAATACTACACTAACATGAAAATAAATGACTTAGTTGCCTTAATAATTGGTACAAATTCTATCACTGAACAACGACAAAAATATGCGGTACGAAATCTGCCATTCTCCTTTAGTAATTCAAATTTCACCCTCTTCCTGTCAACCGATTGATCTGAAATTTTGTATACACCTTTAATTCCGATGACAATACAATATAGTAATATCAATAACATTGTAAATCCAATATGGCCGCCGGCACAAAATGGCACAACCCCCTCAATATGGGTATCAAATGAAAGGGCTACACAAGTAGAATACTGTCAGCAACCCCAGCGGGGCCAAACAGGGCCAAGGCCTGCCTGGGCTGCGGGATTGTTCGAAAGAGTTACCGTGGCCCTGGTACATGAAAGGCCTACGACGAAACATAACTGTTTTTAGTTAGTAAGAGTCTGGCATTCCCTTACCGCTGCTGACCCAGGGAGGAGTCACTAGATGATTTTTGGCGTCGTTAAAAAAATAGACTTTTTTAAAATTAGATTGTAATAAATTATCAGGTAAGAGACCGTGTAATAATGATGCACTAAATGAATTAGATAGAATGAGGAATATTCGGTAGGCATTTTCATTAAATACTAAAAACTAGAAAATAAAAATTAGGTAAAAAAACTTTTAAGTTAAACGGTTTTATCTTATGTGCACTATTAATCTATTGTTTATTTACTAATCTATAAATTAAACTGAAATCCAAGCCTAAATACGTAGATTCTAAAAAATACCGGTAACTTATATCGAAAATGTTTACAGAGGGAGATATGGGCATCTAGACTTGCGGGTGGTTTGGGCATGCCCAACGCCTATTATGTTCAGTTGTGGATTTTTAACTATTGTCAATTACAGAAAGATGCAGTTTAAATTCAAAAAGAATGGTTTGCGACGGGACATTCCTAAAGATTTAATATAATGAGCAATACAAGAGTTATCAAAAGGTTCAAAAATAAAATTAACAGCTGATAAATATGGAGTCCCTAGATCAAGTTGGCAACGGTACCTGAAACAAGATTCTATAAAGGATTTTTCGCGCAGATTTATAACCTCACAAATTTTCACTGACGAAGAAGAACAAAAATTTACAAATATTATATAAAAAAAAATCGGTAAAAAAACTTTTAAGTTAAACGGTTTTATCATATGTGCACTGAAAACTAGAAAATAATAAATAGTTACTTACCTGTCAACCTACGTAGGTGGTCTTGGTCATATTAGACTAAAATAAAAACGTGGGGCCCATTAACTATTGCTGTAGTACTCTGTTCTAGAGGTATAATAGGTGTGGATTCCATCGACTTACTATAATCGTAACTGGAGATTTTGACAATCAATCATCAATCATTAATAGAAAATACACATACCTTTCATTAGTTTTCTCTTTATAACGATCCGAAACCGCAACAAAATATTTAAGTACTTTTACGAGTGTTTGTTCTTAACAACTCACAGAAATGACAGATAGTCTATGGATGAACCAGTCGGTAACGTAAACTACCCAATAAAAAAAAACAAAACTATGATCAAATCAGAATAAAAGGACCCCCCTTTTATTCTGATTTGATCATGTCTCCCAACTGCCCATCTCTCCCCTACCTCCCCTATAGATAGACAGATTTTGACAGATCTGTCAAAATCTCGATTTTAATTTAGTTCAACTTGTCAACACGCTCGATAGTGTAGCGCTAGTGTAGTTTGACAATGTCAATCATGAAACTTTAAGGTAGAATTCCGTGGGTCGCGATTGTCGCAGCCGCGCGCGACAAAAGTCAACCTATGAAAATGTATGGCACCGCTGCCGAGGGCCGCGACAGTCGCGCGCGGACGACGAATTTCGTGAGCCGCTCGCGGCCGTACGCTTCTCAACATGGTCTAGCACTTAATAACATCTATAGAATTTTAGTAAAACCAGAATTAAATTGTTGACAATGCCGCGAGCAGCTTACGAAATTCGTCGGCCGCGCGCGACTGTCACGGGCCTCGGCAACGGTGCCATACATTTTCATAGGTTGACTATTGTCGCGTCCACGGAATCCTACCTTTAGATCGAAGTCGAAGTGAGAGTGATGTCGAAGTGAGTTGTGATATTTTATAGAATCGACATGCAGATGTATTGGCATCTTGCCATAGTGATTAGTTTGTGTTACAACCAAAATACGAAGGTTGTTACATGGAAAACAAAAGAGGAACGTCTCATGTTACATTATTGTGAAATAATTTCTTGAAAACACGATGTAGATACTGAGAAAATACTTATGCATTAAATATTTTGTCGGATAGGATTAATTCCGAATGTGTTTAAGGGTATTTAAGATTTTCAGCTATTTGAAGCTTTGCAACTTTAGACTCTAGGAAGGCCTTTTGATACCATTTCTATTTCCTTATTAAGTGTTCTGTAGTAATAATATTCTTGGTACATGACACACAACAAACAATAAACGGGTATTACGGAACTTGTTAATAAAAGCTCTTGCATTATTGAACCAATTGTATGGAAATCCACCGAACAATTGTTTTGATATTCTCAGCATCATAAAGTATATTTGCGGGAGAAACAAAAGATGCTAATATTAGTAGGTAAGCAACAAGATCATAAATACTGGTTGCGTATGTATTTAAAATGATATTATTTTGCATACATCTGCCGACTTACTTGTATTGCGAATGGAAACGTCCGTAGGTCCAAGTATAGTAAGTAATTCCTATTTTATTATCATAATGTTTACGACTGTAACAGAATTTGTATTCCTTGGACTTTTTAAAAAACTGAGCTGATAAATAAAATTTACACTAGAATATGGGAAGAAATTCGGGACCCCAATAGCCATGAGTAATTATACAGTTAAACTTGCAAAAGTCGTTACAAAAAATAATACATATACCGGGGTAATTATACATGCAACTAAATATAATTGAACAGAAACGAACAATATTATGCACTTTTTGCAACAACACGAAAGATCAAGATAATCCTATCTCAAAATCTTTATAACTTATTATATCAACTGACGTCACCCCTCACAGATGTCTGATATCAATTAATAAACAATGAAAAAACGAGTCATCAATTATTGTTATATTTTTTATTTGGTGCCGGAAAAAAATATGTCAATTTAATAAAAATCATTAGCCGCCTATTGATCTGAGGAATGATTGACAGTGTGTTGGGTTCAATCATCCGAATTTGTAATGCCTACTGAGAGTACTCGAGAAACCCTCGCCTCATGACGGTTAACGCACCTTTTTATTTTACATACACGTTTGACATCCCATACAATGGTCGAGGATTGTTTAACGTCCCACAGAACAACACTGACGTATTTTCAATTCGAATTGTCCACAAATAATTGGAAGGACTTAGCACGAATTGGCTGAATCATGCAGGCTTTTAATAATTAAATTTTTATTTTCCCCCCATTGAAAGGCAAGGGCTTCTCGTGGACTCTTATTTACTGTCTTTTGTGTTCTGACCCTTGAATTTTACTTAGCACCTGAGTAAAATCTCTGCTCTCGTATCTGAGCCAGCCTGCAATAACCAGTTAGATGCTATTTTTAAATCACATGCATATTTGTTACACCTGGCTAGCACTCCGTTCCGATACACCTTGCAGCTTTAGTAAGGCACATACATAAACATATCCAGTTTACCAGCTGAATGATCTAATTTACTATTTCAACAAAGAAACTAACTTCGGCACTGTAACGACGGTAATAAAGTCTATCGCCCAATAGAGCCCAGACATATTTTTATTCGATAGCAGAAACTTCTTGACTCGATTAGCCAAGTTGGATAACAGTTCTAATCTTAAGTCCTATCCAAGATTCGGCTAAATCACTTATACTACGATCAGCTGAACACAAACTGAGGCTAAAGTTAGGTAAGTAGAACTAATGAATCATTAACTAATCTGGCCACAATAGGGCGAGTGTCCCAAAAAGGAACCGATAAGAAACCAGTACAGCGAACCCGAAAACGAATCATTGTTACATTACAAAGTGGATATCTTATCATGTGTTCGTACATGAATGGTAAAGTGTTTGTTTCCGTCACCAAGCAGATAAAGCTTACTCTCACATGACGTCAGGTTGTATTCATAGGAACTTCTGCGTCTATTTCCAGTAACTGACATTTTTCCTGCTATTTTTACTTCACTAATAGCTCTTGTTACACATAGCGCAAACATAAGTGACAAATATTTCTAACAAAGACCTATCGATGACTACGATTGGAACCTAACGAAGTTACAGTAAAAGTGTAGCATTAGGCCCTTGTCTTCCTTTGTTCAAATTACAAGTGCCTTTTAGATGCTTTCAAAATTAAGTCACCTGCCGATGGGTACATAATCAAATATAAGTAAGTCCCTTGTAACTTTTCCAAAATTTGCCTCTTACTCGTGTCATCCGATCTCCTTCATACCTTCAAAGTTCTATCAATCGCATGAAAATAAAAGTATGATGCATGAGACCAGAGTACATTCAAAGCTAATAAATGCTATGCGCATGCTCAGCCTACACTTCATTATGAATGCATGGTCATGCACGGTTGTAACCGTAATTGCTGCGTCATTTTATCTATTAAATAGCTACTGACATCACTAGAACAGCCAGTATTTTATTTATTTCTTTATTTATAGTAGTTAAAGTTAATGAACTTATCGGGTTTCTGATTGAAAATAGAACTAGGTGATCATGGAGAAACGTAAGCCAAATAATCGATTTCCAAGGATCGTAGTTAGTCTACAGTTTCAAACCCATCTAGTTAGATTTCAGTTTTTCCTTATCCAATTATGATTTAGGTCTCATTGTTGAATGAAATCCAATTGAAGAAATTCGGAGAATATCTACATAGACATTTACAAAGTTCCTTAAGCACTTCACTGTTTACAAAAATACAGTCACATCATAGCTAACTTTTTTAACAAAATGTCAAACAAAACGACACCGTTCTAAAACAATTGTCTTCAGTTGAGTACGCTAAATGCTAACAGTATGTATGAGCGGACTTCTTTGTTAGCAAGTTAACGCGCCTGTGACAGGTGCCTTAACAATTATTGTATAAGTACCTTCACTGGACTCATCTTTACAATTTATGAATATTTGAGAGTGACACACCTAACTATTATTATCAAGATAAAGTATACGTAAGAAATTTGCAAGAGAGCTTTCGTGAAATCAGGATTAATTTGGTAGGTAGGTATATTTTATTTTACGCAATAGATTTCATTCAAGTGTCATACTGACATAACCAAACTGTTAATCAATGGACACATTACGACATTTACCAAGAAGATGTATAAAGACACAGTCGTAGCTTTTACGACGTCAGTATACATTTCAATTAAGTACCAATTTCGCTCCTTCGCGGACTATTACATAAATAAAAATATTAAGATAGCACCTAAAGGAATACCATCAAGGCCCATTTGTTCGATATTTTGCGGCTAGGGGCGCAGCAGCATATGATCTGCCGCGCACCTGCTTACGTGAGCAGACCTTTACAAAAAGGCTGGGTACACTGTTCATATTTAATGACGTCATTAACTGTAGGAGACAGGAGCCTTGCACCATGCCTTAGGCATCCCATCGCTTGCTTTGTCAATGGTGCCCTGTGAATTAGCTTAGGTATGAGATCTTTGTTTATGAACCATGATTTCTGGTACCTAGCATTGTAATTTTGGTAAAAAGCTTTTGCTTTTTTTACTGGGCGCAATATTTCCTCATATGTACAAAAAACACACTCAAAAACCTGTTATATTTTCGTCCACAAAATCGACAGGCCTATAGGTGTGGCGTGAAGCGTGGGCAGTCGAGATAACCTTTCTAAACAAAAGAATGGAAGGCGCAAATATGATAAGAGTTACTTTGATAAACTGCGCTTGCTCAAACTTCAGCCCATATTTTTGTTACGCAACGCGGCCCCATAAAGTGCATTCCTTAGTTATCGCTTCTTTTGTATTCAATTAGCCTTGCATTTAGATTACTGATGCCTTTCACGACGACAGTGGTAACGAGCGTGGTCAGCTGTCAAAACGTCCAAACAATCAACTGGATATTTCTACACCCGGTCTCGTTTTCGATACACACCTTTTCGATATTGTAAATGATATAACATCCATTGAAGATTTGGTATGCTCTCATATTTGAAGTTTATTACAAATGCATCAATGATAGGCTACGAGGATATTTGTAACGAGCAATTTTGGACAGTCAGAGTGTATTGTTGGTAAATTTCGATTCGGGGTGCATTGTTCAGTCTATTAAAGTCTTTCAGAGGTGGGTCAACTTGGACAGGGCGTGATGAGGTTATGCAATGAAATGTATTTTGGTATCATCGCTGTAATATGAATGACTGGATTTGATTGTATTTACGCTAACAGGAAAGGTCTTGGTGTGACATAACTGGTTACCTCTCAAGACCTTTTCCTTGAATGGTTTTATCCAAATCAATTCAATTCACATTATTATTCGAAGAGTATTTTATAAGTAAGCTCTCCAGTAGTAATGAAAGTAGCAATAACGACTATCTGTAATCCGAAACGATTTATTTGAAAAATATCTCTAATAACACCCACTTATCCAGTTTCACTTGCACTATTCTTATTTTGCACTAAGGACCTTTTAAATGGCCACCGTTCTGATTACACTGCGATACGCGCCCCATTACCAGATGCATGCGTAGAGATATATGCCGTTTTAATAATAATAAATAAAATAAGAATTGAAAATATAAGTGCAACTGAATCTAGACTATTGTGCAGTACTCATAATGTATATAGAGGAGCTTCGGACGTCGTACATACCGTAACAAGCTATATCAATTGCCCAACATGAATACGTAATGTGTTATACTCGAATGATCGCCGATTCGACAGCCAGCCGACAAAGATAGGTATCGGACATTACCACAATCCACAACATGGTTTGCGGCATCGTAGATCCAAGTGCTTATACGAGTTCGATTGAATCGAGTAATCAAAGCGCCATGTCTATATCGATTCAACAACTGCTACGGCTATCTGCTGGACGATCGATATTTGTTACATTCGGAGCGGCAAACGAGTTTTTGCTGTTCTCTAAATCGATATTAGAAATCGATGTCCAATTTTGTACCTTACATCTATACGCATTGGGTTGTTAGAACCATTGAAGGAAAAAAATCTTGGACTCAAGATAAACTTGCCATTTCAAGCATTCCAAATTGATTTACTGTCAAAATCGACACAATCGATTCAATGTCAAATGTTTGCGATAGTATTCGAGCCTTTTATTGAGTTGACCTTTTAACCGACTCGGACTGTATAGTTAACGACAATGCGTTAACACATATGGTAAACCATGCAGCTGTTAAAATTGAATAACTCATGCTTTAACTGTATAATGATGTACTATTGAACAATGATACAAAGTTTGAGAAAGCTTATTATTTGACTGTGAACCACTATTATCAACAAAATACTTCGAGTATGGATCCAATTATACCTACAGCAGAAACTAGTACAAACTTGAAAGAACAAGAAACTTGGAAACAGAATGTGATAGATCCCATTAATATGACTGCTTGTTATCAGACAAGTTATGAAACAATATATAGGCAAAGTCACATAAGCTAAGCACCTCAAACAAGTAGGTACAGATAACTAGTTAGCTCATCATCAACCTATTAACCCAATAATCAAGCCTCCTCCTACGCACAAAGATAAAGAGCTCGCCTGCATGCCAAACGAGGTCTAATTAATTAACAGCTACGGTATTTTTTACCGTATCACAGCCTACAGGTCGACGAAAAAGTTTTAATGGTGTAATACTGTACACATAAGCCATAATCATTATTACCAGAATTTTTACTTACCGTTCATTTAAAACACCGTTTGTCATGAAATAATTTGGCCCTCAAAGGTTAATAAAGTTATTCTCGTACTCAAAAGCATTCCAACATAAATTGAGGTATTATAGAAAACCAATTAAATATACACTAACAGTAGTGAACAAGCTTACTTTCTATTTAATTTTGGACATGACTCTTGTCCAACAAATGCCATGGAACCTTGTATAATTGAGAGAAACATGCTTCTACTTTCACTAGCAAATAAAAGTACAAGATTTCCGATTCATTTCGAAGTTAAATGTCACGTAGCCAATATGAGTAGGAAAAAATTGGTCAGGTCTTGACAGCAAAAAAAGCAAACAGGCAGATTTTCTTCCAAACTGCGTCGCGATATTTTTTTGCAATCATCATTGCATTAGACAGGCACTTAATTTTCCTACAAAATTACATTATTCCTAAGGATGTATTGTATTAGCGTTGTTTTATCTGAATACAGACTCTAATGTCTTTATAATAATGTTATAAGTATTCTAGTGGCGTCATGTAGTTGTGCCAATAGAGTAACTGAAGGTAATTTGTAAAACAAGAGACACTTTGTTCTAATGTAGATTTTCGACAAAATAATAGTCTTGTTTGCGGACTTACATCATCAGATGTCATTATCAGATAAATAATTCAGCCAGTTAAGTCTTGAACTCCGCAAGCATCCAAAAACGTTTCATCGATTTCTTCTCTTAGATATCGTATTCTTCAAACTATTGCGAGTTACAACAGAATCCTTTGCTCCTTGAAAAAATCTGGCTGTGATAACCTGTTACCCGAAAATAAATAAAGTTTACAACACAAGTGTAATTATTCGATCAATATATTTATCTTATCAGGAGACTTGCGGCAAAGGGCCTCCAATCGATCTTGCCGAGACATAAACACGCCATGAACTTATCTGCAGCGGCAGATAAAACCTTAATGGTCATCAAACACTTTAATATATTGTGTAGAAGTTCATGCTATAAAACTGATAAAACTTATAAACAACCAGTTTTTATGATGTATAGTTGTCGAAATGACTAAAACTCAAATACGCTCAGAAGTTAGACACCTTTCTTCGGAGTGACACTTAAGATATTTCACAGATTTTACCGGCAAAATATGTTACTATAACAATTAAAACAAAACTTTTAAATATCGTAAAACTTGCTAATATCAATAATATCTTAAAGATATCGTGACGACAAAGCCTAAGGTTTATAGCAAACTGCAGTAATATTTCTTAAAATAAATACACTATTACAGGCTCTATTTATAGACAGGGCACACAACTCACAGATAGTATAAAGATAGCCTTTACTGTTCACCCTTATCCCTAGTTGGGAATAAACTACAACATAATATTTACTTGAGAAACAAACGTGTTTGTTACACTCAATACTAAGTGCTACGTGTACTTTGTAATTTGAAATGAATAGGTAACATAAATATATTTTTTCATGCTACGTTCACACGCGCGCCGCGCAGCCCGGCGGGCTGCCTGGCGGGCTGCGCGGCGTGCAGCCCGTCGCGGGCAGGCGGACATTCAAGCTGTTCACACGCGCGTCGTCGTGTCACTCAGTGCAAGAATGGCGAGCAGCGAGGATCTCGGTGTTGTTGCTGTCATAGCCTTTGGCTTAACTTATTTTTATTGGAAAAAGAATCAAAATGATGAACGACGTTAACCATTCCGCCATGTTGTAATCTCCGATCGTAGCGACTTTCTTAGAACGTTTAATCGTCACGAAAGCGCAGGAGAGACTGACTGCCCGCGCGCGTGTAAACAGTCGCCAGGCGCCCGCACATTCATCCTTTGAACTTTGCCAAAAAACCGACACTCGACCGGTTCGCGGCATTCACGGGCACGGGCGCGTTCACGGGCTCGGGCGTACCGTTTACACGCTCGTGAACGTGACTGTGCCCGTTGAATGTCGATTTGAACGCGCGCGTGTGAACGTACCATCACAGTCGTTAAATTTTCCCTTATAAGTGTTTGTAACTCTATCTATCTTTTCTTTCTATCGTCATCATTTCAGCCATGGAACGTCTTCTGGTAAACAAAGGTCTCCTCATTGATTTCCAAAAGGGATTTTCTATATAAAAATTAATAAGAAATTTTCTATATGTTCACAATTTATATGAGTTAAAATATTAGATTACTTAACCCGTATATGGCAAGATCCTCAGTACCTCCGCAAACAAGCGCCTAAGTCCCGCAACTCATAAAACTGACAAATTCATAATGTCAATAATGATGATATATTTTCACGCCATTCCCCCTTTCAGAGTAAGTACAGCTCGACGTTGAAAGACGCCAATCTGCCTAGGGAAACTTAAGAACTTTTTATGAGCATAAATCATTATTTCATCCAACACGTCTCGTTCCCAAAAGTTTGTCTCGAGGCCGAAGAGCAATCTGAGTAAAATTCAAAATAAGCTCACGTGCTGGGGACATGTAAATCTACTTACACTCGTGAGGAGAATTCTAACCGCTGATAGTAGCTACACTATCTAAGTAGGACTGTAAATATTTTTTTGTTGGCTAATGTAGTTTTGAATGAGACTGAGTACATTTAAATATGAGAATGAAATGTAATTTGTAGGTACGTGACAGGCGTGGTTTTAGCCAGGTGGTCATCTTAATGTAAAGTTATACTACAGGGGCGATGAGAAAAACGATGGAGCTTTAATAGGTCAGACTACATTTACAAGACACCAAATGACTTGCATTGCCTTAATTCTTCTTTTAAGTAATCCTAAAATATGACATGTATATAGATAGCCGTAGGTTCGACAGATGATCACAAACTTATAGATCACTTGCAATCCATACAATCCCTACTTTCCTGTACTATTATACCCTGTCCAGATTGAATTCATATACTACAATATTTGATCCCCGATGCGTGAAGGCCACGCGTGAGGTGGCAAACAGTTGGCGACATCAGTCGTCACCCAAATGAGCAGCTCTTTGACGGTCCGACCGAAACAATTAACCTAGTACTCGCATCAATGATCTTTGTCTGATGTAACTTTAGGTAATTGCAGGTTACATCTTTCTAAATTAATGAAGCTATTTAGATTTTTTAACAAGTGGTGTACTCTTAAAGACCATTGGAAGTGAACTGTGTGTGTGACAACATTTTAGGATTTTTTATACCAGTGGGTGCTAAAGCCCTTCTAATATTATTATTTTCTATTGCAGCTGCGAGCTAAATACTATTAAATTACGAGGCTTTGTCTACAACTTTGTAAGCAGTTCCATATTCATCCATGTCTCCTTCGTTTTGTTCTTACACCAAATCAAGCAGTCATAATTCAGTAGTTAATTAATAAATGTATCCGCAAAAGTAAGCCCTTTTATCTTCGCATAAATAATCTTCAAGCCAAACAGACCGCACAATACACCAACAAGTGAAATTCCTCAAATATCTCCCGAGGCATACAAGAATTTAATAAAGTTCACGTCATATCACAAGTCGTCAAGTATGAAAACACGGCAAACAATACAGGCTAGAGGTTAATTCCCATCAATACGTTATACAGTACACACAGGTTTGCAAAATATTGTTCGTGGCCTATACGACCCGTGCCGACAACGTTTCACTTCGGGCTGTTTTCACTTAAGGGTTAAACGGGAGATGATTTAGAATTTCGACTGTTAGTGGGTTAGTGAAAATGTTCATCGCCTCGTTAACATTATTTGAAGTGATAAACGGTAGGCTCTTTTCTCCTCCGTGGGTAGGCTATTATAGAAAAAAATATATAAAAAATAAGCTGACCCAATTTTCCATATAAATATGCATCCGCCTCAAAACTAAAGTCTCACATCCATAAGGAAATGAGTTTATCAAAAAAAAGTTAGCGACGGAAGTTAACAAACAGTATTTCAAAGACGATCAAAGTGCGATATCATATAAATGATTTGCTTTATTTATTTTCATTACGATAATAACCATCACATAAATACAACTATTAATCATTTGAAGCAACGCAAGCATTGATTCCATTTTCTTAATAAATAGTTACATTTAAACTGACTGGTTGTTCGTTTGTTTGTAAACCACTATTAGTATCATATTCCACATACTTGAACACGGTAAATATGTCGACAACCACTAAGAAGAATGTTAATTACTCAATGTAAAAATTCAAAGAATTAAACAGATTTATAGACACAAACAAGCGTTATTGACAGCTCACATAATTCCTTATAAAACACAAGAGCATAGCTAGCTTGAGAATAATTAAAAAATGTTGTCAAACGACATGTTAATCTGTCGATTTCTATAAAAAAGTTCTTGGAAATAGTAGTAGACAGTAACGTGAGTTATCTAATCGGACTAATACATCACACGAGTGAGACAGGCGACGTCAGGCGCAGAGCTAGTGAACGTAATGTATACCATGCTTTATTAATATTCATAGGGACCCATTTGTTAATATACACACGGCTGACAGCTCAATTTCAGCCGCAATTCGAACCAAACACTTCCCATAGAAACGTTCCCGACCAATTATATCTGATATTGGTACTACGTAGCGCATTAGGATTACTAATTGCGTGTATTTATTTTTAAATATGGAATCAACTAATTGTCTTATGATGCATCGTTTATGACAGTTTTGACGGCCATGTTTATTTTTTGATTTTCGAATCATGCTTTCACTTTTGAAAACCATAAAAAATAATTTCAAATTAAGAACTTGTTTTGCTGTATTCATAGATCCGCCCACTGAAAAGTTGTAGGGACAATTGGGTGGATGACTAGGTCAAAAATAAATTACGTTGTCATATTCATTTAGTGAAGCATCTAAAAATAATGTCACTTCCATTTATCGTTTTGATGGAATAATTGATTAAATTTTTTTATTGATAATATAAGCTAAATAAGAATCCAGTTTGATGTGAAAAATCTGTGACGTCATAAGTTGCGCTTACATACATATTGCAAAGAAAGTGACAGTTTTTGACAGTTAAATAAAAGTAATGAATTTGACTCGTTGGAAACTACCGTATTGAAACTCGACGTCTTTTTCATTGAACGGAGTGTCACAAATTCCAACAACTAGAGTTTGTAGTGAGCAAAGACACTCAATGGAGTGTCCTCATTGTGAGTGCACTTCATGTCTCCGGGTTGCCCAACGTCATAAGTGGCGCTATATATTTGTGACACTCACTGCACTCTTTACAATTTGGTTACCGTTTTGTTTCCTATTCCATTCGCCTATTCTACTTCTAGGTACAAACATTAAGTTCTCTGAATGCAGAATGAGATGAATTAATATTTTATTTTAAATCACTGAGCTCGGATGATCCTAACATGCAACTAGATATAAACAAAGTTCTTAAAATCAGAATAACAGTAAAAGCCATTTCAATTTATTCATTCAGATCGCTCTTTTTACAACCACTTTCACCAACCAGAGAAGATCAGTCGAACAAATTGAAAACAGCAATTCTTCAATCTGACAACCAGCAAATAGTTATTAAAATCCAACTTCACAGTGAATAAAACTTGACGATCGTAACGTCTTCGAAATTGTCCTAATCCAATCTTATAGCAGAAAGTCCAACTATATTATATCGCATTTAAATTTTTTGGCATAGCACGTAATAGATTTTTTCGCGTTACGAATCGCATCCATAGAATACAGTTTCAATTTCCCACCACGTTTACATTGTACCCATTTTGTTTGAATGTCATTTACAAATCATAAGAAACGTGGCCCATAAAAAGTAGGGCTTATCAGAATAGGGAATTAAAAAAGAGAAGTTATTCCTTTCACAATCCAATGTAATTTCTTACTGGTTCATTTTTTAATTGCTTTTTTTGGGTATAACAATCGGCGAAGTTGGCGCGGACAGCGGGTGGCCGCCGGCCCCTTTGCCTCTCATATAATTATAATTATTCCATTAACTTGTACCACTGCAATTATTACGTGAAATTCCATCTCATACTGTCATGCAGACGCTAATTCGTGGTCTTCATACGTCGCTCGATGCAAACAACATTTATTTCGCAATTTTTGCATTGAAGTAACAATGTCGGTCGTGAAAAACATTAACTAATTAAATTACTGGCCATATGCATTTCTGACATCGTCATTTCGAATACGTGTAAATTCGAAAAGTTAAAAAAGGAAGATCTTGTATAAAAATTGCAAAACACGACACTAAAGAACCCAAATCATTGTCGCGTCGTTAAATAAATTACTGTCAATAAAGTTAAAGTTAACAATGCAAAAAATCAAGTTAATTTTTAACAATCTTATAAACAAAGATAAATTGGAGCCGCCACAGCCGCAGTATGACGTCGCATCACCACCCGCCCCTTGCAAGATTTATATCACCGATAAAAACATTAATACAATCCATTGCGGGTTATCACACACATTAGAAGGAAGAAAACGGTACAAAAGCAGCAGTGCAACACATTACAAAAAACATTTCTTTATTGACAGTTGCGCCATACGGCGAAGATCTGCAACATTTAACTTTTGTTATTTTTCTAATACCCTGTGGCGTGGGATCAGGGATCACGAACTATTTTTTATTGGCCCGATTTTAAAACCCGTTGTAATTAAAAACAATTTACGAATAATAGCAGCTATGAATAATTTAGAGATCGTTCACTGTCATTAGAGTACAGATTGGGGTTTTATTGACCTTATTATTTATTTATTTAGGCCTTCGTTACTATATTCGGGTCTAGTCAATTACTTCATAATGTTTGAGTATTGCTTGACCGTGGAAATATGTAGGTTTTAAACGAGTTTTTAAATATGTGGAGATTCAAGATAGAGCGCAATGTTCTATTTAATTACGTCGCAGTCGGCCTACTTCTCATTTTGGAATGTTATGCAAAGTCAATGGAAAAGTTTATTTATTTACCCATTTTTGTTAGCAATAATAACTTAGGTCAATTTCTAAATTTAAATGTTGAGCACCCCTGCAACGGTCGAATTTAAATTAAAACCGCTATAAAAACAATGTTTGCGGTGAGCATTATTTATTTTTTCTAAAAAGAGAATTCCGAAAATCCGCACTCGTGTGCAGGTAGCGATCGAATTTTAAAACTGTTTGTATTTCCGAAAAAAAAACTTGCAACAATAGCCGATGTGTATACCTGACGCCGATTATAATAAGGCACAAGAAATATGACGACATCCATAGACAACCATATGTTGTTTTATGTTGTCTATGACTAGAAAAAAGGTTTGGTAGTCTGTAGTGTTTGGCGAATGAATTATTCGTTATTAGTTGTTTAGTCGGGTCGGTTAGAAATACGTTTACAATTTAGTGGATGCGCCCGTTTTTTGAAGTGCCTTCGGGCGGAAAAGGAGTTTCTGCGTCGGTTGGCTACTTGAATCGGATTTACTACTATTAGAAGTAATAAGCATGTTGCATGTGAAACCCAATGAACTGGAAGATACGGGCATTTTTTACAAACCAGAATTCTTTTAGTTCCGTTTCTTGTTTGTAGCTTTTGTTGAAGCTTTTGAGATTTAGTTTGTAGAAACCGCGATTTTTATTATTATTCTTGTACAACAATTCAAGCTTATAATCTTGTTGCTTTTAAATACTTTTAATATAACGGGTATGTTTCT
This sequence comes from Helicoverpa zea x Helicoverpa armigera, assembly GCA_033682625.1. Classification (NCBI taxonomy): domain Eukaryota; kingdom Metazoa; phylum Arthropoda; class Insecta; order Lepidoptera; family Noctuidae; genus Helicoverpa; species Helicoverpa zea x Helicoverpa armigera. The sequence continues at coordinate 289,886 of JAWIIS010000005.1, read as the reverse complement.
CAAGGGCCAGGCACTACTGTGAACAGTGTTCGTACCTACGAATACATAACTCCGAACAAAGCTGTGGTTTCCATCATTCCAAGTATTGTTAATAATAACTCGACACAGCTTCCCAATATAATGTCATCGGTATTCAATAAACAACAGCGAACAAGTGGAACATGTCCACACTATGACCAAACACAGCGCTCATTAGTCCACCCGACTGGACACCGGCCTCGCCACAGTAAATGATAATAATGAGCAGTTATTATTTCCCTACACTACTATATAATTACAAACTTTTTTCCTACATTTCCGACGAAATTACATACACTGTTCAACCGGTCATATCTAGCTCTGTCCGGTTATTACGGACAAAGTTATACACGTAATAACCAAATAAGATGTTTATTCATGTTTAAGGAGCGAGATTTAAATTAATCAAGAGAATAATAACTTTATTTTGATTGGTTATCGCTTTCGCGGAACGGTTGAGGCTGCTTTTTTTTTCTTTTTATCATTGGCTAGATATCTTGATTAATGATTTTTAATCGTTGCGACTTTTTGCGGTCATTGTGTGACCTTGACTGGTCAATGAAGATAGGACTACTCCGTTGTTGCTATTATCAAATTGACTAATATTGATTCGTCGTATTCATTAGCTTTGATTTTTGTTAATAAGAAACATCCGCTCTAGTGGCTCCCGGATATCTCATCTCACGATTTCTTTAGTTTTTTTTTTTTTTTTTTTTAATAATGACAATAAATCTACATCGTGTGAGATAGCAGACAGTTTTAATAACTTTGTCAATCCTAGAGGTGACCTTGATATGGGAAAACAAAACAGTTCAGATATTCCTGATACGTACCATACTTTTCCGAAGCATCTACTTAAAAAAAAAAACAATTCAAAAGGCTATAAAATGAAAAAGGTTTTATACGAATCTGTTATTGGATATCGTGTGCAAGATAAAGATAACACACTCATAAAACCGATGAACGCTCAATTAGAAGCTGGCTTCGCTTTAAATAATTTTTCGCGTAATCATAAAGTTGAATTTAACAATCCACGTTTATAGGAATGCGTATTTTATGTCATAACCAATAAGTATAAATAAAGGCCGTCATTACGGTAGTTATGTATATATGTTTATTTGTATAATTTACATCAATGTATTAGGTAATGTTCGTTTGTGTTAACTTTGATTGTTTTCATGAATCTCAGACTTATATTAATAATAGCTATCCATAAGTCCTTTGTTATGGAATTTGGTATGTGTCATACAAGGTAAATGTTGAGCTAATAATAAATAGACTTTGAATGAACAAATAATAAATATTTACTTATTTTATTTACGCTCTATGATATTATACATGCTTCATACTTTGCTCAGTGTGTAATATCTTCCTTTTAATCATAGTAACATAATAATATAACTATTTCAATAATAGAACACAGTGCAGCAAGGAAACAAATGACTAACAAAAAAACGAACAAAGCGCGACAATGCCATATAAAAACTTAGAAAAAAACTTTGAATTCTGACACGTCAGATGACATTGGCAATTTCGTTTCGAAATTCAAACGTCATTTGTCAAATCGATCAACTGAGTCTACACAGTCTACACAGAAGCCAATATGCCTCCGGAACGAGTATCGTGCAAAAAGTATAATACGATTTCTTGTAAGTTACCTACGCTATAATCCGAGATATTATGCAATGGCCCAGTGATCGCGTATAATGAGGAATGGCTTAAACGATATTTTTTTGTGTATAGTTCAATGTAAAAGTTTTAACACACAGGAGACGTCATAATGACAAACCGATGACCGTGATAAAAAAAAAAACATTTTAAATTATAATTAATCCTGCCACAGTCAGTTTAATTTCAAGTCAGGATTTTACATCTTTGAAGTTGTGATGTCAGTCGAACACTGCAGGCAACTTGAACCGTGTCAACCCCTCGAATTCTCAAGTCCTTGAAACAGAAATACTCATTATAACAACAAAAGAATTTAAAGATATGAATGTTACGGTCAAAAGTTAATAAATCCTGTCTGTAGAACAACATTATTAACGACACGGTTGACTGACCACTCGAAATGTTTTTGCAACATATTGTATTTTGTGAAACACCACCACATAAAGCACTTTCAGATAATCAAATTTGATTCGCGTCCATTAATCAGTTTAACACATTTACTGTGCGGCCATTGCGATTACATGCGATTAATAAACGCAGACAGAACGGATGAAACCGTATGATTAATTATATCAAGTGTGAGTACCAATCAAAATAATTACGAACATCGCGACTCGTATTGTTTATCATATGGTGTACATATTACGTTAATGTATTGCGTATTAGTTGCTCAACGTGTCTGTTATTCTTTGGGCCACGCTTGACAGGAAACACATTCTTATGATACTATCCATACAATATTTTTCCGTAAATAAGTAGAGAATAAAAGAGGCAACAATAATGCACCACTGTTTTAGATACCAAATCTGCATCGTCTGCAAAATAAATATAAACAGGACTTAAATCATTAGCACCCAAAAACAACAAACAGTCAATTTGTTACATTAGAAATTTCTATTTTATAGACAGTACCTAGTCAGATATTGATTGAAATAGAAGCTCGTCTAACTCAAGGCGCTGATTACCGAGTTACTTCATAGTAACTGCGCTCTCATTATTCATTCTCACAATAGTGCCAAAGTGCCAATACAGCTGCGTCTAAGATCCGTGTGCTCTGAAACAATTATTGAGAAACCTATTTAAATTTATCTACGTTGAAACAGCTGAAGAACGCTTTCTATGAAGGATATTAAATTCAATAGATGAAGACGAATTTGATACTTTATTGTGTTTCAGTTTGTTTTTGAAGCTATGACCTACAAGGGTACACTTAGTTGTTACATCATTTGAGGAAGTTTAGTGAGGAAATTGTCATGTTACAGTGGAATGGTAGACATTAATTCATGTTGTTCGCAATCTTCCTGTTTACTTCCCACTGTACCTGGAAAACGAAATACATCCATTTATTTTATCTATTATTTTAATCTTCAAAAAATCGTCTGTATTGCCTCTTTCCAAACCATGTTTGGATCGGCTTCCAATCTTTGCCGTATACATACATGTGACTATACGTGTTTTATATAAAGAATTTGTCCATAGAAACTCCTCAACCGTGTAACCCGGACAAACCGATACCCCATAATACTGATTGTAAAACTTCTTGACTTATGATCGATCGATCCGTTACTTGGTCAAGAAGACCCTTAAAAAATGCAAAAAAGAAACTTTTTCACACCTGAGGACACAGTCTATTTCCGTACAAAATTTGTAGGTATATTTATAACACTGCAGATGTTGCTATCTTTGGAAACACGAGCCAATTATCTTGACCTTTACCAGGAAACTTGGGAATGATGACTAGAGTTCACGTTCAGTGTGTCATACCCACGTCAATTAGGGTAGCACGTTGATTGATTATTATCAATACAAAGGGTGTGTGTGTGGAAAGTTAATACCTTTTGACGAAGGGCTAATGTTGAGGTAAGAAGTTTGAGAGAAAAGTTTACTTTTGTCGTTGTTTGTGACCACAACCCTTGATATGATGGTAGAGAAGATACAGTAACCCACAAAAAAGGCGTAATCATGACGGATGTTTTCACTGACCCTACTGAAAAGCCTAGATTATTGTCTTTACGAACTACATACTTCAGAATTCATTGCACCAAAATACCAGTCAACAAGGATGACAAACGAAGGTAAGGTATTGACACACTAACATACTTTACAGCATTTCCTGAAAATAGCCGATCCTTAGCTCAAAACGAACGAATCCGCTGTCAGATAACAAAAGATAAATTGTAAAAAGAAATATAGTTCCAAACTATCACTGATAGAAACAAACTGAAGGTGAAATAATATTTATTTACATGCGATTCATGCGAACCACTTAACCACGGTATCAACTTGAATGGGATTTACCACATATCTTGTAATCAATCTGTGACAAAGAAAATTGAAATGTATTCGTCAGTAAACAAACAAAAATCTTATTATTCTTGTATAGCAATTTTTTCTACTTTATCTAAATGGTAATTTATAGATTTGTCTATTATTTTAGGCTTCAGACATTTGAATTGATGTAGTAAAGTAATTTGCAGTGACATGATCGTACACACTGAGCGAATATCAATGTGAGCATATTAAATTTATTGAAAGTAAAAGTTAACTGAAATTCTATTTATGCATAAAGAGTCAACATGAAGGGTGTATCTATAACATAAAAACTAACCCTATGTCGTAATTGTTTTCATAATTAATATGAACTGCGGAACTAATCATTGCTTACCTTTAGCAAACAAAACGACTTTCGCATCTATACCTAACATGTATTGTGAATTTATGATATAAGGAAGGGTTCTCACAATCTCTCTCACACAACACTAAAGGTCGGTCATCACTTGACGGGATTGAGTAACATTTCGATCAGCTTTCATGTTAGAAGCGTGAATTTCGTGCATTCGTTCATTGTGTAATGTCAAAATCAAATGCGAGACGACCTTTGACATCATCAATGGACAAACACTGACAAACTGAGAAAAGGGCAGAAGGTCTGGTCCCTGAAGATTTAATTGTACCAAGTATAACACGATTTAACGAGACCTCTTTTTATATCAGAGTGATTGCTATAGGTAAATTCAAGATCTTAAGAAATCACTTACATAACTGATAAACCACGACCTAAAAAAAAATTAATCTCCAAATTTTCTTTCTATGTATGAGATACGTCATGGATAGTAGGATACTTAGATATTTTGAAATCTACTTCAACTCAACCTCATAATTTTGAGTAAAGTTTTTCATTGATTTATTTTACAAAATCGGGACGTAGGGAATTTCCCCCACGTTTTGGCCGAAACCACCGCCGCAAAAGTTTAAAAAACTTTTAACCTTCTCTTTTACCTATACAGTGTCGAGTACCATGCGATCATTAAATATTGCATCCATGATCCATGTATCAATGATGTGTCAACAAAACTTTTTATGTAAGTATATAATGTGCTATTAATACGACGTGTCACCTCTCGTTATTGCCTATTTTAGTATTCAATATTTTTTACACATAGATTATGAAGATACCTGCGTCGTGACTCATGATGGGCTATAAAATGAATGACATATACTGATGGGTCGTGCAAAAATACCTGAGTGCTTATGGAAATATTTTATAATTAATAATTACAATAAAACTGAATTGATGATTTCCCGACAAAATTTTAATGCTGTCCACTATTTAGAACTTCCTTCATATAAGATACTGTCAACGGATAATAGAAAAAAAAATGACTGTCGACGATTCCCCCATTTTTAACTTTGACATTTTAGCGTCATAGATAATTACGTTTTCAACAAAACAGGGTGGCTTTGTGTTTTGTATTTCAATAATGTTAATCAATTACAAATAACATTATACAATAATTATTTGATCGTTAACTTACAAATGGTCTACAAATTCGTGGGAAAAATTGAATTATTTCCTGGATATCACACATACCTAATAGTGACTTGATATAATAAATATGACGTGATACCTGATTCACGCGTATGAGTTCACAATTGATTTCATAGAGGAAGTTAGATATTCTATTACATAGAGTCACGACTTTGGCTACTGTTATAAATAATATGATATACCTATTACTTTACACTAGGCTAATTCCTGCTGTGTACTTAACGAAAATCGGAATTTTGCTTCGTTGCCATAGACCATAAATACACCCGGTATGAAAAAATAAAATAGATAGGTACCCTAAAGTATATGTGATAGGATTTAATGTGATTAGGTATGACACACCCGATATATCGTGGTAAAAATTAATTTCCTTTACGAAATAATTGCCCACACCGTTCAACCTGTGAATCAATCATCAAGTAGGTATAAAGTTGTACTTATAATTAACAGCTTTCTTAGCTGTTAATTATAAGCCCTGCTAGACCAATTCCTACGTATGACAAACTGTTGAAATATTTATTATAAAGGTGCATAAATAAAGTAACACTATAGTTAACCGCTTCACAGTCTAGTTGCAATGTTCAAAAGTAGTTTAAACACAAGGATGCGCTCATTAACCGCTGAAATTGGCGTAACTAGATGTTTCGATGAGTTATGCCACCCTAATAGATGGGGATATTCAAAATAACCACATGGCTAGCCATTTTAAGTTAGGCAGGTGGATAGAGTATTCTACTTACGGCACCAAAATGTTTATCAATAATAGTTACAGAACATATGACACTTTCAGTACCGATCAGTATGGTATTTGCTCCCTGTAAATATTTAAGATTGTTTCATCATTTTTATTGATCTGATAATTGTTATTATCAGTTTGTCGAATTGTTCATGATAGATGAGACAAACCTAAACATCCACATACTTACATATTTTGTAGATTTAAAAATGCAAGTTTTGAAGGAGTTTAAACAGAGTGAGATTTTTTTTTAAACTGTTGTATCTATAAATATGTGTAGGTTATTAGTTGCCATAAACTGACAGCAAAGTTTTAACACGCCTAAAATTAATACGTGCTATGACATAAACTAAAAATTATCATCAGTGCTTCCTGTCCATAGTCAATAAATAACAATCGTTCAACTTTATTATCTGCCACCTTATTAAACATCAATATTAATTAGTTCACATTAATGCTAATCCTGTTACTACTCTGTTACTATAACACTGAAATATAATACTAATAAATTATACTTAGCACCAGACATTGCCCGCCATAATACCTTCATGCAGTGTGGGTGTCGGACAAGTTTAGCCAAGATTTAGATGTAACTCCACTTTGAAATGTCAAAACATGCCAACTTGATACACTATTCACAGCCATTAACATATCACTTAATACTAAGAACTATAAATATTAAGTGATATGACTCCTTCACAATCGCAATTAAGTTACCTATATAATTATTTGTAAAAATAAAACTTGTCTCTGTCAGTATAATCGAATTTTTCGTGGGAGGCTCAAAGTTCCCGAAGCAATAATTCATCTAAAACTCTCATTCTATAAAACGATTTCAAAAATAGAATAAGAGTTTTTGCCCCGATCGGCCACCAGTCGACGAAAAACAACAATTAATAAGTATAAATAAAAAATCCAGCCAGTGTTTCAATTCATTCGAGGGGCGGGGTCGTTTTACATTCAAGGGGAGGGTATCTCTCGAAATCATTAGTCGTGGAATGCCCCGGAAAGTGAACACGGTCCATAATAATTTTTGGTGCCCTTCGTCCGGCATCGTGGGCGGATATTGCCTTTGTCTTTAGTTACAAAAGGCAAAAAAATCGTATCCAAACGTCAGTTCAAAATATTTATTTGCGCCGGTCAATATGAGCCGCATGTAATTTCGCTCGCATTGTACGGTAGACCGCACATCAGTGGTAACTGTCATGCACCTTAACTCAATAGTAATAAGTACGATTTTCCTATAAAACTGTTACCACTGACCTGAAGTTGACTGTACGAGTCCCGTGTTATTGTCCAACAGAGTGATGTATTAACGACACGCGTTTCATTATTCAAAATTATGTTTCAACAGACGTAAGGGCTGTGTTTCATTAAAGGAAACCAAAAAAGACTTTAATCGTCGAGCACTAACAAATTTCGCCCGATGTGAGCGAACGCTATGTGGCCCTATATACGAAGAATCTGATACAAGACCATCTTCCTTTATTAATGCGGTTATTCATATTAATTTAATGATGTCCGGTACAAAGTTATAACTCATGTCCTTTTTTAAACAGCCCATATAAACGTCATTATTGAAATCGTAAATAAGAATATTTATTTTCGAATTAATGAATCATTTTATTGAGCCTCACAAATTAATGAGCAGCCGTTCAGTTGTCCGAAGCAAGTTTTCTGTTTGCTTTCAACTCAACAAGTTTCCGCGTGCGTCCGTCTTTCGTAATATACAACAATACAAGCGGCTTTTATCACTAAAACCGCCAATTAAAGCCCGGTTCGTAAGGTAGGCTCCCATTCATTGGGGTTATTACTCGAAATATCTTGTTTGTATAACAACACCGTAATATTATTATCATTGCTGCTTTACGGCTGTATTCATAAGATCACGTGTTCATACTTTAAGTGCATCGTTATAACCCTTGTTTTGGATAAGATAAAACTAAATTTACGGTAAAATATTTTCCCAAACGGCTTTCCCTTTAATTGACTATGGATACTTAAAAACCTATTTAGAATTTTAACACGAATCGTTATCCTGATCGTAAACTAAATCCCACCAAAAACATTAAATGTAAAAAAAGCCAATCCTCTACGCAATTCCTCCACCGTAAAAAGTTTTGAGATCGCATAGAAGCCAAGTCCTGTTCAACTTTATTTGTAATAATAAATCAATATTTTGTGACCATATCAACAGTTTCGTTCACTTTACAATAACATTGACTTGGCCATGAGCACAATAAACTACAAATATAATACAGCATATCTTGGAGAGGTGAAAGTCAATCATGAAGTTTAATATCACAGAATTAAATACTTTTAGTTTTTTCGATTGTTACTAAATGACCGACAGTCAGTATCATCCAAAATCATGAACTGCACATTTACTATGGCGCATGTTTGGTCCATGGTGATCTCAAATTCATCATGTCCATATAGAATGTATCAATTCAATGGTATTTACACATTATTTCAGGGAGCGACTATTAACTTGTGCTCATGGCCAAGACAATATTATTGTAATGTGAACAAAACTATTGATATAGTCACAAAATATTGATTTATTATTACAAATAAAGTTGAACAGGACTTGGCTTCTATGCGATCTCAAAACTTTTTACGGTGGAGGAATTGCGTAGAGGATTGGCTTTTTTTACATTTAATGTTTTTGGTGGGATCTAATTTATTTTTTGTAGGTCTCCTTCTTCTCTAAGTATATAACAAATTAAATTAACTTACATGCAACTAACTAAATATATAACAAACTAAATATGTAGACCTAAACTAGCACGTAAACAAATTTTTTTTTAATAAATTAAACAATTTGGAAATTGTCGAATTTTTTAATCGAATATCTTTTAGAATAAAAGAGATTTATTTCAGAGGTAGATGGCGCTATCACATGAAATTGTTTTTTTTTTTTACTAAAAACCGTAGCGCGATTTAGACCAGGACAACGCCATCTATCGAGCGAGCATGCAGTATTTATCGCACTGCATTAATATGAAAGATTTTATCATTATTCATTTTATTTTAACCTAGCTTTTTTATTCATATGTATGTATATTTAATACATAATAACAATATACTACACTACGTAACAATAAAACAAATAGTAACATTTTGTACATAAATAAATAACAAAGTTATCAATGCAGTCAAAATTCATACACAATGTTCTTGAAAAACCGCAAATATAAATTTGTTTCCTATTTTTTTATTAAGTTTTAAGGTTTTTATAATTTTCCCTTTATATGTAGCTAATAACCTATCTTGGTGCCAAATTTGAAGGTTCTAAGTTTGCTAGAAGTACCTTAGACTTTTGATGATCGGTCAGTGAGTGAGTCAGTGACAAAATGGTGTAACTTTGATCGCTCATAACTCGTAAACTATTTATTCAAATTTCTTGTAATTTTGGGACTGAGCTTGTTCTAATACTTACTCTTGGTCATCGAAAACCTAAACTCCTAGCTTTGTTCACATGGAAGATACAGGGGGCTGAAATAGCCGCGAAACGCTTCGAGAAAAGATGGTACGGCCGTGCCCGCTTTGCTCGAGTCTTGGCTGGGGCACTGCCGTGCCCTCAGATGGGCCGAATTTTGTATGAACGGAATGACTTTACGATGGAACATGCCTCACATTTAAGTAAAAAAATACATTAAATCAATGTGACTAGTATGGTCCTTAACCTTTGTTTACGTGATTATTTATAAGCCCTTTCCACTTTGGTGAGTGTATTTTGTCTGAGAGAAATAAAGAAACAATAACATTTAAAAGAAATGGAGAACAAGATAAAATCAAATCTCATTTATATTAATGCAACTTCACATTAAAATATAAAGTGTGAATATAAATTCATAACGACTTTTTTCTTGCGTGTATCTCGGTTTCCAAATTCAAATGTGAATCAAGATGGCCGAAATTCTACACTAATCAAATAACACGAGTGTGAATGAAACGCGTACGTACACAACAAATTATTTAGTCGGTGCTTCTGTGTAAGCAAATAGAGTTGAGACAGCTAATGAGAACTATTTACATGAATACACTATTATCACATGAATGATGATCGTCTTATGTAAACGGCATTTTTAGCTGGCTACATGAATGCAAGTTGTTTTTTTTATTGCCTATTATAGCAACCGGCTTTGTATTTCACGTTCCGCCTACAGTTACGGCATTTTAATAAGGTGTAGTTTAACTATTTGTTGTTTGTTATAAATTCATTTTTGTTGAAAAATATGAGTAAACAAATAATTAATTCTGTGAAATCAGATTTTTTAAACTGATTCTTGTAGTTTCCTTTTCAAATTCCAGTTCCATTGCTATCGTGTTGCCTGAAAGGAAACCATTGGGCTTAGTACCATTTAAGGCAACGTTAGACGCAAAACCACAATCCCACGCTAGGAAACAGCGACAAAATTCAGCGATGCTCCAACAGCTTACTTCGCATGCATTTTTCTTGAAAATATTAGACGTGTCGTAAGGATCTTAATACAATACACACCTACACGCGAGGAAGACAAGCGACAAGTTTCACTTAAATCTAAAATCGTTGCGACAAAATCTTTTTGCTACAGTCCGCGCGTTTAATTAGAGTGCGCAAACTCCGCAGCTTCGTCGTCGTCACAAAGAAGTTTGTCGTATTATTTGATCGCAGACAATATTGTAGTTTAGTTTGTATACAGACTTAACTTTATAAAGCCCTGTTTGTAAAGGTCTTTAAAGCTTTTGAGATTTTAAGGAAAATGTCCCGTAACTTGTTTAACGACTACTGACCTAGCTTTAGGTCCCAAAATTCAAATTGTATTGCTTCAAGATTATTTATTTTGCCTTCACCATTATTACCGTTACTATTTTTTGTTTTCTTTTACAATTTTTTCATCCGTGCATCCGGTGAGTATTGGCACGCCCCTCTTCCAAATGGGCTAACGACCAAAAAATTTAAACAGCTGGAAAAGCACAATCAAAATGTTCCTAATTAAATTTTTAACCGACTTTCCAAAAAGAAGAAGGTTGTCAATTCGCACATTAAGTCTTTATTATGCAATGTAAGTGAGAGAAACGTTATCGAGGTCCATGTGACTTTTTGAATGATGGATGGATCTCGCGATTTCGTGCAAAAGGTGCAGTAGAGTAGGTAGTCTTTGATGGTGTTGACAGGTATCTGATGGAGTGTCGTGAATAGAGCGAAGTGGAGGAATAAGCAGGGTGTACCTAACATGTGGTACATGTATTAGCAGGAATAGAAGAAACATGACTACATCTAACAATACATCCTATATTTGCCAAAAGCTATCGTTCATCTCTCGCAGCCTATCCAATCGTACATGCTATAATGAAGGCAACCTTTCTTGGAGCAAGCGGCCACGGGGACAGATCGGCCAGTATTTATACCCACATAAAACTGTTCGCGATCCGAACAAGCGATCACACAACAGATGTGACTGCCAGACAACGACAACGTGATTTTCAGCTTTGTTTATTGAAAGGAAACATCTCATATAAACTATGTGGACAAAGTGCCTCAATAATGTTCAGTTTAAATGTAATATTTTTTTTGTGGACAAACTTTACACTGTCGATAGAATTTTAAAATTGTATTTAGCAGTAAGCTACGAGCAAAATCCCGTTACTTATCAAAGTCACATCATGCTTAAATAAAATAAATTAATAGCAATTTTCATCTGCTCTCATTAAGCAACTTCCTACACGTGTGGGTGAAATCCAGATAGATAACAATCTTAATAACATGAAAGAATTCAATAAAGAATTAAATTAGCTGACCACAGAGCAATGTTGGGAATACAGACACACGTCTGGTCGTATTATTGATTTATTTTAGAACAACAATCGAAAGAATCCCATACCAGACACAAAAACTTTCACTGATTATAGGGTTCCAAGCCAGACCGCCATCATTGTCCAACCCGAGGCGGTAACAAACAAATCTATGGAAAACATATACCTACTCATTGAATTTTAACATAAAGACATAAATATTAAAACGAAATGTTTTGTTTTTAACAACATTGCACCAATGTGTGTCATAACTTCCTATTACCATAATATATAATACGCATAAAAATCCGACAGCTAAAATAACGGGAGCTAAATATTAAGAGCATTCTGGACCGTTTTATAGCCGTAATATTTACTGCCACTAAATATTACTGCGCTGTACAAAATTAACAAATGAATGAGCGTTCATTGAATATCGTACAATTTTAGCGGTTCCGTTCATATATTGACGCTGCAATCACTCTGAGCTTGTTGTAAATCAATTTTACAACGTTTTTGATGATCAAACATAAAATATGAGCATACTCTCGCAGACTAGTATTGTGAATACGGCCATTCCATCCGTGGTGTACGCCGACATATTTATGAAATTAAACAATGTTTACTGTTTCCCCTGAACATTGGCCGTTAGCCGTTTATGAGTCCGCCACAATAAACGTACGCATTATACTGTTTACTAACTCAAGATATTTAAACAATACCCAAAACTCCTTCGCAACAATCAATATTTGCTCCATTACGCGTGCCGAGTATATCATTTTATGAGATCCAAATAAAAGCGAAAGGAAAGGGTTTGGTCGCTAAAGTGCTTCTTATCAACATCCCAAAACAAACAGGCGTTAATATTCAACACAGATATGAGAACATGTGTTACGATTCAACAATCCTCTTTTTAAGTTGAGCAAACAATTTGTTCGGAGTAGTGACAAGTGATAACTGCATTAAAATCGCATTACGAATTCTTATCGCACAATTTTATCTCGCACTTAACGCTTTTAGTGGCTGGGTGATTCAATGTAATTTAACTTCGTTTCAAATCTGGAATCCCAATCATAATCCCACACTCAGGCACTTACGCTGTTTTGGAAGCGAGCTCGATATTAAATCAGATACACAAGTAATACTTGTTCTATGCATATCCATACTCGTCAAATTGCCTATAGAATCAATACCTCCCACATAAAAAGCTCACGACCGTACAAGCGCCGTGACCAATAAAAAACGATTAGTTCACTGCTTCAACATGCGAAGAATTAATATTTGTATAGACGCGATCAAAGGTCGTCATGTAGCGGTGGTCTATCTCGTTAAAAAAAACTGTCAGTTTTTTGCTGCCAACGAAGACTGCACAATAAAAGTGCCAGTGTGTTCTTACAAACGAGAATTTATGTTCGCTGTATGTAAATGAAGTCCGGTGACGGTCGTTCTCTCTGCTTTTTTGCTGAACAAAACACTGCTCGTTGTGTGCCCGTAATCAAACTGTAATGGAACAGTTTACGCAATGTATGTTAACGTTTTTTGCTAGATTCATGAACTTTTTTGCAGGCTTTTTAGGGATTTTCATCTATGGGCATTTTCTCATAGAGATTTGCTGAATAACTGATTTAGTAAGCTAAGAAGTAAGAATTGTGACATACATAAGCACCTTATAATCAATTTCAATATTCCTGACTCTCGGTCTTACAGCCGCGCTGTGGAGGGATTTGCCTAATGTGGACAACTCGGGGAAATGCGGTTGTAAGCACACATATCTCTGGCTTAGCACGTTCATAAACACTACGCTTTATCAGCTCGTATGCGTCGGCGCAGACTCTAACATCGTCATTAAATACAATTAAAGTGACAAAGCATTCCAACTGTGCTGTTTACTTAAAGTCTAAAGTCATCAGAATTAAGGCTTCTTATTTCTACATCCAAATAATGAAAGGTGCTGTATTCATAAATATAATTTTACTACTGGCGTGACATAGGGCCGTGAGCAGTAGCCCAAGCACGAATATTTGCGAAAAGTTATTCGTATCGAAATCGAGTAACATTTGTATGAGAATTGTACAGCGCCCCTATCGGGCGTAAAAGGAAACAAAACATGGCAGCACGAACATTGTTTTGACGTACGGTAACGTAAACTCTCGAAGGCTGGCTATCGAGTATGGTCGAAACATTATTCACTTGAAAAAAGTCGGTGAGAAAAGTTTCGAGAAGTGTAAAAATAAAGTTTTAACCGTGTTTATGTTTTGTTTAGAGTTAGTTTTGTGAATAGAAGTGTTTTAAAATTATTGTTAAGTTATTGGAACAATTAGTAATAGCTTCAATATACTTTAAAATGCAAAGACCGCCACTGTATGAACGTAGTACCGCATATTATTTTTTAGCTTCAAATTTACTAGAAAATTATGGATATCAATCACGAGAAACAAGGTACCTAAGTAATTAAATCATATTTTATTTATTTGCGTAGATACCTATAGAATTAATGTGTTTGAAAAAAAAAAATGTTATTTATATGTTTATTTTTAATCATTGTAGAGCAAAACTTAGGAATAGGCTTAACCCACTGGACACAAATGAAACCGAATTTAAAAATATAGAATATAGAAATAGCATTGCACTTAAAATACTTCACACTAAAGTTTATGCCACTCAAACTTATTAAAACTGTTTACTCACGCTTCCATGAATTCAACCATCATTTCATATTGCGTGCGTCTGACTGGTTCTCATAATTATTTATTATATTGAAAGCACTTAATTATTTGTAGCAAAAAAAACCAGAAATACTTTTGTTGTGGACGTGTAGCAAAGCATAAACAAATTTGGCGCCCTTACGCGCGTCGGATGTCAAGTGGGTGCGTTCGGTACCCGTCATTTTTAAAAAATAAAATCTCCGTAACTATGTTATATTGCTAAAGATAATGCCATTTTATAATGTCTAATAATTAACTTTGGGTCTCTTTTTTATATTACATTCAGTTTTTATTATAATTTAATAATAATAAAACGTTTAATCAAAGGTAAAAAAAATATTAACAACTAGAGTTAGTTTTCGAACGCACCATTCATTCAACAATCGTTCATTTTGCTCACTATGGCGCGTCCCTATTTACATTTGCATGACGTCACATTAGAATTCGAATCGAGTGTTCGATAGTGCTTCGAATGTGGTTCGTGCTGCCTACTATCGACAGACTCCGTTTTCGAATCGAGGCCTCGATACATTGTCGATACGAATACGTTAGATATTCGTGCTTGGCCTACAGTAGCCCAAGCACGAATATTTGCGAAAAGTTATTCGTATCGAAATCGAGTAACATTTGTATGAGAATTGTACAGCGCCCCTATCGGGCGTAAAAGGAAACAAAACATGGCAGCACGAACATTGTTTTGACGTACGGTAACGTAAACTCTCGAAGGCTGGCTATCGAGTATGGTCGAAACATTATTCACTTGAAAAAAGTCGGTGAGAAAAGTTTCGAGAAGTGTAAAAATAAAGTTTTAACCGTGTTTATGTTTTGTTTAGAGTTAGTTTTGTGAATAGAAGTGTTTTAAAATTATTGTTAAGTTATTGGAACAATTAGTAATAGCTTCAATATACTTTAAAATGCAAAGACCGCCACTGTATGAACGTAGTACCGCATATTATTTTTTAGCTTCAAATTTACTAGAAAATTATGGATATCAATCACGAGAAACAAGGTACCTAAGTAATTAAATCATATTTTATTTATTTGCGTAGATACCTATAGAATTAATGTGTTTGAAAAAAAAAAATGTTATTTATATGTTTATTTTTAATCATTGTAGAGCAAAACTTAGGAATAGGCTTAACCCACTGGACACAAATGAAACCGAATTTAAAAATATAGAATATAGAAATAGCATTGCACTTAAAATACTTCACACTAAAGTTTATGCCACTCAAACTTATTAAAACTGTTTACTCACGCTTCCATGAATTCAACCATCATTTCATATTGCGTGCGTCTGACTGGTTCTCATAATTATTTATTATATTGAAAGCACTTAATTATTTGTAGCAAAAAAAACCAGAAATACTTTTGTTGTGGACGTGTAGCAAAGCATAAACAAATTTGGCGCCCTTACGCGCGTCGGATGTCAAGTGGGTGCGTTCGGTACCCGTCATTTTTAAAAAATAAAATCTCCGTAACTATGTTATATTGCTAAAGATAATGCCATTTTATAATGTCTAATAATTAACTTTGGGTCTCTTTTTTATATTACATTCAGTTTTTATTATAATTTAATAATAATAAAACGTTTAATCAAAGGTAAAAAAAATATTAACAACTAGAGTTAGTTTTCGAACGCACCATTCATTCAACAATCGTTCATTTTGCTCACTATGGCGCGTCCCTATTTACATTTGCATGACGTCACATTAGAATTCGAATCGAGTGTTCGATAGTGCTTCGAATGTGGTTCGTGCTGCCTACTATCGACAGACTCCGTTTTCGAATCGAGGCCTCGATACATTGTCGATACGAATACGTTAGATATTCGTGCTTGGCCTACAGTAATAACTATTTTATCGTGTTATACGTCTTAGGACGCTACTAAATTATCGAGACGTTTCTTGCGATATAAAAGCCCGTGCTGTGACTAAGTTCCCATCACATTTTTCATCGATAATAAATTTCATTATGATAGTACTGAATGTAGGGTCAAAAAGGCTGGCTGTAAAATAGTACTTAAAAATTACTGCCATCATCTTTACAAGACATTGTCGGAAATATCTGAGATTTATGTGGAAGGCATTGAATGTCCTGTTGTTAGAACATACACAAAAGGACACCTCCAGCAACATAAAATTGTCATTTCTTCTTAAACAATGCTAAAATAAAAAGCATTATTTTCCTTCTAAGAATAAATAATGTTGATGGGATTAAAAATATGAATTCTGGACGTGAAATAAGTGCTATCACTTGGAATTAAAAATTACGAAACATAAAACCATTACTTACCTATTTACACCTATATTTTGATAAAAAATATCAATAAATCGCCGCAATATAAGTCGGCAAACATTCCCACAATAATCAACTTGAGTGAATTAAGTATAATTCAGCACTCAAATTAATTTCGCAATACAATAAAAAAAGATCCAAAAAAGGATTCACATTTCCATGCTATGCAATTTAGTGCCTGTAAATTGGCTGGATGCAATTCAAAAATGCATTCTAGTCTTTGTACTTGTTCAATCACTAAAAGGAGCTTGTTTAATGGATTTCTACCATTACTGAGCAAATAATCGTACTGGACTCCTAAGGGTGCTCGCTTATTGCACTGTCTATTAACACAATTTATGTGCACGTTATAAATTATTTTACACTTTTTGAATTATAAGGACGTATTTCTAACAAGCCATGTTTTATATCGCTGTTGCTATCTCATTATTTGCTCCTACTATTTTTACTTTATTCAAATCAACACGCATACATAAAGTTTCAAAATGCATATTTTGCGCCACGCATTTTTCACAGCTAACGAACTTCAAATGCATTTTATGAGAATGGTGCTTAGTTATACCATTATTTTTGCACTCGTTAACAACGTTTCATATTCCCGGAATTTACATTCAGCAGTCGTTAATTTTCCCAGTATTACATAACAGAAATGCAAAGATATATAAAGTAACTGCTGCTGTGTGAAAATAAAAGTAAATAGCCCGTAAAAACTCAACATGTCATGATTTTGGTGTTACATAATTGCTTTATGATTTTCATAGCCAATTTAACATCATACGCTCGGGTTCAAACGGTAATCTGAGGATTATAAAGTGTTAATTTACTACATTCTTCAATTAACAATATTGGATCCATAAGCTATTTATTCATATTTTTGTTCCAGGTTTGGTTTCCGCTGTCCGCTCCATCACCCGCTCCGCTCATGCTCTGTGGTCGGCAAGTGGATGCGCCCGCGGCGCGGCGGCGCGGTCACGACGTGCCCGTCTCGCTGAACCGCCAATTTGTGGCCGCCCCGTGTTGGTTTTGTTGAAGCCAGCGTCTTCATACCTACATGCGAGGCTTTTTACACTTTTTGCCACCTCAATACACCTAGAGTGGACGTGAAAAAATGTTTACAAGCCCTTCTTACCGATGTATGCGATATGATTCGAATACAATAGAATATTTGAATTACCATCAAACCTGTATACCCGGCATGAGTTTCCATTTACTTCTTCGTATTGGTTTTGGAAGATGCATATTGTTCTACAATGTACGGTGGAAGTTATTCGCGCACCTATTCATACACAACCTTTGAATAAATTTTGGAATTGAATATTACTTTGTTGTAGGTTTTCCATACGTAGGTTAGGTATCTACTTTCGCATAATTATATTCAACGCGCACACGAATTTATTATTAAATACATATTAACGTGTAACCGAAGTTAACGTTACATGAACCAATAATAATTAATAATTAAGTGCGTAATAACATTTACCGCATACCTCGTCAACTACAAAATTTCCAAAACATACAACCTGCACCAGTGCAGTTTGACCTTTGACTGCACGTCGAAGCCGCCGGGGGCCACAATTTTATGTATGCAAAAGGGGGCTCAGCGGGTCAAGATACAGTGGACGCTGTTCATAATGACGGGCCCGTCAGTTCACCCGTCAGTCAGCGAGTCCAAAGAATGAGTTCATTTCCTTCGAACACGCGAGATACGATTTTTAATTAAGTTTTTGTTAAAAATTCATTAAAGAGCAGCGACGATGGCGCGGGTGGGTCTTCAAGCCCAACTCTACATGCATAAATGAGTATGTAATTAATGAGAGTAGAACGCGGCCACTTTACTCGTTATAATGTCGAATTTTAAAGGTTATGTAACCATTATTTTTACCCGTCAACTTTTTAAATTAAACTTCGACATGGAAAATGTTTTCTAGATAATATAAGCGATGCATGGCAGCGAGGGCTACATTTAAAATTTAAAACACGAGAAACAACGGAGGGACGTATGAGCCGATGAAATGTAAATTCCTACTTATTATACCAGCTCCCGAATGTCAACGGGAACGGTCAAGTCACTTTTTATTCATGGAAATAATAGTCAATGTGTCAGCACTAAACGAGAGGCAGTCGCGTAACGAATATCGGTTTAGACGCGATCCGACAGGTAACACACCCGCCCCGTGAGCTACCAACTATTGCCATAAATAGAAATTGTTTTTCTTTTATAAAAATAAAACTAAATAGGTGTGTCGTTTCCCTTACATGCGGTTTCCTTTACATGTCCTTTATGTTAAGAGAAACTTAAAATAAATCTTTTGATTGAAGTTCCATTTGTATTTTGATTTGTTGAAAATAGATTGAGGGAAAACGTAAAGAAACTTTCTAGACGTAAAGAAAGTAAGTATGATGATCATGAAGAATCTGATTACTTATGGAGGTATTTACTCAGATATTTACCCACAATGTTCAAATGCTCTGACCAAACAGCGACATGACATGGGGGAAAGACTCACCTCATTTAAAGATCCAGTCAGCACTGTAAACGCCTCGGCAAGTATGAACTTTCCTGTATTTGAGAGACCATAAAACATTTTTGAATAACCAAATGCAGAATAATATGCCACACTATTAGTTATTGGAGTGAAAAATAATAATATAAACTAATTAAAACCAAACCGTTTAAATATGAGAGAAATCAAAACACAAACATTCACCAACAGCAATGAAACAATAGTAGCTAACTTGTGCAGTTAACTCTTTGAAGTGATGTTGTGTAACATTGAAATCAAAGGAGAATCGCAAAGACTGATAGATGAACCTGTTCCTCAAACATCTATGAAATAGTTTGATGTAAGCCGTATTACATTAAGTCGCTAACAACCCAACCGCAGCTGCGACAATGCGTCGGCGCAACGCATGCGCGCTGTCACCACGCGGCGCCAATGCCGTTTGTAAATTTATCTTCAAAGTGAGCTCCGGCCCTAACATATTACTCGACGGATCGAATCGAGCGTCGCAGAATCGTTTATTTGTATCTTAACTAAAATAAGAACGTTTTTAAACGAATGTCTAATGTTCAGTTTTAAATAGGTCTCTATTGTTCACCGGTAGCAACTTTCATCTTTATTAATTTGAACTTAAACTGAAAAGAAAATATAGGGAGCATGAGGAAACACTTGATCGTGTTGAAATAATTTTGCCTTCAGCGGCGGATCTACGGTTATGGGATTGATGGGCATGCCCACAACCGTGTGAGTTGTGATGTCACACTCCAATCTTCGATTTATGTAACTTCTTATGTACTCTCGCTATAAACTTCCTTATGATTTTCTCCTATTTACTCCCTCACGTAGGTCCTCCTCTTAAACATCTTCTTGTTTATATACTTTCTTATGAATTCCCTTATCTACTCTTCCTTATGTGCTGTCCCTATGTTGAAGCTATCAATTGACTGGGACACTAAAACTAATGCGTGTGAAGGTTAAACAACTTATCAGCTCGATCTATAAAATCTGACTGTAAGCTCCAAAATTCAAACACGGATTCTCACTGCCGAGCCTATAATGTGTACGAACCTGTATATACTCAATATAGCCTGTATACATACATATATGTATTTTTTAAATAATACAATCAAAAAAGATATCAAATCTCATCCAATGAGGTGTGAAGGTCAAATTGTACATAAAAATTTATAAACAGCGAAGAATTTTATGGGGTGACCACATAACACGCATGTAACGCGACAATATCCGATAGACAGGTCCATCTCCAATTGACATTTACGCAAAACAAAATTTATTTACCATGTATTCTTATTTACAACTTTATTCAAACATTTAATTATGTGTTTCCTTTAACAACGTCCAAACGCGTACATTTGGTGTTTTATAAGACTTATCAACTTCATATCAGTAAAAATCACTAAATTAATTTAATTTAAAACGGTCCTTTTAATATATGTATGCAAATAAAATTAATAAATTATACAGAAAAAAATATGTGATACTGTTTAAAGCGGGTCTTTAGCACCTTATGAAATTTGATCCGAGTTGGAGATTTCTGCGTTCTCGTTTCATGGTACTGTGAGCGAGCGATAAAAAACTTTTGAATTTATGATTTAGACTACACGACTCATACTGTCTGTGTAACGGAAATCCTAATTATAGACAGGATGATAGCTTTGTCTAACACTAACAGATTTGTGTCTGTAGCAAAAACTGATAACTAGCCTACGATGAGTTTGAAAAAGAACTCATATTTTGAAACGGAAAGTCCATCATTTAGCATTGGCATAAGTAATTTGTACACATAGTTAGCGGATATGGACTGTCAGATCTTTTAAATCCTTTTGATTTCTCATCAACTTTTGAATCTCTCAGAACTTGGCGGATGCTAATATTCATCAAAACTTGCTTTGAACTCCATAATATTTATACTAAAATATTTTAATCGATGATTCATCTTTCTGACTTCATTGATCTTATGGGATTACTGAACGCATGAAAGTTTTGATTTCAGGTACTTGATTTAGACCTAGTTGGCCATTAGGCTCACTTACTGTAATAGGTAATCTTGTCAAACGCCTTAAACACAAGCTTAAACTTTAATTTAATATTTTCTTTCATCTGAATGACCAAAATATATCTTCGGTAACAAACACAGATTCTAAACCAGAGCTCCATTACTCGGCTACCATTATAACATTTTACAAGAATGACGTAGGCAGAACAATGTCTTCACACAACTCCTAATGTCATATCATTGGTGGCGGACGATAAATATTTTAGGATACCAGTGTGAATGGACATTGTCGCTTTATATTGTGGAGGTGACCGGGTTTATGGCACTATATAGCTGGTGCACTTCTTGTGTTTGTAGGGACACCATTCTATAAGGATATTCTTGGGTTAGTCGCTTTATTCGCTACTGTATTGAGACTTTAGTTTGCCGTTCTTCTTTTGTTTAATGGTAACCACCCTGTGGCTTTTTGGGTGTCGTTTACAACGAGAAGTATTGTCTTTTTATAATAGACAGTAGCGTAGAAATGGGAGCTAATAAAAATATGGTCTGCAATGTTTTCAACAGTGGTGCGGTCATATATCTTCATAAAGTATTGTAAGGTCTATTAGCAATCGTTACGGTTTAATTTCAAGACCATCAACTTATTATCTTTTGTCTCCAAACAACCTGAAAAGTATAACTATGTAACTATGTAAGTAAAACTGTTAGAATTCAGATAATAGTCACGTAAAATATTTTAATTCCTATACTACTTTTAGTCATGTCCGACAATCCTCACCGATATATGGTAACCCACCTGTAGGAAACAATTCAACCATTTAGCATACATACGCAAAGGCCGAACATAACAATGTTAGCAGCCCCCAAAGATGCCCACTCCAGGCCATTGTGGACACAATGCACTTGCACCACGTTTATAGACCAGCCGATTGTAAACCGCATAACGGGGGGAAATGACGATTAGCGGGACAGTGAGGAATATCTCGATAACCGTCAACTAAAAAGTATTTTTTAAATCGATTCATCACAAAAGAATCGATATCAGCCTATGAAAGCAAAGTACTGTTTCGTCTTTAAAAATAGAATTCGTTCGTTTAACTGGTTCTTGGTGAATTATGTGTTAAAATATAATCACAGATGAGATCTTTTTTCTCTGAACGAAACATGAACCAATTTATTGCGAATAGCGATTAATCTAGAATTTATGTCTCGTATCTTACATCAAATTGCCTTTTTGAGGTATGTTCTAACGTTTTAGCACTACTGTTATATAAAACTGAGTCATTAAACAAACAACTGGTATGTAGTAGATAAGGAATGCTCGTATGATAATGCACCCTTTTCGAGTCTAACCCAAAACCATTAAGAGCAACTTCGCGACTACCGTTCAAAACAAACAAAAGGCCTCTTTTATTACTCCGATAATTAATGCTCGATCAGCTTGTATCGACCGCCAACGCATAGATGTCGGCATCTATCAAAAACCAAATTTAAACAGGAACATAATAGGCGGCAACAATAGCTGTGGGCATCGGCCAGCACCTCAACCTAATACCAATAACTAAAACAGTACACAGCGGCTCGCCTGTTGTCTAAACGCATTTTTCCCCGAAGTAAAGGGTCAATATTTACCCTTTCCATGAGCAGCACAAAGCTTAATGTTTGTCTCGACGTTGCACTTCGGGTCCTGTGTAAACTCGCCCTAACAAATTGTACGTAGTACTGTAGATCAACGACTACTGAATTCAAACCCTGTTCCAACTAGATTAAGGTTGGATTTTGGAAGATTGAAACCTCGCATAGTAAAGACACAAAAAGCATTATATTTTATGTCTATAGTAGCATTTAGTAGCTTAAGGCGATTCTGCGGTTACATTGTGAAGAACTTTATAAGAAAATGGATACATCGCCTCCAGTGCTTTCAAGATAAACTATAACGCAAACTCTGAAGATATAATTATATTGATATAAGACCTAACTCAGGGGACGTTTTTATGAATTACTTATTCCTTTAGACTAGAACTGGTTATTTGATTACAGCACGGCGATGGATACACTAATGGATTTCTGAGAGTGTATCTGCCTACTAATGCTAGGGTTTATAAGTACGTAATAAACAAAAATAGAGTTTACTGCGCTAGGTCTTGTTTATATGAATATGTAAATCATGTCTGCTTTGATATAATTTATGTTGAATACTGTGATTTCATGCCAAGAATTAGTGTGAGGCACTCACGCAACCAGAAAGAATTTGCTGAGATATGCGCTGCATTATGAATCCATTACATTAATAAATTAGTGAAACACTTTATAGCAATCGTATCTGCTTTAAATATACTTTATAAAGAAGATGATTTATCAGACTTAAAGGGTTTTAAAAATCTTCCATCACAATTTGTTTTGAGAGAATAAGATCACGATGCTACGAATTCAATTTGTTCTCATGCTAATTTAGAAATAAAAGTAAAACAGAGTGGTATCGGTCGGTTATCATGCCCCCCAAGTTGTAGGAGCGTTGGGGGAAACAGGTTATTTGGTGCTTCTAAGCTGGTTAGTAAACTACAACTCGATTATGATTCCCGAAGGGATAAGTAGGCTACGATTTGTGGCCGTAACTGTGCCGCTCAGTTTAAGAAGAATTCTTTGTTGATTCACAGATTAATATTATTTTTAAAACTGGTAGCTCAGCAGAAGGCATGATGAATTTATGTGTAATTTTAAAGTGACCTAACCTTTTCTTAATGTGTGTTATACAATACGTAGGTACACATAGTATTATTGACATAGGTTCTTAAGTTGAACTGACAGCGTTACTATGAATCTAAGTGGAATCTCATTAATGTGTTTTATTAATTATTCAGAAAGATGCACATTTCGAGGAAGAGGTCATAATAATTAAAGATAAAATGTATTAAATTGGTACTACTCTTAGTGCTTCAAATGGTTGTTCTAGAAAAAGCCACTTCACCGCATTATAAACAAGCTAATATTTATATTACAAACAAATAACATTACAAAATGTTCTATCTACATTTGGGTGCTTCATCCGTCTATCCCGCAACAGGCCGGCTTGAATATTTATTTGACATGTTTTGATTAAAGCCTTAGATAGCTGAGACAGCCATATTGCCGATATCGCGAGATGTTCACATCGCATTCAAATAATGTTCCAACTGATAAACAATCAAATGCTATGAAGAATAAAAATCTTAGATAACGTTCGGTTATGTTGTGTTATTGAACAAACATGTTTTAGATAAATAATTTTATAACAATAAACGTTTAAACGTGCTTGAAGATACAAAATTCTATAGATATCTCATTGAGAAAAGTTGAGTTTGAAAATTACCATAACCACTTAATTCAGTTCGTGCCTATTTAATTTAGAAGAGACCTTAAAAATAATAGTAACAATATTTAATGGCCAGATTATTTTTAAAAAAAACAACGTTAGTATTAAATGTCCTCTTAATTAAATGCACAAAGTGTAATTAATTTGTTGATAGCACATAAATCTGCAAAATTTTAACACATCGTCAAATTACAAAGCGGAACATTTTAAGCAGTATCTGATTACTTTTTATACGAAATCTTCCATTTATAGGTGTATAAACTGCCCATACTTTTTACACGTTAAACGACGCCAATAAAAAGCCCATAATATTCACATTTCGGTAACTGGATCATAAATCACGTTGTAACATAAAACTAACGGGACCACTCTATTATTCGACAATACTTTTGGATGGAGACAAACCCATTCGAGACAGCAATTCGCAATCCAGCAGCCATAAACATTTACCAGTTAAAACTTCATTGTTCTACATAACAAAACAAAGGGTTGTCGCGAACCTCGTAAACAATAACATAAATACTTGCAGATCTTTCACAAACTGGTACAAAGACTGAGTCGCAAACCCTTTGGGAGCTTTCGCAATGACAGATGACTCAGTAACCTATTAACTGTGGAACATTTGGAGAGATATCTAAATATTGACTGTACTGTTCCAGCTACTGTTCAATTACGTATCTAACACGTGTACGTACATATATTTACATGTATCTGAATACATAAAGCCTTTGACATTCATTGAATTCTCTATGTTGGTAAAGATTTGAGTCGTTTTCTTTAAGCGCTTAAAGCATGCTTATGGCCATTAATTCAGTTTCGGCTTTCCACATAAAGCTATAAAACATTCGTTCAAAGCCTAAATTGCCTACAAACGATACAATTTGGAATTGCTACGTTCCCAATTTACGAGTATAGTTGGCTCAAAGCATTCCCGTGCGGAGGAACGGTTGGCATTTTTGTCGAGCACAATATTCTTATGAGTTTCTAAACATGATCATTCCATTTAAATCCGAGCTTCGTCTGTGAATATACTTAAGATTTTATTACGCTATTATTCTTTATAGATGAGATTTAGAATAATTTTGAATGTTTAAAATAGTCCGCCATAAAATCTAGATAAGTATCAACAGATTTACTAAATTAGGCATTATTGCTGTTAGGTAAAGATATTTTGATTAACTTAATTGTTTTTGAGTTCATAAAGTTTCATTTAATGAGGTGAGTCGCTGTTTTTAATGAAACAATGGAAGATGGGTTTTATGCTAGCGGCGATAATCAATGACATCGGCAAAAGACAAAAGATTGAAAAATAAATAAAATGAAAATAGTATCTAACATTTTAGAGCGATTGAAAAACAAAAAGTTGATATAAAATTTAAAACATACAACTATAAGAATGTAGGTATAAATACACAGATAAAAACTGAGAATTGATAAAAATGAAAATGAAACCAAAATCTTTAAAGGATCTCTAGGACTTTGGTATAATCCGACATGGTCGATAGTCGTAGTCTCCTAATGGATACTCAAAAATACCGACAATAAACGCATTAACCGTTCTGTCGGATCACATGTCACCGTCAAAATAATGCGTCAAATATCCAAATCCCCGAGAGTAAGCCGCTCCTACGAGCTTTTTCAATAAAACCTCTAGAAGTAATGTGTCAGTGACTTACAAGGGACAAATAGTAATTTACGTTAGATTGGTGTATAAGGATTGCAGTACTAGCGATCAGGTTATAGGTGGACTGATATTGTCGTAATCTTTGCCCAATAATGGGTTTATTATCATATTAAAACACTTAACCTTAATCTTTCGTGTCGTAACGAGAAACCCGTCAATGAATGAAGCGTCACACAAAGAGTCCACGTGACAATTATTCACATTTTATTTACCATAATTCAATCGACCGTCGCTTAAATAACATTATCTAAAGGCAGTAAATATCGGCCATTATCGAGAGCCCTTCAAAATTCCACGCGGCGTTTTTGAACGAACGCGAGAGAATGACGCGTCAACTCCATCCACCAAGAAAAATATTGAGACAACAGGCTCGTCGAGTGCCCTCCGCGGCGACATAATGGCTTTTCATTGAATTCCTCTTGCTTTCTTTTGTTTATATCCCATAATGTTTCGATTGGAGCATGATGGAGGGCGGCCGTGATTACTTTAATAACAATGACGACCGGGTACAAAGGACGAGACCACTAAAATTATGTGCGGGGTCGGTCTGTATGGTTCTCATGCCCCTCACGTAAGCACGGCGAACCGGAGCATGCTCGGTGACGTTTACCTGCCCCCACGTCACATATAAATAAACTCTTTTGCAAAAAAAGCGGGCACCTATGCGAAATCTTAGTTTTAAGGACTTTACGTGTATTTCAAAGGGTTTTAATGATTGTAGTATGTTTCTAGCATCAAAAGAGTTAGCCGAGCATGCGTGAGAGTGTATTCTAAATTTGAATTTTGTACAATTGCTAAGAAATTGGTTAAACCTTGTTTTGGACTAATTGCTGGCAGAAAGTTCGTCGGTGTTTTGAAAAGTTTTTGAAGTGATTTTCAAGAAAATGATAATGCAGTTTTAATTAATGATTAATGTACTTTTTTGTTAAATCAAAACATTTTTGAAAAACTATGCGTATTTGATAAAATTTTCACCCGCTCTAAATGGGCTATACTGATGGTTGATGGCAATGATAAGAGTTTCGGTATTTTAGTGTAAAGCGTTCTATTGTTTAGATATTGTACCCACGTGTTTTAAAATATCGCTTTTTCATAATTAAACACTATTTAGAAGAGTATCAGTACCTTTGGCTGCGACAAAACCAATTTAAAGTAAGCAGTGCCGATCACAACTCGTCTCCTATCGGACTTTGACATTTAAAAATACAAAATTTTGTGATAAATGTTAAAATTAACCACATGAAAAACAATGAGGAGGGTTGAAGCTATCTGTAAAGTCAAATTAATGCCGCGTTGAAGCTCTCGATAACTCCATAGGTATCGGTTTACTAAACGACGATTTAGCTGAAAGGGAGTCAAGAATTCAAAATTATCGGCCAAACGTATGTTTCTTAAGAAATGAGCAGATAGCCAATTATTGTTATGATTTAATCAGGAAAGTGCTGTAGATGCCAGAAAATCTCATTGTAGGCAAGTTTATTTAATAAAATGTCCATAGGATGAAAACACGCTATTTGGACGCTCAGACTCATAGATCTTCAGTGGTCTACGGAGTTTCCCAAGAGAT
The DNA here is from genome assembly GCA_033682625.1 of Helicoverpa zea x Helicoverpa armigera. Classification (NCBI taxonomy): domain Eukaryota; kingdom Metazoa; phylum Arthropoda; class Insecta; order Lepidoptera; family Noctuidae; genus Helicoverpa; species Helicoverpa zea x Helicoverpa armigera. The sequence continues at coordinate 261,730 of JAWIIS010000005.1, read as the reverse complement.
GAGGTTGTTTAAAAATCAGTGATTACGAGACCTTAAGACCTCGTGCTCACAGTCTATGCGCTATTTTCTGTATTTTGTAGAATTTCAAGACTTTTAAAAATGTTAAAGTCCGATAGGAGACGAGTTGTGATCGGCACTGCTTACTTTAAATTGGTTTTGTCGCAGCCAAAGGCACTGATACTCTTCTAAATAGTGTTTAATTATGAAAAAGCGATATTTTAAAACACGTGGGTACAATATCTAAACATTAGAACGCTTTAGACTAAAATACCGAAACTCTTAACATTGCCATCAACCATCAGTATAGCCCATTTAGAGCGGGTGAAAATTTTATCAAATACGCATAGTTTTTCAAAAATGTTTTGAACTTACAAAAAAGTACATTAATCATTAATTAAAACTGCATTATCATTTTCCTGAAAATCACTTCAAAAACTTTTCAAAACACCGCCGAACTTTCTGCCAGCAATTAGTCCAAAACAAGGTTTAACCAATTTCTTAGCAATTGTACAAAATTCAAATGTAGAATACACTCTCACGCATGCTCGGCTAACTCTTTTGATGCTAGAAACATATTACAATCATTAAAACAATTTGAAATACACGTAAAGTCCTTAAAACTAAGATTTCGCATAGGTGCCCGTTTTTTTTGCAAAAGAGTGTATTATCAACACAAAAATAATGAGCCTTTCATAGAAACCCATTAGCTTTATGAGCTGATACCAAAATGATAAAGAATTTTACAGAACTAATAATATGTGACCATACTACGGAAATTATTTTTTGTTAAGATTAGATTATCGCATTGATAACTGCAATTCTGCGAGATTTGTTTCCAAACAAAACATAAATCGAGCAAGTGAATGCCGGAGGTGTCCCAATTATAAAGACATAAGGGTGAAGTCATACCCAACCTCAGCCGTGTCTATTTGAGAACGTGTCAAGTATTCAGAGACCGTGTTCTGTTAAGCATTAGGTATGGAAGCCTTGCCCCAACGGAAACAAAACGCATTTCTTTACTTATTATAATATAGAATAAAGGCGTCGCGTAGCTCGTACCCGACGATATGTATGCAACACGGCAAAGGGACACGCTGTTTGATATGGTTATTACGTCCTTTGTGGAAAGGATAAAGAAGCCGGTGTGAGCGGGCTCTAGGCTCCGAACCGAGATTTGTCTTCGTGATACGCTAAAATTTAGAAAAAAGGCACTTGACAAGAAGCTACACAGTCGGTCTCCTTGGAAATGTTAATGCTTCATAAAAATCGGAACCTGTTTGGGAGATGGCCTTAAGAATAACTAAATTTGGTGTGACTAGACTGGATGCCATTCATCTCTGTGGATGTCATTCATGACATGATTCATTTCTTGCTAACGCTACGAGAAACAATAGACAGCAACCGCCATTCAGTGAATAAACTAAAGTGGGAATAATTTTCGAATCATGTCAGATTCACAAAAAGCTTTTATTCAATCCGGTTCCTGGGCTCACAAAACTTGTTCACTTAAATCTTGCCATTTGACGTGTATTGAGCACCAATTAACACATTCACTGCGGCAGCGTTAAATCTAAACTTTCTACTAGTGCTATACGAGACAAATGCTGCCCGTATCTATATTTCCTGATATGCGTTACGGCTTCTATTTTGCCGTACCAGAACCTGACTTTCAAAGCCTATACAGACGTGGAAACCACCTATATCAATGGTTTTTATCAACAAATCGATAGACTATATCCTTGTATACACCTAGCTGCAGTCGCCCCGGGTTCTCTGTTATACTTTGAAAGATACAGAGATTTTTCAAAATCTTTCATTCGCGGCAATATATATGCCGTACAGCGTAGAAGTGAAAAAATGCTAGGGATGGGGTTTACTTCTGGAATGATAGTCGATAGTTTAAAAATATTTTTTATTGTAGATAAAATATTCATATTTATCAGTGTTATATTATTATATAAATCAACATAATTATGTAACCTAATTATATAATATACATAAATATGTATTTATATTCTACCACAATCACACTATAGCGCCACCTAGTCCCAAATACATATAATGCATATTGCATAGTATAGTTAGAAAATACACCCAGACCAAGACAACTAGACAAAGAATGTTTGATTTGTGTGGGAATCGAACCCACAACCACTACGCCAACAGACCAGTTTAAAAAAAAACACAAAACTATTAAAGGACGTGTATGAAACTTAGTAAGTAGGTAGTTATTCCACTGAATTATTTTCACACTTGACATCTTTGGCATCAAGATGATGATTTCCCCTCTCTCTCTCTACTCAAATCCAGTTTTTTTATGTGAACGTCTCATTGTAGCAGAACCGCGTAATATTTTTCACAAAAAATATTGTTAGGTTTTGCTTACGGCCAGCACTAGCGCACACTGAACCGCCGCGCGGACGCATGCAGTGTGGTGCGGGGTTGGGGGGGTACGGCAAGATATTCGCCGTACCGCACTGAATGAAAATAATTATTTTACTGTGCGTTACGGCAACTATTTTGCCGTATATTGTTAGTGTACAATATTATTATATTAAAAGCAACAATATTGAAAATATCACTATCTCATTCCTACGCGCAAGGGAACTTAGATAAATAGCCCCCGCACAGTACGCAAAACAAGGACAACGAGCTACCGCACTGGCTGAGAGTCAAATACGGCCAAATACTTGCCGTAACGCAGTGAATGTGTTAAATTTGCCAAAAGGCAAAATCCTTCTCCGTGTGAGAGGAGGCCTGTGCCCAACAGTGGGACGATAAAAAGGCTGTAACTGTAACTGTTAACTGAGCACCAATATGATATTCACTTACGTTTACCATTACCACCGCGAAGAAACTGCTACCTAAGACGCTTCCAAAGATACATGAAGCATAATGGCTGTTTACTGTCTTCTCCCCGTAGCGAAGCATATTTTATGGGCTTATGTATGAGCGTCCCGGTCCGACGAGCATAGCTCCAAGCGATTCCGACACGATAATCGCAACACAAGAGGATGTCTTGACATTTCTTTTCTTCGAGGCGATGTGTAGCAGTAAATAAGCTGGCATGGACATCAGTACTGGGCTGACACCGTGCTATTATATTGTTTGCGTAATTGCACCCCGCGACCTGGAACACTTAACGTATCCAGCTTGAGATGCTAATGCATGCGAAGCGGACGCAAATTACTCATGTGAGAAATTATTATACGTAACATTAATAAAATCTACAAACATTGCATAACTGGTTAAAATCAATGAACACTACGCATTATGTGATTACGCTGTTGTTTAACATGCAAATATGAAAGCACTCTTATACCGATATACGGAATCTGAATGTATGCTGAAGCATTGTCGTTCTCATACACAAACAAAGGTTTGGAATAAACTTAATGAAGCGTCGAAAGTCAACAGGCAAAGTAAACCGCGGTAATATTTGGAAAACATCTTTATGATAATACGACTTAGGCTCTCTTTTTATTTTTCTTACGAACCATACTGTTTGACTACGTGCTGAAAGCGTAGGGACTTAAAAATAGGATCAAGTAAGGCTAACTGTAAGATATGTGTTCTCGGAAACAGTCACGCACTCGGATAAATATCCACGTTTGTCGTTGAGACTTGTATGTGACCCCAGAACTAAGGCTAATTTAAAGGCAGTTTGCGATGGTATAGCATTTCCTTGTAACACAATAATATTATTAAAACTGCTATTTTTATCCCAATTTGGGAAAATTAATACGCACTATGATGAACGCTAAAGATAGTTTTATCATAATAGTTCCTGAAATAAACATCAGCTTTATCACAAATATGTTGTAGCAAGCATACATCACAACGAACTCTGCGTCTCACCTGATCCTGTTCTAAACAGGAATTGTAGCGTTCTGTATCTAATCTTCGCATCTGCACATGTTTCCTCCAGCGTAAGTTACGTACTTACGTTAGCACCTCTGTTCTTTGCGTTGTCAATTCGCAATGAATCTCCTCGAGTCGAACTCCATCGCACTTTATCAGCTAGATCTGAAACGCCGCATACCTGATCGCTAGCGATACGAACCTGCGGTTGAGAGACCGCAATTTGAATATAACGTCCTATATTATCTTTCAGATTTAAATGTTATTGTTATTCTCGTTCCGTGTTATTAAGCGGTTGGAGATTTTAAAGACTTATTCACAGGACCGACGTCTCATGGAATGTTCTCGTTGAAAGTTAAATGCTAGACTCCGTTGCATTCATTACGATTCATTCTGAGTTTCTACTTGGAAGATGTGTTTAAGTCGATTCATTTACAAAGTCAATCGACCAGCAAACGGTTATGTGCACATGACAGTACACCAAACTGTCGTTTTACCTTGAAACAACAGTTGTATCATTGTTGACATATAAAAACAGTTAGTCGATCGTTCGCGCTAGCCGTAATGCAGGATGACAATGTTTGACAACATCTAAAGTGTCAATTTAGACAAATTGCATGGATGTCGCAACTTTGAAACAAAGTACCGTTGCTGTAATCTCGTGGGTCTTATGTACTTTCTACACCATGGTCGGCAATTCAAAAAGGTGATTCATACAGGCACTAAAACATCCCATTTGCTAATATTTGTTTTTTAGATTTCCCACTTTTTATTACTTTCTTTGCACAATGCAATTCGTGTGCGTTTTAAAGGCGCCGACTTTTATTGGTGTCCGTTAGCCATTACACTAGGAATCAACGGTACTGAAGGGTTCGCAAAAAGAGTTGCAAATAAAACAATAAACACAAAAAATACTTTCGAAACTGCAAACCCCACATTTGTTTTTGTGTTTGTGACTCGGGGAACCGTTAGTCCGGTAAAGGGCTTATTTATTGCTACAAATAAATTGTTTGCAAAGTCCTTCTAAAAATTTAGATTTCGCCAATTAAGAACAAAAGGGTGTAACGGGCTGTCGGTAAATGTTGTGAAACATTAAGAAATGTTTATTGCTTTAAAGGATTAGAGTTTTGTTACAGGCATACGGAAGCCAAAGAGTTAAATCTTCTTATATTGTTATTGACGCCGTTCATAACAAGCCGACAAACAACAAAACAGGACAAAGTCTGGCGGAAAAACCATAACTCAAAAATATGAGCATATCAATTTGATTCGTTCTTAATTGCATGTAGCGACCCATTATCAAAATATGATACATCGCGTCCTAAAAAACGTATCTATATTGAATTGCAGCAAGCTATTAATTAAATCTTCCGAAAGGATTGCCAAATAATTGGCAGCGTTTATTTGATAATTATCTTCAATCGTCATAAAGTCAATAATCACACCACAGCTCGGGTTTTACGACATTTCTTTTATCATCAGGTTTATTTGCCTTTGCCATGATGATCAAAATATTATTTTATGAGGGTTCACGAACTGTTATGGCGTTAGAAAAAGTAATTAGGTACTTAACTGCTGTCGAATTTGGAAATAATTGCATACGCACCATTTCATGAAGCCTTGGCTTCTGCACGCTCCCCAACACTCAAGCAGTTATGTTTTGATATATGTATGAAAATTGTAACTGTATGATACTAGGAGCAAGCTTTGCCAAAAAAATGTGCTTAATGAAACCCAAGAAACTTGATGCTCAATATCCACAATTACTATCACTGAACCTTCAAGGCTGCATCTAAATTACGATCATCTTTTCGTCTAAAAATAAAGTCAAACCTCTGTAACTTCTTACAAAGCCAAATATGTGTACTATATACAAACGAATCCTTACAACGTCAGGAGATAATTGCTTCACGCACCGAGAGCGAAATATTTGAAACATAATAAACTCTCTTACAGTGCTCCATATAAACACATGGTTTTATGCATGACAACGAAATTTACTGTTGTAAAGGTCGCTAAAGCCTCTGACAATGAAGTACATTGTCATGCGCTTAAAGCACGTCCGAGTGAGGCGCTTTGAGTGACAGGCAAATAAAAGTAGACAAAGGGACCATCGCACGCCGCCGACGTGGACCGTGGACGTCGCTCTTGACTCACAGTGGAAACATCCTCCGAGCGATTCTCACACTTTCCTTGATCCAAGGAACAAAGTAAAAATGATATCAGGTTTACATGCGAGTTTCATTAAATCACTCTCGAAACAAGTCTAGCGTGTAACAATGAACAATACTTCACAGTTTCCAAGTCGAAAGCCAATACTAATACCATACTAAATGTCCGGCCGTGAGTTCCCAGATCTAGTGAGCTTTTCTATAGCATGGCGCGGCATGGGAGGGGGGGCCGGACCACCAGCGCTGCGCCCGCGCCGCCGATCCGCCGCATAATTACTGTGTACAGACGCACACACACACCCATGCCACCGGCCGCACACCTATCGATAAAACATTAAATTAAATTTTATCTGCCTTGTAAATTTCATGGGCACTGATTGAGTTTTCGGCGCAGTGACTTAAACTGGTCAGGAAACAGAACCAAGAAAATATAGGTGAAGCGTTCTCCGGTAGCCATACTTGAATCGGATGCGGTCGCACTGGCAGGTTTTACGAGCGTCTCGCATTGCGTATATTGTTATTGATGATGGTAATCGATCCGCAACAATGTTGGTCCATCAACAAATAGGCAATATAAAGTCAAAGTATTCACCTCAATCTCTATAAAAATCTCCATAAGTATGCGACCTTTTAACTTCACACACATATGGGGCTATTGTCAAATCGGAGAGCCTCACGTTACGTGTAGGAGCGATATATTCGCATTCTTTGCGTGTTTGTCGTTCCAATCAAAAATGGCTTCTATATTTGTTCAGTGAAATGTCAAAATATGTCGTGAGAATGTTACGAGGCGTATGATGGCGCAGGCGCATCGTGTCGGACCGGTCACGCGAACGCTACACTTGTACCAGTACACTCCTACTACTCTGCACTGTTTGCGAAGTAAGAATTTCTCCCTAAGGGAGATTAATGGTTCTGGGATTTCAGATTTGTAAAGCACCCGTCATAAGTGTTGTTGATGTTAAAACTGGAAAACATATAATAAAATGAAGTTTTTGATGATGAAGACGAAAATTATCTGCTAGGCAGTCATGTCCTAAAATGAGTTAAAAAAAAAACTTAAAACAACTGATGCCTTTTTCAAGAAATTCTTTTCAGTTAAATGTTCGCTCTGACTCGGCAGTTAATCAAGACCCCCACTAGCGCTAAAGTAAATAGAAGCCTGGCCTCGTTTACTACAGCCTGGTAAGTTTTATAGATGACCTACGACCCGCGACAAACATGGCAGAGCTCTGATAAAACACAACATTAAGCAATCAATGAACAGCACGAACGCTTATTGCAAAGGTCTGTACACAAAACATTAATAAAACACAAAGTTATAGACCAACCATACTGAGGCGGGGTTAATAAACTCTCGGGACCAAGGAAAACGATGATGATAGAGGACCGTCGCACATAACTCTCGATTTGAACGATAATCGATGATTCATAATTGAGACTTCGAACAGTTCTAAATCAATAGATAACTATGAAACATGATCTCATAATTACTGGCGAGCTAACGTCGGTACAAAACCAACAAAGCAAACGGGAAGACAGTAATTCAACCACCCATCTGTGGAGGCGACCCAGTAATGGCCATCTAAATCACTGGACGTAATCGCAACAGTGATTTTAAACAGAGGTCACGAAGCACTCCTATTGGCCAATATTTATGAAGACAAAAAAGGTAGGCACCTCCGAATGCCATTTATTACAGAGCACTTTTTGTCAATTATACTGTCACGTCACACACGAAATTCTGTACAGCATCTCCTTTTGTTTTTGTCCCCATCGATCGATATATGAAGGCTTTATCCTAATATGGCTCGCTCGAATAAAAGGATCAACCAAAAAAACTTCGGCATCCTTTTACACGTGGAAGTTTGGTATCTACGCGACGTGTCTTAAAACACATTAAGTAGATAATACTGACAGTGGTTTACACATAAATAGTGTAGTGAGCCGAGTCTCGGGCTAGCGTCTCGTTCTGGATCACGAGGCTACTACAAATGACTGCGTATCCTTATCAGGTAGCGCCGATGCCTGCGGTGAAATATTTTTATAGCGTTTAGATGCAGGCGGCTTCCGCGTCTTTCAAGCTATCCCGCCGGATCTAGTTACATTTTCCTATTACGACGTTTTATAGCTCATATCTCATAGGAACATTACATCAACGACATTTCACAACATCTCGACGACGTATCGCGATGGTTCGAGCCGCTTTACCGCAGTTTAAGGATCCATAAATATTTGTTTTAAATTGAAAGATGTCGAATATAAATTCCGTTACGGATTTATTTTTAATTGGAGTAGAGTAAGCGCTCCTTTTATACTCTGCGTGTCTCGTTTCAATAAAATTGATCGTAATCGCGCTCGTATGTTTTATCTACAAAGTCAGTTTTTGAGCGGCATACCGTGGCCACAATAAATCGATGTTCATTACAGAAATCGCCGTAAAATATCTGAGCGATTCGACATCGATGCGAGGGATGCGCGGGCGGCGCGAGCGAGCCAGTGTGCGTGCATGCGCGCTCCACACCTCGGCGTACGCCGGTGTCGGGAACAGGTAGTGTTGTGTATAAACAAATAACAAAATCGACTTGTCTTACAGAGCGCGCCAAGGTCGGCCTGGCCTGCCCGCGCCCGACCTGCCGCGCCGTCCATCCACAGTCCACTTTTGTACTTTTTTTTTCTTCAAAAGCCCTTATTTATTGTGATGGTTGAGTATTTGGGCGCACAGTTTGTATAAGCAATCAATTTTATTCATTTTGACTGAGCAAGTTCTCTTCTACAAATAAATAAGTGAATATAAAAATATTGTTACTGCCGACCGGGTTCTTGAGTCATCGAATGTAAGCAATTACATAACCGGACCGAAAAATATTTGTATTGGCCAGATCCAGTATAATCGAATACCGTAAAAAACATACATCCGCTAAACAAAACTAAACTTAACGGTGATAACCTAACAAATGCTGGGGAACGTGTCCGTGAAATCGATATCTCAAACGTTTGATTCTTCGATCGATTTCGTGATGAATGGTGGGTGATATTTGATACTGGATCGATTAGTGAATGGCGGCGGAAGTGCGAGCGTGGTTGGAGTAGAGCGTAAGCCACGGGGCCCCACGATCTAGCTCTGTGACAAATCGCTGCGTGCCATCACTCCTTCTAATCGTTCTGCTTTGCCTTCACAATAATATCGGTTTAATTCAATTAACGCTTCAATGCATTCTGGCCATGTGAACGGTTTTACAAGAACAAAAAACTTATAATTATTTTCGTCCGTGCTATAATTAATCTGATTGATGTGCATCCAGTCGAGGTTCGTTTTGATTGATATTTGCTATCTCATGAAAACCTATATATACTTACATGCGTCGAAGCTATACAATGTCTTAAATCTAAATAATAATTAGGACAAATCAAGTCGTAGAAGAATGCCAAGCTACAATGAACTAAATCTATATGTGGCAATTATGCTGACCATACAATTAGATATTAATTTCATTCTAAGCTCGTGGGCACTGGGTGACAAAGACAGAATTAAATTACACGGGTCTACTAACAATGATGGTAGCGCTATTTTCCCATACACTTCACGTTATAAATTCTTAGAACAATGTTCCATATTGTAGACAACTCAAGCCCGCAATTTAACTTTAATTGTAACAGTTTAGCTTGGTTTTTGCAATGTATTTGAATATTTGTTTGGATATCAATTATTTATAAGTAAGAATCTATTATTGTAAGTTTAAGACAGTCGTATCATACCTACTTGAAATAGGTCTTTGATTACAATAATAGATCCCCCATTGTTCACCCGTCCTTCTCCCTTCTTCTTCACCCCTCTCCTGAATATAATACAGTCAAAACTTAATAGTTACACGATAAGTAGAAACAAAAACGAATCAGCTACAAAGTGGTTTACTTGTAATAAGCGGCGACAGGAAGAAAGCTAACCAGCAATTTTCCACAATTATCATATTCTTGAAATTGCTTCTAATGTCAAGAATTTCATCACGAGCCTCCTTGTTAGCGACAAAAAACATCACGAGTAACAAGACAGTAGCTTGTATTAGGAGCTGTCAAAAAAAGCTTGTAAATCGATCCGAGACACGCAACCGCTCGCATGTCTCTGCCAAGTGTAACTGTATCAGGTTATGGGGTTTTTATAGAAATTTGTATTCCGGTGGCGTTCGGAATAATTATGCGACGGAAATTCTCGAATTCCATCGAATTTTGCTGGTTTAAAGTAGTTTAATCGCACTAGATCGTTCAGGAAAATTCTTGTTATGCTTACTGTAAGAAATTTAGAACAAAATAATATTTCTTAAGCACTTACACCAACATACGTATGCATACTCAAAAAAATGAACATCAGGATGCGACTTGATGCAAAACAAAACTTTAAGCTTGGATTTCATAAGATGCAAAGTATGATGTTACTTTATAAAACTCAACAAAAATGAGGAAATAAATACAACAAAGTGGTATAAAGCTCACGGACAATAACAAGAAACTGGTGATTACCCCGTGAATGCCAGCGATTGTTCCAAGACATCATAACGCACCCACTCAAAAATGAATGCAAGCATTTTACATAATTGCAACTTAAAAAGACATAACACATTATATTTTCCTTTTATAGAAATCCTAACATTATTTTGCTTAAGCTATGTGCAGCTAGAAGCTGAGATCACCGCCTCCGTTCCCAAGCCAAGCCTTGACACATATCATCCGACAACAATGAGCAAGAACATAGTAAACGTCAATTACAGCATTACTCGTGTATCGCTGACTCAATCGTAGGCACATGCGGAATCGAACAAGCGACATGGTGCGCCGCTTATGAGAACACAATTACAATCCATTATATTCGCCTGAGACCTTTTAGGGCCGAGCTAACCAGCTAACCGGCTCGCAGGAGCAATGCGTAGCAGTCGGCAGACGAGGAACACAGGAGTCCGTGTCGAGGCAGAGCCGGGGCACAACATTATGTCCCCCATCCCGTATTGTTTGTCACTCAGACGGATTTCACGGCGACAAATGGCCTCGGAGATCCAGGATAAACACGCCACAGCACAATGCCTCTCGTATAAAATTAAAACAACTCCAACTTAATAAGAGTTTAGTGAGCTAGTTATAAAGGCAATTTTCTAAACGACTGCCTGTACGACTTCATTCTATACGTTTCTTCGTCTCTGAACGGCAGCAGAATAGTTCATTGTGGATACCTTAATGAACGTCGCTCATAAAAAAACGTAGGTGGAAACTTTCGATCTTACAATCAACATGTGTATTGCTAATGATCATTATTCCGACAACTTTGTTTATGTATTCGAAAGTGAACAAAACTCGTTCGCCCATCAAAATTAAACCGCGAACGTAAAAGTGTATCGAATTGCAAAGAGCTCATCATTATAATGTTTGGAAAATATTGCGATGTTCGAGTGAAGTCATGTGGGTTGGCAATTGCTGCCGTAGCTATTAATGTCTGCTAAACATTTATGTATTCTGAATGGCCTTTTCCGTGTCACCCTACACTCATTATGCAATAAACAGTGACGATTTGCAACCTAAAGGGCAAACGAGTGCGTACGAAATTGCGTCCAATTTTCCTCTCTCACACAATTGTAGGATTAGAGTAAAATTTATATGTCTGGCTTTTTCAAATTAGAGCGGCTGGGCTTAATAGCGTCTGAGGACAGCAGCCATTTCATTTGTCGCCTAACCCAGGGCTATCGTAACAATACGACTTTACCTTAACCTAGGTGGGCTTAAGTAGGCTCAGGCAAACTTTAAACACCATCTTCGCAGAAATATTTGTTGTTGCCTTTTTGCGTAGACCGTGTGACTGCTTTTGAATGGTAGGCACTCATTCTTCTTGTCACTGAAAAATATCTCGACATTCTAAATGTAAAACTATTTTGCTTATTTCTTTAAGTTAAAGTTTGATAGCAAACTTTTATTTGGTATTTATTTCACATTTAAGTACTAATTTCTAACTTACGTAACTTGCACCTTAGTAAAATCAACAAAACCATAATAAATTAGTGCAGATCTTGGCAGATAAAGAACATATACATGACATTAAGAGGCTGATAACCTTTATTCAAACCGTATAATTATTGGAGATACCATTTGCCGAGACTACTAATGTTTAAGTACACGAGTTCGATGATTATAGAAATATGAACTTTATTGCTTTGAAATAAGAGCCATGAGTGTGTTGTTCAGGTCCACGGTCCGTCAAGACTCGGTTGGCACGTAGCCTGCGTCGCCGCCACGAATTGGTCTATAATTAAGAAATAAGTTGAGATACGGTTTTTAGCTGACTTTTTACAAAGCATCTTACGGGCCAACGCAATTAACCCGCCTTGTAAATTGAATGTTTGCTTTATAGTGATTAGTAATTAACTTTTAAGTTTTTATAAAAAGTATAAGAACCCGTGCACGACCACATTGATCTTATTGATGCTGATTTTGTTTTGTTTATAGCGCGCAACTCAATTTTGTACACGGGGTATTAATTTAACCTGTGCTTCGTTTGTTTTTCTTGTAATTATAGTACGGTCTCTTACTCAAGTATTAAAATTACATAGAGTTCGTAGTATGAAAGGTGATCAATACATTCAGCGGGACACTAAACAGTATTTAGAAATGTTGTTGTAGTTATTTCCTCATGTTGCGTCACATAGTAAAATAACAAGTTTTGGTGGAAACTTGATATATGCAGTGAACTCATTTATTTTGCTCTCAATCATGTCGGCACGTTACCAATTTTTTATAAAGAGTCTTCAAAAACTTAAGGCTAGCACTTGCCGGATAACAAGTGTTAAAGAAAATATTATGACACAAAATGAAACAAAACAGCAACACATTATGTAGGTACCATTATTCATCAACACAGATAACATGGTTTGAGTACGTACTCCAGATCAGATAACCTAATCACATCCTGAGCTAAACGGTGGATGAGTAATTTTGGTATCAGATACAAAATCCTTTGTTACCGCAAATGTTGCACTAAGTGTGAATACGTAGTAATGTATGGATTTTACTGAAGGCTTTTAGGTCTAAATAGACAGTATGACAATAGTTGACGTATCTAGAGAGGCATACAAAACCTCGAAAGAAGGTGAAAATTGTTAAGTCTAATCTTTCCTAGTCCTCCTAAATGAAGGGATTTGGATCTACGACGTAGCTCTCAGTACCTAGGTGCTATTTTATTAGTGCTTATGAGGTAAGCAAATCACTTTATTTCATAAACCTAGTTTTTGCCCTAACCTTCTCCGTCAACTTGCTCTACGACATCCTCGATAAACAACTTTCTTAAGCAAAAACAGCCACTACATATTCTGCAAGTCGTGATAGATCGACAGGAAATCAAAACATTGTAAAAGAAGCGATAGCCGCACATAACCATGCATATTTCATAGTCAACAATATCACGGAACACATAACATATCCCAGTCTCAATATTCGATCAATTAGCAATAAACCATTTCGTCGTAGGGCGGTCGCAATCCTGCATAAATTCAATTAGAGCAACCTCGGTGCCGGTCCACAATTCCCACTGCCTTTCGAGACATAACTATATGGAATAATTGATCGGTCGACGATGAAACCCGGGAAACCCTTTAGGAATTGATATCGGAAATTATTGTCTCTTGCGCGTGATATGAGTATATTTATTTGCAGTAAATTATTGGGTTTATGAGCTATCGCTAGTTTCTGTGACATGGTTGCGTTATTGGTTGTTGATATGGTTTATTGAAATCGAATGGTGGCCTGTTTTACATAAAGGAAGTGTATGCAGTAAACTGACGGGTTAAACGATCATCACATTAGATCGTAAATATCTATTATTGAAATCGGTCGCTCTACAAACCGGTGTAACGGTCCGTTCAGTATCTACGTGGGATATTTCTGATATCATCTTCCTCCTGCCGATTTGCTATTTCAAACCCAGAACGACTAGGCCGGTCTTATAAATGAATAAACTTCAATAATAGCAGAAGCTTCAAAAATGTCTGAGGTCTTGAGCTTAGTGACACTACTAGTTACTTCAGAACTCATGTTTTGTAGTAAAGACTACATACAAGAAACGTAATGTAAATTGCTAATCATTTTTGGGTAAATCCCTTGATTTCAAGGAACACTGCATAGTTGTGACGACGATTCATTGTGTTGCTTATCAGTAGATCTTTATCGACCGATAGACCATGATAACGATAATCACCATAAGTAAGTTTTGACTGCCCTACCATAATATTTACCGCAATTTTATAACTGAAAGAATACGTTTAGGCAAGGGGGGTGATAAATTGTTTCTTGAACTAAATTGCTAAGAACTAAGAAAACCCAATAGTGATTTAAGATCCATACTTAAAGGAAGTCTACCATAAAACAATTCAGAGCACGTAAAGCATTTTATCGAAGCTATAAAATACAGCAGAAGTAAAGACCACTGTATTGCCCAAGTCGTGTGCTGAGCAATACTGGATCGCACGCGCCGTAAGCACATGCATTGCATTAATCAGATTCGCTGATAACACATGTTAATATCGTATTCATTTGACGTATTGCATTGCACTTGGGCTTCCTTCAGTTCCTGATCGGATGGAATGACGACATCGATAGCAATTGGCTCGATAGTGGGTCTCAGTATAGGTTATGACTAATCCTATCTAACACTTGTATTTACGTCCGTAGTCACCTCATAAATACACAACGGCAACATGTTGATCTTCAGCTTTCAAAGAACTACCGTTCATGATATAAACAGATTTGTTAGCAAAGATGTCCCCGAAATTACATACAATCTAAAGAGTACCGACACTGATCTTGCATATGATCTAAAAACGATCGCATCAATAGTTAATAAGAACAAAGCCATCTCATATCTCATTCAAAATTTATTCCATTGATCAAAGTGATTCCGCACAACTATATACAGATTCTGAAATAGGTACTCTTGTTGCAATAATGTGGCCTTAAAAATAAATTGGTATACCGGCATAAACTGCTTTGAAATATTCCGACAAAGATATTTCCACGGAAGAAAATCCTAAGGCGATGAATTTTATGACTGATCCATCGAAGGTTGAACGAGAGAAATAATATCATTTCCGGCTTTTTAGGATTTGTCATAAAAATGTTTTACCGTAACATATTTCGCTTGAAGAAATTTTATGGTCATTTTGAATGGGCAAAACATTATCTGATGAATGAATGAACACAGTGATTAAAAACAGCAGAAGAGGTATCAGGAATGACTCTTCATCATACCCTTATTTTAGTTAGTAGACTAGAAGTCATGCACAATAGGCATTATTCCGTATCCAATGCTTTCGTAAAGATCTTAACGAGTCTATTGCTATTGCAATTGTCCATCAATAAAGGTTGGCCTACCACGTTTACTTTGAGTTTACGCTATCATATACGGCAAGGCTGTTGAAGTCCCGTCGTCCTTTTTATTAAAGTCTAAGGAAAATGTTCTGTAGGCGAAGCAAATAAAACAAAGCAGCATATAGTAGCGTCACGGAAGAGGGAAGCCTCTCGAGAGTACAACACAACATAATCTCCCGCCGCTGAGCCGACCGCTCCATTTATTTATTTATGGAGATTATTATCGTGCGTAATAATTCACTAAGTTTCAATTGCATAATGACGGCGGACAGGGCTACTAGGCCTGCTAGCTAGCGCTTAGGGCGGACGCACCGACTAGCGACCACAGATAATCTTCCACGCGAGGACTATTATTAAATAGGGGGCTGTCAGTGAAACGGCAGGCCGCCTCCTAGCGCGATCCCGCGATGTTATGTCCGACTTGTAAGACTGGCAACATCGAACAGCACAACATTCGTATTTTAAACACTTGATTAACGTTCCAATGCGTTCAAAATGTATTACTACATCGAAAATCGGTGAACATTAGTCAACACTGGGATCTAGATGTTAAGATTTACGAGCTGGAAGTTGTTCCACTTATATAAACAAGATAAGAGATATCGGTAATCTTGTTAAGATATGCGTAAATCATTGAGAATTCGATCGAGGTGATCATATTATCACCTATCTCAATGTTTTCTATGCAGAGTGGCTTCTACGCACAGGAATTCAATTGCAAAAAGAAGAAACAGAACAGTTGCACAGTTACCTCAAAGACTTCAGATAATGATGGGTGCTAGAATCAACTTTAAAACGGACACTCATCGACGTGATAAAGCGTGACTCCATCAACACTGAATGCCGGTAACCCATTACAAATCTGTTTTATTGCTGTACAAAAAGTAGGAATTTCATGGAACAAAGAAATTGCGAGAACGTGTGAATGATAGAAAGTATTATTACGGATATCAACAACTAAGTAACCGCTCGTTCGACCATCAACTAGGTGACGCCCTTTACATTTTTCGAATTCAATAGAAATTACTGCACGCCACTACTCAGTAGACAATGAATGAGCTTGTGAAACGGTGGGTAGAGCTGCGAAGTTAGCGGTCACCACAAGGTTCCACGTGAAAAACCAACAAGCGTTTCACACAGGAAAACTTCGTCATTCACAAACTAACACCAAGCCACCAACGAAGAGGGAAGTAAGTCTGTATTTGGAAAACTCCTGTACCGTTATCCGACATTGTTGTACAAGCACGCTTGTTTAGAAGCCAAACGGCGGAGCTCCCAGCCCCACATTTACATCACTACGGCATCTCGCGCCGAACACCGTTACCTAAACAGATATTAATCATAATTTTCACTGACGCCTGCTCAACTATTTTAGATGATAGTTATTAGCTCATTTTGATTGTGACCCGACTGCGTGTGGGCAAATTCGAAAGAGCAGCTACTGGAAAATTGCCGTGTGACATCTAAAGGGTAATGGATTTAAAACTGCTCTCCGAGACACCTTTAAATAGCAAAATAATCACTTCCTGCGCAATTACCTTCACTGACATTACGACAACTTGTCTTGGTAGTTTACAACCGTTTGTCTTTAAACTTTTAACATACTTGTAAGTTCTCTTGATAAGTATCGGACGTTTAACATTCGCTAGTACAATACAAACATTTTATTGGCCTTAACTTCGTTTGATTCATTTAATGCGAGGAATCCTTAACGGGAATGCGGACTTCAAGAGAACAAACGAAGCTAGTGAGAAGGCGAAGGAATCCGACGTAAAATCTACACGTTTTTATAGTTCTTAATTGTTTAGAGACATACGCATGTAAATTAACAGAATACATTAATACGGGTGTGGGAAGAACGGAGTATGTGACAGTATTCGTACAAGATGATGGCCATGGCTTTTGTTACCGTCAAACACCAAAAATATGATTCATATGACTAGAAGATCGTTAGGAAGATTGCAAAGTCATAATATGTATTCTGTAAATCAATTTTATGACTCATGTAATCGACAATTTATGCAACGAATTATCAAATATTTAGTATTAATTTGCTAATAGCCACTAAGCGACTAGTGATTGAGAAATACCAAACGTTTTTGTATGACGCCCGAGGCTAAAAAACATTTTAAATCAAATTAATTTAGATGTCTTGACCATACGAGAGACGAATCGACGTATATCAAACGAATTGACGGGTATAACGTCTTAAATGGATTTTAATTCAATTGGTGACGAGGCCTAGTTGTCTCCGGGATTTATTCGGGTTCAATCAGATCAATTAGAAGACGGCAATTGTCATTCTCGAGGGCTGTTTGAACGGACTTGCTCGTCCACTATCCGTACTGGGATAAATCTTAGATGTTCCCCATTAAACCGGAATGAATGAAGACCTAGAAACGTGGATAGTTTCAAATTGCTTAATGGATAAGGAATTATTGCGGCGACTTATCTTAAGACTTCGATTTGGAGAGTTAGTATGGACTCTTAAAACTATCGAAATTCCCATTAATTTCTTTCCGTAGAACAAGGAATTCCAGACACAATACCATCAAAGCTTGCGACAAAACCTGTTTAATCATCAAGTGAGGTGCGTCACCAATTATCAAATATCTATCACCGCTTATTGCGCTCAGAAATCCGTGGAAAAGAATTAACTAAAATCGCATATCGAATCTGAGATGACTGCAGCATATTCTTGTGTGAACAAAACTTAGTCATCAAAAACATATCTTAATTGTTGTGATATTTTTTGGCGGTATTTAGTATCAGTACGTGTTTAATGTGTTTTTGTTTTACTAGGATAGTTTTTTTATATTTATTGTAAATAAGTAAATATCTATGTTAATAAATACTTTGAAATACTATTTTTTTTTTATTGGAGTATAAAGAGAAGGGGAAAATGAAGTGCTGAATTTTTTGAAGTGGAAACAAAGAGTGAGAGAAAGACTGAAACAAAGATACTAAAAATATACAAAAATAGAGTTATGCAGCACTACCAATAACATTTTATCATCAAATAACTAATTGGATAGGTCACGGCCTGTTCATATTTAAACATCTTACCCAATTTTGCTATTGTGCATTGTATTTCACTCATACAAGCTGTAAACATGGTAGCGGTGACAACACTAGCGAGTCGGGACAGGCAACGTCATCCGATGTGGCCACTTGATTTAATTGAATTAAATTGAAACAATCGATGGCAGTTACCATCGGTTAGTTGACTGCTCTCCGATTTATAGCTACACAGTATAGGCACAACGTGGTAGAAATATTTGTCCGTTGAATTTATTAATTGAAAACATTTGCTTTGAAAAAATGTTGGTAGGTAGGTAGGTATGTGTATTTCTTTGAAGATAAAAAATAAGCATATTCATTAGGAATATTTTTATCCTTATTAAGCAGAAATAGATTAAACGCGACTGCATTCGGACAATCTAATCTAGATAGAGATACCCACTTTCATGTTAACGACCCTTCATTATAACCCAGACGACAACAACACAAATATGCAACTAATTATGCGATTGTGTCATCACAACGTTATTCATGCATATGTGTAGCCAAAAATAACGCACACACACAAGCGCGCGCGCACATTTGAATGACGCAAGAAAAACAAAAGAGAGCTTTTATCAACGCATCCGAATGACTAACAGCTGAAAAGATATTTTTAAAAGTCAACGTCAGTGTTCAAAAAACGCTAGCATTTATTTTCATTATAGCAAACATTTCACGAAAGTAACAACTTATTCACTGGCACTGGCTCTTGTTGCTTTTTAATACCCCCGAGGCACTAATCGTCGTACACTGTGGCTACAGCTGCTATGCGTCGTAATTGCTCACATATCAATCCACGAACAGTAAGTGCCAACTTAACATCCGTTTAAGATAAACAACCTGCTCCCTTTAATACAATTATTAATCATCACACTTTTGTTCAGATAACGTTATTATTACTAATTTTATTTAGGCATCGTTATCTACGTTTATGTTTATTTGTGGATGAGTCAAACGATGGACAAATATATAAATGTCGCAGCGAAGTAACGATATCTGTAACGTTTAAATAACAAAAGGACATCGATACTAACGCATATCCGGGCGAATCGCCACGTTCAGGGCCTTTAAACGCAACCGATAAAAACATTACTCGACGCTCTCAATAAATACACATTAATGTCCTGGAGCATTCTGGTTTACATTCCGTGCGGTTTCCAACGAGTTTTATAAAAGCTCCGTTCGGCCGCACACGCAATTACAAGCGCCTCTTTGCGGTACAATCAATATTTATTCCCTTACGAGACAATACAGGACACACTACTACATTACTGCGCGGGCTCCAGACCACGAACACGCCATGTTTGTGAAGCCGGCAATCAATTCTCGACTCTAAATTTCGTTCACGTTACAAGCGTAGCGATTTATGTAAGGGTGGGCGCACACTAGCCGGCCCGCAGAGTTCGTGTCCGTGCATAAATAACCCACCGTGCAATCTTCCAAGTTAATGATATTGCGATGCATTATCATTTCAGTCATTTTAAATCGTTCGTTTCGTTTTTCACGTCAAATCGAAACCTTCGAAGGCGCGAACAAATGACCTTTCAGCGAAAAATAAAGTGTGAAATGTAATTTAATCATATTCGTAGCATGATTGTTTTTGCTTTCAATTTATAACTTAGATTCATGGATGTTCGAAGAATAAAAATAAAAAGGAAATTAATTGTGCCGACAAGACAGAATACAGGCAATCATAAAATAAACGGATAAATTTTATGGCGCGGAAAACAATGCTCGATTCGAACAATCGAAATCGCCGATGCAATGCGAAGGGATGTTGAAGTGAAAGCGCATACGCTGATACAAGAAAAAGCCTCGCGAGCCAACCAGTTATTACACTAATCGCAGCGATATAATTCCCGAGTCAACTTAAACACAGGTTCCTTGCGGATCGAAATGCAAACATGGCGGGCGCTTTGAGCTCGATAGCGCGGGAACTGACGTGTGCCGCCTCTCTCTGACGAATATCATGTTACTAAAAACTATCAATCAATTAACCCAACGAAACTTCCACACTATTAAGAAAATAATGCTTTCTTCGACCAACCACAAACCTGAAAGACATCATTAATCTAACATTTGAGATTTTTAAAAATGCGCAGACATAATATGCGTTATAGGAAGTTTTCTTGAAAAAAGTAAATAATTGAACACTATCTGATTTCCGTGATAGCTCCTGAAACAAATAATACGATACAATAAATTTCAGTCCCACACACTACCTCGATCATAAAATTCTCTAATTCGCCGTAAGTAGGCCGCACGAACAGTCGCACCCGGCCCGTTTCGGTCCATCAAAACCCAGCGCGAAAGTCGCGAGCTTCGTTTTATCGCGTTCGCGCCAGAGTTATCTGGCCAATGCGCTCGCGCAGCGCCCCGGTACAAAACGGTTGCTCGATACAACTCTTTATATCCCCATAAACGTTTTACATGTTATTTATCACGATCTTAGTGGGTGACCCGCTTTATTTATGATGCTAAATAATATAATCGTCTTACTGTAACCTGATATTCAATTGAGTGTCTATATTTTAGATTATACTATTGAACTTTACAGGATTCTTGAATAATTTCTATGGTTCTGCCTTAGTTGTAACGGGACATTTATAGCAGAACACTAGCGGTTTTATTAATATTGTTGTTTTACTAAATTATGCCCATATTAATTAAACAAAGAACAGAATTGGGCAATTTGGTTATTTATGGTTACGCATATAAATTAAAATGCGAATGTATTCGTAACACCTAGGCGGTAAAGGTGACTTTTACGAGCGATATGGTAACTTAATATTTATAGGCTTAGAACAAATTGAAAGTATAAATTTAAATTTTGAGGAACTAAAAGGTTCGAAAAGCATAATCATGCTGTCACTTGACTACCAAATCCTGTTTATTATTGTTGTACCCACTTGTCTCAGTCACCCGGAGTGAATTTTAATGGAATACACCTTTACAACTCGTATAATTCCTTCCATGTCTATTCAGTAACAGTTTATAATGCCACCATAATAAAATAATCCTAACTTTTTTATACAGACTTTTATTAATTACATGCCACATTATTTTATTGGATAAAGCCTCTACACTGCCATAAAATTTGAATAAAATCGGATTATGAAATTGAATAAATTAAGTATAAAAAAAAAACAAAAGTGTTAAATATTAATACTTATGCTTGGAGAATGGTAAAGCTAAGCTAAGAAGAACCTATGAATCTCTGCGCAGATTCATAAATAGAAACGGAAATTACAAGCAATATATCATTTATAGACCTCCTAGCAGTTGGATTAAGATTAGGCAATTAAAAAGATGTTCTTTTAAGGGTAGCAATTGAGCCGTAATATATTACCGCGGAGGCCGGCCACACAATTATTCGCTTAACCCCCCACGGTCGGCTGCACAGAGCACAGAACACCGGACTATATTTAAAATTTATCACTACGATATTAAATGTCGTCCCACATATAAATTACTGTCTGTAAACCGCGGTATTGGCACGATTACTGCACAAGTGATTTTGTATCGAGTTAATTGGAATTATTAATTTCTAATTGCCTTCTTCGGTACTTAATCGACTTCATCTAGTTAATTGTGAGTTTCGTATATAGGCTTGAGAATAATCGGTGGCATTTGTTACTCTAGTGAGGTCCATCCTACCAATTTTCTGCTCAATGGCCGATAGAACCTTCACCAATTTTTTATTCAACTAATGTAACAAACTGTATCAATTTACGCTAATTTAAGTTACTTCAAAAACTTATAAACATTTAACTTTAACACGAACGAACTGGCTTGCTACTTCACTTAGTGAGATTTTCCAACATTTCCAAGTCACTTGAAACTGTATCTTTGCATCAATATATAAATAAGTATGTACGAGCTACAAGCAGGCAAAAACTTACTGAAGCATATGACGTAGCGCCCTCTCTCGTTCCCTCCTCGCACAAAATGGTCAACTGAAAACTGAAAAGGTCGTATTTAAAGTCGTACAGTCGGACTGTTTTCAGTAGCGCTACGCACATTGCTGGGACAATGTTTGAGTTGACAATCCGCGAATGTATTACGACTACGCGCCAAAACTTTGTTTCGTTCATTTAACTTCAGGTCAGCATTAATTACTCACTTATACATTCCATTTATCTTTCCGATTTTAGATTGAATGACTACCATAAAATAAATAGTGAGTAAACATTGCTTAAGCTACACCATAAATCATCAGTAGATAATAATCACAGCTCCACACCTCGTTCGAGATCAATCTCAAAACATTTGAATTCCATTCAAATTAATTACTAAAATGTCACCTATTTTTCACTCCAAAGCATCGTAACTGCAAACACGGTCTAGATCATTAACGTCATTACCTGCCTAGCTATTTTATAAATCTTAACCTGTTTCAGTAATTAGATAGACGCCTCCTACTGTGTCCTAAACACACCGCGACAAATTATTCAACCCCGCTGAGTTTTGAACTTGTCGTCCGCTCCCCAAAATAGTACGTCGACAAGGCCAGCGGAACAGGTTTAGTCAAACGTAAAATTATAACTTCGAATGCAATCTGTGCAAGTTCGCTTTCATTGCGAACTACTAAGGACAGCTCGGTACAGGTGGCTCCTACCTCGCACGGCATCGTATTTCGTTCGATTGTGTATCGCGAATTGCGATCGAACCTTTCCGGTCGGAACTGGGTTGCACGCCCATCGTAAGCCATTGTGAGCTCCACATTAATTGGCCTCAGCCGCAGTCATTTAATATCTCGTAATGCGCTCGAAAAAACACAAAAAGGCACCCCGAAATCTCCCAAACCTTCAACATCCGCGCATTCAATGCGCTCGGTGTATAAACTGTAATGCGATATTTTCTTAAGCGATTTGTTGGCAATAGCAGATGGGTGTGTCTCGAAACAGGAAATAATTTCGAACTTGTTGCCACTGACTGATCTGTCTGCGTTGTGTTCGTTTTGTGAACAAACCACGTGTATTTATCTTGGAGTTTCTTCCATTGAAACATGACTACTTGTATACGTAGTTATTATATTCATGCTCGCTGTAGTAGGGGAGTATTGAATTTCAAACATAAACACCATCTGCTGCTGCGTTTGCGTTTTGTAAATTTTAAAGCTAAACTACCGAATACTATGTTGCACAACGGCAACTAACTTCGCAATTTATGCTAACTAAAGTCGGACTAATTTATAGGTTTCTTTAGTGTAATTACCAGAAGAACCGCCTTCCTTTAATCTTGAGAGGACAATCCCAAGCTGTTTAGGATTATCCAAACACGACAACGACAAAGTAGCGACGGTAAATTATTCAAGTAAAGCCTAGTAGAAGTTTATTCCTGTCAAATCTTAAAAAAACACTTCGTCTATTCGTGGGCACACATTTGTTTAACGGGACCTATCGCTAACTAACTTACCGTTCAGGTAAAGATAATATTTTTTTCGACGCACGATCTCCTCGCTTTCGTGTCGAAACGCCACGACGAGGGATTATTATTTCAGTAACATCTGTACGAGTAACTCTAACTAGATACTAATAGATAACCACTGATGTTTTTTATGCGATCCCGCTTTTTAATCTTTTGTATCGGGTCGTACACCAAATGTGCATTTTTATTTATAGGGGTCCGTTACAATGGAATATATATTGGGGTACTACAGTCGAATATACAATAAAATGAATGATAGAGGTCGCACTTGTGACCACTTGTCGCTAATTAAATTTTTTATTAACAATAACAAACAAGTGTGTGGAATTACACTGACATTTGCGTTGGTGGTCCATGATGGGCCTGCGAACAAATACAAGTTTTAATTAAATTAACTTAATTTGTGGCAGGTACGTAATTATTCAGCGTAGTACTTAATCACAATTGTAAGCGACAGGCCGTCCGAAAAGTTCCAATAAGCTACTGCTAATTACGTAATTCAAGCACCGTGACCGAAATAAAAAAGCTAGAATAAGTGGAGCATTGTGGCGGCAAAACGTAAAGGGAATGTGGATCCGGGGAGACGGGGCGACGGGACGAGCGTCACATTCTGTGGAACTGAGTAGTTGCGTTCTTGTTCCTTTTGTTACAGTCTAGGATGGAGGAACAGTGAATTAGCTGCAACGAATCTCTTGGCTGTTGGCCTTGAATATCGTTTCAAGCAGTCTTGATAAAGTCTATTTTATACAGATTCTACGGAAGTAACTATTCGCCAAAAATTTCTGCCAATGCTAGTTCAAAAAACGCGTAACATAACTATCGAAATTATCAGGCCAACTAAAATCCTTTAAAATAATACCTAACATTTTACAAACGCGCTTAGATATCCCTTTCAACCCCGGATTTGTAAGTCAGGGTAGTTTTTAACGAACGCATATTGCGGGCAAGGCGCGACATTCTGTCTCCTAATCAATGTATTCAATTTCATCCACTTATTATGTTTTGTGACGCACCCCTACAATTTATTCGCATATGCCAGATTTTTGCTAACCACATGCATTGTATTTTTAGTTTAATTTTCAATGGCTTTTAAATATTTTTATCTTTATGGGATTTTAATTAAGTGTGCTTAATATTCAAGCTGCAGGTTGAGATAAAATCAATTGTATTTTATTGAACTAATTTTATACACATATGCATTTAGATGAATTTTTGTATCTGAAAATGCTTATATACCTACAATAAATTATTTAAAAGTATTGTGGGAAAAAAGTTCTAAAAACGGACTTGTACAAAAAATCTTAAACAAAATAAGAACCACTCCACAGGTACATAAAAGAAATAGATAACATAAAAGAAAATCCATCAGGAAACACGTTCTGCTGTGGTACTTGAGCATATTTGCTAAGATTATGCAAATAGATACTTATGGTCAGTAATTATTTTCTTGCTACACAGTGAGTCATGTACGACCCAGAAGCATTTATTATGTCTGTGTTTACTTAGATAAATGCACGTTATCTCGGAGCATCCGTCTATAGCACGTCCGGGGAATTATCCGCACAGATCTTAGTCCCATACTATTTTACCCTTATCCTTAAAATCGAGCATTCCTTTAACTACCGCTAAGTAAAAACTTTCAACTTAATACCGTAGCTTCATATGACTAATGGCCTACAGATGTTTCCGAACTAAAACGTAGACGTATATCAAAAATAGAAATTAGGGGTTACGCGCTCGCCCTCGATCAATGATAATAATTAAAATTAAATTTTTATCTGCTACAAATCTTGCAAGTCACCCAAGTAACGCTACGGTGTTTTACATAAATAAATAACTTTATATGGACCGTTAGTTTCATTAACACATTTGGCGTTTTATATCATTTTTATGACAAAAAGCTTTTTGCCGACGTTATCAGCAATTATCACTAACGCTAGTTTTATTACTATCTTTTAGTTTGCAGATTTTAATTAAAAGAATACCACACAAAGTTACAATCGTGAAATTTAGGCTCTATTAAATTAAATATGTCGATTAAAATTAGCTTTTTATCTAAGTTGTTAAGTCATAAATGATTCAATCCACCGATGTTTTAGCGTTCTATAAAATCTGGTTCTATAACACAATCAAATGAATCGATTAGCTTAGATAAACAGAATATTATTAAATGTTTATTTTCCTTTGTTTCGAAACATTAAAAGCGAAAAGTTATAATGCAACAGCATATGCGTTACATTCTCCGCTTTCAACACTGTCATGGGCTATTCCCTGGCGAATTTAAATTTGTAATTCCTTCCTTCGCTCCTACCAATAACAGCGAAACATTTATTAAAAAAACCTGTGGCTCCTCCTACCGACGGAAGCAGCTGCAACCCTAATTATTACAAACACGGACTCTTGAGCATTGGGCAACGCTATAGACTACCACTAACTAGTGTTATTGTTAATCATCTATAGAAAACTGTAATTAATTTACCAGCTGGATGAAACATACAAGTTAACATACAACTTGTTTATAATGTGGTAACTACTGGTTTCAGTAATCACTAGACTCGGTAATTACCTTCGCTAGCCTGCGATTCAGTGTCAATCGAATTTAAACATAATGTTGCCATACAAGAAAATTATTGATCATAGACAATAAATCAATAAATAATTTCATTACAAATTTTAATTCCACCGTCATGAATTTTATTTGTTTTTATAAAGCCATAATAGAACTATTTTATTATGACATCGGAACATCCTACGCGAATCTCACGAGTTGGAACATTTCTTTAAACATTTCATTAGTTGGGCCTGGGATATTTACGATTTTGGATAGCTATGGGCGGTCACGTTTACGGTTATGGAAGTATCAGTTAATGAGGATGCGATACATTTACCTCGTGGCTAATAAGAGACAGCCTTCGTTTACTCACCCACGGGTATCGAAATTGAGAGGTTAGAATCCAGACAAATAAGTATGATCGTCAAAAGAACAAAATAAATGTAATAAAATAATCCCGGCGCACACTCAAATGCTGTAGATACTAGAGATGATTTACATATTCCGAGTGGAGTTTGCAAAAGGCCTAAAAATGCCAACCGATTTATTGCAGCATTTTCATAAGAAGTGCCATTAATACTTTTGTAATAAACCTGTCTGAATACCGATAACATCACAATCTCAACTTCACCAAAAGCTAAAAGGTCGTTTATAGGGACATAAACGTTTATAGAATCATAAAGCAGAGCCAATCTATTGTTTCCAGTCGGCCTACGCTCGCCGGCGACATAACTAATCGAACGATTCCACTTTTTGTCTCTACAAGGGACATAATCAATTGTCACTTCGAGTTTAGATATTTCCCACCTAAGTTTAAGATGTCTAAGATCCATTCGGAACGGGTTTACAATCGTCCGTGGACAATAAACGATAGGATATCGTCTTTCACGAAGTAAAAAGGTGATGAGTGGCCGTTGTCGAAGTCTTGGCGCTTAAATGAATGGCCTGTATGTCATAGACATGGGACCTCTTGATGACGATCATTTAAATCCTTAACGACATTCGAACTTTGAAATCTTACCCGTATAGTATTACATGAGCGATTCGATTAAGACATTTGCTGTTTTTCCTTCGTATCTAATAATAGTAAAAACACATCAGCAGAATTTTATTGTGTTTTACTAACTTATCTTCAAGTGTTAATTGGGTAATAAACACCATAATTTAATATTAATTTTCAATTTGAAATAGTCCTAAGTGCTTCTTACCTATAATTGTTATGAGTTATCTGAGGAATAAAAACACAGAAACAACATGATACGCATTGAATGAAACCTGACCCATGCGCGTGCGCACTCAACTCGTAATCGATTGATACACTTGCTCACACCACTACTTAACAATAAAGAGACATCATCGTAATCAAAAGTCAATTAAAATGCTGTTTATTCATCATCGGCCCGGTCGGCAGATGATTTATAATTTCGCAGCGGGCCAGCGGCGCGCGCGCACTGTCGCGGTCGCTTTTTAAATTAAAATCGTACGGACTCGGGCGTGATCTTATCCGACTCGATCAATTTAGATAAAATAAATATTTATACATTTGACTCTAGATGGGCGAACAAAGCGTTCGGTAAATTGATTATGTCAATGAAAAACTTATTTGACGTTTGCCCCTATTCTATCACCTGTTCCGATGGAAGATATGCATTTGTGAAATGTTACGACTTGATAACTTAAAGTTACATTTTGTTATCTAACGTTATCTGTCACTGAGAAATGTTAACTTGTCGTTAAAAGTTCATAGTAAAGTTAAAGGAAAAGTTTGTGTTTGGTAATCTCGAAAACTACTGTAGCAACTTCAGAAATTCTTTCACTTAGGAAAACTTACTTTACCTCTAAGTTTCTTAGGCTTTGAAATTTATTATAGCTGTGAGCCAAATTCTGTATCAGTAAAGGTTCTTGAAAACGAGACTGGTCTTTTAGATAATGTGTATAAGTTAGGCAAACAGTTCGATATATTTCTGAAGTTTTGAGTGTCCCATCTGTCTACAAACTTGTGTAGTGTGAAGCTCCATATTTATATGGCCAACTCGTTAAATATATGGTTTGTACTATTCATTGACATCTTTGACAGATGGTCGCCTTTGGACTTGACTTCAGCTTTTTCTCTATTGTATGAAAGAGTCAATGTAAAAGTGGTCTCTTTGCATTTGATAATATGAGCTATATTTGTGTGTACGTGTCAAGTGTAGTTTAGGGTTGTGTAAAACATAAAGACAAAAATAGTAGATAAAAATATTATTTTATTCATACTCTGCGTTTGGAAGCGTAATAAATACGAAAAAATTTCATATCCTAGCTAAAAATTACATCACAAAATTATTTACTTACGTATACTTCTTACAATTAAGCTATTTACAATTGACTAGGGTACATTTCAGTTCTGCAATACCTTTTACTTAAATAGTTATATTTACAGTACATATTTCACACAGTTCTCACTTCACATGATATATTCAATATAAGTACCTAACATTATCACAAATACTCATGTCAGGCCTTAAAATTAATCAGGAACCTTAAAGTACCAGTGTGTGTAAGATACATTATTACTTGTTTACATTACAACCTATGCAAAAAGGAATGTATTGATTTTATTTCATTTATCTAAAAAGAACTCATATAACTCATAAGTGGACAGTGAATGCTATTCAAACAGGTACAAAAGATACTACAAATATGTTCAGAATTCAGTACAGTCATCAATACTCAATAGTACTTACAGTACAATAAAAAAAGTTTTCAAGTCTGGCATAAAAGACCGATTACTGTTACATAATACAATTTTAATATTACAGCACCAACAAAGATAAGCTTACAAACACAATTTGCGTCCAGTACATATGCCAGTTAATTTATAATATGTTTATACAATTTTATTCTATTTACAGATACATTTTAAATCACAATGATCGTTCTATACAAAGTAAGTCTTTCTAGGATGCGTTGTGCTCGACATGGGAATTTGTTGTGCTGGCCTTAGAGGTCGTTCCTCGCATTGATGATTATCGATGGAGACGTAACTGTGGTGGTGCGGTAACCGATCGTCCGGCCGACCTTCGCTACTTGCAACCGAACACGTTTCGTCCTCCGTACTGCGCGCGGACACTTCTGCGCTCGCGCTTGTCGAGTGCATCGGACTCGACATCATCAAACCAGGCGGATTCATACCATACTTATACCAAGGATCGTGAGAAGTTGGCGGCGCAGTATACCTCAAGTTCCCATGACGACCAAACGCTTCCCTGTTACCACTTTTCATATTATTCGCATTATGAAGCGTCCGATTTGGAAGAGTCACGTCCACATCCGGTAACCGAAAATTTAGCTTTTCCCAACAATTTCTCTCGCCCCACACGATCACTGTACACGTTTTGAGTAACACTTTTAAGTCTGGGTCAATGTTTATAGCACTCAAGTCCGTCGTCACCAGGAATATTATCTTTTGACGTCTATGTCTAACGTTCACTGAATTGATTGCACTTTGAATAGCCGCGTTCGATTCCGCCGCGTACCATTCTTGTTGCAAGAATGTTATTGATAGCACTATAACGAGTCTTTTTGAACTTTCTGAGGCACTCACTAAACTGTCACCTGAACGTCTTTCAACCAACGGCAAGTCTCTGTGTTGTAAACACAACGTATGTCCCATATTTTCGAGTTCGGAACTCACGGCGCGAGTCACGAAGTCTTCATCTCGTGGATTGTACACAAAAAAAGCATCAAATCGTTTGTTTTTGTTATCGTTCATATCTTTCGGAGTCGAAGTGAATACTCTCACACCGTATCTTGAATGCATCCATAATTTAAAATCTTCCCGGAACATGAAGAGCAAAGCACACATTAGTAAGAGAATAATTGCTATTATCAGCACCGCAGCGATATATGGAATGTAATTTTCGACACCGTCATGCGATTCAATGAATAATCGTTTCAATGTTTCGGTGCCAGTCTCTTCGGTAGTCGTTTCTGTTTTACATTCCTTTGCTACCGTTGCAATGGTTTTATTCATAGCTTGACCATGAGCAAAGTAGCACATCATACTCTCCGTGTCTTTTGACTTTTTTAGTAGCCACTGATTCAGCTGGTTGACGTCTTTACAATCGCAAATCCAGTTATTCCCATCTACCGAGACACGGGTGCGGGGATCGCTGTCTGTAATGACTCTCCACGGCATGTAATCAACGTACCCGTTATTGTCTAGGCCTAAGTATTCCAGTGAAGGCAGGTAATTAAACGTATCATTTTCTATAACCTTGATCTTGTTGTCACTGAGATAAAGCTCGTTCAAATTTGGTAATCTCGTGAATTGTGTATTTCTCAATACCTCCAATTTATTGTTCTCCAAATGAAGAATTCTCAATGATTCAATACCGTTAAATGTTCTATTTTGTATTGTATTTATATTGCTGTTATTGAGATACAAGACTTGCAACTTTTTCTTGCCAATGAAAACGTGATTCCCTAACTCTTTCAAGTCATTTCCATCTAAGTATATTTCGGTCGCGTCCATCGGTATTCTGTCCGGCACGTGATCGTAGCCGGCGTTCGAACAATCGACTACGTTAGTAGTAGTCCAAGTTTGATCATGATAACACGAGCATTTATCTGGACAAGTCATCTTACAATCACAGGCGTCAAAGTCACAACAATGGCACACCGCGAAACAATGTGACTCGTACTCGCACAGAAATTCTGAAGATTTTACTTCAAGCAATAGCATATCCGATCTGGTTCGTGAATGGGTTAAAGAGCACCTTACACTTTCTAAATCCATTACTCTGGGGCGCTGCCTGAGGTCACTTAATTGGTTAATTGTCTGCAGCCATTCCATTGTGCAGTCGCACTCAAATGGATTTTCGCTAATATAAAACTCTGGTAAATCTTTGTCATCTGGAACAGATGATATCGCAAAGGCACCGAGCTCCAATGTTCTTATTTTGTTTGCGTACAACATAACTTTATTCAGATTGTACTTTTGTAAAAATGTTCCAGGACTTATTTTGTCAATGTTATTGTTGTTTAAAACAACTGTCTCTATACTGCTTGGGAAAGAGAACTCATCGATGCTTCGTAGCTTGTTGTAACTAATATCCAACATTTTTACTGAACATGATTCTTTGAGTCCGTATGTATCTTCAAGCTTTTCAATTTTATTCTCGTGCATGTCCAGCCATTCCAGATTAGTAGGAATATGGCTGTAATCAAACCAAAGTAACTCGTTGTTAGACACGTTCAACCAAACAAGCGGTTGGGTGTTAGTAAATATGCCTTTCAAGTCCACTAGTTTGTTACCGTCCAGTCCGATTGCTTTTAACTGTTGGTTTGAAGCAAAAGCTCCGTCGTCAATTTGATCTATGTTGTTTGAAGCCAAGTTCAATATTTGCATTGAAGGTAAGGCAGCAAATGTATCCTTTGATATTTTTTCTATCTTATTTCCAACAAGTCGTAAGCCATACAAATCATCTAATCCTTCGAACTGTGACGTTGAAACTTTCGTTATCCTGTTCATGCCCAAGTCCAAGGAAGTCAGAAATCTCAGTGTTTTTATAGCCTCCGGTACTTCTGATAACTGGTTTCCACTCAGTCCCAAGTCGTGAAGTTTAGTTATATTCTCAAAAGACCGTAAATCCACCTTTGTTATCCTGTTACCGTCGAGGAACAGCTGATTCAGTACATAAAGGTTTGAGAAATGTCCACTGTCCACTTCTAATATGTTATTATGAGCCAGAGAAAGCGAGTGAAGGTTCTTCAAATTAGAAAAGGCACCATCCGCTACACGTGCGATGTTGTTATGCTCTAAGCTTAAAAACTGAAGATTGTTTAGATCTTGAAACAGCAGTGCATCTATTTTTGTGATTCTGTTATGTGACAAGTTCAGAACAATCAAACGGACTAGTCCCGAAAATGTGTCTCTATTTACCCATTCACTTGTTAATTCATTCACCGACAAATCCAATATTTGTAGTTGGTCCAATCCTTCCAACAATCCGGGAGCAAGTACGCTTAATGAGTTATTATTCAAATATATTTGTTTGATATCTCTTGAAGACTGGAACATTTCAGGTGGTAAGGCAGTCAAAGCATTTGTTGACAAATTCAGAATTTGCAAATCACTCAAGCCTACAAAAGCTCTGTCCGCTACAGCAGATATTCTATTGTTTTGTAAGAATAACTTTTGAAGCGCGCGTAAACTTGATAATCCGTTGTCAGGTAAAGCCCTTATTTCATTATAGGACATATCCAGTGTCTCCAACACAGTGTTGCACGATTTACCAGGAGCAGTTGGTCCATTGCCCCAGTCGGAAAATCCTAGATTTGATATGTCTTGTAATCTATTTTGTGTTATATTCAACTCTTTCAAATTGTACAAAAGACAGAATATCTCAGGTGGTAGGTTCCAAATATTGTTATCGCCCAAGTCCAAGCTTCGCAAATCAGTGAGACCCCGGAATGTGTCTCTATGAAATTCCATGGACATCGCTGACCAATCTGTGTTGTGAGTTCTAATAGACAAGCTTCTTAATCCACTAAGCGGTGATAGTACTGCAGAGGGAACATATCGAATCTTACAAGACTCTATCCTCAGTTCTTTAAGGTTATGAAACCGGGATAAGAGTTGTGTTCCTTCTTCTTTTCTTCTTCCAAAATCAAGAGAGCTCTCAAAAAAGAGAACATCAGTGCAATGTAGGTCTAAGACAGTGATGCGCTGAGCCTGCGACGAGCTTAGACCGGCCAGTAGGTCTGTTGCGCCAGCTGCCGTACGGAGCGAGCACGCCAGCTGGACGCGAGTGGATTCACTTGCATCACCCGACACTCGCTGCCATTCACACTCCTGAGGCGCCTCCGCGACGCGGCTCGTGAGTGACGCTGCATCGGCACCCAAGTATACCCAACTCCAAGCGGCATACCACACAGCCAATAATCCCATCGATAACATCTCGAATAACTCACTTTAAACTGTCACTTTATTTAAATTGTCACCGTTTGAGTTGATATTATCGCGCACATCGCTACGTTAGTCCGGACGCGCTCGGAAAACTTCACGAATTTCCCGTCAAACTTGTTTCGAAGTACGACACATAACGGCACGAGTTGGCGAGCTGAGGTGCAGCAAGCGCCTCTCTCGAAGGCTCGTGAGAAGCAACTGAGTGTAGCGCAGGCAAGTTGAGCGACCGGCCGGCGGCGGCACGCTCCCCGCGCACGGTTGCTCCTCCCCCGACAGAGACGTCCGATACGTGCGTCTCTGTCTGTTAAAAAGTTCACAACGGCAACAAGTTGCTCGCCGCAAGATTGGCATGAACAGAAGCGCGCTTTGCGAGCTTTTATAAACATGGCGGTGCTTACTTTGTTTGTTTTGTCTAATCATAAAATTTCAATAGAGTTCCAATTGAAAAGCGTGCGGAATAAAAAATATATATTTGCTTTTATTACACGATACACATAGGTATATTAAAAGTTAGTACGCCTGAAAAATATGTTTTTGTTTTACATATAGTATATCAAATATCTACAACTAAAGGAAGTAATGTGATAAATAATATGTTTTATGCTTGCTCAATATAAATAACGTTTAATTGCTTGTTACTTTTTAATCCAAACGATAACCTGAAATAAACGGTACAACAAAAATTATATCTAATCTTACAGATATTCCAATACATAAGATATGCAAGATACCTTCGATATTTATCACTCCTTATCACCTGAGAACTACGTGCATACTTTCACATGATCGCTGATAATGCAATACAAATCCATTATCACTTCTTACAATTTGCTTTTGTTCTACAAACCGGGATCTACCTGGGTTATGACGCATTTTGTAACAACTCTTTTTGTCTATAGCTCAGCTGTCAGAATGACGTCACAGTAACGAGTTCGATCATTCCTTAAAACCTCTTTGGGAACCTTCACATGAATGATAATCAGGTACTAAAGGATTAAAGTGTAAAGTAGGTGATTAGTAATTTCCTTACTTTATCAGTCATTCTTTATTTTTATCAATGCTAATGCATTTCTATTTAATTCCTTTTTCCTCATGCTAGGCTCACTATCAAAACAATAAAAGTTTTAATTACACCCTGTATTAAAAACTAAAGCTACTTACCGCATTAATTTCACAAAAGTTATTTGAAGCATTCTAACTGTACTGAACATTAATTAAAAAATACCGCATAAAAATAACATTAAGTTGAAAATACCTGGACTACTGTACGTGTTCAATACTTCGGTTTCTTTGGTATTTTATCAGAGAATCAAATGTAAAAGCGAACACGCAATTCAGTTGGACAAACAAAAGGCGTCGGGAACATGAAAAGGGCTTTATTGGCATTCTCGGCGGCAAACACACAAAAATTGTACCGCAAAGAGTTAACTGATCTAAACGAGTGCACTTCGCACTGACGCATGTCGTCTGATGGCGACGATTTATGAATTTATTGAAGGTTTTATTCAAATTATGAATTGGTTCTCAAGTTTGAACTTATATTTTATATTTTTATATTTTATAGCTGTATTAAATAAAATCGAGTAGTGCTTAACTGCTTGGGTGGACTACTTAACTGAAAAAAATGTGAAGTGGCCGATTTTTCAGTGCAGTTTGTTTACAAATAACCGCTGAACGTGAACTTTGTTAGTACATATGTTTAATTATTCACAGCAATTCTACAGATATGTTAGTTTTAAACAACTTCGCCGCGGCCTAGGCATAATTCTCGAATTAATGGGGTCCTCATTCAATAAAACAAAAAGGTGAAGTCATCATTTATAATTTAAATATTTATCCAGCCCACGTCTAAACTAGTTTCGATAAAATATTGCGATCTTTATCGAAAGTGATCATCGATAACGACCATCGATTGCCATCATCGATCTTGCAACTTTTTTTGAAGACCAACTCGTAAGAAAACTTTATTACTAATGGGCTTATAAAATAGACCTTCTCTATAAACTTAGTTAGTCGCCAGGCATCAACGCTGTGCTAACGTGTGGCCCTTTTACTCAGGAAGTCGTAAATCTCAACTGCTTTTCTTAAACACTTCCACCAGTACAATTTGACCTTCCGACTCTCCAAATTTCGTACGAAACAGACAAATGTCCCTCCCTCTTGGTCCTCTATAAAGTTATCACGCGATAAACAAACATCTGAAAATTTAAAATACTCAATTGTTCCCTTACCTCACCAGCGACTTTTATAAAACGAAAACCAGTAACATTCTTTAGGTTGTCATAGTTTATCCCCTTAATGAAACACACCTATCAAGTCCCCGATATGATAAATTGACATCATTATTCAATGAACCCTGATATGATGAAAAGTTGTTTATAATAACTCTTTTCGAGACTTGGAGAATTAACGGTGACAACTCTTTAGTGCGTAATTCTAAACGTTCCTTACAAAAGCAAAGCCAAATATTTCTCATTTAGTATTTATGCACAGGTGTTGATGTGCGGAGCGATAATATATTCGTTTGGCTACAAGATATACCACATTAACCTAATGATGTCGAATGAAATCAACATGTGATTTTGATCACCATAACTAACCACATTACAAGTTGAATCGATGCTCGCCAACTGTTCCCTATGGTTTCTGGGTTCTATTATCTGTGAATAAATAGGGAGCATTGTGGGATTTTGCAAAAAACGCATAAATCGAATCGATCTTCCTAGCTGTCTGCCATTCACTTTGTTCCCGTGTTTCCAGGGATCTAATGGCCGATCCCCAAAGAGCCATACATATTTGGTGGTAGTAAATGTCAAAATATTTTGTATCAGTTGTGCTAATGGTTTGTAAAGTCGGCATTAAGGTCTTATTGTTATTTTATCCGGGCATGCTGTGGCCAAATGTGCGTATTTTTACCAAATTGTCAAATCATATTCTTTTCATATCAAAAAGTTGTGCTAAAGGGGTACGGCATGCTTAATGATTCTTGTTAATTCAGACTATTATTTTGTAGTCTTCAAATACCGAAGCCTGACCTGAAGACAAAATATTTCGTATATTCGTTTATAGAAAACCATATCAAGCAGTAACTTCATTAACTTCCAAAAGGCGTCTTCCACTTAGCGATTTAACACAATTAGCAAATCGCATTTTTGATTAGCCACCACAATCGCAGCCGCCGCTTACATTAACGTTTTATAATGAGAAAAGCACAAGGAGACGTTAAAAAAGATGAGAATTCGAGACCTATCTCGGGATACTTGACAAAATCCAACGAATGAATGTAATGCCATTATGATTAGCATTATTTTGTAGGGAGGGTCGCGGATTCCGGTTTACGGGATAAAGCGAAATTCGTCGTCACAAAGAGGTTTTTTTGACATGCTTTTTAATTCCCCCTTAACATCTGTGGTGGTTGGGACTCTATAGCGGCTTTAATCGCATTTGTTGCGCCACACCTTATTGATAGTTGAATGGTTTGTTTAAATATTTTGGTCATAGGATGCGCAGAAGGTATGGCTGAGAGTTTAGTGGAACTGGTTCTGTAGACTCGGAATCAAGATGGACTTTGTGTTATAATAAGTAACCCTAACGTGTCCGATTTGATACGTCTTTAGACTAAAGAATAGACTATAGACTATAGAGGTAAAGTCATCAGTTATAAGTTGAGTGGTAAGCAAATGTACCACGAAGACTCAGGTCTAGGTTATAATCTCAAACATTTTTATCAGCTTTACGGAACTCTAAAAACGTTTTTTACACGGTAACACGAAAACATTTAATTTATGTGGGGGATTTTAATAAATAATTATAGACGTGATCTGTAAACAGTAAGCTAAAAGTTTTATTTTTTAACATATTTTATAGTTCTGGCTAATCCGGTTACGTTTGTCACGGAGCCTTTTAGTACGAGCTCGACTGCACTAAATATGAATCTTTATGTTTAACAGTGACATTAATCACAAAAACCCCATGATTTATGTAACTATGCAACAGCACGGATCCGTTTACAGTTCTAACTAGAGTTTAGTAACATGCTTCACATTCAACAATAACAAAAGCATTGTTATGTATTTTATTAGTTTTACAAGTACTCGACGCGTGGCTTTAAATAAAATATGGCTTTATGGGAACAAAGACTTAGGTTTGAGGAAGTATTTATTGACCTACTGCGGTGATTTCGAATTATGTAAGAAGAAAAACGTAATCATTATCCATAGTCCACGCAAGGTTTCAATATCAGAACGACTCCTCATGATCGCTTTGTCGGCCGCATCGTCGTATAAAATAGTATAATTAAAACTCAAATGGAAATATCCACGTAGCTCGCGAGTGCTCATCCCATCGTGTGTCAGTGACCGCTCCTGAATGGGCCCTAATTTTTTTCAGGCCTTCGATTTGTGGGTTCTTGCTTTGTGATACAAAATTAATGATTTTTGGTCTGTGCTTCGCAGCGTCAGCGGGTACAATGGAACCAGTGACAATGGTGTCCCGCTGTCCACGATATTGACGGAAGGCCGCGAGGCCGAAGCTACCTACGCTCCTGGCTGCCCTACCGGCCCCCGGCCCTTTGTCCACAAGAATTTTAGACACGTCATGAACCAAATGCTCAAAGCTCAAAGCTCGTGAGAATAACCGCGATATTATTAAAAAATGTATATTTTAATTTTTAATTATAACCTGCCAGCTATTTAGATTTTTTTTCAACACACTGCGTTACCCTTTTAGATCGTGTCCATTTCAGAAAGCTTAGAATGGTGAAGCCAAAACATTTCAGTAACTTAAACAAATATACGTGTTTTAATATTTTAATAAGTAAATAATTCAAACAGCCTACATTTATTGTTCACAATAGTATTGTATTGGCCGTAACCTCAGCGTCATCTTGCTTATTGACCAACTGCCCCAATAAATTACATCATTCATTCCTCGTATCGGTCCAAACATTTTACACCCAATAGTATTGTGACTACGAGCCACAGCGCACCCAAACATTAAGGGTGGTCTTACTTTTGTGACCAGTATTTAACCCAAATGTAAATAGCCATCAGTGTGGTCACCCCAGCTGCACATTGTCGCCTCTAATTTATAGCAATTCAATGTAATTTCATTAGCACCAAACTGTTTATAAATCTGTATGACCACAATATCAATTCGATTGACGACAGTCTGTTGTTATGGCCAATAAATTTTAGGATTATCTTGTCCGTGGGCCGTGATTAGGTGCCATCAATGTTTTGAGGGAAAGTCGAAAATTAAATCGTTTAAGCCCAGTTAATGGTGGGTCTACAATGACATCAATACGTAATGATAAATTACGGCAATTGAATAAAACCACGATATATCATAAATAATGTTTAGAACACCCACACATTATCCGTCTTACCACAAAAACTTTTTAACGTCAGTTTAAGACTTGTCTAAAAAAATGTCAAATTATGACGTTGACATATGGTTCATTTTGGAGCCATATTTTTTTTAGACAACTGTAAAACAGTGGTTAAAGTTTTTGTAGTAAGGCCATATGTGTTTACCTAATGTTTTGAATGCTGTTTACCAAAGACTTTCTTTTGGTGACCTAGGTTTTATAAGACATTTTGGAAAAATAAATATTGCAATACTCTGGAATAAATTGTTTCGCAAGTTTATGAAGTTTAATCCCGAAGTGTGTGATAAAAAATACATGTTTACAAGGCGTTCGAGAATGCTTTACGCATTTTTAAGCGATTCGCGTTCGAGTGCTGATCCGAGTATTTGCTGCAACAACAACAGCAGGCGCGCGCCTAATTCTACGGCGTTTTTATCGAAAATCTTGTCCAAATTGGCGTGTATCGTTGTAAACAATTCCCGTAATTCATTCGAGATTCCCTTTGCGTCTAACAGAGATATACTGAAATGACCAATCACGAACGTGCGCAGACTATCGAACTGTGATGTTAGCTTCACCCTTACCATTGTTGTCACACCGACATGCTGGTGTATTAGCAATATTTATGAAGCCAATTTATAGGTCTTACCTTCGTACAACTTGCCTTAGAAGGCTTTGGATTCCTAAACATGTTGTTTTATCAATGGACCCCTAATTGTATGAACACTACACTGTCGAAAATTGTTGACATAGGTACGGTTGCTTTTATTATTTGATCATTAGCTAATCACTCGAATGGATGCTTAAGAATTAAAAATATCACTAAACAAAACAGTTTTTAGATCCAAAAAATACACTAATGAGGTCTATGGGTGGTCATTTTTTTCACAAATTCGAACTATTGGCTGTGATAATGGTGTTGCCTCCCTAAGTAAGCAGGAGTAAGAATGTTAATGGTCATTAGGCATGCTCACATCAAAATATTTCTTTAAAACATGGCGTGTACCAAAGAGAGTACAGCTCGCAAAAGAATTTCAGTGTAAGTTTTCACGAACGCCGTGGTTCGAAACGATTCGATAGTACCTAACATTTGCTCCAAAATCGACTATTTTTATGTCCATTAGTTTAATGTGATTTCTTTTAGATGTTGGAAAACCATGTTGGTACTTATCTAATGGTATTATCCCTTTGGTAAAAGGTTCAATAGTATGTAGGTTGAACCTTAAATATACGAGTGTAGATTGAGGAATTTTACATTATCTTATCCGTTTGCTTACACTTTACGGTGAAAGTGTAATTTAATGAAAACCTTAAAATATCAAGAAACAAAAAGTGCTTTGATCTTATCTCGTATTTTCAAATCAATGTATAATTTCCTTAAATTTTGTTTATTATAACAATTTTTTTCTCCAAGCATCCTTTTTCGCTGAAGGCTAAGTTTGACCTCTCTGAGTCTTCATTGTGCTAGACTGGTTAAAAGCATTTCAGGTTCAAATCGCCCCAAGGTCCCTAAAATTCCTCTTCAAATTGTTGAAAAACATCAAAGTTTAACGACCTGTTACATCCAAAACGATGAATAGCGGAAATTATACTGTCAACTATAAATTCAAACATAATTAGAGGATTCCTGTAATTACCTCTCGTTCTTGAAATTAACGTTAATTGGCTCATTAACATATAACATTTACTTTATTTATTTGTGTCGAGATTCTTAATGCAGGACAACAATGACATGACACGACATGACATTCATAGCGTAACATAAC
Organism: Helicoverpa zea x Helicoverpa armigera; assembly: GCA_033682625.1. Lineage (NCBI taxonomy): Eukaryota > Metazoa > Arthropoda > Insecta > Lepidoptera > Noctuidae > Helicoverpa > Helicoverpa zea x Helicoverpa armigera. The sequence goes on along the minus strand of JAWIIS010000005.1, from coordinate 221,169 downwards.
AAGTCTTGTGCGTTTTTGTGAGAATAATTATAACTATGGCCGTGTTCTCATGTAATGTAAACTTCGCCTTAGTTATTACACGATTTAATATAATTGGCACAGAATACCTATGTTAAAAATATTTCTCTACTTTCAACTTCAGAGCTATGCCGAGTTTTGATGGTGCGTATATTCTTGACAGGTTTCCTATTTGTAACATACATGTGTACACATATACAGTCTAACAAAAGCATGAAACGGCTTTATTAGTTTTACTACTTCCATAGAACAATCTTACGATTATAACTAAGTATATTTTGTAAAGAAGAAAGTAAGTATCGCTTAGGACTCATTTTGTTGTTGATGCAAATGCACGGATGACCTGGTAGTTGTGATTGCATGAAATAAAGCAACACCTTGTTGTGTCCCCAGGGATTTTTTATATAATTTGAATATGTTTACGAAGGGCTCTACTGTCTTACTAATAATTATTTACATATTTATTTTTAGCTTGCAATGTCCCAAGTCACAATGAAGGGCAAAAGTCTCGAAAGCTATAATCATCATATCAAAAACTTAACTTAAAAGCATTCAATCTTAATCAGTGCAACACTAACTAGAGCTAACACCAAATACTTTATTCGTCAATAATTATCGTGAGTCAGTCTATTTTATTTTATGTGCCATTAAATTTAACAACAATTGCCTTTTAGTGACGTGAAAGTAGACATCTTTATGTTTATATGTCGTTAAGATTAAGTGTTCCTACGTTTCGAATGCAGGGTCCGGCTTGTAGGGACCTCTGAAGGTATCTGTGGACCCATTACCATAACTCAGGTGAGTTTCAACGCTATCGTTGTTATGGAGCATTTGTGAGTTGTTATAGCGAGCCATAAGTTTTAAACTCGACCAAAATGAAGCTTCTCAGATAGAGTTAGGACTGTGGACTGCACTAGTTCCTTATTTGTACTTTCTTCCAGAACTTTATTTGATTTTCATTTGGACAATGTTTTTCATTTTTTTATGGGAGTTAAAGCTGATCCTATCATTACATAAATCGGGAACAAAAAGTGATTATCCTTGATCAATAATCTTCTAGCCGGGTAAAACAGTTCCCATGATAAACAGTGAAGCAAACTATATATAAAACCCGTAAAACGTTACTAAGATCATCCAATGCAAATACCCAAGAAAACGTTACTTAATTTCACTTTTTTTCTACGCCAGGTGTAACGTAGTTTTGACTTTGCTTGAACCTCATACAATAAACTTCGAGACCACACAAAGATGTCCATTTACCGCCAAGAATCACACTATTGTGATTGTCAAAACAAGTTCGGTTACAATAAATCTTATTATAAGTAAGGCCCGCCACATCGCCATTCATAGCCGGCCTTGATCCGACCTCAAAAGAATGGTAATGTTTACAGATATTGCTAAAAGGCTTTGTCGCGGCGCGCATCTGCTCTACCTACCTGAAAGCACGTGACGGGGTGAGAAATTGTTGCGGAATTTGCAAGTTTCAACCGACTTCACATAAAGGCAGTTTTGAATTCGAACGCGATTTTATTTTATGCCTGGTCGCGGAAAATACTTCGTCGTCTATGAACTTTTTTTTTAACGTTCATGACGCACAAACAAAACCGAATATACCTACATATACCTAAAAGCACACAAAAAAACTGGAATGAAATAGAAAAACCGGCCAAGTGAAATAGAAGAGCCCCCCAAACTAGTTTTTAAGTATTTGTTGTTATAGCGGCAACCAGAATACATCATATTCTGTGAAAATTTCAGTTCTCTAAGCCTGGTGAAAGACGGACGGACCGCCGCTATAACAACAAATACTGAAAACTAGATTTTTTTATATGAAAGGGGTATGCTGGCGAGTAGTGGCGAGGTGGTCCCACTGCCAAGTCGGAATCTGATGGTGGAAATCGAGGACTACCTACTCTCGAAAGTAAGTTTCAATCTGACTTGATGATGGGAGAGACTTGAGGATAGAGAGTCAAGGGTACGTTCTATATTTCTTTCAACGAGACCTTTACAAGCACCGAAATGTCTTCGCATCGCATAAGTAATTTACTTTTGTTCCTGTACAGCGTCTTACATGTAATTATGCTCTTGACTATCGTAAATAATGAATAATTTTAAATAGGTACTTTATAGAAAAAAACAGCTTGATACCTTCTTTTGTTTTTGGAAATGACCGTACTCTTGTTCTCATTATTTTATATACACATGGGTATTATTTGGACGTAGTCAAAAAGAAACGACTCTTTGACCAAAGTTGAGTTAGGTAAGTATGGGATCGCATTCCTGAGGGTCAAGCTGAATCTATCATATTGAAAATTCTGTAGTGTGCATACAGTGAACAATCGGCGGCGCGGCAACATGCTGCAACTCAGAGCTACTGTGATGAGATAGCAGTTAGATACAATTTTGAAAGATGGCGCTACTAGTAGAGTGTTAAGAATTTCAATAATTATTTATTATATAATTTTAAGCACAACAGTTGTTTCAATCCTGAAGAGAATGAGCATTGAGATGAGACATATCTAATTTAATAGAAAACCGCAGTTTGGTATAACATTTTAACAGGATTTGACAATGTTTGTTTTCAAATCATAATAGTGGAACATTTTATTTTGTTGAATGAAATATAAATGTTTATTATTTCATTTAACATCTGCATTAAATATAATATAGGAAAACTTATTTATTTATTTATTATCCAATAGCTGAGATTGTTCATTTTTTACTTAATTTATTTTTCTGGGCTGGTAACATTAAAAAATGCATTCTGCTGTCAAATGGCGTTACTGCCACTAGCACAGGCATACATTTTTAGCATTACTTTGTTTGTCTTTAACGCAGTTCAACACTGATCGAAACTTTCACATGCTTGAAATATTTAGTTATGCAGCACAGACTACCTGTATCTACTAGAAATACATTTTGAGTTTGACAGCCTCATAGATCGTGAGCCATTGCAGTTGCATTCACTTTGTTTGCTTTGTTTTGAACGTATTGCTCAACAAGTTTTTGACTGTGCCCGTGAAAATAACATCCTAACATATTATATGAGAAATTAAACCTGCACCGAAATATGGATACACGTTTGCATCGAAAGGAGTAAGTACAAAGTTTTTGTTTAAACTTTTAGAACGGTTATTTTGTATTAAAATTTTTAGATTCGTATTTTATGGCTGTGTTTAGAAACAAAATTTCTAAAAAATTCAATGAAACATAATGCTTATGTTAACGAAAAGGGTTTCTAAAGCTTTGATAACATGTAAATGGTTATAAAAGCAGCAAGTGCTAGCAAAGTCGTATTATTGAGGTAAAAGCTTTACAATTGACAAAAACAACACTATTTATGGTAAATAAAACATCAATGCAACATTTCCTGGTGTCTAGGACAAATAAAATGTGTATTTCCATTGTGTTTGAGAGTGATATACACTATAGTGAATTATAAATTTTATTTTATTTGAACTGGTATTGTTTGAATAACTGTGTGCTATCAAATTACATGATTTCTTGCATCATCAAACATTTTTGTAAGAAACACAGTTGATTGACCACTAAAATGACTGATTGTTTCATATTCCTTATTGCATCACAAAAAAATTACACAATAATAGTTTCAGTGTCTGGTTATCCAAGAAATCTTGAAGTTTTCTACTTCTGACTGTATTGCCTACACATAATGTAAAATCACTTTGTGTTGTTTTTGACTGGCTAGATAAGGTTTTCAATTAAACAGCTTTCTCCATTCATTTACAAACTAGAATAATTGTAGACAAAACAATAAGTCTAACTTCAGCTACTCTCAGCTATCTTACCATGTTTAAGCTTACCATAATTTTGGTAATTCCCTATGCGTCATACCATTTTTGAACATTCACATGACAGAAAAAATATTTAACAATAATTTTCTGTGTACATTAAGTGTCGATAGTATTCTAAAAACTCAAATTTGAATTGGTTACACATAAAAATAATGTGACTTTTGAGTTTTCCCCCATTTTTGAATCGCTTCAAAAATATTGTGGGCCCACTCAAGCGTGGAAGTTGTTACAAGATCCAGTGGTCATTTTAACCTATCTGAAAGTGAACTTTTGACTTAAGATCAGGCAGTAGTTCTCCTAAACTAAAACTGCAAGAAAAAATTTTAATGCTACTTAATTTACAGTGTATAAAAATAATACTTCTGGATTGTTGTCTGGCAGACAGAAATGTTTTAGTCTATTTTTATGCACAGTCAATGATATTAACCTTGACTCAAGAGTTAGAGCTAGTAAACAAGTTTAAACAGTTTTAGAATAAAGGTATAATATTTAAAAACATGATTATAATGTACTTCTGCAGAACTGGTCAATCAAGTGTATGCAAAAACTTCAATATAATAATATTGGTCTTTCTACTGCCCAAAAAAACTAAATCTACAAAAATACCTTTAATAAACATCAAACATTGTTTTGTTTATTTATACCTATAGGCTCCAAAACTACTGAACCGACTTAACATATATTTCACTGTTTCAAATGTAGATAGTCCTCGAGTAATATAAACTATAAATTTGTCCGGGCACAGTTAGAAGTTTCCCCAGGACACTGGTGACACAGCTAGTAAACTATAAATGAAGCTTGGCTGTAAGCAAAACTGTAATATGTATTAGAAGTACTATCACCCCATCATTCCATAGAATAGAACAATGACTTTATGAGTCAGCAAAATCGCTAGAATCAATTTAAAAAAATGCATTGTTGTAGGAAATACCTATTCTAAATTGTGGTATACCATGATACTATCCAATTATGTAGGTACACAGCTTTCATTAGGTAACATAAGGGGGTGATTGTACAACCTGCACCAAATTTTGTAGAAGCAAGACTAAATGGGCTAACCATACTTAAAGGACAGGAGAAGCTCTCTTTGTGCGAGTGGTAACCAAAAGATCCAGTTATGGAAGACCTTGAATTATCAATTTCTTTGAAACAATGACTCAAGTCCAGCCTGTCCCTAGTAGTTATTGACAATAACAAAAGTAACTTAAAAGCTCCAATAAATATATGTAGAAGTAGCACACATTATAGTAAGGCCTATTTATTTATAATTTTGAAAAATTACTGCATGTAAAAATATTTTCTGTTCCGATGAATCAGAGTTTATATCGCAGTGTAATCTAAATAACTTTGATTCACAATTTATCTACCTGCAAAATCTTAACAACTATTGCATTACATTTCTTGTATTTACAACAAGTTTCTTTAAAATTGCATAACAATAAAATGCTATCTTCTATCAGTCTTGTGTAACCATGGTTAGTTCACAGTCAGTGCTGTGTACGAGACCATCGTAGTAGGTTGAATTAAATTCAAGTAAGTACCTCCTGACATCATTTCATTAATTATTACAATATTTCTCTACATACACCTTACCTACCACAATGCTATTTTTATTGTTTTAAACATTTGTGTACAAATGCACATATTTAATTAATGAGTACCTGCTTATCAATTGCAAACAACATAAAACTGTTCATTAGTGAAATAGGTACTTAGCTACTATCGTTATTAAATTAATTAAGGCCCATCCTGTGTTCCATTCAAATCTATCTTCGATGGACAGTGGACCTTAATTAAATGATAGTAGACAAAAATATTTTTTCTACTTTTAAGGTTTGATGTCCCAAATGAGCAAATGTGAATAATGTCATAATTTCTGGAAATGAATTCGTAACCAGTTATTAATTCCTTCACAGAGGTTTAGTAGGCATAAATCAAGTAGTTATCTGTTTTAGTCAGGACCACAACAATGAATCACTCATAGTGAACAAATCAATAGAGTCTATAATAAGTGCTCCTTATCAGTCTACTTAACCAATTTCCGTTCAAATGACACTAATTTAACGTTGCCTAGTTCAAGATAACGTAACATTGACACAGTAGCATAATTTTGTTTTGTCCATTATGCCAAATGATATTTCAAGGTGATGCTCATTAAAAATGCAGACACGTGACGCATCATGGCGTGATTTTATGTACGATTTGTGATCTTCGTTTGTTTTTCTTTCTTACCACTGTGTTGTTGTACAGTACACATTGATTAGGAACCAATTTGTTTAAGGCATACCTATCATGTTCCTACGTAGGTACCTATGTGACGTTGCTCATGAAAGCTTTGAAATCATAACGATTGACTCAGGCTTCAGTAAATACCGCCTTATTTGGCCATAAAATTAACTACAAGTTAGCAAATCAGTTTGAGTTGAGTTGGACTACTGAAGAGAGAGCGAAAGTACAACGTTCGGCATCTCAAATTCCTAACAAGAGACAACTTGCACTGCCAAAATGTAATCCATGATCGTGTGTCGGTCTTTAAAAATGGCTCCTACATTCACGAAACGCTTAAGTGATTGAATTCTCCAATACGCAAATTGAGATCCTTATTTTTGCAGAATAAGACAATTAATAAATTCAATACATAATACTTACGCCACAGACGTAACACAATTTGATGTAAAGCTTAACCTTGCTTGAGGAAAAGCCCTTCCTAAATTGACATTCCTTGCACAAAAATTGTTTTTAGAATCCGGTCATTAATAAAGAGTAGTGTTTGTTGCACTCAGTCCCGTTAGTTACAGCGTATGACTAAGGCGTTGTTTACGAATACGAGGAATTGTAGAAAAAACTACTTAGTCAATTCACTGCATTTTATCTTCATGCATATTATATGCATAGCCATTCATAACTGGCCAAACGATCGATAATTTGGTCATTCAGATATTTTTAATGTCTTGATCTAAATATGGTAAATACTTTAATGAAATATTTATAAAGTTGTCTGATGCGTATTTTGTTAACCGCTTATCATTGGTCAATGACATTTGCACTCCAATGGTTCATCATTGTTATTAGATGAATGCTAAGGGTTACTGAACTTACTAGGTCCTTTATTTAAATGAGGTATTAAGCCAGTTACTCTTGTTAAAAGTGAAAACGACATTACCAAAACTTGTGAAGGAAGCACTACAGATTTCCGCGAAATAATTTGGCAAACAAATCGTAAAGGAGACGCGTATGATTTGACTTCTGAGAAACATCAGGTTATTTCGCCTAATTACTGACTTCTAGTCAGATGCAATTTCCCAAGCAAAATAAAACAAATATCAAAGAGATTCTAATTGACTATTTCAATCCTAAACATAAATTAATATGTAATTATGCTCTAGCTAGATAAACCAAATGAGTCATCGTTGAATGAAATACAACACCCAACATAATTAGATGATATGAATGAAATAAAATTCGTTTAACAAAAATTCCGCTGAAACTAGGCTGAAAATTGACACTTTTAGGGGGCCAGTTACAAAATCGTATAGAGGAAACAGTTCGGGAGAGCAAAACTTCCTTAGCAACGTACGAGTCCGTTGCGTTTGAAAAACAGTCAACTGCAATGCAACTGTCTTCAGGCCTAGCTAGGACTTTAATTGCAGATATTTCCGCAACATTGCCATATAATGCCGACTCTCAGTGTTTTGCGGTTCAGTTGCTGATCGGCCTTGGCAATCGACGAGCGGTCAACGACTTTATATATGTTCTCGAATTTTTAAATAATGTTGTTTACTTACCTAGTTATGTAGGTGTCTTCTACCGACAAGGTCGATGTTAAGTCATTGGTTATTCTCAGTGTGAAACTTAATTTGCATGCGTGTACTAGTGCCTTGGATTACATAAAGATATCCTCTACACTGTTTTACGTTTAAATGTTTAATTGTGACTTTTGTTAAGGTAAATGAGTTCAGTGACAATTAAGGTTTTTTGTGTGGGAATATTCTGATTTCAAGTGTGTTTACAGATGAAAAGTGAACCGGGAAAATGGACCTTAACAAGCGGCTGCTGCTGCAAAAGCACCAGCAGGACATTATCGATGATCTAGATGTGGTGTATATTTATGATGAGCTGTTCACAAAAAACGTAATTTCAGCCGAAGAGTTCCAACATATTCTCAATGTTGTAAGTAAACTTTGTCCCATAATCCATTGAACATCCAAAGCGTCATCTTGAAGCATAGAGCAGCAAGAGCATAAAATAAAAATTAATCACAAGTAATAGTTGGTATAGGTGGATGGTTTGTCCCTCAGACGTCAGTATTTGTGTAGAAGTTGTGAGCATTCAGTTATATTTATTTCAACTCTCGCCCTACAATTTGTTGTTTACAGGAAAACACCATGATAATTTGTTGCTATATTGTTATAATAATATAAACGATACTGCTTAGTATAGGGTTGAAGTGAAACATCAAACTTATTTAATTTATTTAATATTTCATTATAAAAATGTTCCTGACGCTTTTCCTAAATGAATGAGTACATCTCTTCCTTCTTCTTCTTTACATGTCTTTGAATTTTGAAATTAATTTCTTAAAATTATTGGTCTTGTTTGTAGAAACTAAGCTCGCTCGATTTTAACGTATTTTCCCGATAACACACCAGCTAGGTAGTTTATCAAAATTATTCTGTGGTTTGTGAATTGACGCTAATAATAGTATTATGTTGACATTTGAATAGGTTTTATTATCATTTTTATACGAACTACAACTATTAGATTACAGGTTCTGTTGAAGGAACACGTTCTGTTGCTTTCTAGCAAAATAATAAACGGCACTTTGTTAATTGACCTGTCGGCGTACCTATTATCTAATTTGAGGCAACTTTTTGCAGAACTCTCGCGTGGAAAAAACTCGGTTCTTATTGGAATCGTTGATCCGTAGTGGCAGCAACAAGTCCTATGAGGCGTTTGTAGACAGCCTTCATAAAGACTATAAGTGGCTTTGGGAGAAACTGGCCATAGAGAACAACAATCCGATGCCGAATGATAGTTTCGAAGACAGCCTTAGCAAAGGCGATGTGCCGAGGCTGCCCGACCATCATGTGAGAAGAGCAAAAGTGGTAAGCACAAACTGTATTATTTCGTAATTTGGCGTGTCTTATGTCTGAGTCACTGAGGAACTTGTGTACGAACTTACGACTAATGCTGAAGTTGGCATGTTAGTAACAGCGAAATAGCTTGTATATTGGTATCATTTTTCGTCAATTCAAATTGTCCTTATTGATCGGATACAAATTAAAAGAAATGATCAGATCGTAATGAAAGTACTTCCGTGTTAGTTCTCCTTTTATAATAAAAATGTTTGTATTCCAATAAAATCAAAAATGACAAGCTGTATAAAAAATATTTAGCAAAACAATAAATAAAGATTTTTATGCAAGATAAGGTCTTACTCCCATGCACATGCAGCAAAGTTTCCACCCTCCCTCATGCATATGCACAAGAGAGACAGTTGCCATGCAAACGAACCTGTACGCGTATTTTGCGCCTCCACGGGGCATTTAATATCATTTATTTCCGCAAAGTAACGCCTGATTCCTTATTTATCAAGCTTTATATTTATAGTGCACAGCTTCATACACCAAGACCAATAATGAACCTACAATACAAACAAAAAACAATGAAAGGCCTTATTAAGATTGAAGTACCACGATTGATAACATTTAGCATGAGTAATCTAATGAAGAAACTAGCACATCAATCCAACTGTGTTCAATTGATGCGTCAATATGGATAGTAAGGCGATTCAATCAATGACTTTGACTGTGTGAAGGGCACCGTATTTGGTGTACATACACCCGTTTGATATGCACTTTGTGTACCGTACATCCAGGATAAAAAAAATCCAATCCCATTAATGATCTTTTCAGCGTTTACTACCATATAGATAGGTTTCTTTTTTTTACGTTTTTTGAATGATGACCATTGCATTTGCACCGTGCAGATAAATAACCCAATTATAGGCACCTACAACACATCAGTCACGTAAACACACGCTGCAAGTTTATTCACCGCGATTAGATCACTACACTCAAGCACGCTCCCTGAAACGTCCTTACACCGAAATGTCTGACCTGTACCCAGTATTCGGCATTTCCCGACTGCAACCATTATTTTTCATATTCCCGAGCCAAGATTTTCCTTTTGTATAGCTGACAAATCCCTCACATTTTTGAGAATCTTCATAAACAATTCGGGACTCCCCACATACATTCAGTTCGAAAGCGTGGAATGACGAATTATATTGTTGCACTGCGTTCTTTTTGACGTGTATTCCCAGCAAAAAAATGAGTTTTTGGATAATTTTCTTATGTCTTCTAGGAACAAATTGTAGCAGATAGCCTTAAAGCGTTGACGCGACATAAGGTCTTGGCAATTCATGGCATGCCTGGGTCGGGGAAGACTTGTGTCGTACTTAGTGCTTTACGAGACAACCCTGATCTGGTTACCAACAACTTCAACGGCGTGGTGTTTTGGGTCAACTTCGGCAACTGTAAGACTGACGATGACATTATTTTTCAGCAAAGCAAGTGAGTAAATAATCCTGATTTCCAGTTTTGTTTGAAAGTAGAGCCCGTATATGCGTAAACTTTGTCTGAACTATTTCAAAAGTGTATCCTTAAGTTAGCTGTAATCAATGGACACTTAATTGAACATATAACTTCTGTTTCAACTATGGAGTTAACAATAATTATTTCACTGTCTTTTTTAGTGAAATAATTATTGTTACTCCATACTTATTATAAACTCGTAAGTCCTTTTTTGCGGAATTACGAGTTAAGATTCAATCACTCAATCCAATGAAAACTCTCAATAAATACATAGTTATTGTCACTTATCTTATTTTCTTCTCATTTTCTCCACAGACTATTAAGAAAAGCGTCCTCAATTTACACGCAAAATTCGTACATGAACTCAACAATTTCTATGTCGAGTATTGGTTCTAATGGCGATAGTCACTCCTCATCAAATTACGAGTGGACCATGATCGATCTCAAAGATAAACTGAAGGCTCAGTTCTCTGAGACGCCTTTGAAAGAATCCCTTCTTATCTTAGACGAGGTGAACGATAAGAAAGGCCTAGAAGCTTTCGACATTGGATGCAAGATTCTGGTGACTACAAGAGATACGAGTGTGGTTGCTAACTATCACCCGCAGATTATCAAAGTAAGTGGTAACTTGTATTCTAATACCTAAATAATTAAATAACTTTAGATATCAAAATAAGAAAAAAACTTCATGCGATGTAGATTTCATGCTGTAGCTCTAGTAATAAAACAATTTTTGATATTTATTCTCATGGCTACAATGTTATCGTTAAACCGCATGGGATATACCTATCCAATACATTAATGTACCTACGCTGAAAGTTTTTTTTTTTTTTTCCTTATTCTCATCTAAATTGTAAACGGTGTCCCTTTGTTTGGCTCTAAAGCATTAATTATGATTGTTTTCCCATAATTTGCTCAATACTATTGTGATAACCGTGCAAGGACACGTCATCTCTAATGGCTACCTATTTAAAAAATACTTTAAACTACATAATAAGCGATGGAAATGAACCTACTTACAGTCTGTTTCTAAGCAATAGGTACCAAATGTCGTAGCATGAGTAAGCCATGGTTCAATAGTATAAACGTTAACTTTGTTTAAAGTTGTCATAAAGCATTTCACTACTGTGATACTAGAATTAGGTGTTTTCTGTGTACAAGTTCGAAAAGTAAAGAAACTGAAAAAACTATTTATAGTTTATTAAAAGCCAAAAGTACATTAGGCAATGTCGGAAACATGGGTAATTGATGATTATTTTTAAATCAATCAAATTGACGCATTACATCATTCACGTTCGTTCATCGCCCCCACAGTTAACGCAAAAACATTGTAGGATATGTTTTTACTATTAATATAATCTCGCAACACATTTTGTGAGCAAAGAGGTAGGCAGAAATATTCTCAGTACGCCCACAATTACTAAATATGCATAAGTCTCTTATAGGCACAAAAAAGCTTGATCACTTTGCAGAGACGTAGCGTGACACGAGTAGCGTGGTGTACTCAAGTCAAAATGCTACAGCGGGAAATGTTGATGAAAATAGCCATTTGACTCCCGCATTAGTTCGTATTGATCTTGTCAAGATTTGGATTTGCTTGGCCGAATTTGCTAGAATTGACTGTTCAATATGTAGTTAAAGAAGACATAAAATATTGATACAAATGTAGTACCTAGTAGAAACTGGAAAATTCGGTTTGAATTGAATATTCACAGTAACAATGCATTTATGGCTTAAGTTATATTTAAATGTTAATTCACAGATAGAAAACAGCTTAGAAGAAAAAGAGTCTTTGGAAATCTTCGCTTTATCTCTTGAAGTACCTGTGTCCAAGTTACCATGGCAGGCTAAGAAAATACATGAGATTTGCAAAGGAAGTCCGTTCAACATCGGCCTCATTGGTGCCCAGTTGGCCGAAAATAGGGAGCGGTTGATCGACGATCCAAAACGATGGAATTACTATGTCAAGGAGTTGAAGAAAAAGAACCATTTTTCATTGTAAGTATAAACTGTTATAAAATTCAGATTATTTTATGGACTGTTTCAATCCTGATGATACCGTTAAGGTGCCAATATGAGCAAGAAATTAAAATAAAACAGTTCCTAAAAGAACAAGTTCATGGGCATGCAATGATGATGATTAATAACTACAAAAATGTGGACAATTTCACAATATTGCTTCACAAAGATAAAGGCAGGTCGAAGCCAGGTCGATGTGCCAGATTTATATCTATGAAAAAAAAAGTCCACGTTAATCATTGATATTACTTAAGACAAAGGTTTGCAATATAATCACTTTTCATTTTATATTTCAGCATCCCAACAAGTCAATCGTACAATCCAATGAAAACAATTGAAGTGTGCATCAACTCTTTAAACGACACAGTTCTGCCATTATTTAAGAAGCTCAAAATTCTCCCAGATAATGTCAAAGTATCTGCCAAAGTTTTAAGCAAACTATGGAACATTGACGCTACGAAAGTAGAATCGATTATGAAGGAGTTGCGAAGTAAATCGTTAATAATCGAATTCTACGATCGAGAGCAGAGAAACTATATGTACGAAATACATGATCTTATAATGAAGTACTTGAAGAGTACGAATGAGGATGATTGCAAGAAGTTGCATTCAGAATTCCTGAATAGTTACAACTATAATATCACAAACCCACCTTTAGATATTGTGGATGATGGTTACATAGCGTTTTACATCGGCTATCATATCAAACACACGGAAAATGTACATGATAAGTGGAGCCTTTTCAACAAATTGTTCCTGAATTTGAAGTTTTTGGGAAACAAAGTCAGGGCGACGGGTACAGCTGACGTGGTTTCGGATTTACAGAACTATGAAAGTTATATTATCAAACATGTAAGTATTGTTATTCCATTGCAGTGTTACAAATGTTCTTAATGCACGAAAACCTGTTCTATAATCAAGAAAACACATAAATAAATGGTGACGTACATAAGAAAATACAATGACGTCAATATCTAGATAAGGCGTAACCGATCTCTATCTTATTAAACACTTTGTGGTTACATACATGTAATTGAGCACAGTTTACGAATATAATTTACATAAAAACCTATTTTCCTCAATATTTAAATAGGTTTAAACTATTAGTGTCGTATTACAATTAACAAAGGAGATACTTACGTGGTTAGCTTCAATTTTCCTTTATGACCAAGACTTGTTATGCTACCAAATTTCCTCTAAGAAACTGACGTGTCAATCAAAACTTAAATATCCTACAGGGAAACACGATTATTATGTTTACGTAATTTTAATTTTTCCTTACAAAATATGTCTATTTTTGTTTCCAATACACGACCTTCAAATCACGTCGTTACTTACGCAACTGTGTTCGAAATTTAAAAAGCTGTCCACCATTTTGTACATAGGCCATAAAGTACAGACCTCTTGGTTGACAAAAACTTGCGTAATAGACACCGCTATTTACTCATTTTCATTTGATTTTCCATACTTTTGTGTGTAACCATGCTTTATTTCCTTAGGAATTAGACAGGGAACTGCTAAACAGCATCAAAGCGTTCCTAATCACGCACGGAACTGATCTATTCCATTACCCTTGCACCGATATTATTCAGAGCATTCTGCAAAACGAATCGAAAGGCATACTCTATTCGAAAGCATCGCAGATTGCTCAGGAAAATTGCAATAACAATGAGCTGTATTTTGATTTTCTGTAAGTATTTTTCGGTTATTTAATTTGTTAAATATTTCATTCTGTGTTGTCTTTTTCTTATGTTGCTTTTTATGTTTTCAATAATTGTTTTTTTTTGCGTATCTCATTTCATTTTGCACAGATTATGTCTCATGTTGCACTTTTATATGTAGATATTGTTTTTGCATAAAAGTTATTGAAAATTTTCAAGTGTTATGAGCCCTTAAAAGCTGACTTCTATCAAAATTACTTGGCCAATATATAATTTATATGATCTGTACCACTACATATCAAATTCATACAAAAAAAAATATTGAGTAATCTGCGAATCGCCTAAGAATTGCACATTACAGTTTTTGGTCACGTATCAATAAATGATCAAATGATGATGAAATGATTTAAATCTCTATGGTTTGATGGCAATCTAATGGCTAATTATATCAGATGTAGACATTTTATGTCTTGCAACCGAAGATATCGCTATACATAATATTAGGCATTGTAATTGTCTAGTCAAATAAATAAATATGATATCCTTGTACTGTCAACATAAATTTTCAGTACAATAACAAATCAATAGTCTAATCAGGCCCTGTCCAAATAACGTGTAAGCTCTCAGAAACAACGTTGCTCTTTTCTCTTTTCTTTTCTTCAACCAAAAACACCAAACATGCCGTACATGCAGTAGTTAAATCGAGTACCTGTTTTCTATATGCTATAGTTCTTAGGTCTTAGGCGGCCCCTAGACCTACTAACCTTAAATATTGAGCAATCTTCAATATTAACTCTATACACACAGTACATAATATTGCGCAATTTAATTGATATTTTCTCTCTACACTGTTCTTAATTTATCAATTTCTGTTTATTTTGTTCCGTAGCCATGAACAAAACGTGGATGAGATCAAACACTCTACAATTGACGTGAAAGACACCATCACGGCTGTATGCTTTCTAAAGGATTATGTACTTGTCGGTACTAACTCCGGTCTCATTAAGGTATGTTTTCTTTGTAGAAAAATTACTTGTATCTTTCCTTTTAAACTATTCGCTCATATGGGTTCCAGTATTTAGTAGTCCATCATTAATTTATTAAGTACCTTTTGTGTCGTTATCTGGAACCAAATTACGAAGTCCAAACAATGAAAATTGCGATCAGTTTCATTTAATTGATGAGTTTCATTTTCATGTCACAGTCCTGTTAATTGATCTTTGATTCTATATCAAGGAGTACAATGTCGATATTCATTTGTGCAGCAATTTGACACTGTGCATGTATGTAAATAATAATATATGTACCAAATTCCCCAGTTCTTCCACATCTTCACAAACAAACTTCGCAAAGAACTCCGCGGTACTGGTTCGCCTATCAAATGGATCGGTGTATCATGTGCTACGTTCCCGCCAGTTGTGGCCGCTTTAGCTTACGACGGTGTTATCAAACTGTGGTACGTTGACGACATTGATTGCGAAGAGACTGATGATGTTATTGAAGAAGGTTTGTTTACTTTTATTTTCATAATTTTTAAGAAATTTCAAAGTAACACGTGGTATCTCATCGATGACCTAATGATTTAACATAAGATGAGGGTCTCAGAAAAGGTCACATAGCTGCCCAAATCAATATTTGAGTCTCAAAACGAATATCTATGAGTTTTTATAAACTGCATTTGATTGAATGTTAATTTAAAAATTTTAGATCACTACAATCTCCAATTAATTTTGTAATTATATGTAGTATGTACAAAGGCTCCTCTACATACATATAAGTCTACATCTAAAAAGATAAAATGATTATAATATAGTAATACCAATCAATCATATCTATTTCACAGAACCTGAAGAAAACTACAAATACAATAACAGCTACGCAGACACAGAAACCATTCAGGGCTCATACCTAAACTGCAGATGGGCAAACAACGAAAAGTACCTAATCCTACACACCAACAAAAAGATTATCTTCTACGATCCATACAGAAATGAACGAAATAAGGTTTTCAAAACTATACAAGATTTCGACCGAGATAGAGAGATTTTATGCTGTGTCCCTTACAATTATGACAAGCATATCATCGTGGCTACAGACGGTAATACGAAGCTGGTCGAAGTTATCGACTTGAAAACTAATAGCAGAGTCATTACTTTCGAAGAGACTGATATAGTTTTAGATCTGGTTACAGTTCCTCGTAAGTAGATACTTTTTTATGTATTTTTAACCTTTTTTTATCGATACCCATCGATATCGATATCCGTTTGTCTTTTGAAGTCAAATTTCGATTTGCGGAAACTAAGCCTCTGCTTCAATTATGTATGTATGTATGTAAAGGCAAACGTGATTTTATTCATAAATTAACTTTTACGCGTCATTACAATTTTCTGCGAAAACTTTAACCTACGTAATTGTTTTGTCATCAAATTAGACTTTTATTCAAAAATAACAAGGAACATTATGCATACATTCTACTATTTTTTCCCCCTCCGTAATGCTAGTGACGTAAAAGATGTAATTTGTATGACAGTTAAATCCAAACTACGCATATTATGCATGTTCAAAATATAAGGAAAGGCTTAACCGACATTACTGGTGGTGTTGATTCAGCTATGCCTGTCAACAATAAAATAAACAACGGAAATGACTTATTTTCTTTTTTTTTTTTTTTTTTCAATATATAGGATATAGGTTTGAAATATGTATTCCTTGGTTATCTACTTTATAGGTTTTTGAAATTTCTCCTTAAAGTTACAACTGTTATAGAAACTAGTTTGCAAAACTATCAATTTACTAAATTCAGATCACAAGTACGTACGCGTACCTCCGTCAGTCTCTGATACCTAAAAATGGATTCTGTGCAGTGACTCGTGAAAAAATTCAGCGACAACTATTTTTTTTGTTGTGGGAAATCATCAAATGAATACCGAAGTGGGTGCCCGCACTGTCTGAGTGAAGGAACATGTTCCTTCTGGATCCACATCCACTTTATGTACCAGGGTCGCCGAAACTCCCGCGAACAATCCCGCAGCCCCAACTATACAAATTCTATGTACTTTTCAGGTAGCAACAAAATCATTACACTAAAACCCAACGAAATTATGGAGCATGAAATTAGACTGAACTCCAGTACATTAAAGTCAAGTACTTGTCGATGTCGAAGAGTTATTTTAAGTGATGATATTAAAGAGAATATGTTGTTCTTGACTGTTGCTGTGAATAAAACTGGGACTCTGTTGTTTGTGTCTACTGATGATAGCCGAGTCGTGTGTATTGACTTGAAGACTTACACTTGGAGCTTTGATTTGGAGAATCGGAGGGGGTGAGTTTTTTTATTTGTTCTTTTCACATCAAAAGATCAGAGAAACATGTAATAATTCAACTTACTTGAAAATTGTTTTCTTTGTACTTTTGTAAGTATGAAAACAATGAAAATTACTTGAGCTTTGTATCAAAATAAGTTCACTTTTTGAAAGTTGGTTTTATAAAAATAAGCTGACACAGTTTGTTTTTTTTTTTTAGGAAACTTGTCAAAATTTTCCTAAAAACAATCTGCCTCATCATTTTTGTCTATCATGTTAAAGTTTCACAACAAACCAAAGACGAATAATTAAGACGAAAACATGCTGCACACAAATACAATTTTTTACAGCACAAATCTCTATATTTTGGCTAAATATATCGACAATTTAACATGTTTTTCACAATATTTCAGTAACGTAGTAGCAATGGCAGTGAGTGAGATGATGTGGGATGAATTCGAGCCCGGTTCTGATGTACTACTCACCGGCACTGGATGTATTGAGGACTCAGCTAAGGTCTGGTACTTAGACGCCTCGTATATTTCACAAACGGCGCAGAAAAATGGGTAAGTAGTATTTAATAGTAGTTCCTGATGTATAAATTAGTATCCACTAATAATCCGATGTGGGTGAGAAGTGTAAATAAAACTATCGATTAAATATTAATTTAAAAATATTGCAATAACACAAGTATTCAGTCTCCTAATTGAAGACTTTTTGCAAAAAATAACTACACTTATGTATTAAAAGCATTACTTTTCCTTATAGAAAAATGTGATTAAAACTATGTGTATTTCATGAGAGTAAAATGTATATTACCCAAGTAATTTGATTTAACCATCACAACGTCACATTTAAAAAATGTTCTAATACCACACCATTAACAGAACACCCTATAAATTCTAGGAGAGTACGTCTAACAACAAAATTCGACGTGAGTTTCGTCAACCCTCTTTCGCCGCACACACCCAACTCAAATTCACCTAACAGTGGCACTGAGAGTGTTAACCCTTCACCTAGAAGACACCAGTCATTTGCCAACCATCATCAAAGAGAGGTCACCAAAACACTACTTAAAAACTCCATGAGCTTAGACAGGAGCTCACTAAAACCGTTGAATTTGAAAGGAATTTGTAACAACAATGAAAATATTCTCCAACCCTTATTGGCTGTGGTCGATGATAAGAATAATATTCAGGTATGTACTGTTGATTAATATGCCGTAATGTTAACCTTCTAGTTGAGTAAAATTAATTAAAATATTGCACCTTTAACTAACGCAAAATAAAATGATCCTTTATAGCAAAAAAATATAAACTACTACGCAAACATTTGGTACCTATGTATGTAACCATATAACTACTTAATAAAAACCACATCTTTTCAGGTAATGCGTGGAAGAAAAGTCTTAACAGAAATCATAGAAGAATCAGACAAATATATTACCAGAGTAAAAATCTCTCCGTGCAATCAGTACATTATTTACGGACTGAAATCCGGTACCGTGAAAAGATATACGTTACGTACGAAAGTAAATAAGGAAATATTGGATATTTACTGCCCAGTGCAATATTTGAACTTTGTCAATCCTAATTTGTTGATCGTTGCGGGTAAGAATACTCGTCTGATGGCCTATCGACTGACGGTGAATGGTGTCTGGGAACCTGAGATGATGCAGAGGGGTAACAATAATCTTGGATCGCAGGAGATACTGAATGATCTTCAAGGTAAGTAGATCCCAAACCTCGTATATCTAAGCTTTTATCTTTTATTAAGCTTTTTTGAGTATTGCAACACAAGCTTATAATAAGTTTCTTTGTTAGATCTATGGCAATTCTGACTAATGTAATCTGTTTGGACACGAAAATAATAAAACTACAAACAACTAGCTGAAAAGCAAAAAGCTGAATCTCTACCACCATACTGTTAAATTACACTGGTCAACAAAATTTTTACTTAGTAATAGGTCCCGGACTTTTTGATATTTTTTACTTTAATTCGTGATCGTAAGAAAAATAAACAGCACAAAAAAATTTGCTTGCCAAGAATTTGTTCTATTCATTAGTTTACAATAACCAAATTCATGGGCAAACAGAATAAGTTCGAGCTCGTTTCTTCCAATTAGTTTAATTTTTCACACACGTTACATGAGATGTTGCAAGAAACACGAGGGGCCCAGGATCTGTTTCCACGGGAGATAGAGAAACCAAACCATTGGCGATAAGACTCCACCACAAGATTCATAAAATTTCATCGTTGTTTTTTGGATGTAAGTTCTCCGCAGACATCACAAAAAGAATTAGGATTACTATTAGAGTTCCTCGACATGTTCACTGGGTTAATAAATCACAAAAATGTGTTCAAAATCAACGACAAATATTTTTATGACGACTTACTTGTTAACGGTTCTGTTAATTTCCTGCAGAAGTATTACTTATGAGTATGACCCTATCACAACAAATTAGACTCTAATTGATACTTGACAAAATGTGAAATAATAATACAAAATTAGCTATCAAAGTTCGTGTGGCAAAGCCAGTGTTGACCATTGTTACATTTCTGACTAATATTTTTACCATCTCTTCGTATCAAAAATACAATACACATTATTTCTCAAAACATAATTATAATTTTATTTATAATTATAATAGAATAAAACGAGACAAAACATTACAGGTGTCAAAAAAAAGAACGGCCACTCCGAAAGACTGCCAAGCTCAGGAAGCGATAACAGTATCTCTTCTAGAGACAGATTATTCCCTAACGGAGAAAACAAAAGCCTTTGCAAAGGCAGTGGGCTCGTCGAGTGCTTCTACGTTAAAGACTTAGGAATTATTACAATTGAGTACAACGCTACTATCAAACTGTGGGATGATAGTTTGAAATTACGCACAATACTGAATGGAAGACAGTCCGATGTGTGCATCACTTCGGCCGCTTTGCAGAATAACGTGCTCGTTATTTGTGAGAAGAATAATAACGCTTTTCAGGTATGTTTAATTTATGATCTCTCTTTAGATTTTGTATTTTACGGTTTTACATGACATCGCATACATCTTCATAGGATAACTTTTTTGAAACTTAGAAAGTTTTTGAATTGGCAATTTATTCACCGTTATTTAATTATCTCTTTATGGTGAATTTGACCATTTGACTATAACGGTAACCGAGTCGTTTTCAGTTGTCAAATCGCCTTTTGATTTTTGATTTTTTTGGGCCGCAAGTACACGGCTGGTTATAGTTTCCATTTAAATCAAGAAGTTATCAATAATTTGGCCATTCCACATTTTTTTACAGACATTTCAACTCAAAGTAGGCGATGATGTAGAACTGCAAACAATCCAGGAATATAGACTGAACAACGCCATTATCTCTTGCGATCTGACGGCCGACGGGAATATACTCGCTTTGGGTCTCGATTCCGGAATGGTTGTGGTAAGTTTTTAATAATTTTGAAAACGAATTATTTACCTTAAAAAATCCTAGTCATCTCAATCCTATAAGAGATTTTGGATCGGCTACCAAAATTTTCTCGAATGTTGTTTGTCACTTTTTTCCATCCCTGTTACAGAAGATTAATTTTCTTACATCTACAAGAAAACCGCATCAAAGTCGGTTTAGCCAAACGTGAGATAATCGCGGACAAACAAACATACAGGTCAAACTGAGGACCTCCTTTTCTTGAAGGCGGTGAAAAATATCCAACATAGTATTTCTTATATTTTTTTTTATTTCCAGGTATGGAACGTGCGAAGTCAACGTCAACTAAGCCTACTAAAGCACCACAAGTCGAAAGTCCACTGGTGTTCATTCTCTCCTGTCCCCGAGCGAACCAACCGCAACTCTATGACGTCATCACCCCATCCCGTGCAGTCGCCCTACCACTTCCCTTCCACGCAAGACGATGACGATAGTGAACAGCCGCCCTTAGTGCTCGTTACCATGGCAACGGAGATTGTTTGGTGGAATATTACGCAGGTTATGAAGGCGCAGAAATTTAAGATGGGGAAGAGGTTAGTTGCTAGAGTTATCGGATTTTTAACTACAATTTGACATTATAGCACAACTTTTTTAAGTACAGAATTTGAGTCTTCTGCTTTCCGCATCAGTCAGTGACATTATTTATTGGAAAACTACGCAATTCATGCATGAGATTGAAACTTGAATTCACTCTACACTTTTAGTAAAACCATCGTAGGTACTTGGCTTACTACGTAATTCATACATGATATTAAAGACTACTTTTGGGTCTTAAAAATAAATTTCTGTTAATTTTTTAAATGAGGACCATCTTTTCAGGACGTACAACGTAATGTCGCCGATTGGCAGCCCGCTAGAAAACAGAGGCGACACTCCCAATGCTAACAACAGTTCTAATACAAGCTCAACTGCACATTGCAATTTCTTCTTCGGAGACGGCTACGATATGCCTCAACAATGCTGGAAAGCTATCTGGAAGAAGAAAACGTGAGTACACTGTTTAGTTAAGGAGAAATAAAAAATATATGTGAAATACACAAAACATGAAAGGCTAGATGGTTTTAAATTGCTAACTTCGTTAAAAGTTCTATCAACTTAAATAACCTCTGGAGCATCACTTGACAGCTTGGATCATAAAAACCTTAAGTTATATATAAATATAATATAAATATAAATGTTTTGGAAGAAATATGGAATTGTAAATAACTACGGCATGTCTAACATATTTATGAATTTGGGCTTGATGATTAAGGAATTTGATATGTGTGATGTAATTAATGTGCCTGATAGAGAAAATTTTGAATCCTCCCATTGTGACACCAACCACAATGAATGTCAATCGTTTTTTCTCTAATAAATACCTCAAAATATTACATCAAAATATTGCAGGATTAGTAAATAAATCTAATATGCTCACTTTATGTTTAGATGAACTGTCAGAAAAAAAGATAAATGTGGATGTTCTGTGCATAACGGAACACTTCATAATGAAAGGATATCAGCATGAATTATATGTGCCTAATTATGGTTTAGCAGCTTACTATTGTAGAGAGGGGAAAAAAAGGGGAGGGGCCTGCATCCTTGTAAGACACGGAATACAATGGAAAGAACTACCTAATATATCAAATTTATCTACATCAGGCTTATTTGAGTGTTGCGCAATTGAACTGACTGATTATAAGATAATTGTTGTTTGTATATATAGAGTACCTAATGTAAATAATCTTAACTACTGTCTGGATAGACTTGAACACCTTCTACAGGTAATATCGCGTGCGCGTTACACTAACATTGTGATAGCTGGTGACTTTAACATTGACGTACTAAAACAAAACAGTTACACAAATGCTTTTGAATATCTTTTAATGAGTTATAACTTAAAACTTGCAATAAAAAAACCTACCCGCTTAGCTAGTATGACTTGTATCGACAACATTGCGCACAACTTTAGTAAGTCATGTAAGACAGACGTAATAGAGCTAGCGTTATCCGATCACACTGCACAACTGATTCATTGTCCAGTACAAACGACGTTTGCTATAAACTATTGGTACGTAAATAAAAGAGACTACAGTACTGAAAATACAGCCAAATTTAAAAATTATATAAAGAGCCTTACATTCTCAGAGATTTACGATACGGATGACCCCAATATAGCGTACAATGCATTTATTGATTTATTTAAATTAATATATGACTTATGTTTTCCAATCAAGCTAACTAAAATAAATGTTGTAAAAAAACCTAAATGGCTGTCCAAAGGTATTAAATTGGGTAGTCGTAAGAAAAGAAAACTTTTGTGGCAGTTTAGATTAAACCCAAACAAAACTAATAAAAAATGTTTTACAAATTACTCACAACTGCATAAAAAAATTATAAATTTAACACAAAAAGCGCAAAACAACCATAAAATAAAATCATCTAATAATAAATCTAAAACAACTTGGCAATTGATCAACCGTGCAAAATATAATCTACCTAAATATAATATCAATAAAATAAAACTAAAAAGCCATACTCTGACAGATCCCAATGACATAGCTGAAGAGTTCAATAACTATTTTATTGATAAAGTGCAGGGGAAGCTTCAGGTGAATAGCAAACCAAAACATTGTAAAATTAACACAAATAGCAAATCAATGTTCATGGCTCCCAGTGTACCACTAGACATCCACAAAATAATAATGTCATTGAAAAATACGAATAGTGTAGGGTACGATTGTATAGCTACCAAGATACTTAAAAGTGTATCAATGGAAATATGCAATCACCTAAGTTATATACTTAATCTATCTATCAGTGCGGGTATCTACCCAGACGCCCTAAAAATATCAATTGTAAAGCCACTCTTCAAAAAAGAAAATAGGGAACAAATGGAATATTACCGACCTATTTCATTAATACCTGTACTATCTAAAGTATTCGAGAAATATAAATATTGTGCGAAGAACAAAAGGGCTTCCGAATACATAAAACAATTAATATGGCCATATACGACTTCCTATATAATGTCCTTAGTAATGTTGACAAGCGAAATCCTGTGTGCAGCATATTTTGCGATATGACCCAGGCGTTCGATTATGTACATTATCCCACCTTAATATCGAAACTGGAAGCCTATGGCATTAGAGGCAATGTACTTAGTCTACTCGAATCTTACCTAAAAAATAGAATACAAAAAACTGAGATAACTAAAATTAACATACATAATAAGCGCGAAGAAATATTTAGGTCCACCGAACGTGAAGTTTTATTTGGAGTACCACAGGGGAGTGTATTAGGCCCTTTCATATTTATTTTATACATAAATGACTTACCAAAATGTATTAAACACCCAGTGACATTGTTTGCAGACGATAGCACCATAACAATACCTTGTCAAGCTATAGAATCATATAGAAGTGATATCAATAATAGTTTAGAACAGGCTGTGAACTGGTTAGACTCTAATAATTTAAAAATTAATTTGACTAAAACAAAAACTATTCATTTTAGACAGCGTACTCCTAGCATTAATATTAACATTCAGCACGGTAATAATATAATAGAAGAAGTAGTGAATACAAAATTTCTGGGACTCATAATAGATCAAAAACTAAATTGGGAATCTCACATTGACACTCTATGTAAAAAAATTAGTAAGTCCGCATACGCTTTGCATACACTATCCTCAATAGTATATATGGATGCGCTTCTCACGGCCTATTATGGCCTAGTGGAATCGCACCTACGGTACGGTATTATTTTTTGGGGTAACTCTTCGGGAAGAGAAACAGCTTTCAAAGCACAAAAAAGATGTATAAGAGCTATCTTTAAGTTGCAAACCACTGATAGCTGCATGCCATATTTCAAAGAATATAATATATTAACCCTACCCTGTCTGTACATCCTAGAAATAGCTTTATTTGTCAAATCAAACCCGAATAAATTTCAACTCCTGGCCGATAATTTCCCACGGAGTAGGCGCAACAATAGTTTACTTTATCTACAAACATCTAAAACAGCACTTATGCGCAAAAGTGTTTACTGCATGGCTCCGGTGATATATAATAAAATACCTAAACAGTGGAAAGAATTACCCCTATTGAAATTTAAAAAGAAACTGCGAAAATTTCTACTGAATAAAAGTTACTACAGTATAAGTGAATTCCTCAATGAAAAAGACTTTACTATATAGAGTATTTTAATCAGGATTGATAGCCTTATGTAAGTTAATTACTAGTATATGTCATTTTTT
Organism: Helicoverpa zea x Helicoverpa armigera; assembly: GCA_033682625.1. NCBI lineage: Eukaryota > Metazoa > Arthropoda > Insecta > Lepidoptera > Noctuidae > Helicoverpa > Helicoverpa zea x Helicoverpa armigera. Next base: position 196,041 of record JAWIIS010000005.1, on the reverse strand, counting down.
AATTTAGTTTATTTTATTTTTACTTATAATGTCCTTTAAAAAAAATCTGTTTATGTCTTAAAAAAAAAAAAAAAAAAAAACTATTTAAATTTGCATGCCTTCATGGCAAAATATGGCTGAACTATTGTAATGTATCTGTGTCACCTGTATTGTACCCATATTTGCGAATAAATTTATCTTTATCTTTATCTTTTATCTATAATGAATTGAATTTTCAAGAATAAAATAATTTCTGTGACATTTTACCTCACCACAAAACTGTTAAAACAAATACTAAATTAAACATCATTCCACTTTACAGGTGCAAACAGGGTTCAAAAAGGAAAGAAATCTTAGCCTGCATCAAACTATCAGGTATGAACGCGAAGAGGCTGAGCCACGACGACAAATTCTCCTGTTTCGTCACCGTGGACAATCCCGGCCATATTCACATCATGAACGTTATGCGGACGAATAATACATAGCATACGATCACTGCCATATTGTACGCTATGTGAAGCAATATTCATGTCACTTACATCCTTTTACCGCTAAGAATCAAGTAAATAGGTTTTATTCAAAAGGTTGTGCCAAGCGTTCCATTTCTGAACGGATAATGTTGTGTCACTTCTCTCAGGGTTGTGATTGGTCGATGTTATTTGTGGCCAGTTGTATGCTATAGAGTGTGGATTTATAGAGAATTAAAATGCCAAATAAATTAATGAGATTATCTTATGTATGCAGTCATAATAAATTCAATGCAAAATAATGGTGCTACATTTCTATACAATTTATAATTTTGTAAAAAGAGACCGAACTGACAGTTATTAGTGCCAAATAATTTACTTAATTTTATCTAAAATATAATTATTATATCTAGGGATGGGTAGGTGAAGGGTCGTTTTAGCGGTAAAAGGATAATAAACTATTACATATCAATTAATAAAGACGACTATAGTAACTATCTGCTCAATGAAATACTTAAGGACTAAACACTGCCTTCAATGCATTTATTTTTAAATAGTGAAATAATACTCGTAACATTATTGTTAGAAAGTGCTCGCGGTTATATTATTTACAATATTAGGTGCTATTATTTTTGTCACGGATTATAATAAATACGTAAAGTGAATACTTTTTACTGGAAACTTGCAAACATTTTATTGTTTTGTACTTTAAATGAGTAATTTGATATTATTCCACATTACTCAAGAGCGTAAATGACAATTATATACTAAACTAGAATATTTTTTGAGATTCTCATTTCTATGTGCTAGTCCTTTGCATTTTTTCTTAAGAGCGCTATTACAAAATCGAATTGCTCAGTTGTAGGTAAATTAGACGATAGCCGGCAGCACTTGCGCATGTGTGCGTCTAGTGAAATACGCAACGCACACCTGCGGACCGCCACGCGGCACAAACAAACTTGAGACTTTGCCACTTTTTTCCGAAATAATTTATTGTTTTTATAGTTTATGAAATATTATTTGTACCGATGAATTTTATAACCTAGAATAGCTCGATTGAGTTACAATAAACAAGTAATCGTTTACAATTTTTAAATTATTCAATCGACAACCAAACTTTTCACCACGTTTATCAATTATAAGTAATTGATTTATAAAAAAACTAAAATCTATAATTCGTCTTCCATGTATTGTATCTTCATTTTCCTGCAACAATGAAAACTAGGAATGTAGATAGTTTATTAAAACAAATATGTCACGTATACCTTTTGCGGGTGACAAAAAATACTTACCATATTATTTGTACTGGTATTCAATTGAGTCTGATAGTCTGAATTAAATATGCTTTCATTATCCTGCAAGAATCAAAGAAGTCCAATTACATTATTATGCAATAGCGAAACTAACGACGATGACATTTACGTACATATTTCTTTATAACCAACATCAAAAAAAGAGAACCCAATCTATAACATTTTCGAATTAGAATATCATGGCCTAATACTTATGTATATTACATTTCAATCAGATCATTATAACTAATAAATAAAATAAAACTCACTAGTATCAAAACGTGTTAGATGCGTAGGTTGCGCTATATTTTTCGAACTCCGGCGAGTTTACGCGGCGCAACAGCGAGCGATACGTCCCTCCTCGGTAAGCGCCTGGCGCTGACTAAAGTTGAACACCGCGCGTCACAAGATTTATATTGATTTTTGCATTGCAAACAAAAATTATTTTAAAATATTGTTTTACTTTTAAATAGACCAATTTTTTTTTTCAAGCTTTATAACAATACCAACTTAATTATTAAATGTTTTTTATTTGAATTTGGATTATACTTTCATAGATAAAAAATATAGTTTCGTACGGAAAATTGTCAGTAACTCTCAGTTTTATAGAATTATTTTTGGTGTAATACTGTATGAATTGTAATAAATTGATTTAAGCACTTCCAAGTACAAGATATAGTTGTATCTTGAACATTTTTATAAATGGTTAAATTGCTATATCCTCGGAGTACCGAAGCATCAAAAGATACCCAAAAGCAACATTTTATGAAACATCCTTTGCAGAGACAAAGATTTTACTGATGTACGTGGACAAATTAAAATATTTATTTAATACACTTTCAAGATAAATGATCAAACTTTCTGAATCTTATTTTTGTTTTTTTATTGTGACTATATCCAAAGCATTAAAACTCGTATAAAACGTTTAAATTCGCGAAAATTTGTGATAGCCCTCTTAACCACACATCAATGGATATTGCTTTACATAGCTATGTTATATCATGAACTGTTATTTTATAGAATAGTACATTTTAGTATGAGTTTATTGTAACGTCAATCCCACCAGTAGTGGTATGCTCTTTTTGATTTGGGTAAACTGTCACCACATTAGTTGAAATTAAATAATTTTTTAATCCTTTGGCTAAGTAGATGCAATTAAATAAATACTGCATGTGGGTGTGGGTGGCCCAGATCGAAACTAACTATAATTTGAATGTTTTTTTTTCGATAGTTAATAATTAAAATCAATTATTTTATTTCTTATGATTATGAATGTGAGGGTTTTTTTGTATTTAACCCCGAGGATATTCTAAAAATACATGCAATAAACTTATGAATTTTTGAATGCAGGTGACTATTGGTTTGTTAAAAAATTCGGTAACCTCTAGAAAATATCTGTCTTTTTTGGGGCTCAAAGATTACCAACGAGTTATGTGCCATTTTTCGGCTTTTTAGAAATAATTAATGAATCTTTAGGTTAACGGAGGAAAATGAAATATGTTTATTCTTTTGAACAATTAAGAGTACATACGTAAATAGAGCTCACTTTGTTTGCTCAGCGTACTTTAAATGCCCAGAACAATTCCAATATACTCTATACATAGGGCAATTTTTATAATGTAATTATGTTAAGTCCATGATAGATCTCCCTGTTAAACATAATTTTGTAATTTTTATGAACTAAATAATGTAATGGTGCTTAATAATAAGACGTAGTATATAAACGTTTATATTTACCGACAACTATAAATTCAAATAAATTCACGACTGCTTTCAGCTAAAACATCATAATGGGAATCAAAATTAAATTTTATCAAAATCCATAATGTCACAAATCTTGAGCATTTATACTGGAAATGGCATAGTACCATCGCTCTAGAAATCTTTTTTACAATATAATCACGCACAAAGTTACCTAATATTAATACTTATTTTGACAAGACGTTTCAGGCTGTATCCCTATTAAATGCTCTAGGTTTAAGAACTCTTTGAACATCAATGTATCGTGAAAAGCTGACGAAAAAAAAAACTTTGTGGTCAAGCATCAAATCCTAGGGTGCTAGATGTAAGAAGATAATTTTTAACAGGATTTATGAAAAAGAGGAAAAGATAGAACAAAAATGAACAACGATATAACCATAAAATGTACATAAATTAATTACTTATTTAAAGTTGTCGGAATTTTATACATACGGTAAAATATTCTTTGTACAGATAAGAATATGAAAATGAGACTTTAGCCTTTATTGCAGTGGTTAGATTCGAAATTTTGTGATTATTGTAGAAAATTATAGCTTTATCTTAGTTTTATGCCACTGCACAGTAAGGTTAATCAAAATTTCCCGCCCAAAAATGTGGTCGTACAGACATAATAGATAATAAAAGAGTTCCGTAGTTATTAATGTTATAAGAAATATCTCGCATTGTGTATCCAAGATAGTAGGCAAAATCAACGAATAAATACTACAGAGGACTGTTGAACAATTTGTGTTTAAAAGTGGCTCGAACAATATGCTTATAATTTGATGCCATTAATGGCATATTGATTTCGCTTTGTTTTTCAGGAGTAATTTTGTCCATTTTCTCCAAAACAATTGAACTGAACAGTAATCTCTTATGTCTGCGGAACTTTTCCACTAGAATTTATGCTCAATTCGTGTTTTACAATATGTACGTATTTTTTACAATATATTTAATAATTATATTCAATTCAGCATAATTAATCAATAGCAATGCAATGTAAAATTTTTACCGTCTCAAATTTTCAGCTAACATCGAAATTATATTTTATTGAAGTGATTGATGATTGGTTTTGTAATAAGGAAAATATTTTAAATATATTTTTTGATAATACGTTATTTTATTTTTAATACATATATTAAAAAATCTGTAGTTTTATTACTTATATTTACCCTATGGTGAACTTCTTTTTTCATGGTCACTATCGTACGAGGTCAAGTCTGACGAATACTACGCTGAAAACCGCATTAGAAACTGTTCAATCAAACGTGGGATAAAGGCACATAAAGACGGGCTAAACTGAAAACCTCCTTTTTTAGGGTCAATTCCCACTGAAAGAGCAGCGGCCGGCAGCGGCCGTAAGAGCACGGAAAATGTAACGCGGTGTCCTGCGTGAGCGACGAACGCGACGCGACGCGACGCTGCGAACGCGACGAACGCGATCAACTCAACGGCATTCCCTACATGCGGCCTATGTGACAGTCTGCGGCGAGACGCGACGTAACGCGTACTTGTTTTGCGGGCGACCAGATGCGACACCATGAACTATTCAGAAGCGTTGATCGCCACAGTGCGTGAATCAAGATTGTTGTGGGACAAAAAACATAAATGTTGCTGTCTGTACTTTAAATATGAACTTTCAAGCTAAATTGTACTGAACTTCTCCATGATTTGAGAAGTAATGACCAAAATCACGTAGGACATTTGTCGCGTATAGCATTGCGTCGCATTACGTCGCGTCGTGTTGCGTCGCGTCGCGTCGCGTTCGTCGCTCACGCAGGACACCGCGTAAGAGCGCGGCGCGGTGCGGCGCCGCGCGGCCCGTCGCGCTCGCGCTCAATCCCTTGCAATGAGGGTTTTTGAAATTTTTTCTGCCACCGGGTGGCGCCACGTATGCGTCTGGTCCAAACAGCTGTCAAATAGTATGGAATTGTAGGTGCCGAACTTATTGTTTATTGAAATTCTGTTATATTGGAAGTGTTATTGATTTTATTATGGACTACGGTCAGAATAAGGTTTCCGAACTAAAAATTGAGCTAAGAGAGAAGGTGCAAAAGTCACTGGTACTAAGGAAAAGCTTGTTGAAAAATTTGTTAACACAATATGATTTAGTTTTTTTTATTTACTCAACCGCAATAGTAAAACAATAATGCAGTGCTTTAATTATAAAATAAAAAAAACACTAAAATCGTTCACTATTCATAGTAAAGATAAGCACTTTGACAGTTATTGGACCTGACGACTCGGTGCTGCCACCTCGTGGATTGCCATTTTAGAAAACCCTCATTACGGCCGCTGCCGGCCGCTGCCGGCCGCTGCTCTTTCAGTGGGAATTGACCCTTAAAGTCTGCTATAAATTAATTGGGGGACTTTTAATTTACCATAGAAAACGCAGATGGATCCCAGCCTTCAAAAGATGGAAGATACGGTAGGAGTGCATAAGAAAGTACATAGGGATAGTATGTTATCAAGTACATACATAGGAAGAGAACAAATCGAAGCATAATGGTAAGTATTCAAAAAAAAAGTGTGACATCCACGAGAATAATTAGGACTACGGGCATGCCCACTATGGTACATTACATCTGCCACCGTTATTACAGTGAACGGTAAGATGACGCCTTATGTATGTTATCAGATGTTATGCAATGAAAACCATTTTTTACCACTCCGAGTATTTACTCGTTTCTATGATCAGGAATAAATAAATAACGTGTGCGTTCGCGCAGCGGAATGTTGTTGAATTTAAAGATTTTAATTATGCAGATAATTAGTGTAAGACGTCCTATAATTGTGTATGGTAAATAAAAATTTGTGTATGCAGCCATTGTGGAGAAATTCACCAAAAACAGATTCCGCTGGGCGAACGTTGGCGAACGTTGTCCTGGCGGAACTTTTTTTAATCCATAGACTTTAGAAGAAAAGAGATGTGTCCGAAAATTAGTGTGTATTTGTGTATAATTGATTATGTATGAATGAAATCACTGCATGCATAAACTTCGGAGAAATTCAAGTTTCCGCTACGCGAACGTTTGGCCATTAGCTAGTTTTCATATAAAGCGCTTACATAGAGAGCTGTAGATTTTTACAAACGTTGTTTTGAATTTGTTTATATTTGTTTAAAAAACAGATTTAGAAAAAGTCGTAGGGTTTAAAAGATAAAAATATAAACGTAAAATACACTTATTAGGTCTTAGTTCTTAAAGTATGCAGTTTGGGGTCTAGATTTTCACGTTTACACAAACCTTGTAAGTGTCTCCAACATGTTGCCAAGTATCAATGATGTTCCGTTAGTAATTAAAAAGTTATAGGATATTTTACCATGAACAGATCACTGTTTACAAAGCAGTCGAATATCACGACGTTCTAAAGGAATTGCATGGTAAAATGTATGCCAATAATTAGTTTAATCATTCAACTATTCACTTGCAAAATTTCATGTCATTAAATTCAGTAATTAAAGAAAGACAATTAAAATATCGAAACCCTACATAATCCGACCAAGTTCGGATTGCTACAAAAAAGCGGCCGTGCCATATGTCTAAGCAACGTTCTTAACTTGGTAGGTTAGTATTTATTAATATGGTACAGTTGCGTACACAAGCGTTAGAAAAAAATAAAACAATTGTATTTCGTGATTGAAAAATATTTTTTAATAATAATGCCACTATCTACGATAAAAATAAATCTTCAATTAACAAGTACTTTTCTATTTAAATATCCGTGTACAAAAATATTTTTATTATTATTACTAACATAAATTACTTGACTACGTGATTAAAAATAACGTTAACAAACGTTACGTATTTTAACTAAAATGTCCAGGATAGTGGCATTATTATTAAAAAAATATTTTTCATTCAAGAAATGCAATTGTTTTATTTTTTCCTAACGCTTGTTTACGCAACTGTACCATTTTAATAAATATACTAACCTTCCAAGTTAAGAACGTTGCTTAGACATATGGCACGGCCGCTTTTTTGTAGCTATCCGAACTTGGTCGGATTATGTAGGGTTTCGATGCTCCGTCAGTATTATAATTGTCTTTCTTTAATTACTGAATTTAATGACATGAAATTTTGCAAGTGAATAGTTGAACGATTAAACTAATTATTGGCATACATTTTACCATGCAATTCCTTTAGAACGTCGTGATATTCGACTGCTTTGTAAACAGTGATCTGTTCATGGTAAAATATCCTATAACTTTTTAATTACTAACGGAACATCATTGATACTTGGCAACATGTTGGAGACACTTACAAGGTTTGTGTAAACGTGAAAATCTAGACCCCAAACTGCATACTTTAAGAACTAAGACCTAATAAGTGTATTTTACGTTTATATTTTTATCTTTTAAACCCTACGACTTTTTCTGAATCTGTTTTTTAAACAAATATAAACAAATTAAAAACAACGTATGTAAAAATCTACAGCTCTCTATGTAAGCGCTTTATATGAAAACTAGCTAATGGCCAAACGTTCGCGTAGCGGAAACTTGAATTTCTCCGAAGTTTATGCATGCACTGATTTCATTCATACATAATCAATTATACACAAATACACACTAATTTTCGGACACATCTCTTTTCTTCTAAAGTCTATGGATTAAAAAAAGTTCCGCCAGGACAACGTTCGCCAACGTTCGCCCAGCGGAATCTGTTTTTGGTGAATTTCTCCACAATGGCTGCATACACAAATTTTTATTTACCATACACAATTATAGGACGTCTTACACTAATTATCTGCATAATTAAAATCTTTAATTTCAACAACATTCCGCTGCGCGAACGCACACATAAATAACCCCGTATTTATTTATTCATGATCATAGAAACGAGTCTTTTAGTCAAATAAATTCATTTTTTTCTATATTGCAACACAGTTAGTGTGACCCATCGCTAAATCAAATTACCCCTGATTGTTTTTTTTTTTTAATATAATTAAATCAACAAAATAATCCGGTATCTTCTTGGAAATAACTTAAGCTTATTATTATTTAATCATCATACTGTTTATTTTATCATACATTAAGTACAAATGCTCAATCCTTTTCCGTGTGAGAGAAGACCTGTGCCCAGCAGTGGGACGATAAAAAGGCTGTAACATGAGATGAAATTGCATTTAATCGTTCAGTTATGGTCGTGGTTGAAAATCATCAGTCGTTGACGTAAAAACAAAGCAATCAAAACATTTTACAAAAAATAATGAGTGAGAAATTGTTACGTTCCTTGTAATTTTGGACATTACAAGGTTTATTCTAATAAGCTGGCAACATTATTTCTTTGCTCGTTTGCTTGTCAAACATTTTAAACTAACGTATTTTTGGAATCGGCTGTCGGTGAATTTTGATTTTATTCTTTTGATGAGTAAATAGATTTATCTCTATTGAGTGTTTCTCGTGTTTTTATTAATGAGAAAACTTATGTTTTTACTGATAGCTTTTGATTTCTAAGAATTGCGTAGCTAGTCGGTAGTGATTTAGTGAAAGTATGGCCCAGTTCAACTATTTGAATGAAATAAATAGTTTGGCGACAATGGATGGGCCGATAACTCGAGGCCCTCTTCAGCGTTGGGCAAAGAAGTCCAATAGTGAGAACATAAATCCATTGAGTACTTCTTTCAAGAACCATTCGAACGTAAACTTGAGTACTTGCAACCAGTCGATGCAAAAGTTGTCTCTATCTGCGAATCAAAGTTGCAACAACAGCGTGCTCTCTAGTAACAAGACTCCAACGCGAAATGACAACAAGAAGGGCAAGAAAACACCATCCAAGAACAAATCTCCAGGTAAAGTTGTTAATAACAATGAATTGATAGGAATTGTTTGAAAACTGGCATGCCATAGTTTGAAAGCCGTTTAGGCCCAGCGTGTGTGTTTGCTTCCTTTGTTAAAGTTAATATAAGGGACAGTGAGGCTTATATTGGTGGGCTATGTTGTAGCTTGCTTTGGGGGTTAGTCTGCAATATTAGAGTGTAAATATAATATTTGTTGTAATTAACTGGCTGCCTTGTTACATTAGTAAGTAAGCATCAAGTCTTGAAGGAAAAGTTATCCGTCTATACCTTGCAGGTCGTTCCACCACGCCGACTCCAAACAAAGCATCCAAGACTCCAAACAAAGCTGACAGATTTATCCCATCAAGGAGTAATTCTAACTATGACTTGTGCCATTATATGGTAAGTTTTTAATGAGCATAGGTGGAACCATGGGTGTTACAACTATAGTTAGTACTAGAATGAATAATAGTCTTGAAGGTTGTAGAAATATCACTTGTGTTAATTTACCAATACATCAATTTAAATCTATACTAATATTATAAAGAGGGAAACTTTGTTTGTTAGGTTGTAATGGATAAACTCAAAAACAACTCGACTGATTGAGTATTCTTTCACCATTAGAAAGCTATATTATCTGCAAGTAACATAGGCTATATTTTATCCCGGTGCGGGCAGTAGCTCAGACGGGACGTGGGTGAAACTGGGGGAAAACGCTAGTAATCATATAAAGTTGTTTGAAATATACTTTTGGCTTGAAATAAAAATCATGACTTCTGTATCTATCAAACCTTGACCAATTTTACTTACGACATATCAAAAACACCAGAACTAAAACTTTGATATAACTTTCAACTTCAACTTTAAAATCTTAATAAATCACATTTCAGTTATTATTGTTAAATTACTTATACAGCAATTAATACTAACTTACATAAAACCTTTTAGTTGAGCCGTGATGAAGACAAAAATGAGGAAGTGGTGCCCCAAACTGCAACGGGAGAGGCCATCGGTCGAGCTCTCACAGACACGGAGCCTGGTAGGCTGCTGCAATACACCTGCAAAGCCCCAGCAGCTCCCGAGGGCTACCAGAACAGACTTAGAGTTGTGTATTCACAGGTATATCTGCTTGCTTATACTTACATTATGCTAATTACTAACATGTTTATACACTATACACAATACACTATAAGTACTGTAGAGTATGTAGTTAGAAACTTTTTCATTGTAAAGTTTTATTTATTATATTTTGGTGATGGCTGGGCAATCATTTTAATTTCGTTCCATGAAAAAGAATAGATTAGGATTTTTATACTGAAGTTGTCACTTCACCTCCCGAGCACGTACAATAAACGTTGTGATCTTGTATCAAGTTTTTCATTTGAGCAAGCTAATGATCTCCCGGTCCTACAGTACCATTAAAGCAGTAATTGTTAAAACTCATTATGATTCATTTTTGTTGAAACTTATTTATTTTTAGTGAGTGGTGGTGTAATTCTTCAGAATATCTTTCATATAAAAAATTAAATACACATGCTATCTTTCATCTTTGTCCGAACATGCAACTTACTACAGCAATTGTATACTGCCGTAACCAGATTTTGTGAAGTACTAATAATTAAACATATATTTCAGGCCAAAGTTCCGTCATCAGTAAAGAATACAACAAGATACATTCCTCAGGCTCCTGACAGGATCTTGGATGCACCTGATATTTTGGATGATTACTGTAAGTATATAAGGCACCAAACAGTAGTCTGTAACCAAATAGTTTTTTTTTCTCTGTTGGGAAGCTAGACTGTCCTCCAGTGACATAGGGTATTTTTAACCCAGGAGGTAGTTTTCACACGACGCAAGTAAACCACAGGAAACAGCTAGTTCCAATATACAATGATGAAAAAGCCATTTCCAGGCTGGTTGGCATTACATTTACTCAACATTTAGCCACAGTCTCATCCTGTTTTCTAAATAACAATCTACAAAAAATAACATTTATTTTCTTTGCTCACAGACCTCAACCTCGTCGACTGGAGCTTATCAAACATTCTGGCAGTGGCACTAGGAAACTCTGTTTACTTATGGAATGCTGCCACCGGCCAAATAGAGCAGCTATTGACTCTAGAAGGTTCCGAGACTGTTTGCTCCGTACAATGGGTGCAGGGTGGTGGTTCCCATCTGGCTGTGGGAACTTCTGCAGCCACTGTGGAACTGTGGGATTGTGAGAAGATTAAGAGGTTGAGGGTATGTAGATAATTACTGTATATTATTATCCATATAATGTCCATTTCTCCATATAGAATACTGCACAGTGTTTGTGTCACTAAGTGCACAGTTCCCGAAATTACCATAATTAAAAAATTCTTGCAAAGTATATGCCTGAAATTTTATACCCTTTTTTAACCGTCATCTCTTGATCCTTTCCAACTATGTGTGTTGTGGTCGGCGTCTACCCTCTTACCCTCTTCTGTCCCTTTTACCCTATTTTTTACCTCTTTTTGAACCCTATTTTTTTACCCAGGTAATGGACGGTCACACTGGGCGCGTGGGTTCTCTGGCGTGGAACATGTACATAGTAAGCAGCGGCGCCCGCGACGGCAACATCGTGCACCACGACGTGCGGCAGCGGGACCACGCCGTCGCCACCATACATGCGCATACACAGGAGGTACGGCACGTCACAAGATCCGATAAATTGTAGAATCAAGCGATATTTTGCGGAAATCAAGGAATTAAATGTTAGGAAATATGTGTGTGTGGCTGTTAATTCCGCCGCCCGCGTCATCGTCGTTGAGTCATATCTTTGAGGGTACCCCGTGGAGGCAAGTATAGGTTCGGAAATTATTGTCTCGCGGAATATTCTTCCTAACATTTAGTCACATGTTCCTTTAATGATCTGCTTGAGCTCTCGGTGAGATTGTTTGTGAGACTTTCGGGCTTCCGACTACCTTTACTGACTGTGACAAAATTCAAATGATATGCCACTTAATGCCAATATAATTATGGCTCTAAAACCTTTGACCTTTGACGACGTATTGTTTTCAGATATGCGGGTTGAAATGGTCCCCTGACGGTAAATGTCTTGCTTCGGGCGGCAACGACAATTTACTCAATATCTGGCCAATTGCACAAGGACAGCACTACTCGCAAACTCAGCACCTGTATTCATTCAAGTAAGTCGTTTTGTACATTAAACTTTTGTTTTTGGGCATTGCAAAGATGAACCATATAAGTGCGCTCAACCTGTCGTATGTCGAGTTTTAGATAAATGTATGCCGTAGATCAGCGTTTCAATAACGTCATAAATGAGCGTTCGGATGTATCGTATAAAGCGGCTCCGACTCGCACTTGGCCGACTTTTGGACATTGCAAAGATGAACTATACATTCGTTACCTCTTATTTTTAAAATAAGATAAATGTTTCGCAAAATAATGTAGGTATTTTCTTTTCCTATAATTTAGTCAGCATTTGGCAGCAGTGAAAGGTCTCGCGTGGTGTCCGTGGAGCGCGGGTATCCTGGCCAGCGGCGGCGGCACGGCCGACAGAACTATACGCATCTGGAACATCAAGACTGGGGCCAATCTTAACACTGTCGATACTAAGTCACAGGTATCATGTAGCTTCATTTTGTTATGAAAAGAATGCATTCGTTTGACTTAGAACACATTTTGCAGCCATTGAGAAGTCTGGGACGTTCGGGAAAATCTTCCTAAACTTATTAGATTATTTTTATAGACCTTTTGTTAATCATTTCATTACAGCTTTACACAAGTCAAATAAATATCTGCATCCTCCAGACTCCAACTGCTAGACCGATGCACCTGTTTTTATTGCGTTTTAGTGTTTTTAAAGTCGTTTTTTACTAATATAATATTTTTTAAGGATATTATAAAACCAGCTAAAATATAGATCTCTTAGCATCAGACATTTAAAAAATTTAAACTTTACATTAAAACTAACATTCAACATCTATCTCTCCCCACCCCAGGTATGCTCAATAGTATGGAGCACGCACTACAAGGAGCTGATCTCGGGTCACGGCTACGCGAACAACCAGCTGGTGATCTGGAAGTACCCCGTGATGTCGCGCGTGGCGGAGCTCAGCGGGCACATGGCGCGCGTGCTGCACCTCGCGCTCTCGCCCGACGGCACCACCGTGCTGTCTGCCGGCGCGGATGAGACGCTCAGGTATGTTAACCCATATGATTAAGTGGCGTCCTTCTTCATTCTCATCCACTTGCATAAAAACACAATATTGAATTTTTAGATTGTACTAACTACCGCCAGCGGCTTCGCCCGCGTGGTGAATTGATAACAAGTCCTATGTTCATTTCGTGATGATCGGTTAAGTAGTTTTTTCGTGAAAGCGTAGCAAGCAAACGGACTTTCGCATTTATAATATTAGTAGGGATGGATAGTATTGATTGAAGAAATGGGTTGTAGAAATAATAAATATTTTCAACAATCGCTGCAGTTGTATTTTTTGGCGATACCACAACTGACTATAAAAAAGACTGCAGCATTTTGTAAACTAATTTTATACTTTCAGGCTGTGGAAATGTTTCATGCAGGACCCCTCAAAGAAAAAAGAACCAACTGATTCGAAAGCAGCTAAATCACTGCTCAATCTTAACTCTTTAATTAGGTAACTCGACATTACGAGTGCACTCTATTTAATTAAATTGACTGACATTGTGATCTTACAATTAGTTTAATTACAACTGTGTTGTACCGCAAGTATTTATGTTGACAATGTTATTATATGAAAATTTCGTATCTTTGTGATTTTTTGACTTACACTTGCATTATATTACAATGCATTGCATGCTTATTAACTAAAAATATTGAATTGTATTTTATAATGAACTTATTCTCGAACGAATAACACTTTTGATGTTGTTGGAAAACGTACTTTGTTACTCGTTTTTGGTTTTTGACAAATCAAGTGAAGTTGAGGTCGTAAAATGTGATTGCGACTATCAAATTTTAAATTCCATTTCATTTTTCTTACCCTACTCTTAATTTCTTTTGTTCTTGCCTAATCTTTAATTCTAATTTACCATTTCATTACCTCGGCTTCCTTGTTTTAAGGACTGTACAACTAACTTGTTTAGCTATCTGTACCGTTTGTAAGACTTTAAAGTATGTGTTAAGATGTTTTTAAATATGTAATTTTTACAATAAGATAATAAAGATTTACATTCCCATGTTATTTTTTACTTTGATAATATTATATAGATTACATACATTATATCCTTCAGTTTAAGAAGTGGTGCATTTATAATATGGTCAGGAGTTAAGTAACTTACATTAATGGCCATTTTTTGCACTATGAAAAATGAGTTCCCCTGTCTAAACTAGCTTTTGTATGTAGTGATCTTGCAGCGGGTTCTCGCAATAGATAAATGCTTATAATGCAATAAAACAAGTTCGTTCATGGTAGTGTAAAAATGTTTTATTATCTAATTCATAAACATTTCAACAATGTGGAATGTAAAAGACCGCGCAAAAAAAAAGGGTAAAAATATAATAGAAGTGCAATAAAAATGTGCTTAAAATAATAAAAATATAATGCTTTAGTAAAATGTGATGTTATACGAAAATGTTTACAACTTATAAGGTGGAAGCATTGGTGACTAGAACTAAACAATAAATTTTGAAAAACACAAATGCACTGAGCCAGCTACGCACTATATTACAAGCGCAAACAAATTAATACTGATTTGATAAGAAGCTAATCTGACTTAAAATTATTTTGTGATTTTTTCGATTGTAATCGCAATAAGTACATAGACAATATAATTATTATTGATCAACATGGTTCATAACAGACGAAATTTGGCGTTTCCATAGATTTTGTACCTCATATCGACAATCATCAGTTTGGAGCCTTGATCTTTGTGCCTTAATCAGATAAATGATAATTTTCAAATAGTGAGTAGCCGGTTTTACATAAATGCAAGAAAGGAACTAAACAAGCAGACATTATTGTCACCTATATCTATCGAACAACCGGTTCGCTTACTGAACTAAATTCATTGTACTTGACACATTCAACTAATCATTGATTCACTATATTGCTTCGATTCGATTTGTTCCTATCGATTATCGATATCTAGCCGTTCACATCGATTTTAAATATGACTCGATTATACAAAGGATTGCTGCCATTTATAGTTACCATCGAACACTGATTTTGTATTATAACTAGTACATTTTTCGTAATATTTATTACGTAACGCTTATTATTTCCATAAAATGGATATAAAAAAATTGCAACCTTCATCGAGTTTAAAATATACATTCTATTCTATAATAAAATGGGGTTTTCACACATCTAAACATTACAATAGGCGAGAGGCATCGCTCTTTACACAGTTATCTCACTAACGAATTTAACATCAAACTGCATTCATTGCCAACATCGAACATTTCATTCTAATAATTTAGAAAAACACGCTCATAATAATTTAACGAGAACACATTTCTAGTCTGATTGAGTCACGTTTTCATTAAAAAATAATCGTTAACAATCGTCTTCACATTTTCCAAATGTTAAAAACATTTCTTTCTAAGCTCTGAGGTTATTATCAATTTAAGTATACAATGTAAGTACACTTTATGCTATACTTATAAACCTAGCTAAATGGCTCATTTATTGTGCTTACACAAAATAAAGGATTAACAATGTTTAAAAAAATATTGGAGTAACTGAGATTCCTCTTCATTATGACTACTTATTATGTTAGCATTGATTAAGAACTAACAATTAAAAATTACGAATCTTAAGGCCTAGCGTCTAAAACACAAATCAATATAATAACAATCGTCGACGTACAGTCGCGACAAGAAACAAACTTTAAAACGTTTCCAATATACAGATACATTTATTATTCGGGATTGAACATGTACGTATAGATGCCTACATTAATTGGTTATACCTTTAACTTTAAAAGTATTACAACATTCCCATTAATGGATACTTCTATACATTTAAGTACTATAGCTACGCTTAAAAATACATTGTAACGGTTTAAGGCGAATAATACAAAATATTTTTGAAAGGGATGATATGAAAGGCGGATAGTACCCGCACACTACAAACTCGTCGGCCGTTCGTTGGCAATTTTTTTTTAAGAAAATCATGAGTCCAATCATATGCTTTAATCGGTCTGATACCGGCTAAATACCTGATCTTTGTGATGTGAGATGTACTACCATTAATTTTCATATTGATTTATAAGCCCATAAAAACTATAGGCCGACTAAAAGTTTGCATATACGAGAGCTCTAAGAGGAATTTATATGACAGATGCGCGGCTATGAGAATCGTGGACAGTACTTACTGCTGACATCGCGACGGTACTCGACATAGGTTCGGCGCCGCGCACCAACTGTTCGTGACTACTGGTTAAGGCACCGCCGTACTTGAAACTCCTTCGTAAACTAGAGCGGATACTCTTTGCTGAATCACTTTTGCGTACGAATGATCTTCGAAGGTAGTCTCTGGTTAAGGATAAGGAGTTTCGGGATGTTGATGATCTTGGTCGTGAAGTCCTGGAGTCTGTTTCGTCTGTGATGGTTATAGACGGTGTTGCGAAAACGCCGCTGTAGTCAGGCGGTTGGGATTCGAGGGATACTAAGGCATCTCGCTCGACGGTCTCGCTGACGGTTATTGGAAGTTGTGTCGTGTCTTCTGCAGGCGATAACTCTGAGCGGGCTGTTGTGATTCTGTGAATTGAATTATAGGTTCAATCATTTTTAACCAACTTTTCAAAAATTGAGTTATTTTATTTTCCTACTCATTCCAACATATTTCTCACAACTGCAGAAGGCAAGTTTAGCAAAAGCGGAAAAACCTTTCCGGTCCTGTACTGATAGCTACTTTGGGAAAACCCAAAAATGACTCTTGAGAATGTAGTTAGGTACCTATATTCATAGGTATTTACATACTTTATCTGAAGTGGCCCTAAACAAATAAAGGATCAAAAAGATATCAATTTGAAAAGATAAAAATACTATCTTTTGACAACGACGTGATTGAAGCAAAAATAACACGGTAATATGTTCGCAGATAGTATGCGGCGATTGAAACTATAGTGTAATTCGAATTTTACCATTGAGACCCTTGAGTAAATTAGCTCTTGATTGTATTAGAGTGTCATCAAGTCATAAAGAAGTCTGTTGGCTTAATACAGACTAAATCTATACTAATATTATAAAGCTGAAGAGTTTCTTTGTTTGTTTGAACGCGCTAATCTCAAGAACTACTGGACCGATTTGAAAAATTCTTTCAGTGTTAGATAGCCCATTTATCGAGGAAGGCTATAGGCTACTTTTTATCCGGGTTCGTGCCGTGGTTCCTACGGAATGCGGGTAAAACCGCTGACAGAAGCTAGTTGGAGATCAATCTTTTATTTAAACTTTATAGTTGGATTCGGGTGGTTATTATTAACCACCCGAATCTTTATTCGTATAGGAATCTCGCAGGGTGACTTATTCGTTAACTCGCCCACGACAATTTAATTTTCTTTCAATTTTTTTTTTCTTACCCGTTTTGCCCCCGTGGACAAAATGGGCTGGTGATAATTGTATATTTGAAATTTGCAAATTTGTAAGGAAGCACCCACAATTTTACAGTAAAAGAGCAGACATCCAAACAAAACACAAACTTAGACATGGAAATAGACTCAATCTACCAACCTCACGATTAGATATGCATTCCTCTAGTGCGTTTGTTACGTCCATTAAAATCTACAATAAATTACCAGAATACATAAAAAACACTGAATCAAATAATATATTTACCAATAAACTAAAACGATTTCTCTTAGATAAAAGCTACTACACAATTGACGAATATTTCAAAGATAAATACCAACTAGGGAAACTAGGATAACTGGAATAAACAAGCAGTACTTAATATATCAATTTATTTACCTTACTTACCGTGCAATACCTTTAATTAGATTCTTACTATTGAGTCATAAATAAAAAAAACTACAGCTTTATAAATAAATAAAATAAAATAATTAATAACGATTAATACATAATATAGAATATTTATAATATAAATTAATAATCTATACATATAATAAATCTGTAAAAAAACTGTGTCTGTACATTGAATATATTAAAAAAATAATAATTGGGTGGGGTTTAGAAACAGTAATGGAGCATAAATCCAAAAAAAAAATTCTGTCTGTATGTCTGTTTGTTTGTACACGCTAATCTTCGGAACTACTGGACGGATTTCAATGATTTTTTCTTTGTTGTATTAGTATTAAGCCTGGTCAACATATAGGCTATAATTTATCTTCGAAACTTGAAGACCTGATGCAGAACACCAACAGACCAACAAAACTATAAGAGATACCAAAATGGTGCCATAGCAAAAATTGTTTCATGTGATGAGCATTTTCAGCTGAGATAATAAATTTTAAGATCTGGAACACCTGATGTGGAACCCCAAGAGCCCAGCTTCTCTGTACCATATACAGGTATGACGTTTTAGCAAAAGTTGTTCAACTTGATAAGCATTTTCTATTGACTTATACAAATTGAAGATCTAAAACACCTGATGTGGAACTCCAGGGGCCCAGCTAAACTATAGCATATAGAGGTGTGACGTTTTAGCAAAAGTTGTTCAATCTGATAAGCACTCTCTGTTGACTTATAAAAATTGAAGATGTAAAACACCTGATGTGGAACCCCAGAAGCCCAGCTAGACTATAGCATATAAAGATATGACGTTTTTGCAAAAGTGGTTCAATCTAATAAGCACTCTCTATTGACGTATATACATCGAAGATCTGGAACACCTGATGTGGAACTTCAAGAGCAATACTACACTTGAAATGTATAGAAACGAATGTTATGAAATAGGTATGGTGACACAAAACCGACGATTATCCCTTTATACACTATAGAAATATGAACTCAAGGACAATCCCCGGTGGACGTCGTTAAAAAAAAGACAATCCCCGGCTCTGTGCTATACCATTGCTAAATGTGGATGAAAACTACTTGGGCTATTGTGATGGGATGCTAATGGACTAGGAATGGGGAAACTACGCGAACTATGGCACCTGCCGATGACAATGTATTAGATATATGTAAAAATTGCAGGTGGAGACTTCGCCAGCTCACTTAGTGGGCCCCCGGGAATCAGTCACTGAATAGCAACAAGAGGGCAACAGGGACATGAGCGGCTGAAGTGTGAGAATACCTCGGCGGATTTTAAACGCACATTACGCGCTCCCTGTGCGTCACTTACCACGAGGCATCCTCCGAGCAGGGCTACTAACCCTGCTCTAGCGACTCCACTCTGGACGGCCAAGCCAAGCCAGAGGCTTGAGACCTACCCCCGTCATGGTTCACTCCGGCCGGCCGGAGATGGGGGCAGTATACTCTCCCTGGAGAACTCAGTATATATAGCAACGCGGAGCAGCTACTCCCCGTCATCAGCCTCAGATGTCCTGCGGTGCTTATATCTCATTATTATTGTCGTTATTATCTCAAGAGCCTTTGTCCCAATTATGTTAGAGTCGACTTCCAGTCACGATGCAACTGAGTACCAGTGTTTTACAAGGAGCGACTGCCTATCTGACCTCCACAACCCGGTTACCCGCTCAACCCAACACCCCTTGGTAAAACTGGTCAGACTTACTGGTCTAACTACCCAAAACGACTGCCAAGAATGTTCAATGACAGCCGGAACCTACAGTTTAACATGCCTTCCAAATAACGGTCATTGGTATCCAAAACATACGTAGAAAGTACCTACATACGAACTTAGAAAAGTTGCATTGGCAGGTACTTGCCAGACCTGGAATCAAAGACGCACGCTCATACTTGAGAGATTGGTTCTCTACCCACTAAACCACCACGACTTCCACTAAGTCACCACGACTTTGTCATCTATTTAATGTTTTTTACGTAATAATACGTGTAATATTTTTGCCACACACAACTTAAATGCGGACTAATTAGAATCACTACTTTTATCCCTATGGTCGCGTCTATTGCGGTTCAGGCGTTTTGTTTAGTCTGCTGTGCTTTTGCCGTTAAAGTACAAAAATTAAATATATGGAAGGTTTCTAATGCGTATTCCGCTGTTTTCAAGTCAACGGGCTCTTAAAATTCAATATCAGACGATTAAGATCTATGATTTTGTTGACCCCGTAGTCGCTGGCATAAGGGCCAGGATCCGCGTACGAAGTCGCGGGCAGAAGCTAGTATATAAATAAACGAATATAAATTTAATAAATAATAAATAAGTAAAATGTAAATAAATCTGCACAGAAATAATACCTACTCAAATATCTAAATATAATAAGATTTTCTACATTTAATTCAATATTATTATGTTTAAAAAGCGCTCTTCGTCCTCTCCTCTAAAAACTAACTTTGCTGTGCCCGACAGGGTCCATAATTGTTTCTTTTAATTTTACCCACCAGCCTGTACACATTATGGAATGCAATAAAGTTATTGAGTATTGAGTATAAATAGGTCGATCTCGCAGAACCTATCTGATTTTCGTCTACATAATCGAGCCTCTCTGTGGTTTGCAATAGGCCCTTTTTACTGACAACAGAAACGTCAGTTTTTAAGATGGTTTTTAAAGCTTATTTTTACTACTTATCTTTACCTTACCTTACCCAAACTTTATAAAGAGGTTACATACCTTCGTAAAGTCCTGAAGCTTCGTCGTATAGTGTTGAGCAGCCTGGCTCCCGTGGCAGTAGAGTACGAAGGTGGTGGGGTGTACTTGGGCGGCGGGTCGGGAGGCGCGGGCGCGGGGGGCGGGGCCGCGCGGCCTGGTGGGAGGGGCGAGTTCGAACCGCCCATCCGAGGACGATAGAGGTTTTGTATGCGCTGTTGTTAAGAAATAAAAGTAAATTATTTAGAGAAATAGAAGCTTCTTTAGTAAAATACCCAGTTAAAGGCCTTTATACTTTTATACTCAAAGTAATTTTAGATGAATTGCTATGAGCCCGCAATCCCATTTCATAATTGAGAAAACAGTTAATAGCTAGTTGCAGCAATTCTTGCTCCATGTACAAATCGCATAAGAACTATTTAAAAAAAAATATTAATTTGTTTGGACACTTTATAGACTGAGTTAAGAATACCCCTTCTTTTTTTCAGGGGTTAATAATTTAGGATTGTTTAGAAGTAATTAGAAGTGCCCTTACTACTTTCTGCCAGAAATCTGAAGCGTAAGGGTATGCCTTTGTTGAACTAAACCTAAGTCATTCCTACAGGGTAAATACTGTTACGCGTTGCATAACCAGTAACAGTATAATTTAAAAATTACAAAAAAAATGCAATAAAGGAGATTGGGCAAGAATGTATGAAGTTTGGTCCAAATGTCCACCACGAACGAGACCTATATAATTAAATAGTCCACTTAATTTAGAGTAACTTTTACTAAGAAAGTAAAAAAAAAAACAATGCCAAAAAAAAATTATAGCCAAAAATGTATCCTTAATTTTTGGTAGTTTTTGTATGTTATCATTATTATTTTTTATTTTATTCCACTTCCATTTCAGTACTTTATCTAAAACTAAGATGAGTAAGACACATTTGCATATAAACAGACCATATTTTTTTGCCCGATGGATGTACGAATCACTAACCAATTTGAGGCGCCAGAAGTGCTTGAATAATTATACTCAGCGGTGCCTGGATCTAATAAAGTTCGATGTAATTGGTGGTGTCGTCTCTCTAATAATGAACAATGCTATTTTTTCCGAAGTTACAGAAAGTACGAAAATCGAACATCATGAAAAGTAATTGAAAAAATCTATAAAATGTTTTATTTGATTTTGCTATAACTTTTTTCTGGCATTATATTTTTTTTTACTTTCATAACAAAAAATGTTCTATATTTAACGGGCTATCTAGCCATATAGGTCTCGTTCGTGGTGGACATTTGGACCGGAATCGCCCATTGTCCTTTTGGGTTGTTTCGCATATGAAAACCATTCGTCATCATCCCCCAAATGTTTATCACGAACTATTATCTTAAGGAGTAGGTAATAGGTACAATCAGATTGCACAATCTAAAACCCAAATGTCAGTAATGTTTAAATATGGAATATTTCAGAAGGCTTGTTTACCCTCTTGCAGCTGACGATTGTGGTGGCCATCGTAATAACTCGTGACTTCACGCTAGGCACTACCGAATCCTAAGATAAGATTCACTTAGGTAGGTATGTTCCAAACTGTCTCACCAAAATATCGAGTAGGCACATCTATATTTAGCACATCACTTATCAATATTACTGATTAAACCCTGACGTCAATAAATCAAGACAAAACAAGTATTATTTTAAACACTGCAATATTTAATTTTAGAACGCTATCACACTTCCGAACAATGACGAGCAAGAATTTATTTATGTAAACATAAAAAAAGTTTCCATATATATTTAGTTAGCACTGGATATTCTGTTATCCCTTATCAGTTAAACTAAATATATTTAAATCCGTGATAAGGTCGTGGGTTCACATTTCGTAATAAAGTGTTTTTTGTGTGAAATACTATGACGTGATTCGGGATGACACTATGAAATCACATGCAACTTGTTAGGTACCTAATCACTAGTTTAATATCGAATGTTATGCCTTTATAGTTTTTTACTTATCATTAGGTAGTTGAAGTGATTTTATCTAACGAGTGGGACTTCACGCCATGATCAGATGTCTCTTTACGTAATGAGTACTTATAGGTACCTACCTACATTAGTACATATGTATGTACCTACAGGTGGTCGTACTTAAAAGTACTTAGATAACAGATGGACAATGAAAGACCAGTTTTAAAGAGACGTACAAAAAAGCTTATTGAGTTTAGATGAAATAATCTGATATAGACTATCCTATATTGTACTTCAAAGGAGCGAGCCAGTCTTTATCGGTGGTTCATGTATACATTTTCCCGTTATAGTTAAAATACTGATAAAGGTGTTCAGAATTTTTACATACACTATAAGCAGAATTTTAAAACACCCGTACATTAAAAAAATACTTAGAAAGATCACAACCGTACGTAACACACAAATACATATACATATTATAAAATAAATATACATATCTTACCAGTTCTTCGATACAATCGTTAGTCCCAAAATCCTTGTAGCATTAACAATTAAAATATTTAATACTATCATGCAGTCTGTATTATCCTTATTTACACTAATTAATAGCTCTGTTTATAAACTTGCTAATTATTCTATTCATATATACTGTCTAATTATTTACACTCATTATTATGTTACTGAGGTTTTTTAGATTCAATGTCGAGGTAGAATGAGGTATTATCTAATAAGGGTCGTACCCAATATTCCATCTAACTGTTGCTATGCTTACTGCTGATGAAAATGTGACCTTCGGGCTGCCATCTCGAATTTCGCCAAACCCGGGCATAGATTAAAAAAACCCGGACATTTGGCGTAAATCGCATTGTTTCGTCGGATGAGACCGAAAATAATATGTAAAAAAACAAGACCTCATTTTCATATTATTTTTTTAATTTCACACAAAGGTCCGGGTTTTCCCCGGACACTTTTTCAAAACCTGCCCGGACGGCCCCCGGACGGGCTCCGAACGAGGACAAATCCGGGGAAACTCAGACGGATGGCAGCCCTAGTTTTAGCCAGTAAGAGTCTGACATTCCCTTACTCTGCTGCAGCGGGAGGAGTCATTTGATGATTACCCATCAAAAAGTTAGATGTGACATTTCTTATGGCTTATGACAAACTTCTATCTCTAGTAAGCCAAATCAACAGATAGATATATTATTGAGGTACGGCCGTGGGACATTTAGGGATATGTTTTAACTTACATCGAGTATATCAGGAGGTCCCTTGTTCATATACCGCCATGTTTGTATGAAGGCAGCGATAGGTACTAGCAGTAACGCTCCCTGTTGCATAAACACTGCTACTTGACGACTCCATACGGGCCAATAGCTGGAAATAAAAAGCTTATTAAGATATGCGAGGGTTTGCTTTTAAGACACATTCTTCTAGTTATCCTTATAACTCTCTAGAGCTCCTGCACACATAAAATAAATGCAGAACTCTTCAAAAGAAGATTTCTCGAGAATAACAGTACTGTCTTATCCGACTTGGACTTCGAAGCCACTACATCCCAAATCCCATATATGATTTTTAAGTCAAAAGTTAAGTATGTATTTGTCTTCATAATTTCGGGAGACAAATATTGAAACGATTTAAAGATATTTGATATCCAATTAAGCCGGAGGAAGGACGTAGACCACATTTTATCTAGGTGCGGGAAGTAATTCCCCCAAAAAAGAAATAGCAACTCTAGGAAGCTATATATCTTCCTTTCTGCATTTAACTCACCCAATAGGTTTTCTCCAACTATACATCTGTTTCTGCTGACCCACTCGGAAATCCATTACGCAAATTGCCTGAAACAATAAATATATTTTACTCCAACATCCTTAGAGGAAACATCTTCAAATTAACTAATACTTAATAAAAAAAATTAGGTCAAAACCACAAATGCGGTTAGCAAGTAGTCATTACTATTTGATATTATTAATAGTTAATAGTTAACTGGCTCAAATGAAGGTCATAATGCATTTGTTCTCAATGGCTCATCTGCCAATCCAATGAAAATGGGATCTGTATTCCTATTTAGTAACAAGTTCATAATGGGCATAAATATAGATTCAGGACAGTAGGCTCAGCATAGACTGTGGCCAAATGTGTTATCTCAACTACACCTTTTGTGTGGACCTACCGTTTCTAAACGGTACGAACAAAATATATCGGTGTTGGGCGTGCTACCTGAGTCTAATGGTTGTTGTTGAGTTGATAATGGCAGTGGAAAAGTTCTCGCCCGACACCAGATTCGTGGCTCTCTTTTTCATGGCTCGTGGATTCTTTTTTACCATAAATACGACGCCGAGCCCGGAACTTTAGAGTACTTATCAACGACAGTACTACTCACACATCCCTATAGGAACACTTACACACAAGAGCACCGGCAGCACCACGGTCCAAGTGAAGCTGAGCAGCGCGGCTAGCGTAGCGGACAGCCTGCTACGCGAGGAGTACAGCGCTGCCACCACCACGTCGGGCGAGTAGGCCCGCGTACTACTCACACATCCCTATAGGAACACTTACACACAAGAGCACCGGCAGCACCACGGTCCAAGTGAAGCTGAGCAGCGCGGCTAGCGTAGCGGACAGCCTGCTACGCGAGGAGTACAGCGCTGCCACCACCACGTCGGGCGAGTAGGGCCGTCCGCGAACCACAAACACGCCGGTCGCAAGTGCAACCTGTACCACACACTGCCACCACGACCCCACCCATACGTAGTCCATGAAGTGCACTATGCGGATACCAGCCTGTTGGTGAAAAAAAACGAAAAATCGTTGAACTTGAACGTAAAATTATAAGTAAAGAAATATTATTTATTTTATCTCCAAAAATGACATACTAATTGATATTAAGATCAGTTGAAAACAATTTGGTCCAGTGCATAACTTGTAATTTGTAGAATTTATAAGTGTCGGATATAGAACCTCTTTTTTTAAGTCGGTTAAAATATTTTTAATAAGGGGCAAAAGTAGGGCAGCCCACAGTCGTGCAATTGTTAGAACGCGACGGTGTCATCAGGATCATTCTGAAGTACTTTTCCATATTCGGCATATTGACGCATCGCATCAGTCCCGCGCGTCATACTTGCGGCTTGGAAATATCCCTTAACCTAATATATTTACTTCTATGAACAGAAAATTATAAACAGCCTAGGATTCCAAATAAGTCGGATTAAAACCTCTTTGGAAACTTTAGGGTGACTGGTTGTGACCTATTTAGGGATGCATGATGTTCCAATGTGTAATTATTTTTCCTAGAGCAGTTTTCCATACTTACGTCAACGTTTGGTCAATGAATTACATTAAAGAGCGTTTGAATCCTAACACCCAATAGGTATGCATATAACGCAACAAATCAAATACCAAATAATATTATACAATAAATAAGTAATACATGCAAGTATCTAGGTTAAATACAAAACATATTAGGGCTAAGTGGATTAATTAAATTTACACAACCAGTTCAATGAAATCTGGAGTAACCAGTTTGGCTAAAGCTAGTTCATTAAGAATTCGAGGTACTTGTTAACTAAATCACTATCACTTTAACAGATTAAAAGTATGATCTTACTGTTTTATTTTCAATTTTACATGAGACCTTGATATCGCACCTTACCTTGTATATCCGATCGATATGGGAAAAATAACACTTGCCCTTACAAAACCAAAAGCATCATTATTATTTAATTACATAATTAAAGAGCTCAGTCAATGAAGATAATTGTAGGCCCTTGCATTAATTCCCAAGCAATACTTTTATCAAAAGCGTAGTTAAGGCCGAAATTATAGATCACAAAGTACAAAGTAAACATAGGTTTTCCTCAAACTACTCTAGAATTGTATTTAGCACGGTTTAGTTATTTCATCCTGTGTCTTATAATCAGATGCTTATTTTTTAATTAGTCTCTAAATACCTTATTAAGTATATATAGAAATCTTATTAGATTGGAAAAGATAAAATTTTGCACGGACACCTAAAGGTTATCAAGATGCGGTTCTCCCACGGTAAAATCAAGAACATTAAATAGACAATTCGAGTTATTATAAGTTTTACTTACATCAGTACTTAACAGCAGTCCCATAGCCAGTCCAAAAACACAGCTTAAAAACGTGATGGTAGTTTCCCAAACTTTGAGCGCTTCGGCGTTAATCGCCATAATACCGGTGATTACGCAGTGCCATATCGCTAACTGTTGCGCTATGCCGAACATTATTATGATGAAGTAGAATATCACCGCCCATGCTGGGGATAGCTGGAAAAAACGGTTTTAATTAGAATAGTAGAACAAGAACTTTGTTTGGTGGGAAATCAAATGAGCCTTTTGCTGTGGGTGCAGCGTGAAGGGGTGTCATACTCCACCATGTGACTTCTGGAGCCAGTGTACCAGGGCCACGATAACTATTTCGAACAACCTGGTTTTGGGTTATTTAAAACAGACTTTAAATTCATAATTAAAAGTAGGTAGTGACGTAATGAATAATATTAATTATATCGACGTCCTTTGCCTATTGGAGTTTTTTTGTTTAATGAGTAGACCGATATATGTAAAGCATATGTATTTCTATAATTTCACGATACATTATCGACCCTTTTCGCAATACAAAGCCCAATGGCCCAATTTAATCCAGAACTCATTACGATTCGTAACTAAACAAACACACTAAGGTCCGTATTAATAAATAGGTCTCAATTGTGGTCTTAAGACCGGCATCAGTTGATAAGTTCTCAAGATGTGATCAGCATCTTAATGTCGACGCTTATTAATAAACCTATATCAACAGTATCTCAAATGATATCGCGATTTGGTTCGAGTTCTCAACATTCGTAATTTGACACTCAATGAAATCCTGATGTTAAGACTTGTTACGTCACAAGGAACGAACTACAACATCTTTCGTTCATTGCGTCTATTGTTTATTTATGCTAATTTGACCTGGTGTAGGCATTATAATATAAGTTTTATGTGGTAATGCTAACAATTGTTATTTTTGTGACAACGTTTGATATTGTAGGCTGAGATCAAAGTAGGCAAGACGGCAATTTCTGGCGCAACTGGACGGTCTTTTTTATAGGTAGGTACCTCTTCACCAAATAATTTCTTACTAGCTGTTTTCCTGCGGTTTCGCCCGCGACTTGTGGGAACTTGCCCGTATCGGGATTAATTAAATATAGTCTATGTTATTCGGGAAGAGTGTAGCCAATAATCAAATTTTCAAATTGGATAAGTAGCTTCTTAGCCTTTAGGGCACAAACAAAAAAAGGGTTTTATCTTTATTATATCGGGTGTGTCGTTCACAACCACATTAAATGAAATGCCTTAATAGGTATTTGTCGATTAACACAAAGAAAAAAGGAAAAACACGTAAAAAAAATATGTTTTCAAGCAAAGTAAATTGAATAGAAAGTGTGCGAAAATTAGAACACCGTATAATAGTCTAGTCATTACTAACAACTGATATTCGAAGGGATTTCCATCCCTTAGGTATATAAACTTTACGTAGGTAGTTGATTTTAAAAAGGCCATAGAATTTCATCATAGTAGTCGACTTCATCATAATAGGTAAATAATATTCTCAACATCCATAGTTTAAACGAAATAGGTACAAATTCACGGTCTTAAGTCCTGGGTCGACTGAACTCAACAATCATGATCTTGATAACCATCCTAATGCCGATCTTGAAACCCGAGAAACGTTTATTAAACAATACGGTCTCAGGTGATGACAGAGTCCTAACCCGCATCTTAGGTTTCATTTATTAATATGTCGGAATATCAAACGGGCTCTTAACATCACACTCTTACGCTGATGTCGGTTTATTAATACGGACCTAAGTGCAAATTCCTCAATCAATATTACGATAATCCCAAACAAGGCTATACCAACAAACAATTACACTAGTTACATACAATCGTAAAACATTCTAGGTTAAATAGAATCAAGGTCGTAATCCATATTTCAAAGAGTTGGCCATAAAAAGATATAAGAATCGAGGTGTGCACACTTCAATAAAACTTTACAAGGAAATAATTGGAACACATTGTATAATATTTATTAGAATCACGTTAGCACGCGAGTATGAAGAATCAATATAATATTATGAAAAACTTATGTAATTTTTGTTAGTGAGTAATTTTGATTGCATTGCAATTTTTTTTTGTAAGATTGCTATGTATTAAATAATGAATTATGTGTGTCGGATTTACATTATTCTAGCTATTTTTAGATCGAACATAGATTAGCTATAATACTTAGTTTCTATTAAAAAGTATTTTATTGAAATAATTTGACCACCAACAGTCAATCGATTGATTGAAAAATTGATCGACAATTTAAGTCTAGGGGAGCAAAAACCCTGCAGGGGCTGTGTGGGATTGTTCGAAAGAGTAACCACGGCCCTGTACATGAAGGTCTCCACTCCTTAACATTGCACTCACAGTGGGAGGGGTCATCTGATGATTTTCTACCACCAAAAAAACTAAAGTAGAATTGCGGACATAATTTTTTTTACTTTTGTCATTAGTTTTTTTTTAATATAGTTTGATATGATTGGGTTGCACAAATGCTTAATGCAATCACAGTCTCATAACAATTCTGGTAAGTTATTAATAGAGTTATGATGCTATTGATCGCTTACCAAATTAGCAGGTAGGACAGCAAGAGTAGCGGGCACGATCTGTGTTGCCAACTGCAAGGGTTGCCACCCGCTGAGGGTTCGAGCGGTGTTGCCAGTCTTCCATACTGTAACTCCCACTAAACTGCCATAATGGCCCATGTAGCGAACTGGAGTTGAGACCACGTTACCAGGCATGGGTTCCGTTATTGGCCACAAGAATTGAGTTGATTTAACCGTTTCTGTAATAAAAATAACAATTTCAATTTTCATTTACTTACCTACTTTGTGTTTACCTGACATCTTAATTCCTGACAAAGTATGTGATTGTAATGTACAGAATAGAGCAATAGTTTTCCATTAATATGAGTTAAAGTTTTTCCTGTAGAGGTATTTATAATTACGACTTTTACATAAAACATCGAAGTAATGATTTGAGGTGTATAAAATAGAAATAAAATATTGCAGTTTCTTTTAGGGCCTCGACCAAATAGGTAAACTCATTAAAACTCATGCATGGTAAATATAAATATGGTGTTCTTCTTAATTTTAGTTTCGATGATGTTGATAATTATCGAGAACAATGCATTACAATGTCATACAAATTATCGTACGTCATCGTCACGCCGATTAGTACCTGCGGTTACGACATAGTAAATAAATACGTTGAATGCAATTAGATGCATATCAGACGACTGCATCACCTACATTTTATAATTATTTAAGTGTGGGCCGCGGTTTAAACTTGCATCCTATTTCATAGCAATACACGTGTTGTTACATTATTTAATGTCCTCGTGTAAAATATGACTTTGAACTTCTTATTTGAATCCGGAAAACAGATTCTTAGATGCTTTTTTTTCTTTAATATTTAAAAAGTTTTGGATGGAAAAATAATCGTCAAAATAAGGTCGAATGACTCACTGACCCCATTTCTAAACTAATGTCATATAAGTACATTTAAATAGTACATACAATACACCATTACTGCAATTTACATTAAACATACTAAACGAGCATTCTTTAATATTAGTACGAGAGACGAAGCGTAGAGAATTGGCCGCGAAATTAATATTGCACACCGCACATTTAAATTTCGCGATAAATGCATTAAACCTATAAAGTATGTAGATTTCACAAAACATTGTTGCTATTATGTCCTTATAAACTCTGAACCTATAAAATTATTGGGTACACTATGAAATTTTTTCATGACTTTATTGGATGTTTCTTGTAGTTCTTAAGTGTTTTTTGGTGTCAAGAAATTAAGTAAATAAAATCTGGGTTAACAGGTAAAACTCACCGAAACTACCAGGTATATAAACGTAGCCATAATTCTTCAATATTTGCACGCAAGTGTTGGCCAAAAACGATCCCAATAACAACACGGCGAATGTAAATGCCACTATACACGCACTTTCCTTCTGCAGTATTACATTAGTCTTATTTTTGGCGTTTTTGTGTGAAGTAAGCTGCATTATACAGGCACCAAGGAGGCCCCAAGTTAGAAAAGTTTCTTGGGCAGCCGCTGCCCAACTCTGAAAAAAAAAAGAAAAATTGTCTATGACCATGACTTGAATACAATTATCCTCAGTTATTGTTCAGCTATTCTTTTGTTTGCGTAATTAGAGGTTGCAAGCAAGTACGAAATAGATAAAATCTTTAGACGGAAAAAATATTCATACATTACTATTTATGAAGAATTCGCTCCATTCAGTCTCGGAGAATATATTGACGACGGTGTCGTACGGTATTAGAGTCAATAATTTGGTACAGAGCACTAATGTACCGCAGATCGGCAGAAATATCAGCATGTATACAGCCTGTAACAAACATTGCATGTTACAATTTCGTGGGAAATCTTCGTTATATTACAATGAAGAGTTAAAGTCTCACCTTGCCGTAAGACCTCAATCCTTTGCTCAGCGCGACGAACACTATCATCCACACTACAGCTAAATTGAAAGCTACTTGAAACTTTATTGTGCCGAAATACGAACTATTGGACCCCAAATTCCTTTGTAAAACCTCGCCATGAAAATATTGAGGCAGAGTTTCCTGTATTTTATAAGTACCATTCTTTGCAACAGCATCTGTAATAAAAAAAAATACTTTCTTAGTGTGACCCCATTTCCTTGTACCACTAACGGAAAAGCAATTGTGAACATTGGCGACCTTCATTCAGACTTCCTGCTTTACTTGTCTGATTGATATCACCGAATTTTGTTGACATTGCTCAAACAATAAACTATTTAATTATGTAATGGTTGACTCACCTTCAAAATTGAATTCGTGCGGTAGTGCCCATTTGTATCTGTCGTTGGACGTTATAAAAGAGTCTCTAAAGAAAACAAATATCCAAGACAGTCCGATTATGCTGTACATGCCAATCACGGCTTGAGTAATGAGCAACGATACGCCTACGCCTTGGAATATCGGCGATATACGCCACATGTCCACTGGCCCAGACTCCAACACTTGGCCCAAACATAAATGTAACGTAAACAACGGTATTCCAATTAAAAAAGACAGTATAAAAAACTGTATTATGAAGCTTGCTGTAACAATAAAAAAGATTAGTTGTAAAGATACCAGGAAATTAGGTGAATCCAGTTTATTACGTAAAAGGTCGGTCGTTACCTCCGAAATGAACACTGAATATGGCAAATCTAGATATATTAAATATTCCCACGGTACAACTGAGGCACGCCAGCATGGCACTCATACGATGTGGCCACACTCCAAAAGGAGGTTCTTCAGTCTCTTCGTTTCTGGAAAAAATCATAACACTCCGTTTTACCAATTTTAATAGATAAAATGTACGTTATGGTCATATTCTGAATCATTAGATCGAATCCTATGACCTCATTTTCGGATATGAAATGAGTAATATATTACCGAAATCGCAGAGGTTGCGCAATGCGTGTGTTAACGGTAGATGTTGAGTATGTAGCATAATTCTTAAAACATTGACTTTGCATTAAATTAGAATTTATAGTTACCTCTCCTCAGTGGCACTTGAAGCATTTTGAATGATAGGAGCAACGTTTAAGGATTCTGTTGAAGAACTGGACGCACTAGTGCTCCTTGCTGTACTCCTGGCAGTATTTCGTCCAGTCCAGTCCCCAGCTGTGACGTCACTCTCCCCGGGCGACGGGAGCGAGAGCGTCCGGTTCATCAGTAAGGCACGACGCCCCACAATCAGAGGCCCTGAAGCACCATCACTACTCAGATTCGCTGCCGTCACTTGCAACTGTATCGGAGCACTCGTCGGCCGCATGTTAATATTATGCTCCAAAAAAAGTATCACCGGCAACGTTAGAGGCTCGCAAGACGACTCTGCAGTTATCGCTGGTAGAACAATAGGATCTAATCTCCTCATCGAGTTTCGTAATGCTTCGTTTGTCGTACTTGCTCTCTCTAATGATGAAACTAAAGCTTGCCTATCATTGTCAGTGAGTTCTGAAAAACTCTTTGACCGACCTAGGCTTGTGAGATTTGACCTCTCGGAAATACTTGGTGTGATGTCATAGGCGGTTTCCATAGGCGGTGCTGACGCACGTACATTGGAACATGTGATTACTTGAGTATTGTCGTCAATAGAACTCTGTGCTTCCGAACGATCTGATTCTCCTTGAGCCTCCCCAATGCATTCCTTAATCTTACAAATGAGATCCTCTTCGTCGCTGTCGAAGTTCTTCGTTCCATCGTCAAGACACGCCAGTAAAGACTTATCTAAAACTTCGTCCAAATCATTCAATATATCCATGAACTGGCATAGAGCTGTCGCCTGAAACTCTTCGTCGTTTGTGATGCTTGTTGTATGTGATGAGAAGTTCGAGTCTGATTTGTAACATTCTGGTATTGTCTTTTGTAGGTCCTCTTTCAGGTCACCATCTTCTGACGTCTTGTCCAAGTCTTCGCTAAAGTGGTCGCTGTCGTTACTCTCAAACGCGCTGCTGGAGGCGTCACTGTCGATACTACTTCCTGGGACATTTTCACTTTGTTCGTACCGACCTTCGCCTATATTAACTACTTCCATTTTTATCGCATGGCCTAAGTCATAGCCAGAGCGCTTTGTTGACCCTGTAACAAACACTTCACTAATTAACATGGTCTAAACTACCAAAACAGATGAAATTAACATGATAAAAAGGCACATTTTGTAGTGATGATTTTCCACAGCTTGTACATGTTAAGCTTTAGTTTACAGAATGTTTTTCGTATTTACATATGAATTAACTCGCTAATAAGCTTAATGATTGTTTGTAGCAGTGCGTCAAATGTGACTTAGTGTTAACACTGTAATGCCAAGATTGTCAGGTTGGTAGTTACAAAACCACATACAAGTATGAATCACTTGGGATTACTTTGTTACACATAGATAAAAGTTTTAGCTCAATGTGCAGTTTTAATTTTTATTTAGGACATGAATTTTCTTGTTCTGTCTACACCTGTCTCACATCCATATAGACATTTTCATTATTGATTAGGTTTCTGTCTGGTAGTTATGTAGTTAGTAACACTCAATTCTTTTCAGTGTGAGACTAGGTCTGTGCCTGTGCCCAGCAGTGGGAGGGTAAAAAGCTGATGATGATAATAATCTGTTTAATACTTATATATAGTTAGTAGGTATTATTTAACAAATAAATTTTACTCTTTGTTATTATTTCCCACCAAATAATTTACTTTTGTAGCAAAGGAAACATGAAGAAGAAACCATTTATTTGCCATTCAACATTGATGAAGCAATCAACCACAAACTATCAATTAACAGTAATCACCTAAATACTTAAACTCTCTGCAAAATGTAACAATTAAGTGAAATATAATGCAACAAAGACTTATCTAAGATACTAAGATAGCATGAAAAACAAATGCTATGTAAACTACAGTTACACAATACAGTGATAAAGTAATGATAAATGAAAAATAAATTATACAGTTGCATTATGTTTCTCAACTGAATAACAGATAAGGATTGACAATATCTGATCTCATACTTGTTGCACTTTTCCGTTCATGATGTCATAACAATTTGATAGGGTCATCTATACTAATATCATAAAAAGGAAAACATTGTATTTTTGTTTGGTCATTTGTAATGGATAAATTAAAATTAAAATACCAATGGACAGATATTAAAAATTATTTCACTATTGGAAAGCTACATTATCTGGTACCCCGGTATGGACAGTAGTTCCCATGAGACACAGGTGAAACCATGGGATAACGTCTAGTATGCTATAAGTTGTATTATGAAATCACATATATATTGAGTTTACAACTTCATTTTTGTGTGGGAATGTAATTTTTTTGCTTATTTGGTTCCTAAAAGTTGGGGTGAGAACACAAGAATGTGATTCCTTGATCTTACTAAGGTCTCTTGGATTAACCAATACAATACAGGACAAATCATGAACATCAATAACCATGAACACTTTTGAAATGTTACAATCACCTTTCCCTAATGATGCATAAAGAATACATACCTGTGGAATTGAATGAATCTTGTTGGTAGGCTAACATTTAGTATACTCATATTATTTCATTTTTAAGAGTGTAGATAATCATGGGAATAAATGAATATACGGTCTATCGTAATTAGGTCTATTAGATAAGTTTTAGAAAATTAAAAAGTAATGCTGATAGAAGTTTTAATTTACAACATACAAAAAATGATTTACAATCGCAGATAATAAATTACAATTCCCTGAATTTGATTAAGTGTTTAGACATAGGATATTGAGAAATGCTAAACCTAAAACAAGCTGTCCAAGGTAGCAACTAGCAAGCAACACAGCTACGAATAGTCAATTAATTTGTTTCTCTTCAGTACTGTTTATCGTAGTTAAGTTACTCGACAAAACTGTCTAAATTCAAACAAAACAAAAGCTTGATCAATACATGAACAACATTTAAAACAAAACACTAACCTGATTTCCTATTTTTTTACACCTTTCGACCCACTCATCAGCTGTCCACAAAAGTAATATTATCCGATAACACTCATTTGTTTTAGTAACTTTCTACTTCAATCAAGTGATAATTTCAAAATCAAATAATTTAAACCTTGTGTTTTTTTTAATTAATAGAAAAATGCATTACATGCACCCTGATGTACTACCAGCAGGTACGCACTAGAGTTGTACTAAAGTCATTCATTCATACATAAATAACCTTAGTCACTACCAAAATAAAGTCGATTATTAGTAAATTGATTTCTTTTCACAAATTACTTTTTATCACAAAAATTGTTCAAATACTGAAAAGTTGAATAATTCAAATACAGGTAATATCTCTGCCTGTGCTAGACTTTAATTACTTATTAACTTCGTTAAAAAATATTTTTATTGTAAACTACAATTCAATATTCTATTGAAGAGTTACACAATAATAGACACTTTTTTTTTTCATATCACATAATCGTTTTCTTTGAAAATTTGCAAAAAGAAAAAAAGGAGGATTATGTGGCATATTATGGGTCTTATTTTTCACTGAGCATCGCGCAACACCTTGCGTTCATGGATTTCCTTACATTAAAATTGATTGTTTATTCCTGGTAAAATTATAAGACTTCATATTTTACTTAACATTGACTATTTAATTTATAATGATTAGTGTGGGTACCACTCTATTTACTAGATTCATTCACTTTCTAGCTCATAGATAATACACACCTTTCTCCAGATAACAACAACGCTAGCGCCAGCTAGCGCAAGCTAGTGTCATGTTTGTGTCAACGTCATTTCACTCCTACCTACAGAATGCGCGTATTCGGTTTAGGGTGGCAGTAGTCAAAAAAATAAGAATTGTATCTCCATAACATAATTTCCTTAAAATAAATAATAACTTAAAGCCCCCATAACATTATTTAGTAGGCATTCATATATTGAAATTTATAAATTGTATTAGCTTTGGCAGTCATCATTTTTAATTAATGGAAATGTTGTAACTTTTGTTTAATTAATACAATAAAGCGAACAATCTGTGGGTCAAAGTATCTTTCTTACAAATTCTTGGTCTGCAGTTTTACTACGAAAATCAACCTTATTTTCGGAGTGTTAAGCATTTAAATGAAACTTTGAACAGTACGTGGGGTATCTTGAATAATAATTTGTTTTTTTACTTTTGTGAATGATAAGCGTTATCATTTTCTATAACTTTAATCAGTTTGGTAGTGGTCTTTTGAATACGTATAATAGTTATTTTTAGAATAAATCATGTTTTTTTTGAAAGGCAATAGAATTATTACCATCAAAATGCGGCCAGCATATAATAAGGTTCGTCTTCCTACCAGTGTTATTATTCGTCAGTCAGTCGTAGATCGCGTACCCCGCTAGTAGCTACTACTTACTAACCATCGAAAATAATAATAACTTAACTTTCTTCGGACTGTTACCCGTGAAATACATAAATTGTATTAATTTGGAAATTGTTCGACAGCTTTATAAAGCGATGGCTGCGTATTCTTCAAAACTTTCCCTGAACGATGTGGTGATCGCGTCCGCTGTGAGGACTCCAATTGGCTCCTTTAAGGGTAGCCTGTCGAGCCTTTCAGCCACCGAACTTGGAGGTGTCGCCGTTAAAGCAGCAGTTGAAAGAGCCGGCATTCCTAAGGAAGAAGTTAAAGAGGTTAATATATTCACCCTACTTTCTCTTGTTTTCCATTAATTTACAGTTATCATTAAACCATGATCAGTTTAACATTTTGGCAATTTTGTAAAAATAATATTGTAGTCATTTGTCATGGTTCTGACAAGATTAAAGCTGGTTATTGATTAATTTGCTCATATCTTCATTAGCAGCTTAGATAACAAAGATTTAAATCAAATTAATAAATATTTAATTTATTTTCTATTCTAATGAAAAGGTGTTTATAAAGTTAAAAAATCCATAGTTAAATGATTATTTTGAGACTCGTTTACTCACTTTCTGGACTCAGAATATTTTTTACATTGCAATAAAAAATATTTTTAAAGCATATAAGTATATTAAATAAAATAACTAGGTACACTGTAGCATAAAAAATAAATAAATAATGTACTTTTTTTTGTTTGCAGGTATACATGGGAAATGTCTGTTCTGCCGCTTTGGGCCAGGCTCCTGCGAGGCAAGCTACCATTTTCGGGGGTCTCCCTAAAAGCACAATTTGCACAACTGTTAATAAAGTTTGTTCATCTGGCATGAAGGCCATTGTATTGGCCACGCAAGGTTTGCAAACTGGAACTCAAGATGTGATATTAGCTGGAGGAATGGAATCTATGTCAAATGTGCCTTACTATTTGAAGAGGGGTGATACACCATATGGAGGTGTTCAGTTGAATGATGGCATTTTGTATGATGGCTTGACTGATGTTTATAACAAAATCCATATGGGTAACTGTGCTGAGAATACAGCAAAGAAACTGAACATCTCAAGGAAGGAACAAGACGACTATGCTATTTCAAGTTACAAGAGAAGCGCTACAGCATATGAAAATAAGACTTTTGCTGATGAGCTGGTACCAGTACCGGTGCCCCAGAAGAGAGGTGCTGCCCCAGTTATATTTGCAGAAGATGAGGAGTACAAGAAGATCAACTTTGATAAATTCACCTCATTGGCAACTGTGTTCCAAAAGGAGAATGGAACGGTGACAGCTGGTAATGCCTCAACATTGAATGATGGTGCTGCAGCCATGGTTCTGATGACTGCTGATGCTGCGCAAAGATTAAATGTTAAGCCCCTGGCTCGTGTTATTGGATATGCTGATGGGGAATGTGACCCTATTGACTTCCCAATTGCTCCAGCAGTTGCTATTCCAAAATTGCTAGCTAAGACTGGTGTCAAGAAAGAGGATGTAGCTATGTGGGAAATTAATGAAGCCTTCAGTGTTGTAGCTTTGTCCAACATGAAAATGTTAGAACTTGACTCTAACAAGATTAATATTCATGGAGGAGCTGTTAGTCTTGGCCATCCCATTGGTATGTCTGGTGCCAGAATTGTTGTTCACTTGTGCCATGCTCTTAAGAAGGGCGAAAAGGGTGTAGCTGCTATCTGTAATGGTGGTGGTGGTGCCACATCTATCATGATTGAAAAATTGTAAGTCAACAACTTCTGGACCCTTTGTTTAAATGTCTATGTGCCTTTTAGGAATAATTTGCTGTTATTGAATGTTTTTTTTTCTGTTTACTAGCTACCTCTAAGAGTAAAAGATTTTTATGATACTGTTGAAATATGTAATTTTTATATCCATATCTACTGTAAATAAACTTTAAGATGGAAAAGTTGTATACTCTCATTCTTTTCAATAAAATGTTTAAATATATGTACAAATGATTTTCATTAATTTATGCTTTGGTATTCCAGAGCACACTCTACAGATGGACCTCCAGTTTTGACTTTTTACACTAAAGACCCATGTGGGCTATGTGACATAGTCATGGAAGAATTAGAGCCCTATAAAGATAGAATAGTAATCCAAAAAGTATATATCACTGAGAAGGATAATGTGAGGTGGTTGAGGTTGTACAGACATGATATACCAGTATTATTCCTAAATGGACAGTTTTTATGTATGCACAAACTGAACAAAGATTTACTTGACTTGAGATTGCAAAAGATAGAAAATGAAAAACTTCATGAGTGAGAAAAAATTCGAGGTCAGTTTTCAAAATCAGGTTTTTCTTGTTGTTTATGAGTGGTGTGTAGGTAGTAGGTAATGTGCATACATAAAAAGGATTATATAAAATGTAATGGACTGTATAATGTATCAGCGAACCATGAAGGCCATGTTGAATATTATTGCATGAATGTGGTATGTACAGTAATTAAATTGCTTGATATTGGAAATTAGCTTTTCAATCATACCTACTTAACATAACGCTTATCCTAACAATGGGTGAGCAGAACCGCCTCATTATTTTCGCCACTAATCTTTTATCAGGACCTTATTGCATAATTTGAAATAACGATGAAATGATAATCATCACACTAATATACCTACTATATAGGCATAACTTGTACCTAAGTGTCTTTTTTTGATTCTCCATGAGCAAACGGCTAGCCAATGAAAAAAATTGTTATGCAGGAAACTGACACTACGAATCAACATGTTGGCTATAAGGTAATTTTATCCAGGTGCGGGAAGTAGTTCTCTCGGATCGCGGGAGAACCCGAGGAAATAATGAAGATTAACTGGTATAATATAGACTCTACCCATAAAGTAAATAACCACTAGAGAGCGCACTCGCCAATTTCTTCTAAGAACACGACTCACCGCTGCGGGCAGGGGGGGGCGACATAATCCGCGGCTACTATTGGTCAGTTCAAGGTCGCTACTAAAGGATCGTACTGATCGTAGCCTTATAGTACGCGCAAAATCACTAACTTTTGGCGAGCGTCGGGGCACTGTATGCGCAGTCAAGTGGTTTTATAGTCTTTGACTCTACCCGACCTTAGTCCATTAGTACCTATCTAGAGTACCTAGGTAGTAGGTACCTATAGGTACATCGGAGCCCAGTACTCACACTCGGCGAGTGGGCAGTCTCGCTCACAGAGTACATTATTACTATACAGTCTCGCTTCCAATAGTACGTCCCTAGCTACGCAACCAAGCATTAGCACACACTACAATATATTCCTGGGGCCCGATTCTCCTAATTTTACTTAAGCGCCATTCGATTGACGTTCGACTCGATTCGACTGAGATCCAATCAAGACTCGATTACGACTGCCACATACGCGGCATTCCGCTATTTTTTCTTTGAAATAAACGTTTTTATCCTTTTCTGTCATTCAATAATGAATCATTTTGTCTGCAAATGATTTACGATTGCAAAATGATTGTACAGCAAACTACCGTATAGACCAAAATCATCAAAATAGCAGACCAATCGCACACCAATCAAATGTCAATCGAATACGATTGGTCTTTTATTAGTAGCAGAATGCCCGATATGGTTAAAACTGCTATTACGATCATATTGCGATTCGATTTTGACATTATTAACTTAGGAGAATCGGGGCCCTGTGCTTACGACTACTCCTAAATA
Organism: Helicoverpa zea x Helicoverpa armigera; assembly: GCA_033682625.1. Taxonomy (NCBI): domain Eukaryota; kingdom Metazoa; phylum Arthropoda; class Insecta; order Lepidoptera; family Noctuidae; genus Helicoverpa; species Helicoverpa zea x Helicoverpa armigera. The sequence continues at coordinate 155,496 of JAWIIS010000005.1, read as the reverse complement.
AGGGTATGTTCACAGTTCATTCGTTCTTTTTAATTCAGATAACTAGCTTATGTCGTAGCTATATCATAGGTTTGTTCACTTCAATAGCGCCCCTACAGTCTAAAATGACGAAAAGTAGGTATCCCATTATTTTTTATGGATTATTTCTAAACGCATAGGTACTACATATACTTACCTACCATTAGTGCCGTGTGCAATTTTTTTTTTGAGTTTTTGGGACACAAAAATACCCAAACAAATTAAGAGAAACCAGCGTAAAGCGGAAAAGTCGCGAGCTGAGCGAGCGCACGGACTCAAAGAGCGCAGAATACATTAAAATATGCAAACCGCGAGCGAAGCGACCGCTTTTTTTCTAACTTTAAGGAATTCATTTAAATAATCCTCCACCCCCCGCACTCTCCCCCCTTTACTCCGGTACTGCAAGCATTTGCGCAGACACAGGTGCACTCACTATCCCTTCACTCTCATAGCCCGATGGGACGGTAATCCGACACGACCGGAGAGAGATCATCCGCAGGACCGATATTTACGTGCTATCCGATGCACGGATGAGTCAATCACCAACTTCCAGGCTCCAAGCTGTTTTGAGAAAGTTCTGAACCCATAAAGCGATTTCGGCCCGACGCGACCCGGGGATCGAACCCGAGACCGCACTTGCGACAACTAGACCAACAAGGCAGTTAGCCCTATGTACGAAGTACCTACGCATGATGCATAATTACATACAAGGGCTCTATATGCATCCTTACGTACTTCTTCTTTATAGTCCCTTATGTACCCTTTATACTAACCCTATGTACTGGAAACCGCCGGAAACAGCTGGTAAATTATAAGCTCGAATTGATGACGGATTAGGTGCCTATTAAAGGTCACGAATTGCGATAGGCCGGTCAGATAGTGCAGAACGCGTCACAAACTTAAAAAATATTTCACGATAAACATTGTCTAATAAAAAATAATGATGACGAACTTACGTCACCGAAAAGTTGTTTAATTAAATTAATTAAATCTTAATTGTCGTTTTATCTTAGGTCCGTTTGCGATATTTCTTACAATTTTGTAATGCTTAGTGGATCTGCATAGGTAGGTACCTACTCTATTCACTACGGAGGTCTCAAAGAGGCAAACATTTGGACCAATTTTGATGACGCTCAACTAGGAAGTATACGTACGGTACAGTCAGCAAAAGAAGTCTGTTTACAAAATCAAACAGGCTTTACAACTAAACACTAAAATAAAATATACCTGCCTGGACATTAGGCTATGACTATTGTGATCATTCATGGATGTTTGTGGCGTTAGTTAATAGGTAGGCTCCTCTTTATCCCATCAATAATGTTTTCAGGAGCTTTATGTCATGTCATGTGTAAGTATCCTAAACACCTTATCAGACGAGTCGTAAGATATTCTAAATATAGGCATTACAGACTACTCGAAACATATTGAATTAGGTAAGTACAAGAAGATAGTGAGCGATAATGATCTCAAGTTGAAGAGGTGTTACGATTTTTGGGTTGTATTATGTCACATTCAGACTGCCTAGGTACCTACTTATGTGGTAAAGATAAGCCATTACCACTATTAGGTAATCCGTGCCATTACTAAGCTGTTTACAGAGTAAGGTGATTGCACTGTTAGGGACATACCTACATCATTTAGAGGCAAACGATGACGATCCAATGATAAATCAATTTAAATTGTCTCGATCCAACTCCTATGAAAATGAAATTTGCAAGTATGCACCACTCATGTATGTAGGTATGTACTCTACCGATATACCTAGGTACAAAGGGACACAAAGGGAGGGACAGAAAAATCGGCTTTGTTTTATAGGTAGGTAGGTACCTATGTAGGTACCTATACTTAAAGTGCCTTTTTTGTGATATTGCCCTAAAAGCACTATTTTGCCCAAGGCTATAACGAAAATGATTCCGGGCCTTTTAGAGCAAGGAAGATGTGCTATGCTTGTGCTATGTTTCCCATCGATCGATGCTCGTAGGACTGCGAAAGTGCACGGGGTGAAGGCCAAGGACAGTGCAAAACTGTATTGATATTGAAGTATTGAACTGAAGCCGCAGCGACCGCAGAGAGGCGAGCGGTTGCATGACCTGCCACCTAGTATCGTGTAACAATTCGTGTTTTTGTAGAAGGTTTTAAAAAATCTGAAGAACACTGAAGATCTGAAACATTACTAGAAATCAGTTAAGTCATATTTAATGTTACGTGTTACGGGAAACCATAACTCATCATCAGGGACATTAGGCTTCTCCCATAATGTTAAGTACTTCGAGCTTACTTGGTTGATACCACTTGAAGTAACTTATTTATGTACATAAAAAAATCTTGCATATTCTTATAATAATTTCAAGTAACGAAGAGCTCAGGAGGAACAGAGTTGGGCTTTAATCAGTAAAAGTCTAAGTATCTATCCCTCTAACTCTACATAAACAGCTGCCTCTTTATACATATGTATGTCTACCGTTGGTGTCTGACGATTTCCCATCTCCAAAGAATTAAGATTAGATATTATGTGCATGCTCAAAATTTGAGTTCTGGGCGTAGTTAGGGCTCTTCCTACTTTTGCAATCAATCAATTTGAAAAATTTTGTTACCTAGGTGTAAAATTATGCAATGTTCAAAAACATAGCAGAGACGCTGGCCATGAACCTGTCCGACAAACAAGTTAATAGTTAGGTATGTACCTCTACCTATACTGACTTGGTCATAAAACCGGACCGACAAGGTGTGTGTTAGTTTAACTGACAGGGTGTCCAGAAATTGGAAAACAAGTTAGTGGATACAATGTGAAATTCCACATTCGTGATGGCATAAATTGGTGCTTATCATCAATTCCATGCACACAGAGATGTCGCGTGTTGTGTAGTCCGGCAAATTAAATAGCTTTGCAAATCAATTATTTTAGGTCTGACCTAGGTACCTACTTATAAGCAATGACCTGAAAATGCGAATAAAAAACCTAACTCTCCAGCTAACTTTTTTGTTGTCAGTCATGGAATTGCAAGTACCTACCTACTTATTCATTTTTGCTTCATATGAGTAAAGTATTTTGTCGGAAAGTTTTTTTGTGAAACAATCATGAAGCAATCCCTCGTAATAACCAGTAATTTGTTAAAAGGTTTCATTTCATTAGAGGTCAAATTAATGAAACCTCCTATGTGTTCCGGCTACACAAAATCTACCAAATTGCTAGTGCCGATTGGCATTCGCTCTATAGGGTGGATATCTAATCAAATGGAATACACAGTACCTACATATATATCGATGGGAATACATGTGATGACATGAATTTATGGTTCATAATAAGTTGTTGGTCAAAACAAATCTTTTATTTTTAGCATGAAAATAGCGATATGTGCTGAAACCTGAAATCATATTGTGCAATAACTGTAGTAACGTGATGAAGGTACCTACCTCCTCTTAGATAATGTCACGTAGGTACCCATATTTTTATTATCATCAGCCCAAAAGCCTATTATAATATTCCACTGTTAAGGGGCGGCGGTATCTTTTCATATAAATTCTCGAGGCAAGTTGGTGATTATAAATCACCTCTATAATTGCTATCTCGGGAACTGTCCTATTCACATACTTAATTATGGGGTACAACACGGGTACATAATGCTCTTGACCTCTCAAGTAAGTACAAGTGGTGGATTTACCCTAGTAGCATTGTATGTAAGCAATGGGCATGGCCACAACCCTAATTTACCTATTTCTGATGTCACACGTATTACTTAGTTAGGTACTTCTACAAAGACGTATAGTCATGTACTAGCTATATGTGCTCCCCTATGTAGGTAGGTACTCCCCTATTCAAATATTATACTGCTTAGAGTATGTACTCTTCCTTCAGACATCCCCTAAATCCCTTATATAGGTACTGCCCCTATAAACTCCACCCCTCACGTACCTGAATTGATTTCACACATGTATTAAGGAGAATGCTTCAACTGGCGTCGCGCGTCGCCAGCGTCGGAGCTTCAAACTTATCTACGATTTATTGTATGATTTAATTTAAATTACCCTTGTTCGTGTGCCAAGACGACCAACGTTTATTGAACATTGTTTGTGTGTAGGTACAGCCTCCGGGATAACCCGGATAACTCCGGGTAACTGAGCTGAGCAGATCAGATAGGCAGTCGCTCCGTGAAAAGCACTGGTACTCAGCTGCATCGGGTTAGACTGGAAGCCGACCCCAACATAGTTGTGAAAAGGCTCGGGAGATGGATGAGGCATACAGCCTCCGATATGGTTTCTTTAAATTAAGCGTAAAAGTCCCTGCAAGTTCTTTGTCTGGAATCGGCGGCTTAGTGTGAGTTTTCATGCAGTTGTTTAGGTTTTTATTATAAACCGCATACAGAAAATGCGAATGCATTTACCAATAAGGCAATCTTTGTTTTGATTAGATGATCAAACATCTGTTTATTGGTGTATCATCTATGCTGTAAATTATCTGTGGTTGTCATTGTAATGGTTGACAATTTGACATGTAATAAAATTTACGAAATAAATTCGTAATATTTCGACTGTTTATCTCAATAAATATGTGACTTTTCGGTTATTTTAGTTAATAGTACGGTTAATAAGTGGTTTGGGTACTATATCTCATTCATCTTTCTTAATTCTGTCCGTGCGAATTAAAGTGTCACAATGGATAATTCAGCTATACAAACATTGGAGGCGGCTGCTCAGATGCTGATGGTGAGCACGTACTTCTTTACAGGAAATTAACATAAACAAAGACTTATGAAACAAAGAACAACTGCACATTTCTTTATCTCCACACTGCGAAAATGCTCTCCCTCTATAAACAAGAACCCAACATATATCTGAAGAAATTAACACGATTATTGTTATTTCATAAATAACCCTCAGTGGAAAGTGAAATAATAATAAAATATAGGTTACAATGTCTGCAAAGAGCGACAGTTTTATTCAATACTCTGTGACTATTTGACCTGTTTTCTACTATTTGGGGATACATCAACATTAGTATTTCTTTCATTCATACTTTCTACACGTCATCTAAGCATTTACTTTCTTTTCTAATATATAATATCGTACACAAGCTTTATCTTCTTCCATTAACTTATTGTATAGCCATTGGCTTAGCAACATATTATATGGTGCGATCAAGAAACAATTTGTTATTGTCTGAAGCAATTCCATTTCAAGGCACATATGCACGCTTATGTGTTAAAATATAAAGAAACATTTAAGAAATAGGATTTAACAAAGAAATTAAGTACAATGCAGCTACTATAAGGACGGAATAATCTGCCAATGAAACTATGATAAGAATATAAAAGCTGCGCGAAAGGAAAACTGAAATGAATTGTTACACATATCTAATTTAAACTCTAAATTATTTTGAACTAGATTCCGGGGGGATTTACACTGCACTTGCTTAGTTAATAAGAAGCCTATAAATTATTCTCATGTATATGTCACATAATCACGAAAACTTACTTGTTTACACAATCGACTACAAACGAAATAAACAAACAAAATGGCGGGAGCGGCGGGGGCACATTACGTTCTACCAATCAGCCCGCAAGATGCATTCCGTTCTAAGCCAGTTGACAATTTGACCGCTTTACATTGATAGATTATAATATAGCGAAAAATAATGCGTTAAATTGCAATCAGATGTTAAAAAAAAGTCGTGGTGGCCTAGTGGGTAAAAGACCAACCTCTCGAGTACGAGGGCGCGGGTTCGATCCCAGGTCAGGCAAGTACCAATGCAACTTTTCTAAGTTTGTATGTACTTTCTAAGTACATCTTAGACATCATTGGCTGTGTTTCGGATGGCACGTTAAACTGTAGGTCCCGGTTGTCATTGAACATCCTTGGCAGTCGTTACGGGTAGTCAGAAGCCAGTAAGTCTGACACCAGTCTAGCCAGGGGTATCGGGTTGCCCGGGTAACTGGGTTGAGAAGGTCAGATAGGCAGTCGCTTCTTGTAAAGCACTGGTACTCAGCTGAATCCGGTTAGACTGGAAGCCGACCCCAACATGATTGGGAAAAAGGCTCGGAGGATGATGATGCAATCAGATGTTACGGTTCACAATAATTCGACAGTTTACAATCTCTCGAGATAGAGTGTAATCTAACGATGTTTGTAATCTTACGGTGACATATACACTAAATTATTGTATGGTTTCACTTCAAACTTTGCCTGTATAATGTTAGTGTGCCATCTATTAATTTAATTAAATAATTAAATTTCATAAAAGGCATACAGAAAATCTTATGAAATGTAAAATTTGCTGCATGTTTTCAAAGAGTAGGTCTTACGGAGAAGAATCAACAAGATCAAGATCAAGATGTTTTTTACTTTATAGTCAAAAAACTCTACAAACTATCTTATCATTAGGTTTAAATGGTATATGTAATGTTTGAATCATGTGCTAGAAATATAACTTGCTACTATATCTGGTAGATAATTCAGCATGTAGAGGATGCTGAGCTTGGAGCACATTCTTTGACTTTGGTTACAATTGTAAGCCTTTTTGTGTAGCTGATGTTAGACGCTTTAGTCGAGTGAACGTTCACTCCAATGAATGCTTCACTTATCTTTCACTCCATATTCACACAACTAGGCTCAAATGACAAAATAATTAACTGAACCAGCAGGCAGCAGTTCAACCAAGGAGGTTTTATACGGCCTTTCCCCAAAAAAGTTTTTATCGCTTAATCTTGCCTAGCCTTTTCCCATGTTAGGGTTGGCTTCCAGTCTAACTGGATCCAGCTAAGTATCAGTTTTACAAGGAGCAACTGATCTGAATCCGAGTAAACAGTCTCTTTTGTATTTAGATCACCCATTTTTCTTTCACTCATTCTCTTGTATAGGAATGAAATATGTCTATATCTAACACTGTTGGATCTTACTAATGAATTCAATCCACATTTGTGTATCATTTTATGTTCAGACATTTCATTCCGAGTGAAAGGTTTCGAATGAAAGGCGAAAATGACGCGTCTGATATCAACTTTAGTTTCACTATTTCCCAAAATGCAATTTTTCTCTTTAAGGCACCGCCGCAAATAGTGACATCAGAGCAGCGTCACCAAGCAGAAAGCGTGTTCCTAGAATTTCGGAGCACCAAAAACCCTTACCAGTTGTGCAGAGAAATTCTTGAAAAATCCTCATCGGACTACGTACTTTTTGAAGCAGCTGGTTTACTGAAAGCTGCTCTCATCAGGGAATGGAGCTTATTATCTGATAATGATATCTCTTCATTGCGCGAGTACTTACTGAATTACCTTCTGAGGAAGGAGGCTCCACCGTTTTTGCGAGAAAAGCTTTTGCAGGTAATAATAATAAAGGTTTTTTCTAAGGACTAGTTTTCTATGTCTGATAGTCATTTATGAAGCTTGGCTAGTAGTTGTCAATTGCTTTTTTTCATCAGGAATTCAGTTTAGAATTTATTAAAATTGCAATTATATTTCAGACTATTGCAATAATCATCAAAAGAGGCAGCATCGACGATGGAGGACGCGAAAGGAAAAACTTGATTGCTGAACTGGAGAAAATTATTCTTAGCTCACCGATAAGTCAGCAAAAGTTGGCCTGTTCCCTAATCCTGGCTATTATGCAAGAATTCGCTATAACCGTTAAATCTGCTGACGTTGGTTTAATATGGGAAGTCCATTTCCGTCTGAAGAAGTCTTTCGAAGCTCTGGATTTGAAGAGAATATTTAGGTTTACTGTAGGCGTTCTAGAACAAATAGTTCGCTCTGGTCATCGTCCGGAAGGCGATCAAGCTATATTGACGAAGCAGCTACTAACTATAGTGGAGACGGTGTTATGTTGGAGTCATGTGTCGCCATTACTGTCGAAGAGGTTGATTGGCGCGTTCGAGGCTATTTACGAAAGCGATACCGCGCCTGCTTTGCGCTTAAGCCTAAGTTGGCGGGATACTATCATGCAACCTGAACTGTTGTCGCTTTTCTTCGAGATACACATGTATGTGAGATCCAACCCTGACTTAGCTAGTCCTTCGCTCACATGTTTGGTGCAACTGGCTTCTCTGAGTGGGGTGTTTGTATCAGCCAGTAATCTGAAGCAGCAGTACTTGGAGAATTACGTGAATAGCTTCTTGAATATGATGGCGTACATACAGCCGGTTGAGAGGGAAATGCTTGGTATCTCGGATATTTATCGGAGGCTGATACAGTTTTTCCCTCCGGGGTTGATAGCCGCGACGCCGCTCGCGTTTCTGCAGAACTTAACTTCACTGACCTGTCATTGCATCAGGGGGTCAGTTGTTGAGGAAGGAGTGAGTATGAAAACAAACAAAAAAAATTCTATATATTTTATTGCTATGGTTCTTTCTGACCTTTACAATTTGTTTTCAGGTAAATGATGACACAGTATGGAGAGAGTCTCTGAACAAGTTTCTTCATAGCTGGAGCTCTCTAGTCCATGAAACTGACGGATATACAAATGAAACATTGATGAACCCATGCATTGAGATTTTCAACACGTACCTACAATGCAGATTGGCACCCCCAGATGGAACAAGGTATAGTATTAAAGAAATATGAATTATAAATTAAATATTTGATACACTGCAGTATGCATACAGGAAGGACAAACAAATTTTGTTTGATGTTTTAAATATAATAATGAGCAAGTTTGCTTGGCCTTCATTAAAACTTAAATAATTATTATTCTAAGTCATATATTATGTACACTTGATATCTACAATGGCAATAAACAACATGTGAGATTGTTTACAAAATTTAATTCTTAAAAAAATATTAGCTTGTGTAATATTTCTCAAATAGTTCATCCTAAAATATTTGCAGCTATGACTTCATCATTAATTATGAAGTATAAAGTTGTCTTTCAGGGCAGATAAGAGATTCTAATTCAACTGTGTATCACATGATACACAGATATGTCCCTTCCAATTTCACACCATTGTCTATTAGCGTACATGACCACAGATGAGTTACCTCTCCTGTTTAAAGTTCAAACACAATTCCTACAAAATAATCGACTATATGAGATGTAGCTGCGCAGTAACTTTCAATGCGATTTCTTGCGGAAAGGCTCTTCCTGAGTTTTCATGACGCAACCATAGCTAAATAATATTAATACTTACTTTTCAAGGTACACACTACATACATACATGATACATAAGCTTGATGATAATCAATAATACTCCAATTGTCTCTCTCTTCCACACAACACAAGTAAAACCTGCATGCAATATACTCACTCTCGTCACTTTTGTCAATACCAGTATAAGTTATAGCTTGGTATAGGCAAATGTAACTACTAACCACCTTTCATGATGTCTTTTCTCTAAAACGAACTACTAATGCGCAATTACTATGAGGTCATCATAATTTCCAAAAATAGAGCCTTTTGCCTTAACTGTGACGTTCAAATGTAAATATCATACGCCCCTTTAACAATACTGTAACTGTTACATCCTTTTTATCGTCCCACTGCTGGGCACAGGCCTCCTCTCACACGGCGAAGGATCTTTAACAATAACTTTATGTTAATTACCAGGAGCTCAGACAACGCAGAAGATGACATAAAGGATGAGTTAGAAGAGGATGAACGTAAACTGCACAGCAATGTTCTGCTGACCATCGGTGCCATCGCAAGGAAGGCGCCTGCGCATTGCTGCCATGTACTCTTTACGTTGCTACAGGATAGGAGTAAACAGTGAGTGGGATTTATAAGTTAAACTAGCAGTTTTCTGTGGTTTCACCTGCATCCCGAGGGAAGTTCTTCCTGTAATCTGACAAAATATACCCTATGTCACTCCGGGATAAGGAGCTTTAGAACAGTGAAATAATTTTTCAAATCGGAGCCATCAGCCCACTAACTAACATACAAGAAAATGTTTCCTCTTTGGTATTAGTATGTAAAATAGAATTCGAGAATTTCGTGACTTAACTTAAATCAATGGTACAAAGTAACCTTTTTTATTCTGAAATACGTATTACATTCTATGGTAGTAATATAGTAGAAGAAGCAGGTACTTAAGTAAAAACAACCAACCTTTAATAGATTTGTAATTTTAAATACTACCTGTTTTATGAGTGATCATTACATAAGTAGGTATGTACTGTTTGTTACACGTGTTCCTCTGAAGTGCATATTGTGTAATTGTAATCTTGTTAGCGACGACTGCACTTAACACGTTTATTATTAGCATCTGTCTGTAGATAAATCAATACAATGCATTTCCTTACTAAAACGACTGAACCGATTGACATGAACCTAGTCACGTAGAATGAAACTCCTAGACACGGGGACTTTTTTTTGTCTGGTTACAGGGAAATCCCCTGTTACGAAAAACAGCTAGTAGTACTTCCAGCTTGTATTTTACTAAAATTAAAAGAGCTCCTAAAATGTATGATGCATTGCGAATTTAGTTAATACCTCTCCTCGTGAAATAATTTGTATGCCTAATTAAGTTTATATCCTATTAATAGGTTAGAAAGCCAATTGCAATTGATGCACATGGGCAAACTGCCCGTCAGTGGCGGAGGTCATCTAGTCACGTTGTTTGAAGACCTGCACTGGATTCTCATGATCACTGGTAAGATAACTGATATGGTAATAAAATGCAAATCTTATTAGGCAAAAAGTTATTAATTTTAAAGTAGGCTGAAAATCTGTATTTTTTGTAAGTCAATTTTACAAAAGGCAGTCCCCAAAAACGCTCGCTTTTCACATCTTTCTCTGTGGTTTTGCTGGGAGGAAGAAATGTTGGAACAAACTCTAATGCTCCTGCTCCACCTGCGTTAGCGTTAACGTTAATGTCAATGGCCAACTACACGTTACTTATTGCATTAAAAATGCGTGTTGGCTACACTTAGGTACAATTCTGCAAAGAGTTAATCCCTCATGAAGTAACGCGTTAACACACATTAAAGAGGTTAAACTCAGACACACAAAATAATTCTAAAAACTAAAGCTTTCTCATTTGACCATTCCATTACCGTGCTCGTAAAATGCAGTTACCGCTTAAACAAAGTATCTACACTCGTCCTTGCATGCGTGCAATGAGATGGCATTAATGTAGCCAACATCACTTAGCGCTCTAAGCTACGCACTAAAACCCTTTGATGTGTCCAAAAAACCGACACCCGAGTTATCGCTTAACGTTTAATGCTATTCATAATGCCATTTGTATAAATTGCCATTAAAACGTTGGCCACATCTGCGTAATGCCAAAATTTAACGCGTTAAGACGCAGGTGGAGCAGTAGCATAAAGCAACTATTTAAGTATTGTATTATACACCAAAGAAATAAAATACTCTTTACTTCGCGCACTCTAAAATCAAAATGGCTATACTCTTGACTCTGGGTAATCGGGCACAGATTTTTAGCTGGGTTTTAAAATGTTAGATTCTTTTTGGATCCTTCGTTCGTATTGAACATTCAAAATTCATTTATTTAAATAAGGTTGTGCATTAGCATTTTCAAACTCAAACTACAGACAGTAAAATGTCGACCTTTTAACTAATGACGTCACACTTTAGTTTACGAGTGTTCAATTTTAAACGCTATAATATTTTAATATTATCCATCCAGGTCACTTCCTAGCCGTGGACTGCACTGAAGGAGAAACAGTCATGATCCCTTCAGAGATCATCAGCTACAGCTTGATGGAAAACGCCAATATTGATGCATCTCTCAGATACCTGGTCGGCGAAAGTACTAATACTGAAAATGTTGATCCGATTCTTAAGTAAGTATGACATAGATCGCACCATGTAACTTTGCAATTCTGAAGTTAGGATTCGATGCCTTCCGCATTATCCGATAGAATACTCCGCATGATATATCCGAATGACTCATATTTTAAGGTACAAGTTCACGACATCATAAACATCAATTTCCTGAAAACAACTGTTTACTGTAGGTACATTTACACGTTCAATTTTCAAAGTAAACATTTAGTTTACGAAAAATAGGCATGGGTCTCAATAAGGCGCTCCCTAAACGATTGATTAAATTGCGCAATATTACGAATTTTGCAAAATAACCGTGTAGGGTTACTGTAGGTCTAAAAATATGTCGCATTTTCTTGGTTTTATTTTTGTGCTTATCCTTCATTCAAACTCGATAGTTATCTCCGAATACGTTTTTCATATTCTAATGGTCTTAACAAACCTTTCGCGTCAAACTATTATGCTCTATGATCTATTATGCATTCTGCACGTAAAGGAAGTTCAATGTTATCGCATTTCCTGTCAATTGTTAGTCTCGTGTGTGTTACACCTTTTCTATTCACAAGCTAAATATAAATATTTACAACTATAACAGAAACGAAATCTAGGAATGGGAATATGGAACAAATTTTTGCATATTTATTTGTGAACTATAGTTTGTTTCCTTTGACTTTTGACATTTTGTTTTGGGACGAATGCTGCAATCTCAGATAGTATAATTTGTTATATGTTCCTTTTCGTTAAATGCGAATAAACAAGATTCCTGTTTCTTACGAATCTTTATTGAGAACTCCTATGATTTATTATCGTAATATGACAGTCATTTGTTTGAGTAGCCAATTAGGTATGGAAATACAACCGTCTTAGTTTAATGATGTATTATTTCATCCTGTCCAAGACAGTGGAGAAAACATAGACAAACCAAAACGGCATAAATAAATTTTTTGTCTTTAAATATTTACCTACTTTAAATTTCTTTATTTAACAGGTTGGTCGGTGAGATAATGCGTATAAATGCATGGGAATGTGCCGCATTAGAAGCGGGTCTCGGCAGTGTGTTTAGTCCCGAACTATCGGCCACGATCTCCTGGCTGCTCAAGATATGGGCCAACTCATACCTGATGCCGCAGCCCTCTGTCTATTCTGAGGTAAGAATATTAAGTAGTTAGTGTATTGACAAGTGTTATATTTGTAATTAGTGTATTGATAAGTGTTGAGACAATATTTAAGTTACTGTTTATGACGGAGGTCTTTGAGGGTATTTTTTTGTGTTACATTGCCTATTTTATTATAGAAGGCTGCAAGCTTTTTATCCGGGTGCGTGGAGTAGTTCCTCGGGACGCGGGTCATACATAACTCTGGCGGAACCTAGTCGTATTTTTTCGGTTATTACAGTCTAGGTCAACGTCAACTATGTATGCATCTTCAATTTGAACTCATTCTTCAATCAAAAGAGCCAGCGAGTTTCCTAGTCACAGACTATTAAGTAGTTGAGCACTAATTACAGGATACAGACTATTTTTATATTATGTGTTGGTCTAGCTAGTCTATTCTGTGGTCTATATATAAAACCTATTCTATTCAACCACGTGAGGTCTGATGTTTTGTCAGGAAAGTTTTTATGCACTGGAATAGATTTGACTTTTGAATTAAATTGACATTGGGTGGGTGTCCTTGGTAGATCACCTAGGTGGAGGAGATTTTTACATCTGTATCTGGCTAAATTTTCGATATAGTTAGGAAGAATGTTAGTTGTGAGCTGAAGGCAGATAGAAGTGTATGGATGAAGAAAACATAATTGATAATGAAAAGATAGTGATAATTGTCCTGAACTACTTCATGACCCCGAAAAAAAGCATCGACTTTTTTGTTCATATAGTTTTAAGCTTCGTAATATTACCTACCCGTATTTTAAGTTCTATTGCTTATTTAAGAAAATAAGGCATACATTTTTGTTTTAAGTTTTATTGCTTATTTACGAAAATAAGGCATACATTTTAGAGTATAACCACAGATTATATAACTCGCAATTTCCTAGGTTTTACCAAAGTTGATACTCTTATTATCATTTCTCCTTTAATTTTTTGTACTTATTCCACTATTTCTGTCACCCAGATGTCGCCGATCCTAGCGTGCGCGTTCGGGCGCGGGTCTCGCGGCGTGGGCTGGGCGGTGTCGCGGCTGGCGGGCCGCGCCGCCGCCTGCCTGCGCCACCAGGCCGCGCAGCCCGCCGCCGCCACGCATGCCACACAGCTGCTCACTACGCTCGCGCACTCGCAGCACAAGTATGTATAGCGAAGTTAGAGGATAGTGGTGTCATAGAGAAAGTAGAGTTTTTAGTTGGCCCTTTGAATAGGTGTCAAAAAAGGAGGACAAGCCGTGTCTGGTTCAATGTATACTTATTTAATTACCTTTCTTTCTTAATGTTTGAATTTTCTAGACTGTTCTGAATCTTAAATGACTACCTACCGTACTATTTCATAACGTGCAATTGGGTGGATGACTAGGTCAAAAATAAATTACGTTGTCATATTCATTTAGTGAAGCATCTAAAAATAATGTCACTTCCATTTATCGTTTTGATGGAATAATTGATTAAATTTTTTTATTGATAATATAAGCTAAATAAGAATCCAGTTTGATGTGAAAAATCTGTGACGTCATAAGTTGCGCTTTCATACATATTGCAAAGAAAGTGACAGTTTTTGACAGTTAAATAAAAGTAATGAATTTGACTCGTTGGAAACTACCGTATTAATTATGCTAATGGACACACTCAGATACATTTTATGGTTACTTAAGCCGCTCCTTAGTGCAGAATTTCTTTGAAAATCTGTCACCAAGGAGTGACTTAACTAATCATTAAGTGAGTGCGTGGATAAGACATTATGGGTTGTGCCAAACTTAATGTTAGTTCGAGACATCTCGCAATATAAGTCAGTGGCAGAGGTGTGCGAGGACCATTTATTGGGCCATTTGCGCTCACCGAAGTTACCTGCAAGTCGCCAATTTTTATTTATTTATGTGTCCTTTTTTTTGAATACATAAGTAATAAATATAGTAATTAAACTTGACGAGAACTCAAAAATTTTAGCCAAATCACATACAATATTTTCCACTTTACTCCAAAGGCAAAATCCACTGGCGAGTTGTGAAGAGTTCCTAGCGCTACTGCAATGGGAGGCGGCTGGCTGCAATCTGCCGGGAGAACTGAGGAAGGAATTGCACCGGGCTTTCGCTATCGCCGCTACTTATGCAGAAGGTATGTACAGAGGGCGCTGGTGTCGCTTGG
Organism: Helicoverpa zea x Helicoverpa armigera; assembly: GCA_033682625.1. NCBI lineage: Eukaryota > Metazoa > Arthropoda > Insecta > Lepidoptera > Noctuidae > Helicoverpa > Helicoverpa zea x Helicoverpa armigera. The sequence goes on along the minus strand of JAWIIS010000005.1, from coordinate 140,474 downwards.
CCCACTTTGTATAATGGATTTTAAAGGGCGTTTTTTTCCATCAAAATTTGGTTGAATAAAAAAAGACATGTCAAACTTCTCAGTTCTACTCAGTTTAACTGACTTCAAAAAGTGGAGGAATGTTAATTCCACTTTTCGAAGTCGGTTAAAAATTGAGGAAGTGTTATTTATACATTTGATCTCTTGTTGACTTCATCAAAATATTAATGACATTAAAAAAAATTGTCCTAAATACACATTTTGTTTCTGCCATTTTCGTCGTGGACAACAATTTTTTTTATAGACCCGTAATGCTATAAATAAGTACAGTAAATAAGCTGATGACGATTATGCATTTAGTTGTAATAAACACTTTTTTACCAATTCAGGTGATGTCCGAAACCGTCTACTTTCAAGTACAGTATCACTACAAGAGAAGCTAATGAATCTAATCAACATGGAGTCTGATACAGAGCCCGTACGCAACATGCTTGCTGATACGCTTGATTGTTTTATTGGCGTTACTGAAGGTGTCCTAGAGGTAAATACATCAATTAAAAACTTTTTTTGGAGCTTCCCGTATGCATTGAATCGCCAGTAGAAGAAAAAAATAAAGATCATAAAACTTTAATTTACAAATATATATATTTTTAACTTTCTTTCTCGTAAGAATTGGTCTGAAAAATCATTTGGGGCCGTTCAAGTATTACGTAAGTCCTATAGGGGGGTTTTTGGATGACATGGGGGGTAGGGGAGTCCAGATGACGACTACGTCATCGAGTTATTTACTCTTATACGAATGGCAACCCTCACATTCTCTATGCTTGAAATCGAAACGCATTTTCGGGGATTTCCGCAAATATACACGCATACGTTTAGGCATTCGCTTTAGAATCGATTCGGGGAATTACCGCGCGCTGTTCACTTGTCAAATTTTTTTCTGTCAGTGTATTGTTTTGTTCGCTCGGATACTATAACATTATAATTATAATATTAAAAAAATACATTTTCAATTGCAAAATGTTTACGTAAGCATGGGGGGAGGGGGTATAAGCTTTTGCTTACTTTTGCTGACAAGGGGGATGAGGGGTAAATAATTGTAATAAATCTGCTTACGTAATATTTGAACGGCCCCTTTGCGTTGTCTGTGGTTTTGCTCATTTAACGTTACTGTGGTAGCTACATCTCGTTAAGCTCAGTCTAAATTCAGTTCAGGATCTGATATTTGAAGCAGATACATGTATTTGAAAATTGTTTGAAAGATGTATTTCGTACCTGCCCTAACTGTAAAGGATCATGCCCATATTAGTATGGAGTCAAAAGTCAGCAACGCCATGCAATGCCCAAATTCCAGTTCTATGTCATACGATAGCTTTACAGCCATATTTGTAAGATATCTAGATTTAATATTATATAAAGTTCCGATTCAAAAGATATTGGACATTAAACATGATAAATTCCCACTGGTTTTTTATACATTTTATCGTTTATAGACAGCATTGCTATTAGTTTTTCACTAGGAACTTCATGATCATCATGAAGTCATGACTTAATTGTATGTTATTAGATAAACATGTCAGTTATTTGAATATATTGTATACAGTAAATGAATATATACATGGGCCAAAGGACGAGGTTACAGACCGTAATAAATAAAACATGATTGAAACGATGTTGATATTGCAGTACATAACTGCAATATCAACAAGAATGTCTTATTTTTTTTATTTTTTAACCGGTGCTTTTTAAGACTTCAAATTATCATCATAATTCTAGTTTTTATTTAATAAGGCTATCTTGTAATATACTTTCTCTGGGCCTTACTAGGGCACAGATGGGCATGGTCCTTTAGTAATCTCATATCTATCAGTTGATATTCAATAACCTATTTATTGAATTTCGTTAATCTATAACTATAATATTTTCTCTTTGTTTAACAGGTGGGAACAATGGACGAGCAATTCATGATGCTGATCGGTGCCTTAGACAAGATACCCGGGATTATATTCAGATATCACAACTATCCCGGCGTGGTGTTGCCAGCCTTGAATTTACTCGCCAAGAGTGCTAAGAGAATGTTGCACTCTGTACAACCCCAAAATGTTAACAAGTATGCTGTATTTTCATTTATCACACATTTCTATGATAAAACAATCCATTTACAGATTTTTTTCATCGTTTTAAAGCTATACAATTTGAACAAATCCTTACTGGAATTTTAAAGTAAACCTATGAAAAAAATACAAACTTCCGAATTAAGAAGCTCCTCTTTTTTTGAAAGTTGGTTAAAAATAGTATTATGTCAACATTCACAGATTCCTGGAGATTTGCAATACTACATTTGAAGTGTACATGCGATGGAATTCCGGTAAAATCTCGAGTATCCCGCAAGACGCTGAAGAGGAAGTCTATGAGGTAAGTGTGGAAATAATCACTCAAACTATTAGTGAAAAAAAATATAAAAATGTAGTCAATGTTTATCATGTCAATTATTTATCTCTATATTAATTTTTATTTATTTAATTATGAAACTGAAATTTTATGTAATTTGCATGGCCATGTGAGGGTATAATATGGAAAACTTTTATAAGTGTAACACCTGTACCCATGCTTGCAAATAAAAGATTACTTCGACTTTGTAACGTCCCGCCGCTGCAGGGATTAAACCAATATCATTCGGTCCGTGCCACCACAGCATACCATGTATATTCTTGTTGTGTATTTTGAAAATAATTATAGTCTAGTTACTGGTTTGCTGTACCCGTTTATGTCTTACTATATTTTTATTGAGCTGTAAATGTTAGAACACCGATCATGCCTCTCAACTACATGCTCAAAACTGGGCTGCGAATACACATAGAGAGAATCCATACCTTCCGTGGTGCTCGTGTGCACGCTCAAAACAACGCCCCAGACACAGTGAATTTGTTCCCTTTTTTTAATGGGATATCCTCAAATGACACTCCTCGTTGTGGGTGCAGTGCGGTGCAGTGTTAGACTCTACTATAACTACCATAATCCTTCTAAAGCCTTTTATATACCAGGGCTGTGGCAACTCTTTCGAACAATCCCGGAGCCCCGGCAGGGTTTGGCCTTGGTGGGCCCCACTGGGGTTTGCTCTTTGAGAAACGCGTAGAACAGCTACCACCGCCTCGCCCTGACATACACTTTGTCTGCAGGACATCTGCGCGCTGATGGAGGTGATCTGCAGCATCGCGCGGTCGGGCGCCGAGCGCGGCGTCGGCGACACCTGCGCCCGCGGCCTGCGCCTGCTGCTGCCGCTCGTCACGCCGCCGCTGCTCGCGCTGCCCACGCTGGCGCAGCACGCCTACCGCATGCTGCGGGACTTGGACAATGCTGACCAGGTGAGTGACGCGGCCTGCGCCTGCTGCTGCCGCTCGTCACGCCGCCGCTGCTCGCGCTGCCCACGCTGGCGCAGCACGCCTACCGCATGCTGCGGGACTTGGACAATGCTGACCAGGTGAGTGACGCGGCCTGCGCCTGCTGCTGCCGCTCGTCACGCCGCCGCTGCTCGCGCTGCCCACGCTGGCGCAGCACGCCTACCGCATGCTGCGGGACTTGGACAATGCTGACCAGGTGAGTGACGCGGCCTGCGCCTGCTGCTGCCGCTCGTCACGCCGCCGCTGCTCGCGCTGCCCACGCTGGCGCAGCACGCCTACCGCATGCTGCGGGACTTGGACAATGCTGACCAGGTGAGTGACGCGGCCTGCGCCTGCTGCTGCCGCTCGTCACGCCGCCGCTGCTCGCGCTGCCCACGCTGGCGCAGCACGCCTACCGCATGCTGCGGGACTTGGACAATGCTGACCAGGTGAGTGACGCGGCCTGCGCCTGCTGCTGCCGCTCGTCACGCCGCCGCTGCTCGCGCTGCCCACGCTGGCGCAGCACGCCTACCGCATGCTGCGGGACTTGGACAATGCTGACCAGGTGAGTGACGCGGCCTGCGCCTGCTGCTGCCGCTCGTCACGCCGCCGCTGCTCGCGCTGCCCACGCTGGCGCAGCACGCCTACCGCATGCTGCGGGACTTGGACAATGCTGACCAGGTGAGTGACGCGGCCTGCGCCTGCTGCTGCCGCTCGTCACGCCGCCGCTGCTCGCGCTGCCCACGCTGGCGCAGCACGCCTACCGCATGCTGCGGGACTTGGACAATGCTGACCAGGTGAGTGACGCGGCCTGCGCCTGCTGCTGCCGCTCGTCACGCCGCCGCTGCTCGCGCTGCCCACGCTGGCGCAGCACGCCTACCGCATGCTGCGGGACTTGGACAATGCTGACCAGGTGAGTGACGCGGCCTGCGCCTGCTGCTGCCGCTCGTCACGCCGCCGCTGCTCGCGCTGCCCACGCTGGCGCAGCACGCCTACCGCATGCTGCGGGACTTGGACAATGCTGACCAGGTGAGTGACGCGGCCTGCGCCTGCTGCTGCCGCTCGTCACGCCGCCGCTGCTCGCGCTGCCCACGCTGGCGCAGCACGCCTACCGCATGCTGCGGGACTTGGACAATGCTGACCAGGTGAGTGACGCGGCCTGCGCCTGCTGCTGCCGCTCGTCACGCCGCCGCTGCTCGCGCTGCCCACGCTGGCGCAGCACGCCTACCGCATGCTGCGGGACTTGGACAATGCTGACCAGGTGAGTGACGCGGCCTGCGCCTGCTGCTGCCGCTCGTCACGCCGCCGCTGCTCGCGCTGCCCACGCTGGCGCAGCACGCCTACCGCATGCTGCGGGACTTGGACAATGCTGACCAGGTTTGAAGAATCGAAGCAATCACAGACCAACATCCACTGATGACTGTGGCCGCTATCCCACTTTGTGTTGAGCCTAATATAATTCCATCTTTTTGTTCCAGCTGACAAATCTGCCAATGGACGACTTCAACATGGTAGTGACAGCGCTGCGCGTGGGCCTCACCGCGGTATCGTGTGACGTATCCACGTTATGCTGCGATACCATAGTGGGGCTGTCCAACAAAGTGCGGACACTAGGCGACGACAACCCGTACGCAATGACCTTGCTCACGCTCGCCGAACTACTCCTTATGCTTATCATTAAGATGGAAATACCACCCGATTCCATTCCCGCGGCTGGAGCGGCCATTTACTCCCTCACTTGCGTGAAACCAGCTCTACTGGAAGGCTTGGCAAGGCAACTGATCGAAGCGTTCGCAGTGAACGATCCCGCCAGCGTCCCGCGGTTAGAGGAAGCGTTCCGTCTCCTCACTAACGGAGTGCTGTTCGACGGCATGAGGACCCACAAGCTCCGCTTCCAAGACAACTTCGACAAGTTCCTAGCGAGTGTACACGGATTCCTAATCGTGAAATAACTACCGTACGTTCTGGCTCGGTTAGCTCGCCGGGAATATATGGACGATGAAAGCTTTGGCTTCGATTTTGACTATGACGATGACAGCGATTAACGTTGTACGCAATTCCTGCCTGTTGACGCAGAATTGCAGTTTTGACGATTCTCTTATATCGTTACGTACTGAACGTGAACCAAATTGGTGCAAATGTGGTCTTCGGTTTTGTTTTGCGCGGTTTGTGCGACTCGAATGTCTGATATATTGAATAGTTAAGTTTATTGTTTTAAGTCCTTCCCTGGGCTGTGTCAAATGTAATTGAATACACTATTGTGTCTAGTATAGTTTGTTACTTATTATGACATTTTTCTTAGGTGCCATTAGGAAAAATGCAATATTAATTTTATATTGTTTGGAAAATTAATAAGGCCTATTAAATTAATATTTCACAGGGTGCTGTGACTTTGACTGTTTAGTCCTTATGCAACATTATGTTGATAGTTGACATAATTTACTTACATCATTTCGTTGCTTTATATTCTGCAATATTATGTTCACAACGAAGTTATTATGAATTCTATAAATGTGGTTGTGAATGTGTAAAATGCAGAAGTTTTACTGTGGTATTATATATTTCTTAGGAGTAAAATGAAGAGTACATTTTTAGTACTTATTGCTAGAGCGATTGTGATTTCTATCGTTGCAATTAATGTTATTGTAAGAGGAAAGTCCTTAGCACTTTTGCGTATTATATTGCAGGTTTTACTCCGTCTTAATAAATTAGTCTAAATATTGTCATCTTGTCAACTTATTCTTATAATGTGTAGATTATATTGAACTTGAATGCTTAAGATCTCAAATGCAATTTGTTATTTGAGAATAGATTTTGGTAAAAGTGTAAGAACATTGTTTTGATGTTCTGTAGTACATTCAACCGACTTTTTTGTGTACGAATTTACGTATTATTGTTTATATTTTTCTCTTAAATTAAGTAGACATAGCCGAAGTATCAAAGCCGTAGTTTAGTCGTTACTTCGAAACATACCGACAGTTTTGCCGACAGTCTTGGCAGATACTTGAACTAGTATTTTTAATACATACTTAGATTATTTCCCTGACGCAATAACTAAAGATGTTATTTCCTGTATATCCTATATTGTAATTGAATAATATCCACCTAGCTGCTATTTATTTTTGTTGAATAGAATAAGATTTTACATTTCAGTAAATAACATAAAAATTATCAAAAATGTGCTTTTAAGATGCTAGTATGTTTAAAGAAAACGTATTTAAATTACGATTTTTATTTTTTTCAATTGAATATCATAACTTTGTAATGGAACGTATTTGTTGTATATCAGATACTTACAATTCTGACTTATCCTACAAATAGATATAAATAGAAAATATTATATAAAATACATATTTTCTTATTGTAGGTAATTACAGAAAAATCGTTAGTATAAAATTAAATGCTCTTACTCTTATAACTCTATAAGGAACAGACTTTTATGTTTGTTCAGTTGTTAAAATAAAAATGTTGAATTGTTTTTAAATCCGAAGGCTTGTTGTATTTTGAATTAGAACTTGACTTCTAAAGCATTAAATGTAAAATATTCTAGTGTTCTTAAAAATGTGACAAGTATGAGGCTTCAAGGAAACAAGATTTGTCTGATTAATGTAAGCAAGGCAGAAGACATTTGTAAATACTCGGAATAAAATATTTTAAACACCATGGAAAGTCTTCTTTAAAATTTTTGTCAGTATCTATTTAATTAAATTGTACAAATTTTATAAAATCATGGACTGTTTTATTTCAATAATCCTATATGTTCTACTAATCTCATTCTTTTTATTCGCATTTCCTTTTTATTCCCGTGCCCATTGCCGGTTTTAACTCTAGCAGCGCCTTTCCACGGCGCCTCCTAACTGCAATTTAAACCCACACGAAAAAATGTACCAGCCAAGACCATGTCGGGCCAAGCTCAGTGTAGGTTTCCGTAGTTTCCCGAGTATAGCCCATACCTGAAAACAGGTCAACTGACTTCTACCCGTGGTTGCACCTACGTCCCGAGTAACAATTTCCCGCATATGCATGAAAAGTAGCTGATTATGGTTGTCTGTTATAGAAGCTATATTACTTCCATTTTTTAAATAATAAAAACTTAGATACACATTCATTTTAACTTGAACGTACATATTTTATTGACTATCTCAACATGAGTTTAATTCAGTCTGCAAAAAGGAACGTAATTTTAATTTTCTTTGACAATGTTAATGTCAAACAAGATTGACAAACAAAGTCAAGTCTGTAAAGGCCAAGCAAGTGAACAAGCCTTTGTTGTTTTCTATTTTATACAATTTATTTTAATCATTTATTCATAGCTAAAATGAGTGTTGTGCCGTCGAATTTATCATTTAATTCATCAGTAACGACATCCCAATACGACAGCCAGGATGACGCAGAACCGACCAAAGTTAAAAACTATCTGAAAGAAAGATTGAAGTCACGAATTTTTTTGGGACGTTACGTAGAAAGGAGACTTGCAGATAAACGTATCGGATACCGAGACATAGTCGTAGTAAGTCCAGCAGAGGTTAAACTAAAGAAAGACTTATTAGACGTACAACACAAACTGATAACAGTTTGTCCGAGTACACATTGGATAGGAATCACAGATACGGAAGCCTTAGGTTATACATCTGGGGTTTGCCTGTGGACAGAAATAGACAACCAGCCCTTCGGCCCCTTTTGGTTTCAAATTAAGAGTTTAAAATTCAGGGATGATGAAGTTATGGTACAGTTGAAATGTTTGAGACATATTTCAGATGCGTTTTTGGAGATAGAACCGATTTTGACTGGAGCTGTGAAGACAACAAAATCTACTGAAACCACAGAAAAGAAATTAGAAAGTAGTGTTGCATCTCTTAATGAGACCTATACTGATTTTGTTGAAACTATGAAAAGTTTCTTGTCTATAAGCAATGTGAAGGAATTTATAACATTTTTGCTTGCTTTTGTTATTGCAATCTTTACAGGAAGTTCATCTTTTATTAATTTTCTTGGAAACTTTATATTAGCACTTGTAAGGGAATTGTCACTTTTAGTGAAAAACTCAACTCCAATGTTTCTGGGATTGCTAGATTTCTTTAGTAAAATTGTTGGAGGGTTTTATATATTGTTGGCTATGTTCTTTAGACAAAGTGCTCCTCCTCCACCAAACAAAAGAACAATAGGAGCTTATGACAGATCTCGCAGAAGTTACAATCACTATGACGATGGCCAGTTTGATTGATATTTGCGATCTGACAAAAACTAGTTTTGTAGCTATTATTTATGTAAAGTTTTGTTTAGTCTTGTAGAGTGGTGTTTATTTCGATCTCATTTATTGTATATTCTAAATCTTGCTTATAAATACTTATTTTTAAAAATTAACTTACACAGCCATCTTTATGATATCAGCTAACTAAAAGTCATTCCAGATGCATTTTTATTTACTGTTATGAATATAATCACTATTTAATGCTTGAAATAAATTGTATATTACAGAAAACTCAAGTAAATATGTTAAAAGTTTAATTCCAAAAAACTGTGTATACATTTTTACACCATTTCTGAATTTAACATTAGATGTTATAGATTTATTTTTGGTTGATGTGGTTCATAATATTATTATTGTTACTGGAAATAAATGGTTTTTGAACAATATTGTCTCTCAGTATTATTTATTTTCGATTGGAACAACTATGATGTGTGTATTTCCGTCTGAAAAACAAACATGTTAAAAAACTTAAGTTATAAAAGCATGTGCCAGTAACGATTTTTAACAATTTCATAGACATGATTGCGTACCTTTGGTAAACTTTCTTGATCGGTTTAGGAAAATTGGATTCTCATATTCTGAAACTAACATGAATATATTTGTTAGTTTCATATATTTGTGGTGGATGTATTTTATTATAGAGTTCTCATGAATACCTTTACGTCTAGATGCTTGGCGGAATTTGGTAGGTCCCACATGACTTTTTGATTTGTTGCTTGCCTTCTTTGTATGACTTTTTTTATGTGATGGAGGCGGTGGGGGCATTTGAACCATCTCATTCCTCATTTTAATAGACTGAAAAATTTAATTATATTGTAAATGGTAAATAACTTGAAAATGTAAGTATTAAGTTGTTTAGGCATAGTAACGTGTAAAGGTATTACCTCTGTTGCAGTGTGTGCCACTGTCACTGTTCGAGGCCAAGTGTTTTCTTTTGGTTTTAGCATGTTAGTAGAGACAATGTTATTGAGGATGTCCGTTACTATTATATTCATTTCACTATTGTCATACTCTTTCAGCATTTGTTTAAACAAAATCAGCAAGGAAGGCAAGACTGATGTCATATATTTTTTGCCATGATCTTCTATACTTAAGTTGTGTAGTAAGTCTAAATGTGTAAAAATTTCATCTAATGTCATATACTGCCTATAATGCTTTAAAGCTTTTATATTTTCGGCTCCATACGCTGAAAATAGCAATCTCATAGTAGAAATTCTCCACTCTGAATTAACAAAAACTCTAAGAATTTTACCTAATGATCCAAATTTTCTAATGTCCAATTTATGTTAATCTGTATAGATAGGAACGATCTTTTTTCTCTTTGTAATATCGTCAATATTAATATCAATATTGGAAGTAACATCCCTTTGGCATGGACTTTCAAACTGTTTTATACTTGTACAGGTCTCGGTAGAAAACTTCTTTTGTTTACCTTCATCAGTATGCTTCAAGTATGATGAATTTTGTGTCATTGGTGGATGCAGCACATTTAATGCGGCGTTTAAAGATTCAACAGTATCCATGTCTAACCTAGACCCTTTCTTTCGTAAAACCTTTTTTATATCATTTGTTATTCTTGATGTGAATTTCAAGTATCGACGACCCTCCTCCATTTGCGCCAATTTGGATATAAATGATGCTGCTAAATTCTAAAATAATAATTTCGTATCAAATGTTGGACCCATAATTAATAACTGAATGCAATTAAATAATCATTAAAATACCTGTGTCATACTATCTCCGTAGTATTCTAACTTGAATGGCCAAGAAATACACATAATGACAATGGAATGGTCTTCGAAAACATTACACACGTCAGCATGAGAACAACCCTGCGTTATTTCTACCTTCTCCACATATCCTGAATCTGCCAAACCCTGCAAATTGTGTTAAGCAAACATTTATCTAACTACCTACTTTACTAACCTACGAATGACTTGTGTATCAATGGTACCTACCTAGGTCACATAATAGAACCTTGGGGAATGCCAGTGTAGGTAGGTACATTAGAACTAACAATGTGTATTACTTTAGGCAACTTCGGGGTTATTTGTTTGTCCGAGACCCAGTGATCGACGTAACGATGCCGATGGCGATGCTTAACCGCACCAAATTTTTTTTTATCTCATGATGTACCCAGAAAATATACCTACCCCTTCTATTCAGTACTAAAAGATTCTGGATTGCACAGCCCGGTACCTACTAGTACAAGTAATTGGTGGCAAATCAAGTAAGGTACCTCATTCAAAAATGTCAGTGCATTTTGTGTGTATCTGCCACCCATATACAAAAACTTCTTCAGTATGCGCATATTTTTAATAATTTCTCCAATGGTGCTTGTGAAGTATTTCGTGTCTTCGTTGAAATGTATTATAAAGTCATTATATTCCTGTTGGTTTAAACAGTGGCACTTTCTTGTAAGCCTTTTGAATATTGAACAATCGTCATCATCATCCTAGGAAAAAATATATTTTTTAATATTAATTTAATTAAAATGAAATAGCAGGCAAATTAGGAATGTTTACAGATTTCTTGTTTTGAATAGATAGGTACCTACTTATTTAATAATGAAGCTAAATAAATCACAGTTTACCTCTATGTAAATACTATTCAAAGTTTTCGTTTGGGCTTCCAATTTCTTCAGTGCTGGATCTACGTTGTCATCGTTTACTGACGGCCATTTCATCTGGAAGCAAAACACATAAGCAGGTACCTACAATATAAGGAGAATCTTATCTCACTAATGATCTTAGAGATAGTAACGGTTCTTAAAGTGAATCATTTATACCTGCCTACCTGATTTCCAATAGGTAGGTACCTACCCGATAAATAAAATAAATTAAACGGTAAAAAAAAAGAAAATAAATTCATACACCATCCGGCTTTACAAGTAAGACTTCGGTGAAGTCCTGGGGAGGAAGATCTTTGGAATAAGTCTTCGACTGGATGTCTTCTAGAAGGTATAATAACTTTTTTGTGCTATCTTTAAGCTCGTTCAACGAATCCTGAAATAAATGATAAATATTATTAAAATTGCTTGGATATTTTTAATTAAATGACCTACTTAATGTAGTAATGTAGGTATTATGTATTTCTTGCTTTAAGGTGTATTATTTTTATTGTGATTTCAAAATCACGCGCCATTTTTGTGACTTCGCGGAAGCAACTTTACAACAGATTGGCGGGAGTAGAATCTATGTTCAAATTTAAGTGATTTAGAACGGTTACTTTATAGTTCATGGAGAAAATAAAAATGCGTGCATGTAACATACCAACTTGACTTGACAATAAGGTTCAAGACACGTTCTTATCGGGGTAGTTATTCTAGCGCTGGTGGCTTGGTTCTTTAGTGACCCCACGCTTTTCTTTAACGCTGTCACCTGCCGTGGTGAATATAAACTTATCTCTTCAACCCTCTTCGCTTGGATACTTCCACCCAATGGATGACTGCTGAAAGGATCCTTTGCTTCTTTGCCATCATTTGGGTCTTTCTTTTTGTGAATAATATAGCTCGATGAATTGAACAATCCATTGTTATATTTTTTATTGCAGCAGTCATCCATTAGGTAAAGATAGTAATTAATTAATTGAACCAATTAAACACTGCATTAATGTGAGCTCAGACACAATAGTTGAATTGTTGGCAAAGTTCAAAGGTGTTATGGATATAAAAACATTAAAATGCTAGGATTCGCCATTTTTAAATTTTGGAGCCATTTTTTTTTCGAGTTGCTTATGGTGTGGAGGGAGCATAGACATAATATTAGTAAACAGGACTGCGCACATAAACCCAAAAACGAGCCGAGTGAAACAGTTAGTACGGACCCTTTCTAATAGGGTGACTATGAGATTAAGCTATGTGAGACAATTCCGAATTTGCTAAGATTATTAAACGCAGATTGGTATTGAAGTTTTAACTTACGCAGTTTGTGACCTTAAGATACTTATAAAGGCTTCTAATAATAAGCGGGAATTAGCAGTATAAAAGCAGGAAGATTCGAGGTAAAGACTGTTTTTTTGTATTTCTACTTCATATATAGACTGCTGAGCCATTTATGTCGCCTTTCTTCATTTTTGGGGAGCTATAACAATAGTACAACAGTTTTAAAATCCATCACCCATATTTTCACTCATTACAAGAATTCATGGGCACCCTAGTTGTTTGGTTTACGAAAATGTTATTATTAGCTAACCTGTGGAACGATCTATTGCAACCACCATACGATTCACTTTTACAAGTATAAACGCAACACCTTTTTCACCATTTCAATAGTTTAAATTGATTTAATACAAAAAATATAAACAAAATTTTAAATGCTGATTACGCGCCAAGAATGTCCAGGGTTACCGCTAGAAAATAAAAAAAAAACAATAAAAATTTATGTTGTTTATGTTTTAAGAATAATAATTTATATAAATAATTTATTCGTATAATAAATTATGCGATTTTTATTAAGTTGTTGACTTACAATTGTTAAAATAAGATAAAAATATATGTGATTCAATTGTTTTTTTGGGAAGACAAAACTGTTGATCACAACATTTTTTTATGCTGGCAAGGTGTTAGAAAGAGACAAACGGCCTCCGTTCTAACTATCCCTCTCGGCTCGGATTTGCCTCTGTGTATTATGCAACAAATTTACTACCCTATTGCGTTGGAATAGAGTTCATTTTCGTAAATATATATTTTGAGCGTGCGCAATCTTGTTTATTATATTACATCTATGGGAGGGAGGAGTGTTCTGTTTAATTTTTTAAAGGAAAAGTCATAATGCATATGTCGTACATCGTTTATTTATCAAAAAAATATTTTTTCATAGCTTTAAGTAAAATGATGATCAAAACATGGTTGCAAAAAATTACGCATTCTTTTAAATTATATGATTTTATTGACAGTAAATTAAACACATAGCTACAAATTATAAAAAATGATGGTGTCAAAATTGACATTCTCCTTAGTTTCTGAACGAGATAAACAAAGTCATTTCGTTCGTTTACTGTGCTGCTGTATGTCAACATTTGTCAACAACGCATTGTTTGTAAAAACTTTTATGATTTTCTTTTATTATTTTTAAGTTATTATGAACAATTACAAAGGTAAAGTAAGCTACGAAAGTCCCTGCGACTCAGATAATGATTGGACCAACTCATCTGATGACTCAAAGTATTCAGATTCCGAAAGGTAACGTGTGCTTACTTAGTATTCATTAAAGCGGCGTTAATAAAATTAAACAAAACTTCAAAGATGTTTATTGTTTTAGCTCTGTACCTGAGTGGGATTCCGATGTTGGTGAAGATGGGGAATTAGTATACATAAAAACAAGAATAAATAGTGAGACTGCAGACAGCAAAACGCCTTTGTTAGAAAGTTGTGAAACCTTCAAACTTAGAAATAACTTTAAAAGATCCTCAACTAGGCGGTCTACGAAAGGTATTTAAAATTATCAATTTGCTTATGATTTTTAAATATATTCAGAACACAAATTGTATAAGAATAACACAACTCATTGTTTAAAAAACATTCAGAAAATAAAACTAGAGGTAGAACTCATTCAATTACAATTTAATCAGACATACCTACTGGTTTCTCTTTGTTTATTTTATTTGTTTATCGATTCTACTTTTTTCAAACTTCTATTATTAAAAAAAAAAAAATTGTGGCTTCACCTAATTAAAAATTATACACATTACAGGAAGGATATTCAAAGTATTAAAAGCACACAGGTCAAAAAATACAGAGGGTACTTTAAAATCAAGTATTGGAGTATTATCTGCAGATGCAAATAAGAATGTATCAACCGATGAGAAAAATATTATTATCCAGGTATTTATTTTTAAGGAATTCCTTTGCAGTACCAATTTTGACTAAAATCATTTTGTTGGGCACATTGAGCAAGTTAAAGAGTTGAAGGTTCTCAGAGTGACTGTATTTTTTAAAGTCAATTCTCAATTACATGAATCACTCTTTTTATGTTCTATTTCAGGTTAGCAAAAGCATGATATTTAGCAGTGAAAAAAATTGCCAGTTGGAAAAACTCTTTGGCTTAAGCCTTGAGACTCATGCTGATGGCAAGACTTTGACAGTTGCAGATTTTTTAACAGAAGCCAGAGCTATTTACACTCCTAAAATAAAAAAGGGATATTACTTATCAAAAATAAATGGTGTTGAAGTAAATTCTTATAACATCAATAATATTCTACAGAGGGTGGTTGAGGATCACAACAGTCCAAGGTTAACATTTCAAGTGCCAACAGAAGGTCATAATGTTGATTTGGAAAAGCTATTGAAGTCCAAAAACGCTCCAGATAATTCACTGACTCACTTATTGAAAGAGTCACTATGTTCAGTCCTTTACATATGTTGTAATGACATAGAATATAACAGTAATGATGACAAAGGTGTTCTTTACTGCTATCCAAGGCCTTTTAACCAGAACTTCTTATACAACACTAGAGGAGCCTATGTCACATTGAATCATTTAGCACCAAAGTCTTTGGGGACCAGTGAACCAACAAACTCAACTGTCCTCCATAATAATACTTTGATTAATGTAACTTACACTTCACATTACAATGATCTTTTGTTAGTGGCATTCCCAAACAAACAAGTTGATTTGTTTGCAGCTAAAAAAGTAATAGCTCAAGTAGTGAGACTGCTAGAGTTTCTATATGGTTCTCTTAAAACGAGCTTTACTAAACCTAATAATGTTGACAAATTAGATAGTTTATTTGCCCGTATTTTCGTCACTTTGGTAATAAACAATAAGGGGAGCAAAGAGGATCCTATAAGGAATGTGGGTTTGTATTTAGAAGATGTCTTAGCTGCTCATTCAGTTATACTGCCTTTAGAAGTAAGGGTGCAAGTTGATGATGCAATAACTGAATTGGAAGCTGCTGATTATCGTGAATGGGTATGAACCTTTTACACTCCAAAAGCATAGAGGTTCAGAAATGTGAGTCATATTATTGAATACTTCTTTCCTTGTATTTCTAGACTGATGATGTAGAAAACTTTCAAAGACTGTACACAGTAGTTGGATCCTGCTTATACTACTCAGGTCATTTGTTGAGTTCACACTTGCAAGATGATGACTTGAAGGAAATCAATGCATATTTACAATTGAATGGCATTTTGAAGCTGAGCTCAGAAAAGGAGCTAGAAAAACTTGTAATTTGGAAAGAGGTTTTTATCAATGAACACAGAACGATGAACAAGAATGATGGAAATGAGTATAGGTGAACATGTTTCTATGAAGCTAGAAGAAAGTAGTTTTTTTATTTATTAAATGTTTTAACAGCATCTTTTATTCGCAGGATTTGTGATGGGCGCTGGTTTCTCCTTACTGTTGGTAAGGGCCATTTCATACTGGCAACACTGATGGAAGCCGGTGGCTGTACAGAGGATGTAAGTGTTTATTTTACTCTATGACATTTAAAAATTAAAACCTTTTTACTTATATAAAGATGTTAAGGCACATATTAATATTTATTTGTTTTCATAATTTCAGGCTGTTGGAGTAACACCACCATCACCATTTTATGTTGAGGAATGCGAGAGTTGTTTAGAGTTACTGTACGACGTTGGACTTAATAAATATCTGGCAACATGGTATGGTTCCAATTTACAGCCTCAAGTAGAAATTGCACCAGAGTATCTTACGAAGTATGGAAGAAAAATAAGGGATGTTAACAGTAAGTTTATGTAGCTGTAAAATAACATATTTATCTGCTGTTTACCCCATAATTAGCTAAATAATAATAAAGTCGGTCTTGATGGGAGTCGAACAATCATGGATCTGCTACAAAAATGCTATTTGACGTAAAATCTTAAGTAGGTATATTTTATTAATATCCTGTACTTATTTGCTTCCAGCGCTGAAACCAGACTCGCCACTCAAAACCTCAACTCTGAAACTATCAAAGTTACAATCAGAAAAACGCCGTCACAATTCATCTGAACAAATCAACGTAGGCTCGAGTACGAGTGACATGAACTCTATGAGTTCTCTCACTAACTATGGCAGCCATCACAGTTTGTATGGACAATCTTACAACACGGCACAAAAATACAGACATTCTAGCTTAGATGTCAGTTATTCTGAAGATTCTAATAGCTTGAAAAGTAATAGGTAAGGTGTAAACAATTATTTATTTTCAATTAACTGCTTTCCCAAGAATTCAAGTGTCACGGGGGAAACAAATGATGTTCGTGACTATTTGCTGAACTTGCCTATTATGTACTTGTTTCTGGTCTAATTGTAATGTAATTTAAACGGTTTTCTATATGGTCGTGTAATATTTTGAATTTTAGCGAAGTTAGTGAAGAGCGCGTACAAGGTCGGAGAGCGGATAGGGAACAACGAAATCGAAGGGACTCCTCAGGCTCAGAATCAGATTGGGATAAGCTGGTAAGTAAGACTAACTCACTCAACCTTATTTGTTTATACAAACTAAACTTTGTTCAAGAAAATCGTCACTGTCCGTCATAAGTGCTAATCATCCATTAATCATCCGACTTCCCAAAAAGGTCCCAAAAAGAGTTTCTCACTTTGGAATATCACTTACTTTTGACGTGATTATTATGTTTGATTCCAGGATGGGAGTAGAACAAGTGGCAGTATGGACATGTCAGATATCAGGAAGTCTTTATTGAATGAAATTAATCAAGTTCCTGTACAAAGGTACCTATGCAAAAGGTCATTGTAAATACCTCATACTAAACAGAGTAGAAAAAACTAATCAAAATTGGTCTTTCAGAATTACAGCAGGGGAAGAAAATGTTTTATTTCACTTTGTTCAGTTGGAATCCGAGAAGGGAATGCTCATTGCGCCAGTGAAGAATTTAGAATTGCAAGCCAACAATGTACTCTATTCTTACATAGTTAAGACATTTAGGTCAGCTTGTAAGCGAATACATGAGCTATTGCAACATAGTATAAGGTAAATTATAAAACTACACACATTTTAATGCATTAATACTTAACGTAAGATTAAAACATTTGTTTTCACCAATTATTTCTGGTTAATGAACTGTTGGCATGTCACATTCTCAGATTTAAGAAGAATCACGCGCCATCGAACCCGTTGAACAAAATTCTGGTAGCTGTGAAAGAACATGGAATGTTATTTCAAGTGCCTCTCGATATTCTAAGCCAATGCGGCATCAGTAAGAAGAACACCGAACCATACCTGTTCTGGGTTGTTGGGTAATTTTTATACAAACCATATATGTCTGTCTCCTTCTTCTATCTATGGCAGAGGTAACTGCATAAGTGCATACTTTTTGGAAATAAAAAAATATTATAATATTAGTTAGTACTTACATGTTATTGTTTTCGTTTCAGCCGAGTTTTCAGTGAACCAGAGCCAAGAGAATTATATTTGTGTTATCATGAGTCTGTGCCCCAAGATCTCACTGAAGTAGCATATTTGCTGTCGTACTTAGAATAAGTAAAAAATATAATTTTGAAACAGCCTTTTATACAAGCTATTATTAAGTATGCAAGATATCTAATCCGTCCAATGAAAATTTTAAGAAAAGTATTTTAGATGTGATATTGATAAATAAACTTTGTATTTTTTTAATGTCTTCTTTATTTTTCTCCCTATCCAGTCGAAACATTTTTATAGTCGAACTCTTACTTCAGTCAGGGATGTTGGGATTTATTAGGGGTCTACGACCGTCTACTGCCTACTAGCTGTGCTACTACCGACAAATCTATCAAAGTTGTGTAATGATTGATAGTACGCATAAAAGCACAGCATGATTATCATTCTCACATACCTGTACGATCGATAGTGTATTAAAGCAAATATCGATGAGACAATCAGATCCAGCGATCAAGTACCTATTTCACTAGTTGTTGTAGTCACCTCAAGTGAGCTATAAATCAGGGGTGACAATCTTAATAGTGGCAAACGAGAAAACGTATCATTATAGGTCTGCAAAATGAAGTGAGACAGTAAATACATTGAGGTCCTTACATGGAAGTGTCATTTTAATTTGGTAGTATTATAATGTAAGATATTAAAGAAACTGAAATATAGATGGCGTTATTTGTAATGACGATGATGCGCGATTGCGTAGTAGTTATGCTTAGGTGTGTAAGAGGGCGCTATCACATCTTTTATTGGTTCTACTCTTACCCTATCTTTTTTTTCAGCTAAAATAAAAAAATAAATAATAAAAATTTTGAGTTGCATATTGAAGCAATTACTAAAATTTAATGTTTATTATCAATTAGCCAGAAATAAAATAAAATTCAAGAATTTATTTTCTACTGGCAACATTAAATCCATTTTCTACATGCAACATTATGCAAAAATTGTCAATCAAACAAATTTGGCTGCCGGTTTGCGCTGAAGTGCTTTTCGGTGTCTTGTTTGTTTTTCCAGATTTTTATCCCTATTAGTGCTTTATCCACCTAAGTCCGTTAAGTTGAGCCTCTGCTCCTTCGGCCGTGTCGATTTTGTGCTTGAGGTGATCGAAATCTTGTGAATTTTGTGCTTGAGATAGGACTCGTTGACCCGTTTTGTGATAATTAATATTTATCATGTCTAATAGAAAGTGTTGTGTTCCCGGATGTACAAATGGCTTAGGTAAGCATTTATCAACATCCTTAAAACAAATAGTCGTCATTTTGTCACGACTCCACTGAATTCTAACTTGTTACCCTTTTTTTCAGACACTACGGGGTATTTACATAAATTCCCTAATCCAGATAAGGATAGGCAGCTATTTAATACATGGGTCTTTCATATTGGTGGTGACATTTTGCAACTTGAAAATAACCATATTTTCAAATACCGCCGCGTCTGTAATGATCATTTCGAACCAAAATATTGGTGCCGGAATAACCGACTTGCCAAAGGAGCTGTACCTACAAAAAACATGCCAGGTTAGTTTTAGTAAAATACCCAAATTAAGGTACCTGTTTACCTTAAAGAGTACCTAAGTCTCAAATTTCTAGAGTTGATGTTAGAAAGAAATAAACAGTCATGTTATTTGAGTTTAAAGTAAACTTTCCAAATCACAAAATGAAAAGCTGCAGTAAGTCTAAAACATCTGAATAGAGATTTCTTTGGAGCCACAATTTCTGTATGTACGCAGTATGTCATACAAGAGTTTCTATATTACATTTCAAAATTTACTATATTTATAATTCATATTATTTTATCGTTGTTTACAGGATTATCTTGCTCGAAATTCAGCATTGAAAAAAGAGCACTAAGACCTCTTCAGATTTCAGGACCGTCTACATCAAAAGGTATATTTTATCATATACATATAAACAAGCAATTCATTTTTATACATACATACATACATTTACATTACGTATGTACTAGCTTCCACTTGCGGCTTCGTCCGCATGGTGTATTGATAAAAAGTGGCCTATGTCTTAATCCAGGGTATCACCTATCTACATACCAAATTTCAACCAAATCGGTCCAGCCATTTTTGAGTGAAGTTATTTCAAAGATCATTTATTCCTACAAATTAGGCTGAAATTGAGTAACTTGAATGTCACATTTACCAAAAATCCTTTGCTATTTTTAATTTGTTGTAATACTTAAATAGCACTGCATTACACAATTTTGGTACCCTCTTGACTGAATGAATAGGTAATGAATCATAGATCAAATGTTCCAAACATAATATGTGGTATCCATAACGTCTAGTTTTCAAGGTACATGTCAATTATGATTTCTACTACTCTCACTTAGGCATACAAAAAACCATTACCATGTCTGAAATAATTTACTTTTGTATTACTTTGTTTTGTTTAATACTTGTTTCTTTTCAATAATGTCAACATATTTGTGCATAATATGCGGCACCCATGCGGACAGCATATAGTGTAATTGATAGATAGACACTAGCAATAAATGATGTAATAATAACATATACTAATCACTGAATATTATTATTTACAGAACCTGCGCATCTACATATACACTCACAAGGTTCAATTGAAGATGTACAAATGAAAGAGAATCTTGGTGAGTGATCCTACATACAAGCATTTAATCAGCAATTATTTTACACATATTCTGTCCTGGAACTCCTTCATGCGCCCGGATAAAATGTAGCCTCTCTCGATAAATGTGCTAATTTACCTTAAAATCATCTTAAATTGAATTATTTTTGTTGTTCCTGAGTTATAATTTTGCAAACAATTAAAGTAAACTAGCCTCTCTATAAACCTATCCCTTAAGACAAGAGTGATTGATGAAATACAGTTTGTTAAATTACATTTATATGTCATATGCATAAGTCCTAAAATGTTAACATCCTTATCACTACATAGTATAAAACAAAGTCGCTTTTTCTGTCATGTGTCATGTTGTATGTCCCTATGAACGCTCAAATCTTTAAAACTACGCAACGGATTTTGATGCGGTTTTTTGTAATAGGTAGAGTGATTCAAGAGGAAGGTTTTTATGTATAATAACATACATTAAATACTGGGGAAATACTGTTATCCCGTGCGAAGCCGGGGCGGGTCGCTAGTTGATATTATAAACTATATAAAAGAAAAAGTAACTTTGTCTAGTAGTGGGCTGGCTTTAATTAATTCAATATGATTCAAATAATGGTTACTCAATATGAACTGCTACATTCATGATGATGGTAATGATCATCAGCTTAATTGGTTTGTATATAATAGGCACACATTTCTTACCAAATATGTTAATGACCTTTCAGATCCTGTCACTTCAGAATCTCAGTCTGTACACAGTGATAGACAGCCTCATAGTGAAGAAGAAAATGTTGAGGTGGTGAAAGATCTTGGTAAGCAACACAATTGTAATCAAACTTAATAACTTCAAAGCTGAGTTTGCTTGTTACACTCACTATCATGGTTTATTAACTAGGTACTGATTTATAGATTTAATACATATTTCAATCATGGGATACTTTCACACACAACTAGCTTTGATGCTATCTCACTCATATGTACTCTTAAATTCTGCAATTTTTATTCATATGATTCTTATTATTTTTTCAGTGCATCGCAAAGTTAAATGTGTTAGTAAGAAGGCGGTAAAACAGGTTGCTGTTACGAAAACTGAGCGTGCTCTGTATCAGAAAATGCTGCAAGTTGGTGTGAAACTCAGCAAATGCCGTAGCAAGGTTAAAAAGCAGGCAATCAAGATCAAGGCCCTGCAAAATATTACTACAAACCCTCAATTTTTAGAAACTCTAGACAAAATGTCTAGCACATCAAAAATTTTAACTTTGCTGCAGTTCAGGGAGCACAAAAAGGAAAAAAAAGGCCGGCGTTTCACATTAGAGGAAAAAATTGTAGCTTTGACTATCCTCAAGCAAAGCCCAAAAGGATACAGATTCCTGAGGAAAATCTTTATCCTGCCATCACGCCAAATTTTAATAAAATTAATTAATATGGCAGATATAAATGCTGGTATCAATAAAAATTTGATGGCACAAATAAAAAAAGCCACACTTAAAATGAAACCAGAGCACAAATTATGTGTGGTTCTTTTTGACGAAATGTCACTAAAACCGAATGTGGCATACAATGAAAGGAAGGACAGAGTGAGTGGGTTTGTAACCAATGGGCAAGAGACACTGCCTGAGTATGCAGATCATGCGCAGGTATTTATGATAAGAGGACTTATAAAAAATTATAAGCAACCCGTTGCATACACATTTTCTCAGTCTGCCACAAAGGGACCAGAACTGGCAAAACAATTAAAGGCTGTCATCACAGAACTACAAAATGCTGGTCTTAATGTGGTAGCAACAGTGTGCGACCAAGGAACAAATAATGTTAACTGCATTAAATTCTTGTTACAAGAAACAAGAGGTATTCTGTTAAGAAAATCAGAAGAACCTGAGGGAAATATTATTTTAATAAATAAACAGGAAATCATTCCCTTGTATGACCCACCTCACTTAATGAAATGTATAAGAAATAATTTAATAACGAAAAATCTACTATATAAAAAAGACAACAAAATGCTAATGGCAAAGTGGGAACACATAACTGCACTGCACCAAGAAAACCCAGGCTACAAAGGCATAAGACTGGTGCCAAAATTAACAGACTCCCACTGCATTCCCAGTAAAATTCCACGGATGAAAGTTAAATTTGCTACGCAACTATTCAGCCAAACTGTAGCATCAAATATGGGCTACCTAGCAGGTAAATAAACTTTATTACATAATGTTTTCACATTGCATTATTTTATCGATACTTATATATTATAAAGCTGAAGATTTTTTTGTTTGTATGTTTTCTTAACCATGCTAATCTGAAGAACCAATCCAATCACCAAGGTCGATCAGGTCTAATTTGAAATAATCTTTCACCGTTAGATAGCTCATTTATTGAGGAAGACTAAAAGTGACTTTTAATCTGGGTGCGCGAAGTAGCTTTCACGGGATGCGGTAGAACCGCGGGCGGAAGATTGTATAGTAAAAGTTTTCACAAATTAAAAACTGCTCCCAGTTCAGATTTAATAATAACAAGTTTCTTATTGATGACTAGATGCCATAGTAGCCAGTGTATCTGCCTGCCACAGGAGGTCGCGGGTTCGATTCCCGCATAAGTCAAACATTTATGTGTGTGGGTGTTTCTACATATGTACACTATGTTATGTTATTTATAAAATATTTATATTTATATAAGTTCATTTATTGGTTGTCTGCTGTACCCAAATTACAAGCAAGCAATGCTTTGTTTGGGACTAGATTGCGTTGTAAGAACGTGTGAGGAATATTTATTAATATTTTTTTTCTTATTTTTTTGCAGAAAAAGGAATAATCTCTCAAGATGCGCAAAATACAGCGGACGTCATCTTGTTTTTTGACAAACTTTTTGACTCCATTAACGGAAGCTTCGGGAAAAGGAAGCACAGTAAACCACTGCTGGGACCTGCGACGCCGAACTCAATACATCACAAAACATGGATGGAGGCAAAAATATTTTTAAAAAATATGAAATTTGTGAATGTAAAAACCTCGAATGTGGAGTATGTTCCCACCTTAAGTAACTGGGTATGGACACTAGAAGGAATAGAACTGCTTTTAAAAAAAATTGCTGCGAAGTACGGAGTGACATCGGTTTGGTTGCGGCATCTGAATCAGGATCCAATAGAAAATTTTTTTGGATCGATAAGGAGTCAAGGATGCCGCAACGTAAACCCTACTCCAGATGGATTTGAAGCAGCATTTAGCAGCCTTTTAATAAACAGCCTATCTAGTGTCCATGCCCCAGGGACAAATTGTGAGGCAGATAATTGCCACGCTTTGCATGAAGTTCTCATCACAAGCGGGGCCTGCAAAGAACAAATAAATTGTGAGCTCTCTGAGATTCCGGACATTGAATTTACAGCCCTTGAAGACAAAAGCGACCCCCGTATAATTGGGGGGCTACAATATGTTAGCGGTTATTTTATTAAAACCGCTAAGAAGAAAGTCTTCAAGGGTTGTAGTGAATGTAAAAAAAATTTAATGTCCGATCAGGAACACGATTATTTAAAATATAGAGAGTATGCTAATAAAAAATGGCTTTGCAGTCCCAGCGACTCTCTCTTAAATTGTGTTTCGAATCTGCAGGATATAAATTACACAATAATTAAAAAATGTTTGGAAAAAAAATATTTAAAAGATTTCATCAAAACATTAATATTTATACATTTGAAATTCGATTTCATAAAATGTGAAATTCATAAAGAAAAATTAATAGACTTTTTAATCAATATATCCTGCAGATTCTTTATTTACAATTACTGTAAAGATATTAATAAAATATTAATAAATAGGAGAGAGTGTGATGATGATACGGATTCCTATAAGCTAAAAGCGAAAAAATTATACATGAAATGTTTTAAAAGAAAAAAATAAATTATATTAAAGGTTATCAGTGTTTTATTTATTGAAAAACATCTTATAAATATTAAACAAAAAGAAACAAAAATCTACCTAGACCCAGTAACCACTGCTTTATGTAGCTATATGTATATATATTGACAAATAGTTTCTTAAACCTGCGTTCAGAAGGCGCCACTTGTCTTACTTAGTTTGGTAGTCGAGTTGGACCTCTATTTCATAATATAAAAAGTACTCTGTGCTATAAATGTATGTATGCTTTACACGCAAGGAAAATAAATAAATATCTTTCTTCCCTAATACGGTAGTTTCCAACGAGTCAAATTCATTACTTTTATTTAACTGTCAAAAACTGTCACTCTTTGCAATATGTATGTAAGCGCAACTTATGACGTCACAGATTTTTCACATCAAACTGGATACTTATTTAGCTTATATTATCAATAAAAAAATTTAATCAATTATTCCATCAAAACGATAAATGGAAGTGACATTATTTTTAGATGCTTCACTAAATGAATATGACAACGTAATTTATTTTTGACCTAGTCATCCACCCAATTAAAGTGTTGTTGGAAGAAAACTTATGATTGCCACGTTCTTTCTATCCTTTTCGCACTTATTATTTGAAAATACCGCCAAATCCACCGGAAACGAGATAGAAGGAGATGATGATTATTTTTTGCTGACAAATATTCAATAAAACTTAATTTCACATATGATGAAAACTATTAAATATATGTTAATTTATTACAATAGATTATTGGTTTTATATTCAGTAATTCAGAAAAGTTAAATCGTATTGAAATAATTATCATAGACAACAAATGACCAAGCTTCGGTAAGTATTGTATATCCGTTACAATAAATCAAGCTATTATACTCAGTGTCACTTATGAAATAAGGGTGAAAATGGCAAATCAAAAATTAAAGTCAATGTAATGTCCATTAAAAATATTAGGATACATTCATTGTTGAAAAAAATGAGTTGTTTCCGTTAGCCGTCGCGTCGTGTTGTGCGAGTGCGGATTGCGGATTGTGAATTTGTGACAAGCATTGCAGTGACTTATTCAATAATTCCTCATGGAAATTCCAAAATAAAGACATCAGTTTTTATGGATATTTATGTTTTTGTGTTGTGCGAAGATTTGTAATTTATGTGAATGATGATAACCAAAATGCAATCACAAGCGAATGTCGCCGTGCCACAATCTGTCACGACACAACCACAGTCACAGCAAATTGTTGGTGTTGGAGTTCCAGCAAATGCAGTGATATTAAAAATGTCAGATATACAACAGATATCTACAGTCGGTATGTATTACGTGATGTTTTTGTTATGAACGTGAATAATGTGCAACAAACCTGAAACTTTCCGTGAACTTGGAATTTTCCTAACGAATATCAATAGGCCCCTGAAGCTTAGTGTCAGAAAGTTCGCATTGCATTTATTTGTGAAAGCTTTTGTCTTTTTAGCGTTATGTGTTTAATTACAGCAAAACAAGCAAAAAGATGATGATAAATTTTGGTTTTCTCTGAAGCTGTGTTATTCTATAGGGTTATAATTATGTGAGGTTATGCAGCTGTCTTTATTTTTTTTTTTGTGTAGCAGCTGTAGCTTCGGCTACCGATACCCTTTACCCTACGTACAGAGTAGTAAACTTCTTTGTTAGTTTAAAATAATAATAAATTCGTGAATAATATTTTGAAATTGCAGAAGATTATTTATTGCTGAAGTAATGTTATATGCAAAAATGTGTTTTCTATTAATAACATAGTTCTTCAGTAATTTTCTAAAAATTAAGTACCAGAATTAATAAACTGAGTTGTAATGCCACATATATTAATATTTGAGTTATTCCAGTTTATTGCCTACTTAAGTTACAACCAATAAAGTATATTCACAAGAATTATATTCATTCCATTTAATTTTGTTCCCAGGTCTATTGGAACTGGCCCACCGAGAGTACCAAGCCGGTGACTATGAGAGTGCAGAGCTACACTGCATGCAGCTATGGAGACAAGACGCTACGAACACTGGTGTGCTCCTTCTGCTGTCTTCTATCCACTTCCAGTGTAGAAGATTGGATAAATCTGCCCAGTTCTCTTCGCTGGCGATCAAACAAAACCCTCTATTGGCTGAGGCATACAGGTAATTACTGAAACTCGTGTTTGTATGATAGTCCCATGCTCTTAACATAGAACTATTAAATACAAAAAAGTATCATATAGATTGAGTCGGAAAAAGGAGTTATGATAATGCTCCAAATACAGTAGTACACTTCATATTGAAATATGTATAACATTCCACGTCAAAGCCGTCAGGCGAATTTGAGAAAACTCTGACACTAGAGCGTGTTAGGTGATTAAACCTGCAGCTCACTCGATAAGATGAAGATGAAGAATATGTAATAACAATTATAACAGCAACACAAACAGTTGAAAAAATGTATAAAAAATCCCATGTTTGATGGGTAATTACCTATTAAACTTTTTTTATACATACTATAGTCTGTTTACATTGTTGTGTCATGTTCTTCACCTTGGCTCATGTACGTAATACCTATGTGAACAATCAAAAGCAGTTCTTAGTGTGTACAATGCTACAACATTATCTTGTTCAGAACAAAAGGAATAGTTCAAATTCCAGACCTTGGTTTGCATTCACATTAACACAACTAGAATGCAAACATGTTATTATATTATGTGGAAATGATGTGCCCATTGTATTAGATGTTATAGTTTCAAGTCATGTTGTTAAACAGCTTAATTGTTAAATAGTAATATTTTTGGAGCCGAACTACTGGAACTCAAAAAATAAGGCCTTAACTTCAAACTAAAATATGTTTTTACAAAACATTCAGTAGAACAAATAAATATGTGAAAGCATGTATGTTCAAATCTAAAAGAATTTATTGCAATTAATAAGTCAAGCAGTAGTTATTTCTGTATAATAAGATGCCCTGACTAAAATAATTTGATGTGTCACTGACCAAACATTTTGGCACCCGCAGCCCATTAAAAATTAGGCCATTTTGAAGTTGTTGACATGTATTGCTCTGAGTTAAGACTGATGAGTATATTTACATGAATTTCATTCTCTAATTCGTTTATTTCATCTCAGTGTTCAACTGAAATATGTATTTTTTGACGATTCTCAGTCCTCTCAGGTTACTTAACTCCAAAACGGAAACATAAGAGAACCAGAAAATATTAGTAAATTCAGAGATGGAAAGCACACATACATTATTAATATTCTTTTTTAACGATGGTGTACACTGAATGTAACGAAGTTAATTTTACGTTCCAATTCTTGATACTCCATGCCATGCCTTCAATTTCTAACATGTAAACCCATTTTAATATTGTTATCCAAATTAACATAATTCGTTTCGGAAAGGTCACGCAATCTGTTTTAGTTACGCTTTTGTTTAACCAGTATTTAGAGTGTCAGAAGGTACACGTTATCAATAAATGTGTTGTGCGTAAACATGCTTGTATGTTTATTTGTTTTTCGCTGTTCTCTGTATGGCGCCTTGGGTGGGATATTTTTTTTAAATAGCCCATTTGTATCTGGCCAACGATCACCGTCCTTCGTCAGTTATTCAATCTACATCAACTATCTTCACGCAATTACAAGAATTAAATAATCAAACTTTTGAGGTCAAAGATTTCATCAATATTATCATTGTCTTCTTTAAACAAACTATAGTAATGCCAATGTGGTTTATAGGTTTCTTTGATGATGATTTACGCTTAAAGACATTTCCCATTGTTATGCCCAGTAACACCGTCATGCTTGTAACTCGCGACCGTTGGTAAGCAGGGCTGGAACTTTCCTACCTGTGTACTTCAGGTAGCAAAATAATAAAGAGTCAATGACCCAACCATATTCTTCTACGGCGGTGTTTAGGCATAGGGGAGTTTAGGGGAGTGCATTGGGTCGTGCGAATGTAAAAAAAGTAAATTGTCAAGGGGTGTTTTACGAACCTGTAACGCGCGGCATCTAGGCGTCCAAGGCTTTGCGTGAATACACTTTCGTGTGCCCAGTAAATGTTTGAGGAATTAATACCACATTAGCTTTCTTCGTTGTAGGCGATGACATAGTCCATACCATCAAACCTAATTGCTAATATTAAGGCCAAGATAAATGGAAGATACTTATCGATATCTCTTTAGTCAAATCCCATAGCTCTCACCTATTTGATTTTCTGATCAGCAACTCTTTCTAACCGTCGACTAATTTGCAAATCGTGGGACATTTGCGATTTTTGCCAAGCGTTGTACGCTGCTAACCAAAGGCTATACTTCTATTTTTTTCGTACAGCAACCTGGGCAACGTTTTCAAAGAGCGTGGTCAGCTGCAAGAGGCGCTAGAGAACTACAGACACGCCGTCAGATTGAAGCCGGACTTCATCGATGGCTACATCAACCTTGCGGCCGCCCTCGTGGCCGCCGGAGACATGGAGCAAGCTGTTCAGGCTTACGTCACAGCCCTACAGTATAATCCCGTAAGTATTCCAGAAATTGCTCTTATTTGTTATCTTCTGGATAGATATTGAAGAATGCCAGATTGTATAAAAACAAAAACTGTTATTGCATTTTCAATTCGTCAGGCCAATGAGAAGGGGACAGAAATGATGGGCCGTTATTCTCCATTCACCCTATTATAAAGGACTGAGGTTGGCAACGCCACCACTTACAATAATTATTGTAGACAACCACATTACGTCATACGATACTTCCTTTTATACTCGTACATATTCCTCGTTCTTTGAACCTCAATGCGTTACTATGATTGAATTAATTTACACCCAGATCACACCTTTATGCTAACAAGGCTGTTAAAAGCTGTTGTTTTTGAGTCGTCTATCTAGCTATCGGTGACAACTTGTATTATGATATTGCCGAATACGCAAAGACAAAGCAATTCAGGTGATAATAAATTGACAATGTACATACATCAGGCAAACACGCGAAGTGACGTCATACTACTTGAAGGTTCTTCAATTTTTCCGACTTACAAAAATAGTCTGGAATTATATTTTACTGGTAATATTATTCAGCCTATCTTAGTACATTGCTGGACATGTGCCAGAAAAACAGGTAACGGCCGAGGTTTCCCTTGTTACTAAGGCATCTAGTTTGGTAACCGTATAGTCGGGCCGCGCCAATGACGCTGCCCTTCACCGGCCTAGAAAATTAGGACTGACATGTATCACTATTGCGACATTATCTTGAGTTACAAATATTATAATGTTGTGTGATTACAGCTAAATGAAACACAGTAAATATTAAAGGGCCTCATTGTGGAATAGGAGTTTGTATTCTTAGTATCATTCTTCTTTTGCGGTTTACCTGTAGCTCATCGGGTTGGGGGGCCTTGTAAACGAAATATTCAAATACCAGTACCAATTTTGACTATGTAATGAGATGTTTACCATAAAAAGGGTTATAAATCTAATAACAATTCAAACATTCTATTTATATGGATAAGGAAGACAACTTCATGATTAAGCAATTTTATCTTGCTAGATAAGAACACAATTTGTTAATGTTTTTAGCTGGTGCGAAATCGTCTTCTCACAAAGAGTGATAATGCCGCAATGCGGCCGTAGTCGCGATGCAGTTAACCTTTACCTTTGCACACGTAGTCTACTAGGGCGTCGATATAAAGTCTATAATATGACCGTCGATGTCCACCGTCTAGACTTTCAGTTTCTCTATCGAGATAAACTAGATCTATATCCAGAATAGAAACGCTCCCACAAGACCGGCCTTAGCTGCTAATAATTAATAATTTTACTGAAGTGAATACTTTCACGAACACGGCTGGTACGAATGTTTAAAATAAATGTTTTGACACTGGCAGGCAGCGACGCCGAACGGTATGGAAATAATAAATGAAAATAGTCGCTACGGGTGGTGAACCTTTAGCGGTCTTTGCTGCTATCAATAACTCAATATGACCATGCACGGGTTGAGCTAATATCCTATGAACATCTGCTAGCTGCAAGCAGCATGCATGCATCTTGGAGCTGTATGAAAACTATATATGACTGATGAATTATGAGTACATAACATAAGCTGTAATAAATTCTTTATTTTCTCACTTGTTTTCATATCATAATTATGCAAATGTACAGGTTATATAAAAACATTACCGATAGTTATCTTGTTTTATTGATAACGTGTTTGTCATACCTATGATGATTTAATTTAACGTGACAATTTATTTATATGTAATTTATTTTATCAGGAAGAATACTAAGTAGCCTATAAGTATCTCTTCTGTAGGACAATAGTTTTCCGCGTTATGCATCGTAAAGTGCGAAAATCTTTGGTTGTTTTGACGTTTTCAAATGATTTATAGACAAAATCGGTAATTTTCCATAATACTAAATGTGTTTAAAGTACCTACAATTGTAACATTTCAAAGTTTGAAGATGTCTTGACTTTTTATAGAAGTTTTTCAATATTAGATATATATCTCAACTTTTCTGAGCGATATCAATCATTAGAACCTGGGTACAAAAAACGCTTCAACCGTCAACTTAAAATAAACTTTGTGTGCTTAGTGGTAAGATATAAATTATCAATGTCAAACTATTATATCCTTGTTTTCTGCGATTACCTATTGTTACGTTAATGTCGTATCAAGTATAATGATGGTGCGGTAATATTCCACGAAGTTTTCCTGCAGTACCTTGCTGATTTAACGCTCGCTCTATTATTATAATAGATGACCTCAACTATAACAAGTGTAGCCTAATAAAACCTTGTTAAAAATAATATTTGTTTCTTCTGCTCATTAGTTAGTCTTACGTTCAACGATGAGGTATTTTCTCTTGAAATCTTACAGTTATTCCATGTTGTGTTTTAAGAGATAATCTCTATCAGAAAATGTTGTTCCCAGAGATATGGCAATTATGATCTCACCTTAGAATGCCATCAATTTAAATTATCTGATAAATATCACGTATTAATTAATCTTGATAATGAGCGCATACTTCATCAGCATTAGGAAAATATCTGAAACCGATTTACAGTTTTCTTAGCAAATGTACACTCATACATGTATCTAGCTACCTTGGTTTGTATAGTGTAATCCGCTAAACCGTCGCCAAGCGTTGTTTGAGGTTGGCACAAATCAAATTTATTACGACGGAGATTAAACGGCCATCCCAGAATTAAACCGTCTTACCACAAAAACCTTTACCTAAACGTCAGTTTATGCCTTGTCTAAAAAAATGTCAAATTATGACGCTGACATATGGTTCATTTTGCAGCCAAAATTTTATTAGACAAGTGTAAAACAGGGTTTAAAGTTTTTGTAGTAAGGCCCAAAATGTTTGAAATTAACCGCTGTTCAAACATTGTATTGCGACTAATGGTCCTCATTTAAATTAGAATTATGTATTTGAAAACCGTTATCTTATTTTCGTATGAAATATTGTTTGTTTTCCTTATGCATTTATGCTTATAAATAAATAGTATTGCTACTCGTATACACAGGTTTAGAAATTGTGCAATACGCATATTACACACTATTAATCAAAGCTAATGAATAATAATTGTATTAATAAATAACACAACGACTGTGCTTGTACTTACGTTTGAAATATCCGGATTCCTGATACAATTAATTAACATTTAGTGCGCAGGTATGTAGGTAGCACGAAAGATTGGTACCTGGCAAAGTTTATAATCAAGATTTAAAGAACGCCTGAACTATTCGTCTGTTATTGAAATTGAACCTCGATTTGACGATGAATTCCGAAGGAAAACGCATTGTTCTCCACATTATACATTGTTTCACGCTTCAATAATAATCTCAATGACTTTTCTCATAAGTATTTTGCCGAGACTGTATCGATGTTCAATAATAAATAATATAATTAGCTAATCAGAATAAACAACAGGTACAATAACAGCCATGAATCGATTCTATCGGTAATTTTGCTTGGTGATTATCGACAAGAAATAATCGTATGTTTATAAACTGTTTCCGGAAATGGCAAGGCTTACAAGGCTATGAAACTCGTGTATGTCATAAATGGTGACTAGGAGATGACGTCACGTTGGATGGATGTATTCTTAGACCCAGCAGTGCCTAATAATAATTTTCCTTCTTCTTTCGTAACATGAAGGAATAGGTAAAGAAAATTCTTTCACTTCGGAGTATAAGGAACCTGAAAAAGCTATATCTTAGCATGACCACTCACCGGGGCTATCTTTATTGTAGCATTTATTTGCAGTCTTAACTAAAAAGCAAACACTAGCCAAGTCTTAGATTTTATTTGGGTTAAAGATTATTTTGCTATAATTCCTCCTCTAAAAAGATAAATTTTCTCTCATTCAGTTCAGTTCTAACTTTAAAAGAATAAAACGAAAGTTTTCTATTTTGTTCACAGGATCTGTACTGCGTTCGGAGTGACTTGGGCAATTTGCTCAAAGCACTTGGACGTTTGGACGAGGCAAAGGTAAATATAATTTCCTCCCCTACTTTCTGGTTTGCTCCGAAGTTAACAGGATTCTCTAAAAGTTTCCTTTGTACTGTATTAAATTAGCGTACTCTCTGCTCTGTAAGCGTACTCAGCCCTTGCGTATCTACATCAGAATAATTTGCAACTTGCGTCAGCCTTTTCTTGTAATGGTTTTGACAATTAGTTCTCAAAGTAGTCTGAAAATGTACTTCCAAGATCTTAATAGTAAACGAAGAGTCTCAATTTGTCAAAACCATTATCACAGCTGTGAGACAGGATGGGAAAACGAATGCTTTGTTTGGCCACACAACTTTCTTTTCCAATCTTGTTGCACGTCACAATATGTACAGTCACAAAATATTAAATATCTTATGTGTATCGTTATCTGATAATAAAATTACGTTGATAAAGTTTGATGTACTGTTTATATCAATGGATGACATTGACTCAAGTAAAAGGACATTTTGGCGTAGCATGTTATTTGACACGTACATTTTTTATTGAAGCTTGCTGTACACATGGGTTTCATATTGAATTGAATTATGTTATTGTACAGAATAAAGTACATATTTTAACAACAATCTCAAACACTTCAGTAATGGGGAAAGATGGGTGCTCAATATTTTGTGACAGCATTTTGCGTTCAAATATCAATTCTCTACACAACATTATTTTGTTTAAGGAATCTCTGTAAATATTGCCGTTTTGAATGTAACATAAAGACTTAGTTCTTCTTGATCTAAACAATGTTGTGTGGAGTATTGAACAGTTATGAGAGTAAACTAATTCACGTCTTTACACTAAATGTTTGTGACAACAATAAATCCTGTTTACTTCAAACCTAGTTAACGTTATTCCTTGCGCTTGTAGTGATTTCTTATTACTATGGAGGATCAGAGGAGTCTGTAGTGTTTATTTCATTTAGTGGTATGACGTAGTGAGTTTATTTGTATTATATGATTTGGTCATCCACATGATGCCTGTCGCAATACTCTGCTCGATGACAGCGTGAGCTGGACAATGATCCTCTCGAATCATAAATATTTGATTTGCAATATAATTTGTTTATGAAGACGATCGGGTGAAACAAATTGACTCAAAATCAACTAATTTTCTATTATATTTTCACAAGGTATTGTCTGGTAAGGCAAGTGTAGGTGTGACCGCTGCTGTATCTAGCTGGGTTATGGTTCGTACGACACTCGCTATCCCGCCGCCATGACACCATGTCTGCTGCAGGTAAAGTGGAAAAGGTTTGCAAGATAAAGTAAGAACAGGAATCGGATACAACTCGTGCTCTTTGACTTATCCATTGTCGTGACCATCTTCTCTCATCGCTAGGAAGTGGAAGCGTTTCACTCGTGGTTGGTTCTTTTGTTTCGTGACGTATGATTTTATTTGACGTTGATACAAGACGTATGGATGTACGGTTGGTTGCACTTGGTTTGCACTGGTTTTCGTTTGCATTTCCTACTGATGTGTGTGGCAGTCGGCGTAGTCTCGTTTCTCTAGGGTGCTGTTTGCGTAATGTGTAATCTATGCGATTGATGTTTGGTGATCGTGGCTTTTGGTACGGCGATCACCCAGCAGCAGTCGTAGCGAACGTGTAATTACTGACATTGGCGTAACATACATTTCAGAACACCATTATACCAAAACAGTATCGTTGTAGTTATTAACATGTGTTTTTTCCGTGTGTGTAGGCTTGTTACTTGAAGGCAATAGAAACGAGGCCAGACTTTGCAGTAGCATGGAGTAACTTGGGATGCGTGTTTAACGCACAGAGCGAAATCTGGCTGGCCATTCACCACTTTGAAAAGGCCGTTGCACTAGATCCCAATTTCTTGGACGCTTACATTAATTTGGGAAATGTTCTCAAAGAAGCCAGAATTTTCGACAGGTGAGTTTAAAAGTTATTTTCAAATAGTTGCAAAACCTTGAACGTCTATAATTACTAATTGCATATTAATGATTAGGCATTACCTGTCTACCGATCGAAAACAACATTAATTAACAACAATTTTCCATGTCCAATAGGGCCGTTGCGGCGTATCTTCGTGCGTTGAATTTATCGCCAAATAATGCTGTGGTTCACGGCAATTTGGCGTGCGTTTACTATGAACAAGGACTGATTGACTTGGCAATTGACACGTATAGACGAGCCATTGAATTGCAACCGAACTTCCCTGACGCATATTGTAATTTAGCGAATGCACTAAAAGAGAAAGGACAAGTCGCCGATGCCGAAGAGTGTTACAACACAGCTCTAAGACTATGTCCCTCGCACGCTGACTCACTCAACAACTTGGCGAACATTAAACGTGAACAGGGATACATCGAGGAAGCGACTCGTTTGTACTTGAAAGCTTTGGAAGTATTCCCCGAATTTGCTGCAGCTCACAGCAATTTGGCTTCAGTTCTACAACAACAGGGCAAGCTAACCGAGGCCCTCATGCATTACAAAGAGGCGATACGAATTCAACCAACTTTCGCTGATGCGTACAGTAATATGGGCAATACGCTCAAAGAGATGCAGGATGTAGCGGGCGCACTGCAGTGTTACACCAGAGCTATTCAGATAAATCCTGCATTTGCTGACGCTCACAGCAATCTTGCTAGCATTCACAAAGACTCTGGGAACATTCCCGAAGCTATCCAGTCTTATAGAACGGCTTTGAAATTGAAACCAGATTTCCCGGATGCGTATTGCAATTTGGCTCATTGCTTGCAAATCGTGTGCGATTGGACCGACTACGAGTCGAGAATGAAGAAGCTTGTCAGTATTGTGGCCGAGCAACTCGAAAAGAACAGGCTGCCGTCAGTACATCCTCACCATTCTATGTTGTATCCTCTCACGCATGAATACAGAAAGGCGATCGCAGCCCGACATGCTAACCTTTGTCTTGAAAAAGTACAAGTTCTGCACAAACCACCATTCAAGTTCCCCCGTGAGTTGCAAGGACGACTCCGTATCGGTTACGTGAGCAGTGACTTTGGTAACCACCCGACCTCTCACTTGATGCAGTCGGTACCTGGTCTGCACGACCGCGCTAAGGTAGAAATCTTCTGCTACGCCCTGAGCCCTGATGACGGCACCACATTCCGATCTAAGATCGCCCGAGAGGCTGAACATTTTATTGACTTATCTCAAGTCCAATGTAACGGCAAAGCTGCCGATAAAATCTACGGCGACGGTATTCACATTCTCGTCAATATGAACGGCTACACAAAAGGAGCGCGGAACGAGATATTTGCGTTGCGGCCGGCCCCCGTACAAGTTATGTGGCTCGGATATCCCGGAACTAGTGGGGCTAGCTATATGGACTATTTAATCACGGATGGAGTGACGTCACCCGTGGAGCTGGCGAGCCAATACAGCGAGAAAATGGCTTACATGCCGCACACGTATTTCGTGGGCGATCACAAGCAAATGTTCCCGCACTTGCAGGAACGACTCATTCTAAGCGACAAAGTGAAATCTCATAACAATTTAGGAAGCGTTGCCGACAATGTGGCGGTTATCAATGCTACAGATTTATCTCCTCTGGTGGAGACTACAGACATTAAAGAGATTAAAGAAATCGTACGAGCCGCTCGACCTGTTGAAATATCTTTGAAAGTAGCGGAACTGCCGACCACCACGCCTATTGAGACCATGATTGCTTCAGGACAAGTGCAGGTAAAAACAAACAATAATTTTTATTCCTATAATATACAGAATTCAAAATCACCATGATACTAATGTATAATTTGTTCGCAGACATCAGTAAACGGAGTGATTCTTCAGAACGGCTTAGCGACCACACAGACGAACAACAAGGCAGCAACTGGCGAGGAAGTGCCACAGTCTATCGTTATAACTACCCGCCAACAGTACGGACTTCCCGACGACGCAGTAGTGTACTGCAACTTCAACCAACTGTACAAGATCGACCCGTTGACACTGCATATGTGGGTGTACATACTGAAGAATGTGCCCAACAGTGTGTTGTGGCTACTACGCTTCCCCGCTGTTGGAGAACCCAATCTTCAGAATACGGCTCAACAATTAGGTAATTGCATATACTAGCCGCTGTAGTACATAATATGTACATAATTGTTTATTCAAGTCATCACTTCGCTTGGTAACGAACGTTAGCAATCGTTAAATGTAACTGAGCGTGTCGGAATGTTGATAAAAAGTTATCATTCCGTCATGAAATATTTAAGTATATAAATATAAAAATATATAGAGAAAAAAAAACAGTAAAAATAACAAATAGATTAAGTAGTTGAAATTCGAGAGCGAGGACTTGTGTCGTCACGGATTCTTAAAATTATAATCTAAACGCGCTGTATCTTCGCTGTTATATATTTTTGCTTTTTGCTAATCAAAAACATTGACAGTTTACTGACAACATCTCTATTGAAACAATAGTTTTTTAAAACAATGGATCATTTAGATAAGCTATTTGCTAGTGAAAGCTATTCAATTCAGTTGTGAATTTATGATTGTTAGATTTCATGTTCATCCTCCTGTCGTTATTCCAATTTAATTGGAGCCAACCTCCAATTTTCATGTTTCTTCAAGAAGCAAGTTTTCTTCTTCCATACTCTTCTATATCTGCCGTCATATCATTAATAACATTCTTTCTGGCCATGTCGACTTTCACACAATCCGTACATAGTTTCATTTGTCGTCCCGTTCCACTATATCCATCCACATTTATACTCATCACCTTTCTCACATCATGATCCCCATTCTTCCGTATCACATGCCTATACCAATTTAAGATTGTTAGATATATTAAAGCAAAATATGTTATGTGTTTATTAGGACTGCCTCCTGGCCGCATTATCTTCTCAAACGTGGCTGCTAAAGAGGAGCATGTCCGACGCGGGCAGTTGGCCGACGTATGTCTGGACACGCCGCTGTGTAACGGCCATACCACCAGCATGGATATTTTGTGGACGGGCACGCCTGTTGTCACGTTGCCTGGGGAGACGCTGGCTTCCAGGTAAATAATAAAAATAATTTAAACAAAACTTTGAAATAAAAATTGTTTCTTAGTTCTATTAATCCGACTATAAAATGATTGATGCTGTGTACCTTTGGGTAATTTCATTGTTACTAGAAAACATAGCAAATACTAAGATGAAGAACAGTTAGCTGTACGTTTGTAATAATATAAACCTCCAAAACCTTTCTCTTTTTTTCAAGTATAAGTTCTTGTTTTAAAAACCTCTTGCTAATATCTTCTGTGTTATCGTTACAGAGTGGCAGCATCTCAGTTGAATACACTTGGTTGTCCCGAGTTGATCGCGAGAACGAGGATAGAATATCAAGACATAGCTGTAAGACTAGGAACCGATAGGGAATAGTAAGTAAAAATTGTATACCGAAAATAATGTCAGCAATAATTCTATTCATCGCAATTTTCTTATTAGTTACTTAATTAATTTTGGAATTTTAATAATGTTTTCCTATTCTTCTTTACAGTTTAAAAGCAATCCGCGCTAAGGTTTGGGCCGCCCGCACCGAGAGTCCGCTGTTCGACTGCAAGGCGTACGCCACCGGCTTAGAAATGTTATACAATAAGATGTGGCAGAGGTACGCGCGAGGCGACCGCCCCGACCACATAAAGGCCGACAAATAGACTGCGGCTCGCACCGGCCAAACCAATGACGGGACGTCTAAGAAACGACGATGGTGCTAAGTGATTGTGAACCAGTGAAAGTTTCGTGTACGAATGATAAGCAGAACAAGGACTGCGTGTGATATTAATTGTATGGGCTGGAAGCTCTGTTTAGTTCCGATTGTCAGCCGGTGTCGATCAATGTAGTCGTACTTTAGTATT
Source organism: Helicoverpa zea x Helicoverpa armigera (assembly GCA_033682625.1). Taxonomy (NCBI): domain Eukaryota; kingdom Metazoa; phylum Arthropoda; class Insecta; order Lepidoptera; family Noctuidae; genus Helicoverpa; species Helicoverpa zea x Helicoverpa armigera. The sequence continues at coordinate 101,685 of JAWIIS010000005.1, read as the reverse complement.
GTACTTTATAGACATTGATCTGTGCCTCGTCGCCCGTTGTGACCGATCAAATTCTGTATATTAATATAATTTGGTTGAGTTATGTGTGAGTTGGTATCCAAAATCCTTTATGGACTTGATACGACAGTTTTCATGGGCGATTGATGTATCAGTACTGTTGACCATAAATGTGGCAACATTTTACTTAAGGTAAGTAACTATACAAGCAGGCTCTCGGATATTTGAACATGAAATGTATTCTCGCTAGTTTTCATGTATCTCGATATCTTCCTTATCTGTAGTTATGCGCTAAAAGGTTCCTAGTTGTAATGTTACGAAAGGAATATTGATTAAGTTCAAGCTGAACTGTGTAATACTAAATTATTGAGCAATAAAGTAATGTTAACAGCTAGTTAAGTCCTCTAGTTCCTGTAATATATTACCCAGTCGTGTAATATGTTACGGGTAAGAATATTAAATGATTTTGCTTCTAGTGGATTTACAGAAACTGTTGCATAGCCTGTATTTGCAATATTTTAGGTATTTAGTAATTTTCCGAAATATGTGAAAGAAAAATAATACTATCTAATTGTTTATAGAATCAACACAGGATATAGACGAATTTCTTCAAATTTTATTCAATTCATATCAATAACTAGACAAACATGCTAAATTTACAGTAACCTTTTAGATAGGGAAGTTTATGTAACATAGAGTCGTTTTTAATGAGGCCTTATTACAATGTTTGTGTTGCATTTGCCAAAGTTATGAGTAATAATAAATGTTATTTAAACTGTGCTGTGGAGAATGGAACATAATGTCTCTGTGTTATACCAAACATGCCGTTTGTATTGAGACCGGAGCCTACGTAAGACTGAATTTCCGGAACACTAACAGTGCAGACAGTTATAAATTAGTTCAATTATAGTTATCGTCGCAGCCAGCCGCTGGCGACTCGTTAATAGTGTTAAGAGACTCGTGTAATTCTAAGTAATCATTTGTGATACCAACATACTATTATAAAATGGCCATGCTTGACGAATATAGTTTTAGACATACTTTACCCAGCGATTGTAATACTTAGACGCAGCATACGCACCTTATTTACGTTGTGTTAAAGTTTAGGCTTGTACATAAAATAAATTGTATGTTTTCCTTGAGCCATGTGAATATATTTTGAATTTCAATTTTGAAATTGGCTTGTCAAAAAAAGTATTTTTTGTTGCATGAATTTTCTTTGTTATCACATTTACTCAAGTTTTCATAATATCTAATCAAATAATATAGTTTCAGATTCTACTTAAGGTGTTTTAACCTTCCAACTACTTAATTGTAATGTCTAAAGTAATTGGGAAAGTTAAAGAGAACATTATAGTGAGGTTGATTAACTGAAAATATTGGAATAGCTATTTATTTTATTTATTATTCATGAAGTTCATTGCTAAATAACACTATAATGTTGTCTTCTCAAATTAATCTGATGTAATAATGAGCATATGGTAGTGTAAGGTGTAATGGCTATAAATGTGACTTATCCAATTGTTTTGTCATTGCCTGCCGTTTTGTTGTAAATAATAATTAAGTCTAGACTACGACATAATAAACTGAAAAATATATTGTGGTTTTATTTTATTTCGATCTTGAATTTTCTTTCACGCGGAACTTACGGTAATATGGCTATACATACATCCGAATCAAATCCACAACATTTTATAAACACAAAACGCCTACGCGGCCGCAGCCGAGGGGAGCTTTTGGTTGCTCAAATAAATAATTGTTTCAACGCCTATTATATATTATTATAAACAGAGCTCGAACAGAGACTCGAAAACAGTTGTGAAATGCTAACTGCGAGCTCAAGCACATACCTACTTCTTTACTCCATCCAATAGAGTAGGATCCAACATTTGGTAGGGTCGAGTCACAAGAGAGTGGTAGCAAATCGGCGAGCACTTTCAGTGTGAAATAATTTGAAACTATCCACATATCGCTTGAAAAAAAAAAGGAAAACATCGAATTGAGAACCCACTTTCCTTTTGGGGAGTCGGTTGAAAAACAGTTGTTATTCTGTAGGTACCCCATATTTGTACATGACGCAGCGTCATGTCATGTGACTGGCATCTAGCGTCATTGACGCTAGATGCCAGTAGATGGCGTTGACCCGGTAGAATTTGGCCATTTGCTAAATAAAGTTGGAAGGTAGATACATTTTTGGGACAAGAGAAGCGCTGGAATTAAGAAACCAAGCATTTTGACTCTGACTGATTGTTTGTCTATTCATAGCTCGGAAACTTATGTACCTATAGCATTAGGTGTAGTAGTATTGGTGCCTGAAAATCCATTCATGGCAAAAGTACTTAATTATGAATTAGTCACAAATGTTTAGAGGGAATACCATGCGCCGAACAGTCTGCATTGTACAGACGATGGGGCATTTATCGGCTTCTGTTTATTTTAATGCTAGATGAGACTATTATGTAAAACTTATTTCTGAATATTTCCCCCTGCTTTTTGCAAGGACTGAACTACATTTTGTGAGTAGTGACGCAGGACGTGTAGCTCAGTGGTTAGATATCTGTGTATCATAAGTTCGATTCTCGCACATTTTTGTACGATTACATTTTTTTATTTTGACATTTGTGTCTAATTTATACATAACAACGCACTGAGAGTGATGATGGCGATTTGTAATTGCAGAATCGATGCAATACCTCTATATTCCTATCGTGGCTGGGTGAGTGGGGTGAACATAATAAAAACAAATGTCAACCTGGAAACTTGTATCATCACTAGAGATACGGAATTTCGCATAGATATAGGTACACACTTAGAGAATATTTATTTCGGATTAAATTATTATTATTTTAACTAGCGAAAAATTTGAATTTCCCAAAGAAAGCCTATGTTAAAATTTAATGTGTTTTTAATTCTTCGGTTATTATTTTAATATTTGCATTTTCGCATTTGCTGCCTCGGTAATTATTTGAATATTTTCATATTCACATGTATATATTTCGTAAACACTAAAACTCCATACCCCTAAAAACAGGAGCCACAAACGAAGAAATTGTAGGTATCTATCAGAAATTGTGTTGGCGAAGTTCCCGCACATTGGCCGTACCTTTAGCTCCTCAGTTTTGTCAACAGCCAGCATTCGGGTACACCAGGTGCCAACGGAACACAATGTGTCCCGTGCCTACTACCTGTACCCTCGTTGATGCGGATGTTTTTGTAAAGGTGCGCAAGAGAGCAACCACAAGCACAGCTTGCTTCTGCCTTTGCATACATGTGTGTTAAATGGAGTGGAAATTATTTAGTAGCTGTTTGTGGTTTAATAATAATAATTTATTTTTATTTCAGTCAGACAAAAGCTTTCATTGGAAAAGTCAGCCCACAGATGGTGATAACGTTCTTGATACTTAATTATTTTAGTTCTGAAAATATAAACATAAAACCTTTAAATAAAGGCTTTGTTTTGTTTTGTTGATTGCATTATTTTTTTAACCGTTTTACAGACTTTGCTGTTTTTCGTTTCAGTGAACTTTGCAAAGCTGCTGTGATTACCCATAAAATATTACCAGTAACATCGAGCATCGAGTAAAATATATAATTTAGTACTTATAGAAAGTTAACTTGAAACTTTGGGCAGCTCTACTACGGTAGAGACACACACAGTGGCTTTTATTAATTTAATTAGGTAAAGGGTATTCCTGGATAAAATTTATGATAACAAAAGTCACGTAACGGTTTCCGTTTCGTACAAAAGTCAAAACTACGAGGGTTACTTATTATGCGGCAATAGAAATGTTGGTGCGGTCCGTTCCCTCCAAGCCGGCGCGCATTCATGGCATTTCATTGTACGCGGCAGTCGCGGCCTCGCCACCGCGGGGGGATCGCGTGCTTGCCTTGCCATGCTGCGCCGCACGCACACTGCTCTATTTACTACACCGCTCATAATCGTCGTTATCGAATTGTTTCCGAGTAGTACACGCGTACACAACAGCTGAACATGACCGTGCGCGACTTACGAACTCAAGTTTCATTCATCAAAACTCTATTCTGACAAGTGACGAAAATGATATGGACACAGTGCCGTTTAAAATGATAATTAACGCGATATTCTTTTGTTTAGTGATGGGCGCGGCGCTTACGGAAGCGCCTGACGATGCAGATGTTTGTTTCCGTGTGTCCGGTGAGAATGGTGTGGTGGAGTGCAACGTACGAACACTGTCGTCGGACAGGGACGTCGCCGGTTCGATGCACTCGGATGGCGCGGAGCGGCTCGCGATCCGGTGCAGCCCGCTGCTGCTCGAGAGCACGCTGCGAGATCACCACTTCGGAAGAATGCAAGGTTTGGCGGAGATAACCATAGATAACTGCAAAATATTAAGACTCCCCGGCAATGTCTTCGAGGGATTACGAGGCTTGAAAACATTGAACATTCGTACTATGAACAACGAGTGGAGCAACAATAAAGAATTGGAACTTTCTTTGGGAGCTTTCAACGGGCTGAGGGAGCTGCACACGTTAGACTTAGGTCACAATAACATCAGAAAGATACCATCAGACCTGTTCTGTGCACTGGAAAACATAATTTCTCTTAATTTAACGCATAACAAAATCAAGTTTGTCGATGAACTGGGTTTTGGTCATAAATGCGGGTCCACATTACAGACTATAGATTTAAGTCATAACGACATCATGTCGCTGCCAGCTGACTCCGAAATTTTACATTTACGCCGGTTGACACAGTTATTTCTTCAGAATAATAAAATAAATGAGCTGCCAGGCGAAGTTTTTAGTGACTTACTCTCGTTAAAAGTTGTGAACCTTTCGGATAACGCGATTAGTTATTTGCCGGATGGTTTATTTTATAATACTAGAGAAATTCGAGAAATTTATATACAAAATAATGAACTGGAAACTTTGCCTAAGAGAATATTCAATCGGTTGGAACAATTGCTCGTTTTAGATCTTTCGGCGAATAAATTGAAGAGCGACCACATAGAAGATGAAACGTTCGGTGGTCTAATAAGATTAATCGTGCTCGACCTGTCCCATAACACGGTCGCACGAATCTCACGCAACATGTTCAAAGACTTGTTCTTTTTACAAATTTTGAATCTATACAATAACTCCATAGGGTTCATAGAAGATAATGCGTTTTCACCGCTTTTTAATCTACACACATTAAACTTAGGTCAGAATAAGTTACAAGCTATTGAAGATCATGTATTTAATGGATTGTTTATATTGAATAAATTAAATTTAAATAATAACTTACTATCTTATATAAGTGAAAATGCATTTGGAAATTGTTCAGATTTGAAAGAATTAGATCTAAGTTCTAATAAGATTGCGAAAGTCCCTGATGCAATTTTACAGTTACCGTTCTTGAAATCTCTAGACTTGGGTGAAAATCTTTTAACAGAAGTTACAAACACTTCATTCCAAAATCTATCTCAACTGACTGGGTTGCGATTAATCGACAATCAAATTGGAAACCTTACTGCGGGCATGTTCTGGGGCATGCCGAGCCTGCAAGTACTCAACTTGGCCAAAAATAAAATACAGTCGATCGAAACTGAAACCTTTCAAAAGAATACTCAATTGGAAGCCGTGCGTTTGGATGGTAACTTCATTTCTGATATCAACGGAGTGTTTGTGGCACTAACTAAACTGTTGTGGCTTAATTTATCCGAGAACCATTTAGTGTGGTTTGATTACGCATTCATTCCGGGAAGTTTGAAATGGTTGGATATCCATGCAAACTTCATTGAAATTCTTGGTAATTATTACAAAATTCAAAATGAACTTCACGTCAAAACATTAGACGCAAGTCATAACCGTTTAGTGACCCTGTCCCCAATGTCGATTCCAAACAGCGTAGAGCTTTTGTTTATAAACAACAATTTTATCACAAGTATAGAGACGGATACATTCCTTGAGAAGAGAAATTTAACTCGAGTGGATATGTATGCCAATGAGATCGAAAGTTTGGACATAAATAGTTTGCGCATTTCGAGAGTGGCAGATGAACGGGCATTGCCGGAGTTTTACATTAGCGGCAATCCCTTTCGTTGCGATTGCACAATGAAATGGCTCTTACTCATCAATTCCATTACGTCTCGAGAATACCCGCGCGTGATGGACTTGGAGAATGTAATCTGCAAGGAATCCTACGTACGCGGCGTGAAATATCTCCCGGTCAGTTCCCTCCACATCAAAGACTTTTTGTGCAAATACGATAGTTACTGCCCTGATGGTTGTCATTGCTGTGATTTCAATAACTGTAACTGCAAAACACTGTGCCCAATTAATTGTTCGTGTTATCACGATTCCGCGAAAAGCACTAGCGTCGTTGATTGTTCTGTTAAACAATTGAAATCAATACCTCAGAATTTTCCTGTAGATGCAACTCATATATATTTAGATGGTAATATTTATAGTGAACTTAACGAATCTGTTTTCGATTCAATGCGTAAAGCCGTCGTCGTGTATCTGAATTCCAGTAACATAATAAATATACAGAACAATACGTTCAGCCAGCTAAGAGATCTAAGGATCCTACACTTGGACAACAACAAACTGAAACAATTACTGGGTCTCGAGTTTTCAAAGCTAAGCAACTTAAAAGAACTGTATCTTCAAAGTAATTTAATTGAGTACATTTCTAATGAAACTTTTTCCCTTTTGGGAGCTCTAGAAGTTTTGCGCCTGGATGGAAACAGACTCGTGAATTACGGTCTGTGGCATTTAGACAATAACAAAAAGCTACAAACATTGTACATTGGCAGTAACAACTGGTTCTGTGACTGTAAATATTTGCAAGGCTTTTTAACTTACGTGTCGCAAAATGTCGAAAAGATTATAGATATTCCCAACTTGTGGTGTGTGAATGAGAACATGAACCCGGCAAAGAAGCCATTGAATTTAAATGTGACAGTTTGCAGTGAAATAAGCGATCCTTCGATGATAAGCGCGTTCTTCGTCTCTCACAATTTGCCATTATTGGCTTCGGCTTTGACTGGGTTCATGCTTATTTTATTAATATTAGCTTTAGTATTCACATTTAGATACGCTTGTAGGATGTGGTTGTATTCGAATTGCGGAATTAAGCTCTCCCCTCTAGCGGGCGCTTTTAAGGATGCTGATAAGCTTTACGACGCATATATTTGTTATAGCCCTAAAGACGAGGAGTTTGTCGTAGAATCGCTCGCTCGTGAATTAGAGACCGGTTATCCGTCGTACCATCTCTGCCTACACTACCGAGACGTTCCGCAGTTCGAAGCCACGTACGCGCAGTTCCCCGACTTGGTGGTCGAGGCCACCGAGGCGTCGAGGCGTATCATAGTAGTTTTAACTAAGAATTTTATCTCAACCGAGTGGTCACAGATAGAGTTCCGACAAGCTTTACAGAAAGCGCTACAAAAGAATCCACATAAATTAATAATAGTGAGTGTAGGGCTCATCCCACGAGATCCGGAGTTGAAGTCATATTTCAAAACGGGTTTGGAAATAACGTGGAAAGAGAAACGGTTTTGGGAGAGGTTACGTTATGCCATGCCGTCATCTAAACGACACGGACAGAAGTTGAAAAGGCTAAATTATGGAAGAAATTCTAACACATATACAATGGACGCGTCGGTGCTGAACAGTACCTGCCAGACTCTGTGCGGCAAGTCCGCCAACTCGGCGGAGCGGTCCCCGTGCGACCGGCCGCTGTCCGAGCACATCTACTCCACGATAGACTCCGACTACTCGTCCACCGACTTCCAAGGGCGGCACAATCAGCCGCAATCTGTCGTATTTCAGCACACTGTTCAAACGTACCTGGTATGAAGGACCTCATTTAACATTAACCCAAACGATCTCTTAAATAATTGATCTGTAGGCCTTAGTCTTAGCCTTAGGCGAACGCTAAAGAACTTGTTTTGTTATAGACGAAAATCGTCCGAAGTTGTAAATATTTATAGAACTTTATAATCTACGAGTATCTTTAATAGCATTATGTGTAACTTTTGTACAATAACGATACCAAATTTTTCGCATTTGAAAAGGTTTGCTTCTTCGTATTTATTACTTTTTTAAATGAAAAATGTTTTAAGTATTATTCGGAAAGACTGTAAATTATTGTGTAGTTGTAATTCAATTGGCTGATGTTTGTATAGATATGTAATTAAAGAAGTTTATAAACGAAAATATTTAGTTTCAATGCACTTCTGATATCTACTAAGACAGTTTCCTTAATGTTGCCATTTTATGAAGATGTAGTAAAAATGCGCGAGTAGAGACATTAAAAATACATGTTTTATTCTGTTTAAAATTCAGTTTTTACGAGCGGAGCCTGAAATGAAGCAGCTGGTCCACGTAAACAGAACAAGAATGAGAGGCAAACACTGCCGACATGTATGCCTTCAATAGGCAGCTATATGATAAGCTCCACTCGCTTGCAATGCTCATTTCCATTAAAAGTTTTTCTCAATTTTCCCTGTGCCGGTATGAGAGCAGAACACGTTACCGGCGACGGTAACGATTAACTACAAAATGGCACAGTTAAAAAGAAAGTAGTTTTTGCTAATCACGACTTTTTTAGAATTAAAACGATGATGACTTTTTAAATTTATTATTGTAACTACCATTATCACGTTATTCTTTTATATTAAACTGGATACTATTGTGTTAAAGAAGTTTTACATTTCACGCCTGCCGTAAATATGAACAAAAGAAAATCTGGAGGCGACACCAAAATGTTTATTATTCTAGATTGTATGCCATAAAACATAACAGTTTCTAGCAAAAACATACAATATTCGAGGCTACGTCAACCGCAAAAAAGGCAGACAATAAATAAACTTTGGAAATATGTTGATGAGGAAAACCGCGTTATATAATGTGCGTAATCTGTTGGTCAATAAATAACAGCACATCTCGATGAGACAGCAACAGCAAAAACTATATCGATTTTTGTATTTTTTGCAGTCACCAACGGTTCGCAGAGTTTGTATACAGCTACGTAACAATTTTATGTACGTTAGTACGAAGCGCCGTGAGTCGCGTACACAAGTGTATGATGACGCAGGTTACATGATTGAATTTGGCTCACTTCGTCAGCTACAATGAGACAACGAGACTTGTATCCACTTAATAGATTTCTTTTTATTTTATTTGAACATCTCAAATTCCCAAATGTGTTTTGTAACAATGTAATTTGGGACACACAAATGGGCCTACATTGTAGAAAATTCGTAAATGATGTTCTGGGGACTGGAAACGACTTTTTAAATCATTAATTAACGTTAATCAGGAAGGGCGTTAAGTTAATGAATGGAATATGAGACCAACGTGTTTTCGAGCATTTTTGTTGCACTCGTGTGACTCATTGAAGTAAAATGTTTATAATTGACACACGCCACTTTTGTAAGAGTTGAAGATTGTCTTAAAAGGAAAATAGTAGTAACTAGGGTATTTTGAATTAGTACCTATATTTGAGATTATACGTATACGTTCTTTTTACATATGTTTTAAATAGCTCTACCTTATTGCTTCTTTATTAATTGAAATATTATTAGGTATTGAAATAACACATATGTATGAGCAGTTGATACTATTTCAGACTTAAGAAAAACTCCAAAATATGTAGAACAAGTTTTTCAAAATGTAACAAAATTACATAAGTAACTCTAAATATTGCTCAACAGACCTCACAAATTCAAAGAGACAATCATAAAGATAACAACAATGTTTGATACTAAAATTTTCAATAAAACTCTTCGTGTTATCAAAAAGATTACACAAGCGTAGGGTAAATATGCCAAATGTCGGCCTCCCCCCAAACTTCGGCCGTCTGTACATTTTCAGCTTGCATTCATTCAAAAGGTAATTAAGTGTTAGTTTTGCTCCTCGAATTGAAACTTTGGTTTATACTCTATACGTACAAATCGTTACTATCCGATTCTGTCACTTACTCTTCTCATACTGAGCGTTAGTAGCGATTGCGCCGTTGAAACATCAAATTCGCACGTAAAGTAGCTTACTCGAAGTGAATACTCACATTTTGGGGATTGATATTAGAACGATAAAACATTTATTTATTTTTGTTTTAAGCTTGATTATCACTAATGGATTATTTTTACTATATTTTGAGATAGTTTTTTCAGCGTTTTGCGTATATTTTTCAAGGAAAAATAGGAGGCCGCCATTAGGACAACAGTTTTGACTTAAAACCGGAGTCTCGGCCGTGGCCGACTTAAAGCAAATGCAGTCTATTTTATAAATTCCTACTGTACTAATTCCGTTGGCTTAACAAGAGAATTTGCAAAGCTTATAGAAAAATAGATCTATTTTACGTTTAATAGCCAAATAACGGCCGGGGTGATATTAGTTGAATCTCGAGAAATAAGGTACAAGAAATAGGGGCCGACATTAGAATCGTAAATAATCGTAATGTCGACCAGCCTCGAACTCAAGCGCCACTATACAGGCTGATGAAAAAATACTTTTATATTTTTTCATTTTCTCAAAATGAAATAGGTAATTTATTTATTATAATTCATTATATCGTAAAGGAGTTAAGTTTAAATGTAGGAGTTGACAGTTTTGTAGCCATGTTTATGGTAGCTTTATAGTTTGGGACTTGCTATCTATTAAACCGTTCTTATTAGCTTAAAAAATATAAACGGTTGGTCGTGAAAACGACTTTTTTTGTTTAGGGGAAACAAATAAATATTTTACTATAAATTAAACAAATACAATTACAAATGTATACTTAGTATTATATTATAATTCTGCTAAAATAAATCATGTTAATAATATTTGTCACTGTCTTAATTTAAAACAGCCTATACCCGGCCGACATTTGGAAAAAACGCGACCGACCTTGGGCCGTGAATGGCCGACTTTAGGGTTTTTCTGTTCTCGACGCATCTAAGCCTTATTACTTTTTTCTTTTCGTAGAAATATCAATCTTATGCCTATAAACATGACATAGATTAATCAAACTATCCAAAACCGCATCAGAAACTATCTTTCGTTGGAAACTGTCGGTGCTATAGCGAATCGCAATCAGAAAATCGCTAAGGGGGCCGACATTTGGCGTATTTACCCTAGGCTGATTTCGCTCATTAGAATTCTTGAACATTTAAGTGGTTTCCTGGTACTTTCCTCAAGTAGGTTTCTTAAGAGTTTCTTTTGTAGGCGTAGGCGGGTGCTAATCTCTGTGGGTATATGTGAAATTGTGAATGGATCACAACACGTCTAATTTGGAATTTTATTTGGAGAAGTATGTTTTAGGAAGAACCTTTCTTTGGCAAATATGGTAAGTGGAGATCAGGTCGAGATGGTTCATTGTGGATTTTACACACACATTTAAGATAACTTTGAAAATATAACAAAATAAGCAATAGATCAATCAAACAGTCTAGACGATTTTGCATTAGTAAACTCTAATTTCTAGTCCTAATTCTTAAGATGGATCGAGTACTTGAAAAAAAATTTAAGGTACAAGTTTTTCTTTTTACGATATAGGTACTTCTAAATATTTTTCTAAAATCAATACATAAAAGCTCTAGCAAAGCTGCATGAATAGAACAAGGTATTTTATAAATGCTAGTAGTGGTCAGAACGAGCGAAATTCTTTAGCTTTGCTTATTATATGTATTCATAGCTGTAATTCATTTGTACAACAGCCCAATGAATATTAAACTTGTCCTAATCCATTTGTCAAGCCTAATTATTTCTCACCCACAGAGAACTACGTAGACTTCGTTGGTTCGTATCTACGATGCCCATCGTACGAAAATAGCCAGAAGTTGATTACATTCCCTTAATGTACTGAGCCGTGTCGCGTTGTTTGGTCGCGAGCCATTGTTTCACAAAAGGTTGGGAAGTGATTGTACTAAAACTGTTTGTTTACGTTCCTACGGGTTTTGTGAATCAAGGCCTGCAATGGGTTGGGCGCTCTGATGGACAAATTGCTATTGTCAATATTGTTCTTTGGTATTACAATCTGGAAGCGATTTTAGATTTCGTTTGGATTTTGTTTCAACTTCTTTTTCATAAATAACTTCGAAACGTTGCAGTTGCAGCCATAGTGTTGTAGTCGAAACTCTAAACCATCATAGAGGCTTAGCAATGTATGTTGAAGGTGAAAAATGGATCCACTAAATGTTCCTGGCATTTTACAAAGTCAGACAAGTCGCCGTGACCTACCTAGTCTACCCAGTTCAAAAGTTGTGATTACTTTTCATATATTTTTTTTCAGATCCATTGCTCTGAGTCAAAATATGCCAATAGTATGTCATCGCAGACTTAATACCTATAACTTTAAAAACCTAAGACCATAAAGAGATAAAATAAAATCTAGTACCTACTTACTTGCGTCTAGACTTTCAGTTTAGAGAGATAAACAAATAAGAATCTATTCAAACACGATGCTGAGAAATGATTCTTTAACTTATCTTAAAAAGTCTAGCAAAACGTTCCTAACAGACTTAATAGAACAGCGTCAATGGATGATTGTAACGGTATCAATAAAACGCGTCCAAGGCGATATATCTGAACATGACCTAATTTAATTTTCTTCATAAATTATGTCAATGTAAAATAGTACATGTTTGTAATTGAATAGAGGTCGATTTAACTTGACACGTGACATGGCGGTTAGATCACTCTGTTTTGTAGTGGAACGATTGTGTATTGATAGTCATATTATGTGATGTAATTGTGGATAATACAATGAGCTACTTGTAAGGTTAAACCGGTAGGTATAACGCTCTCCTGGACCTTTGAACATCTGTTACGCCAGAGGTCATATTTGTACCAGAGGAATGAACATTACTTTTTTCTTTCTTCTCATCAACAATTATGGTTTTATCACTCAGCATTATAATGTTCACCAGTCCTAACTATATTCGGATATCAGGCCATTCTACTTTCATCAACATTTGCAGATTAGTAGCACTAGCTGTAAAAGGATGCGCGATTGGCTAGAATAACGGTAAGTAATTAAATCTGACCTGATTGACCTGTTAGGCTAGGTTGTTAGTGTCCAAACTTGAAGCTTTTAAGGCATCCGAGCTGTTTGTAAACTGTAAATTATGTGTGTCATGTTTTCGTTACGATAATGATATGAAATACCTAACCTCTTTAGAGAGTGTTAAAAGTAAAGTCAAACGTTGGAATTTTGAGTAGTGAATTCTGAATTCAAAACCGAATACTTTTAAAAACAAAAAATAGCAACAGCTGAGCAGAGAAGACAAAAAACGACGCAACAGGAACCAACTGGCGGAACAAAGTAATAAAGTCTATTCTTATAGACTAGGTTAGAAACTCATAAGTAGATACTCTATGGTCATGAAGTCAGTCATCATTTTACAACATTTTATATCATTTTAAATTCTTTGCTATTGGATATCCAGTAACACTAATCATAAACATAACTGGCTTAAAATTAATAACTTTACATACCACGATTCATCATCAGACTATCGAACTTTACTCATAAACAACTTTTACGTAAAGAAATCTTTCAGTGTTTGCAACATTTAATTTTACCAACTATTCTTGATTTGTGACTAGTTTAGGCGATTTCCAAGTACTTAGATATCATTGGACACAGGTAAAGTTTCTCAACCCTTAACTGTAGCGTGAAGTTCAGGTTGAGGTCACGAAGTACTACACACTATACGAATAAGTATGTGCATGGTGTATGGTGTTAAATAACGGAATTGAAATGGTGACATTGTTATCGGAATTTCACATCTTGGTCGCCATAGCCGGGTCGGAGGTCGGAGAAATGTGAAAGCTTAACAGTTTATACAACTTTTTAAACCTTTAAGCTAAATCTGCATAAGTACAGTAATGCATTTTTTACATTGAACTGACGTGAGATAGTTCATAATAATGAGGTTTCTTGTTGTTATATAGATTCTTCATTTCAATTCTTGTTGTAATAATGTTATTGGTTTCGTGTGAAATAAATAAGAAGTATATAGGTGTGAGTGCTATAACGGTAACAATCACATAAGTCGAGATATTTATTTATTTATTGATTTGTTATTTATAACTTATACAAGCTGTTGATTTGCATCCGTGCCATATTCAAGGAGGTAATTATGCTAATGATTCTCGACCCAAATCAATAAAAAAATTGGTACGTAATTTTTTTTCTTTAATTTTTTTTCGGAATTCCGTAAATGTCATCTAGCCTTATTTAAACTTGGCGCGTATGTTACTGGCGTTAAAACCGTGCTGCACCCTCACACAAACGCAAACACAAAGCATACGCAACGATCACTCATAAATTTCATTCATAAAATTGGATTACTTCGGAAATACCACGACATTACAATGACAAAAAAAGCAGTGCATATTAGTTATTTCCCATCTACTGTAATTCCAATCGATTATTTACGTATTGTATGTCCTCCTCCTGAACTATGGCACAAATGCAAATCAACACCTTGTATATTAGTTCTGTGCCTAAATCATGCTGGTTTCCTGGCCATTTGGGACCATATCCTCACAGGTACAAGTCACTGTTAATTGAATTCAGAACTCAACACCTTGAGTGAAATTGTATCCTAGTTCATGTGACATGTCGATGTACCTACCTACCAGCTAATATTCTGTCTCCAAGCTACGTCTTACTCTTAGGTGGTCCTTCTTCATATTTCTCACGATATTTTCCTTCACCTACTAGAAATTCACACAGTTGACACAGCATTTCCCATGTCGGCACTGCGTTTCATTTTCAAGCACATTTCAATTCTATTCTTCATGGCCCGCTGGCTTTCCATTATAATCCATTTACTATAAATACTTTTTTCTATATTTACATGCGCTTAAGTACTTGTATTGAATTAAACAGTCCGGATGTTGGGCCGTTTTCCTAAATTACGAGTCTATTATGGAGGCCCGAGTCATTGTCAGGTTTCTGAGTGAAAACATTGTGATATAAATGTTGGGTTATTATTGTGTCAAGGTAGTTTATCAGGATGTCTTGTTATGATTATGACAAAGTATTCGTTTGGTAGGGATTTTGGGTGTAGTGTTTTGTTTTTGTTTATTATTCTATTTATAGATAGTTTTGAGATAAAATATTTGTAGAATTAATTTTATCTAAGTGCTTATTTTCATCTTCGGCGTTAATTTTTGGTTTAATGTTTTCATTTATGTATAGCATTTCCTCAATTAACATAGAAACACTGTCGTAATGAGTTTGAGTCGTAAAAAAGTCGTGGTGGCCTAGTGGGTAAAGGACCAACCTCAAGTACGAGGGCGCGGGTTCGATCCCAGGTCAGGCAAGTACCAATGCAACTTTTCTAAGTTTGTATGTATTTTCTAAGTATTTCTTAGACACCATTGGCTGTGTTTCGGATGACACGTTAAACTGTAGGTCCCGGCTGTCATTTAACATCCTTGGCAGTCGTTACGGGTAGTCAGAAGCCAGTAAGTCTGACACCAGTCTAACCAAGGGGTATCGGGTTGCCCGGGTTACTGGGTTGAGGAGGTCAGATAGGCAGTCGCTTCTTGTAAAGCACTGGTACTCAGCTGAATCCGGTTAGACTGGAAGCCGACCCCAAACATGATTGGGAAAAGGCTCGGAGGATGATGATGACTGTCTAATGAGTTCTTTAAGAGGAAATCTCAGCAAGTACAAGGCCTTTGTTATACTGTGTAGAATAAACACAAAACTGAAACATCTTTCATTATATCGTTCTCAAAACAACTTTCCTACACTGCAGTTCAACCGTTCACAAGAGAAACTACAAGGTAAAGTTTTAGGTAACGTTATTAGAAAACCTTTGAACAGCAATGTCTTTCCAATAGTTATTGTCGCGAGGTAAGTACCTCGAATCTTTGGGATGAAGGTCGACTGTAAGGAAAGGCGTTTGAGAGGAATCCCGAGGAGATGGTGCCAGTATTATGTAGAGGGTCCCGGAATGTGTAATAAGGAGTGCTGATGTACCTAAATTGGATCGTAAAATCTATGAAGTAGGGCCTGAGTTTTAAAAAATCCTGCAGACTGGATTCATGTAGGTTAATACTCACACTGTAAGTTCTACGGTTATGGCTAATAGGATTGAGAGGAGTATCGGTTCATTAAGATTTTCTTATAAAATTTCGAAGCTCGAGGTATGTTCCTGCTGAAGAAAATACCTGTAACTATTACAATACATGACTTACATATACAGGAGTAAACTGAGCTAACGTATTGTGTTACTGGGGATATGCACATTATTTAATGTTTGTGTCCTTTATTAGACGTCGAATCCCTAATTTAAGTGCTGACTATTATTGCTCGTAGAAAAATATATCCTACATGCTACAGTAGTAAATACCAAATTTATCAGATTTATAATGCAGAACACATTGTATCGGCTACTGTGAAACACAATCAGGTATTAATAACACGTACAACAATTCAATATAAAAACAAATTTTATAATTTCCTTATTGATCTATCCTAGTTTATAGCCGATAGAAATGCTATTAAAAGTTTTTATCTATTTGCTCTAGTCGTCCCGGGAATTAATAGCAAATACGGAAGGCTAGACATCCCATCTATCTTTGAAAGTCCGCTTTGTGGAGGCTCTTATACAAAGTGGCGGAAAAGTCAGGATTGGTGATGCGGAGAAATGTTGCTGATCACGTAGCTATATTCGAAGTATTTCCGAACCAATACGTCTTTGAAATCTTCAAGAAATGAGCATTCTCTTTTTTTTTTAAAGGAAGGTGGGTTGGAGTGTAGCAAAGGGTGTGCAAGGCTTTTGGGACTTAAAAAAATTTTCATAAAAAATGAAAATTTCTGAAAATGTCTAGTTTTTCATTTCTATCGTATAGAATACCTAAAAATAAGACAAAAAAAGTCCCAAAAGCCTTGCACACCCTTTGCTATACACTAACCGGAAGGTGTGTACCTGCAACTCTTTTGGTGTGCGGGCCCTATTACCTAGCATTATCGATCCTATCATACCTACTTACAAAAAATCTACAGTTTGATAAAACATAGGAAACTCAAAATGTTTGATCGACTTTTTAATCTAAGTACCTATTTAATATTGGGTAGATGTAGTATGATGAAAATTCAAAGGGTAGGTACCTACTTCATGATGTTTTGATGCAAGTATTATTTCGGACTTCTATGTCACATTGACATATGTATACATGTGTATCGTTTTCGGTCGTCTAGAAACCTTGTAGCGTAGATGTCATACACAAAAGCGTTATTCATCAATAGACACTAAAGACAGAAGCGTGTCCAACATCCATTGTTTACAGACACAATCCTATACAAATAGAAACACAGGAGCTATCTAACACATGCTTACAATCGTCTGTCGATGAATATGACGTGTTTGTGTTGACACAGTTCTGTTTGCCGAAGGGAAGTCTACACTTTAATCTTCATCTATCAGTACAAATTGAGCCACTCATAACCAAGTGGCCCCCTGTGACGTTCAGCCCTCATCCCCCGGGGTCTAAGCCAATATATGCAGTAAAAGTTGATTATTCCACATGATTTTTGACTAGCCCCTATGCTCATAACAAAAGTTACATCAGCAAATATGATATTTTAATAAAAAAATATATTGTGTTTTCAGACGAAAGAAAATTACGAAGTATAAGTTATTTAACTTTTCGATCGTTTGATAAAACTTTCAGTAATTACTAAAGTTCATTTTTCTCGATACTTTGTCGCTGAATTGAAAGCCGATCATAACAAATGAATGTCAATAGAGTTCAAGAGCATAATATAAAGTCTATTCTTGTCTAGGCACCAGACGGTCGTGTTGTAGTAATTTCGCATATTGATGACGATTGTTATAGGTCTTTCAACCGAGTCAAAGACTAGCCGAATGTCATAACAGGCTTAGGTGGTGTGCATGGCAAGTGCTATGGCTTTCGATCCGTTACATGTCTGGATGACAGACGAACTGTACGCGACAGGAATTGATAATGAGCGACGTGCGGTGACATCACATGCGCGAAATATGTCATACTGCGCTTATTTGTAGTGTTGGGCAGCTGCAGCAGCGGATTCGCGAAGTTCAACATTCTATATGTGGTTAAACAAAAAGGGTTAGTATAAGAAACATCCTGTAGGATAGAATAGGTATGTAGTTTCTAATACTTACTAATATAACACATAAAATCATTACTAGTGACTAACACTCATAGAATTCAAACTCCATATTTACATAAGGAGCTATTAACTTGGAATACGAATTCGCTTATAAAACGTAACTTGATGTAACTTTTAATCTTACGTCAACTTCGCGAGTCTATAAACGAATTGTCGCCGAGTTAAAATTTTAAGCGTGACTTACCCCCTCGTAGGGGTCTATTAAATTTATTGCTTGTAAAACGAGCAGCTAATTTAGAGTTACGTTTTATTGTGTTAACTAGTTTACGTTATAACGCCGCGGGTGTTCGCCACTGAACGCGCAGTTCAAAAGTAACTTTATTGTCACCATGATAAGAGTGGGGGAATATTCGATAAAATATAAACAAACAACTAGCTAGGTAGGTATGTACACTTTTTATTAGCCATATGTAATGCGTAATAAAGCAGTGGGGTGTTTCTGTTTTTACGATCACTAAAGGGGATGAAAGAAAGTAGAGTTGTAGATGAATAATATTTTTATGTAACGTGTAGAATACGTATCTTTTTTTGTACCAATGATGTATGGTGATGTATGCTGTAAGATTCTACGTAAAATACAGTGAGCAAAGTTGTTAGACCGAGAAGAGGCATTTCGCTTTAGGTTTTAAATATAAATTGTCAGTATATTTCAGTAGAATTTTATTTAAACACCAAAGAGGACATAAGTTTTAAGTAGACTCAACTTTTTATTCATACTTAGGTGTACAGGCGTATCCTATTACGTAGTTTACTAATGTTCATTTATTATAAACTTCTAGAAACAGATATATCTTAGACTTATATTTTTAAATACGTTGACATTTTCTACAAAAAAGCGTCTTCATGTACAAAAGTCTAGACTTTTTATAGACGTACTCAAGACAGCTACGTCTACGTAAATAACTTTGTTTATAAGGTACAAATAATATAATATAATAGAAGAATCTCGTTTACAGTCGCTGAACATGGAACAAAGGAACTCTGGGATGTCATCGCTCATTTCTTTTCATTTGCACGCTTTTTCCCGTTACACACGGCCGCCCACATATTATTGCTTGGAGGCGTTGGTACACAATGGACCATCTTCTACCACTCGAATATTCTAAGGAATTTATTCAAAGTCAATTTTTCTATATCTGGAATAGGTACTCTATATATGATCTATATCTGGAAAAATTGAAAGAGCTGGTTCTAGAATGATGTACCTAACTTGACATTCTAATCTGGTCTACGTTACTCAAGTACGTATAACGATATAAATTAAAGTATTGGTAAATACTGTCTTTTCTATTTTCATAAACAGTTAAGTACACAGTTCTATTTAAAAACATTAAAAGCTCAAATCTAAGATTTCTTTCGTAGTTCCTGTATCAGTAGTTCGT
Source organism: Helicoverpa zea x Helicoverpa armigera (assembly GCA_033682625.1). Classification (NCBI taxonomy): domain Eukaryota; kingdom Metazoa; phylum Arthropoda; class Insecta; order Lepidoptera; family Noctuidae; genus Helicoverpa; species Helicoverpa zea x Helicoverpa armigera. Next base: position 82,176 of record JAWIIS010000005.1, on the reverse strand, counting down.
CTTTTCAGTAAAACGGAGATGTAGTTGAAATGTATTAAAATATAGGAGAGTAAAACACTGTTCAAATAACAAGGAAAGGTTTGTCTAAAAATTATTGGCCATCATAGTGTTGTATGACTAATTTGTAAACATAAACCTCACTAAATAGGCATTCTATTATGTTACACCTACTTTGAAATTCCTAACTCATAGCAAAATTTATTGCCGAATTAATGTTGCCAATAGCTGCCAAAAGCAGTGACTCATAATTACGTACATATTAGACATTTAACGCACATATCGAACAAAATCATTGATTCTCACACCGTTTCGTGTATTAAAATTTAACACGAGCATGTATTTAAATTAGACAGTCATTTCGGTAAATAAGATATTTGGCTATTGTCTGTATGCAGTTCGCATATTGAATAGGTCACGTGGTCGACACGAGCCAACAATCCTTCTTCCATTTTATCCTTAGCGAATACAAAATACTGGCAGCCGTTCTTGGAAATTATGGTTTGCATTCCACTCATTGAGGGTTTTTGAAATTTTTTCTGCCACCGGGTGGCGCCACGTATGCGTCTGGTCCAAACAGCTGTCAAATAGTATGGAATTGTAGGTGCCGAACTTATTGTTTATTGAAATTCTGTTATATTGGAAGTGTTATTGATTTTATTATGGACTACGGTCAGAATAAGGTTTCCGAACTAAAAATTGAGCTAAGAGAGAGGGTGCAAAAGTCACTGGTAGTTGAAAAATTTGTTAACACAATATGATTTAGTTTTTTTTATTTACTCAACCTCAATAGTAAAACAATAATGCAGTGCTTTAATTATAAAATAAAAAAACCACTAAAATCGTTCACTATTCATAGTAAAGATAAGCACTTTGACAGTTACCTGGACCTGACGACTCAGTGCGCCACCTGGTGGACGCCATTTTAGAAAACCCTCTTTGAATAGAATTTACGTTTCGAAACTGAGGTGTGTTCCTTTTTCAAATCGGGACACGATTTTATTCTTTTTTTTTACCAAAGAGGCTATGTTGAGGAATTTAAAAATAAATTTTGATTTCCTATAAAGCAAAAAAGTTCATTTATGTTATCGAGAAAAAATGAAGGCAAATTAAATTTTCTTTAATGAGGGTTTTCTAAAATGGCGTCCACGAGGTGGCAGCACCGAGTCGTCAGGTCCAGGTAACTGTCAAAGTGCTTATCTTTACTATGAATAGTGAACGATTTTAGTGTTTTTTTTATTTTATAATTAAAGCACTGCATTATTGTTTTACTATTGAGGTTGAGTAAATAAAAAAAAACTAAATCATATTGTGTTAACAAATTTTTCAACAAGCTTTTCCTTAGTACCAGTGACTTTTGTACCCTCTCTCTTAGCTCAATTTTTAGTTCGGAAACCTTATTCTGACCGTAGTCCATAATAAAATCAATAACACTTCCAATATAACAGAATTTCAATAAACAATAAGTTCGGACCCTACAATTCCATACTATTTGACAGCTGTTTGGACCTGACGCATACGAAGCGCCGCCTGGCGGCAGAAAAAGTATCGAAAACCCTCATTAGGTTAAAATTATTAATTCTATTCATTGTTCAATAGAGGCTAGTCGTGGTGGCCTAGTGGGCAAAGAACCAACCTCTCGAGTATGAGGGCGCGGGTTCGATCCCAGGTCAGGCAAGTACCAATGCAACTTTTCTAAGTTTGTATGTACTTTCTAAGTATATCTTAGACGCCAATTACTGTGTTTCGGATGGCACGTTAAACTGTAGGTCCCGGCTGTCATTGAACATCTTTGGCAGTCGTTACGGGTAGTCAGAAGCCAGTAAGTCTGACACCAGTCTGACCAAGGAGTATTGGGTTGCCCGGGTAACTGGGTTGAGGGGGTCAGATAGGGCAGTCGCTCCTTGTAAAGCACTGGTACTCAGCTACATCCGGTTAGACTGGAAGCCGACCCCAACGTAGTTTGGGAAAAAGGCTCGGAGGATGATGTTCAATAGAGGCTGTACTATGTACCTATGTAGGTAATTTGTATTTATTAAAAAATACCTCAGTGAAAATATTAAGTAGCATAAAAACGTCTAATGTCTAGTCTAGAAATAAAATGCTAGACAAATACATAGGTGTCGGGTTTCAGTACATTAATATACAGGTAAATTAGGTACGACAGTTTGACCTAGTTTATTTTCTTTTTATAAAACCTTTCTAGTATTACCAAGCGGCATACCTCCGCTTTGAAAGTATAATAGGCGTAGATATCTTTACAGTTTTTATTTATTATGATAATGACTTGTGGTATAATAAAGTAGCAGTTTTTCACGTTTAAGTATAATAAATACATAGTTGATACTGAAATTATATATGTTTGTTTAAGAACATACCGAATATTACATATTATATCCTGTCTGGTTGGTTCTGTTCCTGTAAGGACACAATAATCGTAGATATTCTTATTTTTTCCCTCAATTACCACTTTGCAAATAAATAGTGTGCATAACTAGGTACATACCTAATTAGTGTGAAATAGTGAATTTTTAATCGATTTCTGAAAAAAAATATATTTTATTTCCACCAATTTTAATATTAAACTGAAAACCGCTTTCATTTCTATAAAGGTACAGGTTAGTTTATTTTGTTGCACGTTTTGATTAACATTTTCACAAAACCAATCCTAGTTTAACGCACAATTGTAGTTAACGGCAAAAATAAACAACGTGCCAGTTAATCCAATAAAATAAAAATCATACGTACAAATTGTAAATATTGCATAGGTAGGCTAACTATTACACAAAACATTGAACAAAACAATGCTATTCAAATTTCAACCTTATTCTTTAAACGTTAAGGGTTACGAATCTGTAATTGGAAAGTACAGTCATGTTGTAAAGTATTTTGGCACGTGCTCTTACCATAGTGAATGATTATTCGCGCGAACAGTTTTTGTTAGGCCACCGGGCGTGCCAACGATCGCTGCCGTCGATTGTACCAGTACTTGGATCATAATAATCGATTTGCTATGTGATATGAATTTACTCGATGTTGTTAGTAGTCGAATCGAGTAGAATCGGTATGGGATTCGGTTGGTATAAGGTCATGAATGGAAATAGGCTGTATGCGGGCTTTGTAAAGTGTTTACTAATTCATTTATGTGTTTAGATAAGCCGGTTATATTGTACTGTATAGTGATGTAAGCTGAAACAGTCCTTGTCAAAAGTTGCAGCGGAATCGCATAGTGTAGAGGAATTGTGAACTTTGTTCACTCAAAACGGATTTCATAGAGTTGTCCTTTACTGTTCATGAAAGGTTTCAACGAATTATATTTTGCTTCTAAATTCAATTATATGTTTGTGCTAGTTCTAACTCTAACTTTGTTGCTATTGTTGTGTCATAACCGAATGGCAATGACAATAGTACCTACCTAACAAAGGAATGTATCTTAAGTAAGTATGAAAAAGTGCGATTTAAATCCAAATAAGAAATCATACAAAAATGCTCATTGAGAACCTCTTGCTTCTTTGGACGTGTCGGTTACAAAGAATTTCACTTAGATCAGGAAATAAATAAACGGGTGGGTCTCTTAACCACGATTGAAAACCAAAAATGAAGAGGCGACGATGCACAAACTAAACATTTAGATGACTAAGCTAAGTATAAACGACACCGAAGAACTAGAATAATTTTCCGGTTGAAACTTCTACACATTAAAGGTAATGCTACTAAATGACCATGACCAGGTCAGTCCAACACCTGCATAATATTGACTCCGGTCCTAAGTAGGACAACTCAGTGGCCGTTCAAAGTTTTATTACCATACCACTTGTGGACGCCATTATACCCGTGCATTTCTTGCCATTACAAATGCTTTAATGTTGGACTTTATTACAAATCTTTGACTTTACAGAGATTTTGGATTTAAGTGGAAATTGTTTCAATGTAGACGAAATGCAGCTAGGTGGAGCAGGCAGGCGATGTGTTCATAAAAGAAGGTAAGTTTAATAATTGCAGAAGACTTTCTCCAAATATTCTTCAGTACTTACCACATAAATTCATCAAAGGGATTACAGTTGGCATAATACTTATCAATAATATCAAAGCGCGTTTGAAGTGCACAATGTGAATGAAAGCAATTGTATTGTGCTAAGTAGGTATGTATAGACGGTTTGAGAAGATTTTGCTAATCAGTTCATTATCTGATCTGTATCGAGTGATTGATATAGATAACCTTTTGATTGCATCTCAATGATTGACAGGCGAGGGATTAATTCATATTAAGTTATTAGTCTATATATGTGTTTTCATCTTTTCAATATGTACTACTAAACAAACAAGTTCGATAGGGTCCCGTTAGCGGTCTATAAATCGAGTGAGATCGTAAACAACCCTATATCATGCTAGCATTCGAGTTCTCGGCCGGCCGTGTCCGATGCCAACAATTACGTATTGCATCATACAATCGAGTATCGCTTTAATCTTAGTACTCCTGTATCGAGAACAATAACGCTCGAAGCATGGCCGATTATCGATTAAGATTATGATGCAGTAAACACTGTATCAATGTTGCATGGATTAAGTGAAGTGAACACATCGAGTACGTATGTGCAACTAATCTTGATAAGCCGGAAGATCTAGCTATGAAACCGTTTAAGTGAATCTACATATTCATAAGATCTGCCGTATTGTAGATATTCTCCTTTGTCGATTAGAACAATGTAGTACTGATGATTAGGTTCATCCGATTGAAATCGATTCAAAGTCAACGTACACTTTAGTGAAGGCAGGTAATCGAAAGTCAAAAATAGATACTAATAATGATTCATACCTATTTATGGACCTAAATGTTATTTTAGAAACCCTTGACATCAACGTTTTGATATATAGAGTAGATAAAGAAGACATTAATTGGATTGGTCAGTAAACAAATATGTCTGTAGCTACACTTAATGTATTAAAAATAAAATTAAAACTGGATTTATTTTCGTAGTCTAGCCATAAAAATGAACTTGGCTTGAATAAATAAGTGTTTGAATCAGATTACTGGGTCGTATGTCGGTGGCTTTCAAATGCCACTTAGAGTATAATTTCAAAAAGCAACACGTCTTCCTGTAGGTGTTGCTGTTTCGTGACCAAACAGCCAAACAGAAATAGAAGTACATTTATCATACGTAATGCTAACAAGTTAGTTGCAACTGAACTGGTACATTCGTGGATGATGAAGATGAGTGCAGGAGGTGAAGTTTGTGCGAAATGTGAAAGTGGAAAGACTGCTATAATTGTAGATGTTAAAAAAAGAAAGATTGTTATGATTGCAGAGTAGATCAACTTCGATTGAATTGGTGCCTATAGATATAGTTAGATGGGATCGTTAAGACAGAAATAGTTATTTTTTATCTGGATGCCCAAAATAGTACATAAACTACGTAAGTAGTAACTTTTGTTGATTTTATTACAAGATATTTTAAGATTCAATGATACAAAGATGTAAGTGGACTAATAAATTCTTATTCATCTCAGGACGTGGGTGAAACTTGTGAAAAATAAAGGGAATAAAATCTTGTAGGTACAGCAAGAACATTATATGCCAAACTAAAAAGTATATGATTAATAAAAACTTTTCTAATAAATTCAAGATTTAAACAAGTCTGAGAGGGAGGATAATATTCTAAAGACTTATTAATAGAAATGTGAATGGCTGAGTATAATATTTTACTTGAAAGTACGAAAAACTTTTGCTTTTGACAGAATATTTCGATTGGAAGTTATGAGGAGTGCCATATTGACTCCAAGTCTAGCCACTCAAGTAGGTTCTGTGAAATACGAAAATGTTGTTAGAGAGTTTTATACTTTGGGCTTAGTAAAATATAAACAATCTGGTCTCTGAAGACATCGCTTCGTACTTAACTTGTATTTGAAGAGACTATATAACTTACTTTGCAGTACCTCCCAAGTACCTAATAAGATTTATTGTTTATGAAATTATTTGTTGTGACCTGTTCAAGTGCAAATCTTTCATTGGTTAGGTCCCCTGTAAAAACTTAAAAATTCTCTTGATTTGATCTTAAGTCGGAACGGTCCGATAATCGGCAATCGAATAACCAACAGATATTCTGTCACATTTATCGATGGTCGGATAATCGAATATTCTATCCAAAAGTTCAACAAGTGCAACTTCAACTTCTGCAGTCTTTCACTTGTCTGTACAATCTACTTGTACTTGTATGGCTCTGCACTGGGCGTTGCTTCCTGCTACGCCCACGTCTGCGCCGGACGGAATACATTGTTAATTATTTATGTTAATGTTATTGATAACTATTACTAGCTCCCGATTCCCTGATTTTGACACAAATGTTTAGCAAAATTGATTGTTTATTTCGTGGTGATAGAATTTGTTAGCAAGGGGAAAGTCCTCTCTCTAGAGTAGGGTCCTTTTCACACGACCTCTTGCGCGTATAAAGTTCTTTACACAGTAAAATATTTTAAGGACGGTTTTCTGCTCTCGTTTCACGAACGAAGTGATGTCCATTTAAAATTTTCAGTGGAACGTAAAATTTCAAGAATAATATTAGGACAGCACCGTGACATACACGACGTAACAAACGTTTAAAAATGAAGGAATGTGCAAGTCCTCTCAGGAAATGGTTCCGCATAAAGTCTAAAACAATTCTGGGCACACAATTGTTTCGACGCTCCCGACATACGCCGGGAATTCTTCACAGTGCAATGTATGGCACTGGGGACAAATTGCCCGCCACATACTGGCTGTTTTGTACACGTTGTATTATTTTTCTTAATTGAAATAGGAAAGTTAACTTATTTGTACTTAGAAAAGTTTATACTGTAATGTGGTGGTTCATTGCTGACGTTGGGGTACTTATTTCATAAAAGAGATGCACCTATTTTGTGTTAAGAAAATCAATTCAGGCGTAAATAAATTCCTAGATTCATAGTATAGTTGGTTTACTATTATTCAAGGAATGGACAGACTTTACTCGGACTCCAATTACGCAGATCGACAGTTTTAATTTCTCCAACTTCATGATAATTGCAAAATACAAATATGTAGTTAAATTAAAGCCAGAGTACCAGGACAGCATATCTACTCAGCAAATTGCATATTCGTTCCGACATTTCTCGCTTGCGTTGCCGCTGTTTCATAACCGAGCTTCGTCAATGACTGACGTGGCAGATTCCGGGAACGTGTGACGTCACTTTACTCTGTGGTCATATTTACCGTAATATACCGTCAAGGGAATAGTTTCAACTTTGCCAATCTCGGGGTAGGATTGAGTGGGAATAGCGCAGGGACTCTTACGAACATGTGTTTAACTCTAATTATGGTGTTGCGGATGAAAACTTCATGTGCTACTTAAGTTATGTGTTTAGAAGTTTATAATCGCGATATGATGTTCCCACTGAGGAAAGTTGGCATATGATTTATGTGAGAAGAAAATAGTTTACTTGACGATACTTAAGAATCTCTTCAACGGATTTCTAAATTTATTTTTTGCAGTAAAACACTCACATTAAGTTACATTTTCATATTACTCGCGCATTTCTAAATATTGCTTTTATATTAGAAAAACCTTTTACGATGACAACAGCAACATATTTTCCATAACTTCGTATTAGGTACTCCAACTTTTCAGTAGCGAGACTAATATAATTTCGCACTTCATCAAAATATCAAGAAAAAGTTTGACTGCGAATCTATTTTCCGAGGAATCTTTTCAATTGGCAGTTTTCAATTTGCGTCTGAAGAAGTACGTAAGTAAAATATTTAGACAGGTCTTCAAAGTCAGCTTGATCTTTAGTATTTACTAAACTAAAGGTATTACTGATCCACTTCAAGGGAACTATGTACTTGACATGTACGGATGAAAGTTGGGATAATCATATCCTACCTTTTTTTTTTAACGACGTCAATAATCATCAAATGACCCCTCCTGCCGCGGTGAGGGAGTGTCAGACTCTTACTGACTAAAAAACCGTCGTGTTCCGTCGTAGGCCTTTTATGTACCAGGGCCGCGGCATCTCTTTCGAACAACCCGCAGCCCCGGATCATATCCTACCTTAGGGTGCCAACCATATTTATACCCTTTTCATCCAAAGTGGATTAGCAGTTCTACAGTGACTGCATAACAGACACTCAGATAGAGTTACTGAAACATTTATAGTATTATTATGGATGAACGTCCTTGAAACAAAAACGGCTTGGTTTATCTCCTCTATTCAAAGAGCCAGCTGTTGGAAACGAGTTACTTAATGATGGTCACAAACGACCGGCTTAGTACTCCAGCCACTGAGTTATAGTACAACGATATTTCATAAGACAATGTCTAATTTTGGACTAAGACACTAACGTAATCTTAAGACTAAAGTGTCAGAATCTTGAGTTGGGTTTAAGGCTAAACTTCGTCAAGTCCTTTTAGATAAAATATCGATACCATCAAACTTATGAAAAGTATTTGTCAAAGAATTCTTCCGTGTAGCGAAATAAATAATTCCGTTTCATTTCCATATTACCTACCTTAGGTACCAAACATGATCATAATTTCTGAAGGTTTAGTTTCAATATATATTTATATCCCGTCTTCTATCTTCAAAGGACGTAAGTAACTCCCAAACATGAAATGCAAAAAATAAAGGCGATTTTTAACCATCATGCCTTTGCATATTTATGTGTTGTTTGTCCTGAAACTCCTTAGTCGTAAGTAAACAGATAAAAGGGTAATATTCCTTCAATACGTACATTTTTCCTGAGACAGGTGCGGCCTAACCGTTATTTATGAGGACCCTTCATGCCGTCCGCGTGCCACATGACTGTGTTTCATTTTTATAGGATTTATGTTACATCGATATTTGCAATATCTAGGCAGGGCTTGAAGTAAAAGTGCCCTATGAAATATTGATGCGATGTGAAATGGTTTCATGAGGGCGGAATTATGGCGGTTGGGCTGAATTGGTCATCGCAAAATTTGGCTAGATAATAATATAGATAAAGGCAAAGTCAAGTACATGATGTCTTTTACAAACCTTCAAAAACAGGGATTGGGTAGCACTATACTCTTGGACGTTCTCAGTCGATGATGAATACGTAGATTTTATTATTTAGATGTTATTCTATTGAATATAATTCTTTGTAATAAATGTGTGTATGTAGTGCCATTTTTGTTGATACATTTGTAAACTTCCTCATATGATTTTTTTGATATAAAAATCTCATGTTCATTGAATCTTGGGAAAAGTTGCATAAGTGCATTCCATTCCATCAGGCCCGTCACAGATCAAGTCACTTGAAAATAACTGTTTTATACATTTAATAACTTTACTTCGTTTATATCAGTACGCAATTGGCTTTTACGAAGGATCTTTCAGCAAGCTCCCAATATAATCCCATAATTCCACGAAGCTTGCTACACTGTATCGAATATCTGCCATGAATCTTTCAACACTACATTACAATAACTGAAGCAAGTAAATATACTTATAGGTATCTTCTTAACATTATTATACCCGAGGCGTCGAAGAATATCAGCGTGAATTTTGACAATGTGTTTGACGTCACTACAGCCAAACCTTTCATTTGTGTAAAAAGCAAAAAGCGCTGTCGAATTCACAGAGAGTGATGGATACCTATTCGTGTCGGAGCATGTTCGGCATTTTTATGTTTTACATTTAACTCCCAGAATGTACAACACGAAATCATGCCAGCAGTTTAGAAAAAAATACAATGTGAAAATGTAGATACAATGAGAGAACTGTAGCTATTGGAATTGTGTATGAGAATTCGTTAACTATAGAGATCAATAACATAGACGATCATGTAAGTAGCTATACATCAATTCATCACATGTAAGACTAGTCTGTCTGCGTTTTAATCTTTGCCTCGCCCTGCAAGAATATGTCACTTAAATGAAAAAATACAGCTTCCTCTGCGCTGCTCGCCTAGTGAGACATAGTTTAGCGAGCACCTAGACAAGGCATTATGTTGTTCAATTTAATAATAAAGGTCCCAGCCAATTTGGCACGGAGCAAGCTTCTACTGGAGTCGAGAGCCATCGCTCTATGAGAGTAGTGCAATTTGCCTGCAGGCCGCACCCGGCCCTTGAGCCAGCCTCCGAGAGCACACCAATTAGACGAGACAAATTCGGATTTATTATTCAGCGTGGGCGCAATTCAATTGGATAATAGATCGAGTTGTTTGTTTCCATCGACCACTTGCCTAGACGTAAATAAACAGAAATGGTTATCGATCTGTTGCTGCACGCGACTTTTACGGATAACAAAACACTTATAGCAACCGCTTCGGAAAGTCCTATTTAGTCTATTTAGTTTTCTTGGAACTTATTGGACGAAGTAATCGACCGCAATCGACTATGTACGTGTAATTTGCTTTGGATAATACGACGGCTTTCTTATACGTGTGTCATCGTTAGTGTATCCAGTATAAGATAGCCTCTTTACGGGCGGCTGTTTCTTCCCACTCTAGGCCATAATCAGAGGCAGGTTTTTGCGACCTACCTTGTCGTTTTCTATAATCACAGTGTAAGAGAAACGCGCAATGTCAATCGAGGAGGTACCAACGCTGTATTATTTAGTGGGTACAGTTATAACTCATAAATAACGATGCGCAAAACGCCTATGATTGCTATAATCTTTATCCATATTTTATCTACTGCTGTCAGCGCTTATCCAGTTAACCAGCCATGATTATACAGTGTTGGGAATCAACGAGTCATCTAGTCGATCTTTTGTAAACATTATGCTAAATAACTGTTGCTATTTAAGCTTTGTGAGCGGGGAACGGTGTTTTGACAAATGGTAACACTGGCTCTGATATAATCTGTGTACGATCTCTGCAACGTGTAATTAGACCGACTGACTAAGCGGAATCTATGGGAGCGTTGCCCGTCTGACCCCGCTCAAGATTTAAGATCCCATTGTGGAGACTTCTTTATTGCACACTACGGCTTAAAGTAATGGCTGGCATTCGTTTTCAAGTTATCGAAACATACATTTGGGTCGATGGCTTTGTGAATTTATCAGTCAGAAAATTGAATGTCAAGACTTCGACAGTAAATTATATTACTCAATACCTCGGAGTGTTAAAGTTATTCGCTCGAATGAATCATGGTTCCAGAATGAAATCTCGTTTTACATATGAGAAATGTGTAATAAAAAATATCGTATCCCTCATCACGTTATGACATAAAGTGGTTACAAGAGGGTCGTGTTTACCATATTTTTTGTTCTATTCTATTACGCGTCGCCGTTACCAATTAGTTATCTGATGTGAGATCAAATTACGTCTCGCCGGAGGTCGATGCTGTTGAATTGCATCACAATAGTGTTGTGGCTAAAAACTGCGAGTCACCATCGTGTGGACGAGAACTATTCAGAGAATCGATATCGTGGTACGTGAGGGAACAGCGTATGTCGATGTGGTAATAGTGCCCTCCTTCATCACCTGTGCAACTAATACGAAAACGATTTTTTATTCCAATTGGATCGTGTATCCAATCAAGTGTTTTAATAGGCACAGAGTTATAATTGGAGCGCTCTATTTTGATACATCAATTATTCACATTTACGAAAATGGTCATAATTAAGACCTTGTTAAAGGATTAATTAAAGCTGCCAGTCCCGACGATATGAAATCAAAAAAGGTTTCACTTCCAAACTACGTCAGAATCAATAGTGTGGCAATTAAGAATTTTGGATAATTATACCGATCGTTCGAGCGGAACATTGCGATTGCTATTTTGTCCTCGAATTCGGGATTATTTTGCAAAACGCTGTCGACTTTTTTATTCAGATATCATGGCAGGCTTAATTAACACTCGTATTTTGTGAGCTTTTTCTTTAACCTTTGATAACCGTTCATGACACCTTTTTATATAGACGTTGGGTTAATCAAACGGCCGTAGGATGGTAGGTTTATGAAGTCATCAATTAGTAATATATTTGTCGTGTTAATTGAAATGCGTGCGTTTAGTACTTCCAGGCTTACTGGCGAGACGGTTTAGTCTTCGTGGAATTAATTAATGCTCATCATTTGGCAATCTCAACAGAGCTCGGGTTAAATGAACTTAGATGTTCTATAAGACGGTTGAATTAGTTCTAAACTAGCGGTTAATTGAATCTGAGTTGGGATCACATTTCTTGAAAGCCTTTACGTGGGTTTTGTGCTATGTGTTAGATACCCATTCTATTTTGTTATTATTCTTTTCTATTCTTACTTCACTTGGAGAGGCCTATGTCCAGCAGTGGACTGCGATATGCTGATGATGATGATGATTCTTACTTCTGGTACTGAGTAATTATTTAGAGATGTGTTGCCAGCATTTTTATAAAGTTGAAAGGTAATAAATAAAACATAAAAACCAAAATTACTGTTGCGTAACACTGACCACTTTTAAAACTTCACTTGAAATCCTAAATTTTATAAAAATGGTAATTACACAGTCAACGAAAGTATAGACATATTTTAACACGCGGCCTGCCCTTTATTACAGAAAAAAGAATTTGAGAGCGAAATAATGATATGTTATTACGTTTTCAACTGGCGCGCGGCAAAGTAATAGCTAAGTTAACCGAATTTTAATGACGAACTTCGTTCGTTAAAAATACTTTAGCACAAATTGTCTTCTACTAGAAAGTGTTTCCTTGGTAATTTTCTATCACTTATCCCAATTATTCGCATCTGTCGTTCGTAGGGCCATTTGTTCCAGAAGTTTCTTTGGGTCAATTCTGTAAGCGGTACTTATAAGTTCATTTAAATACGTTTATGTTCAGGATGGTGTAACTTTACATAGAATTTGGTTGAGAAAATTACATAACCCTCTCACACAGTAACTGGAAGTTGGAGTTCTGTAAATAGATACTAAAGATATTTTTAGACCGATTAAATCATTAGGAACATTATTTCAGAAACACAGTTACACCCCTGCCTATAACATTTGTCTTTGGAACTCAAACATAATTTTAATCACAATCTTACAAATTACATTTTAATTTAACACATAAAACTCTTTACGGCACCCTTAAAATAAGTGGAATAAGATAGAAGTTACGGCGGTCCCTTAATCAGTGGGGGTTGGGTTGCAATAATCCTGAGACGACGAGATAACATCTTCGAAGGAAGGGACGTCCCTTTAATAAGTCCGATAGGTCAGACTACTCCTGGTGCGAAGGTTACCCTCGTTTCGTTTATTATGTAGTCATGTTACTTGTGGCTTGCGGCGAGGATGATAATATCGAGTTAGGAATTAAGAGCTTCGGCTAGTTGCTGTGTACTCGTTAATGAAGGTTAACGTATTTTGTTAATGAGGAAATATGTGTGATAGGAATATCTCATTACTATCAATTTGAAGGCTTTATGGATTCTTATTCCGTCACCATCACCAGTTTTTCCGACTTTTCCAACCACTTGTTTGTTTGTTGACTTTTTTTGTTTGACCAACTTTTCCTTTCTATTTTCTAAGTTTCTTAGTCCAATATTTTCTACTAATGGTAAGTTAGATTTGCTTTGTAACTAAGTTTCACTGAGGAAGCGCATAACCAATCTACGTCCATGAAAGACGAAGTTATTTGCTTTATGAACGAATTTCGTGCCTCCATAGGTTATACCAATAAAAGCGATGTTTTCTACAAATAGTATTTTGTAACTGATCTGTAATTTATAGGCAAAGTTTTTGCTACAAATGAACTTAATAAAGTTATAGGTGAATCAAGTCATTCATTTGGTATTACGATGTCTAATGAAGCGAGTAATGAAGATAAATGGATTTGCATTGAAAATCGGATTCAAACTTGTATTGATATTAGTTTGTATTTTAGTAATGATTTATTTGCTATTCAAATCTATTCGACTGTAGCTAAGTCTAAAACAATGCATAATGATGCGATAATGTTAATAATTTACAAAGAAAATAATCTGAACCTCCGATTGTTTTAAACAAAACATGATATCTACATGTGAATTTAAGAAAGAAAGCAGTGTAAGAAAGAATAAACACGCATGCCATCTACATTCAACTTGTAAAGACCAATAACACACGGCTGTTTCGATGCTCATAAAGAAAACTGAATTAAAAGAAAGAAAGTATAATATACAAGCGAGGCTACAATAAACAGTGACAGACTAAATTAACGTTATGATGAAGAACATTAACATTCACTTAAAACACAAGACACGCGTGTAAGTGGATGGATGAGGGTAAAAAGGAACAGAACAGATAAAGGCGTTAATTTGTTCCTGCGGGTGTGTGGGTTTGGTACACTTGCTTCGGACACACAAACGTTTTCCAACTAGGCGCACTGTGTTTTGTTTTGATGGGACTTTGATTAATAGTGTCCGTTTTGATGTCTGCCTACGTCATACGGAATATGGAGCCATTCCGGTAGATTGACGTCAATGCGGTCAAACGGCTACTGGAAGCAAAATAATTATGCAAAATTAAGTGGGAGTATGAAAGTTATTAATTCTTCCTCGTAATTAATTTAACCTTTGAGCAAATGTTGACGTTAGTTCACCAATTAAGTAGTGTTCTATGTTCTTTTTCATTTCCATAAAATGTTATTTCTGTAAAAGCAATTTTTTCGTTCTATTTAGAAAAGAACTGAAATACATCGCCTTTTCCCGGCGTGCACCAGTTGTAAATTCTTGCGAGCACACCGCACTCCGTATAGTCAACCAGTCTTTATGGCTGGTTTACTTGCAAAGGTCTTGCTCCGGAACAAATATTAGTATTGTGAGCAGTAACCCGTGTCGATATGTTTGGCCCCGTTCCACTTAAGACTATTATTAAAAATTCCATTAGTTTGTGTCGAAGTTGCACGGTCGGGCGTTAATTTGTGACTGAGACGTATCCTCGTGTTTATGCTCCCAGTGTGTCTCATTGACAAATTGTCCGCTCGTAACGTAGTTCGTCTCGCCTCGTACCGTTTGTACACGTCACGCTCTTTTTCTTTATTGGGTGAGCAGAAAGGTAATATGAGCTTCAAACGGTATTCTTGCCTCGTTCCAGCTGCGTCAACTGGGAGACGTGGATTTTTAACTCGTGGCCTTTTGTGGTATTCGATTCTTTGCATTATTGTCCTTCCTTTATTTTCAATGGGCCATGATATTTACTAGAAAAGTACTAGAAAATCTATTTTAATTTGCAAAAAATTTAAATACATAGATTTTCTTGTGGCTTTCTTGGCTCATGAGAGTTTTACCGTTTTACCTCATATTCCTGGAACGGACAGACGAAATGCATATCTACAATTTCACATTCTAGTTTTAAGTCCTTACCTATGCTCCTAAAAGTAAGTAATAACGGAAAATCCATCTGAAATAGACCAACATATATTTGTTTTTATACATAAAAGTTGGTTTACTAATTTTATCAAATACAAGAATGCGTGTGTTAGAGTACCTACGTCAATTCCTAATTAAAGTGCTTTGGTAGTGTTCGTTTTAGTAACACGACACGACAGCTGACACTTGTGGTTCGCAGTCACTTACCTCTGTAATAAGGTCAATAACGTTTGTTATTATTGCTAATAGAACTCTTTAGTACTTGTTTTGCGTAGGTTAATGAAAAATTGCCTCATTAAGATCGTGTATTTGTACCAAATTATGTTGTAGTTGTATGTTGCGTGGGCGCTGTGTAGCCTTTAGCGAGATGGATTGGGAATTCGATTCATGCTTGTCACTTTATTTGTTTTATTTACGTTATTATTTATTACTCTGTACATAATACATGGTTATGTAATACAGAACTTGTATAGGAAAAGTTTGTCTTAGGCAAATTAGCGGATAAGAATAAGCTACTAATTATATCGGGAGCGTCATACCTAATCACATTAAATCCTATCACATATACTTTAACGAATTAGAAAAAAAAAAACCAAATCCATTCAGTCGTATCGCCACAGGAATTATTTTTCGTTTTCATAATTTAAATTTAGAACATCAAGTGCAGAGCAGAGACAAAGTACTCAAGTGTCAATGACCCTGGCTAGCCATCAAAATAAAGGTTGCCATTTTTAACAAAACCTTTAACTAAAAGAAGATAGAATATTTGACAAGGCACAATATTTAATTATGAACTTATTTAAATAGCAATAAGGTCCATAGTCATACGTTCACGTCATGAGCGAAAAGAAAAGAAATAGTTTATTGTGTCACCGAGATCATGGCTGCCAACCAAACATTCTAGATATCAAAAGCACTATTCATGTTCTAAATGCTGTTTTCTACTCATTAATAATAAAATTGTAATAAAATACTTTAATAAATATTTTATTTTACAGAGTTCAATGCACAATTCTTAAATTTTTATTTGATCTTCCAGCAATTACTTGTTTTTAAATGGTTTTTAAGCTTTCAATTGACTAAGATTTTTGCTAATTTCCGTGTTTGGGAACGTGTGAACTGTTTACGTTCGGTGCATGGCCGCCGCGCCCGCCGGTTTCTTTGATGTGATGCCATTTTAGCGTGTTGTATTTGTTTGTGATTTGTTATCAGTGTAAAAATGCCTAGCAGAAAAGCTAAACTCTTTTGTTTTTTTACTATGACATTTTTCTCGCATATTATCCTATTCCGGACAGCGTGTTCCTGCCTGAACACAGCTGTATACATTTCAAACGTACATACATTCTCCTTTGACTACGACTGACTTTGTCTATCGATTGGAAAATTCTTGGAATCAAATGAGCTCTTGTTATCTTGCTAAGGTAGGTCACTCTTATAAGCCTCTTAGAAACCGGTATGCGAAAATAACCGTGTAGTTATTACTCAAAACATAGGCTCGTGTCAAACGCTTGTGGCTACGGGCGAAGAAAATAATGTAGCTAAGTGTTTATAGCTATTTTTACACAGACATGTAATATTAGGTACTAAAAGTGTAAATATGAATAGGGTTTATGACAAAGAATTTATTTATATTTCGGTAAATAAGTTTCTGTGTAATTCAATACAACAGCCATGAAAAGTACAAACTTTCCCAGGATATTTATTCTTCACGAAATAAGACAATGGCAAGAATCTACAGATTTAAAAGTCATCATAAAACTCTCACTATCATTATTTCGTAATCTCTCATGCTAACGTTACACGGATCATAACCAAACAATGGCTAATACTTGGTAAAACAAGGAGCTCGATTGAACCATTCCGTTTATTGTTTTAGAATTGGAATCAGATGAACGAACCTTTGTTCTAGCTTAGTTTCAAATGCTCCCTGTATTCAGCTCTGGCAGATTGCTACAGTTCATGTCTCGATTTGCAGCGCATTTTGGTTTCAACGGTCGATTGGCACGGAAGAAACGTTCTTTTACCCAACTGCAATAACCAAATAGGTTCGTAAATAAATGCATTTTTTTTCTTTTACCCATGTTTAGGCGACAGCGTTTTGGCTTTCAGCCAGACGGTCGGTCACGAAATGTTATTTATTATCTGTGCTAATGGTGCGGACATTATTAAATTATGATAGTTCGTTTGTTACGATAACGTTAACTTGATGACAACGACGATAAAAAATGTAAATTGGTGGTTATGAATTTTGTCGTTAAAAGTTTGATGAAAGATAGGTAGGCATGAGAGGTTTTGTTGGCGTGGTGATGACAGGTTGGGCGGGGCTAGCTTATTAGCTCTTTATTTTTTGTTGGCATAGTATGCGTGTACTGGCTTCTGTCCACGATTGTGGGTGTTTGAACTTTGAATTGATTAATTCATTATTATACTAAAGCACCTTAGAGAAGTTAGACAGAAATTCAAATTAAAGGCTTTTCTTTCTCCAAACAGCATAAACTACACATACGCAATGCCTGACTTATATCAAACATCGATCGTTAAATCGCAGAAGCCAAGTGCATAAATAAAGTTGCAGCTGCCGGCTGAAACGGCTTACAGCTTCGCCATATGTTCCATTCAGATGCGTCTGCATAGACGAGTTTTATGAATGAATTGATTTAGCTTTTATATCCTCATTCATATTTATGTTACTCACTGTTACTTTAAGTCTGCGCAACGTTAGTTGTACTCTTTGCCTTTTTTTTTGCTGGATATTCTGATCAATACAGAGTAGGGAGCTTTACATGTGTTATAATGAAGATGAAACGTTATTGTTTGTATGAAAACACATTTTGCTAACGATCTTTTCCCGCGATGTATTTCCAACTAACCCGCGCCACTGGTTTCATCCGCTTTCCGTGGAAATCAATCCGCGGACCCGAAAAAAAAGCTACAAAATATTTCACTTTGTACTTCAAATCTCGATTTACCATACTCATTACGTGGAATCCGAAAATAAAAATGTTGAATCACAATCAGGGGATATTCGAATAAAAAAGATACCATTCTGTTACCAAGAATACTTGAGTGGATTGGAGTGGCCCGACTCGACATCGGTGTCGAAAGAGTCGGAATCACCGCCGAGCGCTGTCGTTGTTAGCAGAACTTCTATACACTACGGGGAATTCTCTATATTTAGTACTGAAATTGACTTTAGGTAAGTAAGACCTATTTTGGAATGCCTGAGTAGCCACTGCTTATTAGTAAATATATTGGGACACGAAACTGTTATGAAATAACATTATTGGCAAAGTAAAGACTGAAAGAACTTTTATAATTACTCCTTGCATGGTTTTCTCAAGTAGGCAATTGTACTGATACAGAATGAAACAAGAACTTCACAGAATTAAGATTTCTATAGAAGTGATTCAATTATTTTTATGTTCCATTTTTTCGCGAAAACTTTGTTCCCAAGCAAACAGCTTCTGTGAAGGACCCATTGTACTTTTCAGTACACAAACAACCAGCATTTTCCGTAGTTATTGTGCAACAAATTGCATTTCTTACCATTCTATGTTCAACTTTAATAAACTTCACAATGTATTTCGTGTACCTAAGTTTTTCTAGACGGCATGTCTAATATTCGTACGAACCCGCACCTGAGTTTTTAATTAAAGAAAATGTTGTAGCTGATGTAAAGCTACACTGTATTCTGACACAATCTACCGCAACAAAGTTACGCTTTTAGAAACAACCTACAATATCTGTACAGTTGTACATATCAGTAGTTCACCTTTTACGTCTGACAGTCTTTATATCACGAAACCAATGTTTCTCGCCCGCTGTTTACATGGGAATCAATAAAACAAGGGACTCGCCAAAATGTAAACACGAACACTACGCCCCTCTCTGTCTACACAACTATAAAAGACGAGGACAACAAACGAAATGTAGCGGCGAAATTCATTTGATTATCATTAGGTTAAAACAGGGACTGGCGCCGTTGATCGCGTGACGTCCCACTAAAGAACATGCATCCCTAGAGGATTGTTTCCCGTTAATCTATGCCGTTAACATAGCTTTTATTACTACAGCTATAAAGTTCAAAATACGTTGTACTGTAATCTGGTCTCTAGGGTTGTATCGCTATCATTATTAAGGTAATGAGTCATTGCGTTAAGTGGATCTATAAAATGACTCACGGTACTAGGTTAGTATTTTTGAACGGAGAAAGGCATTGCAGTGCATGTTGACACAGCACCGCTTAATGTGCGTGGGTGAAACAAAGTGCAACGACCCCGGAAAGGTATCTTTGATATGGTGTTGCCAGTATCGGGCGAAAGTCGTATTTGGAAAATAGTCTTGGGAAACTCTAAAGAGAACCGTTTTACGGGAATGTATCCCATGGTGCACGTTCTAAAAGAATAGATGCTCGTCCTTTTTTGTGTTACGTTGTCACTTCGGAACATTTTATACGAACACATTCAAATAGTCGTTTATGTTACTTTATTTGAAAATGGGTTATTTCCTCGAATGAAAAAAAAAACACGTGCGGAAAAATCTGAACAGTTGAAACTTGAACGTGTAGTGAAAAAATGGAAAAACCTATCCTTTTCGTAAATATTATGTTCTATATATAAAGGGGAAATTGCAAAACTGGCAACATTGTTCCAATAATATCTCGTACACTAATAGGCCACCACAATTGTACACTATTGAGTAAGCGAGACTTTCACGGTCAATTTACTCAAAGAACTGTTATTATTAACCCAAGAATATATTAAAACAGACACGATCAGAGATCTCGAATAATTATTTAAAGTATTATAAAAATCAAAGAATGTCTCTAAAATGTTTCTCTATTTTTCGAAATGGCTTAATTATGTGATTCGTTAAAACGTACGGTATTGGTTTAGACGCCCACAAGTCACACATTTCTTTAATCTATGGTGTTTGTTGATGCATGAATGCAAATGTGATGACTTTATAAAGAGATAGGTAACTGTACTGTGGTTTTGCTTTCGAATATTTAAAGGTAAAACGGATTTTTACTGATCTCTTTAGTCAAAGAATTTCCGTATAGGAACGATCATTACAAAGCTCAAAGAAATCCTCTCAGATATGTTACCGTGGTTTTTAATTTTCCGGCAGAAAATGCTTTTTCAAGATCAAGTTCAACTGGTTTATTGGAGCATAACAATATTCGAATACCTTTAATGTCTTCTCTACACCATTATTAAAGAGAGCTTTAGAACTTATGTAACACTTCCTTTACCGTTATCGTTTCCGATCCTCTGTGCATCCAAATCATCATTTTAAATACTGTTATTTTTTATATACATATGAGTAATGTAAATCATAAAAACTTCTAATTATTGCTATTCTTGATTGGACAAAACGATATGGCATTAAACATTATCGAAACAAAAGCCGTTCAAAAATAAATTAGTATAAACCTTTTTTGTAACGTAACGGTGACAAGAACAGTGTTACAGAAAAATGAACTCTATTAGCTCAACAATAAAGCTTACGTGTAGGCGATGGACAATAGTTGTCCCTAACCAGTGATACCATATTTCAATTTAAACCGCATTCAAATAAACCTTGATACAACAATACACTATAGATTCAAGATTGTAATTTAGATTTAACACAAATGTATTGTCAAATGAAGGTTAATATTGTATAGCAATCATGTACATAGGTATTGTGCAACTTTACAAATAAGGCCTTAGTGAGAAAGATCTGACGTTAAAGAGATGCTGAGAATTTCCTAGTTATATTCCAACTTTGTTAGTACAGAGTTAGCTAGAATAGAAGCGGACTGAGGCAAATGATATTCCGCTGAGTACAGTTAGCAAGAAACTAAAACCTCAAAGCAGAATGCAGAAATGTTATTCGAAATTCGAATCAAACCCAAAAGGAGGTCATTATAGGAATTTATGACGTGAAGGCATTGGTTCTGTTTTCAAAAATTGCCATAAAAATTGCAACTGCCAGTCTATACTTAAAGAAAAGAGGTGAAGATAAACCAAGTTCATATGGCAACATAGAGAATACTAACGTTAGTTCACAGGTGAGTTTTGTGAGGAACATTCGATAACAGTTTTATCATGTAACTGTGGAAGTTTTGAACACGTGTTATTGCACAGTTTTCAGACTATTCCATTCAAAGTTATTCTACTATTTTCGTTGTAACAGTGTGATAATATCCTTCATGCATGAAGACTTAGAAGTTCTTCAAAACTATAAGTTAGGTAATTGCGTATGAGACTAAGAAATAAAATAATTGAAATGTTTAGCTGGATCATCAGCTTCATGTATTTGACGTTTTATACATCCCTGCTTGTTACGAGTATTTTATCTCAGCATTTACCTACTTCGAATCCAGATGTTGCGTAGCCATATAAATTTAGGTTTCAATGAGACGAATTAAAGTCCTATTTACCTATACCTAGTTCGGATTATCCGAGAGAGAACGTAATGAAATGACTAATCGGAAGTTTTGCAACAATACGTGTTCCCTCTGATGTGAAATCTCAGCTTCAAGTATAGAAATGTAATGAAATATATGAGCACGTGCTCTTCAGAACAACTGAGTTAGGTGGTACTAGACTACCTATTTATTGTTTGCCTTTTGGAGTAATCGTTCTTAAACTATGTGTGGAACATTCAACATGGTGGATACAAATATGTTACTGTATGTTTAAAATTGTATTAAATTAATAGGTACTGTTGCTTATTTGCTTTATTCACTAATACCGGACACGGATTGTAAAAACTTATTGATTTCAGTTCTGACTTAACCTTTAGATTATTCTTCATACAAACAACAATTAATCACTTCTTAAATTCATAAATCACAACACACATAGAAATAAAGCCTCTTTACATTACAAAAAAAAATTTGCAAAAAGATTGCCAAAAAATGAAGATAAAAAAAAATAAAAAATAACATACAAACAGTGTGTGTTATGTCGTATGTTTATTGTAGGGATGTCCCAGTGTATGGTCGTGTAATATCTGGGCCACATTCTCTCTGCTAATTAATTAGGATTATACTTAGCGTCGTTGCGGGTCAGATAAAACTTTGTAGCGTAGGGCTGCCTGTTGGAAGATTACTGAATTAAGGTTAAGTGTTTTGGTTGAGCACTAGTTTTAGACTGCTGTGGTTTAAAATTTTGAAGGAACAAGAGGGAAATATATAAATACATAAATGTATTAATCGCTTAATAACAGAAACAGATGTTTCTATAGCTTATTTATATTATTCTTTGAATTATAGCTGTGCCACTGTTTTCCTCCTTCCCTAGAGGTAGAAAAGGTAGCCTATATTATTCAGATGTAGGTGTACCTAAGCTATATTTATTTATCAAAATCCATTCAGTAGTTTTTATTTGCAAATGAGTGCTCATCCAAATTTACACGCTTATGTTATTACGTGCTAAGTAAGCAGAAGATTCTTTGAAATTACAGTAAATATGTAGATATGTGAATATGAAAACCTTTTATGAAAAAGTAAGCTTTTGTCAGCGAAATTTATTTGGTTCAAAATTCCAGAGAATTCGCATTGCATACTTTGTTTCTTTATAGGTTTAGAGCAGATTTCTTAAATACATAATCCGAACTCAATTTTCTGGGAACGATTTACATTTATTTACTCAAAGTAATCTGTATTTTCAATCCCGATATTTTAACTAACGTGTATCATGTTTAAAAGAGTTTTTAAAACTCAAATTCTGTAACCACCGTAAGCATGACACATACTTGGAATCATAATAAAGATATTTGCCTAATAAAGATTAATAAATAGAGCCACTTTTCATATGACTCAAGCTTTTGATCAACTCGTTCAATTCAATTTCGTATCCACTCTAGTTGAGTCAACATATTCCGCAACTCTATAAAAAAGGTGAATCATATTTCCCCTATGTTTCGTCGAAATCCGAAACTATCTCTGAGCAATAAAATGTCATTAGCATAATTAAACCGCAAGGGTTTGTTTTAGGTGTGTCACAAAATAACCGGAGTATTCCCACATGATTTTATTATTTTGTGAAATAAGTTCTATGGCAAAGAATGGTACTTTGGTGTCAAAATTTGGTGCCCAAATGGGACTCGACTTTACTTTTTTATTAAAATCTGTATGAGAAAGTTTATGGGTATTTTTCATTTGTCTTTTACCGAATTCATATCTAAATCTACACACCACAGTAGTCATTAGTCAGCTAAATAAATATTTTTATAGTTTTCATCCTGTAAGGATTACTGGCCAGCCCTAAGTTAGCCGTGTGGCGCCTCATCTCTTAAATCATTCCGGTACTTAAATTTTACCTAATCCTTCCCGCAGCTCGACCTACTTTTGTCTGATTGCGGTTGTGTTCGAGATTACAGATAAAATGCTTCGAGAATATCACTTTTAATAACGCAGGTAAATACATAAAACGTAGGAAATGTAGGAACGTGCCTGATGAGATTATTTTAATGAGATATTTTCATCTAATGATTTGCGAAATAGACGTTGTTGAAATTCGAAAGTTTGTGTCGTTTGAACGTTTTTGTATCGTATTTTGTCACTAATTTAGTTTACGTTACCTAAAACGAAAAAAAAAAAACAATATAATACAGTTGCAATTCAAATACATTCATAAGTTTTGGACAGATCTTTATTATAAAATGTGATATAAATTCACGTTCAACCAAAAGGCCTGTCTTACTCGTCTCTGAACTCGATTATTCATTCCCAAGTAAAACATGGTACCTAATATCTTAAATAAATGCGTTGCGGCGTTCAATGTTTTCGAGAAAATGAGCTAAGGACGAAACGGGCACGATTATTGAACTCCCGAAAATGACTGACAACGCGGCACAAATGAGCCTGTGTCGTAAAATTTAACGTGACACCCGACACCCGCTGATAGTGACAATGGCGAAAGAAAGTGCCTATAAAGAGAATTGATGAACGCCCCCCTCGGCGTAATGTTGCGCTGATGTCGGTCGGTGTGTAGCGAGCCTTATATTGATTCAGAATCGACTATTAGATAGCCTGTCTGAGTCGTAAGTAATGAAGATACGATTGTTGATGAGACTCGTAATGAGACGTCGTATTTATGCGATAGTCAATTGAAATGGACGAAAAAAGGCGAAAATATTCACAGTCAGATTTTTTTGTTACAGCGCTGAAAGTCAAACACTAGTTCACTAGGTTTCAGTTACAGAACTAGGTTATATTCCATCAACGCAAATTCAACGGATAATCAGCATAATATGGTCGAAAATTCAAACTTGTTACGACTGACTAAGCTAACTGCAGGTCATAGTGAAACTGGATGCAGAGTAAGTTCCGTACCTACGTGTTTTTAGTGTTAAGCTGTACGTTACAATGGAGAAGAGAATATACTGTGGAGAACATAATTTATTCATAAGTACGTACGTAGGAACGTTAGCTTAAAGCAAGTTTGTACAGTGTTGAGTTCTAGAACATTATTATGAGCGCCAACCACAACAAAACTGTTACTTTGAAGACAGCGGTGCAATGACGAGATATTTTAATTTAATAGTTTTATTATTCTATGCTGTTTAGCGGTTTTTTTCAGCCAGTTCTTTAGTTTAGTTTACAGAATGCTCCATGAAAATCATGTAAAACATTCGCATTTTTGCACATTTGTTTTGTGTCTAGTATTAATCCTTACTAATATTATAAATCGGAAAGTGAGTTTGTTTGTTTGTTTGTTTGTTTGTTCCGCTTTCACGCCGTAACTACTGAACCGATTGCTTTGAAATTTTGCAGACGTAAAGTTAGAAGTCCGGATTAAATAATAGGGTACTTTTTATCCCGAAAAAAATAGATATTCCCGAGGGAAAACAAAAATATTGTTTGCTTGATGGATGGATTGTAGATGGCGCTGTGTGTCGTTTAAAACAAGGTAATATATTGCAAACGAATATAAACATGTAAATTTAGAAGCTAAATGATACGATAACGAATCCCCGAAAATGAGGAATTCCCGAGGGATGATGTACAATTTGTTTAATCGTCTAAACTGTTTTTTTTACATCTACTTACATATTGCAAACGAATATGAACATATAAATTTAGAAGCTAAATGATACGATAATGAATCCTCGAAAATGAGGAATTCCCGAGGGATGACGTACAATTTGTTTTATCGTCTTAACTGTTTTTTTTACATCTACTTATCCTGAAATAACTATAATTCAACGAATTACTAATTGGTATAAGTATTAGTTAAGTTATTTAGTTCTTGAGGTATGCGATAGATGGCGCTGGGTGTTTTTAAAACGTGGTAACGATGTGTTTTTAAAATACGTAAGAAGTGGAATGATAGCTTTTTAAAACGTGGTGACGTTGTTTTTTTTAAGATACGTAAGAAGTGCAATGATATCTCGCGCTGTAACCTGTAGCTCATTGTTCAATCGCGAGCTTTCCGATAGCTCGATAGATGGCGTTGTGCTTTTCTGTATCGCGGTGTTAAGGTTCGCCGCGAATTAGTCTGTGTTAAGGTGTTTTGAAATCAGTGGGGCCCAGTAGCGCCAGGGCCAGCCGCGGCTGCGGGTTGTTCGAAAGAGATACCGTGGCCCTGGTATATAAAAGGCCTAGGACGGAACACGACGATTTTAGTCTGACACTCCCTCACCGCTGCTAACCCACAGCGGGAGGGGTGAACCGAATTCCACGCGGGCGAAGCCGCGGGCGGAAAGCTAGTTGAAGATAAATAAAATAATTTCTAATCTTTTTGCCATTTTAAAAACTCCAGATAGGTAGATAAGTAGTCCATCGGGCCCAGTGATCAGTTCAAGGCTTGTATCGAACTTTACCGGTCTCTCGACATTTGCACTCGTTACTGAAGGCGTCCACTAATACGAATTTAATTTTAAATGAACCTCCTTGGTCCCGGAAATGCCCAAAAGATATTTTCTCAAAGTTGGATGGACTGCAGATTACCGAAGAATATACCTAGTGAAGTATACACACAACTACGGAATTTAATTTAATTAAAAAAAAAAATGCATGTTAAATAAGCATTTTCCAACATAAAACTTCAGTATCAACATTCAATACCCGTCATTTCACCGGACATTAATTTCGGAAAATGTAATTACGCACAGCGAACGAACAAGCGTTAAGCAAGATAACACGTGACTGATGGCCGCCCTAATTATAAATCATTATTAAACATCTACTAACATGCACGCATTATTCTATAGCAGACATTAATTAACCTCTTACAAGAGCGGCTATATTGTATGGAGCATGTATCGACACGGGCCATTGGCACAGATGGTGCATAATCTGAATCCAAATCCGTATAGAGGGCAGTGGACACCGGGCGCGCCGGCCCGTCCCAGTAACAGACCTCCCGTCCGAGACATTTGCATAGAAATTAGCCGACCAACCGACCGACCGACCGACATTTCGCACAGAATAAATAACCCCGCCACGCTACATCTTTACAGGCTTCGCTAATGAAACGTTTGAGCAAATCCTACTTTGTTTCAAAGCTCGTTTCAGTTTTCCTTTTGTCTTAATTTTTTTTCTTACGCCTACGAAAAAAGTGCTATAACATAAATGGGCAAAAACAGAGAAAAAAAATGTTGTTACCCGAAAATGTATGCCTATCTTGATAAAACGAAGAATATATTTTGTAAAACTTTTTATAGCTGTACCGTAAGGCGAGAGCACTTTTCTCGATTTTATAAACATAGTTTTGTAGAAATAGCGGAGGAATTCTTTTTAAAATAAGAAAGTTGTTACATTTTGTTCCAATATTGTGAAGCTTCGAAGTTAAACGAGTGAACTGACAGTGAGATAATTTATTAATGTTGGATCGATGGTATCGCTCTATCCCTATGCATTTTAAACGAGATTGAGAACAACGAAGGCTATTACAAGGGTAAGCTTTTGCTATCAATAATGAGTGACGAAAACTACTGAAAACTTAACTGCACAGGTGGGCCATTGATTTGTGCAAATTGGATCAAAATTGATGAATTATTGCCTACATTATGCAGGTGTTTTTCAATGAAAAGAGTATATTTTATTGAACTTCCTTTGTGTTGAAAATCCTATCATTGAAATGTTAGATTAGAAATCAGTAATTTTGTATATTTTTAATATTCCCTAATCAACTACCGTTTTATCACCATTTCAGTAAAACATTAAATCACAGAAATATTTTATGTTTTATGCACGATTTAACACGAATTTATACAGGATGAGATTATGTAACAAAATTGCAGTTTCCACACAAAGGGAATAAAAACAGTGCTGTTACATTACCGTGAGTGCGAACGACAGTGTATTATGTTATAATGAAATATGCATGTTGCAGAAATCATTGTACGTGTAGGGTTTTCATAGCTTTCTGTTTTTGAAAAATATGTTTTTAAATCCTGATTTTATATACATATGAAATAATTCACCGCATTTTGTGTTTATTTTGTAAAACAAATTATAAATTATAAAACCAATACTTTATAAAATTGTGAACAAAACTGCGGAAAATCATGATTCAAAGAATTCGAACAAATACTTTATTTTTGTACAGTTCGATAAAAAATATATTTTGCAAAAGCTAGCGTAAACGGAAAATACATAGAATAAAGAATTAAGTTACCAGAAAATACTTTTCTAGGAATTATCTCAATTTCGGTTTTCTTTGACATATTTACAACATAGTTACAAGCCTGTGGGAATTAAACTGTCTTTGGCCTTTGCCCTCTTGAATGCCTAATACTTCAAAAAAGTTTTATATAAATAGTACGTAGCAATCATACAATTTTTTTTTCAGGTCAGCTCTATTTGTCTTTGACCGTACTTTCCCCTATTCCTTTATATATTTTACCGATTTCCCAGAAAGGAGGGGTTCTTAATTTGAATGTTTTTTATTGTGTCAACATTATACCGTAATTTTACCCTACGTAATATAAAATGTTAGTGTGAGCCCTACACCTGCAATGTAGCCACCATGAATGATGGTGGCGAAACAAAGGTTTTTACACCGCTAGCCTTGATTACGTCCGGTGTTAAAACATCCTCTATAGAACATCGTGACGGTGCGTGTTACATAATTGTGTCAATGTCGGTTACTGCCTTTTGTTATGTTGTGTTATAGGTTTGATAGGTCAGCAGATATGTATGTAGTATCTATGAGGTTGGTGGTACTATTGGTGTAGTAGTTAGATTCCCGTTCCAACTTCGGAGAACTATAGTCCGAAGAGTATACCAAGTTTATCTGCTTCTCGTTTGTGGCTGAAGAGAAAGCCTTCGATTCTATCGAAGTCTCTATTGTATCAGTCATTGAAGAACCTGTCATTATCATCATCAGCCTATCGCAGTCCACTGCTGGACATAGGCCTCTCCAAGTGCACGCCACTGAGATCTATTTTCGGCTTCTCGCATCCAGCTCCTGCCAGCAGTCTTGCGCAAGTCATCACTCCACTGTGCCTGAGGACGTCCTACACTACGTTTGCCGATGCGTGGTCTCCACTCTAGAACTCGTTTACCCCAACGGTTATCGGTTGAAGAACCTGTGCCCCTAAATAACTTGTTAGTTGGACTACGAGAGAGAAGGGACAGAGAGTGCACCTGTCTGCAAAAATACTTGTGAACTACGAACTACGTATATTATGTCTATTACGTCTACGTATATTGTTCTTAATTATTGTATTGCAGCTGGCTAATCTCCTTCGAGAATAGCCGTGGTCGAAAGTCGGTCTAGACATAGTTTTCTATAATATTTAGTTTAAGACTATCGAAGCAAGATAGTTTCTCATGAAAATGGCTTGACATATTTAAGAGATATTAACAAAAATATTGTTACTGAGTTTGCTTTCTTCACTGATGAACGGAAAAAGGGTGTGAAAGGTACAATTAATTGTATTTATAAAACGAATTGAATAGAAAATGACTTCGCATTTTCATCTAAAAGTTTGAACTACAAATAACTATTTGCAGTTGCATGACTTTCAAACAAAAACAAATGCCGTCACAAAATTTTAATTCAATATACAATGTTAACTGAAATGTCATAACTACGTCAGTGATTATGAATAGCGATATCAATCGAACCATTTCACTTTACACATATTTGTTCGCGTCGCCCGGAAATTGTGTTATTGTGCTAACATAACATTGTAATCAACCAACTATAGGTATTTGTATATAAAGTAATAGTATTCTATAGTACTATGCTTCCGAAAGGAAATGTGATAAGTAACAGAATTTTTGATTTACCTAATTGGTAGTTTTTATTGTTCGATTTTTCGTTGTTGGTAAGCGATTAATTTTTATGGCCTTTATTGCTTAATTTTGTTTCTTTAATAATATGAAGAGAAATTATTACAATGAAGTCGATTAATTTTATAAGAAATACAAATGATAGAGCTATGAGAATCTTAAAAAACCTCTGTAACAGATTTCTTCGAACTAAACTTTCTTAGAAATCTAAAGTCTAGTCAGATAAACACGTATTTACGATTTGCCAGTGCATCGATCACAGTATATTGGATTTTCAATAAAAACTTTCTGTTAAAGGCATAAAAAGTTAATAAATATGCCTGTATCATGATTTAACTATGTTGATGGATGAATAGCAAATGCTTTTTTTTTCAAAATTGAAATTCAAGCTAGCACAATGACGAACAAAAAATACTTCAGTGTAACTATGTATTAAATTAACATTTTGTGTATTAGTTACTTGAAACTGGGATTGAAATAAAAATAAGCACATTAATGTAGATAGGTTTTTGAAGAGGTAGAGGCATTGCTATTGTAAATAGAACTTTATTTTATCACCTGATGTGAAAAAAACAAAAAGATAATTATTTTTCATCAGTATGATGGGAAAGGGAAAACCTATGGTTTACTATTCCACACACCGGGAAAAAAATTTGCCCATCTCGCTACCTGAGTATTATCTTATAGGTACTAAAATAATTTTTCATCAGCATGTACAAGGAAAAACGAAACAAACAATATCTTTCAGCTGTATTGATAGACAGAGCTACTTATTTTTCAAATAATAATAAAAAAACCCACTTCCCAATTCAGGTGCTACCTACCCTAAACTATTGTGTAGATTCCCCGAAATAATATCCCGGTATCGTGGTTCCTATTTTCAGCATCGTACTTATTATCCGCAAAAAGAAATGAATGAACACAGAATTGTGTTACATAAATTGTGTTGACTTTAAAAAGTACACAAAGTATAAAAGGTGCCTTATCATAAATTCTTCAGTCCCCAAGCGCTCGAAATATTTTAAAAACGTTTTTTTTTGTGCTCCCAAATGACTCGCATAGTTCTGTTGATAAAGTACATAAGTATTATATAATACTTATGTCTAGATCTGGGGTCGAAAGCGAGGCGACCTAGTAGAGGTGACTAGGGAATTATATGGCAGACTGTTTCATAGACAAAACGGGTCATTCAAATAGGTAATATTAAAGGTAAAATAAATATTTTATTCTTGTTCGTAAATGTATTTGAAAATACTTTTTATCGTGGCTGCGTATCATTCGACATGTTTAGAGTCAATCTACTGTTTAAGAGTATGGTTTACTCATCCATCTATTCACCGTAGTTTGTGTTGCTTAACTTTGCATAGCAATATAGCGTGACAGTTACTCACTCTTATACATATGCAGATATACGGCTTCACAATTTGCATTTAAGCGAGTAAATTAATAAGTTAAAATAATAACCAGTTCAGTATCCACCATGTTGACATAATTCTATAGAATTTCCAATTATGTAAAGTGCCGTGTATTATTCCACGATCTACATAGTGTGCAATTAAGAAATTAGTGAAGCATTTGAATATACCGTTGCACCGTGTAGCGCTTATTTACACAACCAATGACTTATTAAGCTGACATTTAGTATGTGCAATAAGTCTCAAACGGGTACCTAAGTACTTGTTAGTATTTCTTACATGCTTAGATATTCCCTAACATATCTTATCGCTAACCTTACTAAACGTAGGCGTTAATGCCAATAGAATTAAAGTTATTAATTCACGGCTTTAATACAATTCTTGTTAGGCCTTTAGGTGACTGGTGCTTAATAAATTAGAGCCAACATGCCTCGCTTAAGAGGAAAATAGCAGAGAGGGCACATATCACCGCCCACTCAAAGCCGGCCCGTAAATCAATAGAACTGAATGGCTTCAATGCATAAAGCTATAAATGCCTGTACCTTCTACGCTCTTGAGCACATTTCACCTGCCACATGCAATCATAACTCTGCGGCATAAATTAACATACTGCGTGAATCGTAAAAACCTATTGGATACTATTCCTAGACTGTGGTGCAGGGCAGTGTATCGATTCGCAATGTTTGTACGTAAATACGAAGCTTCAGACCCAATACGTGTTCGGAACCCCTTGTATGCAAATCAAATGAAATATTTATTCACCTCCGTAATCGGAAAATCGTCAATCAGGAGATAGTTCGTTTTGATAAGTAATGTTATTTGTATGTTTATTTAGCGCATGTAAAGTTTTGAAAGGATAACTTTTAGTGCGTTTGCGTGTTCGAGATCAATGCCTCATGCGCATCGGCATAAAATTATAAGGCGTATAAAATAATAAATATACAGGTGGCTGTTTGTTGTTAAGAATAACTTACTTTGTAATCGGTCTAGTGCACTTTTAATTACGAAAGCAGTTTTATTTTAATTGCGTCTTGTAATAATGGGTACAAAAACATCATGTTTTGCGAATGGCAATTATAGCTGTGTTAGTATTATTGTATTGTTGTAAGGTAAATAAAAGAATAACTTACTTAATGTGAAAATAAATTAGCTTCTGAAACGGTTTGTTTTATTTAACCCTGTATACAATTTACCAATGCATGTTAGTGTTTAGCCGCGCTATAATGAAATGCCGTCTCAACCCTTAAAAGCCAATAAAATACAAGCGGCCGTATTTATTAAGCGTTCTCATAAAATATTTTATTACAAAGTCCAAACAAAACGATCGGCAAGACACCACTTTCGTAGCAGCGCCCTTGTTTTCGTGGGGAACATGCGTCGAGATTTTATCGATATTGTCATATCGCATGTACACAATATACATATAATATAGGAGCACATTGACGATACGCATCGCAATATGTACAAGGGCCCTTACACTTTATAGTCCGCAGCCCCGTCTGGGGTTAACAAAAGGCTAAAATGAAGGTTAGGGCGTCGAAGGTCGCACGCATAATTTGTCTTTTGTCATTATCGTTGAATTTTTAATAGTAATTGTTCTTCAAATTACTTGAACGTCCGTTAATGGGCTTTTGTGACCATCATTTTCATTTATTTTCTCGTGTGTGCCGTAATCAACCTCCCACTCATTACATTACAATGCGTATTAACTATTTTTGGTTAAATAACCATTCATTTATGTACTTAAAGATTTGAGTTGTTAAATCATCACTCTGTATCTTAAAATTACTAAAACGAAAGGACTTAGGAATGAGTAGGATATTAAGTCTTTTTATCCTGACTGTATCCTCGACACACAAGTTAATTATTGCACTCAAAATATACAGGCAACGTGCACAGCGAGGGACTAAGAACACTAGTTTACACGGTTTTTATACCCCAGATAAAAGTTGTTGAATTTTGTCTATCTATCTACAGGTAGTCTAGGAAAAATACTAAAAAAAATCTGTCACGTCCACATTTGGAATTATATTTAATTTAAAAAACACGAGAAAACGGACCATGAACAACTAAAAATTTTTAATTTTGGACTTATTTTGTAGGTTTCGGAATCGGTTTCTTTTTAATATAGACCAGGAGTAGTCTCCCGACATATTTTCGTCTCAATAGCCTTGATGACAGTCTTCAAAAGCCTTCAAATCCTGGTGAAAATGCTCTCCTTGTTCGTCGCTCATGCTTCCTAAGTTTTCCGGAAAAAAATCCAAGTGGGAATGTAGAAAATGAATCTTTTGACATGTTAACACCCATCTTATGATAATTTTGTAATGAATCACTCACTATCTCTTTATTGTTTTCACTTTTACTATTGCTTAGAAATTCTCTAACGACAGTTTTGAATGAATTCCAAGCAACTCTTTCAGTCGTAGATAAAAGAGTATCAAACTTAAAATCACTTATGATTTTGCGTACTTGTGGGACGCCAAACACCCCCTTTTTAAGTGACATATGCATAAACAATACCCGACTTAGTTTTCCTAATAAAACCCGAAGTCTTAGTAAAACAAAAGTAACAGTCATTTTCGTGATTAGCTAGTTCCCTGCACAACATTGGTGTACCAAATGACAGGTGTACGTTTTCGCCGGAAGACCATCATAGTAAAGTGATTCTACAGCTCTCACAAAACACATAGTGGGTCCAGTTTTTGATTGGCCACAGGAAATCCGAAATAATGAAGATATGCAATTTTCAACGATTCTGTCATATGAATTTTCTTTTTTATTAATATAAATTGTCCACAAACATAACAAAAGCGATCACAACTTTGTTTACACTGTCTACGCAACATTTTATTTGAATTAAACAAAAAATATCTCCTAAACTAAACAAGTAATGCAACACCATAGATCGGTAGTTAAGAATGATTCCTAAGTACAAATATTTTGAGGGTAGAAAAAAAATGTGACGTGATAGAATTTTTATATTGTTACTTTTAGAATGTACAAAGGTGGCGGAGAGTACTGGTATAGATTTTGTGAGGGGTACATAAAAAAAATAAAAATTTGTAAACTAGTGGAATTTAACACAGAGCATTTTAGTGTTTCTCGTAATTGTGCCACCCAACCTCATAGTGCGAATTAATTAAACGTTGGCGACATGTTTTGTCAAATATTTGTGCGTGTGGTCCAACATGGGCGATCTTATCACGTCCCTTACAAAAAATTCCTTCCATAATTACTGTAATCAGCGTTAATTGTATCCCCTGGGGCAAGGTGACGTATGAAAAACAATGGTTCATTGTCGAACCGTCGCTGGAGTAATTGTTTAAACTGTCTCATTAAACAGCCGTCCCGACCGGCATACTATAGTTTTTTGTTTACGCTCATTAATTATATTGCCTTCTGGATATTGGCTCATTTAAATTCAGTACTTTCTTCCGCTTTGTGCTGACAGCAAAAACAGTATCGATTTTTACATCGATAATTTTATTCTTGTTGTATTTTATCTTGTAATTAATCGTGTCTTGCCACGCGAAATGTTCGTGTTATAATTCCTTTTATTATTGCCGTACAAGTTAATGTAACCCGGTCAAATAAATTGTGTTTCTAATTTTGTTTTGTTCATTTGAGGGATAATTATTACTAATGAACAGGTATGTAGTACCTTGGCTCTATTAATAGCTGGTTTATAAATACCGTTTCCAATTATTTCCAGAGTTCGTGGGTTTTAGAGTTACCGAGGGTAGGCGCGGTTCTTTCTGCGGAATCATTGGGATATGAACGATGTTCATATTTCATAGCGTTCTAGGTCAACTGGAGCGAGCTAACGATAGCGCACGCCGAAATAAATTGCTATTTGATTTATTTTGTAGGTATATTTTAGAGGCAACACTTGTTATGCTACATTTGACGGAAATTGTTTTCGCGCCTGCCGTCACTATGTTATTGATATTGTAAAAGCTTTTCATTGTTATATTATTAGATTTATCTCATTTACATGTTATAGGTTAGAATGTTAA
The DNA here is from genome assembly GCA_033682625.1 of Helicoverpa zea x Helicoverpa armigera. Classification (NCBI taxonomy): domain Eukaryota; kingdom Metazoa; phylum Arthropoda; class Insecta; order Lepidoptera; family Noctuidae; genus Helicoverpa; species Helicoverpa zea x Helicoverpa armigera. The sequence continues at coordinate 47,211 of JAWIIS010000005.1, read as the reverse complement.
AATGAAGTTAGATTAAGAGCATTAGTTATTTTGCTGACTGAAAAGTTTGCAAATGTCGTGTGAACTGCCTTTTGTGAATTTGAAGTTTTTTATTCCACAGTATTTTGTTTATGTTGGACTGCGACTGAATGGGAGATTTTATTGAGTCTACCTATAAACATTTTTTGTTATAGATTTACTCTGCATTGTTTAATTAAAATATCACCAATTTGAACTATTATGGTCGCTTGTCATTTGTTTTCAGTCCGTTTTCTCCCATCACGCCGGGAGTTCGTGAAACTGAGAGGTAACGTAGCTCTTACTAAAATAACTTTCAGATTCTTACACAGTCAGAAAATGGCATTTCAAGTAAGAACCAATAAACATGCCATCCTAATCCGTATTGTCTCGCTGTGCTAATATTAAACGTGTGAACTGCATCTTGAATGCGGTCGGTCATGGAGGAAGGAAAGGTAGCGGAGATGCCATAAGGAAGATACCTAGGTCAGGCGCCTTCTTGTAGGTCCGGCAGGCGTGATCAATTACTAGAACTAACGTGACGTTCGGGTTCCTTGTCAAATTAAAAACAGTCTGTCAAAGATTGTTCTGATTGATTGGTGAAAATAGTGTGCGAGTTTCAATGAAGGCGTGTAAAGGTGGAGTTAGTAACGTTCCTCGTTCCCCGAACATCCTCATTTTGGCGCGCCACTTTCTAAGGAGATTTTGCGTTATGACATCTCCGCTAGTCATTTGTTCTCCATGCGGTCGATGCACTTACCCGGGTATATTTAAATCGTGGCTGCAATTAAAGTCGGTTGCGCTCATTACACGTTCGATACCCCGTGCTAATTATACACCTATTGCAAGACCCAGACCGCAACACTGGGAGAAGATTGTGGTTCTGCTAGATGTTCTACATTGTTAGGTACATATTCCTGGGATCTTTAGAACTTGATATATTATAGGTAAGTAGGTACCTCGAATACTGTAACGAGTGATCCAGTCGATATAGAATTTTCACGATTAATTTAATAATAATTGATAGTGGAAGTTCTTGGGAAACAATTGTTTTAAGAAAACTGAAGCTCAGTCAGTTTGAATGAAAATGGGCTCAAATGAAAACGGTAAACAACGTGTCTGTAAATTTTTGGGTCAGAAATCATGAGGTCACTGACACAAAGAAATCCTTAATTAAATATCGACAACGGCGTAAATACTGATCTGTAGATATAAGAAAATAAAATTTATTTCAAAATACGTTTTCAATGCATTATCAAATCTATTACAACTGCTAATCCCTACATCAATAAAGGTAAGTTTGACATACGACTTATCACACAATTACTCACCGTTCCTTCGAATAAGGAAAAAACAAAAGAAAACAACACCATTCCCCTAATATTGGAACACGAAAACCAAACTTATCACACTATACATCACCTTCGTATCTTACCGAGCATATTCCAGGTAGACATGGAAAACAGCCACTAAATTATCTCTGGCAACATAAATTGCCAGCCAGTGGCACACTGGCAACAAAAGCTTTGGCATTAAACGGCTACGGTACAGAATGGCACATTAAAATGTCAAAACGCAACCGTCAGTCGTGACGTCACGAAGTAATGACGTATATAAAACGGGGGTGCGGTTCACATGTATTATGAGTTCGCTGAAATATTGTTAATTTTTATGACGTATGCCCTGATTTTGTGAAGGATTTAGAAGGTTTATTGTTGCCACTTTGACATTGTTTTTTAATGGAAGGGTAAGAATAAATTATACTTGAGTTTGATGAAAATTATTGAACCCAATGTAGTAAAAGTAATTGTTTTTGCATTTATTTGTGTGTTACATAAAACTACATGAATAAAATAAATAAGTCATCATACGATTCAAAATCGACATTCATGACCAATAATAAAAATTATGAATCAGATTCGAGGCAATAAGAGATCAGCAACCCATATCAATCAATCAGCATTGGGGCTCATTTCGTAAGCCAGTCATACAAACCATTACATAAATTACAATTACATTACAAGAGCTATCAACGAATCAGCTTTATATATCGTATAGTTTAATCTTCCACGTTCTAATTAAACTTTTTACTTGTAGAACAATAAAAAGTTCGAAACTTCTTTCTTACTTACGGACTGCAGTAAAGTACGATCCTCCATTTAAAAGTTTAAAAAAGTTTTTACTTTATATGATACCGTTTTAGAAACGTTTGGCCCCGGATCTAAGGACTCATATTTTTATCTCTCGGACATTCTGAGGACGGTCCAAATCCGGATGCTTTGGAATTGGAACAAATCCGTTTGGCAGACTTATGTATTACTTCCTTTGAGTTTTTTTTCTTTCTATGGTACTACATTATGTATGTATTCTTTGGATATCTAATGGCAATACTAAACAAGAAGTATTACATAGGATTTATGTCTATGTTTATGTTCTTACTGGCTGGAAATCAAACGAACGCAACATAAAGAAAAGTTTTCGAAATTCAAAATTCTCTAATGTCGCATTGCGTTGAAATAAATTTCCATTTACCCATTTGAATATTTAAACTGCGGAACATGCACAAATTAATTACAAACAACAATTTAATGTTCTATTGATTTTGCAATAACGGGGTCGACTTGGTACTAAATAATTCAATCGGCCCTAACTCTATTTACAACACAATTCGTTCGTACAAAGTTCTCCTAACTTTGTAGTGACACCTGCACCGTTTCAAAGTTTCGTCTGAGATGATCAAAGAAGTACAAAAGACTTTTACCCATAAAGCTTACTGTCAATTGTTTCTTTCGAACAGGGAATTTATACGTCCGCTCTCTCAATGAAGGTGTTTAGGAACATTATTGAAAAATGTACCCAAGTTTTTTAATATAGTGACGAGTTAAAGTGATATTCCTTTTTCATTTTAATATGCGGAAAATATTCAGCAGATAGAATTGAACTATAAAATCATGAAGAAACTATTCGCGACAGAAAAATTAATTTCACAGGTCATATATATGTGCACAATATGCACATACACGTATGCACAATCTACAAAGAGAGAAATCGCTTTGTTCGTAATGATTGTATGCTGTTTAATAAGACTATTTCGCTAATACAAAACTCTTTTTAAGCAAATAAGTTCTGATTAAAGTTTTTTTTAAGTAATGGAATTTGTGACTCAATGCTCAGTCAACAGCGTATAGTTTCTGCTCAAGTCGTAACTAAGTTGTGAGATCGTAACTAAATTCACTAACTCTGTATCATCCTTCCAGTCAAGTAAGTGGAGTCCTTCGCGGCGTCCACTAATCTGATTAATGTCCCCATATTTGTTTCTTGTTATAAAAACATTGCCATAAAAAGGGTACTATAATTTTTACGATCGTAAAATAAGCAAACAAACATGATTCGTAAATAACTTTTGCTCCAATTGTCTTCATACTTTGTTGGCTGTTATTTTGATATGTATCTTAATACTTTTTCACGTGTTATTGCTGAACATAAAACTTTTTTGTTTGTCTATAAATATTATAGGGATATGTAACTGCGAATTATTACTGTTAGCCATAGTCAAAACAAGTCGTTCATTCTAATAGTTCAGTATATATAAAACTGTTTTCAAAGTAAGGTAATTGGGTTAATTACAAAACTACTTCAACGTTATTGAGATAGTTTTAAAATTAAATGGATACGTTCAGGTAATTAGAAAAGTAGTATACATGGAAAGTTAGTTAGATGTTTGAGAAAATGACTCATTTATATTAAGTATTTTGAAAATAATGTCTTGTTGACTTGTAGTAATAAGCACCAGTGTTAAGCATGTTATTTATTAGGTATATTTAGATTGTAAAATCTCAGAAGAAAATATAGCTTTCAATCAATTTGCTCAATAATAATGCCCGAATTGATAACGACACATTTATTATTACTTACTCAAATATACAGATTCAACCAACTTCCATACACCAATGACTTATTTGGCGTGTCTCAAGTTACAAACGTATTCAAGTATCACTCGTAACTTTCCACGTAGAAAGTATTAAATCAAACACAAAAGTACTAGTGACCTTCTGCCACATATCTCGTCAACGGTAAGTCGACACCTGTGTCTCAATAACATTGTTATTTTACTGAGTATACCGACGCACGATAGCAGAACAAACAAAAGGTGCACTTAGTAACGTTTGCATAATGCGTAGGCGGTTATTGATGTATGGATACAACCTTATGTGGGTATAAAAGGCGTAAGCGACTTTACGTTGTTGTATCTTACGCTAGTTAGGAAGTAAGGCAGGGTAAGCGTTCCAATTCTTTGCTATACAGGAGGAATTGTTAGCAATGGCTTAAGAATGTGTCAACAATTCAAGTTGTAACTAAAATTTGGATCTATAAAGGTATAAATTACGTTATTATCTACTTTACCTAAACTCAGTAAATTAAATAAAAAAACTCCTCACATTTTTTTGGTAACATTCAAAAGAAAATTCCATGCTCACGAATTTCTTCAACAACGTTAACATTCTCCAAACTTTTACGTAGCAACGCGAAATATTTTACAAACAAACAGTTATTTTGGAATTTTTCTCACGTACCTAAGTGAATTTTATGCGTATCTTGGATTCAGCCTGTATATCGAATACGGGTTGCTCGAACTTGATTATAAATTACAGGAATTAATGCACGCATGCCTTTGTTTACAGATTCATATCTGTTTCGCTCCATTTTGTTTTGTTTTCGCGCCGATTCTGTGCGGTGTGTTCGGTATAAGGCCTACAATGTATTTGATTGTTTTTCTCTGCGTTTTTTCTTGAAGGTGGTCTGCGATTAAGTGCAAGTGACTTATTGTAAGTATTAAGTACTTGTTGCTGAAGGTGCAGGTAGTAAAGAAATGTGAATGGTTGTGTTTTCTTTCTCTGTTAGTCTCGGGTTCACCGACAAACATAAATGTTAGTTTTCTTGAAACCACTGTTAATTTTGTTGCTAATTTTCTCGCACAAGTTTCCAACTTTTTTAAAACATCTGTACCTTACTTAACTTAAACGTAGTCTTTAACCATGAAGACAAGTTTATATGTCAGTGATAAAAATTCTTCAATTTCCAGCACAATGCCTAAGATAATTTTAGCAAAGGCTTTTGAAGTAAGACGTAGAATACCTACAATACTGTTGTAACGTATGTTATTTCTTACTTACGACATATGCGTGAAGTCGTAGATGTCAGCATTTCGGTACACGCTTTTCCTGAGTTTACGAGACGTGAAGTGACATGTTGCTGACGTGTACTGAGAGATATTGTAGAAGTTTTATTCTCTAAATGTGTCAGCTTTACATACCTATTTAGATACTTTTGCTTCCATCGTCAAATAAGGTAAGATTTATCTCTGATATTGTAACCGACGAAGTGTAGTAGTAGTGTGATAGTGTAAGTAGCTGATCCTCTCAAGTAATTATTGAACTAATGAGAAGAGACCCTAAATAACTTGGCAATAGGGCAGTAAAATTCTTCTTCTTCTGAAGACACATAAAATATTGTATCAGTATCAATAGTAAGCTTAAGAAGTAGCTAACAACAACAATAAACTGTGCAATCGCAAAGCCAACCCAGAACGCAAAACGCGCTCAAGCGGAATAACGCCCATGTGTAGATGTCCTAAGAGAAATGGCGCGAAGGGAAATAGGCAGTTTGTCTATGGCGACTCTGGTTTACACCCGTTCCGTTCGCGTAAACTGTTCTACTGATACTGATCATAGAGCAAGGAAATATGAGTGGAGATGCCAAAAGGCTGGTAGGTCAAGCGCCTTCTTGTAGGTCAAGTACCGGACAGAAGGCGCGACCAAAACAAAAAGTTACTACTGAGTAAGACTAACGAGGCGTTCGGGTATCATCATGAAACATCTGTCAACAGATTGATTGCTGATTCGTTTTATTTTTAAATTGGAGGGTTTCAAAGAAGATATATGAGGGCTTGGAGCTTGTAACGTTACTTGTCCTTCGAACTGATTTTTCTTAGCAGATTTTGCGTTATGACATCTCCGGTAGTCATTTTGTTCTCCATGTATAATACTCTCGATACAGAATAAATGTTTACATACCGTATGTTGGGTGTCGACCTACTTTATAGCTTTCTATGTTCTTGTAAATACTTGGAAGGAATTATTTTAGTGCTTCCAGATCATTAGTTGTTTCGGTCTTGCCGCTTTGTATGTACAAATACGTACAGTTTAGTCTGAAAGCAGAGAGAGTAAAAATATTCTATCTGCTTGGTGTGCTATTTTCGTTCAGTGAACACAATATACATAGATTGATCAATGTTTGCGGATTTCTATATGAGAGGAGTTCTATCCGGCGATGGGATTGTAACTATAAATAGTCTACTGTCTCTATAAATATCGTTGTATTCATTCAATAAACAGATATATTGCATAACAATGTAACAAAGCTGAACCTAAAAAATATTCTAATAAAACAGTAGCATATTCATACGCTTGCCAAGCCTAATTCAAAACAAATGAATACATTAATAACAACCAAGACATCACGCTAAATACACAATCCACTATGAAAACCGAAAGCCGAAAGCCATTTTCACATCCCATATACGTAACATAAGTGGTACATTCGCGTACATAAATCTACGGATACGTATTGTAACACGTCTATATTGCGACAGTCACCGAATGATTGATAGTTTCCGTTTGACTGTACTCTAAATTGGACTAATGTGTGTTTGGTAACATGAACTAGGACAATACAATAACGTAGTATAGTTAGGTGTATGGAGATTACGTTTCGGAGATACGTAGATAGTGTTACAATAGTGATGATATAACGGGCTTGGGTAATTTTCGTATTTCAGACTAGGATACCAAAATGCGAGACTCTCATAATATTGTACTGTTTTAGAAGTTTTAGAAGTCTTACGAGAAACAATGATCGTCAATAGGTACTTCTCAACAGGCTGAGAAACCTAACTTCATATCGATGCTTTTGCAACAAACCAATCGGAATGCCCTAAATCGATTAAGTATTTCAACAGCAATTGTGTAAGACAAATAAAAAAAAAAATACGTACTCTAAACAGGTAAAATATGCTTTCATGTAGAAAGTAGAGCATCTAGCAAGCATATGGTAAAACATTAGTTTGCAACTTATTATTACAGTATGAGGTGCTATCAAAAGCATTCAACCCAGACCATAAGTTTTCACTTCTAGAGAACTCTTACACGCGTTGTTTACACGAGCGAATATTCTAGATTCAAGTTTTATAATAATACATGAAGATTCAAACTGGCTTTATGAATATGACATATTTGAACAACTGACTTTATTAAAAACAATTTTGACCGTGATCAATCAATGAAGTTTGCCTGTCATGTTAGTTTGAAAAATTAATAGTTCTTTAAGTCATGAAAGGTCATGCTTATGACGATTCGGATACCTAGATATCCATAAAATAATGTCCCAAGATGTGATGTGTCAATCAGGAACATCTGACAAGCAAGCGGAATACTGTGTAGGTGTGAAGGTAATATATGTAAGCTCAGCGCTTAATTGTGTCACTCTACATGGACTTAAATAAGTCTTTCTTAAAACAAATGACACCACAGACAACTCATTTTAATAAACATGCAATATTACCATCCTCATCAAATAAAGAGGTGATATTATGTGAAAGCGACCTCTTTATCGCGTCAGTACAAAAGCTGATTACTTTGCCAACACTACAGGAACACGTTTACTCGCATTTTATTCAGTTAATGCAGAAATATGGAAGATAATTTCTGTCACTGAAGTTAATGTATGCAATGGCACTTGTAGTAGCTTTATGGAGTCGCTTAACCTGGCAACACTTATTGTTATAGTCGTTATGACGTTGCAGTACAAGTCCGTTTAAAACAGGTGAAATGTAAATTATAAATGAGGTAAAATTTTAAATCAAGTACCAAAGAATGTCATCATCATTTGCCTAGCCTTTTCCCAACTATCTTGGGGTTGGCTTCCATGTCCAGTGTTTTACAAGGAGCGACTGCCTAAATGACCTCCTCAACTTACTAGGTAAGACTGTCGCAAAGAATGTATCATGCATAATTGCCAAAAATACCGAAAATTAAAATGAGAACCCACTGCCTAATCCTTGAGCTCTTTTAGTTCGTTGGTAACTTCAACGTTATTACATATTTCTATTAAATTATACCCACCCAAAACAAAAAATGTGAAAGACTGCCAAGTTCGATAATATGGGAATGCTTCGCCTATAAAAGAAGTGAGATCTGAATAAGTACCAAAGTTCCATACACATACCTCAGTTAAAAATAGTTACTTTTTAATGATGTTACTTGGCAAGTTTTCACACACCTTTTTAAAAAAACCTACTAAACGCAGGGAATCAAGTATTTAATTTCTATTAAAACTTGCCAAGTAACATCATTAAAAAGTAACTATTTTTAACTGAGGTATGTGTATGGAACTTGGTACTTATTCAGATCTCACTTCTTTTATAGGCGAAGCATTCCCATATTATCGAACTTGGCAGTCTTTCACATTTTTGTTTTGGGTGGGATTTCATTTATTTTTGTAAGGTTGTTTATTTTATTTTTTTCTTATGATTAAGTTAGTTAAGAAAATGTCTCATTTATACTATCTTTCAGATTTTTGAATATGCACTATGCTTCTTACAAAGAAATGAACTAGAATAACTAAATGGACTAGATTTACCAACTGACTGACATGACATGTTATCATATATTATGTTCGTGGATCCAAAGTTACACATTCGTTATTTTCGAAAGTGACTCACACTTGCCGTTTTCAGATATTTACTTTACTTTGACTAAATACAAACCCTTTGTAACGAATTTCAGATCGGTACGACCATTCGAAGATATTATATTATATAAATATAGATAAATTTAGTTCGTTTTAGTTCCTTAGAGGTATACACCTTCATTATTTTGAAACCGACTCACACTAGGCCATTTTCAGATTTTTTCCTTTACCTTGACATAAAGACCTACCTCCATACCAAATTTCAAGTCAATACGACCATTGGAAGTGGTCTAGGTTTTTGATGAGTGAGTCAGTCAGTCAGTGAGTGTATAGTAAAAATAGCGATTTTCTGACGTCAATATCTCAAGACCTACAATAGGTATATTAATGAAATTTTGTATTTTAGATAAGTGAGGGGGTCCCAACAGATACTAGAAATTTGATATGTGTAAATAAAATAGATTTTGAGTTATAGGGGGGTCGAATTTTGGCCCGAAATGGTTCATGTAATATAACCCACGGCCGGTGTGTCGCTTTTTTTGCTCGAACTTGGGCGGACACACTGCCGTGTGTCTAGATACTGGGCCGGCTAGACTTCTACGAATTTGGCAAGGGCGAAAAATATCTCCACAGTCTTGAATATTGTAATAAGCCTTTAGCTGTAAGGCGAACACACATTACAGCAAATCTGAGGGCACGGCAGTGCCCCAGCCAAGACTCGAGCAAAACGGGCACGGCCGAACTATCTTTTCTCGAAGCGTTTCGCGGCTATTTCAGCCCCCTGTATCTTCCATGTGAACAAAGCTAAGAGTTTGAGTTTTCGATGACCAAGAGTAAGTATTAAAACAAGCTCAGTCTCAAAATTACAAGACATTTTGAATAAATAGTTTACGAGTTATGAGCGATCAAAGTTACACCATTTTTGTCACTGACTCACTCACTGACCGATCATCAAAAGTCTAAGGTACTTCAAGCAAACTTAGAACCTTCAAATTTGGCACCAAGATAGGTTATTAGCTACATATAAAGGGAGAAAATTATAAAAACCTTAAAACTTAAAAAAAAATAGGGAAACAAATTTATATTTGCGTTTTTCAAGAACATTGTGTATGTATTTTGACTGCATTGATAACTTTGTTATTTATTTATGTACAAAATTTTACTATTTGTTTTATTGTTACGTAATAAAATATACCACTATTGTTATTATGTATTAAATATACATACATATGAATAAAAAAGCTAGGTTATAAATGAAATGAATAATCATAAAATCCAGATAAAATCTTTCATATTAATGCAGTGCAATAAATACTGCATGCTCGCTCGATAGATGGCGTTGTTCTGGTCTAAATCGCGCTATGGTTTCGTTATATAGCTTAGTATAAGTAGTACCTACTTAAAAAAAAAAAAACTAATAATTTCATGTGATAGCGCCATTTACCTCTGAAATAGATCTCTTTCATTCTAAAAGATATTCGATTCAAGAATTCGAAATGTTTTAGTTAAAAAAAATGTTGTTTACGTGTTACTTTAGGTGTAAATATTTAGTTTGTTATATATTTAGTTACTTGCATGTAAGTTAATTTAATTTGTTATATACTTAGAGAAGAAAGAGACCTACAAAAAAATAAATTAGATCCCACAAAAACATTGAATGTAAAAAAAAAGCCAAATCCTCTACGCAATTCCTCCACCGTAAAAAGTTTTGAGATCGCATAGAAGCCAAGTCCTGTTCAACATTAATTGTAAATAATAAATCAATATTTTGTGACTATAAATATCATAGTGTTTGTTCACATTACAATAATATTGTCTTGCCATGAGCACAAGTTAAAAAGTCGCTCCTTGAAATAATGTTGTTGAATTGATAAATATATATTATGGACATGATTTTACGATTGGACTGATTGGAATTTGAGATCACCATGGACTAAACATGCGCCATAGTACATGTGCAGTTCATTGATGTTGGATGATACTCACTGTCGGTCATTTAGTAACAATCGAATAACTAAAAGTATTTAATTATTTGATTTTAAACTTCATGTTTGACTTTCACCTCTCCCAAGATATGCAGTAAGTATATTTTTGTATTTTATTGTGCTCATGGGCCAAGTCAATATTATTGTAAAGTGAACGAAACTATTGATATAGTCACAAAATATTGATTTATTATTACAAATAATGTTGAACAGGACTTGGCTTCTATGCGATCTCAAAACTTTTTACGGTGGAGGAATTGCGTAGAGGATTGGCTTTTTTTTTACATTCAATGTTTTTGGTGGGATTAAATATTCTCGCAAAATATCACACACAGATTTCTTCGAATTTACGAGTATGAGATGTTAATATTAACATTATAGAGGCGTTCAGAGAATTACTCATACTTACTAATTGGATTATCAATGTATTCTTCATATTGTATTGAATATCTTACTTATTCTGCATCGCTGGTAAATTAGTTGCAAATGTCATTGTTGAGTATGAAGTATTCAATTTTGATTGTAAGGGCTCATTGTTATTGGGATTTCTCATTAGAAATATATCACACCTGTGAATCTTGTCTCAATTACATGTATGTATAAATGCTAATCTTGACATTGTAGAGGTATGTGCTTAATATACTCGTAAATTGCTGTGCCCCCACTTAAGAACTTGAAAGAAACGAAATAAAAATTTATTACATAATTCATCTTTTCTCGGAAAATCATTGGTGAATCAAATTATTTTATCTTTTGTCTCTTCAAAGAGTATATTAAGAGTATCTGCAATGAAGAAAATGGACTAGCAGTGTCCTCCTGATTACGCATTTAGTATTTTAAATGTTTCTTGTTAATTCTTAATTTATTGCGAACGTTGTTGTTACCTAGGTTCTAGTTTAGACAAGTAGTACAAAGAACGATAGATAGTATAAAAGAATCCATCGATAACAGTTCAGCTGAATAGCAGCTATAAAACTAATGCTGAAAACTTATAATCTCGTTGAAAACCATTCGCGTGATCTCAACGATCATAACTCATGCTACTGATACCCGTAAGTGAAAAATAACTCGATTGCCTCTATGGGAGCTTTTATTTATTATTAAAGAGTTGAGGAAATGGCGGCTTAATGGCCACAATGGGCCATTTTTTAATATACACTTCTTCGAAATTATTGCTAAGCTTAGATTAAGTATGATATCAGGATCGTATTATGGCGGTCTGTAGGTTTGTAGACTGGTAAATAAAATGTTGCTCTTTTACGATTGATAGGTAGGTCAGATCAGATACGGTCAACATGTTTACAAGGTTCGAGAGTTAAATAATACATTTTTCTTTTGTAATACTTTAGGAATTCTGTGTGGGAAGATGTACTTAAACCTTGTCTCAGGTAAATGATCAGATAATTCGAAGGAATTCAGAACAACATGTACCAATCTACCTACAATTAAATGTGCAATTTTACTTACCACTGTCATCGTAGTCCGACATTAATTACACATACCTATCCTCAGTAGCATATTTATTGACCCAGGAATTTGGTTAAGATTCCTTAGCCAGTTTATACCAAACCGTAAATGTCTTGGGAATTTCTGGGGCTCATTACGAATTCTGACTGCCTTCAAGTGGACTCTAGCCAGATGTTGTGTGTAGACTGTAGAACTTGCTAGGTAAACTGTGGCCGTCTTGTCCTAGGCTAAATAAACGCAATTTCCACTACAAAGTTTGTTTGGTCATAAATTATGATCGTAGACTTCTTGGTATCAAGATAAGGAGTTGGAACATGACCCTTTTCGGGTTTACGTCCTTTGGTACAAACTGTGAGATCAGTAACACAAAGTTAGTAATGTTATCCTAATGTGACTTACATAAATACCATTTATAAATTCTACGACTAGTTTTGATGAAGAAACCAGGGATTATATTATATAGCGCATTCGCTCTAGCAAATTTCTTCAAGCGTAAAACTTAGCTATGTATGTATATGGCTCGGAAAAACTGAAAGGAAAATCTGCCGGTGTAAAAGGCTGTTAGTATTAGGGATTTAAACATTAATCAGCTAGATGCAGGAAGTCAATATTTTGTTTAAATCTCCTGTTATAATTTCCCTTCAAGTATCAAGCACATAAAACAATACTGATCCAGTCCATTGTCCTACGCGCCGCAGCCCAATAAAGTGCTATTAACAGCAGTCGGCAATAACAATTAATTAAGGAACTTATTACCCTAGTGGGCGAAGCACCGCCATTTGCCCAGCTGATGAATAGGTGCAACTGTATTGGAATATGTAACTATAGATCCTGTCTCTGTGTGGGTGACGGAATATAGACCAAAATGCCCCGTAAGTGTGTGTGCAGCAAAAAGTTCTATGTATTCATTAGCGATGAGTGCAGTTGGTATTATGAGATATTATGTGAATGTTGGCATTATTCAAAGCCCGTGTTTGAATGTTTATGTGATCTAAATTCCAGTGTATAAATGACTGAAATTGAAAGCTGCATAGCTTTGCGATGTCATAAAGCGAATGTGACAAATTAAGGCTTATATGAAATAAAGTTATTAGGGACGTTTTGTAGCTCTGTGGTTTCTATTGCTTATTGCTTAATAAACTGTGTAAAATTAAATAAAAAGAAAACAAATTCCAGAAATATCAGAAAATGCATGAAATTTTTCTTGTATAATGAAACGGATTGGTGGAGGTTTTATTCTATCCAAATATATATGATTGATTATATACTTCAATCTATCGAACTTTACTATCTATACATTAAAGATAACCTTTATCATCTCGAAAATCTTTGCCAATTACTGAATATCGGCTTCTATACTCTAACGGTATTTTAGGCAAGAAATGGGTAAGTGTTTTTGGCACAAAGCCCAACAAAAAATAAATTATCTTGGCTTCCACTGAAGATGGTGATAGCATGGGCAATAAGTTATACTAATAATGAAAATTTGTGAGCTGAGAAGGGGAAATGTCTTCGCCTAACTTGATAGCTTACCTATTTCATTAATAAGTAGGTGCTAGATATTAGTAAGAATTACGCTTAGCAGATTGGTGGTTTGGTGCCCTTGAAGTTATAGCCAGTAATAGTAGGAGCAGTATTTTTGGTAATAATATTTCTAGGTACGAGGATTTTATTTATTTATTTAAAATACTTCTTGCACAAATAGTACAATGGCGGACTTAACGCCTTAGGCGTTCTCTACCAGTCTACCTTTGGGTGGCGGAGAGAAAGCGTTGGTAGGTGCAAACAAAACCGAAAAACTAGTGTGAAACATATACCTACATATATTACAATACACAAATAAATTAATAATAATATATATGTATATATATAACTATATAAATATGTACACTACAAACAATACTAATAACATATTAAGAAAGTTAATTTGAAACTGACTATTTATGTTTCTGCCAATTTCCCAAGATAGTGGTGACGAACTTTGAGTTTGAAGGTGTGACGGGTATTTACCATCCTGATCTCCAGAGGTAACTCATTCCAGAGAAGAATAGATTTTACAAAGAAGGAAGAGTGTATGATATCAGAACGATGTGTAGGACATTGTAGAAGGCGATTGTTGAAAGAGCGTAAATTTTTGTCATGATGTGAGCCAAGATATTTGAAAAGAGAAGTTAAATAAGAAGGTGAAGTAGGAGTGTGAAGAATAGAGAAAAGAGTAGTCCAATGCCTCACCCTCACGACGCTGCCTAATAGGTAGCCGATCTGAGCTGCGTTCGATACACTGAACACATGATCGTACTTGCGAAGATTAAAAACGAATCGAATTTGCAATTATTGAGAAGCCGGTCAAGTTTGTTGAGCAGATCTGCATTCAGGTCATAGTAGCACACATCACCATAGTCGATTATGGGGAAGATTTAAGGGTTCGCATAAGCATCGCTTTCACACTGGGCGGGAGCAAATTTTTCAGGCGGTAGAGGAACCGTAGTAATGTTAGTGACTTTTTGGCTGACAGCTGCGACTTGTGGTTGCCAATTCAGTGTGGTGTCCCATTTGTAAGCCAAGGTTCTTGACGTTGCCACTATAAGGTACTGTCATACCATTGAATATTACTGGCGGCAAGCTGGGAAGTAATCCACCCTGATAATATTCCTCGAGCCACCAATAATGATGCTTGGCATTTCCTAAGGGTTGGACTGCCACTCCAAACCTGTCCAGCCCCAATTTTTCACAACCGCCAAGTCTGGCGTTAACCTTATCGAGCGTGTCAACCAAATCATCAACTGTCGTACTGTCGATATAACTGCAAGTCATCGGCATAGAGGTGATACGAACACTGAAGCTCAGGAGTAAGATAAATTTATGAATACTGCAAACAAAAGGGGTTGAGGAGTATGCCGCCCTTGAGGAACGCCAAGCATCCAAAATTACACCAGGTTGACGAGACTTCATCTACCCGAACCGACTGCTGGCGCTCCCGAAGGATAAGAAGAAAAACAGTCCAATGCATCGGAAGAGACCCATGATATATGACAGGATAGATAAAAGGATATCGTGACTGACGGTATTAAACGCATTTGAGAATCGACCTAAAACCAACACTGTCAGCTTAGCGTCTTCCATGGCGTGTCGAATATCGCCAGTCACATTGAGAAGGGCAGAGGAAGTGCTGTGGCCTGGCCTAAATCCAGATTGAAATGGGCTCATAAGTTGGTTTTCGTAGACAAAACGAGCGAATTGTTTATGGGCACAAGCCTCTAGCACTTTGGATAAGAATGGCAGGATCGAGATTGGACGGAAATGATTGGGGAGAGTTGGATTAGAAATTTTAGGAAGAGGACAGACGTACGCTTTCCTCCACAGTGAAGGAAAAACCCCAGAGAATAGGGAAAAGTTGATAATGTGGGTGATAGCAGGAAGAATTGGGACTAGAATAGAAATAATCATTTGGCGACTGATATTGTCACAGCCCACCGCTTTCGATTTAATGGATAGGATAATTTTTTTGACCTCTTCCTCATCAACCGGTGAAAAATTAAAAGTTTTGATGTCAGGACGCGATAGACCAGCAATATAGTTAAGAGTTGCTTGCTTGATTACATTATCCAAATTGGAAGAAGTGCAGAAATGACTATTTAAAGTGTCTAAACTAATCGAGTTAGGTAGGTCTAAATGTCGCGATTTGCCAATACCGAGTGTTCCGAGGAACTTCCAGATATTAGCAGAAGAAGAAGTAGAGATATTGTTTAGTATTATGGCGGCGTTTGGCGTTACGTATCATAAGATTACACGATTCCTTGCAGTTTTAAATTGTGCCCAATTTTCGTCCGTACGGTCCCTCTTAAACTTCCTGAACGCACGATCCCTCCTACGCATTGCTATCTTAATAAGCTCGGTCATCCACGGTGCTGGTGGACGTTTTACTCTAACTCTCTTAACGGGTGCATGGAGATCATACAAAACGTTCACCCGGTTGTTAAAAATTTCAAGCTTATCATTAACTGAGTCAGCTTCTATCAATGGAGTCCAGTCAATTTCAGCAGCATCATTGAGAAGCTGATCTACGTTCATACGTGCAAAGCAACTGCCTATGCAGAACCTTAGGCTTGGACTTAGGAGGTTTAAGGAATGTAGGAGAGGAAAAATTAGGTCGTGATGAGAAAAACCCAGGAGCAATAAATTGACCATGAGAGGGAAACAAAGGGAAACAGGTCGGAAGTAAGGATTAAAATCCAGCACAGGAGATCATCATCCCTACTGTAGATCGGTGAGTTGCCTGCAAGGGCAAAATGTGTAAACTAAGATGATTCCACAAGATTGAAGGGTTTACGGGATCGAGGAGAATAGGAGCAAGGAGATTTGTATTGAAATCGGCCCATGATGATATAATGTGCCTACTCGGAACCTATCGATCTAAAAACACCGATTCAAAAATCAGTGAAGTAGTCGACAGAAGGGGGGCAATAAACAACACCAACGACGGCTTTAGCTCCCTTTAACAGAAACCTCCAGAAAGAGGTATTCCGCACAAAGCCTGATGACTAGGAGAGGCAGCCAGGGCTTTGTAAGAAAAGTCATGATCGAAGGTATATTGCCACGCACCCCCTCTTCTACCAAGCCGATCATTCCGAATGAGAACATAACCAGGAAGGGGGTATGAGGTGGACAAGAGATTTGGTTTGAGCCAACTCTCGGAAATCAGAATGGCATGCACATTCATATTAGAAAAAAGTCTCAAAGAGCTCACTGTAGTGACTAGCAACACTTTGAGCATTTATATGACACACGTTTAAACAGCTTGTCCGATTGATTAAACTGTGTTCTCAGAGTATCACCAAGCGTATCGGTTAAAGAACAAAAACTATCATCACCATCCAAGGATTCATTGCAGAATGAAAACTGTCATTATCCGAATACATAAAGTAATATAATAAAATATATATATAAATTAATTTACAACAAAATATAATATAAAAAAAAAAAAAATTACTCGAAACAAATACCTTACAGTACTTTCTTAACTTCACCCGCCAGCTAACACCCCATAGAACATGATAAGAAAAAATTAACGTTATGCTTGAACTATACTACTATAAAATTATGATTACATAACAAAAAAAAAAACACAAAAAGCAAATGATAACGAACATACAAAAAATAATAAAAATAAAAATCAACATGATGCAGTACTGTCTCAGACACAATTTCTGAACGAAATAAAAACCTTAATCTGTGCATGTTTGATTTTGACATTACGTGCGTGCAATACAGTGACAAGTGACAACGACATTACAATTTACATCAACACTGCAACACAAGATTAATTCTGTGATCGATACATGCAATGATAGAATTTAAAAAAAAAAAAAAAAAAAGGTGCATTTTAATTACCTAGTGAGGGTACAGAATTAAGAAGTACAAAAAGGACGAGAACAAACATGACCATGCAAAAAAAAAACTACTTTACTAAGAAAATCTAACCTAACAACTAGTAAGTACCTTCACTAATTTTTATATAAAAAAAAAGAGAATGAGATAAAATCGATATCCAGGTAACTATTCATTACATACGGTGTTATTTGCATTCCAGAAGGTCTCAAGCAGTCGACGAGGGCGAAGACTTAGTGGGGTACTTGTCCCAGGAGCGGCTTTAACATCGTCCATCGAAGTAATCTTGTGGCGAGTTCCGTCTGAGGCCTTAAAACAATCACGCCGTCCTGCGTCCAACATGACCGCATTCCGAAGTGCTGCCGTGCCTGAGTGAAGACGGACTGCCTAGTCTTCGTCAGAAATTCCTTTACTGAGATTTTGGACCCCTTCAAGCCAGTCTTCGCCTTCCAAATCATAAGATTTTACCTCCAGATTAGAGAATCTCACAAGAATGGGCCCTCGGGTGATCTTTACCAGGACTGCCAAGCTGTGAGCAACTTTAATGTTCGCTGCTTGTGATGTTTCTCAGAGCAATTTACTGCTAAGAAGATGGATTATTTTGGAAGAGCAGTCTCCTTCTCAGCTTCAGGAAGTCCTTGAAAAATTAACGCCTTCCTACGGTGTCCTCATCTCCAGCGTGTCAATGTGTGAAACACACTCAGCAATTTGCTTACGCAGCAAACCCAACACACTGTAGATCAGTTCCCTGAAGGGGCTCGGAATCCTCCTTGCAACCTTGGCCAACCGTGTCCTTCACCGGACCCGCTGCTTGAATTGGGCTCCGAGTTGATCCATTTTCTGGTAAAATGTTCCCTCGAAGGCCTCTTCTGAATGGACAAGATCTCCGGATAACTGTGACATAGTGGTTGTGCTTTTCTGTGGACTAAGTAGATGTGATGAAGGTGATGTGGCAGGTGATATTTTTACACAACTATTACATATATGTTATGTAAGTAAGTATAAATTAAATTTATTTTAAAAAACTGTTAAAATACTATAAATATATTTTAAAACACTCAGAGCATCTGAGACACGTATTTACTTTTCGTTCACCCTACCCCCGAAAAATTTTAAAAGATAGTAATCTTTGGCTTGGAACACAGAACTTATTATGTGAAACTCATAGGTTATTTTTGTACTTACCTAGATATCAGAGGCCGTAGGTAGTCAAAGCCAAAAAATTCGCAAAAATGCTTTCGTTTATTCTCTAGCAGATTAAAGATAACTAACCAGTTCGTCTTCGCTAAACCATCTAATAACTGGCCTTTCTAACTACATACGTAGGTACCTTATTAATTTATAGTCTTAATTCATCATTTAGCTACGTATCATTCATCTTCCTTATTAAATGTCGTTATCTTGCACACGGAACTCGTTTCAGAATAGATGAAGTGTCACGTTCCCGATTGATATCACTCTCGTCAAATTAGCTTTTGTTATGCCCAGTGGCCTCAGTTATCTGTCCATCAGACGCTTTCTCTGAACGAAGCTAAAGTTAATTTATTTATAGTCAAACAATGGCCATTTTCAATCCGATGGGAAATGGTTTTTTCACTTCCAAGTTCATTGTGCAAGTTAATTCTGCAAGCGGTTTGTTAATTTTGTAAATAGTTGTCGAAATTTGTTAATAAGAATTATTGCTTACAATTGTGATAAAAAACTATACCCTATTGATTCGTTTAATTGCCTTTCCCAATATTATCGCTTCAGAGGCTCGTTAACTATGTTCAGCTTGACTAAAGTTCTCCTTGCTCGATACCAAGTGTTCCGATGAAATTACATAACGACTTCAATTCGTCAATTCAAATCATTACACCCTCTTTGTTTGACTAACCGACAAGCGTCCTTGTTCTCGATAGAAAAAATAAAAATAAAAGGTCCGCCACACAACGAGAGATAATCGCTGATGAGATCTCCGCCGTTGGGTTCGCATTGTTTGTAAATGAGAGCAGCGAAAATAAAATAAAAATGTTCATTTGATAGTGCTCTCTCGACTCTATTGTTTCGGACCTTTGAATCGAATCGTTGTTTTTAAATTATAATTATGTTTTAGTGGTTTCTATTTGGTATGGCGACGCGTTAACAATTGATTGGGGCAGACGAGTGTTAAATTCTTTTTCGCTTGTTTTTTTTGACAGGCCAATTACTGGCAACATTTTTGAACATAAAACACGGCTTGTTATATTAATTGCAGAACCAGCTGAGTTGAATGTGCAATAAATGGAACAGGCTTATTGCATTCTTTTGCCGGACAAAGGCTGCTTTCAAAAAGACGATCTCGCATCTCGGCAGGATATGGCTTGAGAATCTATCTCTTTTTTGTCCCGAATATTTTTATTTAAAGTACAAATAGGTCAGTCATAACATCATCAATTTTTCAGCGTTTCTCTGCACTGAACACTGATACTGATTTTGAAAGGTGGAGCAAAAACGATGTGCATGATTGTCATTTGTTTTTAGTTTTAAGAAATATGCTTGTTTGTCTTCTGAACATTGCATCCATAATCTCGTTCTCACCCACAAATGTTTGGAATAAATGTGCTCATATTTATGTTATATCATGTCATTAGAGGTCCGACACGGTTTCACGTGTAGCTGTCTACACGAGTCTCGTTTAATTTGCTCGGAGACTTAAGGGACACCAATTAATATAACAAAATGTATTTTAAAACTAACAAGCGTTATAATTACAAGCTTTCTGGCGTATTAATTATCGACGTGTGAAAATACACACAATATTTTCGTTAGTCGCTTCTAAGAATATTTATATTTATTGTTATAAATTGATATACAATTGGTATGTCCTAGAGACTTATTAAACGTCTTTGAAGTAACCTAGATTCTTTTACTATATAGAGATCTTTTTCAGGAATCTTAATAGACTCCAATTAATGAAGGATTTGTTCTTTGAACATACTTAGGTAACCAAATTGTCGTGTATAAGAAATTCTCAAAAGCGGACCTATATAAGTGATTCATTCAAGAAGACCATAAGCCGTAATTGACATTAGCCTTCTCAAACAAAGGCCCACGTGCTTACAACCAATAACAGAGTGATAGCTCGCATTGATTGGAGCGTTTATTTATTAAGAGCGGTGAACGTTGACCGTGACTGCCGAAGCGTTGCGCCCAAGCATCGTAACAAGAGTAATGTAGCAGTCACCACTTTGCGGTCGAATGGCCATTGTCAAATATTTCGAATATTGAATTTAGTGAGGGGACGCTTTTTCTGTTAGTTTCGCATCGATGGTCGCTCGCTGGATTTGAGCTTTTTTGTGTGTATTGTGATAACGTGTTAGTTGTGAAATGGGGGGAAGGTATTGGATAAAATGGTGATGATTTTTGAGTCATTTTTCTAATGTTATTGAAGTATTCTCTGAAGAAAAAAGCATAACTTCCATTGGTCCCTGAGGAAATATTGATGAATGATTGTTCCTTGAAGGCTCGTAAAGTACTGAACTGAAAACTGATTTGAATTTTTTTTTCATTTTTAGGAAGCTAGACTATCCCCGACATAGATTATTTTTCTCCGGGAAGAAGTTCCCCCGGAACGCGGGTGAAACCGGGAATCATCCAGTTAGGTATAATTTGCGAAGCTATGTTATACACATTATTGTCTTATAAATAAATAACCACCCTCATCTTATATCACTTTTCCTGTACAGAAATATGTCGAGTGCCTTATAATTTATCTTCGGCATACAAAACCTCATTACTCCCATTAGCAACGATTAATCAATAAACTACATCCCAATACCATTAAGAGCTCTCACACACCACAAACTTTTAGTCGGCCGATAGTTTGTTTGGGCTCACAAATCAGTATGAAGATGAATGGTAGCATATTACAAAGATCAGGTTAGTTAGCCGATACCAGACCGACTGAAAACTTTCTCAAGATAAACTCAAGATTTAAAAAAAAAAATGGGTCAACTGTCGGGCGACTGTTTAGTGGTTTAGTCTGCAGTATACGAGTACGTGGGATACCGGCTAAATACCTGATCTTTGTAATGTGCTTACGGCGTACATCCTTATACTGATTTATAAGCCATAGAAAACTATCGGGCGACTAAAAGTGTACAGTGTGTGAGTACTAAGAAGTCGATTCACACAACTGCCATTGCATCCAGCGATGCATTTAAGGATGATATTAATATAATACGTCGCGCATCATTTGCCGCGGCTGAATACGTTCCTTCGATGTACCGCGTTCACTTCGCATCATTTACGACTAATGGTCGTTATTATCTAACAGAGTTATTTATAGTTATTTATGGAGAATTTGTTTGTTAAGGCTTCCGTGTGGGTTTGAAAGCCTATATATAAAAGCTTATAAGTAGTTGGTTCTAATAAATGAATTCTGTGGTCTAATTATTTGGATTTGTTTAGCAATATTAGTTGAGATTGCGAGTTTGAATGTTTGTGGGCGAGAAACACTTAGTTATATAGCAACAGTGTTAATGGGTTCTTTACACTTAAAGGTTCAAAAAAAAAATGTTCTTAGTAAGCACTCTTTCGTAGTCTGTTAGGTAAGCGTGGTCATCAATGCTGATATCAATTTTGTGTGTGATATTGGGCTCACCAAATGGTAGGCTGTCACATTAGCCCATAATCACCTAGTATGCAGGTAGTGTCTTCGTTCAAAGAAAGTCATTTAACTTGCTATTTTCATTAAGAGACATAAAGGTGAGGTACGAAGGCCAAAAACAACGCCAAAAAATTATGAAACCACTTGACATCGATTTCAAATCACCCCTTTTAATTGGCGCGTATCGTTTCACGAGGATTACGCCCGATTCCTGGTTACGTGGTATTGCACCCTCGTCATTTGGACATTTGACACCTGCTATTTACGGATCAGATACTGCCTAAATTAATTTAATTACGCTAGCATTCGCGTGAGAGCTGACGCGCGGACAACGTACCGATATAATTAATGTTTGTTTCATATTAACTTGCTGTACATTTTTGAGGGTGCTGTTGTGATTTTAGATTAAATTAAAGGGTTGGTTTAACCCCTACTATACCTACACACGATAACTTGGTTCACTACCTAGAGCTTAAGAAAAAACAAACGCTCCAGGTTATCCGAGTGTTAGAAATAGTTCCCTGGAGATGCGAGTGGAACCGCGGGGTACAGATAGTAGGAAAATATCCTCTGTTTTATTTGGACTATCTTCACCTCTCGTGAAAGTGTTAAACCTCTTTTACCGCATTAAAGTTAAAACATCCAAGTACAGGTACCTACTTACTTACTTAATCAACTTAGTATCTGTGATAAAAGGTGTTTAGCACTGTGTAGAATAATTGAACAACAGTGTCGGTATATTAGAGGGAACCTGATAAGCTGTCGGTTTATCGTCGGCAAACGCCATTATGTTATCGCTTTGCCGACAGGCCGCTCGAGCTGTTGCCTACCAGTGACAGCTTGTTAGGCTGTTGTCTATGAGCTTCAGTGCATTAGCATGACTTGCAGATTGCCTAACATGCATATAGGTATGTGTTTAATTGATCAAAATTTAAAGAGCTGCAGGATAATTTCCACCGGGTTTATATATAGGTCACTTTTCTATTGAATCGTCAAAATTCCTTGCGAAGTTAGAGCAAGGTATATTAAAAATAGTCTACCGAAGACTATTTCTATACTTCCGAGTCAGTTTATAAATAAAGTCAATCGACATTTACCACGGTACTTTCGTTTCCATTTACCGGCGTCGCGAACAAATATCGCTGTATCTGTCACGCGTACCATTCGTCACCCACCCCCATAAGAGTTGGATTTTTGATTTGTTATCCCGGCTACGTTGTCAGTGTTATTGATGTGTAGCGAAATTGGAAAGTTCAGAGGCACTTATCTCTCAGATTTAGATAGCGGGGCAATTTATAAAGCGGGGTTTTCTTCCCCCAAAGAACCCTTGACGCGAGCCCGCGGCAGTGTCGCTCGCAGCCCGGCTTCACTCTCGGATTATTGAACTCGATATTACATAAATACCAAACGTGGATAGACAATGATGATACGGTATTGGGTTTATTTCATTTCGTGTTTCACGGAAGGCTTTGTGGCTCGATGTCGTGTGTTCGTGGAGGTAGTATGCAAACAAAGGGTGCATCTTCGAATGCTATATGAATTAGAAGCTTTATACGACTCAGTACTGTTTATTTGCTCGTACGTCTACGTAAACTTCGCAATAAGACTAACTCTACGTTAGTAGGTATTAGCCAAATGGAACGACTTTTAGTGACAAGTGAAGTCATTATTGTTCTACTAATGGATAGAGGAGATTCTACGAAAAAACAATTTAGAGCTGCGAGAACTCATTCTGTGAGCTTTTTCCCTGATCCTTGGGTCGAAAGAAATTGAATGTGCGTTCATTATCAAGAGCTCGAATAACTTCTTTAATAGTAATGACACGTTTTTTCTGACATCCTTGTGAATGACAAACAGATTGAAAGTATTCAGATATCAGTATTAATTCCACAAAGGAAATCAACTGAACTGTCCCGATATCTTTTGTAACGTAAAAGCTATGATATTAAACATAAAACACAAAGGGATATAAAAATCTGTTTCAAGTCGTTTCTCGAACCATTTGGAGACGAGAGCTCTCGAGTCGCGTGTCGAATCATGTCTTCGCAATCGATACTTGAGTTTTTCCCTCGTTCCGTGAAAAACGTTACCGTTTTTGTCGAGACAGAAATGCTTCTTATCTCACTAGGAGATTAATACGAAGGGCACGTCAGTATCAAAGCTGCCCAAATATTTTGTTAACATTTAAGCCGCGATAAAAATGCAAGGAAATTTTCTGGATATAAATTACATGGATTTATCGTGAATTGTTTTTGTGAGAAATTTGCTTTTTGATGTTAGGGATTGAGGATATGATTTGTTTGCTTTAATTAATTTGTTAGAAGTAAAATTAAGAAGAAGAACCTATACTCAATAAAAAGAGGGGACGTCTCAAAGAAAATATTATAACGAAGTTCATGACACATATTTTATCATGCTATATAAGAGCGGTACAACCAAATACAGGTATAATAAACAACCCTGGAGTCCCTTTAGACTACATTATATTATATACCAATTTATTAGACGTACAGTCAACTTCAGGTCAGTGGTAACAGTTTTATAGGAAAATCGTTCTTATTACTATCGAGTTAAGGTGCATGACAGTTACCACTGATGTGCGGTCTACCGTACAACAAACAAAATATGTACACGAAACAAAGAACAAAACCTCTTCAAGAACATTCTGAATATAACATAAGCTTAGCAGTGTTCTAGTAATAATATATTCGTATCAAATCTAATACCATCAGTGGCATAGCTAACAATACCCTGTGAAGAGATAAAGATGTCAGATAGAATTATACTCAATGGGATTCGGCACGTCTGCGGATAATCTATGGGATAGACGGTCAATGGCTGATCCTTCAATTTACACTGATTATTATGATCATGCATTATGTATTGAATTTTTGGCGACATGTTCGAATTTAGCTGTAAGTAGAAAGAGTAAAATCACTGAAACTCCTTGAAAAGACTTGAGTCAGATTTGAGTTCCTTGAAATATAAATACTATATTGGAACACAAAGAGCATGTGACAAAAAAATATTTCCTGAAGTTATATGCACACTTGGAAGTATGCATGATAACATTGACTTCCAATTCCCATGTTTTAAGATATACATTCATCAGACACATACATTACTTATGTCAAACATTACATACAAAAGCGGACAGCTTTTGTATGTATTGTTTAGAGGTGAAAAGTTCTTTTTTCAAACCGCTACGCATCACCTTTGAATTGAAACCCGAGAATGCAATAGTCCTCAGTTCTAACAGCCACACCACACTACCGTAGACCTTCAAAAATTCCTTCCGAATCCAATAACCGACAGTTACAATACTGATAAAGGTGTCGTATTGGACTGGTCGATAGCATTCAGTCTGCAGGCCTGTTCGCAGATATATCGAGCGGCCAGTCTGGAATGCCTTCAATATCCACTTGCGCCTGTCGGTTGAGTTCAGAGGATGAATATTTATGGGCTAACGACGCTAATGTAGTATGCGATGGATGCGTTTGTTGAAAATATTTTTGGAGTCCTTAAATAGTGGTCTTAACCTTGATACATTTGACCTTCATTTCGCATAAATGACATTAAACCCTGTTTTTGATACACCAATCTATGCAAGACCTGGTCAGATTTTTCTGAGATGTTACTCGTAGAATAAGGTTTCCTAAACTCAAGGAAATTATGTTTATACACGGGAAGCTACAAAGTTGTACCGAAGCATATTTCTTTACCAAGAACATTCTTAGAGGTTACATCAGTAAGGATTTGCAGGGAATTTTCTGGGTAAGCCTTGGTATTGAACAAAATCTAAGAAAACTCTATAAAATTGCTGTATCTCATTTGTTCGGCGAAGCTTTCAAAGAATGTTAGAAAAGTCAAGATTGCCTACTTCATAAATGTAGGACGTTTTCCCTGAAACTTACAAATTTCGTCAAAATCAATAAAACGAAATGTGTCTCAAATAAATTGCTTTCATCGATAAGACAGTTGTCCTCAAATGTATATAAGTATTTTCTCCCATTTCTGGCAATTTATATATTTATTTATACATACCGAATCTAGCGCCAAAACAAAACAAAAGAACATCACGTAAACATCCAATACCATCCTCCGTTGCTCATCAGTCACTTGTAAAAAAACAAACAAACTTTAAGGCTACGTATTTTTTTCTTTCGTCCTTTTTCCCATATGTATGACAGTATGTACCTCTATTATGACTGGGGGACTGATATCTCTGCCAATGTATTTGTTCCCCCTTATAACCTGTCGCTTCAGGGGACGCGTGGATGCATTTAGAAATTACATTTGAGATTTATTTTTATCGGGACTAATGATTTGGTTGAGTTATTGTTGGTGAGGATTCGGCAGTTACATCATGTAAGGGAAGTAATTTAATAGGATTGTCTTTTGCCATTGTTTCATTTTCTTGTCAATTTTGTGCAAGCATTTTATTAAGTCTTTATTCTTTGTTCTTAATACTTATGGTCGTAAAATTAGGATTGAAAAGTCGTGTTTCACGTACATGTTCGTTTGCATACATGTAATTTTTTTATATAGGTACATCTTTTTTAATTTTATTAATGTACCTCAATTCAGATATTATGGAATACTGAGGGAATGGTAAAGAATGATCAATACAACTTTACTGAATATAATTTATAAATATTGATGGAAAGCATCGCAGGCGGGGACCACCTTGACCGCCACCAACGAAAATTCTGCTAAATGGTGCACAACCGAAATGACTATAAATAAGCCTCTGTTGGTCCCCGCCTGCGATGCTTTCCATCAATATTTATAAATTATATTCAGTAAAGTTGTATTGATCAATATTATTGTGGGGCTTGTTTTACTCTTTTTTTAGTGTGCAGTCGGGTATTTTGTTTTTTTAATAATAATTCTTTTATTACAAAAACATTTTTCGCGTATTTTTTTAAGTGGCAAACAATTTTAAGTTTATTATAGCAAGATACAGATGATAATGACTCAAAGGAAACTGTTTCTAGTTTATGAAAGAATATTAAAACTTCAAACATGAATCGCATCTAGAAACCGTAAAAAGCTTTTATATTTTACTGGATTTTTATATTTATAGTATATTTTTCTAGTTCACCCTAATGAGCTTAAATGCTATTGTATACGAAAATATTTCTATATGAACTATGAAAAGGGAGGTTTCTCT
The DNA here is from genome assembly GCA_033682625.1 of Helicoverpa zea x Helicoverpa armigera. NCBI lineage: Eukaryota > Metazoa > Arthropoda > Insecta > Lepidoptera > Noctuidae > Helicoverpa > Helicoverpa zea x Helicoverpa armigera. The sequence continues at coordinate 19,823 of JAWIIS010000005.1, read as the reverse complement.
GATATAAATCTGTATAGAATTTGTTCAGTAATTTATAACATTTGCTATGCGTATTTAATAAGGCGCTTATATTTATATTTTAGTTACATGTTCAGTTAATACTTTATCACTTACATGTAAGGGGCTTTGGCATAACATGGGTTTTAAGAAGTCATAGGTAAAAAATAATTATTTTCAATATATCCCAATTATGATTCCACTGAAATAATGTTTATAAACCCCAAGTATTATTTTACGAAATATGCGTTTTCTACTTACTTCATTGCCATGTTTATCAGTGCTTCAAAAATCTAACTAAAATTATTCGTACATAGCCCTGACATGCAGTTTAAAATATGTATGTCAATCGGACAAGCAGTAAGAGATTGCGGGTCCATACTCTAAGAGATTTGCGGTCATCCTTTTAACCCAGTTTGCGTTTTACGACCAGGGGTATTAAGCTAATACACTTAACTTTACAACGTATCGGAATAATGGAGTTACATGCTTTTAACGTGTAAAAACTTCTTACGTAATCAATTTGATTGGAACCACGATCATTAACTACTTAGAGGCAGATGATGAGACATGTTAACTTTAAAAAACACGCATAATCTTTACTTCTATACTAATATTATAAAGAGGAAAACTTTGTTTGTTTGGTTGTAATGGATAAACTCAAAAACTACTGGACCGATTTTAAATATTCTTTCACCATTAGAAAGCTATATTATCTGCGAGTAACATAGGCTATATTTTATCCCGGTGCGGGCAGTAGCTCCCACGGGACGCGGGTGAAACCGCGGGAAAACGGCTAGTAAACTATATATATAATAGATTCTCAATTAACAAAACTACAACTAAATTAGAAATTAATTAAAATAAAACTAAATAAACGCAATGTGTTGTTTAATAAACTCGTGTAGAATAAACGTGGCGCAAAATAATGCATTTCATAAATTAAATGGAAAATGAGAGAAAGCTAATTTACATACACAATACCCGCACACTGAAAACTAAATAGTCGGCCGACAGTTGACCCGATGTTTAACAATTATTTTTTTTTAATAAAATCTTGATTCCAATCTAAGTTTTCAGTCGGCGTGAGACCAGGTAGATACTTGATTTATGTAATGTGCGTACTACCATTTTCTTCATACTCATGTATAAGCCCAAACAAACAATTGGCCGACTAAAAGTTTGCCGTGTACTGTAACTGAATTTCATGAAAGCCACCTGTGATACCGCGACTTCATTACGCCTGCCGCAGTTATTTCAGCGTTTGATATGTCTATCGCATGAAATATTCGTCATATTTGATGAACAATTTTGTATGTGAATTATTCAAGGAGTTTCAGGATTTAAGACGGTAAGTGTATGTAAAGTGATTTAGCCTTGAATGTCTGGTGTCTAATGAATACAGTAAAGAGTTTCCTAAAGACTTTCGCAACTTTATGAATCTAATCTTTTCTTTTATGCCTATATCACCACTCAAATTTAATGAAAGCAGCGCTTTCCATGACAATAATTCGAAATACATGTCAACCAGTTTAATATTGCATGTTATGATGTATGTTAAGATCATTCGCTTAAACTGAATAAGTACCTATTGCTATCCAGACATATTTACCCAAAACTTCTCGCAAAAATAATGACGAACTTTCCAGACAAGCTTTATTTTCCAATTAAGTTACAAAACAAAAGTATTATCGTTAATTCAATAAACCGGGAACACAATATACTAGAAACCACAAACACTATAAGTAGATAATGCTTGTCCAAGATCAGAGTCCGTAACTTCAAACAGAGCAATAAATCTTCGTAACAAAAGACTTAACATAAAACACAAGTTAAGTTCGTCAGTGCAAACTGCAGTACAGTGAGTGAAAATGACACGGATGAGAGTGTCAATGGAATTTTAAGACGTTAGAACGAAAGTATGGGAATTGGTACACAAATAAAAAAAATAAAGATATGACTAAAATAAAGAATATTTAATGAGATAAGTTTCTTTTAATAAAACCTACCTGCCTAATAAACTTTACTGATATTATAACTACGAAGACAGACTGAAGCTGCGGGTAAAGTCTCGTTATGGGTAGAAAAGGATGCCTTAAGATCATGTATTTTTTTGCTGTACTGTTTTAGATTGCTTCTAATCAGAAAGTAGCTTTAAGAGTTACTTAAAGTGAGCTTTATTCACTGTTAAGTATATCACACGATATAAAGTAAAACTGTTACTCTCCATTCTTACATTACACGCTGAAAAAAAAAGTAAAGATGTCCAACATTTTATTTTACAAGTAACTTGATACGAGTCTAACGTCGAACTTTTCACTTAAACTGTATTCGTCGCATCTGTGAATTCACAGTTGAAGCTTTACGACCGTACTCAGTACAACTCAATAGGTACCTTTTGTACGTAGGTTTAGATAGCACTAGACTTAGATGGGGGTTTTCAAAAGTGATTGAACTTTAGGAGCTGTTAAGTAGGAGTAGGTATTTATTATTTTTAGCTCGTAGCATTTCGTGTAAGGGTTGTTAAAATTTTTGGAATTAGAAATCTGTGTTGCTGTTTTTTTGGAATCTGTTAATAAACAAATCAATAATTATGTGTAAAAACTTAAAAATTAATCATGTAAACTCGGATTATATTTTTTTATATGGCAAGTTGAGTTGAACTATGATGGCAAAGGTTATCAGTTTTAATGAAATATCTGATTACATGACTAGTAAAACTATAGGTATATAAAATATAGGTTTAAAAATATAGGTATATGTTAAGCGAGTTCAAAGTTTATTGTCAAAAGTAAGAAAATTGAAGAACGCAGAAAAAAATCACGTCTACCAAATTAACAGACAGGCGCGATATTGTTTATAAAATAAAAATATGAAAATAAAATGCTTTTACGAGACGCATTCCGTAATAAAAGTTGTTAATATGTAATATTCTGCGGTCCGCCACGTTGAACAACTCAAAAATTTTGTTAGTTTATAGCTTTCTGTTTACGAGTTTATTCCCACAGTTTACTTATTGTAAAATATAATGGAGAACAACTGACGGCTTGTGTAAAGTTCGACTGTGTCAGAAGGTTAAAGGGACTAAAGTTTGAGAACGTTACTCTGAATTTCGACGTGCCAATAGGGACGAAATTTAGAATAGTACTAGAAAGTAAACCTTTACGTACATTAGGTACATTCAATTTAGAGAAAAAGGCGAAGATTACAGAGCATAGATTTGTTGAAAAAGAAAATTATTATTGTGTCGTATCATGCCAAATATAATTTCTCTCTTGACCAAATTATATTACAAAAGTATCTATTTATAATATTATAAATTATGTATCGTATAAGTTTTGTATCAACTTAGTATTCTGACATTATTTATGCTATGTCTTATATTACTTAACCAAAGAATTAACCACTTGTAGTTAAAGCATTACTTTTATGGCTACATTAATACGGGTATTTGTAGTAAAAAATATCTTCGGCATTAATTGCCGTTAAATAGGCATCTGCTTCTTATATTTTGTATTCCTAGTTTTAATGAAGATTTTAATTTCTTTAACGGATTAAATGCATACATTTTTGTTGAAGTGAGTATGTAATTGATGATTTAGTTTCAATTCTTTACATTATTCATGGCCCGGTTTCACTGGTTACCGATAAAGTGTCAGTTTGCTATCTGGCTGTTAATGCTATGTGCCAGGTAAAGGCTCCTTATAATTTCTGCCAGATAGTCATGGAATATGAAACGAAAAGTTATAATTTATCTATCCTGATAGGCTATCAGAGAGTTTTTCAGTGACCGGTGAAACCGACCAATAGGACTTTAATTTCTAGAGTGAGCCCAAAACAACAGAAAAACGAAAGCAACAAAAACAAATTCCCTTCTCAAAACTGCACAGGGTTGTCACTTAATATTCAAGAAGTGTACCAGCAGTACCTACTCCATTATTCGAAGCGTCATTTGTCCAGTCGCGTCACCCTTCACTGGCAGAGCGCTAATTACAGCTCTCGACTGACAGCCCTGCAATGACGGAGGACCAGTGCGATTTGAATTTAGTGAGTCGTCCGTCCAAGTGATTTGTATGATTAACGCCTGTAAGTGGACTATGGGAGATGTTTGTGTTAAGTAGGTTCTGTCAGTAGACTAAGATTCACTACTAGAAGCAAGATAGTAGGTAGGGAATAGAGCTAGTACCTGATCTTTATCACTTAGTAATATAAGTTAGAAGAGCAAAATTTACCGAGCAGATTTTCATGTGGTTTTTACTAATAGACAGTTGATGCGTAAGGAAAATTGTGAAATACATATATCTATTTCATATACCTTATACCCATGTGAAGTTGGGGTGGGTGTCTAACTATCTTATTCTAGTAAGTATTAATACTTGTAGCGGGTTTTTAAGGAGCCCGTATCTGAAGAACAAGTTTACGGAAAGAAAGTACAAGTACCAATGGAACTTTCAAAAGTTATATTCTTAGTTTGGAAGTACAGTGGCTTTCAAGATGTACTTCACGGTGAAGAAAAAGGAAATCTGGAGAAAATTGTACTATAGAAAATAGATCGAAATTGTCAAAATGCGAGTTGATTTACGAAATATGAATGTACGCGCTTTGGTTATTTAAGAAGGAGCCTTCAAGAAAGGCTGTGAGTTTAAGGAATCTATAATTACAGTACTGTACAAAGCTAAGAAATAAATGCATAATATTAGAAAATATTTTATTATTCAGTAGCTAATATGTGACCAAAAATTACACCTAACCTAACCTAAGTCGATTTAAAATTATTGCTTTGTATCTGTTTTATAACCCAAACAGATATGCGCTTGAGTTGTGCATTTAATTACCTGCACACACACGAACGGCTCAATTAAATTATCGTAAATATTGTTAACTATAAAAAATATTAATGATGCAATTGATGGCGACTCTACCGCCTACCGTGTTTACTGTGTAAATAAATAAATATTGAATTTTTATTACCGACTACTTATAGAATTGTTTAATTAATATACTTTAAGAGGTATGTTTTAATTATCGTGAAACAATTTTGTAATAAGTTGGTGTGTTTCAGAGGCTAATTATGTAATTATTTTGATGGATTATGTATGAAAAGTATTATAATTGAAAAATGTATGTAATATGTCCACATCCACATAATACTTTTTTCTTAACTCAGTTTTTGGAAGTTAAAAGCCATGGAAAAGTGATGTTCATACGTCAAAGAAAAACCAACAAATCGAATTAAGATTTTATTTTAAAAAGAACATTTTGTTATTGGTCTTAGGTTTGAGCTATCATTCTTCTTTTAGAATCTAAATGATGCAATATCATATTTAGTAAGTTACAAGTATTTTTTACTCAAGTTCATTTCTGGGTACTTTATCAGCGAAGATTTTGATGGCACTGACGTATTCGTCAACGATGGCGTTCACGATGGGCTTGGCGACCGAACTCATGAGCTCCTTCCAGCTCTGGTCGAAGATTACCATGATGGGGTCGGCTGAAATAGAATAAAAAAGAAATATTAGGACGGCACGTTGAACTGTGGGTGTCGACTTTCATTTGCACGGCTTAAATAGGAGTTATAAACACTCTCTTAAGAGACAGAATGTCTGACATGTTTTTTCAAGGGTTAGTAGAAATATAACAAACTATTCTTACTATGCTAACCTTCACCCTGGGGCGGTTCAACCGATTCGGATGAAAATTTACCTATCCGTACATTGCAGACTTTAAGTCAGCCGATAATTTATTTCTTTATGTAACAGACCGAGTAAAAACTTAGATTCGAATCTAGATTTTCTACATAAAGAAAAAAATGCCTAACATTGACTGTTTAGTCTGCAGTTTGCGCGGATACTCAAAGGTGACACCCCAAGACTGAGATAGGCTTTTTGTCAGGTAACCGGATAAAACCACCTCGAACCAGATATCTTACTACTTAAATAGGTTATCTTACCCTTTGACTTATCACCATTGAACAGGTTCTCGAACTTGAACGTTGCCTTTTCTATACAGTCGTAACTGTTTTCAACTTTTCCAACCTGCCAGTGTTCTACTCCATCTGCGCCGGTCACAGTCTTTATCTCCGCCTTGATGGAGATGAAGATTTTGTCTAAACAAGTAGAAACATTATGTTTAACAAATCGTGTATTATATTTAATGAATGCAATCTTTAGATTAGTATTTTTGGCTACTTCAAAAAAGAATTCTCGATTCGGCTTTATATCTCAGTTATAAAAACTAATCATATAAGATTTTTGCTTCTCATTCATTGTAAGTCCAGACAGGCTGCTAAGTACTTATTGTCAGGTAGAGAATTTACAAACATTCTTTCTCGATATATCGGACCAGGAAATCGTAATCTGGCTCCCCTTGTACCCTTGTTGATAGATAAAGAATATCGTAGAATATAAAAAAAAAACGGTAAATTCATAACTTCTAAAAATCGAATCGAAAGTGGGAAAAGTGTTTAGGAAAATAGACTATATAAGGTTCTTACTTGTCTGTACTTCGAATGCACCATGTCCTTCGAAAGGCGCGAATATTAGCTTGCCAGATCCAGTGTAGGTACCCTCCACCTTGATTGGGCATTCAGCTTCGAATAACAAGCTAGACTGATCCAAGTTGCGCCTGTGAAAAAGTAAGTAGATTAATAAGGTGTAATTCATCTATCAGAATATCACCATTATATTGTTTGTTGTGCTTTCACAGTTAAAACAGCTGAACTGATTGTAATAAAGTTTAGTATGGCGATAAGTGGTCTTCTGGTGGTGATTAATATACCTTTCATAAAGGCAAAATAGACAGGAATACCTAGTGTTTAATTAGTTCCGAGTATGGATATTTGTCGCCTATACAAATTGACGCCAAGCAAATTATGTTTACTGGACCAGTAATAAATTAACTGTACTTAATACCTATCTAATACGCATTCTATAATCATTACTGTAAGAACGAAACGAAGAAAACTAAAGTAAAAAGTACTTACTCCACTTTAACCACCTTACATTTGCTGGTACCAATGACAGTCATGTCTTCAAATTCTATCTTCAATTCTCCCTCTTGTAAGGTAGCCTTGCTCATTTTCAAGGGATCCAGGGGTGGAAGGCCGATTTCCTTCAAGCCAGCTGCCAGGAATGGTACAGCCTTCTGCGAAGACTTGACCAAGCATGCCTTGTCGCTCCATTCGCACTTGTCGATGAAGGGAGCTGAGAAAAAAAGATTAAGGATTAATATGTAAAGGATTGTTAAGTTCAAGGGTTCAAGTGGTTGAAGCTTGAAGTCCTAGGGGGTTGAATTTCTAGTCAGACAAGTACCAATGTAACTTTAAGCTGTATTATGTACGTCCTAAGTAGGTAAATCTTGGACACTAGTGACGGAGTAAAGGAGAAGGAAACATCTTGAGGAAACCTGAACTTTATATGATCTACGATATTCTCGTAAGGTGTGAAGTTAAAAATAATAAACAAAAGTAAATTTATACGTAGCAAAATTAAGCATTTTAAGAAAATTTTACGGAATTAATTATGATTGTATATTACCGATATTGCCGAAAGACGCAGCCACGAAGCACAAACACAACAACAAACACTGTGACTTGAACATTATTAATTTATTATTAAATTATTAATAAATAACGATTTGACAAGCTCCTTCAATTGTTAGCAGTTAGGATGACACTGATGATGGATTTCAAGAAACCACTCAATATATACTGCTCAGGTCGTCCGGATAATGTCCTATTATTTTTTGTTTTAAAATCGTCTCTATATTTACGTCGTTGATTTTTTTTCTTAAATCTAAAATGTTGAGATTTTCTTTTGTTTGCTTATTAAGCATTTGATTGCCTTCGGAACTTATTTAATGACTGTTACCTAGTAATATATTCAAGGAAGTCATAATTGTATTAATAAATATGCTAATTTAAGGGAAAAAATATTATATCACACTTAAATGACTAAATTAAAATTAATGGTTCTCATTACGAACTGTTAGGCAAAAAACGAATATTTTTTTCAAGTAAATATATCTTCTTAATTTTAATAATGTTTATGGAATAGGTAAGCAGAACGTAGTACATATTTATAGCAACGACAATGGTTACATTAATTAGATTATTACCGGGATATTTTTATAATAATTTTTGTTTTGACGAATGAGCAAGTAAGTAGGTATAGGGTATGTATATTTTGTTAATTGAACTCTCATGAATGTACCTAGTATAATTAAAATGTTGTTATTTTGCACCTAGACTATTTATTTGATGTTATAATGTTAAAGTTTTACTCTTTTGATCAATTAAAAAATATATTTTAGTGTTACATAGCCCCCTTTATCGAGAAAGGTTTAACTTTTTATCCGAGTGCGTGAAGTCGGTACTGCTAACGCCACGGACGCTTCGGGACACGGGTGAAGCCACTTGCAGAAGCTAGTTTCATATTTTGGTATATCAACAACCTTATCGCATCACTATTCAAGATAGTTCAAAAGCCTTAGCTTTGCTTGTTTTTTTTTGTAGCTTTTCTTAAGATAAGAAGAAAAAAAAACAGAAAGTAAATGTTGAATATGTCGTTTTAGTATCCAAGCAGAAATTAAATGTCATTTGCATAGAACAACATTGGGATGACGCACAGACATTTTTTGCACTGATTTATGTTCCTAAAATCTTAGATAAAGTTGTTGTGTTAGAGGTGCATATGCACCAGATTTCTATTTGACTTAGGATGAAATCTTAGGATGACTTAGAAAAAGTAATACTTGATGCCTGTTTATGACGACAGGCTCAGACCAAAAAGACCCGGTCTAAATAGTGTAAACTTCTACTTTCTAAATAGAACGTTTAGAATAGAAGTTAAAAAAATAAACTTAATTAAAAACGGTGATGAGTTAGGTACATAAAAATAAAAATCTTAAATTTTATAAATTAGAAAACTGGTGTGGATGTCTTTTTAAAACATTTCTTACTTTTTTGTGGACCATTTGTTTTTTTTAATTCATTAATAATACATTCTGTTCAAAAAAGGCTAAATAACACAGACTTCTATTGACGTCAATTTATTATTATCTCTTATTAAATGGTCGGTATCCAATTGATAATTTGGGATTTGTTAGCGTTGAATCCTAATCTTAGCTGAATAGCTCTTGCAACTGAGAAAGGTATTTGTTGGTCATGATTCTACTCTAAAACTGCTGAATTGAGTGAGTTGAAATCTGCAGCTTAGGTTGTCTAAAAATTTTAAAGATGCGCAGTTCCTAACTTTTACATTTTCTGATTCAATTTTGAGGCGAATTACTGAGATTCCTAAAAGTCGGTCCATGATTTGAAGGCGGGCAGAGGTTGGATGCGATCTGTCCACAACCATGGTCGGTCGGCGGTCATTAGGCAAACAGTGGTCATCAACAGTTTAGTAGGTACTATAAAGAATCACAAGTAGCAACTACAGGTATCCGTACAGATTCTTAGGTAAACAGTAATTGCATATTCCAGTTAGTCTAACAATGTAGTCCGGTATGTAGCAGACATTAAAACTTGTGGAATTCTATTTGTTCAGTTCACAGAGGCTCCGTTGGCTCGATGCCACACTTGAACTAGATTACACCTGTTATTTACTTTATCTCAACAATTAATTACTTCACTAACATTCGTGACTTCTCAATTTACTACGCCAAAATTAGGTTCTTTGGAGTTTTAGCACTTTTTCGTTGTCTAGTGTTGATAAAACCTTAGCCTTATTATAAAATGATAATAAGGCTCTGCAGTGTAAAATGTGGTTGAATTTCTTTTGAGCATTTTTAACTTAATTACATTTTTGGGATTTTCAAATACCTGATTTAACGTTAACTTAACCATAAGATATGTATGCAGTTATATTATCTATACTTAGGTTGGAAATTGCCAATGATAATTGGCATCTTCATAAGAATTACTCACACAACTTTTTAAACATATCACGAAAAATTTCTCAACCGCTTTTCCACCTAAACGATTTCTACTAAACTAGAGGTAATTCCCATACGCCGGGCATTTGCAGTCAAATCCCGAAATGTATCGGCCGGCTAGGCATAAAGTGTCTTGCATACATGTCGATTCCGGCCGTTACGGTCGTCAGTCGCCTCCATACCGCCGCACATAGGCTCGCTTCACGTCGTATTTTGAACATTTATGGCTTGAACAGCTCGTGTCCGAAGTACGGTCCGTGCGACTCAGTCCTGTTACTAGTTAGACTGAAATCGGCCGTGTATGAGTATGATGTCACTCTTGAATATTTGGGTAATGTATGTTGCGATTTCCGAAGCACGTTGTGTGAGCTACTTTATTTGCTGAGGAAATGTTGCATAACTATAAAAGTGGTCATCTATATTTTTAAAAGAAAGTCGTGTTAGTTACACATTTTACAACTCATGAATGGCTGAACCGTTTAAGCTGAAAATTAGAGGGGACATGGCTTAGACCCGCAAAGGATATAGGATAGTTTTTGTCACCATGCGGGACGCGGGTAAAACCGTGGGCAAGAGCTAGTTTTATATAATGAATTAAATTAAAATGAATCACCAAATCAGGCCATGTGTTTTCTTATGCCACTTCTCGGTTAACATTATGCGGAACTAGTAACCGCTACCCTAAGATAAATTTGGATCTTGTTCTGAAAGCATGCTGATCAATAGTCACACACGTTCCTTTTCTTCATGAAGCAATGAAACCAATAATATACTGGTCAAACATAACAATAACAGTAAACATGATTGCCATTTGTTATGGCTACATAAGACCATTCATTGCGTGAGGCCGTGGTCTCCTGGGAGGCTTAAACTGTGCCTAATAGAAGCCATTGCCGACTCCCATGAATTTCAAACGTAATTTGTGACACGATCTATGTAGGTAGCTTTGGAGGGCATTACATAAATACTATTTAGATCCTATGGATTAAATGAAGGACTCTATAGAGTTGTGGAACGATGGTGCATTGTCGACCTTATTAAACAGAAATTTAAAGGCGTTTCCTCGGGTTGTTTGTTTGTTAGAAGTCATAAAGGTATATTAAATGGTCATAGCAACATTTGATAAGCCAAATTCAACTCTCATACCACTACTTATCACCTCTTTTAATCCTACAAAGTTTTTATCAAATCACTTGGTGCTATTTTTAGATATGCGATGGGTATGGGTGACATTGATCTATTTTAGTAAAAATTAATTACAAAAATAAAACTAAGATGAAACCAGATAAACATTTAAATATTAATAAACAAAAATAAAATATTTATTTATTACTTTATTTCATTTTTGTAAAGGAATATAACGTTCCATATAAACATATGAGTTAAAAATAGCAACAAGTCAAACAGTAACTTTCCACGTTAGGAAATTCACGTGTTAATTTTAACATATTTATGTTAATAACTGCGAGTCTTTGACCGCGTTTAATTAATAAATATTGTGGTTAATATTTTTTGTTGTATCTGTTCATAGGTCGATAGACTTTTGTTAAAACATAGGTATTGTGTGATTCACAAATGTACCTATTGTTTAGGTACGTCTGCAGCGAATTTTAACAAAAAATGGGTTTTCTAGTTATTGTGTGCATATCACTTGAGAAATATTGATTTTAAATGTGACGAATTATTCATTTAATTATGTTAATTTTCAGAGTGTCTTTTAGGAATCTTTTCGAATGTAATGGAAATTTGGATATCCCAAAAATGTAGGATCTCGATAAAACCAGAAACAATATAAAATATCTTTGGTTTCAAATTCGTAGAAATCTGAAATAAATCAATGCACTGTACAATGAGGTTTGCCAGGAGAACTTAGTGTTTCAATACCTACCAAAAGTCACCAATATCAGGACTTAGTATATTTACAGATACATTTAGATATGTTTTTTATTTATATTATAGCTTGTAAAATACGTCATATTTTTCGCGGTTTCACACAAAGGAATTCACAAAGATCTTGTCAAGCGTTTGTTGATACCATGATAGAAATTGACAGCTCTTCACCGCGTGACATCTCGTGAACTCGAGGATTTTTTGCGTAGAACGTCTTTGAATTCGGAGTTTATTGCACTTTTGTTTATTTAATAATATACACGACAATATAACTGAGCAATTAAAATTTATTAAGGGTTGTCAATAACAATATAATTTATTTTTAGTAGTTGCACTTCATAAATGTTTTGTATAAAAATATGCACCATGTTTGATAATAGGTAATGTACATAAATTTGACGTCATAAAATCAATTGACGGACATTGATAAAAGGTGATAAAGGTGATACCTGTTATTTCATTAATCACATAAATTGCATCAATTTTCCTATAATCTATTAGCATACGCTATACAGCATGTTTATATATCACAAGTAACTACTTTGTCTAACTTTGGCATCTCCATACACTAATTGTACCGAAAATAGACTAAAGTCAGTAATTGACACAATGTAACCTTTCCACAAATTAGTATTATTAATATATTACAAACAATGATGTTAGATATCAAAATTTTCCATGTAATAATATTGTTAACTATTAAATTATCGTATGATAACCCAATAATTAGTCAGCCCACGTGTTAGAATTTCAATCTTATATAATTAAATATTTATTGATTTGTTATTTGATTTGGATTCTTACTGAAATAGGTGCGAAGTTTTAAAACATTTGCCTTCTTGGCTTGTTCCTGATAAAATTCTATTAAATAAACTATTATCCAGCTTTTCTACATTTCCATCAGCATTTAAACTGAACCAATGTTGAGTGCAGGCCTCTTCCCACGCAGAGATGTGCGTAAGTGTAATGCTTGTTAATTTTACAGGATCACGTCTGTCAATAACAAAATATTACTAATTAATATTCGATGAAATGTTCCACTGAAGTTAAATACACGGACGGTATCTATTTATGTGACAGCTGCAGCCGGCACGGTTCAATGAGTGTGTACAAATAAATATTTTTGATTGTTTTGTATTAATTTCCGAATTTGCATTTTCGATGTTGCGGATTGTGTGCGGATTTATTTGCGGGTAATTTTATTATGTATTTAATTTATTTATGCGTAAGCATAGCTCATATTAAGTGGTTAATTTTATTTACGAACTGGGCTAAAAATTACAAAGGGTTACCACTGCCGAAGCGAAATATGTATTGAGCCTTCTGAGTAAGTATACAGGCAAAGTCACAGCCATTAGTTTGTATAATGTCAAAGGTGGAAGTAGGAACTAGAATTTGTGTCACATGAACCACATTTCATGGTCCATTTCAAAGGCAATCGTTGGCTTTGGTCGGGTCAAACACTATGTCAAATACAGTCAAACATGTGGCCTATTGCTAGATTTACAAAGGGAATTATACCTTTGTATTTTGACTTCAAATATAGAAACTATTTCATTGCGATAACAATCAGGTATTCCTTTTTTGCAGCAAATAAGTAAATGTTAATGTAAGAATGCTTGGATCCAAACACATTCTAATCTATTTCGCCATCAGAAAACCCAAAAATCACATTTATTTTATTTAGAACACGTCCATACTGCGACTGAAATAAATAAAACACGCTGCAGATTTTACACCCGGCTGTAAATCGAAAATTCTTGTGCAGACACCCCCTCGCGTTCGACTCCACAAATATTATCACGAAACTAATTTGCTCCCGAACAGCGCAACACTAAAAATTGACATTTACTACTTGAAACGTAAAATCAAGATGTGAAAATACGTCGTACATATTTGATGCTGTGTTAAGAAGTCTTGGGTAGGAAATATCATCTATCTGCTGGTTGTACGGTCGCATCAGCTATTTCATACAAAATTCAACGGTTCCCTCAAAGCATTGAGGACTTCGGTCCAAGTTTACTTCACGATTGACTGTGCACCTTTGAGCTGACGTCGTAGCAGTATTTAGACTTCGTTTTTGGATGTCGGATTGGATACACAGACGTGATCTGTCAGGGGATGCAATCATAATAGATGTCCGAATCGAAAGTCCCTTATTTCAAGATTAACTTACTTTGTCTTACGGACATAGCTACCGAGCGATAGTTTTTCTTATATTCTATGAAAACGTAAGGTTTGCCTTGTTTTGTACACGTGAGATCTTAGAAAAGGCAGATGATGATGATAGAAGTAGTTACTACAAGGGAATAATATTTTTAGGATATAAAGCTTTCACTGCTGTTAAGCATCAAATCGGTGCAAAAAACTTAAATCAGGACCAACTGAACTTTCAATTTCAAAATTCCTAATAAAACGGAAAGTTACTCCAGGAACATGCTAACCAATTCTAATCACATCAAATCGTTGTGACGTGAATCACTGGGTGTTTACAATACAATGCTGCACCAGCACGGGCCCGTTCCGGCGGTATCGCATTAGCATGCAAATGGATAGGACATGCCACGTGCCCCGCACGATAATCGTACGGCCTGAGACGCTTACGGCCCACTTACGGCACGGTGACATAGATCACTAAGGCTGTGGACAGGAAGGCGGGTTTTACTTAGAAATACTTGTGTTTTATGGTGATAGTGTCAGGTCGGTGTAAAGAGGAGGTTTCAGGTTATTTTTTGCGGTGTGTACTTTGACAATGTAGAAAAGGGATTCATTACAGCTAGACTTTTAACAATATTGTATGCTTGTAGCAGAATTAGAATTAAAGCTTAGAAAAAAACAGTAAAATATTTTTGTTGTAATATCTTAGTCGGTTATGAAAGGTCATAACGTGGTCATAACAAAGTGATCATAGATTAATTTAATTGTCATTTACTTCGCATTTACTTTTCCATCTTCAGACTTTTAAATAAGTACTTGCACAAAAATTTTAAAAGGATATACTAAGTTATAGGTACTACCATCTCAAATTTTAAAAATATAAAAAGGTGAAGTAAACATAGAAGATAATGAACTAACCATAGACAGTCCAGCCATCTTTGGAAAATAGTTTTGCACCTTTTGCCGGTCTCCACGGTTTTACGTTAGTTTTTCCTGAAAGGATGTTTAGCCTGGTTTCAGAAAGCATTACACAGCACCTCCTTTCATGCTGGCAGAAAAGATAGGTGTTCGTATACCGCCTCTGTGGGTTTAGTAAAGTAATGGCCACCGAAATTTTTAAAAGCTTTTTATTTCTTAAACACGTGTGGCGTTTTAGATTTTATGTTTTAGGTTTGAAATTATATTTTGCTGGGTCGTAAAATATGTTTAGGTATTACACGTGAAGGCTGAAGGTTCTTTGTCGCATATTTTCTGATTCGATTCTGCCAGTTTTCGAGCCTACATCTAAAAGTTTATTAATCAAAAATCAAGTTAGAAAAATGTCCATATTAGTATACAAAAAGTAGACTTACTTCAAAGTAAGTCTACCTTTTACACTAATACTCAAGTATTAGTGTGTTGCAAAAAATTTTGTACATAATTATAGTACTTTGTTTCTTAAGCTAGGCTTTAGTTAGATATTTTTTCACAGAATGACTAGTCTATAAATTATTTAATTATAATTTTCTCTAATTAAAAAATACAATGTCACCAAGACTAAAGAATTCACGACTCATGATTTGTTATCTTTTGATTAAAACTTGTTCAAATTTGTTGTTTTACTTATATTTTAATAGCGTTGAAAAATGAGAACTTTAAAAAGAAATAATTTCATTTTACAAAGAATACTTTTTCTAAAATTCTTAAAAAAAAGTTTGAAAAATAACAAATGAAGTTTTTTTTTCTACTTTAATTTAATTACGTGCAGATAAATTTGAAAGGGCCATCTATCAACTCGAATGGATACAGTAGACAATTCATACTTAAACGCTTAAGTGTTATTGCAAACGTAAAATGTTTTATCATCTTAATAAAGTAAGGAATCATTATCTCAAAAAGCGTCATTTAACAGCACTATCACTGATAATAGACGCGAAACTCTTTCGAAAACCCGTTATTTCTGTATAAAATGTACGTAAAGTCTTTATCTTTGTGTAAAAGGTACGTACCCCTATCTTTAGTGTTATGGTCTTTACATTGTGGGGCTGGCTTTTGCACTCGTTGCATCGGTGAAAGTTAATTTAAAAATACTGTCGTTTGTAAAATGCTGTTTAGCTTAGTAGGAAGGGTTTTGAAAAAGTGAAGCATATTACAGGAAGACATAATCATCATAATTATAAGACATTTTTGCTAATTGATAAACTGGATCATCATCATCAGGTTTTATTCAAACACGGTTATTTAGGTATATAACGCTATTAAGGACTCCGTGTTATAATAGCTGACAAAAAATGTTACAAAAGATAATAATAAACTTTAATTTTATTGTCTCAAGAATAATTGAAATAAACAACTGTGAAAAATTTATCTCAGTGAAATATTTGTATAAATTAGTAATTTATTATAAACTGGCTACTTAGATAAAAAATATTTTAAAGAACTTAATTAAATTATGACATAAAAAAATAAACCTCGAGTCGTTAATACTGTTTTTGCTATAACTATATTTTTTTTCGAGACAAACGATTGCCTTTATGTGACATTAATTAGGTCTTATTTCTTAAATTCTTATACAGCATAAGCAGGCTCGGATCTGAGAGTTGCAGGATAAATGCACATTAAGTTACTGCATCTTTTAGTAGGTTTAAAAAATATTGATTGATGAAAAATTACAAATTATTTTTATCATCATCGCCTATTTATTGTTCCCAAGTGTACTAAACACTGTCCGTCTACATACAGCTCAGATATCAAAAAATACTCTCAAACTATCGATTCATTCGCATGGTAAGGGCTGCTAAACAATGTGTCTTCGCGCTTCCCTCCACACAGCTCAACGGATTCCGGTCACGAACGTGGAATAAAATCTATATGCTAGACGTGTTCCGCTGTGCATTAGATAAATGCGATAAACACAGATTAGTGCGCTCGAACGCGGACGTTGCCGCCTTATTTCGGTGGTCGTCGGAAGAAAATGTTTCTTTGCTCTGGTAATTGTTGCGTGTTCGTAAATGGGACGTTGTTTTTTGTGTTTTACTTTAAATCTGCAGATGAATGGGGTGTAGGGAATTTGTTTTAATACGGGGTTTTCAATGCCAGTTATATTTTAATTTTATGTGATACAAAGTTTTATGAAATCAGTTTGATTGCAAAAGCTAGGTACCTGGGTGGATATGTAGATGGAAAAGGTACTACTTTACCTCGGTGGATAGGTAGGTGAAAAAGGTACGACTTTGAATGTATAGGTAAAAATGCTATTTTGAGAGCAGCTAGGTAATACATTAATTACCGAAAACTATTCACAATTATAGTAGAAAACACTAGACAACAAAATTCCCAGATTTAGACATCCAACTTTCTCATTATTTTCAAATAGCCGTTTATCTCATACTCAGTCAATTTTACTATCATTACACAATCATGTTAACATATCCAGCAAAAAAATATCATTCGACATCCTTGTTCCCTTCAAGCATCATTATTCTGAAGTACGTACACTTCTCGCGTCGATCCCTCAGTGCAACGCATTATAATTATTCGGAAAGTTTTCACTAATGTTTAACTTGGGGAGATCCATAGAGGGTGCTATCAAAGAGATCTTTTGTATCTAACTGTGCCTACTTACTCCCAGACTCTTTATATAGTCTGGTAAATATCTGAGTGTTATTTAAGTGGGTAGGGATAACGGATGTCGTTTTTATACTGCAAAAGTGTAATTATTTTTTGAAAAGATTTAATTTTTTGCAATGAATTGTGTATTTTGAGCTTAAAAGTTTTACACACTTAGTTTTTGTTAAAAATATACTCAAAACAACTTTGGTACAGTTTTACTAAGTTAAATCAATTGAGGACGTGCTCTTAATCTTTAGAACTGTCTGCTCAAGGAGATCAAAACGGTTCAAACAAACTTATGACCACTTAGATAGAAGTTACATGTAGGCTTGTTTTCCTTCAACCCAAAGTCTTTGTTTTGTACTAATTCGTCCCAGTAAGTCGAAACAACAATAAATTCAAATTAGAGGTTTGTAAAGGCTTACCATTTAAAGCTGTATTGGTCTAAACTGTTTCGTAATCATTACAAGAGGCTTAGTCGTTTACGTCATTTTGTACTTAATTAGTAAACGCTTTACATAACGAATGTAAATACAGGGCTCTTTAATCGAATTACTTTTAAGTAGATGGAAACTGAAATTATTTGGGGCCTTTGTTTTTTGATTCGCTAATCAGAAATAGGAGTCATGATACGACTGTGGCGGCTTTACATCTAAATAAGTTGCCATTTTAAAGGAACAATTTTGAACTGTTTTAGTCAGTGACTGCTTCTTTCTAGTGTAGCTCAGCAATTGCAATTCTCAAAGCATTTAGTTCAAACTTACCAGCTATCCATCTTTCTATCGAACCTCCAAGTTTTGAAGTTCTTATTAAATAATTTCTAGAAGTTTTACACTATACTTCATACTCTTGATAATATATTTAGAACCCTATATTGTATGTACTGTAAAGACCG
Source organism: Helicoverpa zea x Helicoverpa armigera (assembly GCA_033682625.1). NCBI lineage: Eukaryota > Metazoa > Arthropoda > Insecta > Lepidoptera > Noctuidae > Helicoverpa > Helicoverpa zea x Helicoverpa armigera. Next base: position 1,360 of record JAWIIS010000005.1, on the reverse strand, counting down.
GCAAATTAAACGCTATAGTGTCACAATTAAGTATAGTACTTGCCTGGATAGTCGCGGCGGCCCCTCGCACTTGTAAGGATTTTATCTTTAATTACACCATGGAACATAGGACCTTAATGGGGATAGTTTGTCGTGTTGTGTAATACACAATCCGTACGCTACAATATTGCTGTTTTATTTATTTATTTTAAATCTCAGAATTAGTGTCTCAAACATAGATAATTTCTGATATATCTGATAAGGGCATTAGAATGAGAAGTTTACAGTAGTAACTATAGAAAAGTGAGTATTGTATTTAAGACTGCACAGTGGTTACACTATTTTAATTATTGAGACCAGGCAATAACTACGAATCCCATTCAGTGCCGGCGCGAGGTATTGTCAAACCAAAGTAAAAGAATTGTCACAATACAATAAAGTATATTTCAATTAATAACACAGCAGCCTTAATCAATTATTTCCACCACAATATGAACTAACTAACCTAGCACAGGACAGGATTTCAGCGTCTTAAGCCAAAGTAAACTTGGGGACGTGACGAGCTCGCTCCATCGTAACTCCTAACTGATGATGATGTCCTCCTAGCCGATTATCGGCTACAGCGGCTGTTCTCATGTAAGGAGATTAGCCAACTGCGCAGGACATATTATAGTGCACAAGCATTTGCGTGGACACAGGTGCACTCCCTATTCCTTCACTCTCATAACCCGATGGGACGGCAATCCGACACGACCGGAGAGAGATCAGGCGCAGGACCGACATTTACGTGCTCTCCGATGCACGGGTGTATCAATCACCAACTTCCAGGCTCCGGGCTGCTTTGTGAAAGTCTTCTAAAACCCACAAAGCGATTTCGGCCCGACTCGGGAATCGAACCCGAGACCTCGTGCTCACCAGCCGCACTTGCGACAACTAGACCAACGAGGCAGTTAATTAAGTTAAGTTTTTTTTTTTTTGAACTCCTAACTAGTTAAAATATGAATGGCGATAGCACCATATCCTTGTCAGTAGCTACATGACATTGATATCAGCTCCAAGTTGCAGTTAGCAATGGAATATTCATGTTGCATTCGACTTCGTTGAAGTTGCATCTCCATTTAATTATATGCTGTTCTGTTCTGGAGTAGGAAGTTAATGGAGCTGTCGTGTCGCTTTTGTTTTTGAAGTTCTTGCGAAATGGTGGTCGTTGATTGTGTGATCTGGTCTGTTGGATCTTTATCTTATATTTTAAGCCACGTGGATGCAATTTAGTTTTCGCCAAAAACGAAGTGTATTAGTAATTGTTTTACTTAATAGTTTGGCTTATGATTCATCATTGCTGTCGTAAAATATTATGTCTACGCTCATATCGTTTCAATTA